>OZ009953.1:21071546-22387796 GCA_963932025.1 Erebia epiphron
TATCTTCGTCCCAAATTTCGTCAAAATCGGTTGTCAAAAACTGCAAATGGGCCGTGAAAGCGTAGCAGACAGACATACATATTTATAATATTAAAGTATGGAGTATGAATTATTAACGATTTTTACTATGACGCCTGTTTATACCTATCTCAGTACATAGAGCACAGAGTAATACTCGTATGCCTTTAAGCTACATTATCAATCGCCAAGTATCTTCTTTTTTGCATAGCACTGAATTTTTCTGGTACCCTAGTAGTAGTATTTTTTACGGTTTCAAGAAAAACTGTAATATCCCATGCCACCATAGCTATTTTTATCAACGATCAACAATAACAAACTACCCACAGATCGACATTATTTCAGTGAGTACTACCTAAATAATATTATCTAGGCAAGATCTTGGGTCAGATGAATTAGTTACACCGGCTGTTAGTGAAAATAAAAGTTTCGATTGTTACAATATTTTTGTAACCAGCTGTACCTACTTGCTGAGCTGAGTTCTTCCCAGCTTAACTACTTATTATTTAATCGTATGATATTTAATAGGTATTATAAAATAAGCGTTTTATTAAATTAAACTACTTAACTACTTTCTGATACTCGCCATATTAAGATGGTTCGCATTCAATTACGATATTTTAACACTTTTTACCTCAACTTGGTATTTATTTATATCTGGTAAATGTAATTGCACATTGTGTAATCATTTTATTACAACTATTTCTTCAATAATATGTAAATTATGCCTTTAAAATCTCTGATAACATATTAGATTGACCAACAATGAAAGGAACTATGGAAGTATAAGTACCTACTTAACTAAATATTTTGCAATAGTAGTACATAATGTCGAAACCTTAATTAATATAAATAACCTTCATAAATAGAGGTAAGAAAGTCGGAATAATTATACCTAGTTATAGATAAATAAACCAGCCAATAACATAATAATGCTAAATCATGAGCTTGTGCACTTAAAAATAATGACCATTCCCATTTTATTATCTTTCAGGGCGTACCGGGCTTTCATTAGGCTCTAATAAAAGTTTATGGCTTTATTAATAATAATTAATAGTTCCAAAAAAGCGTACCTACACGTTATAATAGTGAAAGTCATTAATCCTAAATAATGGTGATAGTAATAAAGGTTTATGGTATTTATAAAAAGTATAAGTTCGTATCGAGGGATTAGGGAAATGTTTGATAGTGAGAATAGTCTCGCCTGTTCTTACGAAATTGAACTTGGCTAAGATGGTGTCATCATTCGTTTTCTTGGTTCCGGATATACAAGTAGCTAGTCGATATCGATTTGTATTCAGAAAATTATCATTGAAACAATCATCATCATCATCACTACAGCCTATTAACGTCCCACTGCTGGGCACAGGCCTCCACTCTCATAGGAGAGCGGGAATTAGAGCTTAGACCCACCACGCTGATCCAATGCGGGTTGGCGGGCTTTAACGATTATTATCATACCTATTAGTGATAATAACCGGGATCGACGGCTTAACGTGCTCTCCGAGGCACGGGGCTGAAACACCGCCAACTTCCAACTCCGGGCTGGCACTGAGAATTTCTTAATTGAAAAAACCCAATACCTAACTTTTATGCCCGACCGGGAATCGAACCCAGGACCTCGTGATCCGCAGTCGACTATGCTAACCACTAGACCAACGAGGCATTGAAACAATATTGATGTACCTATAATTATTTTAGTCACCACATTGAAACAATTAATGTCAGAAAACTTGGTAGGTACATACTTCCTCGAGACGAATTGAACGAAAACTTGATCTCATTTAGATCGGAAAAAATTGTCGTTAAAGTCAATGAAATCAAAATCACGAACAATACAGATTAAATGATTGAATAGCTTAGTAATGACTCTAATGAGGTAAGTTCTTTCTCCAAGAATTCCAAGGAACACTCTGCTTTTAAAAGTGTGAACGCCACTTTCTCCGACAATTTATGAATTTATACATTTTCGAGCTCAAGCGCACGTTATCCTAACTCAAGGTTATGATGGCTGATGAATGCATTGAAAAAATAAATGCAAATGCATTGAAATAGCCCGCCAACCCGCATTGGAGCAGTGTGGTGGGTCTAAGCTCTAATTCCCTGTCTCCTAAGGGAGCGGAGGTCTGGATGTTAATGGGCTGTGTAAGGTGGTGGCATTGAAATAAAAGTTTTAAAAAGCAAATAGGTAATTGACAAAATATCCTAGCAAATTCTAATTTATTTGCTTTCTTTGAGGTTAATAGACCCCGAAATAGACGTAGATTAAGTACATAATAAAATAAAATCCTCAAAAGAAAAACCCCAAATTATTAAAGTAACAGTTCAAAATCCCCAAATTACCCAGACATTTTTGTTCGTATAATTCCGCGGTCAGCGAAAGGTCAAAATCACGAGTCCATGCACTGTACTCCTCCGTAATTGAGCACTTCCTGTGCAAAACATCAGAAATAATACGCGTCACATCAGATAATAATATTATGCCCGGCGTAATAAGTATTTCTAAATTGAGCAAAATTACGAAAACCGGTCTTCGCCCCCGAAAGATGCGCAAAAAGCTCTACGTAGTAATCAAATAGCAAACCGTTGTGCCTAGGATGTGAGAGATATTTACCTGAGTGGATTTCCCACCAGCAAAATTTATGCAGCATGAATGAAATCGGTAGGTAGTGAAGAACGATTAGGATTTATGAATGAATGAATAAAATTTATTTGCTGAATATGAGTAAAGTACCTATGCTGATGAACAATCTAAAGAAGTACATTAGACCACAGTTTAAACTAGAAAAAACTTAATAATAACCGAGAATCACCGAAATTAAAATAAAACGTACCTGTTGAAATTGACCCACCGATACTAGCAACTGACCGCGGTTTCGTTTCCGTGAGAGTTTTTTAACCTATATTATGGAAATAGCTAATACCCGCGACTTCGTCCGCGTGGATTGAGGTTTTTCGGTCCGCGGGAATTCTTAAATTTTCAGGGATAAAAAGGCCAATGAAGCTCCAAACTCGGTCACCCATCCAGTTACCGACTTGGGTCAATGTTGCAGGTTGCTTAACATTCGCAATCGACTGATATACGTAATACGTTATCACAACTAGGCCACACGTCCCTCATCATTAGAGTATGTTATTTATTGATATGTTAATATGGTATTTCTAGACTTCTAGAGTATGACCGACTATTATCAGTTTTATGGTCGAAGTCCTGTCCATTTTTTAAATAATCTCTGTTGTCTCGAACTCCAACCTAATTACACACGCGAGGGGTAATGTGACCATTATTGTGTCATTAAGGCCCGTTACCTACGCATAACTGGGGCTCCATATATTGTTGCGGTCGCCGGTCACTTTTGAAAGGAATTCTTTGGGAGCCACTCTGCACTCTTGATTACCTACAGCGGTCAGTGAGATGTCATCAAATTCAAATAAATGTTATAAATGCGAAAGTTTGGATGGATGGATGTATGGATGGATGTATGGATGGATGTTTGTTACTCAATCACGTCTCAACGGCTGAACGGATCTGTATGAAATTTGGCACAGAGGTAGATTATAGTCTGGAATAACACATAGGCTAATTTTCATCCCGGAAACTAAGGAGTTCCCGCGGGAACCAATAAACCTAGCTAGTAAATCATAAGAATAGAAGCGCGTCAAATAAGACGTAAGTAACACTACCAAAGTTGGAAAAGCTAACAATTTAAAACGTTAAAACTTAACAGAATGGCAATAAAAAAAAATTGAGATGCTATTTCGGTATATCAAAGTGCAATAATTTAAATTGAACGCTGCAAAAGTGAATAATGCCTCAAAACATGCCTTAAATCAGTCACGTCAGGCACATTTTGTAGGAATCTACCTCATCAGGCATGACAGATGCGCGTAAAACTTGAAGTAAGTAGCTTGTATCACATAACATTTATAATTAAAACTATCCATCTCTTAAGAAAATAAGTGCGTCATGTAATAAGAGACAAAGATCTTATTGCACGCTCTAGGTATATAGGTACGTCTAACATCTCTCTGGCAGAGGTTATTACAGAACAGCAGGCCGAGTGTTATATCTAACTAGCAGATGACCGCGACTTCGTCTGCGTGGTTTAAGTTTTTTTTGATTCCCGCGGGAACTCCTTAATTTTCCGGGAAAAAAAGTAGCCTATGTCACTCTCCAGGTCCTCAACTATCTCCATGCCAAAAATCACGCCGATCCGTTACTCCGTTGCGGTGTGATTGAAGGAAAAACCAACAAACCAATAAACCAACAAACAAACACACTTTCGCATATTAGTATGATTAATCGAGTGCCAGCTGTCAAGCGATTGACAATTCCATACAAATTGTAGTTATCGCAGGGAAGAAAATATCCCACGACACTCAGCCTACTACGTGTCACTAGTCACTACTAGGTCATGCAGTCGATAGGTACTGCTTCTGAGTACCGGGAATTTTCGGACCGATACTGGCATAGAACCGGGAATTCCCGGTACTTTCGATACTTTCGATACTACCATAAATTATCACAAAACAAGGCAAATACATTACAGAAAGTATGAAATAGACCAACTATTTGACATAATATATAAAATGTCGCGTAATAGGTATTTCCACACAGGATCATAAATTCATGATTTTTAATGAACTTGTTCCAAACATCGCATCGCATTGTTCCAAATTTCAAACTTTTATTGTAGTTCAACGCGAAGGGCCGCGGCGTATAGGTTTTTACAGTGATAGCGTGGGACATCTTGTCTGAAAATACACTTCGAAAAGCTGTTTTTTTGTGTCGTGATAAGCTTATAATTTTATTTTTATAGCAATTAAATGCCTCAATCAATTTATTACTACAAGCAGTTTCTAGAAAAAAGCCTTGAGGCTTGGTCAGAGGGACAACAAAGTGATCCTTATCATCTTTTTAATATGTAGTTCTTTTTAACCATTTATTCGTGCAAGTTCCAAATGAGAGTACAAATATATTAAAAGTGTCTCATAAATACCTACACAATCGACCAACCGATCAAACAACCAATCGACCAACCGATCGACCAACCAATCTACCAACCAATCGGACTACCAATCGACCAACCTATCAACCAGCCAACCGACCAACCAATCGGACAACCAATCGGCCAACCAATCGGACGACCAAAGAACCGATCGATCTAACCAATCGACCAACCGATCGACCAACAAACCGACCAACCAATCGACCATTCGATCGAATAACAAACCGATCGACCAACCAATCGACCAACCAATCGGCCAATTCGATCGAATAACCAACCGATCAACCAACCAATCAACCAATTAATCGGACAACCAATCAACCAACCGATAGACCAACCATCAACCAACCGATCGACCAACCTATCGACCAACCAATCGCCCAACCGATCGACCAACTGATCAACCAACCAATTAACCAACCAATCGTCCAACCGATCGATCAAACCAATCGACCAACCGATCGACCAACTAATCGATCAACCGATCGAACAAACAATCGATCAACCAATCAATCAACCAATTAATCGGACAACCAATCTACCAACCAATCGACCAACGCATCGACCAACTAATCGACCAACCGTTCGACCAGCCAATCAACCAACCGATCAAACAACCAATCGACCAACCGATCAAACAAACAATCGACAAACCGATCGACCAACCAATCGACCAACTAATCGGATAACCAATTGACCTACCAATCGGACAACCAATGAACCGATCAATCAAACCGATCTCAAGGCTTTTTTCTAGAAACTGCTTGTAGTAATAAATTGATTGAGGCATTTAATTGCTAATCGTGATAACACGAAACAAAAAAACAGTTTTTCGAAGTGTATTTTCAGACAAGATGTCCCACGCTATCACTGTAAAACCTATACGCCGGCCCTTCGCGTTGAACAATAAAAGTTTGAAATTTGGAACGATGCGAATTATTGCACAAGTTCATTAAAAATCATGAATTTATGATCCTGTGCGATATTACGCGACATTTTATATATTATGTCAAATAGTTGGTCTATTTCATACTTTACTGTAATGTATTTGCCTTGTTTTGTGATAATTTATTATTGCCAGTATCGGTCCGAAAATTCCCGGTACTCAGAAGCAGTATCGACTGCATGACCTAATCGGTTGGTCGATTGGTTGGCCGATCGGTTGGTTGATTGGTTGGTCGAACGGTTGGTCGATTAGTTGGTCGACGGGTTGGTCGATCGGTTGGTCGAATGGTTTGATCGATAGGTTCATTGGTCGTCCGATTGGTTGGCCGATTGGTTGTCTGATTGGTTGGTCGATTGATTGGTCGATAGGTTGGTCGATTGGTTCGTTGATCGGTTGATCGATTGGTTGTTCGATCTGTTGGTCGATTGGTTGGTCGATTGGTTGGTCGATTGGTTTGATCGATCGGTTGGACGATTGGTTGGCCAATTGGTTGTCCGATTGGTGGTCGATTGGTTGGTCGACCAGTTGGTCGCTCAGTTGGTCGTTTGGTTGGTCGACCGGTTGGTCTATCGGTTGATCGATTGGTTGAACGATCGGTTGGACGATTGGTTGGCCAATTGGTTGTCCGATTGGTTGGTCGATTGGTTGGTCGACCGGTTGGTCTATCGGTTGATCGATTGGTTGAACGATCGGTTAGTCGATTGGTTGGTCGATCGGTTGGTCGATTGGTTGTCCGGTTGGTTGGCCGATTGGTTGTCCGATTGGTTGGTCGATTGGTTGGTCAATCGGTTGGTCGATCGGTTCATTGGTTGGCTGATTGGTTGATCGATTGGTTGGCTGATTGGTTGGCCGATTGGTTGTCTGATTGGTTGGGTGGTTGGTTGGTCGATCGGTTGGTCAATTGGTTGGTCTATCGGTTGGTCGATTCTGGGTTCTTGCATTAACCTAAGTTAAATAGCCTTTATAATTCCATAGGTTCATACTTAACGATGAAAAGTGAAGAGCTCAAAAAATAATATATTATGGTGGTATCAGGTAGTACGCATTATATGGTGCCAATAATTTAGAACACCGTTTAACGGTAGGTAACCTTCTAAAATTCTCACCATGTTACTTATAAAGCAGCTAATTAAGACACATCAAATCTAATCAAAAGAATCAAATCGCCACTTATCATAATGCCTAAAGCCTAACATTAAAATAACAGCAGATAATTCACAATTAATGATGGACATAAACTAAAAATTAATGTTGACATAAATCTGACTATTACACCTTAAACTTGTTTAACGAAATTTCTACGAACGTTGGTAATCGCTTATGAACCTAATTCAAAGGGATTAGAACTTTGTAGTGATGAAATATAATATCTTAAAAACTCGTTCGTAAAGTGACCTTTTGCGAAAGACGAAGGTCAATTATATGGGTGTTATTTTGATAACAGATCGAACTGCGCACCTGTCAGATTAGAGCTAAACAAAGGGTATGGAATGTAGTTTTGATAGAAATCGCATTATCTATTGAGGCGTACCAGCCTTCTCATGAATGTACGCAACGGTTCGGCAACGAGTCAATTATTTTACTGGCCACTTTAGATAGTACAACAAAGATTATAGTGTGATTATGGTCTTGGACAGAAATGTCAATCATAATTTGTGACTGTACGACATAGCTGCGCATATTGAGTAAAACCGTATCTTCACGTGTTAGAGCTGTTGATACCAATGCTTTAGAAAATTATCTTCAATTTTTTTTAATTTCTTCCTGTAACGTTTTTCATTTTAAGTAGAATGACGAATAAATTCTAAGACATATAACAAAGATCTGAAACTCTGTATTTCATATAGATTATCAACATCAAACATCGTACGTTGATTTTGCATTGGTTTTTAATTTCTGTAAATAATATGATTTAAAAAACTGTCGCACCAGTTAAGGACGAAACGTAAAAGGACGAAAAATAAGGTAATTATTATTTTTGTTATAATAATTGTACTTGGACGATATATTGCAGACCAAAAAACTAGTAGGCATAATATGTACTCGTGCTAACCATACATCCGAGGATTATGGGAGAGATGGAAGCCATAGGTACGCACTTACATACTTATGCAGGTCAGCTTATTACGTTGATCTCATTTTGCTAGGGTTCCACAACCTGGAACTTAATGTAATTGGTCTAATCCATGGATAAATAGAACTTCTGTAACTTTAAGTAGCAATAAGCAGACCATGCTTGTAGTAGGAGCGATGACTGCTGAACAGTTTTGTGGAGACGGGGCGTAAGACTAAGAGTAAGCAATAGTTATTTTCAATAACTATTGCTTACTCTTAGAATATACTAAAAAAATACTCTAAAAATATTTGTTATACAAGAGTGAAAAGTTGTTTTTTAACCGCGTGCTCAATTTTGATGTCCGAGCAAGCGAAGGATTCTAAAATTGAATCACGAGCGACGAGTTCAAAAATTGGAATCCTGAGCGTCAGCGAGGGAATCAAAAGAGCACGAGGTGAAAAATCTTTTCACTCGAGTGCAACACGTAACTTTTCATCCCACCTCAGCGAGGAAATGACATGACGTGAAAGAAAATGGTGCGCGCAAAGCAAATTAAAAAAGTACACCAAGAAGGTTACGAGTGTGAGTTATTAACAAATTAAAAACGGTTGTATGGAAATTCGGCACCATAGAGGTAGAAGTAAATAGGTTTTAATGATGTTTTGAATTCACAAACTTCATAGACGAGTGATATTTACTAACGTGCACACGATGTTCTAAATTCAATTTACTTTATCCTCAAGAGGATAATAACGGCTTTTGCATTCAGATATCGAAGATTAAAAATACTCTTTCCGAGATGGTGGGATGAAAACGTATTATAGTTTGGGTCGTCTTCACTATGGACTTATGGAGCTGACGAAAATATTATAAAGAGGGTGGCGAGAAGTAACTAGAGAAGGCTGAGGACCGGATGCGGTGGCGATCTTTAGGTACCTACTACCTACGTCCACAGGCTAAAATCTTGAGGATGATGATAAATATAAAATAAATTATTCATGTTATTTTATTTCTATGCTACAATACACGAAAACCAATTTGTGATTCGATTGGAATTGAGCCAGCAAGAAACTATGGTTAACTAGTTACTACCGTAATGGTCACTAGTCACTACTTGCTAGTTAGTACTTTCACTCGACGTCCTTGGTAGGTCGGCCACGTGTCTCGATAAATAAACAAGGGACGACCACCGGTTCCGATCGCTCGCAACTCACACGCATTGTTCAAACTTGATTCACCACCCATCCATTATTGTGGAACCTGATTCAATAGTATGCTTTAACGCTTTGTGGTATGAAGATATAAATCGCGACTCTTGACTGGTTTGAATGATTAAGCATTAAAAAGGAGTATTGAGATAGGGTTGCTAAATATGCTAAGTACTATAGCTGATGCCCGCGACTTCGTCCGCGTGGTATGAGTTTTTTTGATTCCCGCGGAAACTGCTTAATTTTCCGGGATAAAAGCCTATGTCACTCTCCAGGTCCTCAACGTCGATCCGTTGCTCTGTTGCGACGTGATTGAAGGACATACCAAGAAACAAACACACTTTCGCATTTATAATATTAAAAGTATGATTACACGTAGTGTGGGCCGTGGGGTATATCTCAGATCTTAATTTTTTAAAGATGTAAGTCCATAGGTTTGTTTTCTTATCTTAGTAGTAAGTATGAAGGAACTAGAAGTTTAATTCGCTATAATTCGCAACAATTGATAAATCTTTGAGTCGGCCGGTTTCTGAATTGAGAATTTTACGGACTCACTGTCTCAAAGACTATACTTAAGAGCAATGCGAATGAACGGGCAAAGCTGAGAGTAGGTATTCAGGTAGGTATATTGCCGTCGCGCTGCTCCCGAAGAAGACCGAACGACCGCTTATTGAATGCGCATGTATGCGTACGTACGTCGCTCGCTCAAACGAGTTCCTAAATAAAATTAAAATATGTCTTTGAGCTAATGAGGCTTCACCTCGCAGTCGGCAAATGGATATATAGGTGTGTTTTGTGTTTCGTATAATATTTTTTGCTCTCTAATAACTTTGACCCTGGCTTTCTTTTATTGGACTTATTTCTCCGTTCTTAAAATGTTTTTATTGCACTACCAGTTAGCCCTTGAGTGCGATCTCAGCTGACAGTGAGTGATGATGCAGTCTAAGATGATAGCGGGCTTACCTGTTAGGCATAAGGCAGTTAGCTACAAAACCATCTCTCTGTCTGCGTCGTATTCCTCATTACTGAGGGTCGTGACCCCTTTCCATTAATCAAATAATGGTAGGAGTTTTCTTGGGATAATAATGCGGTGGGTTCCCACATCCTTCCGCATACAACTCGACTAAGCGTTAAATTAAAATTTTTTTTTATCCCCAATGACGTTAAATAGATAATACGTCCTTCAATCACGCCGCAACAAAGATCAACGTTTTTTTTGCATGGGTATAGTCAAGGACCTCGAGATGATATAGGCTAAGTCTAAAAAAACTTATGCCACGCGAACGAAGTCGCGAGCATCCGCTAGTTATGATATATAAATTACCAAATTAGGGTCAATTTGGCCGGGAATCGAACCCGTGACCTAGACCTCCCTGGCGCAGTGGTGCGCGCACTACAACACTTAGTCGGGAACTCTTTTTATTTTTTGCTTTTTTATCCACTACAAGTTAGCTCTTGACTGCGATCTCACCTGATACGATGATATAGTCTAAGATGGTAGCAGCCTAACTTGTTAGGGTACGGCAAGTATATTAAACCCATAACGATTTTTACACGGCATCGTGCCGTAACGCTAAATCGCTTGAAGGTACGTCTCTGCCGATAGGGTGGTAACTAGCCACGGCGGAACCTTCCTACCAGATCAGACAAGAGAAAATTTAAAAATTGTAAATTCCCAAATTGACCCTGCTGGAAATCGAACCCGGAACCTCACACAATAAGACACAGCGTTCACCATTGCGCCAGGGAGGTCGTCAAAGTTACAACTCGACTCTGCTTGTGTTGACTTATGTATTTTTATCATTTTCAAGGGATTTTTATTTTCATAATAATATTATCTTTAGTCATTCTGTTATGTAGGTATATTTAAAGAAAAATCTTCTAATAATAATAATAAATTTACAAATAAGATGTGAGTTATGATGCAGTCTAAGATGGTAGGTAGCAGGCTAACCTAGTTGTTATACTCATACCTCTAATCGGTTTCATATATAGATTAAATTTACTAATTACCTCTCGTATTTGCGGTACGGACGAAGGTTCCCCCCAGAAATAAGTAAGAAAGTAGGGACTATGAGTTTGAGACTGTCTATTTGTGGGATAAGACTGGCTAGATGGCTACGGAAAATGAGGAAAATGCATGCCAAATTTCATTCCGATCCGTCCAGTCCAGTGGATGTTGGTTCAGCTGTGCGTTGATACATTAGTCATTAGACAGAAAGCCAGTCACCTTTTCCTTTTGTCTAAACTAATACCTATTATAAAGAGGAAAGATTTGTTTGATTGATTGTTTGTTTTTTTTGTAATGGATAAACTAAACAACTGATTTTAAAAATTCTTTCACTTATAGAAAGCTTTTTTTTCAGCGTAACATAAGCTATATTTTATTTTATTAGTTAGTAAAAAGTAAAATATCGATATCGATAAACAACACTAGATTATCGATAAGATATTTAAAATATCGACTACGCTTGAACTCACTAACTGTGTACATATGTGTGAGTGTATACGTATTTAACCACTCCGAATAGAGGCCGATAATACCCGATAGGGACAACTGCAGCTAGGACTGATAATACCTATGAAAAACAGTAGAATTCTTACTCTCGTATTTTTCTGTTTCCTCCTCCAAAACTGAACCGATTTTAATTATTTTTTTACGAATAATTTAAGAAGAACTCAGGCTATGTCGGTATGTTTTTCTTTTTTTGATTATATCCGTCAAATTTATTTGGAGGATGTCTGACTTTTGCGCGAAAACTGGGCCATTTTTTGCAATTTTTAAAGGTTCGTTGTTCTTATAATTATTAATTTATTGAAAAAAACAAAACATAGGAGCATGGCACGGACACATATGGATTTTATAGAGCAAAAATATTTTCTCTATTGTAATTATCCACGGAGGAAACAGACAAGAGTTTTTGTATGGAGAAATCGCCGGGAGAATTCCTCTTAAGGCCCGATATACAATCAGGCGGCAACCAACTGTAGGTATAAAACTCGCCACACTACAGCATATATCTGTACGCATATATAGCACTACGCTCTACGCTCGATTTTACAGCCAACTAACCAATTTTGTTACTTGAAATATTTGATTATTATTTATTTACTACAATACTTACCTATAATATCTATGCCTCCGCGCCACATTATTACAGTAAATACTAGCGGACGCGCCCCTGCTTCGCTCGGGTGAAATTTTTAAAAATTCCTTGGGGGTGAAATATCCAAAAATCCTGTAACACGTGTTTCTTTATATTTAATCGAAAGCCCAAATACCAATTTTCATGAATGTAAACCGAAAAATAAAGAACTTTCATACAAACTTTCCTCCTATATTTCACCACTTTGCGGGTCGAATTTTCAAAAATGGTAACACACGTACTTCTTCATATTTAACCGAAAGCCCAAATGCCAAGTTTCATGGCTACCTAAAACTTGAAAAATGAAGGACTTTCATACAAGCTTTCAACCACTATTTTACCCCTTTGGGGGTGGAATTCCCAAAAACAGTACACACACGTACACACGTACCCACTACAGCCCATTAACGTCCCACTGCTGGGCACAGGCCTCCACTCTCATAGGAGAGAGGGAATTAGAGCTTTGACCCACCACGCTGCTCCAATGTGGGTTGGCGGGCTTTAACGACTATTATCATGAGTCATAATAACCGGGACCGACGGCTTAACGTGCTCTCCGAGGCACGGGGGTGAAACACCGCCAACTTCCTAATTCCGGGCTAGTGCTGAGAATTTCTAGTCAGAAAAACCCAACACTTATTATGGCCCGACCCGGTACTCGAACCCGGGACCTCGTCAGCCGCAGTCAAACATGCTAACCACTAGACCAACGAGGCAGTCATGTACACACACGTACTTCTTTATTTTTTACCAAAAGCTCAAACCCCAAGTTTCATGGATATAACTTGAAAGATGACGGACTTTCACCCCTATTTCAACCCCTTAGGGGTGGAATTTTGAAAAATCCTTCCTTATTGAGCGCCTACATCATAGAAGGAACCTACTGTCAAAATTTCAAGTTTCTAACCCCAGCGGTTTAGGCTGTGCGTTGATAGCCAGTCAGGACAAACGATTTTATATATATAGAATAGATAGAAAAAAGATTGACATCCTACCTACTTACTAATATAGATAGATTAGGTATGTATGCGCCCGATCATTCACAAACGCTAGGTACAGTGTTCTTCTATGTACCTATAGTACGCGCGCGAGTTGAATGCAGAGCTAATATTGTGTTGTGACACACGATGCATTCAACTCGCGCGCATACTATAGGTACATAGAAGAACACTGTACCTAGCGTTTGTGAATGATCGGGCGTGTCATACATGTCAAATGTAAAACTAAATGGTACGGAACCCTTCGTGTCCAACTCGCACATGACAGGTTTTCATTGTGGTGTATTTTTTTTTTTTGGTGTATTTATATGTGGCAATAAAAGTGTAATTTCATTCATTCTCATTCATACGATTCATGTGATACCTACTGCCCGCTGACAGATAGACGGACAGAGAGCGCAGGCTTAGTAATAGGGTCCCGGTGGCACACTCTGGGTACGGTACCCTAAAAAAGAATAATCGTAAAATATAAAAATAGAAAAGTCCGCCGGAGTGACCGCGGCACGGCCAGGGTTGCCAAATTTGGTATTGAAATCTACCGAACAAGGACGAGACCGTTGATAGGAACAAACACAACTGATAATAATTATTTTACACAATACTAGCAGATGCCCGCGACTTCGTCCGCGTGAAATAAGTTTTTTAAATTCCCACGGGAACTCCCAAATTTTTCGGGTTAATATATAGCCTACGACAGTCACAAACTTTACCTCTTTATAATATTAGTATAGATTTATTTTATAAAATTACACATATTATGGCAGTAGGCATTAAAAGTTACAGGTATGCATAATTTAGGCTTCACCATGTCTACGCTTGATTTGAAATCAAAAATCACAAATGACTGACCTTCGCTCACGTTTCGACACGATTCGAAAGAAAGAAATGGAAAACGTCACGATCTGCGCGTGTACGAACCGGCAACGTCACTTATTATATTGCGGCAAATCTTATACTTCATTATGTATGAAACTGAATAAACCGAAGCACTCATACTTCGGCATTTTTGTTATAATTGCTAAAATACCGAACACCTGGCAACCCTGGGCGCACCACTGGCGGCGACGCGCTAAGTAGGTAACTTGGTAACTTAGCGCGTCGCTGCCAGCGTCGCCGAATCAGAGATCCCGCCCCGCGCCCCCGCGCCCCCGTGGCTCTCATACACAATTCATATTTGCATTTTTCGATACAGTCCATTAGTAAATAATCAAAGCTGTCTCTAGGCATCCATACTAATATTATAAATGCGAAAGTGTGTCTGTCTGTCTGCCACGCTTTCACGGCCCATCTACTCAACCGATTTTGATGAAATTTCGTAAAATGTTAGGTTGTATGTATAGGTGTAAGGACATAAGCTAGGTACCTACTTTTTACCCTGGAAAATTAAAGAGTTCCTGCGGTAATCAAAAAGCCGTAATCCACGTGGACGAAATCGCGGGCATCATCTAGTACGGAAATAATTGAAAAACTTATCCGGGTCACACACAGTTTTTCACATAAAATTGTATAATACACGCCATCTAAATACCTGTTTCTTTTATGAAAACCTAAAACCGTTTACCTATACCTACTTCTTTTTTGCGTTTCAAATATTATATAATAAACTAGATGATGCCCGCGACTTCGTCTGCGTGGTTTAAGATTTTTGTTATTCCCGAGGGAACTACTTAATTTTCCGGGATAAAAAGTAGATTATGTCACTCTCCAGGTCTTCAACTATACCCATGCCAAAAATCACGTTGATCCGTTGCGCCGTTGAAGCGTGATTGAAGGACAAACCAACAAACAAACTGACTTTCGCATTTATAATATTAGTATGATGATAAATGAAATCATACTAATATTATAAATGCGAAAGTCAGTTGGTTTGTTGGTTTGTTGGTTTGTCCTTCAATCACGCCGCAACGGAGCTACGGATCGACGTGATTTTTGGCATGGGTATAGTCGAAGACCTGGAGAGTGACATAATCTACTTTTTATCCCGGAAAATTAAGTAGTTCCCTCGGGAATAACAAAAAACTTAAACCACGCGGACGAAGTCGCGGGCATCAGCTAGTATGCTATAAAAGTTCTTATCTGTATGAAATAGAGCTAACGTTTGAACGAAAACGTTTCTTACGATAAGCATTCCACGCGGACAAAGTCACGGGCATTAGCTAGTGACAAATAGTAATAATGATAACGTGTGTATGTGTGAGTTTAGCAATACTTGTTCCCACAGAAAATTACCTATAAGTGTTCGCCTTCTATATTCTTCCTTTGTTGTGTCGTTGCGCGTTGGCCGCAACCTATGGTACCTAGTAGGTAACTATAGTAACATAATCATACTAATAAAATAAATGCGAGTGTTTTTGTTTTTTGGTTTGTTGATTTGTTGGTTTGTCTTTCAATCACGCCGCAACGGAGCAAGGGATCGACGTGATTTTTGGTATTGGTATAGTTGAGGACCTGGAGAGTGACATAGGCTACGTTTTATCCCGGAAAATTAAGGAGTTCCTGCGGGAATCAAAAAAGCTAAAACCACGCGGACGAACTTGCCGGCATTAGCTAGTCTTACTAATCAAATAATATAGTAATATAATATATAATAATAATCAAATAAATATTATAAATGCGAAAGTTTGGATGTATGGATGGATGTTTGTTAATCACGCCCGAACGGCTGAACGTATCTGGATGAAACTTGTCACAGAGATAGATTTTAGTCTGGAATAACACATAGGCTACTTTTTATCCCGGAAAACTAAGGAGTTCCCGTGGGAACGAAAAAACCTCAATCCACGCGGACGAAGTCGCGGGCATCAGCTAGTAATAATATTATAATTACTATGAATGTGAAAGGAATTTTTCAAGAATTGAACTTGAAGAGTTCAACTGATTTAGCTGATATTTGAAATATGAACACATGACCAACTTCACGGGTGAACTCATGGTGGAGAACTCCTCAAATACTCATCGTAACTCCTTCGTGTTTGAGCTCATTGGATTTGTCTTATCGTGTAGGTACTAAAGACCAAGAATGTACTTGGCGTCCAGGGTATCATAATGGAATCGGGAGGTCGTCACAGGACCTCTTCAAATACTCATCTTAACTCCTTCGTGTTTGGGCTCATTGGATTTGTCTTGCCAAGTAGGTACTAAAGACCTAGAAAGTAGTTGGTGTCCAGGGTCTCATGATGGAATCGGGAGTTGGTCAGAGAAACTCGGTTGATTAAGTACTTTGGTTCAGAAATATTTATGAAACATTTCGTGAACCTCGATCTTTTACGAAAACTGGTTTAGAAATCTCGTAGAAATCGGTATACCTACCTACTTGCTTTGAAAAAAGAAAAAACTCGTCGAATTCAGGATCTCCTACTTTTTTGAAGTCGGTCAAAAATAGTTGTTAAATTGTATATAGCTTTTCCAAATAAATTTTGGTGTTGTAATTACTTTTATTTCGGTTCCAAATAAAAATATCAATTTTTTCCATCCGCAGTATACAAACACTGCACTCGCGAAATCGTAATAAAAATTTTGACAAAAAGTGATACACCCGTCCGTTCACGAGCGCGTTTCAGCGCAAACTGAGGCGAAAAATCAAGTCCTCGGATATTTTCCTTAGAAAAAGTATGAAAAAAATATGGTGGGACGCATAAATGACTACGTACTTCACTTGGACGCACAATGTGGCATAGTTTAGATAGAGGACTATATATGTCATCATTTTTTTATAAATTACTAATTAAAATATGCAGCGGATACATAAATGAGGGTTCCTGAACAGACCCCATTTTTCGTCATTTTAAGCGATTCATGCGTTCGATATTACGTATTTATGCAGAAAATTTGTATGGAGTGTGCATTTTTTATATGGTCAAACGAACGCTGAATACATGACCTTTAATTTGATACCATGATATCCCCACAGCTAGAATTCCTATTTCTTTAAAGTGTACCTGGAAAAGTATGAAATTTGTATAAGGCGCCTTAAGGCTTAGACTTAAGGACTAATTAAGCAAATTTTTGTTTCTGAAGTAATATTGTGTTAGGTTTGAGAGTTGGAACTTGCTGTTCTTGCTTGAATGCTTAATTCAGAAATCGGCCGGTCTTTGAGACAGACTCAACATGAAATTCTCAATTCAGAAACCGGCCGAGTGTGTATCTTGCACTTATAGCCCGCGAAGCACACCCCAGAAGTCAAAAATCTTCCAAATTATTCTCAACGTACGTTTCACTCCGATACCGGAGCATCTTCTACATGCTCTACGTTTGTAAACAGTGCATGGTCGAGTCAACATCTTCTGTCGAGTCAATTTATTGCAAGTTGCAACCTTTATTGTAAGTGTTTTACTTTTTATGGGTACCTAAGTGTAAAACTGATTTACCTTTAGATTTAACCGTTAAATATTGTGTTTAAGTTAAATCTTCTATACCTGTCCTTTTCATGGCAACCCCTGAATCATAGAGGTAATATAGTTAATTTCTTGCTCTGAGCCTGGAATAAACTTATCTATCAAAAAATGACAGCACAAAAAAACTAAATCAGTATAGGTAGGCAGTGTTGTGCAAAGTCAGCCTATATACCACCTATTATATTATGTGCCAATACTATTATTTTTAAAAGACTGTTACGCCTTTGAAACCATTTTCATGGTCAGTTACCTATTACTTTGTTACATGAACAAATGCACAAGTCAGTGTGAAATTAATTACTATAAAAGTTTTGCAATGAACAGTACCTAATTACGAGTAAAGCTGATCGTAGATCAAGCAAGAGCCGCCAGAAACGCAACAAGTAACACCCGTAACCTATTCAGTAATGCAATCAGCGAAGTCCCACCTTATAGTGTGGGACTTTGACTGCCTTATTGGTTGTTGGTCTAGTAGTAAGCATGTTTGACTTCGGCCGACGAGGTCCCAGGCTCGAGTCTAGAGTCGAGTATTGGGGTTTTCTGACAAGAAATTCTCAGTACTAGCCCAGAGTTAGAGAGTGTTTCACCCCCGTGACTGGGAGAACACGTTAAGCCGTTAGTCCTGCGTCTGATCTCTCTCCGGTCGTGTCGGATTTTCCGTTTTTTCTGGTGATGAGAGTGAAGGAACAGAGAGTGCACCTGTGTTTTCGGCTTGTGCACATACTTATGCACTATAATATCTCCCGCGCAGATGGCTAATCTCTCTGGAGATAGGCCACCGTGACCGAATTTCAATCGGGAGGACATTATACCTAAGTATATAGTATATTGATTTTAAAAATGCGTAGGTATGGGGATAGCGTATCTTGCGGCCATGCCTGCTCTTGCTGTAATGTAATATGCGATCTGGTTATCGTTACCCTCTTGGCTGTTATGAAAGGCAAAAATGTTCGAAAATGCTGGTTAATGATTAAAAACAAACTTGATTTACAAGTAGGTATATGGCATTTGCCTACTTAATCAATTCATTGCATTCGTTGAACAGATACATTTTTTTTTATTCCCGCGGGAACTCTTCAATTTTCCGGGATAAAAAGTAGCCTATGTCCTTCCCCGAGATGTAAACTATCTCTGTACCAAATTTCATCAAAATCGGTTGAGTAGTTAGGTCGTGAAAGCGTAGCAGACAGACAGACAGTCAGACTACTACGTTCTGCTACTCTGTCTGCTACGCTTTCACGGCTCATCTGTTCAACCGATTTTGATGAAATTTGGTACAAGGATAGGTTGTATCCCGGGGAAAGACATAGGCTAATTTTTTTATCCCGTAAAATTAAAGAGTTCCCGCGGGAACTAAAAAACCTCAATCCACGCGGACGAAGTCGCGGGCATCAGCTAGTTTTTGTTTTATAATAAAAAGCTATGATTTGATTGAAACATTAAAATTATACGAAACGGTTGGCGGACAGTAGTTTGAACCCACCGGATTGTAGATGGCGCCACTTGTATTTTACATTCCAGTGTAGCTTCAATGCGTGCCAAAGTATAACCGTAATCAGGAAGGCGGTTTCTCCTGAGTACGTGTAGTATTATTATATCTGTGCCCTGAGTAATGAGCATAGCCCTTCCACTGCACTGCGGCTGGGTTGTTCTCTCCAACTTGCATTTGATTACTTTACAACGTGGTTTAAATTTTTGGAAATGAGGACTGTGTTGTTCGCGCAGTCCTCCTTGTTTAACAATTGCCCGTGTAAACTGTAAACTGTAAGCAGTGTAAGCTATAAACCCAAAAAATTCTGTTCTTTAAACTTAATATTTTGTTGCCGATTCATAGTCATTAAATTTAATGGTTAGGTACCTAGGTATCATGGTCATCGTAATAGACCTGATCACCTGATCCAGATCACCTTACCCTGACTATTCAAAAGTTACAATCCGACTAATTTGTAAAAAAGTGACATAATGAATGTTAAATTGTACGAATTTTTTGTATGAGATTTGTCGTACAATTTTACAATTAAGTAGGTATGTCACTTTTTTAGTTTATCGGAGGGTAACTTTTACAAAATTGAGGCCTGTTAGGTACTTTGTATTTAGTGGTTTATTTTTTTTGTTACCGAGGGAACTCCTTAGCCAGTAGCGTATGTGTTATTCCATACTATAATCTTTCTCTGTGCCAAATTTCATCCAAATCCGTTCAGCCGTTCGGGCGCGATTGAGTAACAAACATCCATCCATACATCCATCCATCCAAATTTTCGCATAATATGAAGTATAGATAGTATAGATAGAATATAGATTTAAAAAAAAAGTTCATCCAACATTCGATTTCAATGATACATAATCGGCATCGGTCTTAATAGAACAGTTAATCAAAAGAAATACTTCGAAAGTATGCTGTGCCTAATGGACCAAGCAAACTGCTCATTAGTGCATCCTACTGCACGCGAAACACTCTTTACTAAACATTGATACTTATTTGTAAATGCAATACAGTTCATTATGGTGTGCATGTATTAAAGTAGTTAAGGTATTGGATTACTGTAGCCCTACTACGAGTTAGTACATCTCGAGAACTTTGATGGAATCGTAACCTTCGATACGTCTGTTATTAACACAAGAAAGGACTGAATGTTCATTGGATACGTAAATGCGATTGTTTATTTTTAACCGACTTCCAAAAAAGAAGGAGGTTCTCAATTCGGCACGTCTTTTTTTATTTATGTCGGTGCATAGGTATCTCTGTGGTTTCTGAACCGATTTGAATTTTTTTTCTATCATGTCGTTAGAGGAAGCTCTCGAGGTGGTCCCATAAAAAATTCTGACACCAAATCCTCAACCCTGACACTAAAAACTCAAAACTAAAAATTCTTTACAAAATACCGACTTCCAACGCCACTGTAAAATACAAACTAATTTTGATTTCTACCCACTATGTTGAAGTCGGGCGAGTCTGATGCGTCAACGTTGCTTATCCTTGTTATACCCGCCCGATTTCAACATAGTGGGTAGAAATCAAAATAATTTTGTACTTTAGAGTGGCGTTGGAAGTCGGTTTTTTGGAAAGAATTTTTATTGATCGTGTGCTCTTCACTGAGAAGTTCGGACCACAGAGGCGGTTCGGGCGTTGAGCTTGAGATTCTTCTTTAGACGCTCTAGCTTTTCCTGGGCTATATCCGATACCTATCGAGAAGCTTTTTAGTTGTTTCATCATACTTAATATTATAAATGCGAAAGTTTTTGTTTGTTGGTTTGTCCTTCAATCACGCTGCAATGGAGCAACGGATCGACGTGAGGACCTGGAGAATGACATAGGCTACTTTTTATCCCGGAAAATTAAGGAGTTCCCGTGGGAATCAAAATCACATATTCCACGCGGACGAAGTCGCGGGCATCAGCTAGTATACTTATAATAACGTATTAGATGAAGCCCGCAACTTCGTCTGCGTTGATTATAAGGTTTTTTATTCCCGCGAGAACTATTTAATTTTACAGGATAAAAAGCCTATTCCCGGGATGCAACCTATCTCTACTCCAAATTTCATCGAAATCAATTGAAAAGATGGGCCGTCATAGCGTAGCAGAAAGTTAGACAAATATATAAACAGGCAGACTGACACTTTCGCATTGATAATATTTGTATGGACTTACGTCAATTTTTTTTCTCAAGGCATTGACTGTAGATTAAGAAAAATCGAATTTCCATTTCGAAACTCATACTACGGATACTGTAGGTAATTATTACTCGATCACAGGTGAAAGGTGTAAGTGTAGTGGGTTAGCATAACTTCGCCATGGTCCACTTTTCAAGGTGAATTGTATTGTTTGGTTGTTTAACTACTTTTCATTATCAATCAGAAGCTTTTACGGACTTTCTAAATGCTGCATTATGAAATTGTTTAAGTTTATCAAATAAATATTATAAATGCGAAAGTTTGGATGGATGTATGGATGGATGTCTGGATGGATGTATGGATGTTTGTTACTCAATCACGCCCAACGGCTGAACGGATCTGGCTAAAATTAGACACAGAGATAGATTATAGTCTGGAATAGCATATAGGCTACTTTTTATCCCGGAAAATTAAGGAGTTCCCGCGGGAACCAAAAAACCTCAAACCACGCAGACGAAGTCGCGGGCATTCGCTAGTTATACATATTACAATATCTAGTGTCATTCCATCTCCTATCTTGTACCTATTCTTCCTTCACAACCTTTCTCACTGCCAAGGGCCACTGGTAGAGATCTCATAAGAGATTTTATAACTCTTTGGTACAAAATAAATTTAAAAAAAGAAGTGTAACTTTGGCACAGTGCTTCAGATATCAATCCAAGGCTCGAGATTTGATTACTAACTAGCTTTTGCCCACGACTTCGTCCGCGTGGATTGTATTTCGATTCCCGCGGGAACTCCTTAATTTTTAGGAATAAAAAGTAGCTCATGTACCTCTGTAACAAATTTCGTCCAAATAGGTTGGGAAAATGAGCCGGGAAAAAGGAACAAACAAACAGACACACTTTCGCATTTATAATATTAGTACCTATAGAAGTAATATGGATATGGATTTCAACAATTTAATAAGGATTTATTGACCGCAACGGATGAGCGTTTTGACTCTAGGCGTTATAAATTATAGAAGTCTTTTAATTTAATTTTTGTTTTCTAAATTGCTTCAGTCAGGACTCAGGAGTCAGTACCACAATTGCACCTATCGCCAAGTTGGAGGTGCCGTGTAGTAATCGATGCGTCTGAAATAATGATTTTGTCAGAACTACCTACCTATAGTAGAATCAAGGATCTTTAAAAAACAAAATAACTTCATCTCTCAGTGTCTTTGAATGTTACTTACAACCAACCAAGCTAGAAATCACGGGTATTACTCATTTAAAGAAAAGGGCATATATTTAATCTAGCTGGCAGATCTACGTCTGACTTACTAGACTAGACCAAATATGGTAGAACTTTCATACGCGTGGCATGAATACGTTAGACGTAGAAACTTGACAATTTACACTACACTGATAAAGATATTTCCATATGAAATGAACTCAAAGTTATCATGATATGAATCGGACTATAACTTCACTTTCTTCGTAAAATATGAGTAGATAATCGCTTGTAAAAAGCCTGGTACGCATCGGCCCAACGTTGTCGGCCAGTCTATACTCGGCGGGCATGCGTAATGCCACTTGGCATAGTATTTTCCATTTTAGAAAAAAATATATGATGCTTAGGGTTAGGTAGAAAACACCAGTTTTTTATTGACAAAAGCTAAATCGAACGTTTATTGTAGGTTTTCGTACGAACATGAATTCTTGAAATTCTGAAACAGTGTTTTCACTTTGGCAAGTAACGGACTTGCCGAATGCATTGGGCGATGTGTACCGAAGCTTTTAGGTGTACCGACTTGAGACCTAGGTAAAACTTTCATGCACCCATTTTCTCTCTTTGGTCTAGCATTTAATTCGTCCAAGTCTAGCATCATGTGACTAGGCGTTCTGGTAAAATGCTGGGTAAAGGCACAATTAAATTAATTCGTCGTCGCCCGTTCTACGTAATAATTATATGGTATAAAATATTATGTCCGTCATTAAGTAGGCCTATAAATAGCAGAGCTTATTACAAAATACTGAGCAATTAGATATTTTGAAAGTGGGAAGCATTTTTAATCGTTTGTATTTTATAATATAGACACCTGTGATTTACAAATATACTGACTGATAAATACCTATTATTTACCTAGATATTATCAAAGTCATAAAGTACAAATAGGTAAACTATAATATGACTCCTATTTATACTTTAATAATTTTAAAAAAAAACTATTTAAAATTGTCAACGAGGAAAAAAAAAACGCTGCGCTGCTATTTAAAACGGAATATCAAACAGGTGCAATAAATCATGCAAAGAACAAACTAATAAAAGATTGTTATCGTGCACAAATATTTTGCAATACTTACTTATTGTAATTTGAATTTCAAAAATGTACGGACCCGCCCGTCGTCGGTTCAGTGATAACACGAAATTGCACCAGATTTAAGCAATAGCTAAAACATAAAAATAGCGATAATGCTTTCCAACCCGTATAACGTGTAAGGTTGTGTAATGCACGTTACAAAATGTAACCATACCGTTATGAAACTGAAAATTCTTGTTCTGCGTGCAATTGTTAATTAACGCATAACTGATACATTAGGTACTATGTTAAAGTTGAGAGATTTATACCTACCGTTATATAAAAATAATGGCTGCGATCTTAACTGGTGGTAAGTGATGAGTAAAGAACGATAAATCGCTTGGCGGCACGTGTTTGTCGGTAGGTTGACTAGCCACGGCCGAAGCCTCCCACCACCACCAGTTCGGTTTCTACACGACGTCGTACCGGAACGCTAAATCGCTAGGCGGCACGTCTTTGCCGGTAGGCCAGGCCAGACCAGAGAAAATTCAGAAATTATAAATTTCCAAGTTGTCCCTGCTGGGGATCGATCTCGGGGCCTCCGTACGCGCTCAACACTGCGCCAGGGAGATCATCACAACTGTGAACCTGGAGAGTGACATAGTTTTTATCCTGGAAAGTTAAGGAGTTCCCGTGGGATTCAAATAAAAAAAACCCACGCGGGTGGAAGTCGCGGGCATCAGCTAGTAGGTATATAATAATAATATTATCACACTTTAGCATTTATATATGTTTGGAATCATCATGGATTAAATATCATAATGGGTTCAATTTTATTCTATTAGTTCTTATCTCAAAGGATGTGCATGTTGTTTGTTTACCAACTCCTACAGATATGAGTAGACTGCGCACAGTAAATTTCCTCATTCATTAGAATCGCGACGGAAACTCTGACAATAATAACTAGAGTTTCCTATTTGGAAAAATAAAAAATCCTAGCTTATATTATTATCAATGTTCTTTCTTAAATTGATTATAGGGTTGGCTATAGATATCCGGTACTCGCTTTCAGGGGTGGGGAGGGGTGAGGAGGGTGGGGAAGGGGGAGAGTGTGCCCCCCCTCTTTGTTCCCCCCACCGGAAAGGCATAGTTTTTTTTTTATGAATTTTTAAAAATCTCATTTTGAGGTTATGTTTTCATACATTTACAACGCGTGCAGGGGTGGGGAGGGGTGGGGAGGGTGGGGAGGGCGGAGAGGGTGCCCCTCCTCTTTGTTCCCCCCACCGGAAAGGCATAGTTTTTTTTTTATGAATTTTTAAAAATCTCATTTTGAGGTTATGTTTTCATACATTTACACCACAAAAATTAAGCTGCTCTATCAATTATGGTCTAGTGATAATGTCAAAATCAAAATAACGAGTGAAACGGAACGCAAATCGTGTTGGCAGTGTTGAAATAAAACAATTATTTCAATAATTGTTTTATTTACATCATAACAGTCATAGAACCAAGTCCCCACATATCTTGAGTCATCATACGCGAGTAAAACCTAAAGGTAGGTTAGGTTAGGTTAGAACATAAATATAACTGGTGCCCGGCCGCAGGCCGGGCACTTAGGTTCTATTAGTTTGAAATGAAAAATTAAATTGTAGGGGTTCTAAGCTCCCTCTAACCACTAGACTATGGAAAACCTAAAGGTAGGTTAGGTTAGGTTAGAACACAAATATAACTGGTGCCCGGCCGCAGGCCGGGCACTTAGGTTCTATTAATTGGAAGTTAAATTAGGTTGGGTTAGAACATAAATATTTTTATACACTTAGGTTCTTTGTAAATGTATGAAAATATTATAACCTCAAAATGAGATTTTTAAAAATTCATTAAAAAAAAATATGCATTTCCGGTGGGGGGGGAAAAGATGGGGGGCACCCTCCCCCCCTCCCCACCCATCCACCCCCCTCCCCACCCCTGCACGCGTTGTAAATGTATGAAAACATAACCTCAAAATGAGATTTCTAAAAATTCATAAAAAAAAAACTATGCATTTCCGGTGGGGAGAACAAAGAGGGGGGGTACCCTCTCCCCCCTCCCCACCCTCCCCCACCCTCCCCTCCCCTGAAAGCGAGTACCGGATGTCTATATAATACCCTGATTATATAGTATATTGTGTGCCTAAGGATGGAATAAGACGATTTCAGACGAGGGTGAAGTTGCCTGAGCGAAGCGAGGGCTGGCATCACCCGAAGTCTAAAATCATGTTTCATCCCGCGTCACACACTTATTAATTAATTTTCATATAATTCGCATTAAAAGTGCGAGTTTTATTAAAATTGTATTTTTTATTTACTTTGGTTGTAGAAATATGATATCTGTCAGTTTAGTTGATGGTTAAAAAGGTTTGAAATAAACAAAAGATACTCTGACAGGTTCGAAAGAAGGGTTGCAACGTCATTCAGCGGGCAGAAAACGATGATTTGACGTAGGTATTCGTCTGAAATTGACTCTAGTTTCGGGCAACGACCTCAATTTACATAGACGGGCCCTGTCAAATTTGTGTGATGTATTGAAAACGTATGACTAGGTCATAGATAATATAGGTCATGGCCATAGAAGCCGTAAGGCCAGTTAGTAAAAAAAATATATCATACTGTTTGCCGCGGAAATTAAATGATTGCGTAATGGATAGAAATATTTAAATAGGAATATTAAATAACGTTTTTTTGGAAATGTATAATTGTGAGTTGAATCACTTACCTTAAAATAAAAATTGTTCAGTGCCAAACTAATAAGACTTTAGATGTTAACCTAGGAATAACAAATTATCTACACGACGAGCGACCGTGACAGCGATACGATGGGGAAAAAGACAGGTTAGGAACGCGTTCTCAAAGTCGGTTGCCCAACCTTTTTCTATGAAAGGGCCCATCTAGTACCTACATATATATCGATGGTTTCGGGTGGCTCAACAGGCATTGAAACTCGCACTTTCAATGCAGGTTATAATATGAAAAGTAGGTATTGTGCCAGAAGATCATGATATAACTTACATAAATTAAATTCATAAAACGCAATGAATGTGGACAAAAAAATACATGATGAATGATGTTTTAATTAAATACTTACAAAAATGGGTACCTACTTGCAGCAGCTTCTAAATTGGCAAATGTTGTTGATAGCTATAGATCACAAACCTATTTAAAATGCAAGAGTTGACAATTTGAAAAGTTTATAGTTAGGTAGTAAAAGTTTATTTGAATAAAAAGTCGTTTGACTTCGACTCCCAAACAATCTTGTTGAAATAATGAAGGCTTTTAATTATATAGAAGCGTTGAATGCATGAAGATTTAAGATACTAACTTTTTAGAGTTTTTAGCGTAGAAAAAGATCTCAGTCCCACGGTAAAACAAATGTTTTAAATATTAGCTGAGAAGGCTTATGTTAATTAAAATGTAGTTTCATAGACCATAAACAGTAAGTTTCATTTTATTTCACTCACTGACTGAGTCATTGAGGTCCAACCAAACCTTTCGCCGCTGAATGTAGTTTGCTCAGATTAAATAGGAATATCGAACACAGATTAAATATAAGTAAATATTAGTCCGATATTTATGAACATATATATAGAAAGCTAAAATTTTGCACATAGGTTCCCTTTTTATTGTAAACAAGGAATAAGGCTAGAATTTTCAAAATTACCACGTGAGCAAATGCGCTGACGGTCCGCAAGTCCCGTCCTAGTCCGCTATAAATGACGGAAGATCAGACGAAGGACCAACGACGGCAATAGCTATATGTATTTGTTTTTCAAGATACGGCTTTGTCTTTTTGGATATTATTTACGGATAATTCTTTGACAGGAATTCCATATAGACGTATAGGCCATAGTTCCTTATGTGTATATTCCATAGGCACTTACTAACATTGAGAAACCTAGGCCCAATATTAAGTACCTACTAATAAACAAAGTCTCCACTAACAATATAACCTTACGCATTATCCCATAAGACCTAACCGTGGGAGCTGAACACACAGTAGGTAAACAGTTGGTCCCACGTGGCCAGGAAGCGTTTATCGCTGACCTTCACGCCGCACGCACGCTAATCGCACTTCCTGGACCATGCCCACTGATTTGAGAGCAATTGATGCAACAGCCACACATAAATGTTCAAGCATGAGCAATGAACGTGAGCAATGCGCAACGAACTGAGTTTCAAGCATATTTTCTGGTCTGGCTTCGTCCGTGGCTAGTTACCACCACAGAATAGGTAATAGTATGTTACCACCCTACTAAGTTGAGAAAAAGTTTTTTTAATTCCCACGGGGCGGGAATTCCTTTTCTGGAATAAAAGGAGTCACTCTCCAGGTCCTCAACTACACCCAAGCAAGAAATCACGTCGATCAATTGCTCTGTTGTGGTATGATTGAAGGACAAAAACCAAGAAACCAACAAACAACCACAATTTCGCATTCATAATTTTAGTGTGATAACGACGTACAAATAAGTATTAGTAGACGAAGTCGGGCGAACACTAATAGATCATATTATTATCATAAGTTTCATATTAGTAAGAAGAATGATCCATACAATATTATGTTTTGATTTCTTCGGATTCAAACTAAAACCCCAAAGTACAAATTCCGGGAATCGCGAGTTGGCACTTAATCTTCAGTTTAGAACTCATTTATCTTGTTAATGTTTGGGACAGTGTCAAATAACGATCTGTTCCACGTATCGTGTTACTGAAATACCTAATACGAGAAGATGGCGTTATTTCATTGAATATGGGTTTAATTGCCTTGAAGACAATTTTTCTTCTCGGACTGTAATTTGTAAATGGTATGGCTTGCTTAATTTCCTGCTGTATCTTTTCTGGATAGTAAAATACGCCTCCAAGTGATTTCGCGTTCCGGTACGATGCCGTGTAAAAACATACTAGGGGTAGGTATGTGTTTAATATACCTACCTGCCATATCCCTAACAGGTTAGCCAGTTACCATCTTAGATTGCATCATGAATCATCTCTTACCATCAGGTGGTATCACCGGTGGTGGCAGGTTCACCAAGAAATCCGCAAAAAATATCGTATGATAGCTGATGCCCGCGGCTTCGTCCGCGTGGTTTATGTTTTTTGATTCCTGCGGGACCTTCTTAATTTTCCGGGATAAAAAATAGCCAATGTCACACTCCAGGTCCTCAAGAACCGCATTTATAATATTAGTATGATTTGAAAAAAAATCTATCATTTAAAGATCGTTTTGGTATATGCACAGATGAAAATATAATAGTGGTATATATATATAATCTCTAGAGAGATACAGAGGGCGCTGACAGAACACAACAAGCCTGCGTTTTATAGTAATTTAAAATTACAAAAAGTTAATATACAGTGCTAAAAGTGAAATAATTGTGAAGAATCACTGCCAACTCAAGTCGATTAGTGTTATCTAAACATAAAACTGCGAAATAATAGCGTAAAACCCAAAATCAGTTCGTAACGGTCAGTGACAGTTATCAGTGATTTGCAAAAACCAAGAACTAAGGAAATAAACAAATAATATGTGTATGTAAATGGATAACTACTTATAGGACGCTCAAGGGCTTCACAAATTAAAATGTTAATCGTTAAGCATTAAAATCAAAATCGACAAAATTTGCAAAGCGAGGTCAAACAAGGTCATCGCTCTCCGAGGCAAGAATCAAACCTGGGGGTTGCTCAGCAACCCACGAATCACGTAAAGTATCAGCGCTGCTGTCTCCATCCACAATTCCACGGAGTTGAAGTATGTATACAGGCATCTACTTACTAAAATAAAGCTTTGGAGTACGTGCTATTGCTCAAATATTCATTCTACGGACAACTGACAAATAAACAACAACTACTGTAAAACAAAGCTACTGTTTACATGCAATAATAGCTGTTGTGTGCAGCGATACCCAGCAGGTCAGCATTATACCCACTGAAAGTGATAAAGACTTGCCGCAAAGACATTTTGGCTTAGGATTCCAGTGTTAGTGTGCAAGAAATGTAGCTGATTAGGATTAGAGCATTAAGATTAGAAATATGATGTGATTCAATGCTAGATTTAATTACTTAAGTACTGGTAAATGTTGAACATAATGCATGTACCTCTTACCTGCCTCAGACCAATACAATAGGATTCTGCAATTACAGCATACTTTTTATTACCAAAAAATACAATAACAGAGCAAGAGAACTAATTACATCCCACATAGGAAAGGAATATATAAATACTTAATGGAAAAGAAATATCTGGCTCTTTTATCTGACTGCTACTTAAAATACTTAATTATCAAAAGTTTATATATAAGAGTAGTACCTAAATGCTAGCAGGAGTACAAGTACCAAAAACACAACTATTATTACCTATATTACCTAGTACCAGAATGTGCCTAGTTATTAGTCAAGTATAGGTACTGTCAAGACAAATACTACTTGTAACACTGACTCATCTGACTGACTCAAACTGTGGTTTTGAAGTGAGAGAAAGTTAAGAATAATACCAAAGAACTATAGGATGTATGTATGTTAACAACTACTTTAGTCAAAAGTTTTGTACCTGATGACATCATGTATAATAAATATAGAATATTTTAATTTATTAGATTTGACTAGCTTTGTGACTTTTAGAGCTTGACTAGTATTTACTAGAACATAGGCAACCTAAATAAATTGCTGTAATTATTTAAATTGAGACCAATCCCATCTATTACATCTATCACATAGATTTCATAAAAATAACTGTATCTATCTATCATGCAATGTTGATATCATGTCATGTAATTAGTTAATGAAGAAAAATAATTGAGTGTTTGTAATTAGCTACCAATCTAAAAACTATTTAAAATTTTGACTTTAACAGACCTATTGAACCGACAATTTAATAATAGTAAGTATGTTTGATGTACTATTATGTCATAAAATATTTATAATATAATTGTTGTTTATTCATTTAAGCAAGAAAGTGATTGTTTGTTTGTTATAATGAAATTAAGTAGTTAACAAAATTTTAAGTGTGAATGTAATAATTATCCTTAATAAGTAAAATCTTTGAATGAAGTGACAAAACGAACGGACATATATAGTATTCTTATTTAATTGTTATTTGACTATAGTATAAACTTACCTACTTAAATTTTAAATTAATAAATGAATTGAACTTATCAATTTTGGTAGTTTAGGTCATAAACTACCATGAATTGAATTGAATAGATTAATTGATGTACATAATTTAATATCTGTCTAAATAAAAAAGCCTATTGCTATAGAACACACAAGCAGATAAATTGAATTAAATTAAATTAGATTAAATAAAATAGTTAGAATCTTACTGTAAGTCAATCCTGAACCTTTAAATGTTACAACTTTATACCTTTACTGCTAAACTAACTAATATAAGTTACTACCACCCTACAACCGAGTGAAGGCACCTCTGGATTCCCCACAACTCCCTATTTATCCTGATTATTGATCATCCTGAGCAACAAGTGGATAGCGCTTACATACCACAAGTTATACTAACCAACCAACATGGCTGAACTACAAGCACTATTCGACCAAATGAAAATTGAAATGTCAAATCAAACTAAAGATATTATTTCACAAATAGACCAGAAATTAGTACCCTTCACACAAGAATTAGAAAAATTAAAGATTGAGAACGAACACTTAAAAGGAAAAATAGCTAATTTAGAAAGAACCAACAGAGCAAACAATATAATATTATACGGGCTAAAAGAAACAGAACAATCTCCTACTGATCTACTAGAAACAACAACAGAGAAGATAAAAACTGAGTTAAATATTTGCCTGGAAAGTAGAGACATAAATGCAGTCCGCCGAATTGGCATAAAAGACAGCAAGAACGAAAAGGCACGACCAGTAATGATATCCTTTGTAAACTGGTGGAAGAAAAGTGAAATAATGAGACAGAAGAAGAAACTAAAGGACACTCAAATCTCAGAAGATTTCCCAAAAGAGGTTCTGGAAAAGAGGAAAGAACTACAAGAAAAACTCGCAGAGGAGAGGAAAAAGGGAAACTTTGCAATCATAAAATATGATAAATTGATTGTGAAAGAAGGGAGTCGGGGCAAAGATAAACGCAAAAGAGCTCCGTCAATGTCACCAGAAGCTACAGTCCAGCCTCGCAAGCAACATGCTACATTACAAACATCAAAAACAAACAGAACAAACGCATTCGATGTAATGAGAGGGAAAAGCAGCCCCTTTCCCTCATATAAACCTTCATCAGAACCAAAATTATAGGAAACAATCATCAGCCACCAGAACAAGAATTTAAAAGAACCAGAACTGTGCAAATTCCGAACATTTCCCAAGCCGACTGGTCCTCGTGGGAAATTAGACCAAAACCCCCCACCTACGAACAGCAGTTCAATACTCAAGTTCAAAGAGAAATCTCTAAAAATCTGTACGTATAATGTGAGATCCTTGGCATCAATAGAGAGATATTTAGAACTAACTTATGCCTTAGAAAATGTAAATTTTGACATACTGGGACTGTCAGAAGTAAGAAAGATGGGTTGCAACATCGAAGAGTACAGAGATTATATCCTATGTTATATTGGAGAAACCAAAGGGTTACACGGAGTGGGGTTCTTAGTAAAGAAAAGCTACAAATCTAACATTGCCAACTTTATCGGAATCTCGGAAAGAGTTGCCCTACTCCAGCTCAAATTCGACGACCTTTGCATCTCTCTAATTCAGGTATATGCACCCACAGAACGATCAAGCGAAGATGAAATTCAAAAATTCTACACTGACATTACAAAGGCACTTACCTTGGCCGACACGAAGGTGATCTTAATGGGTGACTTTAATGCAAAAATAGGACACCCAAAAAAGGAAGAAAGCCTTATCATGGGCAACTATGGTTTCGGCGAACGAAATGAAAGAGGAGAACGACTTATAGATTATGCACGGGAACACAAACTATCAATCATGAATACATTTTTTAAGAAGAGAAAAAGTAGGAAATGGACTTGGATATCACCCGACCAAAAGACAAAGAATGAAATTGATTTCATAATGTCGAATAACCCTAAATTAATAACTAACATCGAAGTAATAAACAACATAAGGTTTGCCTCCGATCATAGACTATTAAGAGCAACATTTTTGTTAAACCAACCAAAAAAGAGTAGGAAAGCCTTCAAAATCCAACCAAAACTACCGAAAACAGAAGATGAAATTAAAAAATTTACAAACCATCTTAAATTAGAAATTGGAGACAGAATGTTATCAAAAAATGTCCAAACTTACTACAACTTAATGGAGGAAGCCATCAAAAGTAGTTTGAAAATTAATAACAACACTCAAACGAAAGGGCATAAAATATTTAGCACAACCACTGAACATCTTATAAAAAAACGAACTGAATTGATTCAAACAAAAAACAAAGATAGAAATATTAGACAAGAACTGAGTGAATTATTTAAAAAAACTAACAAGTCAATTCGTGATGATTATAGTAAACATAGAAGAAGTATCATAACTACTAACCTTAAAAAATTCAGAAGTACTAAAAAAGCTTTTAAAAAGTTAACGCTTCACAAAACATGGATACATAAACTAAAACAGCAAACGGAAGAAACAAAAACGAGGAAGGATGTTATAGACCACGCAACGAAGTTCTATACGGAGCTGTATAAAAAAAGAGGAACATATAATATGGATGAAACACCGAACCTTAAAAATTCCTCCAACTTAATTAAACCAATAGATGAAATAGAAATATACGAACAAATAAAACAACTGAAGGCTGAAAAATCACCTGGACCCGATGGTATACCTAATGAAATTATCAAACTAGGTGCACCTGTCTTACTGAACCATTTAACCCGCCTATTCAACATGGTACTGGATACAGAAACAGTACCGTCACAATGGTGCACATCGGATATAATATTGCTATATAAAAAGGGTAACCCACTGGACATCGGTAATTACAGGCCAATCAGTTTATTAGCTAGTATATACAAACTTTTCGCATCTGTAATATTAAAAAGAATAAATCCGAAAGTCGACGAATTCCAAACAATAGAACAGGCAGGCTTCCGGTCAGGTTTCAGCACCACTGATCACATCCAGACGTTAGAACAGGTGATCGAAAAGTACAAGGAGTTTAACAGACCTCTGTATCTATGCTTTATTGACTATAGCAAAGCTTTTGACAGTATAAGTCATAAATCAATCTGGACAGCACTGAAACTAGCTAACGTAGAACAAAAATACATCAACATCTTAAAAAACATATACGAAAATAGCACCAGCACAGTAAAACTTGAAACAAGGGGCAACCCAATCATAATAGGAAGAGGAGTCAGACAAGGTGACCCTCTGTCACCAAAAATCTTCATCGCGGTGCTAGAAAACATATTTCGTAATTTAAACTGGACACGAAAAGGCATCAAGATTTTTGATTCATATCTTAACCATCTTAAATTCGCAGACGATATTGTCTTATTAGCGGAGACATCTAAGGAACTCGAAGAGATGGTTCACTCATTAGATAGAGAAAGCTCAAAAATCGGCTTGGAAATGAATGGAACAAAAACAAAAATAATGACCAACAGCCACAAAATACCAATTGCCCTAAACGGGAACAACATAGATTACGTAGACAGTTATATCTATTTAGGAAAACAAGTATCATTCATGAAGTCAGGAAACGAAGAAGAAATTGAAAGAAGAATTAATTTAACATGGAAAAAATTTTGGGCACTTAAAGAGATTCTAAAAGGAAAATATAGCTTATACTTGAAGAAAACAGTGATTGATTCTTGTCTCCTACCAAGTCTACTCTACGGATGCCAAACTTGGGTACTCACAAATAAAGTCAAGCAAAGGGTGAGAACTACTCAAAGAGCAATAGAAAGGAGCATACTTAAAATAAGAAAAATACATAAAGTAAGAAGTGACAGAATACGACAACAAACAAAAGTAACTGACGCATTAAAACAAGCTCTGGCATTGAAATGGCAATGGGCAGGACACATATCACGATACTCAGATAAAAGATGGACGATCCAAACCACAAAATGGAAAGGACCAGAAGGCAAAAGGGTTGTTGGAAGGCCATACAAACGGTGGGCTGATGACATCATTAAAACAGCAGGAATAAATTGGGTGAGACTAGGAAAAGATAGGGAGAGGTGGAAGAGGATGGGGGAGGCCTTTACCCGAGAAGGGGCCCATATCTTGTAGATTTAGTACTAATAGACTACCAATCATTGTAACGTCACACTTTGTTATTTAAGTAAAATAAGTAATTATCACAAAATACTGTAATTTAGTTTTAAGTAAGATATGGTGAATAAATGGCTTTTTTATTTATTTATTATATATATATAATTATTTGAGAGTTGATCTATGTATAAAAAAACATCCTCTTGATAAAATACCGCCGTCGGCTCTATCAAAGGCTTAATAAGAACAACTTGCAATTTGCAAATCACCCGTCAAAGAGGAATAGAACAACAAATCGTTAGTCAAAACCAAACCACACGGAAGTGACGGAAGTGTGTTTGTGTAAACATTTGCGAGTGTACTGTTACATCCTCTCCTTTGTTGTAAGTCGCCGACCAGCCATTGTACTACTATATTTTCTAAACACCCAAATTAATACGGACGCTCGAATAGACTTAGCTTTGAGAACCGACGCGGCGGCGTTCGTTTTGTTTTCAAACGTTACTGCTAATCTAAGGTTACTTAATTATTATAGCTAAACCATACTTAATTGCATACTCTCACTCACTACAGCCTATTAACGTCCCACTGCTGGGCACAGGCCTCCACTCTCATAGGAGAGCGAGAATTAGAGCTTAGACCCACCACGCTGCTCCAATGCGGGTTGGCGGGCTTTAACGACTATTATCATGTTAGTGATAATAACCGGAACCGACGGCTTAACGTGCTCTCCGAGGCACGGGGGTGAAACACCGCCAACTTCCAACTCTGGGCTGGCACTGAGAATTTCTTAATTGAAAAACCCAATACCTAACTTTTATGCCCGACCGGGAATCGAGCCCAGGACCTCGTGATCAGCAGTCGACTATGCTAACAGCTAGAGTCTAGACCATCGAGGCAGTTGCATACAAGTACTATAAAACAAATTAAGAATTGAAAAAACCCCCAATATAGATATAAAAATGAACTGTACTAAACCTTTTCTGATATTCCCGCCTTCGTTATAAAAAAAATAGCGCGGCGCGGTGTTTGCTACGAAGACACACACACGCATATTACCAGTTAAAAAAGCAGTTAGAACTAAATATATTAATTAATTACTTATAAATTGGGTTTTTGCCAAATGAAGACTTTTTTAACGTAACTGTGATCTAGATTATTTTGTTTTTCAGGTTTTATATTATTTTAATCAAACATGTACATAAAAAACTATGCATACCCTCTCAAGACAAATCAGACTTAGAAACCTCGGCGCAATAATTATCATTAATTTTCGCTCATGTTTTATTATTCTTTATTTTTCTTGTATGGTACAAATAAAGAGTTTAATCATATTAAACTCGCCTCGCACACGGCCGGCTTTTTGAATTTATTGAAAGATTTATTTATAATACCTTGAACCGGTGTGCCCGACCTCGTATAATATTCATGCACCTAATTATCCACTAAGTAGAAACCTTTCCCAATCCCAAGAGGCTGGAACAATGGCGCTTCAGTTCAACGACACCCGTGGGACGAAAAGAGTTAATTGTATTCGACGCATCATGTGCAAAACTTCCACACGTGGGCGACTGAATATGCAGACTTAGGGTGACCAATCATCGGCAGCTGTCCTGGAACATAATGCAACCACAGTCTATGGAGATACTATGCATAACATGAACTTACGCTGTAACGCAACAGTGAATAAAAAGAGTGAGTAAAAAGAGTTTCTTGGTCTCCGAACGATTCCTTGAACACCCTAGAGGTGTACTAAGGAAGGAATTTTCGAAATTCCACTCCCAAGGAGGTCAAATAGGCGGTTCAAGTTATAACCATGTAATTTGGTAGTCGTGCTTTCGGTGAACTGTGACGAATTTCCTTCATAATTTTTTGAAATTTCTTTTTTTCAGAACCTACTTACACGCGGACGAAGTCGCTGGCAAACGCTAGTCTTAGTATATTATATGAAGAAGCTTTAATTTACAGATAAAGCTTTAATTAAACCTTGCTATAAGTTCAATTTCGTGGACACTGAGGGTAGGCCTCGTCCACAAATTTAAAGTTGCTCAGGGTGCTATGGAGTGGGCTAAGTTGGGAATTTCTCTCAGGAATAAAATCCGGAACGATGAAATTCGTAGAGGAACTAAAGTGACCGACATAGCTCGGGGCAAATAGCATAGGGGCAGACGTGTTCTGGAGTGGAGACCGCGTTCCGGTAAGCGCAGTGTATAGGACGACCTCCTGCTCGCTGGTCCGATGACCTAAAGAAGGTGGCGGGAAGTGGGTGGATGAGGACGGCGGAGGACCGTGTTTGGTGGCGCACTCTCGAAAAGGCTTTTGTCCAGCAGTGGATGCATACAGGCTGATGGATGGATGATAAGTTCAATTTAATTAACTGGACTTAAAATCGTATGGCCACCCTACAAACACTGATGAGTTAATCTTAAAATCGTTAAGATTAACGCAGTTTGCTTCGCAACCAATTATTCAATGAAGGCAATAGCGTCCTTTATAAAGAGTCTACCTACACATACATATCTAGATAACGGTGTACGTAGGTAGAATATTAATCAATGTAAGGAAAATTTTAGGGACTGGGGCGTTTTTAAAAATTGTAAAACTTCTAAACGTACCTTTGATGCCAATAGGTTGATAGTTAATAATGAAATGAAATGAAAATATTATAACTACTTTATTGTACACCAAGCACAAAATATCATTTAAACAAAAAAACCGGCCAAGTGCGAGTCGGACTCGCGCACCGAGGGTTCCGTACAAACCTGTAGTAAGTTTTAAATTATTAAAAATACTTTTATTTTAAATATTTGAGTTGATTGAATGAAAGGTAAATTGCGGTTTACGATTTATGACGTATTAAAAAAAACTACTTACTAGATCTCGTTCAAACCAATTTTCGGTGGAAGTTTGCATGGTAATGTACATCATATATTTTTTTTAGTTTTATTATTCTCTTATTTTAGAAGTTACAGGGGGGGACACACACATTTTACCACTTTGGAAGTGTCTCTCGCGCAAACTATTCAGTTTAGAAAAAAATGATATTACAAACCTCAACATCATTTTTGAAGACCTATCCATAGAATACCCCACACGTATGGGTTAGATGAAAAAAAAATTTTTGAGTTTCAGTTCTAAGTATGGGGAACCCCCAAAATTTATTGCTTTTTTCTATTTTTGTAAGAAAATCTTAATGCGGTTCACAGAATACATCTACTCGTACTTACCAAGTTTCAACAGTATAGCTCTTATAGTTTCGGAAAAAAGTGGCTGTGACATACGGACGGACAGGCAGACAGACAGACAGACAGACATGACGAATCTATAAGGGTTCCGTTTTTGCCAAATTTGGCTACGGAACCCTAAAAACAAGACCTGTACAATAGGCGGCCTTATCGCTAAGAAGCGATCTCTTCCAGGCAATCTAGAAAAGGAAATAATAACAGAAAATTTGAATGAGGGTGCACACAAAGTAGGTATTTATACAATTAAGAACTACCATTAATAATACCATTGTTAAGTGGATGAATACTACATATAATATCAATGAAATTGTATTGAAATGTTACTAATGAAACTATGTTCATCAATCATAAATTGACTAATCAAAACCTATTTAGGTAGTACTTTTAGCTATGTAGATAATGGGGCTGACTGGGGCTTCTGTAGTACACAATCTCTATACTAAACTAAAATGACAACATTAAAAATATTGCTAAATATGTACAAGATGAAGATGATGCCCGCGACTTCGTCCGCGTGGAATAAGGAAATTCCTGGGGAACTTGAAAATTTCCCGAGATGTAACATACCGCTATATCATCTGAATCGGTAGAAAATGAGCCGTTAAAGCGTACAGACAGACAAACGGACCATACAAAAATATGAATTTATTTTGTACACGGGCGTGAGACTAAAAGATATGGATAATTCCAATAATTCACACAAACTTATTAGTCGCGACTAATAACCATTATTTAAAATATAATAACTGCAGTTGTAAAGTTTTTATCAAACTAAAGATTAAATTTGTTTTTTGATACCTACATTCAATTATCATGATTGATTGATGGACAGTGACAGCTCAACTTCTTGTGAACAAAAAGTCGCGCCTACGCAGACTACCTACTTAAGAACTAAGAAGTTAAGAACCTATAATTAATTTATATCAGTAATTAATTAATTACTGTGCTTAAGTAAGTACATTGACTTTTAACGTGTTATTAAATGTTGAATATTATTATTAATAATCCACGATTAAATATAGTTGTTAATATATCGATTACTATAGAGTGGTAAGTACCTTGTTAAAAATATCTAGCCAAGTGCTAAGAACACGTAGGTATAAAGTACTTTTGTAAATTTGTATCCGTAGTCATTCTACATACTTAGGGCGGTAACGGATTAGGGTTTTTTTCGGCGTGTATAAGCTCATTTTTGGAACCGCGTGTAGGCGCGCCCTTTGCTACACTCGCAACTCTTACAAGCGTTGACTCGTATAATACCTGTGCTACTACTACTGACTGACCCACGGGTTCGAGCGAATACGCCGGAATAAACGTGCGTACGCGCATTCGGTTTTTTGAAGCGCAAAATGTGGTGCGAGTGTAAGCGCGTAAGCCGATACTAGCTTACACGCGCAGAAAAATACGTCTGTAACCGCCCTTAGTTGCGCAAGCTTTGTTTCGTATTCCTATAATTTAGTTCCGAAAACTGCATAAGAATCCTCATAATGATTTTTAAAACAGATGCGACTCGAGGGAGTGAGCCAAAATTAATTTTCGGCTCTAGGCAAAATTGATTAGGCATGCATCTGCGTAGTGCGTAGGTAGCGGTTAATATAATATGTAGTTTAAACGGCTATCTAGAAAATCGCCCCGACAGGGCCTCATGTACATTGTCCATGCACGCTAATCGCTATAGTATTTACAAGAAGTAATTCCTATATATATGTAGTGTGTCTTAGTAATCTAAGACATGAAAAGCTATCATCATACTTACTAATATTATAAATGCGAAAGTCAGTTTGTTTGTTGGTTTGTTGGTTTGTCCTTCAATCACGCCGCAACGGAGCAACGGATCGACGTGATTTTTGGCATGGTTATAGTTGAGGACCTGGAGAGTGACATAGGCTACTTTTTATACCGGAAAATTAAGGAGTTCCCGCGGGAATCAAAAAAACTTAAACCACGCGGACGGAGTCGCAGGCATCAACTAGTCAAGAAATAATTAAAAACTATACCTACCATAAAATAACAAAATCGTGATACCTACTATAAGCAGGTTATAGCAGGAAGGTACTATATTCTACTTTGTTACTGTCATAATAGAAGCTCCGATTATAAATTACAGGTAAATGGAGCGCGCCAAGCCGTCTGGCACGCATCCAGCTCTAGCTGGTACGATGCCATGACCGCCTTCGACCACCTACGTGGCTGTCGTTGACCTCTGCCCAGCTCATGCTCTATTGAGCTTTTAAATGAATGTACTTACTTGTACGAAAAAAATTCTTTCCAAAAAACCGACTTCCAAAGCCACTGTAAAGTAAAAAATAATTTTGATTTCTACAGTTCTACACACTATGTTTAAGTCGGGCGAGCCTGACGTGTCAACTATGCCTATCTTTGTTGCTCCCGCCCGACTTCAACATAGTGTGTAGAAATCAAAATTATTTTTTACTTTACAGTGGCTTGGGAAGTCGGTTTTTTGGAAAGAATTTTAATTTTTAATTTTTTAGTGTACTCTAAATCCCTACGGCTTAGGAGTGCGGTACCATGCAGCATCAGAGTTGAGGAGTTGGAAATTGGGTTTAAGTATGAAGTCGTTGCTTGACACCTACAATATTAATTCATCATAAAAAATCCTAAATCGCTATTTCTAAGGAGTTCTGTACCCTACAGCATCAGGGTTGAGAAGTTGGGACTCAGAGTTGTATCGTATACACGTGACATGATACCTACTATATGAATTCACCATCAAAATTTCCTAACTCATTAATTTTGAGGATTTCATGTAGTACGGTACACCTACAGCATCAGGAATTTCAGGATTGAGGATTTGGAGTCAGGATTTTTTATGGGACCACCTTTAACCAATGAAAAAAAAATGTTTTTATAAGGGTTCAGGTTTGCGCTTGACTGCGATATAACAGACTGATAGGTTATTCTCACTTGATGTTATGATTTGATAATTTTCTCTGATTACAATTCAACATTGGAATTCAAAGACTGCGACAGTCATATTTCCACCGAGTATTGGTTGTATGGTCTGTGCATATTTCACAGCATTTTATGTCTTTAATTTATTATCAGTTAGTTAATAGGTCTACTAATATTTAGAGATCCAGAATTCGTTTCCAAGATTCAACGTTTCGTTACTGATTAACCCTTAACTACCTACCTGGAGTCTCCCAGACTCCATCAAGGCTATTTTTGTTTATAATTTTGCACGTAGGCATCTTTGTCCTTCGCGCGTCTGTGTACCTTTTCCCCGCTACCCGCAGTACCGCACCTGCGCTCATCGGGGTCATACGCGCGCGCGCTGCGTTTTGGTGAGTAAAAATATTTTTGACGGAGTCTGAGAGACTCCTGGTAGGTAGTTAAGTAACTTTTTCATTAAGTGATTTCTTTTTTGTTTTAGTTGAAAATGGCGACTAGCGATAAAATTATTGAGCGTTGATTGGAGGAAGAGCTTTTTTCAAATGAAGATGATGTTTTGGACAGTAATTGCAGTGATGTAGAAGTGGATATCGACGAAAGTCATGTACTGCCCGAAAATGCTGCCGTGAAAAATCATAACCACCAACCATCATCTTCAACCTTTGCAATTTTATAAAAATGTTGCGATTTTGAAGAAAACTTGTTTTTTGCTAAGTTTGTTCATTACTATACCTTGGAAAATTTATGATTAAAGTTATTTTTATTTTTTTATTTTAGTAATTGATCTCATTTTTTAAGAATGTTAAGTCTTTTTAGTTTTTTTTGGAAGTCTAGTAAGAAACTGAGTTTTTAGAATATGTAATGCAAATGTTCCAAAGTTTTATAATTTAAGTATAAATAAACGAATATAAAAATATAGTTTTCGATTTTAATTTCTGACCTCAAGTCATAGTTTTTTTTTGTAGGGCTTCTAAATGCAGGAGTCTGTGAGACTCCTAGTAGGTAGTTGAGTGACTGAAAAGAGAGGTAGGTAGCTAAGGGTTAAATACCTAATTGTTACTTGTTATATGGACAAATAAAATTCTATCGTTACTTGCGTTTTAAGAAATTAAATATCACGTGATGTAGCGGTAAAGGAAGTATTCGCTAGGAAACCTGATAAGTTATTCTCCATAAGGTGTCTGTAAATCTGTCAATCTGTATTTGGCAATCGTATTGGACTAAAATGAGCTATCTCAGAGACATATAGATACCCTAAATTCTTAGTCAGGATTTGCACAAAAGCAACAGTTTAATATGTAGCTTATCGCAATATCCTATACCCAACAAAACCATCTAAACTATGTTTACCAATGTATTAACAAAGAAAATTCATTCCTCGTGAATGTGCTTGTAAAAAAATTCGCATTGTTGTGGTGTTTGCTTACATTTTTGATTGATTAATGATACCTACCCACGGCCATGTGGGAGTCACACAGACCGTACAAGTCGGCCGCCGCGAACGATAGATACCAATACTGTGATGATACATAGCCTTGAAAGGCCAAAGCTCGGTGTCATTCGATTTGTATTGTTAGGGTTCCGTACCCAAAGGGTAAAAACGGGACCCTATTACTAAGACTCCGCTGTCTGTCTGTCTGTCTGTCTGTCTGTCTCCAGGCTGTATCTCATAGACCGTGATAGCTAGAAAGCTGAAATTTTCACAAATGATGTATTTCCGTTGCCGCTATAACAACAAATACTAAAAATTAAAAAAATATATATATTAAGGGGGGTCCCCATACAATAAACGTGTTTTTTTCGTATTTTTTTGCTCAATATTAAAAACGGTAACAGGTAGACGGTTCAAATTTTCACAGAATATTAACTTATATATTACCTTTCGAAATAAATAATTAAATATCAATAAAGTAAATATTAAAGGGGGGCTCCCATACAACAAACGTAATTTTTTGATATTAACAGTAAACCTCTACAAACAAAGTTAGTTTTGCGGTTCATTAACAAAGGTAATTATACCTACTTCTTGAGTACGGAACCCTCGGTGCGCGAGTCCGACTCGCACTTGGCCGATTTTTTATTATTATTATTATAATAATATTATGGTCAAGTGTGTGTCAGAACACGCAAAATGTAGGGTTCCGTAGGTAGTCAATACTCATGCTAGTTGCTAAAAACTTGGAAAGTTGGACAGTCATTATTTCGTATATGAAAGGTATTGTTATTGGTCAAAATCTGTATACAATGATATTCAAAATTATATTACAATTCAATTTATACATTTTTATTTTATCAATGTATATTTTTAAATACCTAGCCGACTAAACCAAAACTTTTTTCAGCTCTCATTTTTCATGGTCAGGACTAAGGAAGGTCCTATTATGTTTTTTTAAAATTTTAATATACATACCCTTATTATTGTGTTCATTTCAACTACATGTGTTTTAAAATGGCTATGACGCCTCACGCCTATAAACTACGGATAGGTTATCGGACAGATGGACTGGATAAAACTATAGGATTTTCTTGTTCAACAACGGAACTCCAAAAATGTTAATATGTAGTCATGAATAACGTGTTGCCTGTATGTTTCATCCGAGACACCTGTATGTCCTACAGAGGATGAGGACAAACAAAAAAAAAAAAAAGATACGCGCCGAGTTGAGAACCTCCTCCTTTTTTGGAAGTCGTTTAAAAATTAAATTCGTTACCATGAAAATCGTTAAGTTAGTTTTCATCTTTTCGGTGGGCTAGTTCAGAGAATCATTGGAGATTGTTTGATAAACAAACTCTGCCAAAGGTCTCTCTAAAATAAACTCATTAATAAATTACATCAAACATGGCCTCCGTGCCGTAAGCCCCGTGTAGGCAAGATTACCCTGACTTCCGCATCACTGACTGTAAGGCTATGCTGTTGTGACTTACCTAATTATGTTAGCTTTAAGACGATTAGTGTACAACCACCCACCTTCAAAGTATGCACGCTACTCACTATAAAATAAAACATCACCTAATCCAGTCCCTACAATACTATAATGATGTTCGAGGGGGTTACTATGAGCTACTATAGCAGGACAGATATTGAACTGCACTTAACTTCAAGGCACTGAACTGGTAGGCAGACATTGCATTGAACTGTGATGCAGTTCAATTTCTGTCCTGCTTTAAGAGCTCATAGTACCTAACCCCCCTGAGCCTGATAATATTATAGATAGACTGGTTACAATAGTTATGGGTTACCTTTTCTAAGTTTTTTTATAGGAGATTTTCTGTCAGGAAATTCTCATGTCACAGATTATAGCTATACAGATTATAGATTATACTAGCCCAGAACGAGTACTTAAGTTGGCGGAGTTTCACAGAATGAGTAAGTTGGCGGAATCTCATACCCGTGCCTTGGAAAACACGTGAAGCTTATTGTCCTGCCGTATTGTGAAGAATTCTAATATTGTCCTCATGTATCGAGTATCTCAGAGTGCACCTGTATTTGCGCTCAAAAATACTTATATTTCGCGCACGGGCGAAGGCTATAGACGTTTTGTAAATACTGTGGCACGGTATTTACGAAATACCGTGGTATTAACGTGTAGTCTAGTGTAATGATTAGGCCATGCAGTCGGTACTGCTTCTGAGTACCGGGAATTTTCGGACCGATACTGGCATAGAACTTTCGATACTTTCGATACTACCATAAATTATCACAAAACAAGGCAAATACATTACAGTAAGTATGAAATAGACCAACTATTTGACATAATATATAAAATGTCGCGTAATATTTCCACACAGGATCATAAATTCATAATTTTTAATGAACTTGTGCAATAATTCGCATCGTTCCAAATTTCAAACTTTTATTGTAGTTCAACGCGAAGGGCCGCGAAGGTTTTACAGTGATTGCGTGGGACATCTTGTCTGAAAATACACTTCGAAAAGCTGTTTTTTTGTATCGTGATAAGCTTATAATTTTATTTTTATAGCAATTAAATGCCTCAAATCAATTTATTACTACAAGCAGTTTCTAGAAAAAAGCCTTGAGGCTTGGTCAGAGGGACAACAAAGTGATCCTTATCATCTTTATAATATGTAGTTCTTTTTAACCATTTATTCGTGCAAGTTCCAAATGAGAGTACAAATATATTAAAAGTGTCTCATAAATACCTACTTCTGGATTGTCTCTTACACGACCTCTTGACCAACCGATCAAACAACCAATCGACCAACCGATCGACCAACCAATCTACCAACCAATCGGACAACCAATCCACCAACCTATCGACCAGCCAACCGACCAACCAATCGGACAACCAATCGCCCAACCAATCGGACGACCAATGAACCGATCGATCAAACCAATCGACCAACCGATCAACCAACCAATCGACCAACTAATCGACCATTCAATCGAATAATAAACCGATCGACCAACCAATCGACCAACCAATCAGCCATTCGATCGAATAACCAACCGATCAACCAACCAATCAACCAATTAATCGGACAACCAATCGACCAACCGATAGACCAACCATCGACCAACCGATCGATCAAACCAATCAACCAACCGATCGACCAACTAATCGACCAACCGATCGAACAATCAATCGACCAACCGATCAACCAATCAATCAACCAATTAATCGGACAACCAATCTACCAACCAATCGACCAACGCATCGACCAACTAATCGACCAACCGTTCGACCAGCCAATCAACCAACCGTTCGACCAGCCAATCAACCAACCGATCAGCCAACCAATCGACCAACCGAACAAACAACCAATCGACAAACCGATCGACCAACCAATCGACCAACCAATCGGATAACCAATCGACCAACATATCGACCAACCAATCGACCAACCAATCGACCAACCAATCGGACAACCAATGAACCGATCGATCAAACCAATCGACCAACCGATCGACCAACCAGTTGACCAACCAATCGACCAACCGATCGAACAACCAATCGACCAACCGATCAAGCAACCGATCGAACAACCAATCGACCAACCGATCGACCAACCAATTGACCAACCAATCGACCAACCGATCGAACAACCAATCGACCAACCGATCAAGCAACCGATCGAACAACCAATCGACCAACCATCGACCAACCGATCGACCAACCAATTGACCAACCAATCGACCAACCGATCGAACAACCAATCGACCAACCGATCAAGCAACCGATCGAACAACCAATCGACCAACCGATCGACCAACCAATTGACCAACCAATCGACCAACCGATCGAACAACCAATCGACCAACCGATTAAGCAACTGATCGAACAACCAATCGACCAACCATCGGTTGATCGGTTGGTCGATTGGTTGTCCAATTGGTTGGCCGATTGGTTGTCCGATTGGTTGGTCGATTGGTTGGTCAATCGGTTGGTCGATCGGTTCATTGGTTGGCTGATTGGTTGGTCGATTGGTTGGCTGATTGGTTGGCCTATTGGTTGTGTGATTGGTTGGCTGGTTGGTTGCTCGATCGGTTGGTCAATTGGTTGGTCGATCGGTTGGTCGATTCTGGGTTCTGGGTGGGTTGGGGATACTGGGTTCGGTACCTCTTAGTATTTCTATGTCTCCAACCACCGTCCTCTCCGTGCGTGTGGTTCACTATAGGATCTTCCTAACATGTTTCCTATCAGCCACTAAGAGCCACTGAGTTACTGTCCAGAATCCAGTTCCATACATCAAGTTTGGACTAACCACAGTCTTGGTTTTTTCACTAATTATCTTGGTATATAAGATTTAACGGAAAAACGCTGAGCATTTTAGAGAATTATGAATTCTTCCCCTCTGACGTTGGTGTCAATGACAGTGGAGTCAAAAATCAAAATTTAGCAGCCATAATCCTGGTGCTTATGAGGTATATTTTATATTACAGTATAGAACAGTCATTCAATTTTCTTTCTTTTTTTTTGAAACTAAACTTTGAACTGAAATATAATACGATTATCAGAGTAGCATAATTAATCTACTGTAACTCATTAAAGCAGAACATAATTTATTATAAGCAGAAGATTATTGGAGTGACAGATTCATCAATTAATTGATCTTCAAAAAAGCTGGTAAATAATATTTAGAAAGACTAAGTATAAATACTCAAAGTAAAAATAGGATTTTTTATACTAAAACCTCGAATTTGTGATCTTAATACAGTGTAGTGAACGAAGTTCTTGTTACATTCAGAAATATCCGCACTTAATTAGGTAAGTAATCTATTTAATTCGAGTCTCGAAAGTATCAAAAGTACCGGTTTGTGGTGTAGAGAACCGGGACTGAAAATATTCAGAAGTCTCGGGAATTCCCTTTACTTTTGATACCGGTAATTCCCGGTACTTTTGATACCTGTAATTCCCGGTACTTTTGATACCGGTAATTTCCGGTAGCATGCCCTAGTAATGATAGGTGTCTAATCTGAATGTGATCATACAGTATCATACTGAGAGCCCACATTATTTACTGAACGTGTAGCCAGTAGCCACCACCGCCACCACTACAGCCCATTAACGTCCCACGGCTGGGCACAGGCCTCCACTCTCGTAGGAGAGCGGGAATTAGAGCTTACAACGTGTAGTAGAATTGAACGTGTAGCATTTGCTTTAAACATCTAAATTATGTATCCTAAACTCTATGGAGATTGACTGGCCGAAATTCTTATATAAAGAATAATTATTTACCATCACCGTTGCCAAAAGCACAGAATAATAACTAGTACTAGGTACCAAAAGCTCAAACAGTTGTAGGCATAGATAGGCTCTTTACAAGCACTTTCTCAATTCTCATAAGAAATAAGTAATAGATAAATGCTTTTAGTTGTTTAACTTTCCCTCGTAAATATTCTGCGTTAAAAGCATGTGAAAATTTTCCAACCTTTCAACAACGCAGTTTTATTAGTTACGGCCATTTCACTCTTATCATATTATCTAAGTAATCTACGCTGTCGTACCATGAGGACTTTTTCGTGTTTTATATTGTACTTTTGTACCAAATTTGTTCTTATCATAATATCTAGGTGATTGTGGGTGTTTGATAAGATTTGAGTACAACATTAACTATGATAGCCTCAATGGGCAAGACTTGAGCCTCCTATCCGAGGGTCCGGGGTACGATCTCCGGGCTCGCAAATCGCCACTCTAATCATACTGTAAAACTACAAAGACCAACTGACCCACATCACGTTATTCATGAGGATACCAGCATGCCTGAAAGTTCTTCGAAATGTTCTCAAAGGTGTCTGAAGTGTGCTTATGAAAAGTGACCACAGTGTAAGTATTATATATTCATACAGTGAACCGACGCGTATAAGCCTCAGTCCATCAAGCTGCCATAGACTGCAAAGCAAATATATGCAAAGATGTATACTAATTTTATGGTAAAATAAAAAAATCAATGGTAAACTTCTTATTCTTCTACCAGCTCTGCGATACGCCATAACGCGACTTGATACGGCGCGATAGTATCAATAAATAGTATAGCTCACCCTTCACGTGGCCTACGTTGTCGCGTAGATATTTTTGTCATTTTCTAAAGTCTTATTACGTCGCGTTGCGTCGCGTCGCTTTTGGCGCTCACCTAGGACAACGGGTTAGTTATGCCCTAAATCCATGACTATGGCATAAGGCTGACCTAAATCCATTTCATTCTGAGAGAAAATCATAATGTGGATCGAAAAAGGGTTGATGATGATAAAACCTCTATTGAATCTAGCTCCATAGAAAGAGAAAATTGCATTTGTTCGAACTTCAAGTCAAGCATATCAACGAAAGAAAGCATTTCCGATCACTTTTCCATTGTACATTAAGGCTTGCAAATTGCCTGTGCGTGAATTACAGATATTATCCGGAAAGCCGGTGAATTATTTATGTTTATTCCGGTGCTACGCATGAACATCTATAGATATACTAGCTGATACCCGCGACTTCGTCCGCGTGGATTGAGGAGTTTTAGTTCCCGCGGGAACTCTTTAATTCTCCGGGATAAAAAGTACCCTATTATTTAATCCGGACTTCTAACTTTACGTCTGCAAAATTTCAAAGCAATCGGTTCAATAGTTACGGCGTGAAAGCGGAACAAACATACAAACAAACTCACTTTCCCATTTATAATATTATATATTAAGTAAGGATAAGGATAACAATACATTCCAAGATTTCCTAGGTAATTGCTGCGATCTCAGGTGACTGATGATGCAGTCCAAGATGGTAACGGGCTAACCTAGGTTAGGGGTACGGCAGTTATATTCAACCCATAGGGCTATCGGCCGGTTTCTGAATTGAGAATTTCATGTATGAGTCTGTCTCAAATACTACCTAGGGACTAATTATGCAAATTTTAAGCTATTGCATAGCTTCTATCGCGGGCCTTGAGCGTGGAGACCGAATCCAGAAATTCCGTAACGAAAAAAAACCTAACGCTTTGGTTGCTATGACTACTTGTGTTGTTGACTTCAATTTGTTAAAAATATAAAGGCGGAATGATTTTAAAGAATTATGTTTTCAATATTCCGGGTGTCCAAGGGGAATCAAAAATTTGATTGAAATTCTTTAAAATTATTTCGCCTTTATATTTTCAACAAATTGAAGTCATCAACACAAGTAGTCATAGCAAGTTAATAAAAAATGCTATGCAATTTATAGCTTTACCGCGGCAGTCTCCGAGTCCCACGTCTTTTTTTTGTTTCTGAATTAATATTGGGCCGGTTTCTGAATTGAGCATTCAAGCAAAAACAGCAAGTTCCAACTCTCAAACCTATCTCTCTTAGTCTTTGAGACAGACTCAACATGAAATTCTCAATTAAGAAACCGGCCGTATATCTCTATAGGGTCTTATCTTCTTGGTGATACGGCTAATGGCTATGCAGGGCTCTGTAAAAAGACCTGGTATCACTTTAACCGATGCCGATCTATTGTGATCGCAACCATCTAAAGTTCCTGATCAAAACTACTTGCTGCTAGGAACAGCAGCAGCTTCTTGGCCAGAATATTCTTTGCCACGATGATGCTATGCTAGATGCTAGGCTATGCTTCCATAGGGCCCATACCGCTTATCGGTTTCTAAGTTACGAGTGTTAAATCGCTTGGCGGTATGTCTTTGCCGGAAGGGTGGTAACTAGCCAAAGAAGAAGCCTCGTACCAAACCAGGCCAGAAAAAATTAACAAATTATAAATTCCCGAATCGACCCTGCCGGGAATCGATCACGGGACCTACCACGGTACGACCACAGCGCTCGCCATTGCGCCACGGAGGTCGTCGTAAAGTAAGAGATAGCTAGATAGATGAATACTTTATTGCACTCTGGACAGAATACAAAGTGTACAGATATCTAAAAACTAAGTATGCAAAGGCGGCCTTATTGTAGTTAGATGAGGCAGCTATTCCACAAAGAGGTTGTGACGTCGATAAACTAGCGTCACAGTAAACTGATCCTAAGCGATTTCTGCGTAAACTGCGTTAGTTTCTTCATCGTAAACGGTCAATCGGTATGCGCACGCGACCTTACCACAACAAACGAAGTTACGCAAATCGTAAGTAAAAAAAATTCAACGATATTGTGCAAGAAACAAGCAGCTAACATAGACAAAGAATAAAAGTAAAATTGGCAAGAGATGCCTTGAAAAATAATTAATATTAGGTATAAATATGTATGTAGCGGCAAATCCGCTATCATTATAAATGCGAAAGTGTGTCTGTCTGTCTATCTGTTTGCCTGTCTGTGTGCTACGCTTTCACGGCCCATCTTTTCAACCTGTTTTGATGAAATTTGGTACAGAGATATCTATAACATGCCGGGGAAGGACGTAGGCTCCAAAAACTTAATTTTCCGGGTTATGATTTCCTGTGTTATTCCAGGTTATAATCTAAGTCTGTGCCCAATTTCATCTAGATACGTTCAGCCGTTTTGGCGTGATTGAGTACCTAACAAACATCCATCCATCCAATCTTTCGCATTTATAATAGGTATTAGTTTAAATAATAATAAATAAATTATGCGGACGTGTCGGATATCACGTCTAACGCGTGGATTGAGGCCTCTTATTAATATGTTACATATTATTATTAAAACAATAACAATATAGCTAATGGAAAATAATGCAGTGAATGATCATAACATTATTACCTATTTATTTATTAATCATTGACGACAATTTATTGATATTTGTGAAATAGTAGATTGGTAGGTAGGTAGTACTTACTCTCTCTGCGTCGTATTCCTCGTTACTGAGGGTCGTGACCGCTTTCCATTAATCAAATAATGGTAGGAATTTTCTTTGCGGTGAGTTTCCACGTCCTTCCGCATATTAATCGACTAAGCGTTATCTTAGGTTTTTGTATCGATTATTTTCAGATGATATGATAACCGGGACCGAGGGCTTAACGTGCTCTCCGAGGCAGGGAGGAAACAAAGAGGCCAAATTTGAACCTCCAAATTCGGTCACCCATCCAGTTACCGACTTGGATCAACGTTGCTTAACAAGCGCAATCGACTGTCACAACTAGGCCACTCGTACCTACTGGTCCTAGGTACTTACAAGTAGGTACTTATATGACTTATAGTGCTTTTTAAAAGTTATTTTCAAAACTCATAGTATTTTCGTCCCTGAAAGCTTTTAAGCAAAATTTCATTTAAAACAACGACAGTTAAATTCAATAACTATAAAACGAGCATAAAGAACCTTGTTGGAAGTTTTAATCGCCTCACCTACGCCTTTCAAGACCATCTTGAGGCGTAGATGTTTCGGATTGAACCAAGTACAATCGTGGGGAAAATGAATGATGCTGGCTTTTGAGAAATTTGTTTATCCGCCTTATAAATGATGAGGTTTGAGCTCCTATGCTCTCTTGCCATATAGGTAGGTACTTAAACGTGACAAGAAACACGGAAGACGCTTTATGGGTGTTTCATATTGTATAAGTTGTTCGTATCAAAAACGTTGAAAAATATTATACTTTTATTATTATTCTCAGCTTAAAATATAGACTGACCAACTTTTAGCTTCATTTTACAAAACTTACTAACATTATTGAAAACGGAAAAATTGCTTTTAAAGAGTTTTAAAATATTATCAGCAGGCCTACTTTCGTAGTTTCACAGCACATATAAGTGACTAGATTATGCCCGCGACTTCGTCCGCGGTGGTTAAGATTTTTCGATTCCCGCGGGAACTACTTAATTTTCCGGGATAAAAAATTGCCTATGTCCTTCCCCGGGATACAACCTATCCCTGTACTAAAGTCAGTCTGTACATATATTTAAAATCAGAGTTAAACAGCATTTTCTTTCAATGTTATAGTATACATATTTATCATTAAAGTTTCTTTATAAATAGAACTATATAGTATGTATTATATAGTATATATTATATATTATAAATATTATATTAATTTATTTATTTTGTATTTATATGTTTATGTATTGTATATATTATGTTTTAGTAAGTGTAAGTAGTATAACTACATACTTATATTAACTTTTATAGTAAGTATATAAATTTTTGAAGTAAATACATTTTACATGTACATTTTCTATTTTTTTAAATTCCAATATATTTTATTTTTGTACCTATACCACTCAACAATTTCACCTTACTCACTTTCAAGGAAGGCTGGAAGAGATTTCTTTTTAGAGATAAGCTTTACCTTTGTCCACTTTTTAAAATTAGGTTTAAGACAATATTTTGTACAAGAATAATAAAAATAAAATAAATAAATAAAATAAATTTCATCCAAATCGGTTGAACAGATGGGCCGTGAAAGTGTAGCAGACAGACAGATGGACAAACAGACAGAAACACTTTCGCATTTATAATATTAGTATGGAAGTATGGATTCTCGCAATTACCTATCTAAAAATGTTTTGTAAAATGATAAAAATAAAATAGTTTGATAAAATAGTCGGCCATGAGAATTTTTTTTTTTAACAAAATGTTGTTTAAAGTGTTATTCTCTCGCCTGTACCTTTTGCCTTATTGCTTACATTTAGTGAGGACTCTCTAATGCAACTTTTACGAGCTATTCCCGATCACTTTTGTTTTATGTCCTGTCCATCCACCGTCTCTGAGTGAAACGTGGTGAAGTGCAGACTTTATATCCTATGTTTATTACTTACTTGTGAGTTGTTTAAATGCGTACCTATCAAGAACCCATGATACAAGTTTACAACCGTAAAAGGCGTACCTACCTATCTTGGTTTCTTTTTTTTGTGTACAGAGCTACCTACTACTACTACCTGTTGTCATACTTATCATATTTAACAGTTTTGACTATAAAAAATCATACTATCCATACTAATATTATAAATGCGAAAGTGTGTCTGTCTGTCTGTCTGTTTGTCTGTCTGTCTGTCTGTCTGTCTGCTACGCTTTCACGGCCCAACTACTCAACCGATTTTGATGAAATTTGGTACAGAGATAGGTCACATCCCAGGGAAGGACATAGGCTACTTTTTATCCTGGAAAATTGAAGAGTTCCCGCGGGAATCAAAAAACATAAATCCACGCGGACGAAGTCGCGGGAATCATCTAGTAATATTATAAATGCGAAAGTCACTTTGTTTGTTGGTTTGTTGGTTTGTCCTTCAATCACGCCGCAACGGAGCAACGGATCGACGTGATTTTTGGCATGGGTATAGTTGAGGACCTGGAGAGTGACATAGGCTACTTTTTATCCCGGAAAATTAAGGAGTTCCCGCGGGAATAACAAAAAACTTAAACCACGCGGACGAAGTCGCGGGCATCAGCTAGTACTTAATATTTAGCAGTTTTGACTATAATATAAATAGATGATGCTCGCAACTTCGTCTGTGTGGAATAAGTTTTAAAAACCAGGAGGGAACTCTGTTTTTTTCGGAATAAAATACCCGGGACGCAACCTACCTCTGTACTAAATTGGGAAAAAAATGGTTGAACACAACTTATATGGGGCGTGAAAGTGTAGCAGACAGACAGACACGCATTCGCATTTATAATATTATTACCTACATAGTCATTTAAAAAATTGATTCTATAAATCTAGAGTTAGAAGCGCAAATTATTATTCAAGGAATCTCTAGGAAAACTCTTTAGTGTCTAAGGAGTAGAAAGAAACAGTTAAACATAGAATCAACAAGGATAGTGTAATATTGTCACGCTTATCATCCTAGCATCATTAAAGCTGTGTTTTTCTCATAATATTTATTTCACAAAATTCAGCAAATAGGTACCTAAGCAGCAAAATCTAATCCACTAACAGCTCTGCTACATACCTACTAGGTATATTTGTAGCTGTACCTACACATAGAAATACTACCCTAACCATATTACTATATTATTTACAAGAAAAAAATATACGCGCCGAATTGAGAACCTCCTCCTTTTTTGGAAGTCGGTTAAAAATTCATGCAAAAGCTCAAATTCAATTTAATACCTATCTACTTACAACCAATTTGAAGTTTTTCACTATCCAGGTAAAGTAGGTACCTACCTATATAGTCATTAGTCATTATGCGATCTAGGAATCTTGAACTAGGAAGTCTAGTGACCTTCATGCTTAACCAAATACCAATTGTTGATGGATGGATGGCTAGAGCAGAAGAACTGAATCTATTGTGAATAGACGGATTTTTCATTATAACGCTAGTAAGTACTCGTAGCTAGGAAATAGGTATTAGAAAAAGTAAGTTATTTTATTCAGGAAAGCCAGTCTTCCGATTAATGGCCATGTATTCACAAAAGGTGACATAGTATATATCAAAGTACCTACCTACTCAATACCTGTCGAATTACCACCTTAAGGCTAATCGAACCTAACTTCGTTGAAAAGTTTTTGAAATAAAAATCGAAATTAAGTGTTTTGTAGCAAAAGAAAATGATAAGTAGGTAAGTAATGGATAATAATCACTCAGACTCAGAATCAGATAATAAATTGCTAGTTGACTAGGCAAGGAGGTAAGCACTAAGCACGTCTAGTAAGCTGACAACTTCATAGGTACATTTCCAAAGAAAATGGTACAGCTATTTTTTGTTACAATGAGAAAATCACTAGGTACCTCTACCTACCTACCTATACTAAAACTTTTACCTAGGTCGATAAAAACTGCAATAATATGATGTTATATATATAATAATTCACCTGATAGGGCAAGTTAGGTACTTTCGTATTTACTTGCCGTTTGTTTTTTTAGTACCTATAGCTGTAAACAAGTCTTGGTGTCAAACCGGCGAGACGAGACGAGATATGTGCTAAGCGAGAATTGATATACTTATTGCTGGACCTATCACACCGGCGAATCGAGGAGTAAACGGGAGTGGCAGCAGCGCAGCGCCGCGCGTAGCGGTGGGAGACCGTGCGGGACTCCGATGGCCGGTGCGAGATTTGTGTAATCCGTGTTGCGAAGCAATAAATACTATAACAGCTCTATTCTTGCAGCAATATGGTCAAAAGTTATACAATCAATAAATATTTCAATTCTCGCCTCGCACATCCTCGCTCATCCAGAGTCCAGACCCTTCAAAGATGGGCGGGACGGGAATTGAAATCTGCCCATACAAATTTCAATAAGGTTGGCGCATTACAGTACCTCAGTATACTAACTAAACCAACATAAAAATTTAATTTATTAATTTTATTATTGTTGGGATAAAATCCATTGGGCGATAGTTCCTATTTACCTACCTATAATTATCTAAATTATTATTTAATAAAGTGAAGTCTGTGGTTAAAAATATCGCCGAGTGAGCGTAGTCTTTAAAAATAAGCGCCGAACCTTTTGGAAGTCGATGAAAAATACGGAAACCTGAAAAAAGTATTGTTACAAAAACAAAAAAAGCATAGACCGTAGTATGCTAGTGAAAATCTAGTAGTGACATCTAGCGATGAGTAGACACAAAATAGCTATGTAACATACACCGCCATCTAGTATTGAATAGATAACTTAGAAATTGTTTTCGAAAATACCCACTAGATGTCACTTTACATTAAATAGGAAAATAAAGTTTATTGAGGTTATATTATAGTGTATCATGGGTCGTTAGATTTAATGTTTTACATAATAATAATAATAAGGTAAAACAAAATTAAAGTAAATTTATAAATATTTAGAGTATTCTAACTTGGACTGTCAAGACTCCACGACGATAAGATAAATCTATTAAAAATATAAACAAATATTGTAAAACTTGCAACAGTACACACAAAATGATGTTAAAAAATATTTTTTAACATAAAAATGGTTACACATCTACTATTATAAAAATTAAATCTATAATCAAAAATCACACGGTCTATATAATAATGTTATGAGTAGTATTGTGTAATTTGAATAGCTACGCTACAAGCTGCGGTGTCCGAGTGGTTAAGGAGATGGACTTGAAATCCATTGGGTTCTACCCGCACAGGTTCGAATCCTGTCCGCAGCGGCTTTTTGTTGTTACTAATTTATTGAATAATAAAACTATTAGGAATTTATTCAATTTGTTTGAAAAAAAACAAATTAAATTGACAGACAGTTTTATAGTGCCTCATCTTAAATGAATATTTTTTTTTTCTAAAAAAAACGAAGAAAAACAAAAATAACTTTTGTTTGTATATTAAAATTGACAAAAGATTCCTTCGAACCGGATTTGAACCAGTGACCTATGGATGACAGTGTCAAGCTATTCCTCTACAGTCCACCGCTCTACCAACTGAGCTATCGAAGGTTATGAATATAAGGCTAAATTTTCTATAAGTACATGATCATATTTACTATACATACCGGATTCAAGCATTTCGTAACATCTACTAATAGCAGAGAACCTTGATTACATAGTATTCTTTATATTATACTTTTTTTACAAATTAATTTTTATCTTTATCTTATAGTTGGGTAACTACCTAAACCTAACCTACAAGAAAGAGACAAGAAAACGTAAATACAATGAATATTTCAAAAACCGGCCAAGTGCGAGTCGGACTCGCGTACCGAGAGGGTTCCGTACAAACCTGTAGGTATAAAAGTAAAAGTAATGGTATATTTATTGCTAAATGAAATCCATAACATTAGTAAGTTTAAAATTATTAAAAATATTTTTATTATATGATGTAACTCAAGTTTCCCTTTATCTGTGCTATAATGTGTGATCCTGAGTTTACGGGAAGTACCCTGTAGGTTTTGATTCCCTTGCAAGTGTCGAAAATTTCCAGAATAAACGGCTGTATCTTTTGATTGCGTCGGCTTAGAAGTTTGATTTTTTCACAGCTCCAAGGGACAGTAGACCTGAGTATTTGATATGAATTTCAGCTGGATACCTCCTCCTGCGTTCCTGAGAAAAAGGGTCTTGACACACAAACGGACGGACAACAAAGTGATCCTATAAGGGTTCCGTTTTTTCCTTTTGAGGTACCTACCTATCTGTTATTGTACCAGCTACTCTGTGACTAAAGGAATAGAAATTGGAGTAACGGTTAGTGCCTACTACCAGTAGGTGCAGGTACGTAGTCACTAATCTTGCAACTGAATTTTAGAGTAGTTATCCCCCTTGACCACTGGTGAATGGTGATAGGAGAATATATTGAAAGTCGTTTAGTTTGTAGATTTTCCCATCATCATTGATCAAATGGCAGATGAGAAAGTTGAAAAAATAGATCATCCTTGGACAGACTATAGACTATACACAGTTTTAAAACAAGTGATTTTTTTTTTATTAAAAAGGTTATACCTCTGTTGTTTAAAGCAGACACAGGTCATTCTCTCAAACTTTTAAATTACCTGAAAGCTGAAAACTGAAAAAGTATACAGCTAGGTATATGTTGGCAAGAATGGACTACTAACTTAATATCTGCTAGGAATTCATTGAAAGAAGAGAAAGAATAATAATATTCATTGCATCTTATACAAAGTCTCGAGCAAATGCTAATTTTGTAAAGAGAGTCAAGGCATCACCTAACCCCATTACGCGCAACCGTAGATGCAAGACTGTGCCCGTTTCTGCTTCAAAAATTTGTCTAATAGCGCGTTCATCCCGCTCTTTGGCACATTGACGTCATCAGCTCCACGGCACAGCCTCCGCTGTATTGTCAAACACATATTTAATTACCAACGTGTGCAGTGCGGCACGCGCAAACTCACCTTGAAGATGACCAAAGATCCATTTCAGATTCAGTCCAAAAACGGCTCTGTTTGATTTAGCGTTGAAGATGATTTCGGGAGAAGTACACGCGGTGGTTAGGATGTTCTTCCAAGGGAGATGTCGGGTGAATTTCGGCCGATCCTTGCTTCTCACCGCGCCTGCGCAAAAAACGTTCGGGCGCGTATACAGTCAAAGTAAGGCGGCGCGCCGGCTAGCGCGCTCGCCTGGCGTACTGCCCCGGGCTCCCACTCCGTCTCCTCTGAAGCCGAGAGCAGTTTCATCAATAAAAAGATGCCCCCAAACATGTTTACCGAATGTGTGTGCTGCCGCAGTATGTCAATTTAGCCGCATAACGCATGTAAATGAACACGTGATTGCGCTGCCCGTAGTGTCTTCCTTTGTAGTGTGATTGACTCTAGTGCTGGTTGTTTCTGTGAGGTGAGTTCTAGTGACTAAGGTCGAAGGTTACCCTTGTGAAATGTCACATGCATGTGGGCCTTCATGTGGCAAATTACACTTCGCGTGCCGGCCACAAAGGATCATTCAGAAAATGCTCTTTCATTATGTATTTTTCAGGGTAAAGTTGAGCTTGCATGTGCAATGTAATAAATGTAATCGTCTGGAAAACCTTCAACATGACTTGAAAACAATAAAATATGATAATTTATTGGCTTGTTTTGATATGGTATTTAATAATTCATTATTTGGATTTGACCGGTTGCTATAACACTAGCAACCGGTCAAATCCAAATAATACTAGGTATAACCAAAAACTTAACGAGGAAAATGGAAAGCGTTACTCTATAAATCTTCGTTTTGTTTTGTTTTTTCCTATTCAATGTTTATTGGTGATGTTCCTGCATTACTGAGGTTCCTATATGACTGAGGTTGTTGTCAAATATTTCTTTATCCCAATAAACACTGTCGAGACCAAGTCAGTGAAATGGCTAATATGTCAGGATAAGATAAAACCTTCACATGTAAGGGTTACGAAGTTTTATGGAAGATATAAATAATTGCAAGCCCGAAGGGTTTTTTAATGAGCGCATTTATTTCGATCCAAATGGAATGACAACTCGTTCAATAGTCACCATTTTTGCTCGTGCATCTTCTGTCCAAAAAAAATTAGTTATTATTATCGCTTAAATATTTAGTAGTAGCTTAGTATTTTCTTTTTTTTTTTTTCACTATTCCACAATCCACAGTATTTGTACCAAAACCAATATTTTCTAGTCAGGTATTAGTTTTTTTTCGGTTCTCATACATTTTTGCAAACCAATAGAATAGACCTGTACTTCAACTTACGCCACTGAGAATAAAGACGAGACCTAATACATCTTATTCATGTCTTCAAATAGTAACAATTTTATTTTAATCAAGAAGACAATAGCAAAGTCCGTGATGTTATATTTAAATAACCCTACATCATGTCTTTGGCACACTGTCAAGGCAATACAATTGCCCTTTCCAAAGGGCACGACATGACGGATTCGCGGTAGCATTCAATTATTAGGGCCACAATTCTTTGTTCCTTCGTCAACCTATATCAAAAGGGCTTTTAGGTATTCAGTCCCAGTTTGTCCCTTATTATAATTTTGAAGGTAGGCAATATTGTGTCTTCTCTCTAACTAGTTACTATTGTTTGTCGAAGAGATCTACGTTCTATTCCTATTTCCTAGGTCAAATGTAGAGATGTTCCCATATAATTACGAAGCGGTTATAAGTACTTACTATAAATTATAATAACAAGGTCATAGACCATAAATACTATATTCATAGTTAATTAAATGGCTCTTGCAATAAAAAACATTTACCTAAGTTCTTGTGATGATATACCTACTTATGCACCTTTAACGGTTTGGTACAATTAGTAGACCGTAGTTTTTATTTCATTTGTTATATTATGTGATCGTAGGCTAATACCGATAAATTTATACAATATTATTTTTCTTAGTTTGTTTTACGCTGTAAAGTTTTCACTTTCTTTTCTTCAATTTGATTCGGCAATATGATTTATCTTGAGTCTGCAGTCAAATTAGGTATGATTGATTGCGACAGGTATACGAAACCCGGAAACCTTGCTCAATTTTCGACCGAATTGACATTCGGCATCACAAAAATATATACTTCAACTCGTGTTTAGCTAACTTTTTTTTTGTTTATTTACCTATGTTTACAGTATTGATTGGATTTCATGTAGGTACTTAAACGGCGCCTGACGTATAGTTAACTGGCATGAAGCATTAAGTAACCATCGTAAAAAAATAAGTATTAGTAGCAATGAATTCTTATTAGTAGTAACTATTAGGTAAGTAAGTATTAGTAGGTAGTAAGTAAGTATGAGATTATTAACGGCTATTTGTAAACTTTATCAGGTATTTAGTGTAACGTTTTGTTTGTTCAGAAGATTAAGACTTGAGTTCTTTGTGCAGTATATAACTCAATATAGCTCAACTTCTTGCAGCTTTTACAAAACATCAAAAAATTAAAAACACGCGAGCGCTCCGCCTAAAAGTTTTTTTTTTTTTTTTTCAAAAAATTATAGCCAGAATCACTTGGGAATCGGGATGATGTAAGCAATATGTATTCTAATGATACCCCTTGAATATCCAAATGTTTTCGGGCATTTAGAAGTTATGGTGGAATAAAGAAACTCACATACGTACATGAAAGTGGCCCTGTGTAATAAATAGCGGGTTTATGCAAAAATCAACGTGACAAAGCATACTATTATAACTAAGGTTATTTTGTAGACGTCTTATCTCACATTTTCAAGAAAAAAACTGGTTTACGTAAATCTTTCAAAGTTTTCACTGCCTACGGCTTTTCAACCTTTCGCTCAAAATCAACTAAAGTTTGGTTTACTTAGGACTACAACAAGAACAACAAACAATTACGCTGTTCAAACTTAAAACTTGATTAGCCCGCCTACATTCAAATCTTCCTATATCTGCATACAATAACTTTCCTAAATTTTAAACGAACTAACAATCATCATCATCGTCACTACAGCCTATTAACGTCCCACTGCTGGGCACAGGCCTCCACTCTCATAGGAGAGCGGGAATTAGAGCTTAGACCCACCACGCTGCTCCAATGCGGGTTGGCGGGCTTTAACGATTACTATCATGTTAGTGATAATAATACCGGGACCGACGGCTTAACGTGCTCTCCGAGGCACGGGGGTGAAACACCGCCAACTTCCAACTCCGGGCTGGCACTGAGAATTTCTTAGTTGAAAAACCCAATACCTAACTTTTTATGCCCGACCGGGAATCGAACCCAGGACCTCGTGATCCGCAGTCGACTATGCTAACCACTAGACCAACGAGGCAGTCAACAACTACAATAACTTTTTTAAACTTTGAATAGAAGCCAGCTTTATAGGAATTCATTTAAAACTTACTCTCCTAAAAACTGATAAGCCAGACAGGAGCTTGGTTGACCAAACACTAGAGCAAGCCCTATTCCGTAGATTTGTAGACTATCTAGACTTTATGAGTTCAAAAATCGAAAATAATAATATACAACGAGTCTCATCATACATTATTTCATTCTTTATTGTTCGTATTTTATTAAAATCTTTGACTGGTACATGAAGATCTTAAAATAGTAATAATTTTACATAATATTATGTAGTTGGAACAGTCTACCTCTAACATGCATAAGAATAGGCATAGGTATAAAGCTAAAAGCAGTTTATTTAACATAAAGTCATAATAAAATAATATCACATAAAGTTTGATTCAAACTATTATTAATGGGGAGGGACAGGCAAAGCTAATCTCAGATGGCGCCACCCTCGCTGGTAACTGTCAGATTCATTTGCGTACATAATTGAGGTAATTAGGCGTCCTATTTTAACTGAATCTGGGAAAAAAACCAGTGTGTGCTCTTGCCATAATAATCGGCAGGTCTAAAGTGAGCGCTACATAACCTAGCCGATGAACTTGGTTTCCAATTTTATTGGCGCAAGGCTTTGTACCATAGTCTTCTTCATTCCTCATCAGCAGGAAAACGGAATGCACAACATTTAGGCATAAAAATGAATTATTCTAAGAAAATGAAACTATCGCGTAAAAAGTTTAAGGTGTTTGACAAGTAAACAACACCAGCGACGATGCGTCACCTAGCGGGATGAATTGGCAGTGTGCCTCCCCATTGGTACAACAGATTATAATAATTAGTGAGAACAGGTTATGATTGCCTATATAGGTAATATTTGTAAAGTCCTTAGTTTTGTCATCAGCAGGCATACTTAGTAGGAGTTTTTTTACGTATTCGATAGCGTTAAATTAACTACCATTTATATGGAATTGATGGAGCGCCAGCTGTCCAACGCTTGACAATTCAATACAAATCGTAGTTAATCTCGTACTAGGCACTCTGGTCATATTATTGATAAATGACGCTTATATTCTATGCGCCAGATTCTCTTCGTCGAAATTGTGCCATCCTGGAGGGTAAAGGGGTAGGTAATAATAAAATTGTTTAGATTCGTAACTAGGTAGGTAACTATCCCTCATCAATGCCCAGCACAAACCCTCGGACCAAATTTCAGATTTCTATAAATATGAAAGGAACTTTTGTTCATTTCAGCTGCCAAAATTTAAGGACGAAAAATCTCAACTTATTCCATTTTCCAAAAGTCCCACGGGAGCGAAGCCGCGGGCGGTTGTAGTAAGTACTTACTTAATATTTCATCAAGGCAATCTTTTTTTTTTTTTTTTTTTTTTTTATTTATTGATGAAAGTTTAATCAATAAATAAAAAATCTTGAGAACGCCGCATGTTGGGCGCAATATTACCTACATAAAAATATTACCTACCTTATCGGACAGTTGGTAATGGAGTGGCCATTTACCGCGTTGCGGCGAGCTCGGATGCGGTGCTGACGTCACCAACTGACCAGAGCCTGGTTCACTAACCTAACTTTGGGGCTTGGGTTAGCGCTTGACAATTCCATACAAATCGTAGTTAACGCGATTGAATGGGATTGGGGAGAAAAATCTAGGTACTCTGTATACCTACTGAGTGGATAGTGGGAATAAAACATCGAAATAGAAATAGTTACTAAAAATCCACATCAATGGAATGAAATAAAAAATATGTTTACATTTATGTGTGTAGATGTGCCTACTATTTTTATGGTCAGATGCAACTTTTTCTTCGAATCTCCTTTTATTTAACCTCCTTATTTCTATTAGAAAGCCTCACAATAAGTAACGATATAAAAAGTGGTGGACTGTTTGAGTTTCGTCTATAAAATGTTAAACTATTCACGCAAGATCTTAAACTATCTAAACGGTTCCGAATTGACCCAGGGGACTCGCTCCTCAGTCCTGACACACACGCACACGTGTCATTACTGAATTATGAGATTTTCATACCTAATTTCCCCTTCAAGTTTTCGTATTTCTCAAAATACTGGTTTTCAGATACGCATCGAGCAAATCGAATTAGAAAACTTAGAGGGAATGTATCATTCCCTCGCAGGATCCATGAGCCTCTATGAGGTTTAAGATTGGTGAAATGATAATGAATTATGACTACGGTAGAGTTATTTGTAGGACGTGACGAGTGACGACTCCCTGTCGCATTGCTGAAATGAAGTCTGTCATGTCTGTCAGGGACGTGTGGTAGGAGTTAGGACGTCCCAACAAAATGGAGCGATGATATCCGGCGGGTGGCTGAAATGCGAAAAGACTAAGAAATTTACTGGCGCTGGCGCCTGGCATTGAGTTAAGACGCGTATGTGTTGGACATAACGTGGGTGGGTGTATAATGGCTGATGATAATGATGATGAAGGATGTCCCGGCCCGGCTTCGATTTCTAGAAGGGGTAATTGAGAAATTTAACTGTACCCTTACACATCTGGATCTGAAAAATTCGCTGTTTTAGCATGGTGCTTTTAAAGATAAGATGAACCAATTAGGCATTACACACGCATTTGGAAAAAACTTGACCTCTTCCAAAATTCAATCAAAATCTAGACTAAAGCTGAATGGCGTCACAAATATCGAAAATGCCCGCTATATTTCTAATTAGCTGATGCCTGCGACTTCGTCCGCGTGGAATATGTTTTTTTGATTCCCACGGGAACTCCTTAATTTTCCGGGATAAAAAGTAGCCTATGTCACTCTCCAAGTCCTCAAATATACCCATGCCAAAAATCACGTCGATCCGTTGCTCCGTTGCAGCGTGATTGAAGGACAAACCAACAAACAAACACTTTCGCATTTATAATATTAGTATGATTAAATACTATTAGTCTCCGGGAATTAATAAGGTAGATTATAGGATTTAAGTATTTGGGCGGGCTGATGGAATTTTTTTGCCGAAATACCGAAAGAAAATAGATATATCGAATCTTGCGCTGTGTTACTGATCCAGTCACGTAGAACTTTGAAAGCTATCCAATATTTTTAGGATTTCTCCTGGGGATGTTTTCAGATGAAACAGAGAGGAAAATCTTCACACATCTATAGTGCTCGGTCGTAACATACGTATGAAGCATTTTCATGTAAGAATTCTTCGAAAGACGTATAAATATTGTTTCGTCTAAATAATATCATAACTGCCTCGTTGGTCTAGCGGTTAGCATGGTTGACTGTGGATCATGAGGTCCTGGGTTCGTTTCCCGAACTGTCCTTGTCTTCAACATCTCATCGAATAAATAAATGTTTACTAATCCTGTTATAATAATAATGTCCTCCCGACCGAATTTCGGCCACGGCGACTTTCGGCACATGGAGATTAGCCATCTACGCGGGAGATATTATATAGTGCACAAGTGGGTGCGCATACACACGTCCTGCACTCTGTTCCTTTGCTCTCATAGCCCGATGGGAAGGAAGATCCGACACGACCGGAAAGAGATCGGGCGCCAAAAAATCTTTGTTCGTGCTCGGAAATCCTGTTATATCCTGATACTAAGTTAGTTACAAGTATTAAATCCAATGAAATATTAAAGAATTTAGAACAAACTAATAAATATCTATCTATTGATCGCGAGTAACAAGTAACGAATTCAAACATAAGACAGAAAACGACAAAAGTACGAAAAACCCCAAAGACTCTTGTACCCGGTTCTTTTAACTATTAAGCCCCCAGAAGCTATGCAGAAGACCAGAGTAAAATATACGAAAGAGCCATCTTAAAATAGCAACGCCATTCGTGTCCGCGGGCACTCTCAAAGACATATAAAGCCAAGCCACATCATTCTGAATGCTGGAGCATAACAAAAGACAGTCGCAGTTGACAACAACACGATTGAAACCATGGAGATGTGTTCTTACTAGAGGTTGTAGCTCACACAGATTCATCTAAAATTCTAAACCTTAGGTACTTTATTACCTAATATTACTTCCTGCGTGGGAAGTACAACGTAGCGCCTTAGTTAACTATGTGGGGAATAACCTCTCCCCAGCGGCTATAATAGCGGCTATGCTGGAAAAAGAGGAAACTTGGAGGGCAGTGGTCTCCTTCTGTGAAACCGTAATGGTTGAGAAGGAGGCTGCTGAGCGGGTCCGAGAGCTAGCCGATCCCGCCAGGAGACGAAGGCGCCGGGGTGATGCCGTCAGCCGGCCAGTCCATTCAATAGACCCGATGTAAGGGACCTCGAGGTCACGAGCGGCTGGGGTGGGGGCTCCAGTCGTTCCATTGTCCATATAAGTGGCCTTGGGAAGATGGCTGCTTGCTGTGGCGCAAGCAGCCCATAGCGCGTACAGTGTAGTCTGGGGTGTGAGCACCGAGATGAGCACAACGGGCATTGTGCAAGGGAGGCACCGGTGCGTTCTTTATAGAGATCTCGGAGCCTCCCAACATGCAGATGGTGGCCACCGAGGGGGTTTTAGTAGGTACAAATCCTACATAACCCGACTTCTCCCCCAGAAGTTGGGTATCTTAGGAAGATTTCCCCTTCGAAAAAAAAAAAAAAAGGTACTTTATTACAGGTGCTTGCTGTATGTTAAAGCGTAGGTGTCGTGTTTATTGTTAATTGTGCTGGAAAACTCAATCTAAACCTTAGTTATTTTGTCCTAGCGGCGATGACTCTTTTTAATTCGTGATGTATGAAGATTGCTCATCTCGAAATATCAACTCTGATTGAAACCTTAGTTCAAGGCGACTGAATTGATGCATAGGATTTGAGATGACAAAACACAGAGACACAGGCATTAATTGTTTCTTGCATCGGTGATGCTGAGAAAAGAACAGAAGAAATTCGAGAAAAATCACAGGATGTTCGGTGATATAGGTTTACAGCTTTTTACTTTTTATTCTGAGTGTAGTCTTTAGGAAAACCTCGTCGATGGAGGATGGACTGGATTGTCCATTCTCCATCAACGGAAAATCTCCATTTACATTGTACCTACCAGATGATAGCGACTTATCGCCGTGTATTAGCCATTATCCACAGACTACATTTATATGTGGCATGTGGTTATGGTTATCCATAGAACCACAGACCTATATATAACATTAATTGGCATTAACACAGACCATCAGCATCAGTGCTGCCATAATATTCTTTCATTTATTACCATTCTGTTCGAGATTATTAGATAAAATAAAAAATAAAATGCTCTAAAATAACAGAAAATCCACTAAAAATGGGCTATCCAATTTTTTAGGCAAACATCAATCAGATAAAATAATTAAATTTTTTAAAACGATACAAAATAATCTACCAATTTAGATTTTTTCTAGCTACTAGGTAGATTATATATAAAATGGTAACACTTAATTGAGAAACGGAAACTATAACCAAAAAAGCTTCCCTAAATATATTTTTTTACCTAGGTTCAATTAATTAAGGTGAAAACTTGACAAAATATAAAAAAATAAGCAAATTTCTTTCGCCTTTACCTTACTTGTGTACAATCAAGATCTGTACTAATTTCGCCATTGCCCAACAAATTTGGTATACGGTAACCGGCCAATGCCAGCCAGCAGAGGAGACAAATTTGGCCAATTCTGTTTATCACAATCTCTAAACCAGTAATTCCCAAAGTGGTCCAGGTGGACCCCCAGGGGTCCACGGGAGACTCGACGGGGGTCTACGTTGGCGTGACAGAAAAATGGGGGTCCACAATTCGTAAGCGGGGGTCCACGAAAATTTATCTGGTTTCGATAGTGAAGAACTAAAATGTTGGCTTGACTTCACCTATCAATGTAGATTGTAGGCAGATAATATTTTAAGAAGCTCAGCGACTGTTACTTGTAAAAACTTGTAATATTCCATAATCAGTACAACGTGTCGAGACTTGCAAAGCACCGCCGCGGCCGCCCGCCTTATACTCAAAGCCGCCCGCCGACGCGCCGTCCGCAACGCTTGTTCAGACGTGCAAAGGGACCAAATACTTACAACTAATACATATATTAACTTACAACTACAAGGGGACAGCCTCAATTTAATAAAAACAAAGGGTGTAATTTCAGCTTTTATTGGAAAATTGAAATTTATGAAGCAAAATATTAGTCGGCGCGAATTTTTCCAGTTTCCAAACTTGTCACAGGTAGAATGCCTCGATGAGAATATTCAGACATACGTTCAACATTTAATCGCCCTGCATGATGACTTCAAAATAAGATTTGAGTAGAGCACGTAAAGTCGTTGGTCCTACGCCTGATTTCTCTCCGATCGTGTCGGATTTTCCGTCCCATCGGGCTAAGAGAGTAAAGGAACAGAGAGTGTACCTACGTTTGCGCACACACTTGCGTACTATAATATCTCCCGCGAAGATGGCTAATCTCTCAAGAGATTGACGGCCATGGCCGAAATTCGTGGTTCATCATACCATTTGTGGTTATTAGAGGGCTCAAAAATAAAAATGTGACTAAAACGAGTGAATATCATACGTAGGTTAAAATATTTCGGCTGTTTGAAAATAAAACCTTACAATAGGCATGATGAGTGATTTTGAAAAATGGTCAGATTATGTTCGGAAGTATCTACTATTTCGAAAAAATATCTTATTTCAGCAGAAAAATAAAGTTTGGTAGATAAAATTAGCATTTGAAATTTAAATTTTAAAATTCACGCCAAAACGTTCGGCGGTGTCATGGCGTCGTTATGACGTCACAATTGTTTTTAACAATGTACTCTGTGCAGTGTGCAGTAAGCAATTAGTGTGATTTTCAAAGCTCGAAAACAAACAATTGTGACGTCATTCGCTTCTTTTTGTTTTATGCAATATGGCGGATTGCTGTATTTTATAGTTTTATTTTATCAAAATAAATAGCAATCTCACTCGAAATAGAAAAATAAATACGTTTTTTATAATCCATGAATCCTATTTCATTAGATAAATTCACAATTTCATTGATTCTTGGTTACTGTCATCATGCCTATTCTCGCCACACTCTAGGGATAGGTGTCGTTATAAAACTTCTGAAAGATTTTCTCAAGTTTACACTGGGGAGCTGAAATGATCTATTTCTGCAGTCGCGAGGACTGTACGGAAAATAATGAACCCAAGATGTGCTTCGCTCGGTTTTTATTATGTTTTGCAGTTTTTATTTTCCTCTCTTTTCTGTTTCACAATGTGAAAATACTTGCAGTGCACAAGAGGTTTTAAAAATAATAAATCTGAAGTAACTGTAACAGTAACCCAAGGTTAGGTACTTATTGTTTTATTAAAATCTAAACACCATTTTTAGGGTTCCGTAGCCAAATTTGGCAAAAACGGAACCCTTATAGATTCGTCATGTCTCTCTGTCTGTCTGTCTGTCCGTCCGTATGTCACAGCCACTTTTTTCCGAAACTATAAGAAATATACTGTTGAAACTTGGTAAGTAGATGTATTCTGTGAACCGCATTAAGATTTTCTTACAAAAATAGAAATAAAACAATAAATTTTGGGGGTTCCTTACTTAGAACTGAAACTCAAAAATTTCTTTTTTCATCTTACCCATACGTATTATATCTATAACCCATACGTGATCTATGGATAGGTCTTCAAAAATGATATTGAGGTTTATAATATCATTTTTTTCTAAACTGAATAGTTTGCGCGAGAGACACTTCCAAAGTGGTAAAATGTGTGTGTGTGTGTGTGTGTGTGTCCCCCCCCGTAACTTCTAAAATAAGAGAATGATAAAACTAAAAAAAATATATGATGTACATTACCATGCAAACTTCCACCGAAAATTGGTTTGAACGAGATCTAGTAAGTAGTTTTTTTTTAATACGTCACAAATCGTATTGATAATAATTTTAAACTTACTACAGGTTTATACGGAAACCTCGGTGCGCGAGTCTGACTCGCACTTGGCCGGTTTTTTTTTTATACGTATTCGAGTTATTATTATTTCCTAGAAAAATAAGTAATATAATAATTAATGTGTTCTTACATACAATAATACGGGAAGCTTTTATTTTTATTCTATTTTCATATTATCCATTCATCCATCCATCAGCCTGTATGCATCCACTGCTGGACATAGGCCTTTTCGAGAGCGCGCCACCAAACACGGTCCTCCGCCTTCCTCATCCACCCGCTTCCCGCCACCTTCTTTAGGTCATCGGACCGAGCGAGCGAGCTGGAGGTCGTCCTACACTGCGCTTATCGGTACGCGGTTCATATATTATGCATAGCCGTATTTAGAATAAATAGCTCGTTATAATATGTAGGTAGAGTCCAGAAGTAACGAACAAGTAACTCGTTAGGAAATTCTGGATATTCTGGATAATAGATAATGCTGGAATTTGGAGCACATTCCTAAAATTTCATATACCTAGTACCTAGGTGTACATCAAAAGCAGTTTTAGATGATTGCAGACACGGAAAATGAGTAGTTCAGATTCGTTTTTTTCGTTGCGAGTGACATCCGACAGTTTAATTTATACATAAAAAAACCATCAAGCCATATCCACATATTATATTATATTTAACCTACTAGATAATCAAAGAAATAAGAACTCCGTTCTGCATTTTTAAAATTATGTAAGTATAAAATTTGTTATTCCTTTAAACGAGCGATAGACTCAAATAATTAAATTTTACTCAAGCAGCAGTAAGATAACTTGTCTACGCGACAACGCAGGCCACGTGAAGGGTCAGCTACTGTTTGATATTGTCGCGTCGCGTCGAATCGAGTCGCGGCATGACATGACACAATACTGTCTAACTGGGCTTACGCACTTTGTCTAAAAAAATCATCGTGGCGATGAAATTGTGTGTGCAGTGTTCTTGACTTCAGCGTAAAAACGGCGGTAAATATACAGGTGTTGACCTTAGAAATAAATCACAAAGGTCAACAAACTTTAATAGTTGGAGACATAAATTGTAAAGTTCACTATCGCAGCGATCTTCGTGAAAAATTTAATTGTTAGAATAGTTTGTAAACAGTAAACACCCACTTTTTAATCGATACTAAGACGATGTCAATAACCTTTGCAAGCAGCTATTACCTGCAGGCCTACTTACTCAAAAGCAATCATTTATATGCCCCAGATATGAAGCTTTTACACAAAACATACATTACGATTATACTTAGTACTTATATTAGGTAGCATTTCTTTGAATGAGGTAAATCGAAATAAGTTTTAACGCTACAATTTTCTACCTAGTCCATCGAGTTCTGAATGAACTCTGGCTTTTCGGAGTAATGTGCGTTTTAGCAATTAAATACTACTGACTTTTTAACGGTGAAGGAAAAAAGGCATTGATAATTAGAATTTAATATAAAAGAAAAAATCTTAGTATTTGCCAAACCATGTAAGTAGTAAGTACGCCATCTTAGGCGCATGTAACTTTTTTACCGCAATCTATAAAAGTTTATAAAGCTACGGCGCGGTCGTCCTAACGAATAAATGCGATTATGCGGCCATTACGATTTCGCGGGAATTTATAGATAGGATAGATAAATACGCTATGATAGAAATGGTTGTCGACAGCCTATATAGTGACAATAAATCAATATACATCACATTCACCATTAAAATAGATTAGACCGGCTTAGATTCGACTATTTTGAGTTTAACATCTGAAACTATGAATAATCGTGTTCAATTTACAATTTACAGCTATTGATATTCAATTTCCAATACAATTCTGTGTACCTACCTATAGTCCTAAAGGCTGCCGTGACTCGATCAGTATCGCATCAATACGCCACTTGGTGGACTGGCACGGAGGTACACCGTGGTAGTTAAGCTAGGAGTTGGGATACAAGGTCTATCGTCCTCGGCAAAGGGTCTTTGTATTTTACAGTAATATCGTAAATCAGAATAGGTCTTCAACCGATAGATTTCCACTGCAGGATAGCTTTCTGATGTCTCAAGGATGGACTTGAGGAGCAAGGACTTACACGTACGTCGTACAGCCTCACAAACTTATCTGTTTGTTTTTATTTTATTTTCAATAATTATTAGCAACTTTAAATGTGATAACAAAATTGTCACCAGGTCAGATAAGTTTGAGGGACTATACCTACTTGTACTTTCCACTTGAATCCAGCGGCTCCCTGCGACACGTTTGATGAGTAGGTAGCTTGTACTTAGCTGAAAAGCAGGATCAGGGCGCGATTCCCATAGAGACGCACATTTGATTTCTGTCGGTTCCGCAATTTTTGATATAACGTATTTAAAAAGACATTTCCATAAGTGTAGGTTAACACTATAATAAAATTATTATTTAAAGATAAAATAGTAATTATTCTGTGGTGTACCTAGGGGAGAGTCTGATAACAAAATATGCTTAGAACCTCCATGTGGATGTTCTGTTATCATAAAACTCCATTAGTACCTATTTGAAAACTTGCATAGTTTTTTGGATGTTGATTTCTACTACCGAACTTAGTATAAACTCTTGTAGCGAAGGATTTCCACACTTCTTACTATAAATACTTCATGGTATTCAGCGGCCAGTTAGAGATTAATCTTCCAAATGGTATCAAACGCTCAGCTATTCATGTTCTCCTGGAGGAGATTTCCCGACCCGGGACATCGTGATCCATTGCAGAATACGCTTTTAGTTGAACTTACTCGTAACTAGTACTTTTCATACTCGACTGTCAAAATTCCACGTCGCTCAAGAGGAAGGGAAACGATCAATCAACTCATCCCTGAACCCATTACCTCTATTTTGGGTTTGGCAATTACCCGAGCAGCGGCAACTTTGTTAAAAACTAATTTACCGCCTAAACCGATTGCTCGGTCGACGTCGTAGCACGTCGTAGCTAATATCGCCTAAATTGATAGCAGGGTGCACTTAATCTTTATAAGATTACTAGATGATGCCCGCGTCTTCGTCCGCGTGAATTGATGTTTTTTTAAGATTTAAACTATCCTATCTCTCAAGTTGGATCGAACTGCACATGGTGTGCGAATTTTATTATAATCGGTTAAGTGGTTTAGGAGTCCATTGAGGACAAACATTGTGACACGAGATTTATATATATTAAGATTTACGGGAAAACCTATTTCCTTCCAAGGCAATTTTGTTTTTAGAAAACCAGAGTTATAGCTACATTTGAATGGACATTGGCCTGTTTTCCGGGTGCTTGAGGGTTAGTCCTGGGGCGCGCATTTCTTATATTTATGTGCAATTAAATATCACTTGCTTTAGTGGTGAAACTAGCTTGCCTAAGATTACTTAGGCAAATAATGTTATCATAATGTGTGTAGCCCGCCAACCCGCATTGGAGCAGCGTGGTGGGTCTAAGCTCTAATTCCCTCTCTCCTATGAGAATGGAGGCCTGTGCCCAGCAGTGGGACGTTAATGGGCTGTAGTGGTGGTGGTGGAATGTGTGTGGAGTCTGGCAATCCACTGGGCAAGTTGGGCAAACTTACTCATTCTGAGAGGAAACTCGTGATCACTGGAGGACTGGTGATGGGCTGAGATGATGATTATGATCTTTTTCTGGTTATATTCTCTCAGAGATCTCGAAGTTGTCTGTTCAGCATTTTGAAATCTTTTCGTATTTCGTGCATTAACTAATCAATTTTACCTATGTGTTCTATTTAAAATATTCAGAGCCCAACGGTCCAAATAATATTCTATGTTATATATATATATATATATATATACATATATATATATATATATATATATATATATTATATTTATGGTTCTATGGTACCTAAAAATTATTCGCCTAGTATAAGGGACTAGTCTTAGCGATAGATTATAATATTCATTCAAATAAGTATCATTAATCATATTACAATACCAAAATTAGCTAAAGAAATTAATACTTTTTTTTTTTTTTATGTTTTTGAAGTTAAATTTAATCACACCCCTTTCATTTGTTTCAGATTAATCATAGCGTAGCGGGAGTCCTGTAAATAAGGTCTATTACTAAAGCAATAATCTAAAATTTAGAAACCCCGTAGGTAACTTTAGATAATATTTAAATAAGTTATAGTTGACGCTGTAGAAGTGCTAAAATAACAAAAAACCAGCTCTAGTTTACGCAGTATCTTCCATTATTGACTGTAATAATTAAATTAATATTAATGGTTGTAAAATGAAAATGAACTGTGAAAAATGTTTCCGATCGCGAAAATCGGGTTTAAACGCCTCGGATCGTCGGACAGTGTCGAGGGAATAAGTGTTGTGGTTTAAACTAAAAGAAATGCCAATAAAATGCCGCAGCGCGCCTCGTCGTCATCCAGCTTGATGCGCCCCTTCGTGGTGTTGGCTTTGCCCGGAATGTACCTGCTGTACAAGTACAACCAGTATCGACAACAGCAAATGGAGACCGCGCGGCGACGGGTCACCGAGCGCGAGCTTATGCACCTCAACACTAAAATTGTAAGTACTAGCTATGTATACCTTACCTATATAGATATAGAAGGATCCGCAAAAAACGTTCAAATAAATAAATAGCATCTTACCTTGCCTCACCTTCAAGATAATGGGATTCCCAAAGACATTCAGAGTAAAAGGAAGAAGCACATGAATACGAAACAATATAAGTAGTACAATTCAGCGCATTAATTAAGTATTAGTTAGTAGATAGAAGAGAACTACGACAAATTTGGAAAAAATATAACCGAACTTTAAAAGATTTTACTATTATATTGAATAAGTAAGTAGGTACCTAAACACCTTTAAGTACTTACTGTTAGAGCAATAAAATCAATAATAATTAATAGTCAGAAATAAATCTTTTGCAAAACTAAATATAAATTATAATTATGACGTGAACGTGTTTTCCCAATACATAAAATCTAATTCAGATTTTTGCCCTTACATTTAAAAATCGATTCTCATTAAACAGACCTAGAATTTGCATTTTCCTTATAAAGTTTTAATGCGCAGGTATCCATAAAACTTCATTTATATTCTGCCCATGAAGTGTTTTTAAATATGCTGAAGAATTTTATCTCGAGTGGACGGGAATCGATGGCTCTTTTAAAGTCTAGCACCCACTCGCTGAGTATAAAATTACGCTTAGATACCAAAACCTATTAGGTAGTTAGGTCGTCCCACCACTTAAAGTTAAAATTTATTTAAGTATCCTTTGTTTGTTTGTTTTAAATTATTTATTGCACACTAGCTGATGCCCGCGACTTCGTCCGCGTGGTTTAAGTTTTTTGTTATTCCCGCGGGAACTCCTTAATTTTCCGGGATAAAATGTAGCCTATGTCACTCTCCAGGACCTCACCTATACAACAAAAAAAGAATTAGCGAAATTGGTCCAGCCGTTCACGCGTGATGCCGTGACCAAGGAAATAGGGATTCATTTTTATATATATAGATAGATATTATATACATTGCACATACTCGTATATGGACAAAGGCGAACATAATACTTAGAGGTATTCTCTTCCAGTTATCCTTTGGTAATGGGGACAGAGTTGAAATAACATTGTAAAAGTTGAGGAAAGATCCTAAGAAGAGTTCTTATTGTAGAGTCCTTTTTAGAGTTTCCAAAAATATTTTTAGTGAGTACCAACGTTACAAAAGGCACATATTCAAGTTCTGGTCAGAGTTTCAGTAAAAAGTCTGTTTACCCATTTCTGCCCTAGGGTTAGGTTGTGCATTGAAAGATCAGTCAATCAGTCAGTCAGGACTCGTATCAGGACGTCTTTTTGTGATAATACTTTAGCTTTTTATTCAAACACCTTCTTGGTAAATTTCAATATTTATTTATTCTTATTTGTTTCAATATTTACAAAAAATAACCTACTTTCTACGGAAAATCTATATTTTTTGTAAAAAATATTTTTTTTCGGTCCAAATGAAAAGAATATACCTACCTACCTACTTATAAGTTTTATGAGAATAGGTAGAAAATGCTCAAGTTATTCTGCTCAGTTTACCGTGTTTCTATCATAAGTAGTCGGATATACAATCTATTAGGACGACGGGGACCCTATAAACTAGACTTAGTGGACGTCAGGCTATATTGTGAACTTCCATAGTATGAATGCACGTATTTAATAGTTTATGCAAGACAGACTACTTCACTTAGGTAACCTATATTTTGCAGCAAATAGTAAAATACATGGTAATGCAATAGGTATGCAAATTAAGGTGAAATTACTCTCTACACCTACTTATTTTCATGAAAATGCGAGGAAGTTTGAGTGATTTACATTTTTTTTACCCTCGACGAAGCGGAGACGGTATATGTGTTTGCCCTAAGAGGTTGTGTGTTTGTTTGTTTGTTTGTGCACTTTTTTGTCACCATTTTTCTCAAAAAGTACTGGGCCGATTGAGATGCGGTTTTTTGCATTAGATACGTATAGCTTGTGAGAAGGTTTTTAGATATATTTTAGGACCATAGACAACCAAGCTGAGCTGTAGTCTATGATTTTAATATTTCAACATGTCACCATTTTTTACAAAAACTACTGGGCCGATTGAGATGCGGTTTTTTGCATTAGATGTGTATAGCTTGTGAGAAGGTTCTTAGATATATTTTAGGACCATAGACAACAAAGCTGAGCTGTAGTCTATGATCTTAATTTTTCTATGTGTTAAAAAATTTCACAAAAAGTACTGGGCCGATTGAGATGCGGTTTTTTGTATTAGATATGTTTAGCTTGTGAGAAGGTTCTTAGATATATTTTAGGACCATAGACAACAAAGCTGAGCTGTAGTCTATGATTTTATTTTTTCAATATGTTACCATTTTTCACAAAAAGTACTGGGCCGATTGAGATGCGGTTTTTTGCATTAGATGTGTATAGCTTGTGAGAAGGGTCTTAAATATATTTTAGGACCATAGACAACAAAGCTGAGTTGTAATCTATGATCTTAATTTTTCAACCACTGTTACCATTTTTCACAAAAAGTACTGGGCCGATTGAGATGCGGTTTATTGCATTTAGGACTTCGTGCGATTACAAAACAGGAAACTGGTACCAAAATTTTAAAAAATCAGCGTCATTTTGAAATTCTTTGTTAATTGACCGATTTCGTTCAAAATCTATATTTAGGGCTCCCTGGGGTCACAAAACAGGAAACTGGTACCAAAATTTAAAAAAATCAGCGCCATTTTGAAATTCTTTGTTAATTGATCGATTTCGTTCAAAATCGATATTTAGGACTCCCTGGGGTTACAAAACAGGAAACTGTTACCAAACTTTAAAAAAACAGCGCCATTTTGAAATTCTTTTTTAATTAACCGATTTTGTTCAAAATCGATATTTAGGGCTTCGTGGGATTACAAAACAGGAAACTGGTACCAAAATTTTAAAAAAACCGCGCCATTTTGAAATTCTGTGTTAATTGACCGATCTCGTTCAAAATCGATATTTAGGGCTCCCTGGGGTCACAAAACAGGAAACTGTTACCAAAATTTTAGAAAATCAGCGCCATTTTGAAATTCTTTGTTAATTGACCGATTTCGTTCAAAATCTATATTTAGGGCTCCCTGGGGTCACAAAACAGGAAACTGGTACCAAAATTTAAAAAAATCAACGCCATTTTGAAATTCTTTGTTAATTGATCGATTTCGTTCAAAATCGATATTTAGGGCTTCGTGGGATTACAAAACAGGAAACTGGTACCAAAATTTTAAAAAAATAAGCGCCATTTTGAAATTCTGTGTTAATTGACCGATTTCGTTCAAAATCGATATTTAGGGCTCCCTGGGGTCACAAAACAGGAAACTGTTACCAAAATTTTAGAAAATCAGCGCCATTTTGAAATTCTTTGTTAATTGACCAATTTCGTTCAAAATCGATATTTAGGACTCCCTGGGGTTACGAAATAGGAAACTGTTACCAAAGTTTTAAAAAATCAGCGCCATTTTTATTTATTTTGTTATCACCATAATAAATGAATTCAGTTTAGGACAGTAAAATCTGTACTACTTGTAAGTCTAACCACAACCCGTGAGCTGCTTTAGCAGCTCGCGCACAGGGCGAAATACTAGTTAGATATATATAGCTTGAGAGAAGGTTCTTAGATATATTTTAGGACCATAGACAACCAAGCTGAGCTGTCTCTATGATTTTAATATTTCGATATGTTACCATTTTTTACAAAAAGTACTGGGCCGATTGAAATGCGGTTTTTTTCATTAGATGTGTATAGCTTGTGAGAAGGTTCTTAGATATATTTTAGGACCATAGACAACAAAGCTGAGCTGTAGTCTATGATTTTATTTTTTTTAATATGTTACCATTTTTCTCAAAAACTACTGTGCTGATTTAGATGCGGGCTTTTTGTTTTAGATATATTTTGCTTGTACCTAGATGCTGCCCAGGGTATCATGATGGAGTCAGGAGGCGATCATGGGAACTCCTTAAATTCTCATCGTATACCTGTCGCGTTTGGACTCTTTTGATTTGTCGTGACAAGCGCGCCTCGGAAAGAAAAGGGTTTGGCCATAGTCCACCACACTGGTCAAAAAAACTACTGAGCTGTCAAAGATGCAGTTTTGTGTTTTAGATATTATGTAATATATACGTTTGCTACGTTCTAATTGTGGTTTCAAAGTTATAAAGGTCAAAGGTATTTAATGGAGCTCTGCAGTTCGTCGTGGGTTTTTTTAAAATTTTTAATTTTATTACTTGTTAATTAGTAAATATTCCTAAGGTATTAATTACTCAGGCAATTTTATTCGTACAAACGAATTTATATTGAGGACGAAACAGGATTTAATGTCGGGGCCAGTTCGATCACAATTCTAATCGTGGGGGCTTTCAAAGCTAACAGAAAAAGAAGGAAATTAAATGCTTTTGTTCAGGTCAAGCTTTGCATATTAGCTGACTCACCTTGCTTGCCTTTTTCAATGGTGTTTGTGGACAAAACACAGGCACGGGTGCACCGCGAATTCCATTTGGACTACACTTAGAGCTGAAAAGGTACTAAGTCTACTTTATCTGGTGGGAGGCTTCGGCCGTGGCTAGTTACCACCCTACCGTCAAAGACGCACCGCCAAGCGATTTAGCTAAAACACACTGTGCTACAATACACTAGGGATCAAGGATAGAAAAACGCAAAAGCGCAACCACGTTGGAATGAAGCGATGTTTTTTCATGTCGCACTTAATTGTGCAGCTAGATTAAAAATAAGTTAGTGACTTTTTTTTAAAGAGTAATATTTATGTCGGTAAACGCAATTAATTCTTTCAATTGTTAAGTTTCAAAGAGACAATCACGATAGTTACTCGTAATTTAATTACATACCACTTTATACTATGTAATTTGTGTGACAAATTACATCGTACATACATTCGACGGTAATCGAACTCCAACGTAACACGCTAATAACTGCGCCAAACGGCGACACTACATTTTCAAATCATATTATTTAAAGTAATATAAAAAGCGGTTCCAAGGTCATTTTCAGTCCCTGAAGTCTGTACCATTGCAGTGGTACTTTCATAGCACTCAGCAAATCACGCGAACTTATGTCCATTTTTTGCGTAGGCACATTATGGGCAAGGTCCGAACACGCAAGTTTCATTTTCCCTATGAGTCATACTCATCAGGTTTAATTAGAAATGTACTTGATGTTTGATCATGAAATTCCACTGTTCGATGAAAAAGTTTCAGTACCTAGTAATACAACTGGCAGTAGGTACAATCGATTTCTGTGTATTCATTGTAGGTGGTTTCTAGGAAATCTAATTAAACTCAGATGTAGTTCGGAGACTGCCTCGTTGGTTTAGTGGTTAGCATGTTTGACTGCGGCTGACGAGGTCCCGGGTTCGAGTCCTGGGTCGGGCCATAATAAGTATTGGGTTTTTCTGATTAGAAATTCTCAGTACTAGCCCGGAGTTAGGAAGTTGGCGGTGTTATACCCGTGCCTCGGAGAGCACGTTAAGCCGTCGGTCCCGGTTATTAACACTAACATGATAATAGTCGTTAAAGCCCGCCAATCCGCATTGGAGCCGCGTGGTGGGTCTAAGCTCTAATTACCTCTTTCCTATGAGAGTGGAGGCCTGCGCCCAGCGGTGGGACGTTAACAGGCTGTAGTGGTGGTGGTGGTGGTAGTTCGGATTATTTGTATTTAATTCCTAATTTTCATAGAAATTAGAATCCGCCATTACTAATTGATACTAGAAGATACTGTTTGCTGATTTTGCTGTTTGCTGAAGATACTGCCTGAGACTTTGTTAGCGTGGATTTTTTCTAATACCGTGGGAACATACGTGATTTTTCCGGGATAAAGTAGCCAATATCCTTCCCCGGAAAACAACCTATCTCTGTAACAAAATCAGTACAACAGATGAGCCGTGAAAGCGTAGCGGACCAACACATTTGCAATTTATAATAATACTAGATGATGCCCGCGACTTCATCCGCGTGTTTTTTTTTTATTCCCGAGGAACTCCTTAATTTTCCGGAATATTGTCATTCCCCGAGATACACACAACCTCTGTACCAAATTTCATCAAAATCTGTTGAAAAGATGCAGGACCGTTAAAGCGTAGCAGACGGACACATTTTCGCATTTATAATATTAGTTACATGAAACAGATTATTTTCCAAGCTCCTATCGACCAGACAGGCACAGGAGATCACAAGCCATGATATGACGTAACGTGCACTTTCCCTCACGCCCTATTTGCTCAACGTCATAGATCGTTACATAACTGTGTTGACACTTGGCCGACACCTCGCTTACGTTACACGTTTATTTTTATTCTGCGAGTTAGCCTTGTTCTCATTCAGGACTGAAAAACAAATTCATACCTAAAGGTTACAGAATTATAAGTTTTACAGGTTAAATACGTTACACTTTCATACTGTAACACTTATAATTCTGTAACCTTTATGAATCTGTTTTTCAGTCCCTTGTTCTATAACAGTTTCAAAAAATAGTGTTTGAAACACTTATTTCGGTTACTGTTTCAGTCCTTAGTTCTCTACCATCCTGGGAAGGGAAGTTAGTGATGATGCAGTCTTTGATGGTAGCGGGCTAACCTCTTAAGGGTATGGGAGTTCTATTTAACCCATACCCCCAATAGGTTTCTACACGGTATCGTACCGGAAACGCTTCTTCTAAATCGCTTGGCAGTACGTCTTCACCGTTCGGTTGGTTACTTGCCACGGCCGAAGCCTGATACCAGGTCAGATCAGTGATAATATTAGGTATTATTTATATGGTTTGCCGAGCATGGAAACCTGGGTTTCCACACCACGTTGCGTCAGGGGGTCATCAACTATATAGAGATCATCAGAGATACATAGAGATCAACGATACGTCATTAGTAGCATCAAAGGACATCCAGGGGTAACAAAGTTAAAATCACGTGGAACGGAATTTAATCGAACTACGTAACATTTTCAGCAACTGTAGCTGTAGGTCCATTTGCTGATAATAGATTTGACGTTTGAAACATCCTGTGAATTTGATTTGACCTATATAAACTTTGCATGAAAAGCCACCCAACGCCCTCAGATTCCTAGTCGTCATCAATCGATAGACGTCAACAGTTGGGCAATTTTTTGTTCTAGTGTAATCTGCTATCACTTCAAGGGCTAAGCAAATAAGTTGAAAGAGGAAAACGCACAGTTGGATAGGTATAGATCTTTTGTAAGGGACTCCACACGCCGCGGTCTTACGCCCCCAGCATCCAGTGGCACCCTACGACTCACTTGATATCATCGGTCCTAGTGGGGGTGCGCCAATGCTGGGACTTCAACTTCAAGGGACTTCAACGTCTATCGGTTCTTTGAACTATGTGCCCCGCCAATTTGAACTAAGCAACTCGTCGAGCTTTGTCGGTAACCTGGTACTCCTACGGGTCTCCTCGTTTCCGATTCGACTTAAGGACGGACTCATCTATAATCCCTACGTAGCTGTCTCCATTGCCCGAAGAATAAACGCAGAACTTAGGTTCAGGCAAACAATATTCGGGTCAAGCTGCCTCTTGGGGTCTCATTATACGATTTGATCCAATCATCACTATTCATTATTCTCCCTTTTCTAAACTGAGTCTCGTACAAAATTCAAAACACTCGATTTTCGTTGAGGGAATTGAATGAAACGCAAAAAAATAGTCTAATTAATAGCTAACGAAATAGTCACCCCACAAATTATTCTTGCGAAAATCTACAAAGTAATAACTAGGTAAATACCAAGTTTAAAATTTGCTGGACTTCATTTGTAGGCATGCTTACTTCCGAGTGCAGCTACTCGTAGTTATCTACCTAGCGCAAACTCCATTTTAATTTTACGAACTTTTAACTGAACAGTCGCTCAGCAACTTAGCCTGGTGATTGCGAAGATATTTTTCAGATTGAAACGGGTCGTTCCACTCAACTGTAATTGGTCCGCTCGTTATGACGTCACTGAGGTAATTTGTCATAGCAGCTATTTTTTACAAAGTTTTTCAGCGTTTTAGGGCGAATCATTAGCCTACGTCGATAATCCCATCCGACTTTTGGTAACCATTTGCTCGGGAGATATTCTAGTGCACAAGTACGAGTGCACAGGTGCACTCTCTATTCCCTTACCTACTCTAGTAGACCGGTTGAACGGAAAAAATAAATGGGACAAGTTTTACTCGAGAAAGATCTGGCGCAGGACTGACGGCTTTACGTGCTCTTAAATACTATATACTATTATAAATGTACATGTATGTCCTTCAATTTTGCCGCAACAGAGAAACGGATTGACGTGAATATTTGTATGGGTATAGTTGAGGACCTGGAGAGTGACATAGGCTACTATTTATCCCGGAAAATTGAGGGGTTCCCGCAAGAATTTAAATAAAACTTATATGTACCACTCAGAAGAAGTTGCGGGCATCAGCTAATGTTTGATAAAATAATTCATATATAAAGTAGTAATATCAGTTGTAGTATTAGCAACAAATCTAGGCCTTATTAATCTAGGCATTTAGCCATAGTTTAGTAAATACATATATTTCTTTAGTTATTTGGCGATATCAAACCAACTACAAGTTTTCATAATAATTCACCTATAAAATAATTGAATTTAATTAGAAAATTAGAACGTTTGATACAACTTCTCTACAATACCTCTTTTTATAATACCTAGAAAGTTAGAAACCTATAAGTGTACCTTATTCTAGGAAGAATAATGATTAGAAAAAAGGAAAGGACAATAAATCATGGCTACAACCGATGCTTCCCATTTTAGAACCCAGGAACTATATTTAAATAGCAACATCGTGGGTAATTACCCCACTGAGTTGTAAAGGTCATTAAACTATTTCCTACTTTTCCCCTTTCGCCATCCCTTTAAATGCACCTATTTTTAACTAGAAAAAACCGGCCAAGTGTTAGTCGGACTCGCGCACCGAGGGTTCCGTACAAACCTGTACGTATATAAGTAAAGTTATGGCATTTTTATTCCCCTTATCTATTTTAATTTCAATTTAATACCTCTACGCGCTCATGCGGAAAGGGGTAGTAAGTTTAAAATTATTAAAAATATTTTTATTATATGATGTAACGAAAAATTTATGCTTTTCGCAATTTTTTCTTTATCTGTGCTATAAGACGTTGCTTCGTACAAAATTTCAAGATTCTGAGTTGACGGGAAGTACCCTGTAGTTTTGATTCCCTTGCGAGTGTCGAAAATGCAGCATAAACGGCTGTATCTTTTGATTGCGCTGGCTTAGAAGTAAGATTTTTACACAGCTCCAAGGGATAGTAGACTTGAGTATTTGATATGAATTTCACCTTGATACCTCCATGCGTTCCTGAGAAAAATGGTCTTGACACACGGACGGACGAACAACAAAGTGACCCTATAAGGGTTCCGTTTTTTCCTTTAGAGGTACGGAACCCTAAAAATAGAGAATTGTGTAGGGCGGTGGGTTTTTTTATTTTCATATTTTTCATTTTTCATTGTTATGACGTCACAGCTTTTAGCCCCGGAGGGATCACGAACTCGCGAAAAATGTTTTCTTTTCTAAATATAGACCGTTAACGGCAAAGCATTACAGCAAATGTTCTAAGGTACTTTATCTGATAAATGCCCTGAGGGACTGGGGAAGTATATAAATATTTCGTTTATACCATAACCACCGGTAATTATATTCTATTTATTTGCATATTAATTAATAAACTTCCATTACACATTATAATTTATGCGTTAGTGGATCTATCCGTAAGTGTATTATCAAAGAAATTCTGTACCTACCAAACTTCGAGAACATTTTGCGAACGAGAACGAGAGATTTGCAGTACATACCTAAGGTAATAGATAGACAATTAGACCGTACAAATTTATAATATTTTTAGTCCACCACGCTGGTCAAGTACGGACTGGCAGACTTCAAACACCTTTGCGAGTAGTAAATATGAAGAACTCTCAGGCATGCACTCACGATGTTTTTCTTCTCCGTCAAATCAAGTGACATTGAGTTGATTAAAACCATATTAAAACGCACATAACTCGTGCCCCAGATGATCCTTCAAACTAAAAGCTATATTAGAACTCCACGTCCTAAACTAATAAATTATCGAAACTAGATACCTTTATACAACGATTGTTCTCCAAAATAGGCATGATGACTGATTTTTAAAAATGGTCAGATTATGTTCGGAAGTATCTACTTTTTCGAAAAAATATCTTATTTCAGCAGAAAAATAAGGTTTGGTAGATAAAATAGGCATTTGAAATTTAAATTTTAAAATTCACGCCAAAACGTTCGGCGGTGTCATGGCGTCGTTTGTGACGTCACTATTGTTTTTACCAATGTACTCTGTGCAGTGTGCAGTAAACAATAGTGAGATTGTGTGCAGTATCAAAACTCGAAAACAAACAATTGTGACGTCATTCGCTTCTTGGTGTTTTATCCAATATGGCGGATTGCTATATTTTATAGTTTTATTTTATCAAAATAAATAGCAATCTCGAAATAGAAAAATAAATAGGTTTTTTATAATCCATGAATCCTATTTCATTAGATAAATTCATAATTTCATTGATTCTTGGTTACTGTCATCATGCTTGTCTCTATTTGCATTTGCAGCTAAATATACAGACACTTTCACTACTAGGGCTATTTTAGTGCACCTATTAATACGACAGGGCCAAGGTAGAGCGTCGCCCGCCCCTGTTTTCCTCTCGGCTGTAAACTGTTGTTGTTTTCAATAGTTCTAGCTTAGTTATATAAAAACCTACGCGAGGACAACAGAAACTGCGTGTGAACTTATAATTGCGAACTTACCAACGTCCCAGTGATTATGAAAAGACGTTTTATTGATCACTACTACCCATGTTAATATTAATATGAAAGTGTGTTTGTATTGTGGTTTGACCTTCATTCTCGTCACAAAAAGAAAAGATCGACATGTTTGTTTTTTCACTAATATAGTGTAAGACCTGAAATTGTACTGGTTACTTTTTATCCCGGAAAATCAAAGAGTTCCCACGAGGTTTTTAAAAAAATCCGCCACTTATCCAATTAACTACTGTATTAAAGACTGATACTAGTACATACATATTCCAAGTAGGTATACGTTGAATGCCTCGTTGGTCTAGTGGTTGGCATGCTCGACTGCGGCCGACGAGTTCCCGGGAGGTTCGAGTCCCGGGTTGGGCCATAATTGAGTATTGGGTTTTTCTGACTAGAAATTCTCAGTACTAGCCCGGAGTTAGGAAGTTGGCGGTGTATCACCCCCGTGCCTCGGAGAGCACGTTAAGCCGTCGGTCCCGATTATTATCACTAACATGATAATAGTCGTTAGAGCCCGCCAACCCGCATCGGAGCAGCGTGGTGGGTCTAAGCTCTAATTCCCACTCTCCTATGAGAGTGGAGGCCTGTGCCCAACAGTGGGACGTTAATTGGCTGTAGTGGTAGTGGATACGTTGAATGAATCAAAAGGACGTGCATAGGACTAAGAAGATATTCTTCCTATTATAGATACCTGCTGCTAATTTGAAGATACAATTTTTTTTTATATTACGATTAGCAAATAATACTAATTGGTCTGAGACCTGTGTATGTATTGACAAATGGTGAAAGGGCCACGTTTCTTCATTCTCTGTCATATAACTCAAGCTACTTTTAACACAAAATTTTTTATTTTTATTTTTTATCCACTACAAGTTAGCCCTTGACTGCGATCTCACCTGATGGTAAGTGATGATGCAGTCTAAGATGGTAGCGGGCTAACCTGTTAGGGGCATGGCAGTTATATTAAACCCATACCCCTATTCGGTTTCTACACGGCATCGTACCGGAACGCTCAATCGCTTGGCGGCACGTCTTTGCCGGTAGGGTGGTAACTAGCCACGGCCGAAGCCTCCCACCAGGCCAGACCAGGGAAAATTCAGAAATTATAAATTCCCAAATTGACCCTGCCGGGGATCGAACCCGGGACCTCCGCACGTTAAGGCAACAGCGTTACACACTGCGCCACGGAGGTCGTCAAACATGGAGGAGATATCGTAAAGATCGTAAAAATTTATACTTATGATAGTTTTCAAATATCTAGCTGCAACTAAGGCACTTTTAGCTATGTTACAACTACAAGTAGTTCAGACTATTAATGTAACTTCCAACAAACTAAAACTACTAGGAAGCTATCTTTCAAGACAACTATGTCTTTAAGTTGAACTCGTCATAACTAGGCACAGATGGAGAGCAAAAATAACTTTTTCAAGAGCTGTTGAGATAATATGTTGAGAGAATTTAAAGCAGTCGCCCCACAGAAATAAGAATAGTTAATAAGAATAAGAAACAGATTTCCTGTTCCGTGGGTCGCTCTCACATAAGTAAAGGTTTCCTTCGTGCCTAAGCAAACAATTTATCATCCATAAATAATTACTGTTGTTTGGAGCACCTCTAATATTCAAGACATGTTTCCTCTGTAATTAATTAATTCTGTTACACCAATTTTTAGGGTTCCGTACCAAAATGGTAAAATGGAACCCTTATGGTGCGACTTTCTCCGTCTGTCTGTCCGTCTGTCCGTCTGTCCGTCCGTCACACTCGATTATTTCAGTAACTACCGAAGCTATCGACATGAAATTTGGAATAGTTGTGTGTATTAGTGGCCCAAAGACACTGGAATTAAAAAAAATTGGAAATTATTTTTTTTCTTATTTAAAAAGGGGGGAAAATTTGAGGGTTGAAATTTAAAAGTGAGATAACTGTACTGTGTGGGGTATCATATGAAAGGGTTTACTTTGTACATTCTAAAACAGATTTTTAATTATTTTTAGTTATGATAGTTTTTGATTTATCGGGGAAAATGTCTAAAAAAATACCGTGTCGTCGTCGTCGTCCCCCCCCCCCCCCCCCTTATCTCCGGAGTTTACCAATCGATAAATTTGAAATAATTATGGTCAATAGGAATTTACGTATACTTTACAGGAAAACTATAGCCAATGCTCTAACTAGCATAGTTTTTTTGATATTAACAATAAACCTCTACAAACAAAGTTAGTCTTGCGGTTCATTAACAAAGGTAATTATTTATTAATAATGGTACGGAACCCTTCGTGCGCGAGTCCGACTCGCACTTGCCCGGTTTTTTAATATTAGTTCTATAAAATATCCTTTAGGTGATTTAAAACATCCATTACAAAAACTAATGAAAATGTTAGGTCTGTGAATGAAAGAATTTAAAAAAATTAGCATAACTTTTTGGCATTGATGTGGAATTTTAGTACCTTTTTGGATAGAATTTGAAAAACAATCAGAACTTTAAAACCCTTTGAATGACAGACCATTGACATAACCAAATCATGAAAAGATCATGACCAAAGTTCTTGCATTTATAAAATAATAAATCTCAAAATAAATAATGTTCTAAATTCATCAAGTTATTACGTACTTAAAATTATTTTAAAGCGGCAGCAACTTCTACCAATATAAACTCAAACTCGTGATAGTAAAAATGCACTCTTCAAAAGTATTTTCTCTCACCAAAGTGCTATGGGATAATGTCCTTAACTCTTCCCGAATGTTGGTAAATAATGGTGCAAATCGTAGACGGTATTTGACACAAGCAAGGGATAATCCTTGTAACAAATCCTTGTTCAGCAAATCGCGAATTTTGGTAAAAAGAGGGTATGCGAAAAAATCAAGTGATGAATGTAGAAAGGCTTGTTGTGATATACCGCCTGAGGTAGATCCCATTTGTAACCAACCATATGAAAGAAAAACTAAAAAGAAACAGGGCATCTTGCACAAGATCAAACTGAAAATCGTCGAAGGAGGAACTAATTTTGGGAGTAACTATATACATTTCCATAACTTGTTTTAAAATATCATGCTCAGTAAATTCATCATTGCTGATATAGTCTTCCACTTTTTCGAAGAAAATTAAATCCTGACAGCTATAAAGCGGAAGATCGAAATTACCTTTCATCGCTATGCAATAATCACATATTCCTTGTTAGCCTTGTTAGCAAAGTTACTTTGTGCTTCAGTTTCCTCAGCCTTATACTTAGTGGGGTACCTGTTCAAAATCCCTTAGAACAATTTGATCTCATTCATCACGAAAACGAGTAGTAATTCTCTTAGTAGCTCTTTTAGTTTTAGCATGTTCTAAAGCAGTTAATTCTATCATTTTACTGACCTCGAAATTAACCTGATTTCGATGCCTAGCTAGAATCAAGACTAAATCGCAACTGAAACCTTTCTCCAAAATTGGTTGGAAATTGATAGCTGGGAATTCCGGCTCTAAAAGGAACCGTTCCATTCATCGATATATATGTAGGTACTTAGATGGGCCCTTTCATAGAAAAAAGTTGGGCGTCCGACTTGTGGTGCATGCCCTCACCTGTATAAACCTGTCCTTGTCCCCGCCATAGCGCTGTGATCGCTTTTCAGACTAGATGGCGTTAGTAAAATAGCTCCACATTCTTTGTTAGACAGGGTCCGTCTATGCAAATTGAGGTCGTTGGTTCCATTACATTAACGCCCATTTTAACGCAGCGCCATTTCGCCGCCTCCAATATAAGGACAAGGTGTGCAAAGAAGTGGTCGTGCCTGAACCGGAGGCGCTGCCCGACCCAGTGCCCCAGCCTGCCCCGCTACCGCCGCCTCGGCCTGCTGTCCAAGTATCGGTGTTAGGCGCTGACACTAGCTTAGGACAGTATGTGGCGTTGCTGCTCAAACAGTGTCCCTGTATAAAAAAGTGAGTAGAGCAATTTTCGGTGGAATTATTTCGTACCAGCTCATGCCGGTTCCCGTGACTTCGCATGGAAAATAGTTAGATTAAGTGCCAAAGAATACTTGAAAAACTTATTTCAAGTATTCTAACTATTTTATTTCTGTGTCTATATTAGAAATCACATCTGTGTCAAATTTTGACAAGATTGGTTCATTCGGTCAAGTTGTTAAAAGACACAGATACTTAAGCATTTTTAGTTATGTATGGATTTAACAACTAACCCACCCCTGTCTTGAGACCAAATTTTGTGGTTGTGGCCAGTTTTTAATACTCGGCCATAACTTAAGCTCCAGGAAAACCACAGATGAAAACGTAGGTTTTCTGCCCCAATTTGGGTTACTAAACGAGGGCAAAATTGTAGTTATGAATTCACGGAATATCATAATTAAAAACCGGCCAAGTGCGAGTCGGACTCGCGCACCGAGGGTTCCGTACAAACATGTAGTAAATTTTAAATTATTATAAAAACTACTTACTAGATCTCGTTCAAACCAATTTTCGGTGGAAGTTTGCATGGTAATGTACATCATATATTTTTTTTAGTTTTATCATTCTCTTATTTTAGAAGTTACAGGGGGGGGGGACACACATTTTACCACTTTGGAAGTGTCTCTCGCGCAAACTATTCAGTTTAGAAAAAAATGATACTGTAAACCTCAATATCCTTTTTGAAGACCTATCCATAGATACCCCACACGTATGGGTTAGATGAAAAAAAAATTTTTCAGTTTCAGTTCTAAGTATGGGGAACCCCAAAATTTATTGTTTTTTTTTCTATTTTTGTAAGAAAATCTTAATGCGGTTCACAGAATACATCTACTTACCAAGTTTCAACTGTATAGTTCTAATAGTTTCGGAAAAAAGTGGCTGTGACATACGGACGGACAGACAGACAGACAGACAGACAGACAGACAGACAGACAGACATGACGAATCTATAAGGGTTCCGTTTTTGCCAAATTTGGCTACGGAACCCTAAAAATGGGGATGTATTTATACTTCATAGACTTTTTCGCATTTTATGTCAACTTACGTAAACGAAAATAGCGTGAGGAAAACTGCTGCAAGAACCGAGAGTTCTTCTTAATCTTTTCAAAGGGGTGTGATGTCTGCTAACCCACCCTTGGCCTGACCAAATCCTTCTCATTCTGAGAGGAGACACGTGGTCATTAATGATGAAGAAGATAGTCTGAAATTGGCGGCAATTTAATTTTTATGCAGCTGATTTTGAAAGGCTTATAGTTAACGTAACCTTCACCAATTTTCCTATGAGATATAAAATGTACTGTATGCACTTATTTGCAAGCCATTGCAATGAGGACGTCCCATTTAGAAGTTACACTCGTCTAATCAATTGCTTCCTACTCTATGTTTATCCTGTTAAAAGACCATTCTATAACCATTAGATACAAAAATGTCTAGTAGTTGAGATCATAATACCAAAGTGTCAGTAGAATCTGGATGATTCGAGAAAATGCAGACTCAAGTATGAATAATAATGGTTCTACTGCAACTACTGAATACAAAAACCTATTTTTAAGGATATCAGTTAATATAAAAAATAAAAAATTTCGTGATATGTAGGAAAGTAGAAATAAAACTATACTTTATTAATATCCTGAGACCGGACCCACTTTTTTATTCCCAATAGTCAGGTTGAGTGTAAAAATATTAAAATATAGTTAAATAAAGTTTTGATCCACAAACGGTGTGTTTAAAAGTGTACTTTCATTATTTCAATGCATGTCATAATGCGAATATTTGATAGTTCCCTATAACTCATTCCACGAGGCGGGCAATGACGCATGGCCGCTCGGGGACCGTTCGTCTTTTCGTTACATAACATCAATTTTATCTGTAATGTTTATTTACACGAGCTCCACGAAACCTGACATAAATAATGGACTTTTGGGGTTCATCCATATTGTACCTTTATGTTTAAGCTCTAAATCCCTCTCTCCTATAACATAGGTGCCCTTTTACCTTCAGTAAGACCCAAATAGGTTGTAACTTTGAGCAAAAGTCTAATATAAGTTATTCTCCTGTATGATATTGATTTAGTATTCTTAAATCTCTCAAAAATTTAAAGACGTAGATATGTTTCAATCAGTAAAAGGAAAATATTGATAAATAACGTTCATTTATATTTTTTGTATTTACTGAAATCATAGAGGTAGTATACCTCTGTGACTGAAATGCATATCCAATTAGTATTGAACTGATCTGCCTGAGAGTCTTCAACAAATCTGAAAATTACAAAGTGATAAAAAGTATTCAATGTGATTGGGAATCATTTCAATACGGTATATTATAATCTACTAGCTGATGCCCGCGACTTCGTCCGCGTGGATTGAGGTTTTTCGTTTCCCGCGGGATCTCTTTAATTTTCCAAGATATTAATGTGTTATTACAGACTATAATCTATGTCTGTGCCAAATTCCATGAATCAGATCCGTTCTGTCGTTCTGGTATGATTGAGTAACAAACATTCATCCATCCATCTATCCATCCATCCATACATACATCCATCCATCCATCCATCCATACATCCATCCATACATCTATCCATCCAAAGATTCGCATTTATAGTATTAGTATAGAAAACAAAGTATACTTATACATACCTACTTACTTTAAAAAGGAAATCAATTTAGGAAAACTGCAAGACCGCTTTTGTAATATCTATTGTTCTCATTTCTTTCAAAAGATCTGTCGACAATGTCTAGGAACCCATTTGCCACCATATAGATTCTAGATATTATTTTATGCTACTTTAGACTCAATGACCGTTTAAGTTAAAAGCATACTCAAGTCTTTTGTCTTCAAGCTGAAGACAAAAGACTGATAAGTTGATACTTTATCTGAATTGGAAATACGTTTAGGCTGGGAAAACTACATCAACCTTTTTGATGTTCTTTTCTTATCGACATCAGATTTGCTGTTGACTTGGCTTGATCTTATCTTGGAGCATTTTGAGATATAACAAAGCTCAGCCAATAATTAGCCCATTCCTGAAAATTATATACCTGTTATCAAGACAGACTGACAGATAATCTGTCTTATAAAATGAATGCCGTCGCTTATATCAGTATTATTTCAAAATTACACTTTTATGCCACGTATAGTACACGCACGTGTTGAATGCAATCGGGGCCTGAGGTGACACATACATAAGCTCTGCATTCAACTCACGCGCGAACCATACCTTGACGTCTCTAATGTAAAGATGGTAGGAACCCCCCAGGAGTGGTAAACAGGTATGAGGTTAGGATGTCGAGTAAAACTGTCGAGTAAGAAGAGAAATAAAATGTAGAAGAAAAAGTCCTAATTTAGTACCAGCTAAAATTACTAGCTACATCTAAACGGTACTGACTTCACAGGAGTTGTTGTTCCCTACCCTTCCAAGATGCCCAATTCCCTGTCACGCACATAATAAATTACTTTCTCAGTACGTGAAATCACTGAGACATCCGGACTAGGTGCACATCAAACTTTTACAGAAGCCTTAGACATGCTGTTATGGCCGGTCGTTCACAGAATGTAATAAAATGAGGCGGGATTTTATGAGCTTTAACTGTACGAAAGGACTCGTACATCGTATTTTGCCTGTATAAAACAAAACATTATACTTATACAAAACTTTACGTCTACTGAACTGGTAATATTATTAAAAATTCAAAGTCCTGACTGACTGACTGACTGACTGACTGACTTATATATCAACGCACAGCCTAAACCGCTAGGGTTAGAGACTTGAAATTTTCACAGTAGCTTCCTTTTGTAACGTAGGCGCTCACTAAGGAAGGATTTTTGAAAATTCTACTCCCGAAGGGGTGAAATAGGGCATGAAAGTTTATATGAAATTCCTTCATTTCTCAAGTTGTACCAACGAAACTTGGTATTTTGGTAATAAATAAAGAAGTACGTATGGCACAGATTTTCAAAATTCCACCCCCAAAGGGGTAAAATAGGGGTTGAAAGTGTGTATGAAAGTCCTTCATTTCTCAAGATACTCGTATAGCCATGAAACTTAGCATTTGGGCTCTCTGTTAGATATGCAGAAGTGCGTGTTTCACCATTTTTGATAATTCGACCCCCAAAGGGGTGAAATAGGGGATGAATGTCCTTCATTTATCAAGATATTTTTCAAGTTATAACAACGAATTGGTATTGGCTTTCGGTATAATTTAGAGAAGTATGTGTGTAACAGTTTTTCGAAATTCTACCCCCAAACGGGTAAAATAGGGGTTGTAAAACGCCGGCGTTTTTCATGTTAAAGCCATGAAACTTGATATTTGGGCTACCGGTTTAAATTAAGAAATACATAATTCACAGTTTTTTATATATTCTATCCCAAAGGACGTCATATTAATAGTCCAAAATCGACGTGTTTTTTTTCATGGTCTTTTTATCCCGGAAAATTAAGAAATGCCTATGGGAATTATAAAACTTATGCCACGCGAACGAAGTCGCGGGCATCCGCTAGTATTATTATAAGATTCAGTCAGTCTGTTTGTTACCTTGGTAAGCTTTCTCTGTTCATATTATGTTATTTTTAATTTTTGTAATAGCCAAAAAATTATGGGAAATAAAATAAAATTATGGTAATTATGGTAGTAAATTATTCGTTTCTAAAATTGGTATTTAGTCTATGATACCTATAAAGATCAATATTGCATTAAAATTTCAATCACAGTCAATATTATTAATTAATAATTCAATATTATTAGTTACCGGCTGCATTCAATAAAATTAGAATTCAATTCCAAGACCCAGGTAATGTAAATAAATAATAAATAAATAAATGTAAATTGATCATAGTCAAATGCAAAATGATCTGATAATGGGCAATAAAGGAAATAGCATGAGAAAAATTTCAATTTATTGACACCATCAACTTTATAGTGGTCTCGTTCAAAATAGATTGCAATTCCGTTAATATAATCCGTCTACCCGCATCGAAGCAGCTTCCTTAGATACCAATTGATTGGACTATAAGCTCCTTATTAAATCCTTTTCTTACGTAATGGTCATTGTTAAATGTAATTCTCTTTAGTCAAACCAAAACATTAATCTTATATAGAAGGCAGAAGCAATGACGTTTGGATGATAAACAAAAAGTTATAAGAATATTCGCCTGGCTTTTATGGCAAACTCCAAAATATAATTAAAATGTTAAAGTTTTGTCAATAGAATAGTCTCACTGGGGCTTATTCTGTAGTGCACGATCTCTAAACTAAAATGACAACATTAAAAAATCCATTTCATAATACTCCCTGTGGAAAGGGACAGAGTAATTTGTGTTATACAGAATTGGCCACGTTATGTTTCTATGAAAGAATGCGTTGCATTATTATTTTGAAACTTTCCATGATCATGATGATAATTAAATTAATAAAAGTTGATTGATTAAAATATTCAAGATCTATTTCTTAAAATATTTTCATAGCGGAGATGCAATCTAACACTATATTAAAGAAAAGATGGCGACAAACGAATCCTTACTAATATTATAAATGGGAAAGTGAGTTTGTTTGTATGTTTGTTCCGCTTTCACGCCGTAACTACTGAACCGATTGCTTTGAAATTTTGCAGACGTAAAGTTAGAAGTCCGGATTAAATAATAGGGTACTTTTTATCCCGGAAAATTAAAGAGTTCCCGCGGGAACTAAAACTCCTCAATCCACGCGGACGAAGTCGCGGGTATCAGCTAGTAATAAAATAAATCAAAGCGCCCCGGCGCCAGCACATCGTCTCTTTGATCATATTTATATTTTATACCATACAAAAGACTGGAAGAAAAGTCTTGTTATTTTCCGTTATCCACTTAACGAGCGACGTGTTATCTTAAGAACCCCTATAGCGAGGCATGGCTTGTAATGGGAGGGATTCTTAGCAGGCTCCGTTAAAGGTTCGCTGGAAGGAACTGTCATATTATCCTGTGTGGGAATGTATATGGCCAACAATATAAACATTTTTTTAAATAGAACTTAGCATTTTAAAACTACTAGATGATCTACTGACTTCGTCCGCATTAATTAAGTTTATTTTATTCCCGCAGGAATTTTGTTAATTTTCCGGGATAAGGCCGTGAAAGCGTAGCAGACAGACGGACATACAGATAGACATACTTTCGTATTTTTATTATTACTATGGATAATAAGTTTCTAAGTCGATTCTCTGAGATTATATTTAACCTTTAAACATCACTCAGCGTAGATATAGGGGCCCAGAGGAGGTTGTTCTAATTTAAAAAGGTGCTTATTTTTAATACTCTATCATAATAATATTATGTTTATTGAACTTTACCGGCACTCTCAAAATTTGCTCAAAAATGTGTTGAGACTGGGTGATTACTTTGGTATACTTTTGGACCGTAGTCGTTCCTACTATTATGTTATATTATATACGATATTAAAAATAGTTCTACGTTTATCCTTCGTAGCCTTTCCCATACTTAACAGAAAAGCACTTTCCTCCACTCTAATAAATGGCCTAACAAGGCAGAACTTATTGGACGTGTCGTTATTTATAGGTTTTACTCGTCAAGACGTATTTTTCTATTTACTTCAATGCACTAAGTACTATTTCATTAATTTAAATTAACTAACGGTTTTATTATAATGAAATAATATTTATTACACTCTATTTGCTTTCTAGATCCCCTCTCCGGATCTACATTTTTTTCATAGGTCGATGTATGCCATATCTTCGCCGTTGTGTCTAACTAGGAGAACAAACATTGACAAGTTTAAATTACAAATTTAAAACAACCCCCGACATAATATGGAAGTAACAGATTAAGAAAAAAGCTGATGACCTTCAAACGGATGAACAGATTTTCATGAAACATGGCTAAGAACACTCGGGATAAAATTATCTATGACACAAAAAACACTAAACGAAAATTGGTTCATCCGTTTGGGCGCTACGATACCACAGACAGATACACAAACAGACACGTTAAACTTATAACACCTTCTCTTTTTGCGTCGGGGGTTAAAAATACTACACTGCCATCAGAATTGTTCAAATTGATTTAAATAGTGATGATGACAACTCAATCAAATCAGCAACTCTTTATCTAACTTAAAAACGCGCTTCTAGTATGGAAGTTTGTATGAAATACATAGTTGTGACGTCATCAAATTTCAACGCATTTTTTTTCTTTAATCTACAGCGTCAAATGGTTATCAAACTTAAAACTAACCAAGGATGTGAATTTTAGGTAGGTATTTTAAGAGACCCTCTAAGACATAGGCATCAACCCGATTGTCTAAACGGCACGGACTTGAACATAGTCCTCCAGTACCTAGAGTCTATTATCAGTTCTTATATGGTGTTTCAGATTACGTTTGTATGAAGCGAAGGATACATCATGTTCAGAATGTAATCGAGACTTGTATCAAGTTGTACAGGATCTTAAGCACATCGATACAAACTGTATGGTCGAAGCATATAGCTGCGCCTGCTGTGAACTCGAACGCTGTCTACAGGTTCGAAAGGATTTTTACCTTGTACGAGAGTAGAATTCTTTAGTTGGTCTATACTTGTACTGCAGTAGAAAGTATTATTTTCAAATTTATGATTTAATATTGTAAATCTTAAGTAATTATAGAAATACGCAGTTTTCTAAACCCTTGTCCCACGAGACCTACTGAACCCTCGGGAATTTCCGTTCCGACTCGCTTTCGGTCGGGATTCTCCCGGGCGTTCGAATCAGTGATGAGTGAATTCTGAACCCCGACGCAGGGAGGCCGCGTACACGCATCTCATGTCCGGCTAATTCACTCAATACCAATCAATTAATTATTATATTTGTTGTAACGTCCATAGTCCGTAATTAGTGTTTTAAATCGTTTATCATAATATATCAATAGACTTTTGTAACTAAAAAAATACTTAATCAACTTTCAATTATATAATATTCTTAAATTACATTGGGTTTGTTTAACTTCGATCCTAACATTCCCATACGCTAGTAGCTAAAAGTTGTAGCTATAGGTACATTTAATCTGAAAAAGGTTTGCCGTACAGCCTTCCTTCTTCTTACATACACAATTTAACTTCATATAATGTTAGGGTAGATACAAAAGATACGAGATATTTAAAATTCAAGAACACTTAATGCCGTGCCTATTTGTAAAGTGGTTGCCGACGATAGACTTGAAATCTGCATATCTTGAAGAGCTCTTGCCTCTCCAAGTCGACGTGTACTGAAACAAACTTCAACCATTTCCACCAAGTTGCTCAATACCAATTTATATTCAAAGTTTCTTGTAATTTATTCCTTTTAATAGGTATACGTCAATTTATAGAACGGTGTTTAAAAGAGGGATGAGTTGCCTAGTTGTGACAACGCATAACAGTCGATTGCGAAAATTTAGCAACGTTGACCTAAGTCGGTAACTGGATGGGTGACCGAATTTGGAAGTTCAAATGTGGCCTCCGTGTTTCGGAGAGCACGTTAAGGCATCGGTCCTGGTTATTATCACTAACATCTGAAAATAAAATCGTTAAGATTAAATACGAGACGCAGTCGAGTCGTATGCGGAAGGACGTGGGAACCCACCGCATTATTATCCCAAGAAAACTCCTACCATTATTTGATTAATGGAAAGGGGTCACGACCGTCAGTAATGAGGAATCCGAAATAATTCTGGATGAATTCGATTTCTTATTTCTGATTAGGATCTCTTTACTTGATGTCTACTTTACAACCATGACATTAAGGATTAACCGGAAGTCGCTTGCCCTCCATGTCACAGGTCTTTTTAATTCCAATGAATTTGCCCAGTCGATTTTAACTCTTAATTTAGGTCTTTCAAAAGATACGTCTTGCTAATCTTTTGAAGTGACTTTTGCGTTTACCTCTTTTTGTTGCAAGATAGGCTTACGCTTGACTACGCAATCATGTTTAGTGCAAAGCAATGATGAGGTCTAGTCTAGAACGTGCTAGCCTAGAAGATGCCTATTCACTCTTATCAAAAGCACTCTTCAGATTAACGAGTAATGAAAATTGGTCCCATACATATGCCGATTTCCATTCTTACCCGGACAACAAAGTAAAGCAATCTAGACAACACAATAGAGTGAATTGCCTGTGGTTTCGTTCTTATGGTATTCGCAAGTAACTGAGGGTGGTGAGTGAACCTTCACCGCTTGCCAATCAATACGGCAAAGGACCACCTACTAAATCTTGCACGTTATTCACATGATTACAATCTTTTCAAAGCCCTTTTTAGAGGCTTTCATAAAAGATTTTAATTTTTAGTGTATGAAATGATTTATTTCATGTAGTAGTTTATTATTATTCCTGCTCTATTATAAAACCTCCTTCAGTAAATACAGATATTTCGGACTCGCCAGTAAAATCTAAATTCTATTCAATATAGATTTACCTACGTAGACATTTCTAGCTTTTTCACCGTGGATTTATATTTTACGCTCGCTCAAGAATTTTTCCTAGGATCTTCTTTCGTGGGTCAACTTTCAAAGCATCTACAAACGCGTTTAATATTTAATTAGTCAAAATCATAAGAATTTTTATTCATGTACATTTTCACAAGTGCTCTCGATTCGCAGTTAATTTAATTCTCGATGACTATTCTTACTATCCCATCGTATCCTAATTAACTTATTCCTGTTTTAGATGAGTCTTCTATCCCTCATTAATTTCTTAATTCCATCTTAATAAGCTACCTACCAATGTAAATTACCTAATTTATCATCAAGTAGTATGAAATGTGGGTAATTAATATTTGTTCATTATTGGCATCCGAGTCACGACAACCGCGCCCCCAATGCGGTCGTGGGTATGATTAAATGTTATTGACCTTTTATGGTGCCACGAAACTACAAACAGCACATTTTAACGAACCTACAAACGTAGAGCACAATTAAAACCACAGCCCCGCTTGTGATTATGACCCAATTATTCAATGTCTACTTTAGAATTCAGTTGAAAGACCTCTGGTATTGTACGGGAGAAAATAAACGGATTATACTGCATTGCTATGAAAAATTATATAAATCTGCAACGAGTTTGTCCAATACCTACGTAATCTACGTAATCTCGTTTCGATGCTGTTCGTATTCAGCTATTTTAAACCTAACACGTGTAACATTTTTCTTATAGTTAACGTTCATTAGAATAAAAATCGTTATAGTATAATCATTGCTAACAATGTAGGTATGGCGGTGATGGTGTGTTGGTGGTAAAATGGTGTTCATGACTCGCAGTTTTTCCATCCACATTTAATCATAGCGTAGTTTTACCGTAGACTGCACAGTCAGTTGGCAGTTTCGTCAATAATGCGGTTATGTCAACCTGCGATCAGACTCACACCCAAACATGAGCCTAACGCGAACAGTTAGTGGTAGTCTGTTTGCAAACTTAATCTCAATTTTTAGGGTTCCGTAGCCAAATTTGGCAAAAACGGAACCCTTATAGATTCGTCATGTCTGTCTGTCTGTCCGTCCGTATGTCACAGCCACTTTTTTCCGAAACTATAAGAGCTATACTGTTGAAACTTGGTAAGTAGATGTATTCTGTAAACCGCATTAAGATTTTCTTACAAAAATAGAAAAAAAACAATAAATTTTGGGGTTCCCCATACTTAGAACTGAAACTCAAAAAATTTTTTTTCATCTAACCCATAGGTGTGGGGTATCTATGGATAGGTCTTCAAAAATGATATTGAGGTTTGTAATATCATTTTTTTCTAAACTGAATAGTTTGCGCGAGAGACACTTCTAAAGTGGTAAAATGTGTGTCCCCCCCCCCGTAACTTCTAAAATAAGAGAATGATAAAACTAAAAAAAATATATGTTGTACATTACCATGCAAACTACCACCGAAAATTGGTTTGAACGAGATCAAGTAAGTAGTTTTTTTTTAATACGTCATTAATCGTAAATCGCAATTTACCTTTCATTTAATCAACTCAAATATTTAAAAAAAACATTTAATTTAAAACTTACTACAGGTTTGTACGGAACCCTCGGTGCGCGAGTCCGACTCGCACTTGGCCGGTTTTTTTTTTATTTCATTTTGGGCACAAGTACTCACTACTAGTCTTAGATCAGTGTATAATCACAACCTTCACCGAGCTGTTTAATGGATGAAACCTACTTTTTATTTTTATTTAGTAATAGATAAATACACCTAAAATAGGTTGCCTATCGAAATCCGGTCCAGGCTATTTTTATTAAATTAATTAATTTTAAATTTTTTTGTCAAGTTTTTTGTAGCCAATGCTATACCATCGCGTTTGTTATAAAATTACCTATATTTTGATATGTAACTCAAGTGGTTCCGATCCGTTAAGTAACCATGTAACTAAGGTAATTGTTACCATAGTCCATTATCCATAGGTAACTTAACGGATCGGAACCGCTTGAATTATATATCAAAATAAAGGTAATTTTATAACAAACGCGATGGTATAGCATTGGCTACAATAAACTTGACAAAATAAAAATTAATTTAAAAATAGCCTGGACCGGATTTCGATAGGCAACCTATTTTAGGTGTATTTATCTATTACTAAATAAAAATAAAAAGTAGGTTTCATCCATTAAACAGCTCGGTGAAGGTCGTGGTTATATACGTATCTTAGACTATACTTTTGTCTTATGATATGTCCTATTTTGACATCTTCCACATTCTTACTCTACACAAGTTCGAAATACAAATTCTACTAAGAAGAGCCGGCAAGAAACTCAGTAGTTTCTGTTTTCAATAAGAAAATGTAACAAAAATTAACATACATAGGTTATGTAAAGAGTTAGTAGATTATCCCGTTGACCGCTTTAAGTAGAGTCGATTGCATCCATTTGTCACTAAAGAAAAATTAATGTATGTATGACTGTCTCTTTCTCGATGGCATCTTTTTAGTCCACTGAAATAAAGATACCGATGATCAGTCGATCAACGTGGATTGCTCTTATCATTCTCGTAAATTACGGCACTTTCTTGGTATGAGCAAAACTAGTAACTAAAACTGAAACTAAACCAACTTTACTAACTAAATTATTACTTTTCAGAACTCCGATATCGTAGTGTTACTGGAAAGTGGTAGCGTGTCCATGGATATGCCAATAGTGAACAGGTTCAACTTCCAAGCACCAATAGTCAAAGCTTACGCCGACGCCATTGCTAAGGAATGCCCGAATGCTTTTATAATTGTTTGTACTACACCTATCGAATGCATGGTACCATTAATTGCTGAGGTGACTTCAGTTTATGGTTTATTTTTACTAAGGATAGACTATTAAAAATATGCACACCCTGAGTAACTGTATTATAGATTACATTGATAAAATTATATATTGAAATATAAGACCTCCGAAACGATTCTGTATTCAGCCTAACTCCACACAAACTCCACAACAAAAGGGGCGTAAAAATATTAAGGAAAAAATATTTTTAAATAGGTATTTATCGTATCTTCCGAGTGAGTCCGAATATCCAAACAGTCTTTCCTTACACAAATTTTAGCTTTTTCAGTAAATTTCTTATGCCTCTGACAAAATTTTAAAAGCACTTGCGGCTTAACGACCGGAACACCCATCGCCATCATGGCCATCTTTCATCTTTCCCCTGTTATTTTATTCAAGCTTTTCTTATTATTAGGCGCAACATGTTATTCGTTTTGGCTGTAATAAAATTAAACAATGAAACAAACTACTTTTGGTGACAATTTTGTATTCAATTTTTCTTGCACTATAGTAAATTTTTGAAACAGATGTGGTATGAAATTCGGAAATTGACCTACAACTTATTAATAAAATCGGGGAACTCCCACTAAAAAAGTTCACACCATAAGTATCCACACAACTGCGCTATAGAGGTCGTCTGATAAGAAACATTATCAGAATATGGCTGCTGATATATTTCTTAGGCACTTTTTTCCCAATTTATGTTTATTTCATTCGGTGCTCCCACCTTTTTATCTTTTTTCGTCAAAATTCCAGTGACCTGATTCAGGTTTACTTTTGCTTTTAATAAATATTCATGAATAAGTACTTGAACCCAAATTTATTTTGTACCTTCTCATACTTATCTTGTGCGTAAATCTACAAGCAATAACGAAAAACAAGATACTTTTCAAAAGCACTTTGCCCCAACGAGCTTTGCATTTGTATACTATATTTATTTGATACCTTTGCTATTTTCCTCTCGAATATATCACAGCTACCCTTGGGATATTAAAAGTTTTACGAACTTCCATTATCGCAATATCAACACGTTACGACTTCCGATATGGATCATCAATGTGTACTTAATAGTTGTTTGCATTATTAACTTCCCTGTTCTTTTCCTTCCCCATACATATCTGAATATACCTATATTTTCTGAAACTAAAGAAGTTCTTCGGCTTATTGAATGCCTTTACTTTAGTAGATACGAATACCATGTAATCCTTGCCATCTATAAATGTGAAAAATTGAAATACAACTTTAAACCTTTAGATTAATTAAATGTTTTCTATATATATATATATATATATATATATATATATATATACATATATAACTACATAATTGATGCCCGCAACTTCACCCGCGTGGTGAGTTATCCTCCTTCATTTTCCGAGATGAAAAGTCGCCTAAGAATATCACTCTCCAAGTCCTTAATTATCCCCATGCAAAAAATCGTATATCTGAATCAGTATAACGTATTTATATCCGTTGCTCTTTTGGCGTGATTGGACAAACAAACAGACACACTTTCACATTTATAATATCATATTATGGTATGATGCCAAAAACATGCCAAACTCTTAAATTTTTTCTCTTTGTTTCAACGTTTGAACTTTATATTTTTTTGACCGATTGGCTTATTTTACCTTAAACTTAATATTTTTATTTTTATTTTAATAGACGCTAAAGGAAACCGGCTGGTACAATCCCCGTAAGTTGTTAGGCTCTCTAGCGGTTCCAGAGATGCGTGCAAGCACCCTTGCAGCTCGAGCCCTTTGTCTGGAGCCCTATTATGTGCATGTTCCCTGCGTCTGTGGAACTGAAGGACCTACTTTGGTACCTTTGTTTTCAAAGGCGTTGCAATATTTTGATTTTAGCGAGGTAACACTAGTATTTTTATATTTGTATTCAAATATCATGTATGTCTAATAATTCCAATACAATACAGTGAACGTGAAATTATATTCTCCATTAAAATCCGATTTGGACTACGTAAATTAATTTGAAAGGCTTCGAAGCGTCTAGCTGGATATCAGTATATTCTCTCGTATTATGTTCTATGATATTAGCAATTAATATTATTAACATTTAATCGATTTAATATAATCGACCAAATGCCAATGTTAATATTAATATAAATAGCCAAGCGTTAACCTCTGCTGATTTATATCCAGCACCGTCTAAACAATGTGCTTCGTACTTTGGTATTATTATAGATTATGCACTTATCGCGTGTTTAATTTTTTATTTTCTACTGCTTCTACTTTCTTAAAGAGAAATCATCATTGCAACCATAACTCAGAAGTAAAACAGCGCAGTCTATGGATTCCGTTAGGAGAGATACTCAAAATTATGAATTACTTGAAATTTACTCATTCTTCTCTAAAAATATTCTGTTTGAGCTCCTACACTTTCATATTAAAACCGAAATCAAGTCCAATATCATCTTTTAGCATAACGCGGAAATGATGACAAAGACAGTTCGCTGCGCAGCGTCAGCCGTGGCTAGAGCAGACGGCAATTGTTTCAAAGCCGCTGAGCTAAGCGAAGCACATGCTGTAGCTGGACTTGTAACGAAAGTTGCTTGGGCGTTACTATGCAAGGATGTACCGAGGGTGTCTGGATTTGTTGAAACGGACCCCGCGCAAGTCGTGTCTCCTGCAAGGTACTTCTTTACAATTGTTTTGCTTGAGTAGAATTTGGGCTAATATTTTTCGAACATAATTGTTCAAGTATCAGTAACGTAACAGTTTAAGTTAGTAAAGTAACAGAAAAAACTGGGATTTATTTAGTTACAAAATTACGTTTAAATGGACATGTTAGAAATACTTATGGAATATTTTTTTAAAGTCATAGCTGCTTTTGATAACAAAGTTATTATTATGATCTTATCGCAAAGAAAAGTATCTGCCAACCTTGTAATGCTATTCGGTTTCATAAAAATATAATCGGATGATGATTTAGACTTAAAATTAAGCATCTCAAATCGGTCAAGTAAGTAGTTTTAAAGGGTAGGTTTTATAGCCGTTTATTATCATTAAATATTCCAATAAAAGTTAAATAGTCAGTATCTATGTGAAACCACAAGAGTGTAAAACAAAAATGTTTCAACGGTAGGATTATGCAGCAAAATAACCTTTATAGAACAAAATAGGCTCTTTAGAGTCGTTAAAAATAATATTATCGAATATTCGTGAATGTGACATTAGTTAGGCGTTAAATAGTGGAAGTGAGTCAGGGACGAAATTGGATTACTGGATAAATTAAACTGAATAATGTCCTTGGCCCCAGTTACAATATCTGATAGTCGTTTAACCTTGGTACACGTATAAAAACGATTTGTTATCCATTGGAACGTATCAGCTTGCGAAAGTAAGATGACTATCGCTCCGTGAAAATACTAAAGAATTAATTTTATAGCAACTCTCGGTATTATGAGAGTTAAATTAAATAAAGTAGATAAAACCAATGATAAAGAAATAGAGAATGTTTATGATAAAGAAATAGATATTGTTTTCAAGTGCCTAATCCATACTTGCTCAGTGCTCAATTTCAACGACGAATATAATATTATGCAATACTCAATTATTGATATTTAGCCACGCCATTATTTAAACTAATACAAAAAAACAGAAGTAGAAGACTTAGAATTACAACTAAAGGATTTTGAAGAGTACAATATAAATTCTGTCTTCAGATTCATCGCGAACGCTGTGGAGATTACTGGGTCGGGGATCACTAAGAGTCTTGGATTACCGAAAATGTCGGATTCAGAAGTAAAGCAAGTGGACGATGCCCTTAACAAGCTTTACTTCACGCAGCTGATGGTATACGATTGGTATTCCAAGTACTGTAGCTCGACGAAAAAACTGGATGCTTACCAAACACGCTTCTTTAATCCAAGTATTTCCCAACGTTTCGAAGATTGCGCGTACGCCGCTATTTGACTATGATTCCAGAGCTATGTTTTGTATCTGCTTTAAATTACTTGTTAATGACGTGCTGTTTTTTGCGGGGAATTTTGTGACGAATAATTGTTAATTAAAGTCAACGTTTGCTGAATGAGTAAATGCGTATGACACTCGTTGATAAGTGGTTTGATGTTATTTTTGTGTTTCTCTTTTAAATTGTTAGTTACTGTTTTTCTTCTTATCACTGTAATGTTTTAAATAAATTGTTTTGACTTAATTTTGTCTTCTTCTTATTCTTCTTTACTATCAAAGCATTGTAGATTTTAGGTACCTGTACTCGTATAAATATGACTAAAGTAGAAAATAATAAAATCTGAAATTTTATTGGTTACTTTTACCGTCTTATTAAATTTCTAACACCAAGTACTTAAATCGTCAAAGCTTGCTCACAAAATTATACTACTACTATTGGCTTCTAGTAATTAAACCCGTGTTGAAACTGAGCCCTACAAGCGTTTAACCAAGTTAACCCTAACGATGTTGGCGCTCATATTATTAGAAGCGTTTAATTCCCCTTACTTAGGTAAGCACTGTGTAAGTACCACGTACCGTAGTCTTTAGCGATACCAGGTTTTTAGATAAATTCCACAACAGTTCAACGTACATTTTTTATGGCGATGTAAGTGTAACATTAGGTTGGTTCCATTTGTGATGACTGATGATGATGATGTGATAAAGTTCTTACAAGATGAAAAACTAAACTCCTCACTCCTCCACTCCTCACTCCAAACAGCACAGCTTCCTAACGTTCTTTGCTAAAGTCATGGACCCAGTCTATCCTATATTTACTATGATATAATTCAGTACTTAAATTGTATTCATCTAAATATCTCACTTAGGTTTTTCGCGACCGACGTTCTCATTACCGGCACGGGAGTGTGTGACAGAATGGAACTCCCAAGAATAAGTCCTTTTGAGATGGAGATGTTAGACGCCGCTTTTGCCAACGTCAAATACAGCGAAGACCTAGCGATAGCCTGGAACCGGGAGCACATGGGGTGCGAGTGTGCATCTGGCAAGATTGGATCCAAAAATAATTTTCTAAGCTGGAGAAACCTCGATCACATACCACCTTGTATCCATACAAAAGTGGAGTAAAGTGTTTTTTTTTTTGTAATATCTAAATAAACATGTAGCTTGTTATAGCATAAAAGTTGCTGTCGATAAAAAAAAAGAATATTTGTAAGTAAATGTAAAAAAAAGTATGTAACTAATAGGTATCCTTGCAGTCTTTGGTCTTTGTTTTTTATAAAAACTTAAATAAACGCACACCTGTATTTTAAATACGACAGAATTTCTTTTAAATTAGATGATAATCACTTTACCTTGATACCCATTAACATGGCGTGGTAAAAGCTTTACGAGGTTACAATATCAACAGTTTATGGGTCATTAAACAGTTCATAAATACCTGATCACTGTTTGCTCTATCAGCTAATAATGTCGACCAGTTAACGTCCTCATAGCGTGCAATCGTTATTTTTTTTTATGGCGAGATAGGCTTGCGCTTGGAGACAATCATGCTTAGTGCAAAGCAATGATGAGGTCTAGGTTGGAATACAAAGATTGCTATAATAACGCCAGAACGGCTGAACAGATCTGGATGAAATTTGGCACTGAGATTGATTATAGTCGGGAATAAAACATATGCTACTTGTTATCCCAAAATATTTAAGAGTTCCCGCGGAGACCAATAAACCTCAATACACGCGGATGAAGTCGCAGCATCAGCTAGTTTTTAGGGTTCCGTACCCAAAGGGTAAAAACGGGACCCTATTACTAAGACTCCGCTGTCTGTCTGTCTGTCTGTCTGTCTGTCTGTCTGTCTCCAGGCTGTATCTCATAGACCGTGATAGCTAGAAAGCTGAAATTTTCACAAATGATGTATTTCCGTTGCCGCTATAACAACAAATACTAAAAATTAAAAAAATATATATATTAAGGGGGGTCCCCATACAATAAACGTGTTTTTTTCGAATTTTTTTGCTCAATATTAAAAACGGTAACAGGTAGACGGTTCAAATTTTCACAGAATATTAACTTGTATATTACCTTTCAAAATAAATAATTAAATATCAATAAAGTAAATATTAAAGGGGGGCTCCCATACAACAAACGTAATTTTTTGATATTAACAGTAAACCTCTACAAACAAAGTTAGTTTTGCGGTTCATTAACAAAGGTAATTATACCTACTTCTTGAGTACGGAACCCTCGGTGCGCGAGTCCGACTCGCACTTGGCCGGTTTTTTTTAAAATAACATGATTGCTTATGACTACAATTTTTGCCGTATAGCGAATCTGTTTAAACCTGAATCTGCCTAATTGCGTGACGAGTCCAGGAATACAGTACCTATCTGTCTGGTAACGAATAGTCTAACTGACGTCTATCTACATTAATGAATCCGGTACATAATAAACTGAAAGGAAATCCCGAGTCTATTCAGAAGCTATTCAGTAATCAAAATCAGAAGCAGTCTCTTCTTTGAAAATATATTTGAATATGTATTTTCATATTTTGCCTCAAGCCGCTGCTTTGGCTTATTATCCTCATCCAATCCCATTCGAGCCAGCTATTCAACTCAAATTCATACTATTAATGAGGTCATAAGTGTAGAAACACATTTACAAAACGCCACCGCACCCTACGCAATGGGGCGCTCGTTAAGTCAATTCAACGTTAGTATTTTCATGACTAGGAGCACACTACCATCGTGATGTGACGGCTCTATAGTCAACGTATAACCTCAAGTGATCCAGATCGTTATCTCCCCCGGCCAGGGAAGGCACCAGGACTAAAAAATCCTAATGTCTCCCCGAGGGGGCAATCAGGGGAGACACGAGTCCGGGACCGAAGTGTCGCTGGGTTAGATGGAAGTACTCTCTCTACCTCTCAGTCTGTTTCGCAGACCAATCAAATATTATTATCGATATCTGGTGATTTGTCAACTTTGTTATTATCAGTGCGATTCGATTGATCTACTGGATTTATGTCACGGCTCCGGTCTACTTCACTGGACAGTCAATAAGATTCCTTAGTTTTAGAACATAAACTTATTTCGTCTTCATTTGGTATTTTTGTTCCCGCTATTTATTATTATTAATCCCGTTATTATTAATTTGTTATTTTGTTCCCGCGGGAACTCCTTAACTTTCCGGCATAAAAGTAGCTTATGTCCTACCCCAGAATGCAACCTATCACCATGCCAAATTTCATCGATGTCGGTTGAAAAGATGGGCCGTTAAAGCGTAGCAGATAGACATACATACTTTCGCATTTATAATAGGAATACTTAGCATGGATACTTCCTAGTCATTGGTTACTGGTTAGCATGTGTTTCGACTGAATTGAAAGCGAAGGAAGTGGCACACATTTGTGTCAGGTGGGGTAGTTCATAGTTGCAATTGTGCTTCTATATATGCTTGGGCAGAGCTAGCAGATTGTCACTGACGGGGCAGATTACGACAAATGAGTATGCGAAAGGCTCAGTCGTCATCAATATCTGTAGACATGATCTCGATACGCGTGAAATGAAACGTGTATGTATAAATGAAGCACTATCACGATATGTTAGCCCGATGCGAGATATATCGATGTTATGATTCGTCTACATCGATTTGTGTCGAAGGGATGTTCATTTTGCATCCATCATCTTGTTATTGGGTTTATCGATGCAAACACTTTGCGGTATTCTGACTCAGAGTCAATACGCGCGGATATATCAGAAGCTGTAGCTTTAGTTATCAAGAACCATAATCACTCACCAACACCATGTAGGTACTTACTCCATGCCATCACTTCTTTTATTAACGTATAAAAATTTTACACTGCAATCTTGAGCAAAATATGGCTTTTGATTTCGATTTCAGTACGGTATTTGCAAATGATGCTCCATTGGATGCTTCTGAAAATAGCAGATTCTTCTCTGATAGCGGAAGATATAAGAAAACATGTACAGAATATGACGTGTAATGCTGCTATGCCAGTGGTGTTTGTTTCACTTTGCTGCATCGCTTTTTTTGACGGTCCGAATTTGACCTATGCGTTTTCACAGTGCGTCGGGAGCAGATTAATCCATTTGTCCCAGTTATTGTCGCTATGAACTGCTGAAAATCTAATCTAAGATTCGATATCTCTTTCTCTTTAGTCTTTAGTATTGCCATGAATACTGACGTCAGTAAGAAGTATCCATAGATTTACGATTGGTCTCCGCTGCGGTGGTGGCGCAATCCTAAATCTATGGACGTATCCTAATTCTATAGGTCTAGCTTATTATTGGGCAAATTGCGGCAAATAAACACATCACTTAGAGCTCTCGTTAGTTTTATCAGCAAACATGATCAGCATTCGGGCGAAATTAAATGCTATCGGGATTGTGCCAATTTCATCAACAAGCAATGTGGCTTGTTGGGCTTGAAGATAAAGTAATTGTTATTAGTTTGCTATAAATTGCTTTGCAGTCTGTAGCAATGAATGAACACGATTGTTTTGGGGTACAATTTTCTATCAGCTTTCATTCATTGGCTGACTCTGGGGCCACTTTTGCAATGTCAAAAATACTTGATCTGGACTGCGGATATCGGATATGCGGATATGCGGATTGTTTGAAGGTGACACAAGAAGAAGTGTGGGCCGTGGCGGCTTTACAACGGATCTACATTTAAGTTGTGCTAAGAAGACGTTGCCGAAGACTGCCTCGTTGGTCTAGTGGTTAGCATAGTCGACTGCGGATCACGAGGTCCTGGGTTCGATTCCCGGTCGGGCATAAAAGTTAGGTATTGGGATTTCAATTAAGAAATTCTCAGTGCCAGCCCGGAGTTGGAAGTTGGCGGTGTTTCACCCCCGTGCCTCGGAGAGCACGTTAAGCCGTCGGTCCCGGTTATTATCACTAACATGATAATAGTCGTTAAAGCCCGCCAACCCGCATTGGAGCAGCGTGGTGGGTCTAAGCTCTAATTCCCGCTCTCCTAATTCGTCGCTTTTCCTACGAAAGGACCTAACTGACATCGAGTTAATTGTTCAGGGCAAGCGTTTTTCGGTTTCGTGCTCAACTATATTGTCCACAGCTTGCTCAAATAAAGCTATATTAAAATTAAAAAAATATTCTTATAATCTGTGAATGAAGGCCTTTTTGCAAGTAGGAATTGTCTTATTTAAATGTGCGTATTCATTTAGGTAAAAATATTTAAAACAGTTACGCCACTTCATAAGAACTTTGTTTTTCTGAAAAATTAATTACTTAGGAGATACGACTGTATTTTTTACTGAATAATTAAATCACATTTAATTCAAAATAATTTGTTTTTTATTTCTTTATATATAATAATAATTAGGATAGTTTTAAATCATTTTTTGACTGAAAGTTTTTGGATTCGTACTATTTTGGATTTTTTTACTGCGCAAATTTTTATACATTTTTTGTCACCAATTCTCTAACTCTATTAGTTAATGTCTAAGGTATTCCGTCGCAATCAAAATTCAGACGTAAGTGAAAACCCCATTTTTATTCAATATAGTCTAGTTCACACTAAATGACGTATTTTCAGTTACGTCATAGTTGATAGATTTTTATTTAGCTGATCACTAAATAAAAATATTTCTAATAGCCCTAAGTATAAAATACGCCACTTAGTATGATTTCCTTTTCGCAAATGAGCAATATACGCCATACTTACCGATTGTCCTAGCCAGTAAACGGTAAAAGATATGAAAAAGTCGATAAGACAGATCGACAGAGAATCAAAAGTACATTATTATGATGTATTTAGTGCAGTTACGTCAAAAGTGTCAGATAGGTCCTTTCGTAGGAAAAGCGACGCTATGAGAGTGGAGGCCTGTGCCCAGCAGTGGGACGTTAATAGGCTGTAGTGATGAAGAAGACGTAATGTGGGATATCAACTATATTACAAACTACTTAGGGAAGTCAAGATTTTTCGACGACCTCCGTGGCGCAGTGTGTAGCGATGTTGCCTTAATGTGCGGAGGTCCCGGGTTCGATCCCCGGCAGGGTCAATTTGGGCATTTATAATTTCTGAATTTTCCCTGGTCTGGCCTGGTGGGAGGCTTCGGCCGTGGCTAGTTACAACCCTACCGGCAAAGACGTGCCGCCAAGCGATTTAGCGTTCCGGTACGATGCCGTGTAGAAACCGAATAGGGGTATGGGTTTAATATAACTGCCATGCCCCTAACAGGTTAGCCCGCTACCATCTTAGACTGCATCATCACTTACCATCAGGTGAAATCGCAGTCAAGGGCTAACTTGTAGTGGATAAAAAAAAAAAAAAAAATGTCACTCAGATTAAGACAGGTAAGTGGTGATGAGGTGTGTAGCTTATGTAAAAACGATAGTTCGCGCGCGAGTTGAATGCATAGTAAATGTATGGTGACACATACATTTACTCTGCATTCAACTCGCGCGCAAACTGTATATCTAGTAGCCCTAATAATTGGTTTCAACTCTTTATCGTTCTGGAACGCTAAATAACTTGGCGGCACGGCTACTGTCAGTGATGTTAGGTAACCACGGCTAAAGCCTCCCACCAGAACAGGCCAGCGACGTCAGATGTCGATCGTCGGTCATTTCAAATCTTAATAAGTATCGGCAGGTAAAATGCTACAATTACATTATATCGTGTATATTACTTCCCGCACTTATTATAGACTTGATGATTCCCGCGACTTCGTCCGCGTGGACCAAATTTTTTCGATTCCCGCGGGAACTCTTAAAATTTCCGGGATAAAAAGTAGCCTATGTCCTTCCCCGGGATACAACCTACCCCTGTACCAAATTTCATTAAAATTGGTTGAACAGATAATTTTTTTGATTCTCACGGGAACCTTTGAATTTTCCGGGATAAAAAGTAACCTATGTCCTTCCCCGGGATACAACCTATCCGTGTACTTACCAAATTTCATCAAAATCGGTTGAACAGATGGGCCGTGAAAGCGTAGCAGACAGACAGACAGACAGACAGACAGACAGACAGACACACTTTCGCATTTATAATATTAGTATGGATGTCCGCTACACGCTTGGTTTAAGCTTTTTTGATTCCCGCTGGAACTCCTTAATTTTCCGGGATAAAAAGTAGCCTATGTCTTATAACTACAATCTTTTTCTGTACCAAATTTCATCCAGATCCGTTCAGCCGTTCTGGCGTGGTTAGGTAGCAAACATCCATCCATCCAAAGTAAGTAAGATATAGCCTAACGAAAAGGTCAAAAAAGCAATTAAAAGTTCAAGACTCTAATCACACGTGTTTGTGTGGAGAAATTGTAGGGTTCTTCTCGTAAAGCTCGAGATTACGTCCTTGTTTTTACTGCGATCCATATCGAGTGACGTAGCGTTGTTACAATAAAAAGGAAACCTCATCTCATTTCTGTGTGATCAAAGCTACGAACGTTTGCAGTAAAGAGAAAAAGTATGACGCATATTGGATTGTTCTCGTTTTGATAAAAACCTTGTACGATCAAAGTTTTTTCAACTACGGTTGAATATTGGTATTGGTGGAGTAGTAAAAAGTGGGTTGTTAGACAAACGGCAGAACCAACTTGGCTAAATGGATGGGAAAAATGATATATAATGTGATATAAACTAACCGGACCGGACCTTCATATACTACATCATTACTACTTACGTAATATCCAGGTGAGATCACAGTCGAGGGCTAATGTGTAAAATAAAATAAAATAAAATAGTGGAAAATAATTTTCCTTTTTATTAGTTGATTAATTAATATTATTTCATCCAATCCATCATCTTAACCTATCGCCGGTCCACTTCTGAGCTCGAGTGTCCTCTCAGAATGACAAGGGTTAATTCTAATTGATTGGCGCTGGCCAAGTGCGGATTAGTAGACTTCACACATCTTCGAAATCATTATGGAGAACTCTCAAGTCTCAGACATGCAGACTATGTTATGCATCCTTATGATTTCCTTGCTTAAAACTCACGTTACTCCGAAAAGTTAAAGGTCTGCGATCGAAACCCTGGACTCCTCGAATACTTACCTAGTCAAGTCTCAAATACTAGGCTACGAGGGAAATTAATATTAAGGTCTCGGCTGAAAATAAGTTATCTGCAGACACACCCAATGTTTCGTAACAACGTTTGCGTAAGCACGGCTATCAAACTAGTAGTTGGTAGTAGGAAGTTGGAAGAAAAATTGTACCTGGCAAAAGCCCAGCAAAAGCAATTTTTGCTGAAACTGACCCAAGTTAGTTTCGATTCCATGTACTTTTGGGTCATCAATCTTTATAAGATCTTAGTTTTTCTAATAGTCGATGCATTCATTATACGGGTACTTATATTCAACTTTTTAAGAAGTCAACTTAGAGAACTGATTTGGTCCATTTCTTTCGATATTTATGTAGTTACATAAGACGTAGTTCCAAGGTCAACGATTTATACTTTAGAGTTTTGAGTGTAACTCAGAACTCTAGGCCAAGCAAATCTCCTCCAGAATCTTCATTCAACAAAGTGAGTGTCAAACCCAGAATCAACAAGAAGTTAGTACTAAAAAACTGTAACCCGACTACGGAAAAAGATCAGAGAACCCCACTTTTTCGGATGTAATATCCGTCATTACGATTTTGTTCGTGTAATACCTATGTAGCTTATGTCAACCGGACCATAATAACGAATCAATTGATACCCCATTCATCAAAATCGGCTTAGAAGTTTAGGCGTTACGGTGGAAAATACATAAACACAAATATACATACATATTTAAATACATACACTTTGCCGTAGTCGGGAAAAAAGTAGGTAGGTATGTATTATAATCCAAGGCTTCGCGGAGAAGAAAATAAGTTTTCAGACTAGAAAATAAGAATTTATTGTTGATTAATCATTAATCATATTTATTTTATTGATAATGGAATGAAAATTAAATAATATTAATGACATAAACAATTGACTAAAACATTAAATAACCATAACAAAGGCTTCTTGGCACATTACTTCTAGGGTCCATTTCTTGCGTACGGTGGCTTATCGTGCGTCAGCAAATACATTTTGCCTTTTGCCCTGAAAATAAAAAAATAATTGTCAATTTGATCATAAATAACCGACAAATGCGAGTCAGACTCGCATACCTATTGAAGATTTCGTACCTTGGAAAGATAGGTTTAATCATTTATTTGGTTAAGTAATTCGACCGCAGAAAACTTCGTGGGTAAACTGTGGCAGCCTAGGTTGAAAAAAGATTTTCTGATGCCCAAAAATTCCGCTGGAGTTAATATTATCAAAGTGACATTCCTCAGTTTTTACGTTCCGTGTAGAAACTAGGTAGGTATTGAGATCTGCGAAGCTACTACAGCCGCGAGACAGAAATTCAAAGAGTTCCCCAGACGAAGTCGCGGGAATCTCTAGTGGGCTAAAGTTGTACTTACGGTGGCTGGGCTCCATAGCCCATATAACCGTCGACCATAAAGCTGCAAGGTGCAGTCGCGCTTTTCCAGTCTCTACATAGCGTCGCCGGAAATCCCTCGGGATTGCGAATGGATTCCACGTACAATCTCCATGCACGGTTGTGGCTGCAACCATCTGAAAAGAAGTATGCCAAAGGTTTGGGAAAAACAACGGATTATTAATTAGGGGCTCAGCCCAAGTCGTGGGCGATTTTTTGTCGGCAGAAAGTGAAACATTCAGATTGCAATTATTATTATTATTGAAACGCTCACCAAAAATGCGGTTAAAAACAAAATCGGCCGATTCGATTAAATCAGTTGAATCGGTTATAAAGTCGGTGATAAAAGTCAGCCCGATTATCGCCCCTACAAAAAGTCCGACATGAGCGGAGGCCCTAAAACTAACTACTAGTATTATAGAGGTCTAAAATATATTTCCTCGAAACTATAACATGGGCAAAATACCATTCATATGTCACCGTAAGATTGTAAAAACCGTTAGATTATAATCTAACTCGCGAAATTGTAAACTGTCGAATGATTACAATATAACGGATCATTTTTCGGTAGATTGTAATCTATTAGGTTTAATAACCCGATAGAACCTAAGTGCCCGGGCCTGCGTCCGGGCACTACTTGGTTCTTTATGTCGAACCCTAACCTAACCTACAAGAAAGAGACAAGAAAACGTAAATACAATAAATATTTCAAAAATTGACACTTAAAACATTGAACGTTTCACAATCTTTCGACTGTTTACATTTACAATCTATGGAAAAAAAGAGCGTTAGATTAGATTAGATTACGGTTACGGTTACGGAAAATCTTACGGTTTTTTACAATCTACGGAAAAGTTTTCGTTTCATAACATGTACCTACACAGCAATTTACGGAAAAGTTTTCGTTTCATAACATGTACCTACACAGTTATAACTTATATATTTTACTACTCTCACATTCTGGGGCATCTGGAAGAAATCTCTTCAAGAGATAAGTTGTCCTTGTGCATGTCCTTTCAATGTTTATGTTTTATTTTTAAGTTACTGGTACAGAATACATAAATAAATAAATAAATAAATAATCTTACGGTGACACATACAAGGCGCAAGCCATTTCGAAATTGCCGGCATCTAATCATAATAACTTAAAAGACTTTTCCAAGTTCAAAAGTAGGTACGTATAAGATAAAACTTTTCAAAATTTGGAGCAATGGTAATAAAGTTTATGCTGCGAAGTTTTGTAGCCGCGCTATCCAGTCTTGGAATTTCCGAATTTCAAATTATTACTAAGTAGGTTTTATTATTTATCAGTCATGCAAAAATAATTGTTCTTTCTGTCGCTTTTTGGGGATAAACCTGGGTTCCTTTTTATTTATTTTGAATTTGATCAATCTGTTAACCGCTTACTAAGAGCAAGGAAAACGTTCATCCCTAAAATAATCATTCGTTAAATATACTCATATTAAACGTTTTTCTTTATTTTCTTTAAAAATCAATTCCGTTGAGAAAAAGTTAGCTTAGTCAGAGTCGGAGATAAGCAAAGGGAGATATCTAATGGAGTATGATGAGGATATGGAATGGAGAGAATGGACTGGAGTCTCACAATGCGCCTGCGGTTTCCTGTACTACCTACATCAGATATTTTAGCAACAAATAACCTGAGTAGTACAATAATGCCTCAGTCGGAAATTTAGTATACCTACTATGTATTCGATCAATTCGGTTGTGATAAAGTTAGCTAACTTTATCAGAGATAAGTAAAAGGAAATACCTACCTATAATCTCTGCCTAGGACGTAATTTTCACAATAATGTAAATATTATAGAAGTTTACGGTACTACAACAGATTTAGCAACAAAAACCCTTGCTAGAATGTTTTGACTCGGCCGGTTTATAAAATTGAGATATCTACTACCTACTAGGTATAATCTGTTCCTGCCATTTCAAGATTTATCTTAGGAAACTCCAAAACATGAGATCCGTTAGCATTGTGTTATTGTAAGCAAACTGGCGTACCAATTGGCTCTCATCCAAAACTTGAACGCTATGCCCAAATTTCAATTCTTACGTTTGAGAATAGTTAGGTACTTTCTTAGATACAGTAGATAACTTTTCAGATTCTGCATGCCAAGCTTTCAAATAACTGACTATGTTATGGAATCGAAGTACCTAACAAACTGAATTCTTTTTTAATAATCCAAACTAGATAGATAGATCGATAAAACTCTTTATTGCACACACTTAAAGCAAAGACAATATAAACGAAAAGGAAAAACAGAAGGGTGCAAAGGCGGTCTTATTGCTAAAGTAATCCCTTCATCACAACACTTAGCTGAAGTCCGCGCCTTGTTCCGCGTAGGTACTTAGTTTAAGTTTTTTTAATTCCCACGACTCATCTGTTCACCCCTTTTAAAGACAAAATATGGAAGAGAGATCTAGGACATAGGCTACTTTTTATCCCGGATTTTTTTTAAAACGTAAATTAACGATTTTCGTGGACTTCACCTTCAGGTTTAGTCTTAAATCTAATAATACATAACCCTCTGGAATCTCAGGAACATAACCCGTAATCTATACGGTAGCAAAACATAACCTCAACGCTACTTAAGGGAGCAATCTACAATTTGGGACGTCCAGGCGGCAGGTCGTTACATTTGTCTTGTACTCCAGGATAACCAATCTTCATTGACATTTGGACGTGACTATCAATCTTGGTACGTAAGCCGACTTTGATTAGTATAGGTACAGTTAGTTAGGTAGGTAGGTACATACCTAATGTGAGTATCCATATCCATACTATCATACTAATATTATAAATGCGAAAGTTTATCTGTCTGCCTGTCTGCCTGCCTACCTGCTACGCTTACACAGCGCACCGTTTTAACCGATTTTGATGCAATTTGGTATAGCGATAGTTTGCAACTAGGCAATACCCCCCTTTAAACTGAAATAAAATATAGATGATGTTTTTGCCAGCGTTTTCGTCCGCGTGGATTAAGGTTGTTCAATTCCCGCGGGAACTCCTTAATTTTTCGGGAAATAATATAGTAACCTATGTCCTTCCCTGGGATTCAACCTACCTCTGTACAAAATCGGCTTAAAAGATGGGCCTGACACTTTCGCATTTATAATATTAGGTTAAGGAAGGATACTATATGGAAATATGGATTTTTCACAGCATTTTTCTAGTTACTTGCTCTTATGATTAGTCATATCACCAACATAATTAATTCTATCCTAACTTAATTAAAAGCTAATAGAGTCTTACTTAGCATTTGTAGTTAAATGGATTAATTGAACGAGTTAAAGTTACGTACCTAAGTACGAGCTAGCCAGCCATTTGGTGCAATGCAACTTAATAAGTCAGCCCGACCTATTTACGTACTAGAAGCCTAGACACTAATTATTATCTTATACGTGATGCCTGCGACTTAATATACTTAATACTTTTAATTCTCACGGAAACTCCTTAATTTTCCGGGATAAAAAGCCTGTTACTATCCATGTCCTCAACAGGATATTGACAATCCTTAAGGAAGAATATCACAATATACAACATCTTATTTGTAAAGAGCGGAAAAGCAATCTACGTAAATTATCTAATTACAAGAAATTTCAATTACCAAAAACTAATAATATTAACGGGAAAAGAAAATGTATGTATATCTTGGCCAAAATCATGAACGATTTACCTTTGTCGCTTCAAAATATTAGTAACTTAAAAAAAAAACATTTTTAGGAAATGTAAGAAGTATTTCCTGCATAAAGGAGCCACTCCTTGTGACAATATTATTATCTAGAAAACGCTTCCTATTATGTAAGTTGTTACCGTTTTTGTTTCTTTTCTTTTTTTCCTTAAATTAGAAATAACACCATTTTTTAAGCTATAATAAGTACTAACCTAACCTAAATAAAACTTATTTTTTTTTATATTTTCTATTTCACTTAAAGTTAAAATGTTATTTTTATTTTTTATTATATTTTACCACCGAGTAGTAAATCTGTGTATTTTACTAATAACTGCAATATGAACTCGCTATCCTCGCATAAACGTAAAAGTTTTTAGAGGATGTCTAGTATGTATATACCCATAATATGAATGTATGTTTATCTTGAACAATTTAAAAAAAAAAAAAAACTATACCCATGCAAAAAATCACGTCGATCCGTTGCTCTGTTGCGGCGTGATTGAACGACAAACAAACAAACCAACTTTCGCATACCTATATTATATATAATATTATGTATTATGTAAGTATAGTACTGACTTACTCTCGTATCATAATCTTATATGCATAAAAATGAAATTTATAACGCTTCACTTGAGAACGGCCTGACCGATTTTGCTATTTTTTTGTTTTAATGTTCGTAAAAGTCTGAATCAGGTTTTTATGAAAAGAGAAATTTCAAGTTCAGGAAATCTGAATGTTTTCTTTAGGATTTTGTTTATTTAAAAATTATAGTTTTTCTTATTTGAACCCACGATGCAAAGTGAACGAAATCTTTGATTTCTATTTATATTATTGTATTCTACACACTATTTGACCAATTTAAGAGGTTTTTGCATTGCACTGGTAAGATGCATAAGAAAAAAGGTTATCAGAGCATGATCTAAGGTCTCAGGGTCCTATATTTAATTATAGGTAAACCAGGGGACCTCACAATCAAGTACCTCATTAATGTTAGTCGTTACGCTTGGTAACAAGTTTTGTTAAGCTATACCAAACCTTGTTAGATATGTCCCTAATAGTCCAGGCAAATTAGTCAAATAATAGCAAGAATCTCGGAATGAGAGATAGTCGGCTATAAACTTGCATAAACCTTTATTTTGCCACCCTTAAACTTGTCTCAAAACCTACCTATCGTAGGGCGTCCCTTTATACGGCGTGTTTTTAATTTAGTCCCGATTAAAAACACGCCGTATAAAGTTTATTTGACTGCCTCGTTGGTCTAGTGGTCAGCATAGTCGACTGCGGATCACGAGGTCCTGGGTTCGATTCCCGGTCGGGCATAAGAGGTTGACCTCAAATGATACTAAATAGTTAAATACCGCGCGCGCTCTGCCCTCTATCTCGTAAATGGTTCAAGATATAAAAAAAAGTTAAAACAAAACTTATATAGAATTTTATCATCTACAATATTTATAATAAATACAAATAGCATAAAACCCATAGGAAACGAGATAATGACAATAAATGTGTAAAAAATCGTTTTTTTGACCTTTGACCTTGAAATATCTCTTGACGCGGACATCCTACGATACTCAATAGGTAGGTTTTGAGACAAGTTTTAGGGTGCCAAAATAAAGGTTTACCTATACAAGTTTATAGCCGACTATCTCTCATTCCGAGGTGAAACCCCTTATTTGCCTGGACTATAAACTACTGATGTCTAAGAGACTAGTAATACAAATTCTGTGTTTGAAAGAAGAAAAAATTATTAAAGTTATGCCAGCTTTCAAAAATCAAAAATATTCATGTACAGAAATAAATCCAATAATATTTCACGTCACATATCAACACCGATCATCGTTTTCAACGTAAAAGGTTTGTCACGTTATTGTCGATTCGGGTAACCGCGTAAATCGTTTTCGCAATAACGTTATATTACGACCTTTAGGGGAAATACGTAATCGTTACTCTTTTGTCCTTCGCTTCCAGCATCCGTGACGTCAGAGCATCGATCGGTTTAAACCCCAACTCCCAAGCAGGGGGTTGAATCTTTGTTCCCAAAACAAGGGCAAAGCAGTGACATTTAAGAAATGGGCTTAGGTTGACGTACTAAATCCTTTCCTATATAAGTACTTACTAACATCGTATAATATGACGGCGGCAAAAGGTCATGACCATTTATAGTATTACTAGGGGTCCGCGACTTCGTCCTCCTGAATTAAGGTATTATCATTAAACGTTAAAATATTTTGTTTCCCCCCGCAACACTTAATTTCACTTACAAGATAAAATGTAGCCTACGTCATGTCCTGCTCCGGGATGTATAGCCTCTGCCTGTACCAAATTTTGTCAAGATGGGCGTGAAAGCGTAGCAGACAGACAGGCACACTTTCACTTACACATTTTCATAAATCGAACCAAAATTAAAAAGAGGGTAAAGTAGGTGCCTTTAAGCTTGACAGTAAGCATATCCGACTGCTATCATCAATCAAGGAGATGAACCATACTCCATAACCCATATACGAAAATTTATTGTTTGATGTTACCTATCTGTTTTTTGGCTGGCTGGCTGCAATCAGACTTGCTAGAAGTAGTAATGCAGCCTAAGGGGCGCTTGCCTAGAAGGTGACTATTCACTCTTGATTTGAAGATACCAATATTATAAACGGATGGAAAACCGGAAGCCGGAAGGGCGTTCCATATCCTAGCGGTTCGACTTAGAAACGAGGAAGAAAATCGCTTCTGTTCACCTAGATGGAGGACTGCTAATGCTACGCTTTCTGGTGCGAGGTCACCATTCCAGCACAGCACAGCACAGTTCGAAGAACTTATTATAGGGCCCTTATTAATAAAGGCCTTTTTATAAGGGCCTTACCCTAATAATAATAAAAAGGGCCTTATAATAATAACCTTACTAATAAACTTGGCAAAGAACAGGTTCTGAAGTATCGGACAACCTTTGCCACAGATTGGCCGATACTTGAGAATATGTTATTAGTTGATATCGGCTTATTAATACGAGCCTAAGACGTATAGGGGTCTTAAGATCCACTGAACGTACTTACAAATAAAACTCAGTTCTTTATTCTTCACGAGCTCATCGAACCAGCATCCAGGCTGGATCCACTGCCCGGGGTTGGGGTAGAAATCCACATCACCAATCGGCAGGGGAAATCCAAAAAGCCCTGGGTTTGTATGAAGCACGTCTACGAATATAGCGTCTCCTCTAGCAAGGTGGTTCTCTTTGCCGCCCAAACTGTAACCGGGATATGCCGGATCCAAGCCTAAAAAGGAGAGTAGGTATTAAAAGTACAGTAGTACTGTCATTACGTTATACTGGTCCTCTTCTGCTGGTGCTGTCATCGAATTTCTTCGTAGAGTAGTTTTAGTAGATAAGATACCGTTGAAATTTTTAGATTTATATTGAAACCTATCGGTACAAATTGAAAATTTAACTTCATCTTAGTAAAAATATAATCGTGAAAGAATTTATTATTATTCTACGATAGTTTGTGATTTGAGAATACGCAAAACTTATCAGCATAAACAATACAATAGTATTGTTTATGCTGATAAGCATACCTAGAACATGAGGTTATCTACATGTGTACCGATTTAATCAATCATATCAAAGATCCACAAACATGTCCCCACAAACTTATCCGACCCGGTGACAGTATTTCAGTTTCGTCAGCCTCATCATTGGGCTCGTTTATTCTTATTTGGTTTCTTTTAACTAACGTGTCCCGTTTGCATTAATGATAGCGTGTTGTTTTTTAAACTATATTAAAAACTTAAATTATTGACTCAAACTTTAAAGTTAAGAAGTACAAGTAACCAGTCAGTAGTCTTACCAGTTATTCTTCCCAACCTCAATCCCCTCGTCTTGAGGACCTTCCCTGCAAACCCAGCAGCTTCTGCTCCCAAAGAGAATCCTACAATATGTACAGTTCCCGCTGGGACGCCAGAAGAGTTCAAGAACTCTACGAAATCTGCTAACCGTACTCCCATATATTTTGTGTTACTGACTGCTGATATGTACCTTGAAGGAAAAGTTTTTTCAAGTTTCAAATGTTTTTTATTCAAATGTACTTCTACAAGTGCTTTTGAATCGTCAAATGAATCTGCCACTAGTTCGGAATGCGTACGTACGCGGTCTCCACTCTTCATTCCTGAACACGTCTTCTCAATCAGCTTTCAGTTCTGCTTCAGATAAGACTAATTCTTTTGAGCTAACTATGTCGGCCATTTTTGTTACCAGTATATGGAAGAAGGAAGCTATAGTTGTTCGTGAAGGTTAGTATGATGAGTTGTCTTAATGTACTCGTAATTCTAACCCGACCCTTCACGGAATCTTAAACAAACGTCATCCTAAGCCAAGTGGAAAATACGTTAATGTTTGTGCATAATTGTTGAGATGAATAATTTATCCCGCGTCAGTCTCGTAATGGGATGACTGTTTAGGTCAGGTATACTTCTGCACCCTTAGCACGACTTTTAACCACACTTTGCATCTCGATATCATACTTTTTTTTTGTATCCATAATTCCATATTAATATAATAAATGCGAAAGTGTGTCTGTCTGTCCGTCCGTCTGTCTGTATGTCTGCTACGCTTTCACGGCTCACCTGTTCAACCAATATTTATAGAAACTGGAAACTGGTAGGTACAGGGATAGGTTGTATCCTGGGGAAGGATATTGGCTACTTTTTATCTCGGTAAATTAAAGAGTTCCCGCGGGAACCGAAAAATCTTAATCCACGCAGACGAAGTCGCGGGCGTCAGCTAGTATACTATAATTCCCTTGTTGTACGATAGAGATAATAGGCTACCAATATTTATTTCGCTAAGTTTCTGCTTCTTGCCCTTCTCATTTTAGTGCCATCTCATATCAAACGTTCGCAACCATGGCTGTCTCCCCGCACCCTAAACGCTGCTGTACGGAATAAGGATCAGGTACCTCTTCTTTCTGTTCTATTTGCTGAAGTTGAAAAAAAGTAGGTACTGAAAAATGCCGAGAGGTTAGGACGTGGCCGTTGGCCTGTTGCCGGCCATTTTCCGCTAAATTTTGAGTATTTAACCTTAGGGACTCAAGCCTCAAAACAAGGCTATTTAAGTAAATTTTTCTTAGAAGACATAAGTGTTTCGATGCTCGATATCGAGAAAGGCAAACTCGTGCTATACTAACTGAACGTGACCTCGTTGCTTCAAGCTTTGCTGTAAACAAGGGGCTTACGGTTCAAAACGCTCAAGTTTGCGTCGGGACGGTTAACCTGTGCGGTCAATGAGACTGTAATACTTTCCATTTGATCTCTTTTCGTTTGAAAAGGTTAATTTTAAACAAGCATCATTCCATAATCATGCATTATTAGTTGAAAGTTTTAATATTGGAAATAAGGATCTACATAGAATAATTACACTTGATTACAGATTATTACTTTTATGCCTTTGATGGTTGATAATTATTTATGCTCAGAAATTTTGGCACAGCTCAAATTAGGTACTAAATTATTGATAATATTCATTATTATGATTATAAGTTTCATGATGGCTTAATTGATGGTTGTTTAGATAAGTTTTGTCTTATTCACTTACGGGAATAGGTATCTTATTACCTATTTAGTCTTAGTTACTTAATAACTATCAATAGGTATATCAAGACTATACTAGTTATCTAATTATATCGTATGGTAACAGTAAAATGTTGGAAGGTCTTACCATGGAAAAACAACAAGTCGGGACCAATCGACTGCAATAAAGTTGTAATCACCTTTGTGTAGAAACGCTGAAAAAAATGGTAGATTCTCATCTTTAGAACTCTACATCTTTACTATTTGAGAAAATATGATTAATCTTTAACCGTTTGATTGGTATCAGAAATTCAACATAGGAATTTGGAATATATTTCAGCAAATCAAAGAAAGGTAGTAGGTAGGTACTAGGTATATTATTGTCTATTGTTATTGTACCCTAATGGTTTGTTTGTAGGTTTGTCGGTTTTTCGTTGATCACGTCAAATAGAGAATAATATGAACTTGGAGAGCGACAATGGGTCACTTTTTATCCCGGGACATGAAAGAGTTTTCCCGGAGTTATTAAAACCTATGAATCCACGCGAACGAAGACGCGGGCAACAGCTAGTTAACTATGAACAGATTTTGTCTGAAACTGACAATTACTGCGCAGACTTGCAGCATTTTTATACAAAGGAAAAGTTAGACGCTCACGTCTAGACATAACCACCTTAACCTGAATTTGTAAAATATAGATTCCTTTTCAGTTTAGAAATCAGTAGCCCTTGAACCTTGCCGTTGCTTACAATCACAGCTATATAAAGTTCTTTCAGCATATTTCAGTGAATTACAAGTACCTAATAAAATTAAAAAATTAAAAAAAACCCACGATGAACTGTAGAGCTCCATTATGGCCTTTATAACTTTGAAAAACAACAATTAGAACTTAGCAAAAGTATATATAACATAATATCAAAAACACAAAACTGCATCAGCGTGGTGGACTATGGCAAAACCCTTCTCATTCCGCGATAAGACTTGTGCTTAGTAGAGGTGTCAAATAGTGTTAAATTTTAATATTAAAATACGTAAAAAAATATCATGGATTAAAAACCAAACTGTGATCACTTAACGAGGTTTAAAGTGCTTGTCATGATAAATCAAAAGAGTCCAAATACGAGGGGTTTACGATGAGAACTTAAGGAGTTCCTACGAATGACTACCTCCTGGCTCCATCATGAGACCCTGGGCAGCGTCTGGGTGCAAAGTGCTAGTCAAGACATATCAAAAGAGTCCAAACACGACGGGTTTACGATGAGAACTTAAGGAGTTCCTATGACCACCTTCTGGCTCCATCATGAGACCCTGGACAGCATCTAGGTACAAAGTGCAAGTCAAGACAAATCAAAAGAGTCCAAGCACGACGGGTTTACAATGAGAACTCCTGTCTCCATCATGAGACCCTGGGCAGCATTTAGGTACAAGCTAAATATATCTAATTCAAAAAAACCGCATCTTTGTCAACACAGTAGTTTTTGTGAAAAATGGTAACATATTGAAAAATTAAAATCATAGACTACATCTCAGCGTGGTTGTCTATGGTCCTAAAATATATCTAAAATCCTTGTCACAAGCTATACATATCTAATGCAAAAAACCGCACCTCAATCGGCCCAGTACTTTTTGTGAAAAATGGTAACATATTGATAAATTAAAATCATAGACTACAGCTCAGTTTGGTTGCCTATGGTCTTAAAATATATCTGAGAACCTTCTCTCAAACTATACATATATAATGCAAACAATTGCATCTCAATCGGCCCAGTACTTTTTGAGAAAAATGGTAACATATTGAAAAATTAAAATCATAGACAACAGCTCAGCTTGATTTTCTATGGTCCTTAAATATATCTAAGAACCTTCTCACAAACTATACATATCTAATGCAAAAAACAGCATCTCAATCGGCCCAGCACTTTTTGAGAAAAATTTTAACATATTGAAAAATGAAAATCATAGACTACAGCACAGCTTGATGGTCTATGGTCCTTAAATATATCTAAGAACCTTCTCACGAACTATACATATCTAATGCAAAAAACCGCATCTCAATCGGCCTAGTACTTTTTGGGAAAAATGGTAACATATTGAAAAATTTAAATCATAGACTACAGCTCAGCTTGGTTGTCTATGGGCCTAAAACATATCTAAGAACCTTGCCAGAAGTTATACTTATCTAATGCAAAAAACCGCATATTAATCGGTTCAGTAGTTTTCCAGGAAAACGGTAACAAAAAAGTGCACAAACAAACAAACAAACAAACAAACAAACAAAGAAACACACAACCTCTTAGGGCAAACACATATACCGTCTCCGTTTCGTCGAGGGTAAAAAACCATTTAAAGTTTTTGTGTTATACTAAGCAGGTTTTTCGCCGCGTAAATAAGCTAGTTTATAGCGTGTAAGCACGTAGAGGACAAGAGATGCGCCCATTGTGGCAATGGGCGCACTCTTATGGGTGTTGACGCTCTTATAACTTCTAGCTCGTATAATACTGACAACGATTATTTACTGACCCACGGGTTCGAGTGAACACAACGGTTTTTTGACGCTCAAAATGTGGAGCGCGTGTGAGCGCGTAAGCCGATACGAGCTTATACGCGCAAAAAAACACGCTTAGGTATCTGAAACCGCCCTTAAAGTAGTAGGTACCTACTCATCATGAAAAGCGTCCTAACCTAAGAAATTTGAGTAAAAGAGAAAAGTTATATATTTGTGATTATGTATTTAAATATAAAGTTTGAATAGCTCACCATTTTTTAACATAGTAGTACTTGCTCCTGTAACGGCTTCAGAAAATCCAAACAAATAAATTACCGTGGGTCTAGATTTACTGAAACGCGTTGAACTTAACGCTCCCACGTCCCCGAGGATGATGGTGTCGTGATAAAGTGGATTTTCCCTAAAAATGGGAAATCCAAAGTCAGTCAAAAATAAAAAAAATAGTTAGGTTTGGACCTGCCTGTTTGGCCCAAGCTGTACATTATATTATCAGCCGAACAATATTGCCGAACAAACATAACAGATTTTGGCTAACTTAAGCTGTGACAGGAAGAAAATCATGGTGGAAAGTCCTCCTGACCTGGAGTATCGGCCACGGCGGCCAATCTCCACAGAGATTGGCCATCTGCGCGGGCAATGTAACTTGCCGCGCTTGTAAATTCACTTGTGTTTGCGTACACAAGTACTGTGTGCGCAAACACAGGTGCACTATCTATTCAGATAGATGGGACGGAAAAATCGACACGACCAGAGAGAGATCAGGCGCAGAATTGCGTACTCTCCGAGGCAAGGGGATGAAACACAGCTTATTTCGTATGTTACTCTTATAAGTACGTAGTTAATAAAACTGTTTCTAAAATATTGTTTTCAAATCTCTCTAATTCTCCTCTTATTAACCGACTTCCAAAAAAGAGAAACTCCAACTCAATTAAATTTGATGAATTTACGTTCTTACTATAATGTGCTGTACTGGTGGTACTTACCTAGTGAATAATTTATATTGTATGTCGATGGCATCGTCTCTTTCACAGCACCCTTCGCAATCGCCCACGGGTGCCGGCATGAAACACACTTGTGTGATACCTGAAAGCACATAATTATGGATGGAAGCAAGAAGAATTTAACACCAATCTGTGCAGATCTGTGCAGTGGGCGTAGTACCATCGCTTAAAGCCGTATTGTTTTAATAGCTTTTGAGATAAATACCTACTATGAAAATGTAAAAAATACCGTTCCTTACCAGCCAACCAACCAGTAAAGTTAAACTTTACAGGAAAAATAAAACGCACTGTCTTGTTAGTTTTCCGGTCTCAAAATGAAAGGGATTGGTTTTCGATACGGTAAATTAATAGGTAATAACAGATATTACTTGATTGAATTTTTCTATTTAATCTACAGAACCCTACCTAACTCTAAATCTAACTCGCACTTGGTCAGTTCTTTGAATTATAAATGTTACGTCATGTTCAAAGATAATCCATACTAATTCCATACTAATATTATAAATGCGAAAGTGTGTCTGTCTGTCTGTCACGGCCCATCTATTCAACCGATTTTGATGAAATTTGGTACAGGGATAGATTGTATCCTGGGGAAGGACATAGGCTACTTTTTATCCCGGAAAATTCAAAAGTTCCCGCAGGAATCAAAAACCTTAATCTACGCGGATGAAGTCGCGGGCATCATCCCGGGGAAGGACATAATCTACTTTTTATCCCGGAAAATTCAAAAGTTCCCGCGGGAATCAAAAACCTTAATCTACGCGGATGAAGTCGCGGGCATCATCTAGTGTAAAATATACAATTGTATTGCGAAACAAAAATATTATGTATGGAATGTTTACGTTTTATATTATCGCGATGGTCGAGTCGCAAAAGAACAATTGGAAATAACTTGGCGAAATAAATTTTATGTTACACAGTAATTCTTATAGTTCGTACATATACAATGTTATCTTACGCGCAATGTCTTTACTCGTGCATAAATAATTTTGTGAAACTTAAAGCATACAAACGAAACTACGACATAGCGATTAAAAAAAGGCTTCTCTGGAGTGAGCGACGTTCTATTAGTTCAATGAAAAGTTAGTCTTAGACTGCGATGTCGCCGAGGAAAATCATAATACAGTCTAAGATAAAAGCGGGATAACCGGAAGGGATACGGCAATTGTACCTAATCGATTACTATAGGGGCATCGCGCTTCGAATTTATCGTCGTTAGGTACTATTGCCTAGGCCGTAGCCTTCCACCGACAGAGTAATGAAGCGGGAAATAAGTAACAGCGGGCTCACATACATCGGAACTTACTCCGTACTTACTTTACTTTACTTGACTTACTCGGATCGGATACTTTTTCCTAGGAAAAGGTTCCTAGGTGTAGACACTAGAGGTGATCTTTATGAGATTAATTATTTACCAAAAATCACCTTTGCACCCTTCTGCATAAGTAGTTGCTTTTCATTTTTCTTGTTTTCATTCTTTTTTTTAAGAAATTTATCTAATTAGCTACTATCTAGCGGATGAATAGGTACGTCTTAGTGCGGAAAGGCCAGAATTCCAATCATATGGTTGAGTACTCAACTGCGGTAATTATAATTTTGACTAGCTGATACCCGCGACTTCGACCGCGTGGATAAGATTTTTTAATTTAGCCTATGTCACTCTCCAGGTCCTCAATATATATCTATATACTAGATGATTCCCGCGACTTCGTCCGCGTGGACCAAGTTTTTTCGATTCCCGCGGAAACTCTTGAATTTTCCGGGATAAAAAGTAGCCTATGTCCTTCCCCGGGAAACAAACTACCCCTGTACCAAATTTCATTCAAATCGATTGAACAGATAAATTTTTCGATTCCCGCGGGAACTCTTGAATTTTCCGGGATAAAAAGTAGCCTATGTCCTTCTCCGGGATACAAACTACCCCTGTACCAAGTTTAATTTAAATCGATTGAACAGATAAATTTTTTCGATTCCCGTGGGAACTCATGAATTTTCCGGGATAAAAAGTAGCCTATGTCCTTCCTCGGGATATAAACTATCCCTGTACCAAATTTCATCAAAAGCGGTTGAACAGATGGGCCGTGAAAGCGTAGCAGACAGACAGTCAGACAAACAAACACACTTTCGCATTTATGATATTATGGCTAATACTTAGGTACTTGGATAATTTTATACATAGACTAATTATAATAATTAATTATTGTGGTCAACATGCGATTTAATTGAATAAATCTCAGCTAGTCGTTACTCGTTCGTTCCGCAAACACACATAAGTACTTAGCTAATTGCATAACAAGTAGTCTGTAACCATTTGTTTGAGTGCATTACAATTTACTTCATTTGTTACTACGTAAAGTACCTACCTAGATCATACTAATATTATGAATGCGAAAGTGTTTGTTTGTTGGCTTGTTGGTTTGTCCTTCAATCACGCCGCAACGGAGCAACGGATCGACGTGATTTTTGGCATGTTTATAATTGAGGACCTGGAGAGTGACATAGGCTACTTTTTATCCCGAAAAATTAAGGAGTTCCCGTGGGAATCAAAAAACTTAAACCACGCGGACGAAGTCGCGGGCATCAGCTAGTTCTCTATAATGCACTAGTTTGTAGAACAGGACAAAGACATTTTCACAATGGAGGGTAACGAAGTTGTTTTCGGTCGCCTAATACATGCGCTCCAAGTCAAAGTGTCGCGGATTCGTGTCGACCAAACATTTTTTTACCTGTAGGTAGTAGGTATATTTTAGCTATAACCTTAAAAACTATAACATACATATTACTTATTAGTATACGTGTTTAACATAGTACCTCGCTACTTAGTACTTACTACCAATACCACACTGGCTAAAGATTATATTTATATATAGAGCATGATCCAATCCTTTGACTTGACACTAACTCGTTCTCTAATCCTCTCATAAAATTTCTCTCCTCATTTTTCGCGAAAACGAAACGATGCAACAGAAACTCTTTCTTATACCTATACCTACTAGCTTATGCCCGCGACTACGTCCGCGTGGATTGAGGTTTTTTGGTTCCCGCGGAAACTCCTTAATTTTCCGGGATAAAAAGTAGCCTATGTGCTATTCCGGACTATATTCTATCTCTGTGCCAAATTTCAGCCAGATCCGTTCAGCCGTTGGCGCGTGATTGAGTAACAAGCATCCATACATCCATCCATCCAAACTTTCGCATTTATAATATTTACTAGCTAATGCCCGCGACTTCGTACGCTTGCATCGAGGTTTTGTGTATCCCGCGGGAACTCTTTAATTTTCCGGAATAAAAAGTAGCCTATGTGTTAGTCCAGACTATAATATTGAGGTTTTTGGTTCCCGCGGGAACTCCTTAATTTTCCGGGATAAAAAGTAGCCTATGTGCTATTCCATACTATATTCTATCTCTGTGCCAAATTTCAGCCAGATCCGTTCAGCCGTTGGCGCGTGATTGAGTAACAAGCATCCATACATCCATACATCCATACATCCATCCATCCAAACTTTCGCATTTATAATATTTACTAGCTAATGCCCGCGACTTCGTACGCTTGCATCGAGGTTTTGTGTATCCCGCGGGAACTCTTTAATTTTCCGGGATAAAAAGTAGCCTATGTGTTAGTCCAGACTATAATCTATCTCTGTGCCAAGTTTCAGCCAGATCCGTTCAGCCGTTGGCGCGTGATTGAGTAACAAGCATCCATACATCCATACATCCATACATCCATCCATCCAAACTTTCGCATTTGTAATATTTACTAGCTAATGCCCGCGACTTCGTACGCTTGCATCGAGGTTTTGTGTATCCCGCGGGAACTCTTTAATTTTCCGGAATAAAAAGTAGCCTATGTGTTAGTCCAGACTATAATATTGAGGTTTTTTGGTTCCCGCGGGAACTCCTTAATTTTCCGGGATAAAAAGTAGCCTATGTGCTATTCCATACTATATTCTATCTCTGTGCCAAATTTCAGCCAGATCCGTTCAGCCGTTGGCGCGTGATTGAGTAACAAGCATCCATACATCCATACATCCATACATCCATCCATCCAAACTTTCGCATTTATAATATTTACTAGCTAATGCCCGCGACTTCGTACGCTTGCATCGAGGTTTTGTGTATCCCGCGGGAACTCTTTAATTTTCTGGGATAAAAAGTAGCCTATGTGTTAGTCCAGACTATAATCTATCTCTGTGCCAAGTTTCATCCAGATCCGTTCAGCCGTTCTGGCGTGATTGAGTAACAAACATCCATTTGAGGTTATTTTGGTTCCCGCGGGAAATCCTTAATTTCCCGGGATAAAAAGTAGCCTATGTGCTATTCCAGACTATAATCTATCTCCGTGCCAAATTTCAGCCAGATTCGTTCAGCCGTTGGCGCGTGATTGAGTAACAAACATCCATACATCCATACATCCATACATCCATACATCCATCCATACTTTCGCATTTATAATATTTATATATTTGATTGATGATTATTTGATTGATGGATCAACAATTATTATTTGCGTGTTAGGTAAATTTTTAAGTTACTTAGCTATGTAATGACGAATAAAATAATATAAGTAATGCCCGCGACTTACTATTTAGATATTTTCAACTCTTTGATTTTTAAATATGAAAAGTAGGTACTTACCTACTATTGCGAAAGTACGTCTGCCTGTCTGCTATGCTTCCAATTTCGACGTTAGTAGGTACGGGGATGGGATGCATCCTGGGTATGCATTTTATCCCGCTATTTATTAATGCATTTTCATTTTATTCCGGAAAAATAAAAAATTCCCGTGGGAAAAACCTTAATCAACTCAGACGTAGTCGCGGGCGTCAATGAGTAACTAATACAGATAGCAGCATAAACATAATAATTATAATAGATCTTTGCTACTTACTTGACATAATAACACACACACATGTACAGAGAGGATCAAACATAGCTTATTAAAAATAAATACGCGCCGAATTGAGAACGTAGGTACTCCTTGTTTGAAAGTCGGTTAAAAAAATTTATTAAGTAAGAAATAAAACTATAATTTAGGTACCTAACAAATATTGAATTATTGAGACTGTATTGCAGAATACGTATCCAATGACAGTATAACAACATCAATTGTGTTTTAGTACCTATTCTGTACTAATTTGAAACCATTAAGATAGTTGAAACCGTAAAGAATTTAATAAAAAGCAATACAGAACTAGATATAATGATTTAAAACCTATTTTACCAATGCTAAATAGGCTCTTGAGTAATTATATTTTGCAAACGATTTTTCAGCGATGCGGGCTAAATATCGAGAAAAGTAGATATCAAATTGAAACATCACCTGTTTATATTTACTCTATCTATTTGTAAATTGTAGTTTATTTATTTTGTGCACACTGCCAGTTCGAACCACTGGCTTCAAAACTCAAATTCGTTTTTGATTTATAAATTACGAGCTGATGCCCACGACTTAGTCCGCGTGGATTGAGGTTTTTTGGATCCCGCGGGAACTTTTCAATTTTCCGGGATATAAAGTAGGCAACATGAAATAGCTAATTGGCTACTTTTTATGACTATCTTATTTTTATGGCTTGATCTATGTGCCAAATTTCATGCAGATCCGTTCAGCCGTTCTGGCGTGTTTGAGTACCTACCAACAAACATCCATCCATCCGTCCAAATTTTCGCATTTTTAATATTAGTATAGACTAGCAGATGCCCGCGACTTTTAACTCCGCGAGAACTCCTCGAATTCCCGGGTAAAAGTAGCCAAAGTAGGACACAGTAGGACACACACACTGTCACACCCTATCTCTGTACCTACACAATCCATACTAATATTATAAATGCGAAAGTGTGTCTGTCTGTCTGTCTGTCTGTCTGCTACGCTTTCACGGCCCATCTGTTCAACCGATTTTGATGAAATTTTGTACAGGGATAGATTGTATCCCGGGGAAGGACATAGGCTACTTTTTGTCTCGGAAAATTCAAAGGTTCCCGCGGGAATCAAAAAATGTATCTGTTCAACCGATTTTAATAAAATTTGGTACAGGAGTAGGTTGTATCCCGGGGAAGAACATAGGCTAGTTTCATCTAAATGAAAAACTTAAATATTTTTTCAACATACTTAACTATAAAGTTATTACATTAATTAATCTAATAATTTAGATTTAAAATTCCGTATATTAAAATGTAAATGATATTTGCCACTGAAATTACAATATTATGTTCCATCATGGTAGGTTATTATCAGACCGAATAGAAGTCAGTTGGACGAACAAATAAACAAAGTTGCACAAAATGTATGTTACCTACTAGGACCGCTCGAGGCAGTACTTTTGCAGTCCAAATACTCGAAACACCTAAATTATTCTCTATCACAATCGATCCATCACCAGCAATAGAGGTTGAATCGATTTTTATAAAGTACAAAGCAGCCCTTGACTTGACTGCATTTTCTCTTCAAGGGCCAGGAAAACACAAAGTAAAATTTCCGTTATAATTAAATTTGAATGCAACAGCTACTTTGAGGGGTTACAAAATTTAGGGTTCTTTTTATCCTTTTGGCCACATTTTATCCCGTAATCTTAAAAATCTTAAGTCATCGAAATACGATTGGTGCAGGCCCCTTGCTAGATTTTTTGTTAAGTTTTACGTATCCGACAACTAAATAGGCATAAAAATTAGTTTTGATTGGCCACCGGGTCAGATAAGTTTGTGGGACTTTACATGTGTGAAGGCGGAAGCAAGAAAACTTAGAACGGAAACGGCAGCTCGAGCAAAACAGAACGCAAAAGCTAGTTGCAATCTTTCTTACTAATATTATAAATGCGAAAGTTTGGATGGATGGATATAATATGGATGTATGGATGTATGGATGTATGGATGTTTGTTACTCAATCACGCGCCAACGTCTGAACGGATCTGGCTGAAATTTGGCACAGAGATAGATAATAGTCTGGAATAGCACATAGGCTACTTTTTATCCCGGAAAATTAAGGAGTTCCCGCGGGAACCAAAAAAAACTCAATCCACGCGGACGTAGTCGCGGGCATCAGCTAGTAATTAAAATATTTTAAACCACTCACCAATAAAGAAAGACATCAAACGGCATGACGCTGTGGTATTCAACATGCCCCAATACATTTTAATATTTCCACTTTTCCACGCGTATCGGAAAATATTTCAGATACATTTTATCACAAATCTGTACTGAGATTAATTTTTACACCAATAAACACTGCACCGTATCATTTCAATGATTGGATCAAAACTTTTTTCGATTATTATTGATGAACTTTTTCTTAATACGAATATAATCCTACAAAGGTTTTATTTAAAACGCGGCAACCGCAAACGGATATTCACTTCTATATAAGATGCGATTGTTCAATACCTACGTAATTTTTCTTGAAGCACCCGTAAGTACTTTGGATCTTTATTAAATCTCGACGACGAGCATAAATAAATAATGCAAGCACGAATAATTTAATTCAATTTGAATCTATTTAGCGTTCAAGGTATTTTTGAAGACTAAGTTTCTAACTATCGCACGGCTCGTTCACGGTACCCGAATGTTATGCAATTGTTTCTATTTTATTATTAAGTTTTGTCTCCGATAATGGCAGATTAGCCATAGAACCGCGGTATGCAACTGCTCTCTGACGAATCGATTACTTCGTCTTATTGAAAGATAAATTGATTTGAAATAAGATTAAAATTATTGTGGTCTCTGCCATGTTCAGGTTTTATAATGACGATGTCTGTGGTTTCAATGTTAATAATGCTGTATTTAGGAAGATCTTCTAATCAAATAAATGCGAAAGTTTGGATGGATGGATGTTTGTTACTCAATCACGCCCGAACGGCTGAACGGATCTGGATGAAATTTGGCACAGAGGTATAGGTATTATAGTCTGGCATAACAAACACATAGGCTACTTTTTATCCCGGAAAACTAAGGAGTTCCCGCGGGAACCGAAAAACCTCAATCCACGTGGACGAAGTCGCGGGTATTAGCTAGTAACAAAATAATAATATGATTCCTTGTTCATAAGTTTTCTACAAGCCTATGTGTTATTCCAGACTATAATCTATCTCTCTGCCAAATATTTGATGATTCCCGCGACTTCGTCCGCGTGGACCAATTTTTTTCGATTCCCGCGGGAACTCTTAAATTTTCCGGGATAAAAAGTAGCCTATTTCCTTTCCCGAGATACAACCTACCCCTGTACCAAATTTCATTAAAATCGGTTGAACAGATAAATTTTTTGATTCCCACGGGAACCTTTGAATTTTCCGGGATAAAAAGTATCTTATGTTACTTCTAATACCTCCAAGAATATGTGTACAAAGTTTCATGATGATCGGTTGAGTAGTTTTCGCGTGAAAGCGTAACAAACAAACTTACATTCACCTTTATATATTAGTAGGGATACCTATGTAGTCAGAACTCACATGCTTAGTAATAAGCAAATTCCCTGTTCCATGGTACAACATACAATTATTAATATATAAATACCTTTTAACTCTAAAATTAAACGTACCTACCTACGGATTACGGAAGCCACATCTCTCTCAATTTTATATTAATGATTGTCATTACAGTAATAGAATTTAACGACAGGCTTCGTGAATCTAGGCGTTTACATTATCATGTTCAATTGTATTGTTAAAGATAAATTTGTTTAAGTAAATTGGCATTTATGAAAATTATCTTAAGTGACACTATAATAATTAATATTATATCAATAAAATATACCTCTACAAAGATCTGTATAACATGGGTACGACTTATGGCTACTTTCTTACCCACTTTTGTAAGTTTTAGCCAAGTAGATAGGTACTCTGTCAGAACTTTTTGTCAGTAAGTAGTGTGAATAGGTAATTACGTTGAACTCTGAGCTAGGTAGTATGTTGGCGTCAGATAAAAAGAGCTCTGGGACCGGATGACAGTGGAAAAGATGTGTAATGGTAACTACTTTACTCATTACCTAACAGCGCGGGAAGTCAACGGTTGACTGACGAAACAATAGCGCGGCAGAACCGTCAGTATGACCTCTACTGTCTATGGGCAGAACCACAGACCTTACTACTCGGTGGGCAGAACAGACAGCATTGCGGCTCAATCCGTATTCCGTACCAACAAATACGAGTACATCGATAAATCAACAACTGTGCGAGTTCAAAGATATATTTTTTCTGACCATTTCAATCTTTAAGATTGACTAGCTGATGCCCGCGACTTCGTCCGCGTGGATTGAGGTTTTTCGGTTCCAGCGAGAACTCTTTAATTTTCCGGGATAAAAAGTAGTCTATGTGTTATTCCAGACTATAGTCTATCTCTGTGCCAAATTTCATCCAGATCCATTCAGACATTGGGGCGTGACTGAGTAACAAACATGCATCCATACATCCATCCATAAATCCATCCATCCAAACTTTTGCATTATTAGTATTGCAAGTATTAGTATAGATTACTGCGTAGGTCTACTGCATAGAGCTAAGGCTAACTTGAGATATCCTCTATGCAGTAGGTAGGTACGGTAAGTACGGTTAGTCGGAATAGCTAGGTCATAAGTCTTTATAAGCATTTGAAAGGTCAAAGATACTTGTAAAAGTGTCATAGCGTCATTAATGAAATGTGAGGGACTGATCATCACGATTACTTGTATTTGTACATTAGATATAGGGTAACCATAATACATAATATTTACATAAAGGAAAAACACAATAAATTAACACTAAATAAGCAGGTCCCAATTCTGCGTAAAAAATAATGGTTCCGGAAAACAAATTTTATTGCAAAGAACTATGGCTAATTATAATACTAATTAAGCTACGTTAAAACGAGTTAGGTACGAGTACCAACTGGAAAATTAACATAGAATATATTATTATACCGACAGTAATAATCTTAATATTATTTAGCAAACAAGCAAGAGCTAAAAATTTTTTTCATCATACCTACCTATTCGAAAAACGAATATTGGCTTCAGAGGATAGCGGGAGCAAAATGTAATTTTTAGGCCCATGGGACTTTTCATTTCTCTGTTCTGATTGGTCCGCGTTCGTGCTTCTGATTGGTGCTTAAACGTATAGGTAATGTCCATACATAGTAGGTTGATACTCCTAGCTTTTTCTCATACGTAATGATGAAAAATAGTGTGTGTCACTCGGGGCCAAATTTTTTGTTCTCGGGCGGCGCATATTGAATTCCTCGCTACGCTCAGGATTCTACTTTAGAATCCTTCACTTCGCTCTGAATTCTACTTTAGAATCCTTCACTTCGCTCTGAATTCAAAATAGCGCCCTCGGGGAACAAACATTTTCTTTGGCCCCATATAACACAAATAACTATTGCGAGCTATTTCACCGTTTTTAATTGCCTCATCTGGTGACAGAAGGGCTGGCTCATTTTCGCGCAAAGGATCAGCCTTGCTGTCCAGCGCGGAAATGCAGCCAGCATTCTTGCCACCATTCCATGTGGGCATGATTTATATAGTAATTAGGTTAGGCCAGCTAGCATTAACTCCTATTGTATTATTTACAATAAAAATAAAAATAAAAAAAGAGCTTGGTCAAATTACACAAAATTAAAAGTAAGGGTTATTTTTTTTATCCGACACGACCGGAGAGAGATCAGGCGCAGAACCGGCGGCTTTACGTGCTCTCCGTCTCCGAGGCCAAGGGGTTGGATATACGTTGGTAGTACTACTACTACTTACCTACTACATGAATGTAAAAAAAAGGATAGATACCTAGATATAGCTAAGTTAGGAAAATGATGTGTAATATCCATAATATAATGTTCTATTACTATAGGTGCCGCAGGTTATTACTTACGTAATCTACCTACATTTAGATAATTACATGGTTTCACTATTAACCAAGGACACTATGATGACGGTATAAACACTCAGAATCCATAGAATATTTCTATTTGCTCAAAGCGAAACGTAGACGAAGAGTCAAAGCGCAGAAACTCGTATCTTCTAAAAATTTTAAAATTAAACTGGACTTTGAGTTTGACGCACTAATTAGGGGTACAAACTTGGGTATGATGTATAAAATTAATAACAAACAAGACATTGTTATTAATTTTATTTTAATTAACGTAACGTTATGCGCCGATATGCCCTGAGCCTTGAATAAATGTGACTTGTGGAACTTTATGTGTATAGATTTTTGCAATATGAAAATGACTCAACATTTTCCTGCCAGCGTTTGTGCTTTTCTTTTTCGAATCAATAAAGAGATTAAATATTCTTATCTTCAAACGACCAAAGACGCAGTGTTTTATATTTTTGCTAACGTTTATGCGAAATATTTCATATTTATCCTGCCTTTGTCCGGTGACTTCGTCTCCTTAGTTTTAAGGATTGCATCTTTTTTTTTAAGCTGCAAAATGTGTCGCTTTTAGGCTAGTAGCTAGTACCTACTACAATTTATTATTTATAGTTTTTCTACTATGCAATACAAGAAATGTGAGGATCACTCAACCGCAAAATTCGTAACCCATACTAACGTTACAAAAGTTTGTTATTTACAATCAGCTGTGGTGATAGTGATACGTACTACCTAAACAAGTTTTTTCACTTAACATAAAATAGGTTTTTGTCGCTTTAAGTTTTTGTGCTCTCAATTTTCAACTGCCTCGTTGGTCTAGTGGTTAGCATGTTTGACTGCAGCCGACGAGGTCCCGGGTTCGATTCCCGGGTCGGGCCATAGTTAAGTGTTAGGTTTTTCTGACCAGAAAATTCTCAGTACTAGCCCGGAGTTAGGAAGTTGGCGGTGTTTCACCCCCGTGCCTCGGAGAGCACGTTAAGCCGTCGGTCCCGGTTATTATCACTAACATGATAATAGGTAGTCGTTAAAGCCCGCCAACCCGCATTGGAGCAGCGTGGTGGGTCTAAGCTCTAATTCCCACTCTCCTATGAGAGTGGAGGCCCGTGCCCAGCAGTGGGACGTTAATGGGCTGTAGTGGTGGTAGTGGTGGTGGTGGCTCTCAATTTAGGCAATCATACAAATTCCATAAAAGATTACCTACTCTACTTAGTTAGTTGGTACTTGGTAAGTTTATCTACACTGACATTAGTCTGCTTTGGTTTGCAATCTTTCAATAGGAATCTTTTATCAAAAAGTATCATATCAGAAAGTGTTATCTAGAGATAGATAGATAGATAAAACTCTTTATTGCACACACTTAAAACAAAAATAATAAACAAAAAGGTTCAAAGATAAAACAGGTGTTCTACTTTGACTATATACTTTAAGTAAAGTATTTTCCTTGTTTCAGGATAAATTGCTCAATAAATTAGAAGAAAATGAGCCTGAACTCGCCACGTCACCCGAGGAAGAAGTAAGTTACTTCGATTATAATATCACTTACACATAAACACATTTACAGACTTACAGAGGAAAAGGCTAATTTCCGCCAAATCACAACACTATGAACATGAATCACTTAGAAAAGAGAACAACTTAAAGAGAGTATGAATTCAAATCTTGCCCATGAGTCATGGCGTTATTTTTATTTAGATAAACCCCTAGCCAAGATCAAAAATAAGTGCGAAAAAAGTGTAAAATTGTGAAGGTAGGTGCAAAAGAATAATTCACCCACGCAGCTCTGTGATTGAGCCTAGTCAGTCACCCCATTATTTTTCTTCCTTCTCTTCTCTTGCATGGCTCCTGTATTTACACGCGTGCGTACCTTCTGATGTGCCTTCTTCCACTCTGGAGTTAACAATCCAGCCAGGCGGTCTGAATTTAAAGCCTTTTCAGCAAACCTATCTTTTCCGTTTTCCAGTGTGTAATATGTGTAAACGCGAAGGCGACGATGCAAACATCGCCGTGCGGCCACCGTGTGGTCTGCCGGCGGTGTTTCGTCAAGACCATCCAGATGGCCGTCAGTCAGAGACTGCTGCCGCTACGCTGTGTCATCTGCCGGGCGAAGATCCTGCGACTGCGCCAGGCACCTCGCTTGGTGACGAGCAAAAGTTGGCAGGTAAGTGCGGAAAATCTACAATAATATCCACACCTGTATAAGTCTGTCTTTGTCCCCGCCATAGCGCTGTCCCGCTTTTCAGACTAGATGGCGTTAGTAAAATTAGTTCACATTCTTTGTTTGACAGGGCCCGTCTAAGTAAATTGAGGTCGTTGCATTATGATGGTATTGCCAGCAGTACAAAAACCATTCAAATGGTCACCACCCAGATACTCAAAACATCTGGAATTGGTTTTACATTTATGATCATGGTTTTAACACCTTCAGCGAGCATAATATTATAGAGCAGCATTTTCCAAATTCTGATTATATTATTCAATTCCAGTACCTATTGACGAAAATAAAATGTGGAAAACATAAAGTTAAAAAACGCGTGGCTGAGCGTTGCGTTTGAGTTGAGAGCGTTGAAAGGCGGTTTGTTTTTTCAAACTGACAGAGTATTTTGGAATTACTGAACTGTTTTTCTTGCTGATCTTCTTATCAGTCTTACAATTCAAATCTCCCGATGTTACACACTTTTTTGACACATGTTAATACTATGGTGAATTCCAGGTGTCAACTGGAAGTGGAAAGTCTTGGGGGGTACCGGGCTCAGTGTCTTCATACTCGGTCGGTGCCCGCTCAGTGCCCGCCTCCGCTTCGCTTTACTCCGTCACCAGTGGCGAGTCTTCCCTTTCAGGTAATAATTAATTAACTTTTAAAATGTACCACCATTTTATTCACTACACTAACCCTTTTCTTCAAATTGAGCATTTTTTCCAAGTACCTACAATTTGCCGCGAGAGAAACGAACGACCCCCAGTACACCCAAAAGCATCCAATATACTTACATATTAATTCATCTTAGTAGTTAACGATTGTAATATATAATATGATCTTGGCAATATATTATATTTTGAGCATATTATTGTAAAATCTTTCATTCGTTGTTCTATTAAAATTGTTGACGTACAAAAAATAGCCTTCATTAAATCAGCTTACCTGCCCTGCAGTCTACTATACATCGGATCCTCAAAATTTTGTCATACTGTATGTTCCCGATATGTAAGCTGCAAGTTGAAACTCTCAAAATCTGCCTAAACTTATTCCAGGAGTGTCTTCCGTATCATCTAACAGTGGTGGCAATGTCAGCAACACTGGATGCTCCACCAAGCTGTGTGGAGGCGCGAAGTGCGGTGGGGCGTGTCTAGGCGCGGTGCCTAGGGTCCCTGCCGCCACCGCTCCGCCTAGACCGCGGCAACCTGCGTCCAACTCTCTTCGACGATCACAGCATCATAGCATGAAGGTAATTCTACCTATCATAGAGTAACCTGTAGGTATAATCACACATTGGTGGCAATGTGAGTAACACGGGATGCTCCGCCAAGCTGTGTGGAGACGCGAAGTGCTTTCTTGCGTGCGTGCATACTCCACGCGATCGGCGCATAAGACACCTGTAGTTATGTCCTGTAGGAAATAAACAAATTGAATGTTGAGTAGGTACTTATTCATCTCGTATCAGTAAGAGCAACGTTCAAAGTATTTGAATCAATTTCTTTAATGATCTGCACTACGTGCTCGGTGCCTAGAGACATATTTTGGTAACTACTTCCACATTAGTAAAACTTCAAGTTTTAATTTTCTGATGGAAGTCAAGATGTCCAAAACTATGGTCAAATGTAGGGCACTTTTACTACAATGTAAATTATATTTAGATGTAGGTACTTACAACGTTTTCATTTCCTAGCTACATTTTAATTAAATAATTTAGTAGGTAGGTATAGGTAGGAAAATCTAATTACGGTAAGCATAAAATATATATACCTAGCTACAACGCTTTGAAAATACTAGACAACGAAATAATATTCGAGATCTCATATCGGCCATTATGAATTTTCAAATTCAAAAATAATGTTAACGAAATCCTTTCCTCTCATTTCAGGCGAGATTGCAAGATTATCAAGTACACAGCTATACGGGTGGGCCGGCCGCCGGCGAGCCTTCGGGCAGACTACCTCCCATCCGCGAATTCCAAAGAGAATTTCGCGAAGGACGCCGCGAAAGCGCCGCTGCCGCATCGGCGTCAACTAGAATAAGGTTGTACTTACTCTCATTGCTAATGGTAGGATGTTTAACCGAGTACTTACGGCCAAGCCGTAAGGGTCATAGTTTTAGCAGTCTATGTAAATGTATGTATATTTGCATCTAACTACCTATTTATGTATGTTCCACAGTAGCGCCTTTACTACTGAGCCGATTTTGATGAATGAGGTGCCAATCGATTCGTTATTAAGAAACGAGCAACTGCTGAGTTTCTTGCCGGCTCAGTAGAATCAGTTTTCCGAACCGGTGATAGAACGTATCATAAGTGACACAAGTTGTTCACATGAAATAAATAAATTATTTATCATTATGGTCCGGGTGACATAGGCTACTTTTTAAACGAACAAAATCGATACGACGGATATAACATCGAAAAAAGTGAGGGCCCTTGAAAATGTTTCCATAGTAGGTTTATATCTACAGTATTTTAATTAATACTTAAATGTAACTACTGCTTGCTGTCTATAAATTACTTCATCACTACAGCCTATTAACGTCCCACTGCTGGGCACAGGCCTCCACTCTCATAGGAGAGCGGGAATTAGAGCTTAGACCCACCACGCTGCTCCAATGCGGGTTGGCGGGCGGGATAAATTACTTAGGTACTCAAAAATTTTATACAGCTATAAAAATAAGTTTAATATTTAGTTAAATAATATAAAACACGATTTATATTTTACAGATGCGCACAAAAAATTGTAACGCAGCTAGAAACATCCCCGCAAAAGAATAAGCAACATTTTTTCCGACCCTTAAAACCACCTAATGAAGACGAAACGCCACCAAAATCAAGAGATCATAGTAAAGAGAATGACAACAAAAAGGAAAACCCCAAAGCGAAACCAAAAAAAGAAGAAAAGAAAAAGAAAGACCCTGATGAAAATGTAAAACAAGGTGAGAAGAATAAAAAAGACGAAAGTAATGATAATAAAAAGAACGAAACAGCTGAAAAGAAAAAGGAGGAAAAACTTAGACTTAAGGCGGAGAAAGAAGCCAAAAAAGAAGCTAAGTTACAAGCTAAAGAAGAAGAAAGACAAGCTAAGCTTCTCGCTAAAGAGGAAGAGAGACAAGCGAAGCTTTTAGCAAAAGAAGAAAAGAAAAAAGCCAAAAAAGAGGCAAAACTTGCGGCACAATCAGAAAAAGAAAAAGCTAAATAATAAAATATCCTTATTATAATTTTACATCTTAGAACTTTTAGCCGTCTTTAGAATTTAGATTTGGAAATCGTTACTATCGGAACAAAGATAAAATTTTGCAAGTATTGTACATTCGTATTACTTAGCCATAAATAAATGTAACTAATAAAATAATTAATTAGCATGATTTATTTTATATTTTTTTACTCCTTTTGTTACCCTACATTATATTTTTATCTAATAAGACCATTATGAATGAAATAGATAATGTTAGATAAATAGTAATTAAGTAGATAAAGATTATGTTACCAAGTAGTGCATTAACGAAATAACTCTCGCATTGTTACTCATTATAAAATTGGAATGTTAAATATAAATAAATAAAATAGTTTTAAAACCAAAGGTTATAAAAAGCAATTTAATAAAATAGATGTTGGGTCATAGTTGGAATTTTACAAACTGCGAAGACTGAACGAATGAGATAAAGAAATCATATCGTTTTGTAACTTGTGTGTAACAGTCGTAGTTAAGAGCTTTGTGTATTACTGCATTGCCAAAGAATTTATTTACCTATCTTATTGTGATCCAACCCATCTTATATTCTGAGGTTCACTTGCCAAAGTAAATGAATACTGCATCAGTGCAGTGCAGACTCCCGTGCATCAATCATTGATACATCGCAATAACCTCTGATTGGTTAACACTCTACCACTATTGGACGAAATCCATTGACGCAGCAAGAATACCATAAATTCAGCAAATCGGAGGTGATTGCGATGTATCAATGATTGATGCAAAAGATACGCGGTCGCCCTGCAGTACCACAAACTTAACTGACCGGGTGACAGCGTCGCTAGTATATATAAGAAAAATAAAATATAAACAAAAACTAAACAGGCGTAAAAGTTAGTTCCAATTTTAGCCACCGGGCCAGATAAGTTTGTGGGACTATGCGTGATTAATGCAGCGTTGCATGAAACAACAAAGGACAAATTAAAAACCGACCAAGTGCTTGTCGAGCCACGCGCTTGGTTCTTTAGTTGCCCGTTAATTACTGCTATGATTTTTTTCACGTACCTATCCAAAAACAACCGTTTAGCTTGCAATATTTCGGAAACAGATCCCTGAATCGAAAAATGGTGTTCTTACACCCACAATATTTTTGAACGACCTGTCCAATGATACCCGACACTATGGGATAGACGAGAAAAAAAATACCCCCTTTAGGTACGTGTAGGGGAGGGAGAATACAGGCACAGAATATGTAATAGTGACACAGCTTTACAATAAACCATGCCGAGCAGTAGGTATTAGGGAAGTGGGCCTAAAACCTTAGATAGTACATTGAGTTATGTAGTATTTTAAGTAGTTCAATGGTTGTACTCTACCTTTGCCACCGCACATGGTCTACCAGGTGAAATACCAGACTTTAGAAACGCTCAGAACCCAATTTACTGCTGGGATCTCAGAATATTTTGTATATTGTACTTAATTTCAAATTAAAAAATAGAAAAGCTAGGTAGTATTATTTATATTAATAAATGATAAGGATTTCTTATTTTAATGCTTACCATATAATTAAACATATTTGGATCAACGCAGCTTTACGATGTGACTAAAGCATATGGGAGGTGTGCAGTGGAGTTGAGTTACTTTTCCGAGTTTTATTTGCCTGAGTAAATAATTATTTATGTATCAATTTTAGCTTATTTAGCTGTATGTAAAGTTAATTTTAAATAATTGAAGTGTAATGAAAAACAGTGAAAAAATAATGTTATATCCCCGGATTAACTAGGAATTAACATATTTAATAGATTTTTTGAAAAATCTAAATACTTTAATGATCAAAGTAAGTATCAGATGCCTGTTTATTCAATAAGTTGATCTGTAATTTCTCAACCTGCTGTTTTCATTTGTTGCTATTAATTTTTCACTCAGTTTGGCTTGGCTTCACTCCACTCTAATTTTGTATTTTTCGGCCTTATTAAGATGTCAAAAACTGGGTTATTAACAAAACCAGTCCGTCTGTAATTACAAACGAGTCACAAGGTAATATTTTAAATATTATAAAGTAGAGTCATATCAAGTTGAGTTAGCATGAACCTAGGTAAGTGTTGAAGGTTTCTTTTATAAGGTTTCCATGTCGGAATCTATTGTCAATCGTTAGAAGTTTCCTGTAAAATAAATAACAATGTTACCTAATGATGTGTTTTTTTATTATTCCATTTTAACACTAAAATTATCACAAACCAAAAATGACCACAACCAATTTTATCCTAAAATTCACTTTTTAAGAAAAGTAGTAACTACCATTCAGAATTATCAGGAAGGATTCGTTTTGATTTCTTACAGCAATAATTTTATATTTAAAAAAATACTAGAATGAGTAATTAGAATTATTTATAAAAAAATACCCATTATGCTTATCAATGCATATCAGAATTAATGAGTAAATAAAATTCAAAAATTTGTTCTATAAATTAATTATATTTACTGACAACAAAAACTATAAATCTCAAGGCAAAGTAATTATCAAAGATTCAGAAAAAAAATCAAAAGGTTGCACTTATCTACATAGAACAATCATGATACTATACACTTGATCACTGAATTACTAAAATGCCTAAATAAACGGAGTAAATTTAATCTTTAAAGTCATCACCGATACGTTCCAGGATATCATCACCAGTTTTCTTTTCGATGCGAAGGTACTTGTTAACCATTGGTCGGTAGTAATAAGCTTGGTAGTCACTCCTTTCCGCCATCTTGCTGTTGACTTCCTTTGTTAGGGCCCTTAACTTCTGCTTCTGAGCTTCTTCATCAATGTAATGCAGGAACTTCTCATATTCCTGTAAAAATAAAATAATGTAATGTAATAGTTATAATGTGTATTCTCATTAAAAAAAATGTTAATATGAAGGGTTACAGAAAATGATCAATTATTAATAACTAGCTGATGCCTACGAGTCTATGCACACACCATGTACACACTTGTATACGCACATACAAACATGATTCTAATGCAAACTATACTCACATCAGATGCAGTTTTTGGGCATGTATTTAAACTGAAAACAAGCATATACTACACATTCACGATACATGCGTTGTCTGCAGATTTCACAACACACTTTCATTATAAATCTCTGTAACTGATTTTGACAAAATTTGGTACATAGAGAGGTTATTTGGGAGAAGGACATAGGCTACTTTTAATCCCAAAAAATCAAAGAGTTCCCACTGGTGTTATCTGTAATATTCTTCACCTAAATCCACATGGACAAAGTTTCCAGCATTATCTGGTAACTTTGTTTTCAGCATTAAGGGGCCTCATTGATGCAGTTGTCCTCCTCTGCAGTGACATACCTCACAGTAATGTACTTGTATGACCTATCGTCACATACACTTTCTGTGCTCTCAGACTACGTACATTTCTATAATATCTCTTATCAACCCATTGCCGGCACACTACTGAGAACGAATATCTTCTCTGGGAAGTTTGAATATACTGGTATTTCATTTCATAAAACGCACTTAACTTCGAAAAATTGGAGGTGCATGCCCGGGGGGGATTGAACACACAACGCCGTACATGAGGTCGGGTGTCTTAACCACTATGTTATCACCGCTTCAATTTAGTTTATAAATTCAAGTTAAATTACTTAACATTCATTCAATAATTACCTGTTGAGGACTGGTGTGAATGTATCGGGCGATGAATCTTGTGATAGGATGGCGGTGGTATTCCCAGTGCTTAGGCTCGTAGTCTTCAGGGATCGGAGTAAGCTCAGCGGGTCCAATAAACACATTACTGTAGAAAATTATAGCGCCGACAGGAATCAGCCCAACCATCAGGTAGTAATGGAACATGTCCTTGAATTTGTGCCATTGCCACCTGCAATGTTAAAAATAATCGGATTAATAGGCTTAGCTCCCTGAAAATTGGTTAGGTAATCACACAATAGGACACCTTACCTGGAGGGTTGTAATGCCATAGTTCTGTGGCCATGGTCGCTGGCCAACTTCTTGCCTACCGAGAAATTTACATTTTGCACTACGTACGGTGATTTTATGTTATTTTTAAAAAGGTTTGTGCCGAAAGATCGGCAAGCGCTCCAGGAAACCATTTTTATTAGGAAAAATTGAAATGTGACAAGCTTTGACAGCTAGTGCCATATGCTAGTGCTGAGTAGAGATGAGGCGTATATACTAGAACAGGTACAGGGACTAGGTATTTATCGATACTAGGTCGCACCTGTTACCAACTTTTAAAATACTCGATCCACCTAGTCCCAGAGAGGCTAGGTAGTACTTGTGGTCTGTGGTACTTAAAATGACGCGGCACCCGTGGCCCATTCGAAACGTGTCATTTGAATTTGAACCATATTTCGATCATAAATAACACGACGCGCACTCTTTTCACCTTGAAATATGGTTCAAATTCAAATGACTGACACAAGAATTATTTAGGCAAACAGGAGTGCGTGTCGCGTTAGTTTTAATCTTATTGAAATATGGTTCAAATTCAAATGGCACCTTTCGAGCGGGCCGAGTGCAAAAATATACTGTCCTTTTTTAACTATACGACTCCGCAGTCTTTCTATCTTTGTCTGCCACTTGTCGTCTTTGTCACTAGTCGGGACTTTACCAAATACTAAATACTAAATAGTATCCACTAGTCTTTAGTTTTGTGATGTGACTAGTATCAAGAGTATCAAGTACGGTACGGACTCGTGCAAGCCGCGGTCGCCGTATTGATACCTACTCGACATCGTCGTAATCAGCTGTTATGCGCATCGGACTTATTAATCGGTTTTCATAAAGTTTTGTAATGTGGTTAAAGAACTTTGTGCGTAATGATTGTATTGTAGATATAAGATTTAAAAAAAAAAAATTATTAAAAAATCTGATTATTCAGAAAACAAAGCAAAAATACCAAAAAAAAAATACCAAAAAAAATCTGATTACTTCAAAATGAATCTTTTGTAATCTTTTGTAATCTTATAAATACGCCAACAATGTCGATAAATCTTCACGTTGACAGTCCAGCCTGTGTAAAGTATGAAGGGAAGATTCCAATTCATTACTAGTGCGTACGTACGTATCTACACGTATTATGTACTTTATGGACTATACACGTACACGTACTTTACGTACTTTATGGACTAGGTGGAACAGGTATTTGGATCGAGTATTTCTACGGAATTGGACTAGGTGCACCTAGTACAAAATTTACCTAGTACGACTCATCTCTAGTGCTGAGTGCTCACCTAGTGCTTTTTGACAAAAACTGACAGTGACAGACGACAGTGAAACAGCAGGGTGACCGCGTATCTTTTGCATCAATCATTGATACATCGCAATCACCTCTGATTGGTTCACACTCTTTCACTATTGGACGAAATCCATTGACGCTGCAAGAATACCATAAATTCAGCCAATCGGAGGTGATTGCGATGTATCAATGATTGATGCAAAAGATACGCGGTCGCCCTGCTGACAAAACTTTTTAACGACAGGGCGACCGCGTAACTTATGCATCAATCATTGATACATCGCAATCACCTCCAATTGGCTGATTTTATGGTATTCTTGCTGCGTCAATGGGTTTCGTCCAATAGTGGAAAAGTGTTAACCAATCAGAGGTGATTGCGATGTATCAATGATTGATGCAAAAGATACGCGGTCGCCTTGCTGAGTCCCTTAAGTGACAGTAATGCAATGCTACCAACTTAATAACACCATAGAGATTCTGACTACTCCTTTTTTAGGGTTCCGTAGCCTAATTTGGCATAAACGGAACCCTTATAGATTCGTCATGTCTGTCTGTCTGTCCGTCCGTATGTCACGGCCACTTTTTTCCGAAACTATAAGAACTATACTGTTGAAACTTGGTAAGTAGATGTATTCTGTGAACCGCATTAAGATTTTCTTTCAAAAATAGAAAAAAAACAATAAATTTTGGGGGTTCCCCATACTTAGAACTGAAACACAAAAAATTTTTTTTCAGCTAACCCACACGTGTGGGGTATCTATGGATAGGTCTTCAAAAATGATATTGAGGTTTGTTGTATCATTTTTTTCTAAACTGAATAGTTTGCGCGAGAGACACTTCCAAAGTGGTAAAATGTGTCGTCGTCGTCCCCCCCCCCCCTGTAACTTCTAAAATAAGAGAATGATAAAACTAAAAAAAATATATAATTATGATGTACATTACCATGCAAACTTCCACCAAAATTGGTTTGAACGAGATCTAGTAAGTAGTTTTTTTTAATACGTCATAAATCGTAAACCGCAATTTACCTTTCATTCAATCAACTCAAATATTTAAAATAAAAATATTTTTAATAATTTAAAACTTACTACAGGTTTGTACGGAACCTCGGTGCGCGAGTCCGACTCGCACTTGGCCGGTTTTTTTTAAAACTTGGAGGTTATAAACAAAAAAACAATACCACCATGGATAAAAAGGTGTTTTGACTTTTATAGGTGAGTCAATGATGACTGGGATGGGGGAAATTTGAGACGCATGCTCTACCTCACAACAGAAAATAATCAAAAAAGTTAGGTGTTGCAGGGGGCAAAAGACATAGTATAATACATAGTAAAAGTAATTTAAAATACTTATTTGTGTAACTGTTTATGTATTAGTATGTAGGTCCTATTTGTTTGTATGTTTATTAATTATACCACCCCGCACCCGTAAGTTAATCTCCTCAACTTCTCCTAATCCTAAGGTTGCCTGGCAGAGATCGCTGCTAAGCGATAAGGCCGCCTTTTTGAATTCTACTTCGTTCTTTATTGTATTCGATGTATTTATTTGTGTTATTTATGTGTTGTGGTGTACAAAATAAAGAGTAATAATAATAATAACAGGAGGTAGAAATTATTATTTCCGTTGCAAAGAAGTACCTAAGTATAACTACCATCCTGCAGTCCCTTTATCTTTGTGTGCAGTCCTTATTTTCTCCACTACAAATTAGCCCTTGACGCCCTTGATTTCAATCTCACCTGGTGGTAGGTACGTAATGGTGCAGTCTAAGATAGAAGCGGGCTAACCTGCAGAGGGGTATGGCAGTTATATTAAACCCATAGGTACCCTTCATAAACTTAGAATATTTACCATGGTACCCCCAATCGGTTTCAAATACTGGATCGCTCAATCGCTTGGCGGCAGGTCTTTACTGGTCTTACGGCCACGGCCGAAGCCTCCAACCAGGAAAAATTCAGAAATACTTAAAATCTCAAAATGACCGTGCCAGAGATCTAACAATGGACATGCCATTTAGCCTACTGCGCCAGGACCTTTGTCGAAGTTTTATAAAATAAAATAGGACAAAAGACTGATTCCTCTGAAGTCTTTGGAAAAGTACTACTTATTGGAAATTCTGAAAAAAATTGGAATAGTTAAATGCGATTACAGTATGTACTGAAATTCCGGATAAAAGATTCAATATTAAATAAATTTGCGAATAATATTAATTATGGCCGCAATACTTTACTGTACTATACCTACCATCTCCCTGAGAACAACCGTTACTTTCTAAGATTTAAATAATACTCTTGGGCCTTGCCACCTGTTGATATTTACGTAGGGTAAACTAAACTAAACGTAGGTACATACCTACGTAGCTAAAAAACAACAGCAACCGACTGAAGTATTGATTTTTAGTTCGAGCATGCTCCGAAGGATGCTCTCTCGATAAGACCACCCACTCTTCGTTGTATTACGCAGTTTATCGTACTAATACCCATAACATTGTTATTTCTTCTGAATTCCTGGTAAAATAAATCCGTTTTTTTAAGTTCCTATAAGAGTTAAGTGTTTAAAAAATGGTTTGGATCGATGAGTGATATGGAAGAACTGCTGCAAGACATTTTCAGAGAAGCTACTGGACCGAAGTTGATCGCTCTCAAAAAATCATGTCAGGATGCCTTAGGTACTTAAACCTTAGCATAAGGGTACTTAGTTGTTGAACTTTTCTCTCATTACGTCTTAAATTATTTTACTTTTGAAGCAACGATGCACATTATCTAGTCGTGTCTCTCTAATCGCAAACTTGCAAAGCGAGCGACGAAATTAAAACATTTAACATTTTCTCATGAGCTATGACCTCAAGTAATAGGTATACCGATAGTTCGTCCATTTGCAAAAATTTTGAGAAAATCTTCGAAGATGTAGAACGCGAGTTCCGTTAGGTACGGAACTTCGCAAATAGTTATATCAGAAAAAGTAGTTATATAAATGAGGGTGTAATAATCCACTGAGAAGATACCAGTTTTGCACAGAACTATTATCTGGTTGTCTGGTTGATCACCTTTTGTAGTAGGTTTGTCCGCTACTGTAGTTTGTTTTTATTCTTATCTTTATTTATTATGAGTTTATGAGGCATTCGTGGATCGCATATACTTAACTCCTGAGACCAGTCCTCCGCCAGGAGGTTGTGTTCTGTGGACCTATCGCTATTTCGTCTATCACGCATTTATTTTATTCTTCACATCTCGGTCTTTTTTACCAGCCACAGCAAGCCAGACCACAGCTGTTATTGATGGCAGCATATCTAAAAAAATATTTGTTTTGAATGAACGAATGAACAGTCTATAATGTTGTTTTCCAGAGGTGCTATGCATGCAAGAAAGCAGCCGGCGGGCGTCGTTCGAACTACGGCGCGCGTGCTTGCTGCCCTTGCAGATCGCGCTCGAGACCAAACGCCCGCGCCTAGTCGCCTTCGCTCTCCAGGGGTTTCATGTGAGGAATTAAATTATTAACTATGTGATGATGACCCCTATTTGACGTATCTGCCAACGTCGGACCTGATTTATATTAGGTGTCGGCTATGTGAGCGCTGATGGCTCGCGAAACCTTTGTTTTAAAAGTCCGATATTAACTAGATAAGCGTATTTGCTCGATTTTTCTGATACGAAACGCTACGGTGTGGAACACCCTCCCAGCGCACGTGTTTCCTGCCATATATAACTTAAATACCTTCATGACAAGAGTGAACAGGCATCTTCTAGACAAGCGCGTTCTAACCTAGTCATTGCTTTGCCCTAAGCATGATTGTCGTCAAGCGCAAGCCTATATCGCATTAAATAAAAATGATAGGAACCGTTAAGGTTTGGCGTCCCTTCCGGCGTCCGGGTTTCCTGCCACGTATGACAATTACTACCTTCAAGGTAATAATGAACAGGCATTTTCTGGGTAAACGCACTCCAACCTAAGTTAGACCTTAAATCATTGCTTTTCAAAAGCATGTTTGTCGTCAAGCACAAGCCTATCGCTGTACCAAAATACAAATATTAGAATCGTGGGAAATTCTGTCAGTCTGTCTGCGACGTTTTACATCACCATGGTCAGGTATTTTTAGTTTTAGATAGACATTTGCGTCGCGACTCGCGATCAATCCAATAAAAACTCCTAATAATGTGCATAACTTTGCGGCGATGATATGGGATCGTTTAACGATCGCCTTTTTCTTTTTTCTTTTTGTTGTATTTTGGTAATAACTGCATGGTAATGAGCAAAATTTCTGCTTCCATAGAAAATACTCCGTGATGATCGTTTCCACCGCGGCATCGAACCGGAAGATGATTCGCTCTGGATGCCATCGCAGCTGCTGTGCGCCACCACTTCTGTTATGTACCATCTGCCCGACACTCAGGTAATAATCTGATATTTCAAATTACGATGTTTCGAACGTTTTTGTTCAACATTTCTGATACGAACCTATAACTTAAGTAGGTACTTACCTTTAAGGCAAGAGTGAATATATTTACGTTTGCGTGCAAACTGAAGAAAGGGCTCAAGAAAGCTCAATATCAGAAAGTTAGCTGTTGGTTGCGCAAAATTCCTTGTATTCTCAGCAAGAAGCTGGACAGTACTGGTCCAACGCTTGTCCAGTAAAGATAGAGTATTAGATATAATTCATTGGGCGTGTATCACCACCATATTGATGCTACTTATCTCGTATTGTAACAGTATGGTACGAAATGTTACAGTTTGAATAAGCGTATATTGAATTTATTATATAATTAGTTAAATGACACCAAAGCTTCTGAAGGATCAGACATATGTAATTTATTTGCATCATTTTTCTCTTCCACCTTCACTAGCTCCGCATCAAACAATTTTCATTCATATGACACCACCTCCACCAACACATTACCTAATATTTATATTTCACAAAAAACAGTTTTTAAACATTTGAAAAAGCTCGACATTAGCAAAGGCCCGGGGCCTGATGGTATACCACCATATTTTATTTCGAAGTTTTCATCATCGTTAAGTCTACCTTTATTCCTTATATTTAATAAATCCCTATCCAGTGGAATCTTCCCCACGGTTTGGAAGACCGCTAAAGTAGTACCAATATACAAAAGTGGCAAAGTTGAAGACGTAAGTAATTACAGACCAATCTCGATTCTATCGGCTTTTGCCAAAATATTCGAAGCTCTAATTTATCCAGTTTTAAAATATCACACCAAACATATCTTTATTAACGAACAACATGGCTTTATCAACTCTCGTTCCACGAATACCAACTTGGCCACTTACCATAATGAACTCGTCAATGCTGTGGACGCTGGTAAGCAAATCGACGCCATATACATGGATTTTGCCAAAGCATTTGATAAAGTATGCCATGCGGTGCTTCTGAAAGTTAGAACTCTACGGAATAAGTGGTTCCATCCTCGATTGGTTTAGGTCATATCTACAGAGCAGAACTCAATACGTAGTAATAAAGCTAGCAAAAACTATTAAAAGCCATACTGATAGTGCATTACTCCAAGATGATCTTGATTCTGTAACAAACTGGTGTACTATAAATACCATGGCCTTAAATGCAAAAAAATGTAATTTTATAGTATTTTCCCGCAATCGAAATATCATTCAATCTCAATATCACATTAATGGCACAGCAATAGATAAATTGCAAGAATTGAGAGATCTGGGTATACTTTTTGATAGCAAACTCACTTTTAATCCACAAATTAATAACGCAGTTACCAAAGCTTCATAAATGTTAGGATTTTTAATTCGTAATAGTAAAACTTTTCCACCTCGTACTAAAATTAAAATATATAATACTTACGTTAGAAGTATACTCGAATACTGTAGCGTTGAATGGTCGCCAAATTATTCCACTCATCAGTTGCGGATGGAACGCGTTCAAAAAAGGCTTTTGAGGCACCTTACATATTCATTTAAATTACAGAAACGACTTCCCACCTATAACGACAAACTGGAACATTTTAATATGACTAGTTTAGTCAATCGCAGAAAGATTTTAGATATGACCTTCCTCTATAAAATCCTCAGAAATAAGATTGACTGTCCACAACTCCTTCAAACAATTAATTTGAGAGTACCAATTAGATTTCCCAGACAATCAACCGGCCTTTTACACCAACCTATAGCGAAAACCAATCTAAAGCAATTTTCTACCATATCTAGATTAACTAAAATTTACAATTCTATTAGTAAAGAGGTAGATGTCTTCCATGACACGCTGCGAAAGTTCAAAAAAGAAATATTAAGATTGTTAAGGTCGTCTTAATACTACAATTAGTATTAAGTATAATAAGTTTTTTTTTTTTTTTGAATAATTTTACTTATTTTTATTTTATCTTATTGCAATTTTTTTTGTAATTTTTCTATAATTTTTGTAATTTTTGCAATTTTTGTTTTTATTTTACGCTTTTTTGATTTTATCCCAGTAGCTTTTTATTTTTTATACTTTTAGTCATTTAAGGCGCATGATGTGACACCTGTCATAGATTGTACATTTAACAACGTGTGTAATTAGTATTTTAGTTTTTTATGTATTACTTGAATGTATCAATTTCTTGGTCGTGCTAATAAATAAATAAATAAAATAAATAAATTAGGATACAAAAAAAATATATTTAGAAATGATAAATTAAGAAAAAACTATTACTAACTAGATGATGCCCGCGACCTCGTGTGGATTAAGGTTTTCTGATTCCCGCGGGAATTATTTTGCGGAATAATAAGTAGCCTATTGAAAGAAAGAAAGAAAAAACATTTACTTCCTAACTGTGCCACATACAACAAGCATACCTACCTACAGAGGTAGATCACCCCCGATCGATTGCCTTCGTCGGGATTCAAACTATCCCTATAGGTACCAAATTTCATCAAATCGGAACAGATGGGCCGTGAAAGCGCAGCAGACAGAGAGACAGACACACTTTCGCATTTATAATATTTATATAATATGGAGATATGGATTATATTTACAAAAAATACACGGCGTCCAAGGGACGTATTTCCGAAACGGATAGGTATGAAATCGCACTACTACACATGCTTCATTCCCACGCACACACATGCACGGATAAGCTGCGTTGAATCAATTTGTATCGATAGTCGATACTACGATATATTATTATTTATTGTTTTATCTATTTTTTATTTCGGGACTTCGGGCTCGTTTTGTTATTTATAATGAGATCTTAGCTCAATACTTGGTGAAGTGACCTGAAGGTATACTTCAACGACTACTACTGGAAATCCTAGACGCGTAGAGCTAGGCATATCGAATTTGGGCTCGTTTTGTTAGTTATGATGAGATCTTACCACAGAACTTGGTGCAGTGACCTGAAGGTATACTTCGACATCCACAACTGGAACTCCTAGACGCGTAGAGCTAGGTGTATCGAATTTGGGCTCGTTTTGTTAGTTATGATGAGATCTTACCACAGAACTTGGTGGAGTGACCTGAAGGTATACTTCGACATCCACTACTGGAACTCCTAGACGCGTAGAGCTAGGTGTATCGAATTTGGGCTCGTTTTGTTAGTTATGATGAGATCTTACCACAGAACTTGGTGGAGTGACCTGAAGGTATACTTCGACATCCACTACTGAAACTCCTAGACGCGTAGAGCTAGGTGTATCGAATTTGGGCTCGTTTTGTTAGTTATGATGAGATCTTACCACAGAACTTGGTGGAGTGACCTGAAGGTATACTTCGACATCCACTACTGGAACTCATCATAACTAACAAAACGAGTCCGAATTCGATACACCTAGCTCTACGCGTCTAGGAGTTCCAGTAGTGGATGTCGAAGTATACCTTCAGGTCACTCCACCAAGTTCTGTGGTAAGAACTCATCGTAACTAACAAAACGAGCCCAAATTCGATACACCTAGCTCTACGCGTCTAGGAGTTCCAGTTGTGGATGTCGAAGTATACCTTCATGTCAGTCCACCAAGTTCTGTGGTAAGATCTCATCATAACTAATAAAACGAGCCCAAATTCGATACACCTAGCTCTACGCGTCTAGGAGTTCCAGTAGTGGATGTCGAAGTATACCTTCAGGTCACTCCACCAAGTTCTGTGGTAAGATCTCATCATAACTAACAAAACGAGCCCAAATTCGATACACCTAGCTCTACGCATCTAGGAGTTCCAGTTGTGGATGTCGAAGTATACCTTCAGATCACTCCACCAAGTTCTGTGGTAAGATCTCATCATAACTAACAAAACGAGCCCAAATTCGATACACCTAGCTCTACGCGTCTAGGAGTTCCAGTAGTAGATGTCGAAGTATACCTTCAGGTCACTCCACCAAGTTCTGTGGTAAGATCTCATCATAACTAACAAAACGAGCCCAAATTCGATACACCTAGCTCTACGCGTCTAGGAGTTCCAGTAGTAGATGTCGAAGTATACCTTCAGGTCACTCCACCAAGTTCTGTGGTAAGAACTCATCATAACTAACAAAACGAGCCCAAATTCGATACACCTAGCTCTACGCGTCTAGGAGTTCCAGTAGTGGATGTCGAAGTATACCTTCAGGTCACTCCACCAAGTTCTGTGGTAAGATCTCATCATAACTTACAAAACGAGCCCAAATTCGATACACCTAGCTCTACGCGTCTAGAAGTTCCAGTAGTAGCCCTCGAAGTATACCTTCAGGTCACTACCACGCTCGGGGAATAGAGACTAATAAATTTCTAAATTCTATCAAATAATAAAATTATGTTATGTAGGTAACATAATATTATGTACCTTATCGATATATCAGCATAGTCGATAACGTAAAATATAAATTATGTTCGCTCAACTATTTCGTGTCCGTACAGCGATGTTTTTCGACATCAGCGACTGCTTGCAACCGAGACAGGGTCCACTCACGACGGCGGTCAAACGCTGACTAATTTATAATTTGAAATCTAACCAGAGACCGAGTAAGATCAAAATAACCCTTATTTTCACTGTGTTAAGATTAACAAAGTGTGTGAAAAAAATACACGCGATTTTTATTTAATTTCTTGTACAATTCGTACTATTTTTAATATTTTTCTTACCAAAATTTGGAGGTGAACATATCTACTAACAGATGGTATTTTTTAATGACAAAAAATCGGCATATTTACAGTAAAAAATGTACCTAAAGTCACCCCTAAATCGTCAATTTTGAGTGAAGAGGTGAGGGAAAATCATTTTTATAGTATTAAAAATAAAGATTTTTTACAAAGTTATTACCAACAATTGGAGATATAGGATCAATCTATGTATAGTAATTTTTAGTTCCATCTTATTTTGCTTGACTTAGTCACAAAATGTACTGAAAACTCCAATATTTTAAGGGATTTGCAAATACGCCCTTAATGGGCATGGTGCCCAATACACTGGCGCTATTACCTCGTTGATAATAGCAATAGCAAGCTCTTTGGTCACCGTATATTATATTGTGCAGGTGCAAATATTCCGCATGTACCTGTCAATGGCGCTGTCACCGCGGCGCACGCTCAACGGGCGGCTGTGCGTGTGGGCGTGCGGCCGCTGCGGCGAGGCGGCGGGCGCGGCGCCGCATGTGTCCGCCGCTGCCCGCGCCGCTGCTGCTCAGATGCTCAGGGCGTACTGTGCTCAGCTAGGTCAGCTCCTCTTTCCACCATCGATATATATGTACTAGATGGGCCCTTTCATAGAAAAAAAATTGGGCGTCCTACCTTTAGAGCACGCTCCTAACCTGTATAGCTCTGTCCTTGTCACCGCCATAGCGCTTTTCAGACTAGATGGCGTTAGTAAAATAGGTCCACATTCTTTGTTTGACAGGGCCCGTGTATGTAAATTGAAGTCGTTGCTTTCAACCGATTGCTTGCTCACTACTGGGCACGAGTCTCTTCTCTAAATGAGAAGGATTTGACCAACATGCTGGTCAAGTACGGATTGGCAGGCTTATCATACCTTTGAAATCTTTTTGATGGGGAACTCTCCGGTATTCAGGTTTTCTCACGATGTTTCCGTGCATCGTTTACATTTAATTCGTTTACATTTAATTCGTGACATTTAATTTCTTAATATTCACTTAACTCCGAAAAGATATAGAATTGCGTTTCCGGTGATTGAACCCGCGAGTCGCAACCCTGTATAGAGGGGTCGGGTGTCTAAACTATTAGGCTATCACCGCTTCAGTCAGTTACCCTACGAAATGTATCTCATCTTAGCCTGTTCATTTTTTTAAACCTTTTCTGTGAATACTACTAATACCCGCGAGTCGCAACCCTGTATAGAGTGGTCGGGTGTCTAAACCTTGTCTAAACTTTTAGGCCATCACCGCTTCAGTCAGTTACCCTACGAAATGTATTTCATCTTAGCCTGTTCCTTTTTTTTGTAAACCTTTTCTGTGAATACTAGGTCCATTGTCAATTGGTCAAACCACAATTTGGGTAGACCGGTTGCCTGACACCATTCTGAGTAATTTTTTTAAATAGATCGGAGTAGAAAAACCAAAAACTTTACTATCGTCACATCAGCGTTTTGACTTCCATATTGGTCACTGTCACGACACCTGGTTCTCAGCCTTCTTCACTTAGCTACCTCATGCAACTCTCTTTAAAGTTCCTATAACTAATCTCATTTTAACTTGAGTCCGATGTTTTTTGACATGCAACAAAAGTAATCTGTATCATTTTCAGATGAAGAATGTCAAGAACTACTGTCAGAGGGCTCGCCCTTGGGCAGAAACCACATAGTAGCTGTGGGGTGTTACAGCGAAGTCATACCAGTCATACAATACCTATGCAGCAGGCTCTCTGAAACGCAGTTGTAAGGGTTACTTTGACTACAGCGAACTTGTGACAGACATCATTTAGATTGTAGATGATCACCGCTGGACGAAAATAGTGCTACCATAGTCCTCAACCTTCTCCACTTTCCGCCACCCTCTATCCTACGCTTACACACGCTGTTTCCACAATCAAACTTTCCGGTTCCAATAACATAAATAAGGTTTCTACATACGCGTGACGATGGTCAACTCGTAGTAGTCGTATGCAAAAACCTACTTACCGCTCTTTTAAACATATTCATCTGTGCCGTGAATGACAACCATCACTCCTACTATCTATACTTTACTATAATCAGGACCTATTCTATTCTGATTATGATACCAACATCGACATAGGTATCTAGTACTAGTTATTATTCTGTGACATAGGACAAAACTTTTAAAATCATGATTTTTTTTCAGGATACCGAAACAGAATCCGTTAGCTTTATTCTTTTTGGACTGTCTCCTGACATTGATGTCGAGCCTTTCGGAGAGAGTTAGTGGAAATTCACACTTCACTACGTTCCTGTGGCAGAAGTTTTGTCCATCGCTCATATCATTCTTGGGCACTCCAAGAGTTGACAAAAATATTAAATCAAGGTAATATGACATTCTACCCCCAGTATTAAAATTTTCAAACGACTTTGAAAGTAGTAAGGTTCTCAAATAGACTCGAATACTTATTTTTTTAAAGAACCCATTTCAAGGGACTAATCATTTATTCTATTCACATTGCAGAGAGCATGATGGACATCTAGTTGACGATTCAGGCAGAGGATCTGGAGCATTGGTTTGTGCCCCAAGTTTCAATAGCAAACAGGCCAAAGCTATTTACAGGTAGATACCGACTTCACAGTTTCGCTGTCCTGTGGACCCCATGTGGCTTAGAATACTATACAGGAATGTTCTGTATGTGCTTCTCAATACATGAAAAGTTTCCGCCTGTTGTAATACATGTGTTTCGCAGGAGGCATACAACTTCGGTAGGTAGCAAAAATTCGCTAGGACTGCATTCACTTCTCTTCTAATTATGTAGGTACCTGGACGAGACAATCCTATACATTTCTTGAGAAAAGTATATGATCCTAAAATGCCATAGAAGCAGTTTTAATTTAAGCCTTTGGGACAGCCGGTGTTAATATTGAACTATTTCAGACCCTCACGTAATCTCTACAAATCTATGTACCTATAAGATAACATATATCTAGAAGAAAGTCAAAGTACTTTATAGTCAAAGGACTATAGTCTCATATGGATGGTAAGAGATGAAAGCCTTTTTGTATTTACAGCATTGCCAATCAACTCGTCCGTCTCGTTGGGTCAACTTCAAACTTGCGACCAGTTCTAGAAGCATTGTACCATCGAATGCTTCTATACCCGCCGATACAACATCGCGTTGAGCCGTTGCGTAGTGTTAGAGAGCTATTGCATAATCCAAAGAGACTGTGTCAGCTTGTGCTAATGAAGAAGACGGACCATCCAGAACGTCATAGCGATGATATGGCTATTGTAAGACTGTGAGTAGTATTTTTGAAGTGAAACTTCTTTAGCTGCGTTGGGCACTTTTTGGTAGAGGATAAACTTGTGGATTCGCGTTACCGACACCGAAACCGTCACCGCGTTGTTACGTAAATATATGACATGACATTCGTCATTAAACTTTAATGCCTTAGTTTTAAGGTGTATATTTTAATTATTTTAAATAAAAAAAAATGTAAATTCGTTTTCACTTTTATCGGCAGTCCCTATGACTGCCAATGTTTTTTTGTAAAATGAAAACTACCAAAATATTTACGATCATTAAACAATATGGCATATAAAATTCACGCTACTTAACTAATCAACTAAATCATTGATTATATCTGAAATTTAGCAGTAGGCCCGATCACGTAAATGTATATGCTGATGACTGATGCCCACAGTAGTACTATATTCAACAGCGTAGCTTTTTTGATAAGAGACTTGAGTTGAGTGAATCTACAGATATCATTCCGGACCAGTAGTAGATTCACTTGACTATTCAAAAGCACTTATCAAAGTCTTCACTTGGTCACTTTGAATAAAAATATTTGAATTTTGAATTTGATGAATCAAATGCATAACAAGAAAGCTTTCGAGAATTGGCAAATAGAATATTTATTTTATAGAATCATGGACGGAATTGAAGATTGCAGTCGAAGTGGTAACCCTGAAGTCGTAGCAGCGGCGGTCGAATGCGTATTCTCTCTCCTGGATGCTTTGGAGAAACTATGTTCTGGATCAGTGGAATACTTGCCTTTGGATACAGCAACCCTCATTTTGAATCACTGGCCAAAACTGCAAGACGCTGATTATAGTGGACCTTTGACTTACCAGACCTTAGCGAGGTTACCGAGCCCATATCGGTACGAGTTTAAAATTTCATGATACTGAATACTGATGGCGTGGTAAAATCAATAATAAATGTTTTTATTTTATTTTATTCTTGCAGAGATGTGGTCGCTGTTTTACAGAGTAACGAATCACAGGATCATGATTCTTCTGGTAAGTGTAAAATATTTGTTTGAAGCTTCTACTAGATAAAGGTAGGATTATGATCTTATTGTAGTTAGATTAAGCGGATGAAACAGAAGAAATAAAAACTAGTCAAATAGATTTTTTAATCAGCTTATTATTTGTAAATTCTTTTAAATAGTGAGAAATGTTTGTTTCACTAGATACCTCAGGCCCCGAAAACGTAAGCTCAGGCAGTGAAGCCGAAGCAGATTCAGATGCAGACAACGTCTTCCTTCCTTCCAGAGCAAACAATCCTGCATCACCCAAAAACGCACAAAAGGAACCGTTTAGTGACAAAACCAAAGCAGTTCCAAAAACCTTAAATCTTGGAAGGTAAATTTTGCGAATAGCTTAAAATTTGTGATATTTTAAACCAAAATAAATTTTAAACTCTAAAATTTCATTTCAGATGTACTGTGACAGAATGCAACGTAGATTTGGAAAGACATAATGCAAGACAATTTGTTAAAACTCTGCAGAACTCTTTGCTGCCTAAGCTGATACATCTGAGAACTTGTATTGAAGTACGTAACTTGAAAAACTGTTACGTAGGTTTGGTTATCAAAAAAATAAAACAAAAAACTAATAAATCAACCTTAAATGATTTTTTTCCTTAAATAACCAGATTTGTGTTCTTATCAAGATTTGGTAGAAGAAAATGTCCGATTTAGTAAAAAACTCTGATTAATTCATTATTTGTACATTTCAAATTTCAAAAACATAAGCTACTAAACGCAAGTATTATACATTTATAGGTGGATGAAGCGATGCAAGACTTCGCATCGAAATGTTGTCAACACAACGCATCACAGCCACCGGCCACTGCTTGCATCATGAACGCCGACGGAGTGTATTTGGCTACGTATGCTGCACTGCTTCTCACTTTGAAACAGCGACGTACCAGATACTACACAGATACTAATGTTAGTAAATTGTATTTCAAAATAATGTTATGAGCCAAATGTTTTTTTTCCAAGGCTTTTCATTGAGAAGTGTATAATGCATCTTTTTGTCTCCTGACACTATTTTCTAATTTCCTATTTTGAGTATTTTATATTCAATTAACTCAGTTGAGTTTATGCTACACAGAATATAAGTTTGTACCTTTTGTTTTATATGAATATAAAAAAAAAACAAAAACGAAATGAATCGACCGAACTATTGATATTTAAAAAAATGCGATGTTTGCTTGTATATCAAGTTGCAACTGATTAAAAAGATCCGAAACTATAAATCATTCAAATGAAAATCTTTTTGGCAGAAAATTCCAGTGCCACTGACAGAAGACGAATTCGTTGACGAAGTGCAAGGTAGTGGTGTTTTAGTATATTTGTCTGCAACTTGGCTACGAGAACTGTACCAACAAGTCTTGGCCGCTGATCTATTGAAAGATGTTGCTACTGCTGAACATCCACTCATACATCTGTTATCAGGTAACTCCTTCCAGCTTCCGTTTTTCCATCCGCTTATAATATATATATTATCCGCTTTTAATCAAGAGTGAATAGGCATTCTAGGCAAACGCGCTCCACCTTAGGCTGCATCACTACTTCCAGCAAGCGATTGTAGCCAAGCGCTAGTCTAAAAAAAACTGGCTAAAATTATTTTCATGTTGCAGCCAGCCATTCCAACAGCAATTACAAAAAATACAAAGCAGCTGTGTGTGTTAACTTGTGATGGATATTTTTTCTATTTTTAGACTTAGGAGGACTAGATCAGAGCCCAGTTATGTCAGATTGGCAAAAATTGAAAGAAGTCTCCATGATATATAATAGTGCTAACGACTCACCGCAATATCAGGCCAGCTTACGTTGGGCTAGAAGGTAAGTTATCATGCACAAGGTCTATAATAAGTATTTAAAAATCACTGTAGATTTTGGGCCCTCTGACATCAATTTTCAAGTCTTAAATATTTTCAGAGTTCTAATGAACTCTGAGGTAAGGTATCTAATTAAGGTAAAAAATATGGGTCAGAGCTTAGGTACTTCAGAAAATATTACATGTTTTTCAAGCTATTTGGTCTGATAATTTGTATTGTCTGGATAGAACTTGTGAATATGTAAGTCGGATTTCAGAATTTTAACTTGTATCTGGGACTCAATGGTCACTGTACTGAGTGTACCTCTAACCGGATACAGAAATAAGAAGCACAAATTACGTGGTATTATAACTACGAAGATCAACACTTTCGGAAAAAGGAAGCGCATTGCTTGGGAGGGATTGACTATACAATGCTTGGAAGGATTGCACAAGGTAATTTTTATATACACCTTTCAATATTTTTTAACAAATTAAAATCGACTAAGAATCTCTTAAATCTTTTTATAATCCCAATTGCTTAAAAAAATATGCGGTCATAATGATAACAGGATTCAAATTTGCATAAATTACGACGCCAAGTAAATCATTTAACATACTACAAGTAATAAAATTAAAAATTTTAAAAAAACCCACAACGAACTGCAGAGCTCCATTATACCTTTGACCTGTATAACTTTGAAACAACAATTAGAACTTAGCAAACGTAAGTATATATTACATAATATCTAAAACACAAAACTGAATCTTTGACAGCTCAGTAGTTTTTTTGACCAGTGTGGTGGACTATGGCCAAACCCTTTTCAAATGGACAAATCCAAAAGAGTCCAAACGCGATGGGTATACGATGAGAATTTAAGGAGTTCCCGTGATCGCCTCCTGACTCCATCATGATACCCTGGGCAGCATCTAGGTACAAGCTAAATATATCTAAAACAAAAAGCCCGCATCTAAATCAGCACAGTAGTTTTTGAAAAAAATGGTAACATATTGAAAAAAAAAAATCATACACTACAGCTCAGCTTGGTTTTCTATGGTCCTAAAATATATCTAAGAACCTTCTCTCAAGCTATATATATCTAACTAGTATTTCGCCCTGTGCGCGAGCTGCTAAAGCAGCTCACGGGTTGTGGTTAGACTTACAAGTAGTACAGATTTTACTGTACTAAACTGAATTCATTTATTATGGTGATAACAAAATAAATAAAAATGGCGCTGATTTTTTAAAACTTTGGTAACAGTTTCCTGTTTCGTAACCCCAGGGAGTCCTAAATATCGATTTAGGACGAAATTGGTCAATTAACAAAGAATTTCAAAATGGCGCTGATTTTCTAAAATTTCGGTACCAGTTTCCTGTTTTGTGACCCCAGGGAGCCCTAAATATCGATTTTGAACGAAATCGGTCAATTAACAAAGAATTTCAAAATGGCGCTGATTTTTTTTAAATTTTGGTACCAGTTTCCTGTTTTGTAATCCCACGAAGCCCTAAATATCGATTTTGAACAAAATCGGTTAATTAACAAAGAATTTCAAAATGGCGCTGTTTTTTTAAAGTTTGGTAACAGTTTCCTGTTTTGTAACCCCAGGGAGTCCTAAATATCGATTTTGAACGAAATCGATCAATTAACAAAGAATTTCAAAATTGCGCTGATTTATTTAAATTTTGGTACCAGTTTCCTGTTTTGTGACCCCAGGGAGCCCTAAATATAGATTTTGAACGAAATCGGTCAATTAAGAAAGAATTTCAAAATGGCGCTGATTTTCTAAAATTTTGGTAACAGTTTCCTGTTTTGTGACCCCAGCGAGCCCTAAATATCGATTTTGAACGAAATCGGTCAATTAACACAGAATTTCAAAATGGCGCTGATTTTTTAAAATTTTGGTACCAGTTTCCTGTTTTGTGACCCCAGGGAGCCCTAAATATCGATTTTGAACGAAATCGGTCAATTAACAAAGAATTTCAAAATGGCGCTGATTTTTTTAAAATTTTGGTACCTGTTTCCTGTTTTGCAATCCCACGAAGCCCTAAATATCGATTTTGAACAAAATCGGTTAATTAACAAAGAATTTCAAAATGGCGCTGTTTTTTTAAAGTTTGGTAACAGTTTCCTGTTTTGTAACCCCAGGGAGTCCTAAATATCGATTTTGAACGAAATCGATCAATTAACAAAGAATTTCAAAATGGCGCTGATTTTTTTAAATTTTGGTACCAGTTTCCTGTTTTGTGACCCCAGGGAGCCCTAAATATAGATTTTGAACGAAATCGGTCAATTAACAAAGAATTTCAAAATGGCGCTGATTTTTTAAAATTTTGGTATCAGTTTCCTGTTTTGTAATCGCACGAAGTCCTAAATGCAATAAACCGCATCTCAATCGGCCCAGTACTTTTTGTGAAAAATGGTAACATATTGAAAAAATAAAATCATAGACTACAGCTCAGCTTTGTTGTCTATGGTCCTAAAATATATCTAAGAACCTTCTCACAAGCTAAACATATCTAATGCAAAAAACCGCATATCAATCGGCCCAGTACTTTTTGTGAAAATTTTTAACACATAGAATAATTAAAATCATAGACTACAGCTCAGCTTTGTTGTCTATGGTCCTAAAATATATCTAAGAACCTTCTCACAAGCTATACACATCTAATGCAAAAAACCGCATCTCAATCGGCCCAGTAGTTTTTGTGAAAAATTGTAACATGTTGAAATATTAAAATCATAGACTACAGCTCAGCTTGGTTGTCTATGGTCCTAAAATATATCTAAAAACCTTCTCACAAGCTATACGTATCTAATGCAAAAAACCGCATCTCAATCGGCCCAGTACTTTTTGAGAAAAATGGTGACAAAAAAGTGCACAAACAAACAAACAAACAAACAGACAAACAAACAAACAAACAAACAAACAAACAAACAAACAAACAAACAAACACGCAACCTCTTAGGGCAAACACATATACCGTCTCCGCTTCGTCGAGGGTAATAAAATAAGGTGATAAGATAGATAATAATAATACTAAGAAACAATACTGAAAGAAACACCACTGATCACACATCAGGCAGAGGCTTACGGATGTCAGAAATGTTGTCGAAAATCATACATAAGTTAATCATTTTGTTTAAAAAAATACAAAACACTTTCTAATCCCTTTTAGGCAGCACGAATAAGCACAACGCTAAGCTTGCAGAACCGCTGCAGCAGTATATTATCCCTTCTGGCGAATTCCGCAATATCACAGCCTGCTAATGGAAAAATTCTGTCTACGCACGCCTTATCACTGGATATTTTGATTTCAGGTAGGTCCATACTCACAATACACGTTTCATTTTCACTGACATTCGCTTCACTAACATCAAATTCCTTTCAAGCCTATTAGTGAAGCAATTACACCAAACATTTCGTATGTAGGTATACACTTATTTCCGTCGGTAATAAATTACAGGGTACCTCAAAATCGTCGATGCCGTTTATTGCCGATTGATGCTTGTTCAGTACCTATTTACATACACATTCAACATAAAGCACAAATTCATTGCAAAATAAAACTCCAGATTCTTTGATTTGATAGAACTTCTCTTGGAAGCTTAAGAATCTTTCTCTTGGTAATGAATCCTACAAATATGTAGGAAAAAAATCACAAAATCGTCGTGGAACCTACAAAACTCTGAATTTCAAAAACCGTCAAAATTAAGGTGTCATCGTTGATGCGTTCTCTTATCTTAAATCACGTATTGAAAGTTTACGTAACGTTAAACGTTTGTTAGACGTTATTACAAGGTTCTTTTAACTCCCCAGGTGGCCTAGAGCTTGGTTCCAAAGCTCCAGAATGCTGGGAGCACATCTTCGCCGCTTGCCAATATGTCTCTAGCTTTGAGCACTCGTTGTTCGGGCAACAAGGAAACAACGCCACTCCTATTGTAACGATGCAAACCGGAAGGAACAAGACAGTTTCCATACTACAGGCTGACGCTAAGTTGGTACTCGACGGAAGAGATGATGAGACTTGGTAAGGAGCTGTTAAAAATATTTGAACATCCAAATCATGGACTTTTAACTCAATTCATTCATAACATGTAGGGCACATGACACAGGTGTCTCTTATGTGAAGTCATATTTTGACTCTACCACCGGTTCTGCTGAGAAGAGCAGGAAAGATAGTCAGCAGTTGCTCTTAAAAACACTTAAGTTATCTTTAAAGGTTATATTAGTTGCATTTACAAAGATTAGGATTTACACCTCTCGACCTCTTTCTAAAGAATTTTTGTATCCTTTGAAAATAAAATTAATTGAGCGTGAGTTTGTTTCAGTGTCGATGTCTTCAACTTCTTACAGCCTGTACTTGAAAACAACCCAAATAATGATATGTCCGTGGCGAAAATTGTGGAAACTTGTAGACAGGAGGTAAATATTTTCCGAAAGCCTTATGACTGTCGGTTAGAAATCCTCACTCGATTTCAAATGGTAAAAGCGAAACCGTTTGATGCCATTCCAGATATTTCAGAATGATGTGAGGGCGTTAAAATAATTGATCTTTCCTCAGGCAGGTAACGTGATCTCAGGGGCGGGAGCAGCACGCGTGTGCTGCGCTCTGTCCGCGGCTGCAGACGCTCTGTTTTCACGTCTTGCTGCCACTACCACGCTGCCAACATTAAAAGCGGCACTACAGAGGCTTGTGGCTCATAACCATAGATTGGTACGTTAAATAATCAATAGATCATATTTTACTAGTGAATAAATAAATTTAGGAAGCAAGCTTTCCGATAGCTTCGTCACTTTAAATCTGATCTATTTAAGATATTATTGAACTTAGGAGCCTATTGAAAATATATCGCTATGTCTTAGCATCTAGTCCCTATTTTTCTACGAGGAAATGCTTTTACTCTTAAATCTAAAGTGCTTATTTTTAAAGTATTTAAACATTTCCATCAGCACTTAATAAAGGTTACTTACTTAATTTTAAGCCCTTTTTTTTAGTTTATCTCCATGCATAGGTAGTTAAGTTATAAATCATCAAACAATTTCTGCATTATATCTGCCAAAATAAATATAATTTTTTATCCATTTACCATATTATTAATTATTATGTTTACCCAATCTTCTGGCAGCTATTTTCCTCTTGGGAACAAGATGTGGCTAATAACAACGCAACATGGTGGCGTCGTGGTAAGGCTGTTTCGGGAGGAGTCTCCGGGGGAGGGGAAGCGGCGCGGGCGCTGTGCCGGGCAGGCGATGTGGCGTTGAGATGCCTTCGCGCTGCAAGACCATTGGCTCATCGTATGGCCATATGGACTGTTGTTGGACCTCATTTCATGCAGGTACGACGATCAATTCATTTATAGGTTTTTTTTATGTCTTTTATGTCGAGGGACGAGTGGCCTAGTTGTGACAACGCATAACGCAGTCAATTGCGAAGGTTAAGCAACGTTGACCCAAGTCGGTAACTGGATGGGTGACCGAATTTGGAGGTTCAAATTTGGCCTTTTCGTCTCCTCCGTGCCTCGGAGAGTACGGTTATTATCATTAACATCTCATAATAATCGTTACAAAAACCTAAGAGTTTAAATACTCTTTAGTCGAGTCGTATACGGAAGGACGTGGGAACTGGGAACCCACCGCATTCTTATCCCAAGAAAACTCCTACCATTATTTGATTAAGGGGTCACGACCCTCAGTAATGAGGAATATGATGCAGAGAGTCTTTTGCTTCTTCGTCTTAATTGTTCATGTCCTCCTCCTTAATGTGTCCTCAACTAATTAAAAGTAACGAATACTAGGTATACAATTTGTAGTTTTACCTGACTTAAATTAAGCATCATGTTGTTGATGATAACTGGACAACCAGCTTAGGTCCGTTAATAATGAGAATTAAAATGTTACAGGCTGCATGTCATAAGGATATTCAAATATCAAGCTTGGCCATCCAATGTCTCCACGACTGTGCGACGGCATTATTAAACCAACAAGTTGAGCTGCCTCACTTCCACTTCAATGAGGCTTTGCTTAAGCCATTCGAGAACCTGCTATGTTTAGAACTATGTGATGATGATATACAGGTACCATATTTTTTCACATTCTCAAATGTGTTTATAGCCAAATAATTTAAGAAGGCGTCCATTGCATTTTTATTCTCTTTTTCAGGAACAAATAATTTCCTGTATATGTGAATTCGTCGAAACAAATAGAATGGAAATAAGATCCGGATGGAGACCGCTATTTAACACGCTCCGGGCAGCTAACAATTCAAATCAATATTCAGCTATTCTAGAAATATTCAAAGTGTTTTTAAATACAGACAATACTTTAGTATTTGCAAATGCAGCTCTCGACTGCATTCTCTGTCTCTTGAGCCACATTAAAGGATTACATTATGATGAAGTTCAAGCAACAGAACTTAAACCCAAGAAAGTAACGACACCTCCGCAACCAAAACCAAGTATCAGCCTTAAGTTTTCAAAGAACAGTAAATTTATACCTCTTAGTGAAGAAAAATCAGAGAAGGTTATTGTTGATATGTGTAGAGAGGCATTATATCATTTAGAAAATTGTGCCGATATTTTAACAATGATGTATAATATGCCGAAGTGTCCTATTTTCAATACAGGGAATAGAATTAAAGGAGATTTACCATTATCAGTAGTGGATCCCATCATACCAAATGATTCCCTTGATGTGACCAAATACATCGTTAATGAAAATTGTGAGGAGGAACAAATATCTTACAGAAAATTATCAACGACCTTACCACCTATGAGCACTACGAACAATTGCTTGCTAAAATTTGATAAGCCTAGTAATATTTTTAAAGTATGGTACGTTCTAATCGAAGGATTAATATCGGCTACAGTTGTGTGCTCTAAGAAAAACCAACCCGCAGCTATGGAAACTTTATTCAAGTTACTAAAAAATATAGCTGATGTTCCAGGAACACACTTTGGATTTCATTGTATAAATCATTTACTTCTGCCAACCGTTCAGAACTGGTTAAGGCAGATAAGTAATGTAAATACGAATTGGGACAGCGTAATGCCAAATTTTAAACAATGCTGTGGGATGACTACAGATACAATCGTCGTGTATCTACATCAGTTGCAACAAATTAATGTAGAAAGAACCAATGATAAAGGCGAAGAATTGGAACCAATTGAAAGCTTAGAGGCGACATTTGCTTTGAAGCAAATAATGTTAATTCTTGTAGAATGTATTGCTCAACCACAAGAACCAATCGCTAGATTAGGAGCTTCGTGTATAAGACACATAATTCTAACTTCAGGCCATCTTCTAACTGACAATCAATGGGAAATTATTTGTATAAGTCTACATAGAGCTTGTAATGCTAGTCTGAGCCCTTTGAAGCAGCTGACATATGCATTCAATGAGAATTCGAACAGTTTTTACGGTGATCTAGCTATTGTTAAAGTTGCAGCGAGACGAGATTGCTCTGTAAACGATAATGTAAGATTACATGCAATGGCTCAACAAGTATTTTTGACAGAACATCTGCGAGTAGACACTCATGCAAAACAAACTAATAAAAACTCCAGCCAGAATTTAATTGATGACCGAAGTTACATATTTCTCATTTATCTGCAAGAATCTATAAATTCCCATAACCCTGACTTGTTTACAGTTAGAATTCCAAATCGAGGATTGGTTGTTGGACTCCTAGCTCATCAAATATTGGTTCAAATTATTGCTACAGTACTTATTCAAGCCTCGTCAGACGTGTTTTACGGTTTAAATAGTATTTTGCTAGAAGGTTTTAAGAGTGGCACAAATATTTGTAATTATAAGTTCTTCCTTAATAAGGCTAACATTAATCTTTTACTAATGAGCTTAGAATTATCATATACCAGGGCGATGCAGTTCGACGCAAGGCCAGGGCTGAAGTTTCTCGTACAAAAAGTATCAAATTTAGACCACGCCGCCAATTTGTACAAACAAGCATCTTCCTCTTGGTTGATTAAAACTATAGCTCTAACTGAAATATTTTTCAGTGGCGTTAAGAAATTCAAATTGAGATCAACAGATGTTTCAATAATATTAAACAGCTTTAAGACAACACTAAACATGACGTTAGAATACGATCAATTTATAATGAAAATATTTGACTTGAAGGCAACGTGGGAACTGTTATGTTGTAATTATGTAAAACATCTCGTAAGTGTAACTGATTTTGATAATTGTGATAGTAGTAAGGATCGAATCTCATGTAGTTCTGTAGAAACAGATTCTTCATCGAATAATTACGAACACTATTTTTCACAAGAACCGTCTGAACCTGACAAACAAATTACCGTGGGTATAGAACCTACCGAAAATGTTTCCGAATCTGAAGATATCGAAACGGAAAAGCCAAAACCTTTTACTTTTGCTGACTTTAAAGCAAACTCTGTTAATGAAGACAACCCTACGGAATCATTGAAGTCTTCAAATGAAAATTTAAAAATTGCTAAAGAACCTCTTATCTTAGAAGAATCAGAAAATAAAATCCAAAAGGACTGCGATGATTACGAAGAACTAAAACATAACGTCCGCAAATCAGCTGATTATCCTCAAAGTGACAGGAGTCCAATTAAATTGAGACAACGTTCCGCATCTGAAAATAATGATACTACAAGAAAAGTTAATATTACAATATGTGATGGACCTGCATATGACAAGAACAAACACGTAGAACCGATAATTCCACCACAACCAGTTCCACCAGAAATAGAACAGCAAAGAACACTCAGTATTAATAAGGTAAACTTCAACCCTTGTGTTTAATCCATAACTTTCAATCAATGGATCCACCAATTAATCTTTAACTTTTGTTTCAGGATATGGAAGTGCAAAGAAATTGTTTTCAGAATACATTGATGGCGTATCTTGAACTCGTTCTAACATTTCCATTAGAACGGTTTCATGTAATAAATCCAGTCTTGCAGACCGGATTCATACAACTTGCTAAAACGGTTACCGATCCACAACTTCTCGATAGAATCAACATATTTTTCGATAAAAAAGACTCAACTGAATATAGATATAAGTAATCAATTATTAGTGATAATAATAGAACAATCTTATTCTTCTTATCCTTATATTCTTCAATCTTTGTTGTGCATAAATAAAACAACTATATCATGAACTGAATATTATTTTAATCCAGTTATACCTGCTCACATAAATATATTTTTCTCGTTATAAGTATATCGAAATATATCAACAAAACAACAAAATAACTTTTACGTATTTGGTATAAGGACTACTCCATAAATTGTCTTTTGTAAAATTCTTACATATGCTTATTTTCAGTCTATTGGATGTACTGTTCATATTTAATATTTAGAATATGCAAATACGTATATAAAGCTTTGTTACATGGCACATTTATCTCACAATAATTATAAAATTTCTACAACATCGAGTGTGCCTCAAGTAAAGCAGACCAAAGCATTTATAATCTCAAAATAACACTAACATATTTGGTGTTTAACATTTCGTATGTACAGTATCTATTTACAATAGTCATATCTTACACAATAGACAGTCGTTAACATTTTACCTTAAAACAAAAATGAAAAGATATGATAGTAATATTAAGGAAATCGATAAACTTATACTAGAAGCACCTTGTGTTGGATAAGTATGAACAATCAAGGCGTATGATAGGGCACTTAAACCTAAATCACTTGTTATTAAAGCACTTTCTCGGTTGATGAGATCTGCCAATCTCTCAGCCTCTAAAATGCAAACATTCAACTGTAAATCTGTCGGGGTTTTCAAAATTGATTCAACGGTAACAAATATTTCCATCTCTATTGTGAGATAACCTCTCAAAGCGCATTGGGCTACTTTCACGTGTCTATCAAGAGCAGATAAAACATTGTGTAAGTTAATAACACTTGCCGATATGTTAGTGCCGTATAATGCCCTGTCTATTTGCTTTTTGGAATAAAGGATTCTTAGAGCTCCACCACATTTAGGGCAACATGCGCCAGGCGCAGTGAATCCAAGACAATTTTGCATCTTGAGTGGAGGACAAATGATCCTGTCGAATTGGCACTTGGGTTCCATACGATCAGATATAGGACCAACAGCGAAGCACGGCCCTATGTAGTCGACACTGACGTACTCCGCCCAAGCAGCACATTCTGAAGTATACGTAATACCATTGACTCCACACACGTTGCCAGTCTGAAAACAGAACTACCTTTAAGTTTCTACTCTTTTCTCTTTTAGACACTTAGAAACTTTAGCTATTATTTCGGACATAAAAAATCCGCAGATTCAAGGACACATAGACACCTCAGATTAGCATTGTACACTCGATTATACTTAAGGACAATTTGTCTTTAAGGTCAAATAAATAATTATGTAGGTTGTGCTCTGTAGATCTCAGTTTATGAGAGGAAACATTTTTGCAGTTTTAAATAGTTTGAGTATCACTAAAATTAGTGGATGTGGATAGTCTGAAATTTCATTTGGATACTTACAGTAGAACAGCCCCGCATACATTGTCCCCAATACGCAAGTTTTCGTCCACTCATGACAAGGTGGCAAGGGTTGGAATGCGTGCGTCCATCAGTGTCACATACTGGTATAGACGGTTGAGTATTGCACGTTGTCATGTTCACTGTAAAGAACAAAAGATCAACTAAAGGACATAATCTTGATTTAAAAATATATCAGCCTCAATAGATAAAGAGAGAGAAGTGATTAGGAGATCTGACTTTGATGGTCACATTTTCAGCTGACGTCTTATAAGGCACCCATGCCCATGCCCGTACCCCCGGCCTTGACAAGCTAACCGGAGAACAGCAAAGTCACTATTTTTCTTCTAATTTGCGTACTTAATCTTGAAAGAGTGTTCGTTGGTTTGCAAGGCAAAGAAATTCTGCTTTTCATAAATTTGATCATTTAAAAAATTGCAATATTTCTAGTTTGTACAAAACTTACCACATTTAAATTGAGGACAGGCAGTTTGCAGACGCGACAGACAGACAGACCGTGCGGGGAGGCACGCATGATGCCGCCCGCAAGCTGCGCCCGCGCATGCTCCTCTTGATCCAAAGTCAATATCTCCATCCGTTGCTCCCGCGCATCTGTGTGGGGTAATAATGGCTTCAGTTAAAGTTTCTAATGATTATGAAGTTGAATGAATACTTCTTATACGAAAAACAATAATTGGAATCGTTATTGTCAACTAGCAGTTGCACGCGACTTCGTTCGCGTAAAATAAGTTTTTTTTTAATTCCCACGGGAACTCTTTTATTTTCCGAGATAAAAAGTAGCCTATGTCACTCGACACTCTTCAGGTCAGGTATGCAAATCACGTAGATCCTTTGTTATATTATTGCGACGTGATTGAAGGATAGACTAACAAACAAACACACTTTTGCATTTATAATAATACATAGTATGATTAAGTATCAGCCATTGATAATAATCCATACTAATATCCATACTAATATTATAAATGCGAAAGTGTGTCTGTCTGACTATCTATCTGTCTGTCTGTCTGCTACGCTTTCACGGCCCATCTGTTCAACCGATTTTGATCAAATTTGGTATATATCCCTATACCAAATTTCATCAAAATCGATTATCCAGGGGAAGGATTTTACTACTTTTTATCCTGGAAAATTAAAGAGTTCCCACGGGAATCAAAAATCTAAATCCACGCGGACGAAGTCGCGGGCATCATCTAGTTATTAATATGAGCAGGCAGGCAGGAGATAAACGTAAAGACTTTAAGACTGTTGCTAACTTGTCAAGACAAGCATTCGAGTAGTATCCCAGGTGAATTTACAGGCAGGTTGAGAGGCAAGCGGTTGCAGTGCAGTCCCGTCAGCAGAGAGGCGTGTCCGCACGCAAGTCACGCACATAGGTGCTTCTGCGTCATATATGTATGGGCTGGAGAGTAATGGGTAAACACTGATACTAACTTGGCAAGGCAAGCATTCGGGTAGAGTCTGCCAGGCGAGTGTACAGGCAGGTGGTGACGCGAGTAGTTGCACAGCAGCCCTGTCAGTAGGGACGCGTGTCCGCACGCACGTCACGCACATAGGTGCTTCTGCGTCATACATGTACAGGCTGGAGAATAACGGGTAAACACTGATACTAACTTGGCAAGGCAAGCATTCGGGTAGAGTCTTCCAGGCGAGTGTACGGGCAGGTGGTGGGGCGGACAGTTGCACGGCAGCCCGGTCAGTAGGGACGCGTGACCGCACGCGCGCCGCGCACACACGCGCTCGCCCGCCACGCACACGCATTCGTTGCACTCCATGTAATACTTCTCTCCTACAACATAGAGAAGCTTTTAAAACCTTAAAAATATACCCATTTATCTAGAAAATAAAAAAATAAGTTACCTATCATCCCACCATCTCGGAAAGAGTATTTTTAATCTTCGATATCTGAATGCAAAAGCCGTTACTATCCTCTTGAGCATAAAGTAAATTGAATTTAGAACATCGTGTGCACGTTAGTAAATATCACTCGTCTATGAAGTTTGTGAATTCAAAACATCATTAAAACCTATTTACTTCTATCTCTATGGTGCCGAATTTCCATACAACCGTTTTTAATTTGTTAAAAACTCACACTCGTAACCTTCTTGGTGTACTTTTTTAATTTGCTCTGCAAACATTTTCTTTCACGTCATGTCATTTCCTCGCTGAGGTGGGATGAAAAGTTACGTGTTGCACTCGAGTGAAAAGATTTTTCACCTCGTGCTCTTTTGATTCCCTCGCTGACGCTCAGGATTCTAATCAATTTTAGAATCCTTCGCTTGCTCGGTCATCAAAATTGAGCACGCGGTTAAAAAACAACTTTTCACTCTTGTAAGTAAAACAAATAACTATTTTTGTGGCCTTAACAGAGCGACCAAGCTCTTTAGATAAAGATTTAAAAAAACATGAATGTTGTTATTTTCTTTACCAATTGCAATTTTTATGATAGGCTGAATTATTTTTTTCTTCAGCTTTACGTTTTAGGTTATGTATAGTTGGATAATCAGAAGTAAATACAATGATCACAATGTATCTACCTATCAAACTGCAGTGGCAGGCTCGTCTTGCATAGAAATCATGTACTTTTATATGTTGCACGTTCTAGAATCTAGATGTTACACATATTATGCCTTTTTATGAATAACGATGATTTGAGCTAATGTTACTCGTACTAAGAGTTACATTGATTCTGCCAGTTTCCATAAAAAGTTATTCACCGACGAATATATGATTTTATGGCATTCCTAAAAAACTCAGAGGTGCTTATTCTTCATCACTACAGCCTATTAACGTCCCACTGCTGGGCACAGGCCTCCACTCTCATAAGAGAGCGGGAATTAGAGCTTTAGACCCACCACGCTGCTCCAATGCGGGTTGGCGGGCTTATTCTTAATATTTATATAATAGGTGTATTTCTTAATTATGGTCTACTGCACCAATGGTAATGAAACGTGATAGTGTCATTGCCTTACCATGCTTAACAACTTTGTCATGCAGTCGGCAGTTGTCGAGTGCCACGCTGGGCAATGGCTGGCAGTGCGAGAGGCCTCGGTTGCTGCACCGACAGATCTTGATGCAGACCTTCTGTGAGGCGCAAGTCATGGGCACCCTCACCCATGAGCCGATGGGGACTACGTATGAACTTCCATCACCTATAAACAATAGAAGAATTATAACTGTTAGATGCTAGACCTTAAATTCCTTAAGCCAGTAATACATGTCTCAGGTATTCATCAGGGATATCCATTTTTCATCGAGATATTTTAGTATGATTAACTAAAGTAGGTGATTGATAATTCTAAATATAATAATTTATTTCCTACGTTTTAGAATTAGGTAACTTCCAAGAGCCCGTCCAAGGTATGGTACTCTAACAATTAAGTTTAATAATTCACGCATTACTCTTCCTTATTGAGTAATTAATGTATCAATAGAACCTTGGATAAATAAAGCTAGAAAGTAAAAGAAAACTACCTAATGGGCATCCATCGATGCAAGTATATTTTGTGCAAGAACCTCCTTGGAGACAATCTCTGTTCACAACACAAACTTGGGTTGCGTTGCAAGGGGAACCAGCGCAGGGGGACGTTACTACTTCCATGGCAGAGAGTAGAGGTGGGTCGATACCTGAAAATTTAAACGGAAATGTTGTCCTCTATCACCAAGCTAAACACACACTTTAACAAAGCCGTCTTGCTATTCGTATCCACTTAAAGTTACTGAACATTCCAAAATTGGTCAGTAAGTTAAGGCAAACTAATTCTGAGTATATAATTATGATAAAATGATAATTTTTAGAGACTAAGTACCTACTTTATAAATTTGCACGTCAGCAATGACGAAACATGTTTGTTCTTTAATCATTTTGTCATCTTAATTGTACAATGTTTCTTGCAAATACACGATTGATTGATTGATTAAGTAATCTCGAACTTTGTAAAGTGATCTAGCACTCTAAATTCATGGAAACATCAATTTTTTAAATAATTTTCTAAGAACTTGTGCAGTGACGTTGGTTTAAAGCCTCAACATATTATAAACCGTACTTTAAAGTCAAAACCTTACTTGGAGACATAAATTCCCGCAAAGAGACGCACGGAGCATTCTCACTGGATGGAGCGAGTCTGGCACACAAGGCTGTGGCTGACAGAGACGCTCGCGACCATTCCACACAAGACGACACCAATCTCTTGCAATCCTCCATACAAAGCAGGCTACTGTGACCCTTGAAACAAAACATCTGCATTGTTAATGAAGTACTGAATCCAGTGTCAGTTGCGCACCTAAACTAATATCCTCCCGAACAAGTACAGAATAATAACTATTACTACGACAGGTATCTTCAAAACAAACAAGTTCCCCCCCCCCCCCCCCCCCTGAAATCTGCGCGCTGCCTAAAGTGATAATACAGTCAAAGATACAAAAACGCTTTTAATAAAACCCAAAATATAAGGTCGTTCTACACTGGCAAACATACCTTTGCCGTACATGGTTTAACGTGCAGGGCACAGGCCACACTTTTCCAGACATCTGTAGTACACTGAGAAGAATTCTTTAACGGTAACTGAAGTCCTGCTACGGTCACGTACCTAAAAACGTAAAAGATATTCACCTTTAATCGTATAATTTACAGTCTGTAGTCATTCAGAAAGATCGTTAGAGCCAGTCATCAGCATTATCCTATTTATAAACTTTTAAAGAAATGAAATCAGTTTTGAAGTCGGTGCCAAACTTTAATTTGGTTGTTTTAATATTTCACTTCTTGGTATATTGACAAACATGAGCCAATGAACTTTACAGAGATTTATGTTTTCCAGATAAAACAATAGAAAATTATTTAACGAGTTAAGTCATTATTATTAATGTCTCAACCTTATGTTTCCAATAGAAGACAACTCCTTGGAGATTCTCCCTTTTTCTCACTCTTTCTAGCTCTTTATCTCGTTATAAGATGGATAATTTAACTTACCCGCTACCTTTTTGCTCCGCTACAGCTGAATGTGCGTCAAGATCAGCCTGAGAGGAACAAGATCTAAAAATACTGGTAGGTCTGTTGTTCATTTGACTGCAGTACGTTAATCCTGAACAGCCGAGGGTACAGGGGGCTTCAACTGAAAATTAAATCATCACACTTTTAGTGGATGGGGCATTTTAAATAAAGAAAATTTTAAAGGTTAAATCATGAATGTTAGATCATAATAACTTATGATCCTAGAAGTGAACTTAGAGGTATTATTGGATGAGGACCTTACCTTCTTCTATGCATTCCGCCATCTCCATCTCCTGCGGGTCTCCGAGACACTCTGAGTAAAATTTCTGCCAATTTAATTGCCAGCCATTGTTGAACGTGTTGAAACAGAGTCTTCGACAGTTTATTGTTGCTCCCTGAAATAATAATAATATAGTCCTGTGTTGAGTCGGGGATGAGTGATGTTGAAAGAATTTGAAGTTGGCTACCACTACCACAAGAGATCATTAACGTCCCACAGCTGGGCACAGGCCTCCACTCCCATAGGGGAGAGGGAATTAGAGCTTAGATCCACCGCGCAGCTCCAATGCGGGTTGCCGGGCTTCAACGACTATTATCACGTTAGTAATAATAACCATAATAGTAGTTGGCTAATAATGACAAATTAAGTACTTAAATCAAAATACCCTGAATATTTCTAAGATTTAATCAATAATTCTTCTAATAAGGTTTGAAAATTCCTTATTAATTCGTACCTTTTGACAGCAATGCAGCTTTGCCACATCGTGTGGGATCACGTCCTTGGTTTCAGGCGGCGCATCCTTCCTGAGGAAGCATTGCCACATGTTATCGTGCAGAGCCGGCGCCCCGCACTCCTGTGATAATGCCTCCGCTATCTCTTGAGACTCGCCGGTACGACGGAGTACTGCTTCGCAGGTACTTCGGCACTCTTGACTAGGAGATTCGTGACAGCATGGTAGGTCTATAGCAAAAATAAAACTTTCTCAGTTTTTGTTCTTTATGTCTAAATATCTGGCCCGGTGGTCAAAATTGGATCTACATTTTTTTTGCCTGTTTAGTGTTTTTTTTTTCATGTCTACTAGCGACGCTGTCACCCGGTCAGATAACTTTGTGGGACTCTACTCTTGACTTTACGACAACTTATTCTTAATCGAGTCGGTAACAATCATGGTAAGAGTGAATAATGTACCGTACCATTTTTAGGAAAAAGTTATTATTTTCCATTGTAGTCAGATATCATAGGGCGTCTAATCTAGTTTACCACAGTTTTAGTTTTTAATTTAGTTTTTAATTTAGATTTAATTTAGATTTTAATTTTATCTACTTATAATATTTCAATGGCAATTATATAAACTCATGTTTACCACAACTTTGAAACAAAGTTTTTCATGTAATTATACTCACATTTAGACGTATCTGTGAGCACAGTGGAAACTGTGAGTTCTCGTAGACAATGGAGCAATGGAGGCGACTGATCACATAACTCTATCGCCTTCTCCCGGACACCGCTGTCTGCTCGCGTCTGACCAACTCGCCACACTGCGCGTTGACATGCCTCGTGACAAGTTAGGGATTGGGTTTGAGCTGAAAAAAAATTGAATTGGGAATGAATGAGCCATCGTAACATAAACATGCTAAGGCTATGAGGCAGATCTCCAACGCGGTGGTTTAATCAAATCTGGCTTTTATGACGCTCTCCATATGGCCAGTGATATAACTAGGTGGAGATAGATATATACCTAATAAGGTACGAGGATAATCTATCTCACTATTGTGATCAAACCCCTCAACCATCTGAAGCGAACGAGCCCGCTGAAATCCCCAGAAATAAACAGTAAAACCTAGTAAAAATACAGTTTACTTTCGGCTAAAGTACCTACTTCAGATGGATAAACTAAACATCAGCTTTATTTTTAAATGGGCATTGAAAACTCGAAAGAAATAAAACCATAAAACTGAAATAAATATTTTAACAGACATGACAAGTTTATTTTATCGATACCAAGAAAAGCCCATACTAAGAAGATGTCCTATACTTACAACAACACCACTGCGCTTCTTGCTGCTTTTGAACGCAGTCGAAGAAAGCGATTTCATCAGATCGACGACAGGGTTCCGACAACGCAGTGGCGTCAGCAGCAGTAGCGCAAGCGCGGCGACACCGCGGGGAATGCCCCAGCGAGCAACACGCTCTGCCCCACCAGCCTGAGCCCGAGACTACCTCTGAAAAATTAACTATTATTGGGATTTGATTGAATGAGCTTAACCTTGTTCAGCACATTAAATCGCAAGATTGCATTGGCAAAAAAAATTATGTCATCGCACTCAGGTAGATTGGTTTGCCATTTAAACTCCGGTGGTTAGATGGAGCGAAAGTAAGAGAGTGGCGCCAAGCGGCTTGGAATAAAGAACTAAAAATGAGCGCACAGGACGGAGAAGGAAGGAGGAGAGACATACGGGAAAATCTTCTGGAGCAGGTCCGGGCTCTACAAGGCGCTGTAGCACTCATGTTGATGAAATTGAGATGTGTGATTTCACTTAGAAATTTAAAAGAAAGTTAACGGGTAATAGTAGGGAAGATGCTTATCTAAGTTAAGTAAGTGTTCAACAAAATCACGACCATACCTTGAATAGTCTGATTCATACATATCCAGAACTCTATCTGCAAAGATAAAGATAAATACGCATTATTTGACGAAAACAAAGATTTATGTCGGCGTGTCTTAAATGATTTCCCTATCTATTGTTTGTACGTAATTCGATACGACCGTAACCGAAGACGATCACAAACCCTCCCCAATTACAATACAATGAGGATAGGCGGTTTATTGATGATCGCAAAGCAAGGTTTTAGTATAAATGCCACCATTTGTAAATGAAGGAATGAATATCATCTTACTCAATATAAGAATTAAGAATCGGGACTTTCAATATCGGAAATGTTGAGGCGGTGAAATAAAGATGATTTTGATAAATGGGAAACGAAATGTACACTCGGGTCTTTGAACTTTTTTCTACTTTTACAAATGAAAGAATTTAATATTTATGAAAAAATTCCTAATATTTCAATGATCTTGTCAATAAACTTATACACACTTAAACAGGGAGCAGTAGGTAGTATATCTTGATATAAATAAATAATAAAACAAAACTACAATTATTACAAAAGATTGCATGGCTAAGCAATAATAATGTTACAGAAGTAAAGAAACAAGCAAGATAGAATGAAAATATGTTAGGTGCGTACCAAGTTAGGTATGCAAAACTTGTAAATATTTTGTATCCTCTCTTCCCGCATTGCAGAATCGGAGGCTATTTCCACGAGGGACATCTGAAACAAAGCAAACGTAACATTTAACTTTCATGAGGAACTAAGATTAGCATTCAAAACTGAAACTTGAAAATTCCAATGAAAAGTCGGCGGTGATTCACCCCCGTGCCTCGGAGAGCACGTTAAGCCGTCGGTCCCGGTTATTATCACTAACATGATAATAGTCGTTAAAGCCCGCCAACCCGCATTGGAGCAGCGTGGTGGGTCTAAGCTCTAATTTCCTCTCTCCTATGAGAGTGGAGGCCTGTGCCCAGCAGTGGGACGTTAATGGGCTGTAGTGGAGCTTAATAGGGTGCATTGTATTAGTATCTAATATCTGTGGCGAAAACATCGGGTCTTCATTTGCATATTCTCCCATCGAAAAAAAGGACTTAAGTTATAAGTAGGTATCTAAGATAGATAGATCTTGAATTCAAACTCTTGTACAAACAATGTATATTATGATAGCGGTAAATTCAAGAATCGAAAGATTTTTTGCAGAATATTACGCAGATACTCGTAATAGAGTACCGGGTAGTAAAAGTTAGTATTCTGTGGTACGAGTAAACTGCATTTACAACAATAATTATTGTAACCACAATTTTGGCAAAGAAATGATTTATGATCGTTGGAGAGTACCTATACCTAATAATAATTATAATAAAGCTTTAACCTAATTCATACCAGTAACGATTCCCACATGGCTCTCTTATGAAATAATCATAATCAACATCAAATGCCGTACAAATAGGGCACAGCCAATAAATCACCTAACCCGATTTCGGAGAGGCAATAAAACTAACTCGACGAGAGCGTAGATCGAAATAAACAGATGTTCTCTGCTCTTTATTAGTGGCATTAGGGGTAATGAAATTAATTGACGAGCGTCTACCGTCTGTCCCTTTTAAAATATCTGATTACCTCAAGACTAAAACCGTAACGTTTTTAAATATCAACAATAGGTAAGTATCTAAATTTTGGATATACATAGTTTTTATCTGTATGGTATTACGTATTGCTTGGTTTTTGTGTGTGTGTAGTAGCGGGAAGATTGGAGCATAGTGTATATTACGCTTTGTAACATACAGATCTATGGTTTATATTGGACCAAATAACCTTTTCATCCCACCATGTCGGAAAGAGTATTTTTACTCTTCGATATCTGAATGCAAAAGCCGTTATTATCCTCTTGAGGATAAAGTAAATTGAATTTATATAACATCGTGTGCACGTTAGTAAATATCACTCGTCTATGAAGTTTGTGAATTCAAAACATCATTAAAACCTATTTACTTCTACCTCTACGGTGCCGAATTTCCATACAACCGTTTTTAATTTGTTAAAAACTCACACTCGATACCTAACCTTCTTGGTGTACTTTTTAATTTGCTTTGCGCGCACCATTTTCTTTCACGTCATATTGTTTAAATTTACTCGCTGAGGTGGGATGAAAAGTTACGTGTTGCACTCGAGTGAAAAGATTTTTCACCTCGTGCTCTTTTGATTCCCTCGCTGACGCTCAGGATTCTAATTTTTCAATTTTAGAATCCTTCGCTTGCTCGGTCATCAAAATTGAGCACGCGGTTAAAAAACAACTTTTCACTCTTATATAACAAATAACTATTAACTTGCGAATAAATTTGAAATCTTGATAATAGAATTGTTTTCATAACACCTTAGTTGACGACCTCCGTGGCGCAGTGTGTAGCGCTGTTGCCTTAAAGTGCGGAGGTCCCGGGTTCGATCCCCGGCGGGGTCAATTTGGGAATTTATAATTTCTGAATTTTCCTTGGTCTGGCCTGGTGGGAGGCTTCGGCCGTGGCTAGTTACCACCCTGCCGGCAAAGACGTGCCGCCAAGCGATTTAGCGTTCCGGTACGATGCCGTGTAGAAACCGAATAGGGGTATGGGTTTAATATATAACTGCCATGCCCCTAACAGGTTAGCCCGCTACCATCTTAGACTGCATCATCACTTACCATCAGGTGAGATCGCAGTCAAGGTCTTAGGTACTTGTAGTGGATAAAAAAAAAAAACCATAATATTATCACATCATCAAAACATCATTCGTAGGTTAATAGAAGAAAGGATAGAGAAATCACGAATGCAAAAAGCCAATAGTCAATGTTGACGCTAGTAATAAAAATTCTTTCCAAAAAACCGACTTCCAAAGCCACTGTAAAGTGAAAAATAATTTTGATTTCTACACACTATGTTGAAGTCGGGCGAACCTGACGCGTCAACTATGCCTATCTTTGTTATACTCGCCCGACTTCAACATAGTGTGTAGAAATCAAAATCCCACCAAAAACATTCTGTAAAAAAATAGCCAAGTCTCGATGGAGCTGCTTGTTTATCTCTAAAAAGTAATGAAATCTCTAGACAAAGTTGAGCCAAGTCTAAGGTTCCTTACTGCAATTTCTTTATTATTATATTTAATGTTATGTGACTTGGCCGTTGACCTGCACGCACTAACGTGTAAAAAATGTTCAACGGTTGATCGCATGTTTTTCAATATCTAGAGCGTGAAAAAATGTTAACCGTTGAACATTTTTTACACGTTAGTGCGTACAGGTCAACGGCCAAGTCACATAACATTAAATATAATAATAAAGAAATTGCAGTAAGGAACCTTAGACTTGGCTCAACTTTGTCTAGAGATTTCATTACTTTTTAGAGATAAACAAGCAGCTCCATCGAGACTTGGCTATTTTTTTACAGAATGTTTTTGGTGGGATTTCACTTCTTTTTGCAGAAAGCTGACAAGACGTGGGCTGATTGACTTTTTAGATTTTCTTATAATACACAGTTTTTTTTCTTTTTAGTAGTAGTTTTTTTATTATTACAAATCTTTCTTTTCTTTTTTTCCGGTTCTGATTCTTGTACACTAGCAACAGTTTTTCGTATTGCCCATTCACGTTCATTATTTATTCTTTTAGACGGTTTGGACAGTTTGATTTCTGAAAGATCGGCGCGGTATTTACGCCTAAGCCGGTTGTATTCGGTGATCGCTGATGCTTGAGCTTTTATACTCTTGAAGTCAATATTTATGAGGTGCACCCCATGGAGATTTGTTACTCGTGAAAGTGCCACGTAGGCTTGGCCACAAGAGAATATGGAGGTTCCAATATCCATGAGGGCACTTTTTAAGCTAAGACCTTGGCTCTTGTGAATTGTTAGGGCATATGCCACACAGATTGGGAATTGCTCTCTGTATACGTATGCCCGGGGTATGATCTCAAATTTTGACTTAATAGGCAATAATTGATGAATTATATTATTACCAAATTTTACTACCAATTGTTTAGGCTTTGTTTGGTCTTCCGGATCCCACTTCACTTTTTGTACAACGCCTATCGACCCATTCACTAAACCTAAACTAACATCAATGTTTCTCCTAAGCATTACTTTAGCTCCCTCTTTTATGATTATAGTTTCTTCCAGTCCAGCAGTCATCGACGCATCGTCTTCATATTTTTGTAAACACTCTCGGGCTTTCTTTACCATATATTTTGAACAATCCAAGGAATCTTTAGCAATTAATTTAATTTCGGGGTGCGGAATCGCTTTTAACATAGCATTATTTAACTGCATACACATATTTCTAGTCGGTAGTAAACAAACAGTATCTTCTGGTAAGTCACTCAAACATTGTGCAATTTCCATTAACTTTCCTTTATTGGAATGCGAGAACAGAGGTATCAATCGGTTAGACAGTATATCTCTGTCTGATTGAGTTGTCACTCCTACTCGGATTCTTTTTAACATTTCTACAAACGTAGAATCATCCAGCTGTCTCATATTTATCGTAAGTTCGTCGTAACTGAAAAGTTCAGTCCATAGGTTTGGAATACTTAAGGAGCCTACAAGTTTATTAACTTCTGAAGGGGTTAGTTTTTCAAATGGTGACTTTTCTCTAACGGGTGGAAGTTGCAAAAGATCTCCAAGCACTAAAATATGTTTTTTCCCAAACCACCCATCCTCTACATCAGAAGTATCAAATACTTCGCATAGACGAAGATGTATGTAGGCTAAAGTTACATTAGATATCATAGACACTTCATCTATAATAAATAATTCGACATTTTTTAAGTCTGTCCTTAAAACTTGAAGTACTTCATCTGAAAGCGGTTTGTATTTAGGAGTTTGCTTATGCTCCACGGGTAATTGTAGTAATCTGTGAACAGTTAATCCGTTTATGTTAAATGCTGCAATTCCAGTCGGGGCAGTGATAGCAACATTTTTATGCAGATGGTTTTTAATCCATATTTTTAAGGTTTTTATTAAGTAGCTCTTGCCGGTGCCACCGGTGCCACTAACAAAATGACGCAATATTTCCTTTTGGTTCGTAATTTTATTAGTGACCGTATAAAATACCTTTTTTTGGTCAGAATTCAGTTGATCTATCATTGCTTGCTCATTAATTTCAGACATCTCTGCTTCAACTAAATCAAGGTTGTTTAAATCTTCCATAGCATTTACCGCTTCCAAAGCTTCAAACTCTAAAGGATTGTCGGGTCCTTCATTTACTATATTTTCCCTTTCTTCGTTTAGTTCTGCTACTTTTTCCTCTACCTTTTCAAAAGCTGTTTGTAAATTATTTCGTAATGCAGTCCGTAAATTTCCGTAGCATAAAGCTTCATGTAAGTCGTCTTTTACAGCATTAAATGCTTCTGTGTATGATTCATGTTGCATTTTTAAGTCATCTAGTACTCTCCAGGGTTTAAACAATAACAATAAGGAAAAGAAATATTTTTCTGGCATTTGTTCTACATCATACAGGTAATGGTTTATTAGGTATGGTCTATTTCGTTTTTTTAAGTATTTTTTACTTGCTAAATCATAAAATTCTACTTTATCTGAAACTGGTCTTGTATTAACTAAATCATAGTCTTTCGAAAAGTCAAATAGATTCATGTTTTGTAATTCGTCAGGTCTGGCCGGGTAAACATTGTCTATCCAGGAATCGTAATATATGTCAGTCGAATTCGGGTCAAGCGCATTCATTTCAGCTTTCGATTTGACCCTGCGATTACGATGAATGTTTACGTCTAACCATCTTATTGTTGTTTGTGGGTCCGTGCCGTATAGTGGTATTCCCAATAATGTGTCGCTAGCTTCTAAAGCTCCGCATTCTCGATTCGATAATACTCTGAGACCAATATTATATAACCGGCTTCTAAGACTCTTTGTAGAGTTAATATCGTTAAACATGTCGGTTGCATGGGTCTTTTCACTTTTAGTAGTATATTTGGTCACATAATAGTTCAAAATGGCTGTTTTCTCTCCAACATATTGAATGTCAATATTTCCATTCCACGCCAAGAGCAAAGTAGGATTGTAGTCATTAATCATATCTGACTCCTTTGAGCGGACAATATTGTAGAGACGATTATTAGAGCTGAGAGTTTTTCTTGCCGCTATAGTTTGAAAAATGTCTCTTATGATAAGAGAATCCGTCACAGTGCGAGGAAAACCAAAGCGGCAAACTGAAACAAATCCTTTTTTGGTTTTCTTTCTCCTCATGCAATAACTGTTATGTTTGTGCATTTGATACGAAGTGACCCGTTGATGTAAGGTAGGAGAATTATCTTTTTTTGGAATAGCACATGTAACGTATTTAGAAATAAATGACGCTACCTCGTCTATAGATGATCTATGTAGAATAGGTGCATCTTTAACCCATAACATCAAATGGAAATGCTGAGCACCCCTGGATTGGTACTCTCGACGCCAAAAGTAATGAATAATTTTGCCTAAAGGTTCATCTGAACTAGTTATAAAGTCTAACATGGCATGAAACTTGTTATCTATAAAACGTGAGGTAGATACGGGGTCAAGAGCAACCAATTCACTGATAGTTTTATTGGCCATTTCAACGCCGTTTACTTCCCTGATGTACTCTCCTAAGTCATCCCACATCCACTCGGAGGGACTCATGGTAAGAAACCAAGTTGCTGGACCGTAATTTTGCGTCATGCAATTTACATCGTTTCTTGGTTTCTTCCAGTACTGTTCAGTGTTCCTCAGTCGGCCAAATATCGCGGTCAAATCACCTTCCAGCTCGTCATTTTTAAGCATTTGGAGATACTGTTCTGCCGTAATCTTGTCTCTCTGATTAGCACAATTCATTTTATAAAAGATTCCGGAGCTTAATTGGCGCATATTAGCATCATTCAATAAGAAAAATAGGTACTGTTGGTTAAGTCTAAATTGGGGATGTTTTGACATGAGCCGGGCTTTAATAAATTCACTAGAAGTTACTTTCTGCTGCCGATTTTGAAATTGGCCGTATTTTCCTTCTACATATAAATGTGGAAAACATTTCACATCAAGGTCTTTATCTCGGGAATCAATCGTTGCTGTGTTTACTTTAAGCATTTGGTAGAGTTCTGAAGCTGGTGCATTTTGTCTTCGTTCATTCAAAGGATATATAGTGTAATGCTCATAACCGGTTTCCTTTTCTCTTGTGATTTGAGTTAATAGTGCTGCTGTACCATCTTCTAAAATATCTTCTTCTGCGGGATCTGGTGTATTTGAAACATTATGTTGAATATTTTCATGTATGTTTATGAGCTGGTTAGGTAAATCCGGTAATTTTATATGGGTATAATGTTCGTTTACATTTTTTAAATATTGTAATGCTTTGTAAACTTTATTAACGTCAACAATGTCTTGCCATATAATATTTGCTTTGTTTGGCGTACTTCGGACTATAATATAAAGTTCTGGGTTTTCTATTATTGCGTCTTCAGGTTTCGGGAGCTTTTTTAGTGTTTCTTCTATCGGAAGCGGTAAATGAAAAGTCCTGCCCTTCACTTTTTTAACCATCTGACGATTTGGTAAACGTTTATTAGCTACAGGATTCATTGTGACCACCACCTGAAACGCTTTAGCTCGTTGGATTAAAATAATTTCATAGTCGTTTAAATGAGCTATTTCTGGTGGAACAGTGCTTATGTGCATGTCATTGAGGATACAGACTGCAGGCATTTGGTTAGCTCGAATCTTAGCAAGGCATGTATGACATATGTACGGACTGTGAGTTATCAGGCTAGAATTATAGTAGTTCAGGAGCTGATTCCAAACATCAGTTGATATGGGCTTTCTTAAACGTTCTATGGAACAAACGTCTCTAGAGTAACAAAGTTTATTGCACGACATACAATCCAGTTTCGGTGTGTCTACGCTCTTTTTAGAAAATATTTGGAAAGCAACCTTATTACTTTTTATTATTTCATCTTCCATAATTTCACTATCAGGTGTACGCTCTACAACGGCACTTCCTACCGTCGGTTGCTTTCCTAGCTCCTTAAGCTTATCTAAATTACCACTTACCAAAGAATCGTCAATATCAAGCAATAACTTACAGTCGCTGTGTATTTTATAAATTTCTCTGATAATTGTCCGAAGATGTGGGAAATGCGCTTTAACGTTATTAATAAAGTCTATATTTTCTTGCAGTTTTCCTGTTTCTACAGACATCGAGTAAATTTGCGCAGTAGTTTGGAGACTCAATACTTCGAAAATGATTTTCAATTTTAATAAGATTACTTCATTTAATAAGCACAATGAATCCGAACAAGACCATACCAGACTTTTGGACATGTCCTTAACATTTGTAAAGGTTTTTGCTTTACCAGTATCGTCAATTTCAATAGGTTTTTCTTTATCACCATAAACCTTATAAGCTTGTTCACAATAAAATGGCTCCTGATTACTGCGATGCTCTGATTTACCAAGAAATGCTTCAAATTTGTCTTTAATATCAGTGCTTTCAGGACATACCTTTAACTTCTCTAATGCCGCTATTAATTTTTCTTTTAATTTATTTGCAGATTTATTCAAATCTTCTAAAGTTCTTTGCCTATTATGAAGAGTCCACTTGACTATTTTTTCTGATTCTAATCTATCTTTATTTTTCGTTGTAAGAACTCTAGTGATTGTTTCTATGTTTCCCTTAAACTTTAGTTTGTCAGTAGATCTTTTTCGCGCTAAGTTTTGTTTGTTTCCTTCCGGATGTGAAGCACTGTAGCGTGCTACAGCGGCCTGATGTGCTTCAGGGTGTGAATCAGTGTAGCGTGCTACAGCAGCCCGGGTAACTTCTGGATGTAAAGAATTATAAAGTTTTAGGGCTTCTCGACATTTTTCAGGGTGTTTTTGTCGGTAACGAGTAGCAGCTTCTCGATGTTGTTCAGACCGTGATAGTTCGGATACCTTAGGTCTTCCTTTTTTAGTTTTAGTCTGTCTACCGCCTTTTTTATGTTTCATGTTAAAATCACTTTGCATAGAGTTTAAGTCATATGATGTACAACTAGCATTATCTGATGTTATAGAATTTAATGTTATGGGATCAAAGGGGGAAGAAGATGGAGAGGTATCACTTATAGGAAGCAGTACATCGTAGTGGCCGCTTAAGTAACTACCGATAAAACGTAAACACTTTTTTTGGCCGGCTTCACCAAATGAACCTCTTAGTATACCGTTCTCATACACTTCAAAAGTGAAGGGATAGATTTTTCCAGCAGCTATCAGTTCAGAAACTGAGACGTAAGTTGTGGGTTTCATCATATCGCGCGTGTAGGATTGCGGGCTTGTATATACGGCCCCATCAGCATCACATGTGTACACTTGCATGTCGTCCCAATGTTCAGCAACGTATGCAACTATAGCAGATCTGACACTGCAAGTTGAGTCAGTGCTACCATACACCAAGAAAGATATTGAATGGAAGAGACATGACCCGTCTTTGGGCATACCAACTACTCGGTAGCCACAAAATTCATGGTCGTCTTTTAATATTTTCGACATTTTTGACGATATTATCTTGTGAAATCAAACTCAAATAAACTCTACGACCGTTAGTTTATGGACTCTATAGATATAACGTTGATATTTTTAAACGAATCGAAATAATATCTAACCGTAAACTAAACCTAGAATACTGGAAAAGTACTAATAATTTACAATATTACTTACCTACCTAACACTAAAATACACCTGAACTTATGATATTTTTTAACTAATTGAAGTAATACCTTACTGTAAACTAAACCTAGAATAGGCACTAGAAAAGTACTAATAACTAACAATATTACCTACTTATCTATCACTAAAATATACACCTAAACTAATGATATTTTTTAAAAGAACGTGATTCGAAGTAATGCCTAACTGTAAACTAAACCTAGAATACTATAAAAGTACTAATAACTAACAATAACATAAAATAAGAAGAAATAAATGAAGAATAAACAAAGGGCAAATTATTTTTACTGAAATATGCAGTATTAATACTACTTAAAAACTTAAGTAATTATAATTATTACTAATAATCCTTTATCCTAAAATTCCTAATGTATCAAATCTTCGAATTATTATTTGTTATAATAAGAATCGATCAAGTAACCTTTAAAATCCTCACTAAATACACTATACAGATTACAGATGAACAAATCAACCAATATCAATGTATGATCTCTCTCTAGCAAACGATATGCGTGCGCAGTACAAAAATGTCGTAAACGACTGCAAACCAGCCAGCTGCCACTTCACCATAAAACGTTGCTAGTAATACAAATCGTTAGCGCGTTTCAAAATACAGTCAGCGCCATCTAGTGATATGTGCTGATACCACCAGTCCAACGCATTTTTCGAACGCCAACATTTATAGCATTGATATAGGAAATTATTTTACAGTTTTCCTTTTAATTTCATTTTATATTCATACTAGCGACCCGCTCCTTCTTCGGACAGGTGCAATTTAGATTTGTAATTTTATCGTAAAAAAACAATTAAAGGGAACAATTTACATATTTTACATATTACTAGCTGATGCCCGCGACTCCATCCGCGTGGGGGTTTGAAATATAGATAGTAGCCGATTCTCAGACCTACTGAATACGCATATAAAATTTGGTAAAAATCGGTCGAGCCGTTTCGGAGGAGTACGGTAACTATCATTGTGACATGGAAATGTTATATATTAGATGTAGGTACTATATTTACTTAAATGTAAATTAATTAAAATTAAAACTTAATTTTTTTTATCCACTACAAGTTAGCCCTTGACTGCAATCTCACCTGATGGTAAGTGATGATGCAGTCTAAGATGGTAGCGGGCCAAACTGATAGGGGCATAGCAGTTATATTAAACCCATACCCCTATTCGGTTTCTACACGGCATCGTACCGGAACGCTAAATCGCTTGGCGGCACGTCTTTGCCGGTAGGGTGGTAACTAGCCACGGTCGAAGCCTCCCACCAGGCCAGACCAGGGAAAATTCAGAAATTATAAATTTCCAAATTGACCCTGCCGGGGATCGAACCCGGGACCTCTGCACGCTAAGACAACAGCCAACAGACAACACTACGCCACGGAGGTCGTCAAATACTTACTTTGTAACTTAAGTGAGTATTTTTAGTAATCACTGTCAAAGTTTTCATTACTTACAGCTATTATTACAGAATTGCGCATAATAAAACTATATAATATTATAACTAATCACTAGCATAGATCTCGATCCCGTGGGGATATAGGGATAATAAATAGGTAGCTATGTTCTTCCGTATAATTTAGCATTTTATCTATTCTATATATATACTTATAATAAAACTGTAACAGGTCCAATTCTGTACATTGAAGATATTTTGAAATTTTTTTTTGGAGGGCACTCATTATTCGATACTGAAGCCAAATCTGTAATTTTTTTCATTTTTGTCTGACTGTCTGTATCTTGGCCGCGCATCACGCCGAAACTACTGCATGAATTCAAACGAAACTTGGCACGGTTTGAGCCCATACTACAAGGTAGGACATAGGATACTTTTTATCCCGAAATTCTACCCCCGAAGGGGTGAAATAGGGGTTGAAAGTTTGTATGAAAGTCCTTAATTTCTCAAGTTATAGCCATGAAACTTGATATATGAGCTGCGGGTTGAAAATGGAGACATACGTGTTTCACAGTTTTTGAAAATTCGACCCCCAAAAGGGTGAAATAGGGGATGAAAGTTGGTATGAAAGTCCTTCGTTTCTCAAGATGTTTTACAAGTTATATCAACGAAACTTTTTATTTTGGCTTACGTTAAAAAATAAAGAAGTAGGTGTATCACAGTTTTTCAAAATTCCACCCCTAAGGGGGTGAAATAGGGGGTGAAAGTTTGTATGAAAGTCCGTCATTTCTCAAGTTATATTGATTAAACTTGGTATACAAGCTACCGGTTGAAAATGAAGAAATAAGTGTTTCACAGTTTTTGTAAATTTTACCCCCGAAGGGGTGAAATAGGGGTTGAAAGTTTGTATGAAAGTCCTTCATTTCTCAAGTTATAGCCATGAAACTTGATATATGAGCTGCGGGTTAAAAATGAAGACATACGTGTTTCACAGTTTTTCAAAATTTCACCCTCAAAGGGGTGAAATAGGGGTCGAAAGTTTGTATGAAAGTCTTTCATTTCTCAAGTTCCCTCACCACGAGCTGCTTTAGCCACGGACAGCTCTATGTGGCTCTTTCGAGGGTGAGTGGTGCTGATAATATGTTCGACGGCGTTACACATAACATAGTATACAGGGAAGCTCTGTAAATAAAGGCAACACCGTCACAATATAATCATGGCAATCGCGAACGAAGTCGCGGGTACAGCTATATATTTGACTAGCTGATGCCCGCGACTCCGTCCGCGTGTTTTAAGTTTTTTTGATTCCCTCGGGAACTCCTTAATTTTCCGGGATAAAAAGTAACCTATGTCACTCTCCAGGTCCTCAAAAGAATATACATACATACATACATACAAAGGCTACATTTTATCCCGGAAAATTAATGATTTCCCGCGGGAATCGAAAAAACTTAGTTTTGTGATCCCAGGGAACCCCAGATATCGATTTTGAACGAAATCGGTACGATAACAAAGAATTTCAAAATGGCGCTGACTTTTTAAAATTTTTGGTAACAGTTTCCTGTTTTGTGATCCCAGGGAACCCTAGATATCGATTTTGAACGAAATCGGTACGATAATAAAGAATTTCAAAATGGCGCTGACTTTTTAAACATTTTGGTAACAGTTTCCTGTTTTGTGATCCCAGGGAACCCTAGATATCGATTTTGAACGAAATCGGTACGATAATAAATAATTTCAAAATGGCGCTGACTTTTTAAACATTTTGGTAACAGTTTCCTGTTTTGTGAATCCAGGGAACCCTAGATATCGATTTTGAACGAAATCGGTACGATAATAAAGAATTTCAAAATGGCGCTGACTTTTTGAAAATTTTGGTAACAGTTTCCTGTTTTGTGATCCCAGGGAACCCCAGATATCGATTTTGAACGAAATCGGTACGATAACAAAGAATTTCAAAATGGCGCTGACTTTTTAAAAATTTTGGTAACAGTTTCCTGTTTTGTGATCCCAGGGAACCCCAGATATCGATTTTGAACGAAATCGGTACGATAAAAAAGAATTTCAAAATGGCACTGACTTTTTAAAAATTTTGGTAACAGTTTCCTGTTTTGTGGTCCCAGGGAACCCCAGATATCGATTTTGAACGAAATCGGTACGATAACGAAGAATTTCAAAATTGCGCTGACTTTTTCAAAATTTTGGTAACATTTTCCTGTTTTGTTATCTCAGGGAACCCCAGATATCGATTTTGAACGAAATCGGTACGATAACAAAGAATTTCAAAATGGCGCTGACTTTTTAAAAATTTTGGTAACAGTTTCCTGTTTTGTGATCCCAGGGAACCCTAGATATCGATTTTGAACGAAATCGGTACGATAATAAAGAATTTCAAAATGGCGCTGACTTTTTAAACATTTTGGTAACAGTTTCCTGTTTTGTGATCCCAGGGAACCCTAGATATCGATTTTGAACTAAATCGGTACGATAATAAAGAATTTCAAAATGGCGCTGACTTTTTAAACATTTTGGTAACAGTTTCCTGTTTTGTGATCCCAGGGAACCCCAGATATCGATTTTGAACGAAATCGGTACGATAACAAAGAATTTCAAAATGGCGCTGACTTTTTAAAATTTTTGGTAACAGTTTCCTGTTTTGTGATCCCAGGGAACCCTAGATATCGATTTTGAACGAAATCGGTACGATAATAAAGAATTTCAAAATGGCGCTGACTTTTTAAACATTTTGGTAACAGTTTCCTGTTTTGTGATCCCAGGGAACCCTAGATATCGATTTTGAACGAAATCGGTACGATAATAAAGAATTTCAAAATGGCGCTGACTTTTTAAATATTTTGGTAACAGTTTCCTGTTTTGTGATCCCAGGGAACCCCAGATATCGATTTTGAACGAAATCGGTACGATAACAAAGAATTTCAAAATGGCGCTGACTATAAAAAAAACGGATCTAGATAAGAACCTAGCTGTTAAGCGCAATATCTAGGATACAAAGTAGCTAATGCAGGCATAAAAAGATGGCACTGTTAATTAAGAGCGTGGGGGTGTCAGGTTTTTTCGTTACGGTTTGGTCTCCATAGTTACGGAAATTTTCGTTACGAAATTTCTTGATTCGGTCGCCGCGTCAAGGCTTGAAGGCCCGCGATAAAAGCTATGCAATAGCTTATAAAAACTATCAAAACTTTTTTGATAGTCTATGTGGGCGTCAAACTCTACCAAATTTCAGCGCTCTAAGTACCAGTTGCATTTTGATGACCTATGTGTCAGTGTCGAAAATGCGAAACTTTGCTTTCGCTTAACTTCGGATCTAAATGATCTACCGACTTGAAATTTTGGATTTCAAGTGTGTGATTATAGCTTACTAGATGACGAAAATTTCAGCATTCTAGTCCTATCCAGAGGTTCTCAAATAGGGGCCTGAAAATGCGGCGAAATGGTTCCAGAAAAGATGGTACGGCAGTGTTGCTTCGCGCTCGACTTGGCGGGGGCACTGCCGTGCCCCCAGATTATTTTTCACTTTACAGTGGCTTTGGAAGTCGGTTTTTTGGAAAGAATTTTTATTTTTAACTTTTTAGTGTACTCTAAATCCCTACGGCTTAGGAGTGCAGTACCATGCAGCATCAGAGTTGAGGAGTTGGAAATTGGGTTTAAGTATGAAGTCGTTGCTTGACACCTACAATATTAATTCACCATAAAAAAATCCTAAACCACTATGTTTAAGGAGTTCTGTACCCTGCAACATCAGGGTTGAGGAGTTGGGACTTGGGTTTAAGTATGAAGTCGTTGCTTGACACCTACAATATTAATTCATCATAAAAAAATCTTAAATCGTTATTTTTAAGGAGTTCTGTACCCTACAGCATCAGGGTTGAGGAGTTGGGACTCAGGGTTGAGGAGTTGGGACTCAGGGTTGAGGAGTTGGGACTCAGAGTTGTATCGTATACACGTGACTTGATACCTACTATGTATATGAATTCACCATCAAAACTCCTAACTCCCTAGTTTTGAGACGTAGGTACACCTACAGCATCAGGATTGAGGATTTGGAGTCAGATTTTTTTATGGGACCACCTCGTGAGCTTCCTCTAACCAATGTGAAAAAAAAATTTCAAATCGGTTTAGAAACCACGGAGATATGCCCCGACATACACTAAAAAAAAAAAAAAAAAAAAAGATGCGCGCCGAATTGAGAACCTCCTCCTTTTTTGGAAGTCGGTTAAAAAGCGGCCTATGCCAAACAGTGGATGCGCATGGACAGCTGATAATGTTGATAATGATGATGTCAAAATAAGCTTCATTTTACTTTAACTTAAATCTCCACGGAGTAAATTAAAATCATTAAAACAACCTGTTACCATTCTGTTACATCTTATTGTTCTTTTTATGTTGTATTTTGACAAAGTTCTAAACGTTTAAATTGCTGAACGTTTAGAACTTGCTGAACGTTTAGAACTTTGTCGAAATAAATCTTGCAACCACGTGCGTTTCATACTTAATCGCTAAACATTATTAAATGCATATTAAACGTATCCTCTTGAAATGACTCAGGGCATATTACAATGTGATTAAATTAACTCTAGCGACGCGGTTGGTGAAGTAAGTTAGTTGTTTTTATCGCTATCTTGTGTTAATAAGGTTATCTGAGAGCGACCTACATACTTGATTAATGACGACGAAATCTCTCACGAGAGGACTGTTTTTGTCGTTAGAAATCTCTGTATTTCCTTCATTGCTTATAAATTTTCTATACTCTTCACTCTTAAAATTAAGATCGACGAATAAAGAAAAGCTTCTATGTAAGAGTTCTACGACCTTACCATGCTGCTTTACCTTACCAACCTTGCTCTGTAGCAAAGCAGTGATTATTATTTAAACTACTTAAACTTAATTCAAAATAATATTAGTTTCTAAATTGGTATACTGATTTGGATATATTATTATATCGTAAACTGCAGCAAATCCCCAGCCTTCCGTTTTTTTAAATTGTTTTTATCTAGTCAAGCGGTCCACATCAAAGTTTATCTATTTATTATGAAGTTACGTACACTATGCACTTATTACGTTAAATTGATTGCCATAGTGCAGTGTAACGATCTCTATCACCTTTTATTGGCTAAACACTCTTTCGCTATTGGGCAAAATCCATTGGTACAGAAAAAATGCCATAAATTCACCTTATATCACAACAATAGAGATTGTAGCAATGATTGATGCAGCTTTTCCGTAATTGAATTGCCTTAAATGTGAGCTAAAGTTACCAATAGATTAAGTTTTACAATTATCATGAAAGAACGCGGAAAATTACATGATTGCTAAATGCTAGAACCTAAATAATTCTGATTAACTTCTACTGTTTCTATTTTTATTCAAACAGGAAACTCGTAGCCAAGATAAATAACACACAAGTCTTATTCAAATTACCCGTTATAGGCATGCGTTAATGTTTAATACATATCAACTGTCAAGTACTGCATTGAATTGTATGCGATGGGCATACATTAAAACAAGACATGCAATATTAAGTTCGGATCATCTCATAATATCGTTCCTCTATTAAGCAAGAATCGACGCCAAGCGGTTATTAATCTGTATGAATAGAGCTTATGGCCTCTACAGACGTTCCAGCTTATCAATGAAGAATGAGATAAGCTTCTGATGAAGACATTTTCACAATGGAACCAAACTTTCAATTTCCTGACAAAAATCAATTCCGAATAGGTAATCATAAAATAAAGACAAAAGCCACTGTAACTAAAATCGTTAAATGCATGTATACTAGGTAATCTATAAAGTTTTTCTGTTGCCATTATTTAAGAAGTGGTTACAGATTTCAAGTTTTACCATTGAAATGTTAGCCCTTTGCCTGCCCTTCATTCTCAGTGAGTATTTAACTAACTCACTAACAAACTTATGAAATAAGTATCGTAAAAAAGAGAAGATAAATGCAACCAAAATGCGAGATATATACAAATTTTGAAATGGATGTGTGGTGTGATAAGATAAGAAATGAACATAATTTATGAACATACTCGTAAGTGACAAAAAAGATGAAAAGCTGGAATGGTATGGGCTACGGTATCAGCATTTTATATGGCGCGGCGTGAATAGAATAATATTACATACTTACATAGGTACCTATAACATTCTTCTAGAATGCTAAATATCCATGTGGAAAGAAGAAAGAGTAGAGCAAGACCAATAGATGAATGGATTTTGATTTGTGTGAAAGAGGAAAGCGTGTAAAAGAAGTAGATAATGCGTTCACTGATGACAGAAAGTGGAAGAAGAAGACATGTTGTGCCGACCCCACATAAGTACATTAAGTAGAATAATTGTGAAATAGTAGCTGGTACAGAGACTCATATTATAAATTACCTTTTTCTGTATCTAACTTACGATCGGGACGTGAGGAAGGGCCTTTACACTTCGAACAATGATCATTGTATACAAATCAGGTGTCGTTAAACAGGCCCAAATCAGCCCACACCACTGACAATCATTTATTCAGTGCCATTGCAAAATTGCGACAAAGTCATTTAACGTATAGAACAGTATAGTCTATACGTGATTTTTTTTTATTAAATGAAGACCGCCCGCATCTTTTTAAATTAACATACTTATACCTAAAGGAAGACCCAATAGAAAGGAATAGAATCCAAAAAAAATAGGAGCGTTTGATTTGATTTGGGTTTACACTTTACAGAAGAAGGTTAAAACGATATCCTGGCGTTTTAGTAGCTTTGAGACTCTCGACGGCATGTAGATTTATTGAATAGAGCTATTACCTACGAGTAGATTAAATAATTCTATACACAAATTAATAGTACATTTAAGACTTTGGATGACTCACCAGTTTTTATGATACAAGCACATGAGCCTATGGATGTGCGGAGTGGGACATATGGTTTCTTTCTGTTCACACGCCTATGTCTAGAATACTGATTTTTGCAACATGTAAACAAGAATGGGATCAAATTACGGATCACATGTGTTGTGAAATAACAACCTACAATGATATTTACATTTTAAATAGATAGGTTCTCAAACGATCAGAGGTTACGTTAGATTACGCAGCCTAAAATTCCTCAACATCATCATTACTTCAACCTATTGCCGGCTCACTACAGTAAGAGTCTCTTCCAAATAGATATTCTAAAGTAACAAAAAAGATAAAAAAAATACTTTACAATAAAACAAAAGAACTTACAGCACTGCAGAATAACAATGCCTTATTTATCTTATTAATATTCACTGAGTTAGAAATTCAATTTTGTGCAATTTACCTATATAAGCTAGCGGGTTCTTGTAGTGCGTATGCGTGTTGGTGTATGTGTGTGTGTGGGTGTGTGTGTGTGTGTGTGTGTGTGTGTGTGTGTGTGTATGTGTGTGTGTGAGTGTGTGTGTAGTAGTTTGAGAACATTATGTAGAACTCTCGGGCATGCAGGTTTCCTCACGATGTTTTCCTTCACCGCTAAAGCATGTCGTGATATTTAATTTTTTTAACACATACCTGAGAATTTAGATATACCTACCCTGGGATCGAACCTTCGACCGTTTGAATAGGAAGCGGGCGTCTAAGCCACAAGGCTATCAGTATCACCCAGCTACCTATATCCTGCTAGCTTTTCGTAGCAGTGCTGCTACGAAAAGTTAGCAAATGCTGTACTATAGTTATTTTTCCTTTGCAACTTCATGTTCCAATTTCAACTAAACCTACCTAAACAATATAAATTGACTTGTAGGTGAAAGCTATAAACATAGACTTACAACAGCACGAGATAAATTGTGTTTGTAGTGCGTTTCTAGTCATACGGTCTATATACTATATTTTACATACAACAAGCAAATGGTGATGGAAATAATAATACGATTTCATCTTATATTGTTTCCTAAACACGCATCCCAATTTCCATCCTTTGTCGGGCTCTTGGGGCGTGTTATGAATACACTTCCGGGCTTAGCTTCCTCAGCGTATTTTTTTAAATTTAGGTTACCTACAGTCAACCTAGACTTCATCATTGCTTTGTATTAAGCGTGATTGTCGTCAAGCGCAAGTCTATCTTGCAATTAAAAAAAAACATTTTGTCTGCTTTTTCGCTTTATAGCGTTTTGGATTTTGGAATAATATATAATATCTTTTTTTTTAAACTCGGAAACACATTCGTATTAGGTGAAGCTTTTTTTCATATTAGGTGCTATTAATGGTAACAACCAATTAAGTACCTACATAATATAGGTGCAGCTGGTACCTAAAACTATACTTATATATTAGGTATATCTAGATTCTTAGAGTAGAGACTACGTTAATATTGCCACAAAGTACATATATACACTATATATACTCGTACACCTACACGCAGATATGAAAAGTCTCATTTTCATAGAGATGTGATAGGTATATCACGCAATAAAATATCAAACCGAAAGGCCAATTGATGTAAGAAAAATACTTAACAAATCAATGATATTTATATGTTTACTATCGTTAACATCAAACATTAAAAGAATAGCAAAAAAAGAAGCGAGCTCGACGAATAGAACATAGACGGGACATAAAGTAGGAGACAGGGTATTTTTATTTACATCGGACATTTCAAATGCGGCATTTATTATTCAATCCGCGAAACACATTTGTCAATGTGACAGAATAAGGAGTGTTTCGGTGTATAAAGTGATGGAAGGTGGTCTCTAGGTTTGGTATGTTGGTGGCATTATTGGGAGGTGGGGTGGTATACCTATAAAAGTTCTTATAGTGGTTTTTTTACAATATTCGAGATTTAGGCACGTAGATATGCAATCGAATGTATATAATTTGGGTTTATTTTTGTTTTTATTCCAACTTATGCCATAAAGCTACCATTTTTTAAGAAGCGAACGTGACTTTGTTGGCACATAAAAGTGTGAATAAAACTCGAACTCGAATAAAATCAGCCGTCTGGATGCCGTCTGGCTGACTGAGACGACCATTGGCATATTATGTGGTACGAGCTTCAACTCTAAGCTTTAACTTTAAACTTTTGCTTATGAAATACTTAACTAAGTTCTACTGAATATTTCGCCTTACAGATATTAAAGAAATTCAATAAAATTTAATATCCCAGAAACTTACATTTTATATTCTATCAATGAATGCAAACCGTTCCAAACTCTATTATAAATTCGAAAGTGTAACTGATTGTTACCCTGCCCTTCACGGCTCAACCCACTCAAACGCTGAAGATCTCCACACTACATAGTTTGTGGCTGAAATAGCTTGCTTCTGGACGCAGACTTTTTTCCCGGTAAATCATGGGATTTAAAAAAGCTGGAATTCACGCTGACGAAATCGCGGCCTTATGATGACTATGAAACTTGGCGGTAGTCCTAGAATTTCAGTTTTCCATAATTCGGGTTAGTTGGCAACCCTGACTGAGCTCTATCACGGTATTAAGCTATTAGTATAGTATGGACATTATCCATGGGGTTGGCTGACATCACAATGGAATTATAATGGCGATCACACATCCTGTGTGAATCGTGTACGACATCCTGGCACGTTAGGACTCTTCCAGGAAATATTTTCCAAACAATTATTGATAACATTCGTACATATTGCGTAATGCAGGATTCGTAATTGTGGACTCTAATGCAGGATTACAGATATATACTTACCTACCTATTTTAACGATTTTGTGAAAAAATCCATATTGTTTTTAACGGACCTAAACTTCTAAAATAAATATTTTATAGGTCTACAACTCCACACAACACAAAATTTGCGAAAATTTGGAAAATTAAAAATAAATCGGGAAATATTACATGTAGGCTGTAGGCTTTAGCACATACCTACTGTAAATTGGAATCAAAATTTAATTAAAATTCTATTGAAGCCTAATGAAATGAGCTGTGATTTTTTATGTTCGTTTCTGTCTATAGGCATTATTATACTGATGTCAGGTTAAATGAAACATAATTAATAAGGAATTAAATTACTGGAGGCTTCAAATGGTAAAAAAACCGGCCAAGTGCGAGTCGGACTCGCGCACCGAGGGTTCCGTACAAACCTGTAGTAAGTTTTAAATTATTAAAAATATTTTTATTTTAAATATTTGAGTTGATTGAATGAAAGGTAAATTGCGGTTTACGACTTATGACGTATTAAAAAAAACTACTTACTAGATCAAACCAATTTTCGGTGGAAGTTTGGAAGTTTGCATGGTAATGAACATCATATATTTTTTTTAGTTTTATCATTCTCTTATTTTAGAAGTTACAGGGGGGGGGGGGGGGGGGACACACACACACATTTTACCACTTTGGAAGTGTCACTCGCGCAAACTATTCAGTTTAGAAAAAAATGATATTACAAACCTCAATATCATTTTTGAAGACCTATCCATAGATACCCCACACGTATGGGTTAGATGAAAAAAAAATTTTTGAGTTTCAGTTCTAAGTATGGGGAACCCCCAAAATTTATTGTTTTTTTTTCTATTTTTGTAAGAAAATCTTAATGCGGTTCACAGAATACATCTACTTACCAAGTTTCAACAGTATAGTTCTTATAGTTTCGGAAAAAAGTGGCTGTGACATACGGACGGACAGACAGGCAGACAGACAGACAGACAGACAGACATGATGAATCTATAAGGGTTCCGTTTTTGCCAAATTTGGGTACGGAACCCTAAAAATTGGCCATTAAAAATTCCAGGTTCCGATTATATCGACGGACAAGCAAAATACTTGTTAAAGTTAAAAAGCAATGGTGCGAATGCGCAGAATATTATTGTTCTGCCCTTTCGAAAACGAGTGATACGCTAATTTGATAACTAGCTAAATAAATATTTAAAAAGTGTGTGTGTGCAATTGACACACGGCAGAAGTGAAATTTCAGAAAAGTAGCCTACGAGAGAATAAGATAAATAGGTATAACTTGTATTCTATCACATTCTCTCGCAGGCTAAATCCTACTATGAATATGATTGTCTCTTTTTGGAGTCGCTTTTTAGTTTCATCACATTTTCAAATCACAACGATTCTAAAGAAGTTTCACTTCAATAGGTAGTGTAAGTTGTAACGCCTCTATTGCTATCATAATAATATGTCACAGTTTATCAATTTATGTATGTAAGTATAAAAATTAATGCAACAGAACCAGGAGGTCGCGAACCCTAGACTATTGCATTACCTTCTAGAATCTAGTGTCTAGGCAATCACGTTAGAACTGAAGACAATGAATCTATTAAAATTCGGAGCGCAACACTTCACTAACATTTTGCATAGAGACATAATAATGGGGATACTAAAATTTAACGGCACGTGACAATGATTTTATTATTAGAAACGGACTTAAAGTACATCATAATGTGCCCAGTTATTCATTAAGTACATTCAAAAGTTCTTTATAAGTACGTAGGTATGTCACGATCTTTGCATGTTCTATCCCTAAGACATTTATTTTGGAGTGAGAATTTGTATTAAAGTACTTACGTCATTTTCAACTTATTTTAGAGAAATTCGGCGCATTTAAATATTTGGGATTTCAATAAACTGAAAATAGCGGGTGGCGTTACGGCGCATACGTATGAACTCAAGATCGCAATGAAACGAAGTACCTATAATCTATATCAAGCGAGACAATTGTCAAATAATTGCCTCTCTGCTAAAATATCTATAAAAATATCTTCTTATTAGCTTCTAAATACAAAAATAATAAGACTCTACGGACAACATTGTTCGGTCACTAACGTCGATGCTAATTAAAACACAAAGGGCCGTAGACCGTAGTTGACTTAATAAAACGTATAACCGAGTGCGTATACGACCACTCCAAATAGTGCAGCCACCAGCGAGTGCCATTCCGCATGCCGCTTGTAATTATTGCACTGAGAGACTGCCAGCCCTGGCTGGACACCACGCAGGGTTGTGAACATTTTGCATATATAGGGCCCTACTAGGGTCTAGCGCGCACTATATGCATCATTATGAGCAAAAAGTTCTGCCGGAATCCAGATTCAACTCGCTTTTCGCTTGTAGGCAGCGAAGACTGGTGACTTTGAGATCCTGATGGGACCGTGTCGGGTCATATGGTCACAGTATAGTACAGCTGTATGGTTAAACTTAGTAAAATGTTAGAATATAGATAATGGCATTAGTAATGTACTAAATTAGATTGGGCTTGCTCTTGGCTAGCTACAAGTTGAAACTTGCAACATATTTTCAATCAAAAATATTGTTTTTGAAGCGATTTTTCCTCATTGCAACTGGCAAATTGGGTAAAATGAACGAAAGCGGCACCTCCTTGGCTGAACAGCGCGTGCTGTTACTCAAAATATGAATGGACGAGAATACAGACAGTGTGCGACATCTCACAGCTTTTTCTTTTCTTTTCTCAGGGAGAGGTTTTTTTTATCCACTACAAGTTAGCCCTTGACTGCGATCTCGCCTGATGGAAAGTGATGATGCAGTCTAAGATGGTAGCGGGCTAACATGGCAGTTATATACCCCTATTCGGTTTCTACACGGCATCGTACCGGAACGCTAAATCGCTTGGCGGTACGTCTTTGCCGGTAGGGTGGTAACTAGCCACGGCCGAAGCCTCCCACTAGGCAAACAAAATAAAAGGTAGGCAGTTGGCAGCCCTGCGTCACGACTAGAGTGGCAGGTCGAAAATAGCGAATGGGACGAACTCGTCGGTAATCAAAGGACAGAATCGCATCGCTGCCCGCGCGCCTCCGACAACCACCCGCTTTGAAGTTTCTTTGTAAATTAGTTTTGACTGCTTCCACTTTTATCTTTTTGATCCGTATTATTTTACGTTAAGGTAAACGCCAACAAATATTTTTAAAGCTCGTTAAGTATTGTTTTGAAAACAGAAAGATGAATTTTACCTTCTAGGATATAGGATGTGAAATTAGTCGTAATTAGTACCTACTAGATCTAGTCCACCTATAACCTAATAGACGAATTGCCAATGGAAAGCTTATCTTTGAGTCGTGGAATATAGATGCTTTCATTTAAATTTTCATTACTATGGCGAAAACGTTAAAAAAATCCGCGATATTCACTCATATATTAAAGAGCGCACACACTACCAGGCGACCGGTCAAAACATCTCGTTCCCGACGCTGATATTTCGTGGGAACATTTTGTCGTGTGTTTTCGTAAGATTAATAAATATCTAACAAGAAATCGACCCTACGGAACTCTTTAAAGAAAGCCGACTTTTATTGGACGACGTCTAAGGAAATTTTATAGTTAAATTAATCAATTACTAAATTAACTCATTGTTTTACTCTATTTTTACATATAATGACTCAATTTTTACATGATATATACCTACGCTATTTTAACACATACTGCTTTACGTGGTAAAGTACGAAATATGACGAAAATACAAATAGAACACAAAATTGCCACCAGCTCGCATAAAATGACACTCAGAAATCAACAAAGCAGACATTAAAAAGAAGCCGACTATGGGTTACTTTTAGCCAGCACATATATTCCAATTATGAGCAGGAGGTCGGTGCTCTGAATACAGTTACAGTGACGCGAAACTCATAATTCCGAGTACTTTAATAAGTCCAAACACTAATTTATAACGAGACAGACGTTTACGAGCGAAAACATGTCTCTAAGGATACCACATTTCCAATGCTGAAAAATTAAAATGATCTGTACATTGCACCCGATGCAGCTCACGTTATACCATAGGCATAGACCCATCAAATTATTGATGAATTACTTGTTAGTAATATGCACACGTCATCTCCGTCCAACTCCACTCTACCGGACCTTAGTATTGAAATGCGTGTCACTAGAAGACAATTTATGCTATGTGTGACCTGAAATCACTGAAATATGCACTGTGCGATCACTTTTATTCAGCCTTCGTTGCAGCGTAGATATTTTCTCAATGCAGTAACGAACGTCGAAAACTCGAAAAATATTTGCCAATTACTTACCTGGTCCAAGTATCAAATATGTCACAGTTCGTCGCTGCATCAGCGTTGAAAAGACAGCGTTTAGAGAATAGCACCACAGTGACGGACATTTGATTAATGAGCACCAACTACCACCACCAGGACCAGACTCGTACCAGATGCAGAAACTTCCAAAAATTTAGGACAACCATGTTTTGAAACATAAGAGACTCAAACTTAGGGCACAATATTAAGTGAGAAAAAGAAAAAAATCATACGTTAGAAATTACAATCATACAATCATAATTTCTGCCTAACTATAGAAATTAGCAGCAGATTATAAAATTGTAACATGAATTACGCACAATCTCTATTTTGATAAACAAACTTTTTGCAAATAATAACGATTTTAACGATTCTTATCGTTACAATACGTAGGTATACAATGCCTAGACTATTAAATGAACGAACTTATCACCTTTATCAGTTATCACAAATTGAATCTAAAATATTATTATAAATGCGAGACCGGCTACCTGTCTTTCTGTTAGCTTTCCATGGCCTCTCCGTTCAACCGATTTTGACGTTTGGTACATAGCTCAGATTCCGAAGACGGATCAGAAAGTTCTCGTTGGATTTTAAAAGACCTAAATCCATGCGGACAAAGGACAAGACAAACATCTAACTCTAACTGAGTAGATACATTAATAACAAAGTCATAATAATTATTATTAAAAGTGTACTCTTACATGTCAAAATACTAATTTATTAAGCGACAGACGTTTACGACCGTCAAAAGCGCGTCTTCATACAGTCATGTTGAGCCATAAACTTCAGTGGAGATATCACGGGCGAGGACAGACACTTGATTAATGACCCAAACTCGATGCGCACAGCGTCTCAAACGATCGTTGAGAATAGGTACACGCTTCACCAAAAATTGTTATAATCTTTACTTCTTTTGGTAAACAAATACTCAGATCAACAAGTTTAAAAGACAGGTAGCCTTACCAATAATAAAAATAATTAAGATAATATAAAAAAATCTTTTTAAACAACCGACTTCAAACTCCCGCGCCAACTTTACAACAACATGAGCACACGCTATACAAAGTACTTATTTTATTGTTGATATTTTAAAAACCGCTCGACCGATTTCGATAAAATTTATATGGGACCACATGGGAAGTATGCTCTTTCAAATAAAAAAAAGAATCATCCAAATCGGTCCACCCAGTCAAAAGTTCTGAGGTAACAAACATTATAAAAAAAAAAAAAAAAAAAAAAAAAAAAAAAAAAAAAAAAAAAAAAAAAAAAAAACAGACGAATTGAGAACCTCCTCCTTTTTTTGAAGTCGGTTGATTAAAGCACTGCGAGGCACCGCGTATACATTTGTCAGGCGCTATCTACTTATATAGTTTAGCGCCACATATTATTCAGCCTATTTAAGCCAGTTAATTCACGGTTACGTGATGTTGACATCTTTCTGCTTAGTAATTAATATTTACTAAAATAATTTATATTGTGTGGTGATACGGAACTCTTTGTGCGCAATTCTGACTGGCACTTGACCAGTTTTTGTATATTTAGGAGATAAAGAGAAAGGTTCTTTATCTTTGACCTTAGGTACAAGAGATCCTCAATAATTGCATAACGCAAACTTAGCTAACATAATTTGATGATGATGACATAGGATACTGTATGTGTCGTTTTACCGTAGGTACCTAATAAGTATAGTCCTTGCATTTAAATTAAATTATTTAAAAAAAATAGGCGCCGCAATGTTTTTTTCGAAAATATGTACCTAAGTTTAGTTTGCTTTCAGAATTATTGTGCACAACCGAATTTCAGTTATTAGGCTTTTATGGGCATATTAAACAAGTACATATATGAAAAACATAAATTTGGGATAAACTTAACTGATATTATGTATAACCTAAACGTTATAAAAGGGCTTATTGAGGGATAAGATTTATTGAACCGAAAGGGACTCGAGGGATACTCTTATAAGTAAGAAAGTTACGCCGTAAATCCCTGTCTGAACTTTTTACCAACTGTAAAGTTAGTATCGATGAATAGCTAGGGTAGTCTTTCAGTGTAACACAACTTTACAGTGGCGAGAAATCTTCGTCGCCCCTCAGTCCTAACCTCACGTCCATTGTAGAGCGTTTCTGCGAAGCGATAAAAGCCGCTTGTAATAGTAACCTTATACGACGGTGATAAATAATTAGTTTGTGCCCAGCCTCCTAGTCGGTGGACGCGAGTTCGATACCACGGCACGCACCTCTAACTTGAGTTAGTTACTGAATAGTGCAACGTTAAGCAACTTTACGTCACTCGCTACAAGTTAAACGATGAGGGAAAACATTATGAGGAATTCTGCATGCGTAAGCGTTCTTAAATGTGCCGATCCGTACTTGGCCAGCGTGGTGAACAATGGCCAAAACTCTTCTCATTCTGAAACCCGTGCCCAATAGTGGGCCAAGGAATGGGTTTATAAAATAATTTAATATAAAAAATTCTTTTTAAACAACCGACTTCAAACTCCCGCGCCAACTTTACAACACCAAGCACATGCTATACAAAGTACTTATTTTATTGTTGATATTTTAAAAACCGTTTGACCGATTTCGATAAAATTTATATGGGTCCACATGGGAAGTATACCCTTTCAAATAAAAAAAGAATCATCCTCATCATCAAAAAAAAAAAAAAATCGAATTGAGACGCTGAAACTTTTAAATGTTATGTAAAACCTACCTTACTGCGTACTAAGTACTAACCTAGGTACCTACCTATCTCGCGTTTACAAAGATTTATAAGTATTTTTAAGGATACAGATATAGTGTTGGTCCGTCATATAAGTCTAGTCTGTCGTAACTTGTAGGGCGTTTCTCGGAAACGATAAGCCCTTCCGTAAATATTCGCATTTACGACATCGTACCTACAAGCACGCGGCGACGTCCTCGTTGATAAACATGTCTGACATGAAAATCTTCTGAATTAACTTCGTCTAAATTAAGCGTCAATGCCCTCTAGTTGTTAAAATTCTATAATATCCGCTGTGTTAAACATTTAAGGTACTTACTTAATTGTTCTGGCCCACCAAAAGTAAAAAAAGGGTTGCTAACATAATAAATGTGAGTTTAAATCCAGAAAAATTTAAATACGCAGTGGTGAAAATCCTGTTTTATTCCTGAATTTCTTGGCCAAAGCGATAAGTCGGCCATATATTAGTTTAGTATTAACTTCTTAGGTATTTGTTCTGATTCACCAAAAAAAAAAAATTTTTTTTTTAACCACTACAAGTTAGCCCTTGACTGCGATCTCACCTGATGATAAGTGAAGATGCAGTCTAAGATGGTAGCGGGCTAACCTGTTAGGGGCATGGCAGTTATATTAAACCCATACCCCTATTCGGTTTCTACACGGCATCGTACCGGAACGCTAAATCGCTTGGCGGCACGTCTTTGCCGGTAGGGTGGTAACTAGCCACGGCCGAAGCCCCCCACCAGGCCAGACCACGGAAAATTCAGAAATTATAAATTCCCAAATTGACCCTGCCGGGGATCGAACCCGGGACCTCCCCTCCACACGTTAAGACAACAGCGCTACACACTGCGCCACGGAGGTCGTCAAAATAAGATAATTAATGTGAGTTGAAACCTAAAAAATTTCTTCAGGGGTAATTCCTGTCCCGTCCTGTTCCTGTTCCGTCACCGTCGCAGAGCGATAAGGCGGCCATAATATTAGGGTAATATAAATTCTTAGGTATTTGTTCTAATCACCAAAAGGTAATAAGAGTTAATTTAGACAGTTCTTCTTCTTCTTCTTCTTCCTGCTGGGCAGGTTTCCGCACTTAAACCCCAATTTAGACAGTTATGTGAGCTTAAATCCAGAAAAATATTTGCAGTGGGGAAAATCCTAACTTATACCTATTCCTGAATTTCCTGGCTCCGTCTCCTTCGCACCGCGATAAGCCGGCTATAATATTCACATTAGCATCATCTAATACGGCAGGACCGTTGGGAGGTTGGATTTCCTTCCTATAAATCTTGTGGTGAGCCGTAACAGATAAACGGGTTAAACTAAACAAATGCTTCGATAGTTTGGACATTGGAAATATTGGAGTCGCATACCTATATTTCATCTAATTTTCTCTTGCAACTATTTCATAAAATTTTCTAGTAAAGTACGTGTATAGAAACTAAGCTAATTTTCACATATCTTAATTATATTCGTCTTAATTATCTTGGAATAACGAGCTAAGTTTGATGTTCTCAAAAGTATATCTGTAAGTTTTGCATAGGTATTTATCAAAAATATAATATTTTCACCCTTACTAAGTCAAACTTTAAGATCAATTTATAAATAACTTTGTGACTAGAGATTTAAATCGGTTGTCCTTAATACGTGTAGTTGGGTAAATATATCCCTAGCTTAGAAACCCCAGTGCCCGTAGTTTAGAAAGTCTTTAGTCTAGCGATCATCAAACTACGCCGTCACACGTGTTTCTGAAATCTCAATAAGAAAGGTTTAACACTTGTCTCCGGAGTGGGACGGCCGGCGACGGACATGAAAGGGTTTGTGATGAGTCTATTTTCACCCGCTTTGAAACGGCGAGACGCATTACTTCGTTTATTTTTGCAACTTTCTGCTTGAAGAATGTTACATTAGCGTAAAGTAAGGCCAGAGGTTTTGTTTTGTTCTGGTTATTTATAAGCTTGGTTTATAAGTAGGGACATATAGGAAAAAATACGTTATTTATATTCAGTTTTTCGCAAAGTAGACAAAGGAATGGTATTCCGAACCAGTGAGGGATTAATTTGACGATGCAAAAGCACTTGCAAAGTTTATTTGAATAAAATATTGATATTTGAATATTGAATATTATATTGAAAGAGATTCAATTTTTATATTAACCTACTATTATTATATTTTAATATTTTTAATTCAGTGAGGAAGTGAGGCCTATCAATTTTATTTTCCTAAATTCCGTTATAGAAATTCTACGCTTTATTTAATAAAATGTAGAATGTTAGGTACCTACCTACTAACCTGTTTGTATGCTGCACAATATAATTTAATTTAAAAAAACTGTGGAATAAATCCTGAAACTGCAAAGTTTCGTAGCTGGCTTAAACTCGGCTCGAGACTCTGTGACTGCTAGTTCGTTTTTAGGGTTCCGTACCCAAAGGGTAAAAACGGGACCCTATTACTAAGACTCCGCTGTCTGTCTGTCTGTCTCCAGGCTGTATCTCATAGACCGTGATAGCTAGAAAGCTGAAATTTTCACAAATGATGTAATTTCCGTTGCTGCTATAACAACAAATACTAAAAATTAAAAAAATATATATATTAAGGGGGTCCCCATACAATAAACGTGTTTTTTTCGTATTTTTTTGCTCAATATTAAAAACGGTAACAGGTAGACGGTTCAAATTTTCACAGAATATTAACTTGTATATTACCTTTCAAAATAAATAATTAAATATCAATAAAGTAAATATTAAAGGGGGGCTCCCATACAACAAACGTAATTTTTTGATATTAACAGTAAACCTCTACAAACAAAGTTAGTTTTGCGGTTCATTAACAAAGGTAATTATACCTACTTCTCGAGTACGGAACCCTCGGTGCGCGAGTCCGACTCGCACTTGGCCGGTTTTTAATTAAAAATTATTTCATACTTACTTCACACTTGCATATTAACATGAAAAATCTACTTTTTTAATCCTTACTTACTCAAACGTTAGGTGAACTAAAATCCGTAGATGTTTCGTAGACCATAAGCTCGAAATCAACCCATTGTCCAACTTGTATACCTATTTCTAGCACAGATTAAAATTATTAAAAAATACGACTGCTTTGCCGTAGCCCGTAACTATCTACTACGTAACGATGTTATTCACATTTTTATTAAATGATATTTTTTTGGGAATCACTGGATATTGAAGTATAGTGTTATATATTTTTGGAATCTACTCATCATTTTCTAGATGATGATCATAATAAGTATAGTTAATCTTATTTTCGAAAAAAAAAAACATCTTTAGTCTTTAATGCGGGCAGCGGGACCATGGTCACCCCATATTTTTTTTTATTTGACTAGCCTATGTCACCCGGAATAAGCTAGGGATTCTAACGATACCTCATTTATCGAAATCGGTTCAGGCGTATAGAAGTTATGGTGGAATATACAAACTCACATACATACATACATACATACATACTTATATACATACATACATACATACATACATACATACATACATACATACATACAGGCAGTCGTATGATAAAAATAGAATACGTCTTACTGACGTAAAACAATACGCTTACTTCGCGTGGACGAGAAAATAAATTATCTTGCAGTAAGCTTATTAGTCAAAACAGGAAAAGAATCCCCAAAATCACCTTTTTGATGGTCTAGTAGGTATTCAAACGCGCCGCCCGACGTCAAGCCAATAAAATAAAATAAACCGTGAACAAACCTCTCCTGATTTCGTCCCTATATTCTAAAGGATTTTCTTTGAAGTGCGGTAACGAAAACAGCAGTCTTATAAAGGCACCTAAGGTTGCCCGTACGTGATCGGAATCGCAGCATTGCATGTCCATTTTCTAGTAGGTAGGTATATTATTCTAAACGTATTCCCAACATATACGATAGCCAAGTAGTTAGAACACGTGGAATCTTACCAAGAAGTACCGACCAAAGTAATAAGTTTCCAAACATTTTTTATGTTCATTCAAGAGCCCTACGGTGAAAGAAAACGTCGGAAAAAAACCGACTTCAATAACCACAAACACAAAAAAAAATATTTTAATTTATTACCGAATCTACGAGATGGGGTTTGGAAGTTTGTATGAAAGTCCTTTGTTATTGAAGTTAAAAACATGAAAATTAGCATTTAAGTTAATAGTTCAAAATAATAAAAATCTGTGTACTTAAGCAGTTTTACGAAAATCCACCCCAAAGGGAATGAAATGGGGGTTGGAAGGTTGCATGAAGGTTCAAAGTTTTTGAAGTTAGAGTCTTGAAAATCGGGATTAAGGTTTTAAATAAAAATAATCTGTTTAAGCAATTTTCCGGAAATATACTCCAAAGGTGAAATGGGGCTTGAAAGTTTGAGTTGAATGTTTTTGAAGATGGCGACTTGAAAGTCGGGATTTAGGTTATTAGTTTTAAATAATATAATAATCTGTATAAGCCATTTTACGAAAACCCACCCACAAAGGGTGAAATAGGGGTTGAAAATTTGTAGAAAGCCCTATGTTTTTGTAGAAAGAGACATGAAAATTCAGCATTTCGGTTATAAGTTTTAAATAATAAAAACCTGCATAAACTATTTATAAAGCCTCTTTAGATAGACTTTTTGCAGCGGGGAAATTTCATAATCTCATAGGAAATCAGAAATTGTACGCGGACGTAGTTGCGGGCGACCGCTAGTATTTTATATTCAGAAAAGTTAATATAGTTCTATATTATTATATTTTGGAGCCGGTGCCAATTATTAACCGCAGGAATCGTTTATTCTTCATATTGCTTTGGGTCTTTTCTCACTTTCCATATTTAATTGCTGGAGGTCTGTAGTATTCGTGCGCAAGCCCAGTCTGGAATAGATCAACAGCTTCCATCGGTCAATCAAGGCCGAAATATACTGATATAAATCCGCAGTTAATAAGAATTTTCTTCAAATATGTTCCCAAATATTCAACTCCCGGGTAAACGTGCCTGAAGCCGGTGGCTACGTGATTGGAATCCCGCAGCTCCGGTCCGGGATTTCAATCGGCGTGACACTCGTCCCGCGTATTGCTATTGAATTCCCGGACATAACGAACCCGATAATCAATGCACAGCTGTTACACGCTAAAGCTTACCCCGAAATATTACAAACACAAACAATGCAATCTCGAATCTGAAGAGATAATATCCAAATAATAAACGGGGCTATGCAAATATTCACTGCATAGCAAACAGTCTTAGGTCGTCTTGCACAATGCACAACACTGCTTGAACTGATTTAGTTAAATTTTGTCATGCTGTCACTTGATAAGTTTATTCCGGGATTGACATGAAAAGGGCAGCTAAGTATAGAAAATAACGGCCTTGTGCAAATAAAGCTCAATTTCTGATAAGATAAACATAACAAAAAATAAAGTGGATCAAGAGAAACTTCCTTTTCGGTGGAAAGTTTTACAGCTTACCAGCACCATCCTATAAAAGACGAGGTCATCACTATGAAACGAGCTTATGGTATTATCGTCGTCGTCGTCGTCAACCGATGGACGTCCACTGCTGGACATAGGTCTCTTGTAGCCTCCTCCACAAGCCACGGTCTTGCGCCGCCTGGATCCAGCGACTCCCTGCGACTCTCTTGATGTCGTCCGTCCACCGTGTGGGGGGTCTGCCGACGCTACGCCTTCCAGTGCGGGGTCGCCATTCCAGCACTTTGGGACCCGAACGCCCATCGGTTCTCCGAACTATGTGCCCCGCCCATTGCCACTTCAGCTTCGCAACTCTTCGGGCTATATCGGTGACTCTGGACTCTGGTTCTCCTACGGATCTCTTCATTTCTGATTTGATCACGTAGGGACACTCCCAACATAGCCCTCTCCATCGCCCGCTGAGTGACCCTGAGCCTTCTTTTCAGGCCCATAGTCAGCTACCATGTCTCGGATCCGTAAGTTATCACTGGCAACACGCACTGTTCGAAGACTTTGGTCTTATGGTATTATGGTATAGTGTAATAGTAAAAGTGTACAAGCTCTATTTTTTGAAGGATACCGTTGTCGATGGCAGTCGCTAATGATTATATTATGTAGAGTTGTCTATTCAGAGATTCAGTCTGCTGTGCAAAAATAAACGTTAACACCTAATAATAATAAAAAAATTAAGTTCAAAATATAACGGATCTTGTAAATATAATATTTGAAAAAAAAAACAATCATTTCCGCAACAAATCCCAGTACAATAAAACTCAGATTCGAAAGGAATAAGAAGAAATTCTAAACAATGCTCCCACCTTCATTCGAAACACATTAGGTACTCGTACGTAGAATCGAACAATGATCGTGTGAAAACTTAGCTCAGGAGTACCGCACGTCCTGGGTTCGTACGTGATTAGAGTGCCACCTTATATGGATTGTATCAAGATTGACAAATTCCTATTATTTATTTGTTGTTTATTTACGTTATAAATTAGCCGAGCTACACGCCCAGCTTATATTGATTCTTAAACTGTTTACTTGTAGCCCATGCCCACAGAAAATTTAATTTGTTGTAGGTGGTACCTATAAGGCCAAATATGATCAATAAATTATAATATTGTATTGCATGGCTGATTAGTTTCTTTTTTACTTAAAATACCTCTATCTAGCAAATTAAGGATTTATTTAAGATTAATTAAGTATAATTCTTGAAACAAGTAGGAACCTATAGTTACCTACTAAAATAAATAACTAATACTTGCTGTACGGGTTAGATTCTGCGAAATAGAAATAGGTACTAAAATTCTACATCAATGGTTAGATTGGTACCTTCACATATAGTAAGCACATGCATAATACGTACCTACGTTAAACTTAAAACAAAAAAAAGTTATGAAAGACTCGTAAATAAATCATCCCGCTATAAAACCATATAAAACTCATACGGAACGTATTCCGTACGATAAAACTTGCGAAAACACGGCACTGGGGTAAACACGCCCAAAGTTGGCCGTACGTGATTGGAATCTCAACTGTCCCGGATCCCGCGTCCTGTCGAATCGTCGGATTCCCGGTACGGTACGTGATTGTCACGTCGTAATCCCGGTAATCAATTGTCACAACCGTTACACGGAATACGGATTTCGGGATTGAGTATTTCATGTTGAATGCCACTGATTTATGACTGTTCCTCTAAGAAGGTTTTTGGAATGCGATAAACTTATAAATGCGGTTGGGCATTTGATTCCTTTCACGGGAAGTGTGTTGTGTCAGTGAGACGCTCATAAGTAGGGCATGCTACCGGGAATTACCGGTATCAAAAGTACCGGGAATTCCCGAGACTTCTGAATATTTTCAGTCCCGGTTCTCCACACCACAAAACCGGTACTTTTGATACTTTCGAGACTCGAATTAAATAGATTACTTCTCTAATTAAGTGCGGATATTTCTGAATGTAACAAGAACTTCGTTCACTACACTGTATTTTATGATCACAAATTCGAGGTTTTAGTATAAAAAATCCTATTTTTACTTTGAGTATTTATACTTAGTCTTTCTAAATATTACTTACCAGCTTTTTTGAAGATCAATTAATTGATGAATCTGTCACTCCAATAAAATTTGTTCTGCTTTAATGAGTTACAGTAGATTAATCAATCTACTGTAACTTATGCTACTCTGATAATCGTATTATATTTCAGTTCAAAGTTTAGTTTCAAAAAAAAAAGAAAGGAAATTGAATGACTGGGTTTACTGTAATATAAAATATATCTCATAAGCACCAGGATTATGGCTGCTAAATTTTGATTTTTGACTCCACTGTCATTGACACCAATGGCAGAGGGGAAGAATTCATAATTCTCTAAAATGCTCAGCGTTTTTCCGTTAAACCTTATATACCAAGATAATTAGTGAAAAAACCAAGACTGTGTGTCCAATCTTGATGCATGGAACTGGATTCTGGACAGTAAACTGGACGCTCTTAGTGGCTGATAGGAAACATGATAGGAAGATCCTATAGTGAACCACACGCACGGAGAGGACGGTGGTTGGAGACATAGAAATACTAAGAGGTACCGAACCCAGAATCCCCAACCCACCCAGAACCCAGAATCGACCAACCGATCGACCAACCAATTGACCAACCGATCGACCAACCAACCAGCTAACTAATCAGACAACCAATCGGCCAACCAATCGGCCAACCAATCGACCAACCAATCAGCCAACCAATGAACCGATCGATCAACCGATTGACCAACCAATCGACCAACCAATCGGACAACCAATCGGCCAACCAATCGGACAACCAATCGACCAACCGATCGACCAACCAATCGACTAACCGATCGTTCAACCAATCGATCAACCGATAGACCAACCGGTCGACCAACCAATCGACCAACTGAGCGACCAACTGGTCGACCAACCAATTGGCCAACCAATCGTCCAACCGATCGATCATACCGATCGACCAACCGATCGACCAACCGATCGACCAACCAATCAACAAACCGATCGAACAACCAATCGACCAACCGATCAACCAACCAATCGACCAACCTATCGACCAACCAATCGACCAACCAATCGGACAACCAATCGGTCAACCAATCGGACGACCAATGAACCGATCGATCAAACCAATCGACCAACCGATCGACCAACCCATCGACCAACTAATCGACCAACCGTTTGACCAACCAATCAACCAGCCGATCGGCCAACCAATCGACCAACCGATTAGGTCATGCAGTCGATACTGCTTCTGAGTACCGGGAATTTTCGGACCGATACTGGCATTAGAACCGGGAATTCCCGGTACTTTCGATACTTTCGATACTACCATAAATTATCACAAAACAAGGCAAATACAGTAAGTATGAAATAGACCAACTATTTGACATCATCATACTAATATTATTAATGCGAAAGTCACTTTGTTTGTTGGTTTGTTGGTTTGTCCTTCAATCACGCCGCAACGGAGCAACGGATTGACGTGATTTTTGGCATGGGTATAGTTGAGGACCTGGAGAGTGACATAGGCTACTTTTTATCCCGAAAAAATTAAGGAGTTCCCGCGGGAATAATAAAAAACTTAAACCACGCGGACGAAGTCGTGGGCATCAGCTAGTAATATATAAAATGTCGAGTAATATTTCCACACAGGATCGTGATTCATGATTTTTAATGAACTTGTGCAATAATTCGCATCGTTCCAAATTTCAAACTTTTATTGTAGTTCAACGCGAAGGGCCGGCGTATAGGTTTTACAGTGATAGCGTGGGACATCTTGTCTGAAAATACACTTCGAAAAGCTGTTTTTTTGTATCGTGATAAGCTTATAATTATTGGATAGAATCAGGCGTTACTTTGCGGAAGTTCATGATTTAGCAAGAAAAGAATACAATTATTTTGCTATAATCCGCCAACAGAAAAAAAAATTCTGTATGGTCAAGCATGCAGTTACAAGAGAAGCACCGTTTACCTTCCCAACCAAGCAAGAAAGCTAAGTTCCCAAGCAAGCAATGCCACCACCACTCACATGCACTACCACACAAGACTTTTATACTATTCTCGACGCACGTTTCGCCCCGACACCGGAGCATCTTCAGGAGATGTCGACCTTACAATGCAAGATTGTCTAGTGACGTTCGTGTCAAATGCGCGGTGTTATATACCGTGTTTTAAACCCCCACCACTATTGCCCCGCCCAGTCCCGGGGGTAATGGGTGGTTGGTCGATTGGTTGTTCGATCGGTTGGTTGATCGGTTGGTCATATGGTTGGTCGATCGGTTGGTCGATTGGTTGGATCGATCGGTTCTTTGGTTGTCCGATTGGTTGGTCGATTGGTTGGTCGATTGGTTGGTCGATATGTTGGTCGATTGGTTATCCGATTGGTTTGTCGATTGGTTGTTTGATCGGTTGGTCGATTAGTTGGCCGATCGGTTGGTTGATTGGCTGGTCGAACGGTTGGTCGATTAGTTGGTCGATGTGTTGGTCGATTGGTTGGTAGATTGGTTGTCCGATTAATTGGTTGATTGATTGGTTGATCGGTTGGTCGATTGGTAGTTCGATCGGTTGGTCGATTAGTTGGTCGATCGGTTGGTCGATGATTGGTCTATCGGTTGGTCGATTGGTTGTCCGATTAATTGGTTGATCGGTTGGTTATTCGATCGAATGGTCGATTGGTTGGTCGATCGGTTGGTTGATTGGTTTGATCGATCGGTTCATTGGTCGTCCGATTGGTTGGCCGATTGGTTGTCCGATTGGTTGGTCGGTTGGCTGGTCGATAGGTTGGTCGATTGGTTGTCCGATTGGTTGGTAGATTGGTTGGTCGATCGGTTGGTCGATTGGTTGTTTGATCGGTTGGTCGATTGTGTAAGAGACAATCCAGAAGTAGGTATTTATGAGACACTTTTAATATATTTGTACTCTCATTTGGAACTTGCACGAATAAATGGTTAAAAAGAACTACATATTAAAAAGATGATAAGGATCACTTTGTTGTCCCTCTGTCCCTCAAGGCTTTTTTCTAGAAACTGCTTGTAGTAATAAATTGACTGAGGCATTTAATTGCTATAAAAATAAAATTATAAGCTTATCACGATACAAAAAAACAGCTTTTCGAAGTGTATTTTCAGACAAGATGTCCCACGCTATCACTGTAAAACCTATACGCCGGCCCTTCGCGTTGAACTACAATAAAAGTTTGAAATTTGGAACGATGCGAATTATTGCACAAGTTCATTAAAAATCATGAATTTATGATCCTGTGTGGAAATATTACGCGACATTTTATATATTATGTCAAATAGTTGGTCTATTTCATACTTTCTGTAATGTACTTGCCTTGTTTTGTGATAATTTATGGTAGTATCGAAAGTATCGAAAGTACCGGGAATTCCCGGTTCTATGCCAGTATCGGTCCGAAAATTCCCGGTACTCAGAAGCAGTATCGACTGCATGCCCTACTCATAAGTCATAACTAAACCGTACTTAAATACCTACTAGGTAGATGATGCACACGACTTTTTCCGTGGAAATCTACGCGGACAAGGTTTTGTAAGAATCCAATGGAAACTGTATTTTTCCGGAAGAATCCGGTCAATCCGTAGGATAGGATGCAACCTTTGCAAGCGTCAAAAATCGATTTAAAAGATGGGCCATGAAAAGTTGACATTCTTATATAAGACAGCCACAGACAGACACACACTTTTGAATTTATGATATTATAATTTATAAGTACCTATGGGTGGGATGGAAATGAAATATCAATAGTTGGCGATAAAGTGAATTGTGTTTTGAAAAATACATAATATTTTACTAACTTAAACTAGAAAAAACCAGCCAAGTGCGAGTCGGACTCGCGCACCGAGGGTTCCGCACTCAAGAAGTAGGTATAATTACCTTTGTTAATGAACCGCAAAACTAACTTTGTTTGTAGAGGTTTACTGTTAATATCAAAAAATTACGTTTGTTGTATGGGAGCCCCCCTTTAATATTTACTTTATTGATATTTAATTATTTATTTTGAAAGGTAATATACAAGTTAATATTCTGTGAAAATTTGAACCGTCTACCTGTTACCGTTTTTAATATTGAGCAAAAAAATACGAAAAAAACACGTTTATTGTATGGGGACCCCCCTTAATATATATATTTTTTTAATTTTTAGTATTTGTTGTTATAGCGGCAACGGAAATACCTACATCATTTGTGAAAATTTCAGCTTTCTAGCTATCACGGTCTATGAGATACAGCCTGGAGACAGACAGACAGACAGACAGCGGAGTCTTAGTAATAGGGTCCCGTTTTTACCCTTTGGGTACGGAACCCTAAAAATGGTCCCAATTTATATATAAGTAGGTAATAAAAAAATTGCTCCACATAAATACATGCCTACTTGAACAAATACAATATAGATAAAATATTATTAAAACTCAAACTCATCTAAACAAGACCAAAAGGAACAAAATGTTCCCGTTTTCTTCGGATGATTTAAATTTTTCGGTAAGTACTCGTAGATCTACAAGCCGCGATTTTTGCTAGGTACATCAATGTGCACACCTTTATGACTAATATAATAATCTAATATAAAAATCTATAAAGATTCGGATGATAAGCTAACAGGAATTACAAAAAATAGTGTCACAAAAAACGTGGTCATTTTATTTTCAGTAGGAAACGTAGCGGTTTTCAGGCGGCGGCGACTTCAAAGCGCGCGGCCGCTTTGATGAACGCGCGTATGATCTAAGTTGTCGCGGCCGCAGCTGCTACGTTTATTAATATACATTCTTGTTTACTCACAGCGAGCTACAGTTATTTGCCATTAAAAATATTCACACGGATTAAATGTATGTTTAAACTGCTGTGCTTATAGCGAATCTTCTTTGATTAGGGATTTAAACTGGGTCTGCTCTACTTCTGAGTAAAATCAAACGAAACGTTATACTTATCTATGTCTATTTGTTGTATGTGTTCCTCACTTTTTCCTCCGACATTGCGATCGGAGACTGTTCTAGGTCGGTACTCTGAATTTCTTTTTTTTCTTTCCTTTTTTAGTTCTAAATGAATTGGTGCTGCTACACTTAGTACAGAGAACAATCAGAGATAAAACTGCTAATTACAATAAAATTAAACCAGAACTCAGGTCGTTTCTGAATCGCATTCAAATGTTGAGGTGGGTACAACTACTACTAGCAAATGTCTAATACCTACTACCAACATTAGCTACGAAGTAGCTTCTATAGACTTTGAACTCCATAATTTGGGGCGAAAACATACAAGGGACTGAGCACAAAACGTCCGCGCGGACTTTTTGCTCGCAAGCCAAAAATACTTGTTTTGTCCATGTAGTTTTGACTTCGCCCGTACAAGACAACCTATAATATATCCAAAAACTTATTATAATTTAGCAAAAGAACACATGTAGCCACAAATTTGTCATGCAGATGATAACACAGCGTGGCCGTCGGTGTTTACTCGTACGTCGCAATATGTCTGTGTTTACAAGTCGCGAACTAGATAGGTACTACGAGCGCGTTTTTATGGGCCGTAAGTTTTTCGCGGCTCATCGCCTGTCATGTAATCTTCTGAGCGAGTGCCGACACTTCATAAATTACCTACTTTATAGGGCTGAAACGGGGCTGAGTCTTGAATTTTACAAAATAATTTTAAAACTGATAGAGATAGGTGTTTCTTTTTTAAATGCCCTGAATAACGAGATTTTGCTCCTTTTGGAAGTCGATTAATTGATATTTAATTATGCGTGATTTATTATTTCTGAATACAACATACCTACAACTAAAAAGTAGGTAGGTAGAGTACCAGCCAGGACAGATATCGGCAAGCCAAGTTCAATGAATAGTATACACTTGGACAGACGCCATACCTACTTAACTTTATAAGTCCGACAGGAAACAAACAAATCCTTCAAGGCGAAGTTTGGGGTTTTCAAATTTCTGTAGACCCGGCCACGCTCAGCTCATGGCATTTACCATGAAGACGTATTTAAATATTATCTGAGTAAAAATGTACCTATCTTATATCTTTAAAAAAAAAAGTTTAAAAACAAGTTTTTATCGTCCGCCACATTGAATTTAGTGTGACGTCATATTATTTTCGTATGCTTCTCAGCAAACATTTAAAACTGATACCCATAATTATCATGGCGGTGCATAAAAATAATTATATAGTCCGTCTTAATGGATTTAGAATGACGTCACTTAGATAAGCTTGCATTGTCACCCAAACTCAACATTTTCATCTCAATCAGTTGGGGAGTAGTTGAGGATAACACTACTCGGTGGGGATAACTGTTATAAAATTCAGTTACAAGATTTGACTTAAAAATCCCCACAAACATTACAAGTAGGTATATAATATGTATAAAAGCTTGTAAAAACATAAGGAACAGAATATGAACAAGGAAAACTCAAATAGCAAATAACCCACGCATTCTATGAAATTAATAGTCAAGCCAACAAGAATTAACCTACTAATTATCCAACAAAGCGCTTTGATACTAAATTTAATAGACTATCCGGAAAGCCCCGACTACTGAAAGCATGGCTGAAAAGCTTGTTATTATGGTGTCATTACTTCCCCCCTCCGTCGCTCCTGCCTGGACAACATGGCCGCTGTCATTATGTAGTTATACCGGGCTCGCAGTGTCACCTAACCCGAGACTTTTCAGATGGGAACTTTAATATTCAACTTTATTGATGGCTCAGTAGGTACTGACATCAACCTAAATCGGCGATAAATATATGATCGATTGATTGATTGATTGAGTGTCCACGACCTCGCTGCCGTGGTTATTTCGAAATACCCAGGTCCCAGCCCTATACCCTAGCCTTTCCTTCGTCTATGTGATCTATGTCTGTCTATAAAGAGAACCTCTGTGCAAAACTTCAGTTTTCTAATATGGGCTAGGTGTTGATGAGGCAGTCGGGAAGTGAGTCAGGACTATTTCTATTCCATAGTATAGTCCTTTTGTATAAGATAGATTAATGCTTGACACATCTTACAGCGTTACAGCACAGCTTATTCTTTCTCTAGCCTATGATCGATCGTCTTTTCTCCGGTGTTATGGTACAAAAATTATTTCCTTAGCTTATTTCCTTCCTTACTACTTACTATTTATGTTAGGTAGATTTTTAGGTTTATAATATGGGCTAGGTGTTGATGAGTCATCGGTAAGTGAGTCAGGTTTATTTCTATTCCATAGTATAGTCCTTTTGTATAAGATAGATTAATGCTTGACACATCTTACAGCGTTATACAGCACATTTTATTCTTTCTCTAGCCTATGATGACGGCGAATTGTCGTCGATCGTCTTTTCTCCGGTGTTATGGTACAAAAATTATTTCCTTAGCTTATTTCCTAAGGTTATTTCCTTCCTTACTACTTACTATTTATGTTAGGTAGATTTTTAGGTTTATAGGTACCTATCTTACCAAAATAGAATCTAAACAACGTTCCTGCACACATAAAAAGTCATAAAGTTTGTGGATAGAAATGAAAACGCGATATAAGGTTTGAACTGCAGTCCAGCAATAATTGATAGGTATCACAAACATTCAGTCACGGAATCCAATCAAGCACCGACACAAACTTCCCAACAGCTCGATGATACACAAGTTAATATCCATGATCTATCTTAAGAATGCATCACCTTCTAACGAATTGTCAAACGTTCCAAACGGGGTTAAATACGTTAATGGGGCGCTTAACAAGCAACCACTTTATTTAGATTGTCTGTCCGTTGCACTGCTATATTAAAATCACCGGATGAGCTAGGGCTGCGACAATCGAGACAATCGATCCGTGCGTACCTACGTTAAAACCTATCTAAGTACATAGGTATTGTAAATTGGGGGCCCTGAGTACCTACTAGCCTGTGAAGTGGTCTTCGATTCTTTTTCCTGTTGGGTCGTGGTATAACTATTTGTAATTTTCTCAGAACTCTATTCTTGTAATAGATTGAATGAACATTCTATTAAAATCTTTTAATCGTTTCAGGTCAGGGAGGTCAGATATCATTGCTAAAAGTAGTATTAATTTAATCTTGTTGAAGCTCTTGTATCAGTATTATAATCCTTATTTTAAGGACGTCATTAGGTAGGACGTCATATTATAACACGTGAATTTTAAATAATACCGTATAAGCGTTGATAGTAAGTCCCAAATTACAGTTATAAGGATATACCTATCTACCAACTACGACCAAAAGCCCTAAAAATAGAATTTTAGTTAAGAGTTTATAAGGCAGTTATTGCTAAAATAAAATTAAGGCCTTTCATCCAACTTATTTCAGAAAACCCGCAATAAATGAACTTAACGAGGCCTTAATATCTCTATTAAGTCCTCATGAACTTTCAACAGGTCACTCGTTAACGTTGATCAAAAATGTTAGAAATGTGTTATCGATGGAATACTCTCGTGTGCGAACATCGAGCGTACTTGGAAAGTTGTTCATGCTTATGTATTAAACATTCCTGGGGCGGTCGGCCCTTTGTATCAGCTGCATCCTAATCACTATTGAATCCCAATCGAAGCAGGTAGGTACATAGGTCAAATCAGCATCTACTTACTTTATCAGTTTATGTAATACTAGCTAATGCCCACGACTACGTCCCGTGGATTGAGGTTTTTCGGTTCCCGTGGGAACTCTTTAATTTTCCGGGATAAAAAGTAGCCTATGTGCTATTCCAGACTATATTCTATCTCTGTGCCAAATTTCAGCCAGATCCGTGCAGCCGTTGGCGCGTGATTGAGTAACAAACATCCATACATCCATACATCCATCCATCCATCCATCCATCCATCCAAACTTTCGCATTTATAATATTTATTTGATTGACTAGCTAATGCCCACGACTTCGTCCCGTGGATTGAGGTTTTTCGGTTCCCGCGGGAACTCTTTAATTTTCCGGGATAAAAAGTAGCCTATAGTTTATTCCAGAACCGTTAAGCCGTCCTGGCGTGATTGAGAAACAAATATCCATCCATCCATTCATCCATCCATCCATCCATTTATCCATTCATGCATTCAAAATTTCGCATTCGTCTAATCATCATCTGTACCCACCAGCGTGGCCCACTACTGAGCAAGAGTCTCTTCTCATCTAAACCATAGTAGCTAAACAATATACCTACTTAATCTACTGAGACATTACTGTAACAAAAGTTTTCATTGACTATAATTAAGCGGATTTATAGCTTCCGTAAAGCTTCCAAGTTCCACCGGAGATATTTTTAACATCCGTTCACATTAAGGTCATTTGATATCTGTAGCCTGTACACATAAGAGTACGGCATACGAATGTGTCTTTGATTTTTTTGTTCATAGAACGATAGAACCCGCAGTCTTTGATCCGAAAGCAAACAAATAAAGGATACGCGGTGAAAGATCATCGACTTTCTTGTATCCTGTAGAATAAAAAAGGCTGAGAGAAGGTGGCCGATATAAGTTGTTAGCCGTGATCATAGACCATAGACTTGTTTGCTGTTTAGCACGCATTAAAATAGAAGTAGCGCATGAAATGTAATGAAATCATGACTCAAGTATCGTCATTTCAACCCATTGGCCATGACCGGTTCATCGGTGCACATCACTGGTACTTACCTCAGTACCAGTTACTCATAACAGTTAGGCCATAGTCCACCGCACTACTGGTCCAATGAGAATTGGCAGAGTTCACACCTTTGACAACGTTATGAAGAACTCTCAGCCAAGCAGGTTTCCTCACGATGTTTTCCTTCACCGATATAGTAAGTAATATTAAATTCTTAAAATGCCGAGAAGAGATAAGTGCCCGAGCCCGCGCTCCCCGACCAGTAGACTGAAGTCTTAACCACTTGGCTATCACCGATAAGCTTGAGTAACTTGGCTCAGGGCTCGTGCAGCGTACTGGCGGTATCGCGCGACTTCGAGGGCGCCGGTAGATAATCCCTCCTCATTGACCATCGCCTATTGCACTGTGATGTGATGTCACCAGCACTCGAGACCTTACACAAATGATTCACTAGCTCTTACAACAATAGGTGTGGACAGTCGAGGCATCGCGTCGGCCGTCGGGGCTAATCAAGAATCTTGTCACATTGGATAGTGTTCCGAGAAGGAGCGACGAGTGAATAAAGGAAAATTATTAAAACGTGTAAGAGGAGCCGGGGACGGGCCCCGGGACTAGTGTTGCCAGATGTCCCGATTTGGGCGGAACGTCCCGAGTTTCAACAATTCTGATTCCCAAGAAAATCTCAACCATAATGTGTTATGTGACTAATGACCCTCCGCAGTGAGAATAGATGTCGCAAAGAATGAAAGAATGATATGTAATATATGATACCGTAGGCTCATAGTTTTTAAATAATTCAAAAATATTGGAGTGAATTACCAAATAATGAATTTTCCATTCGCTATATAAGCTCGTTACAAACTTCATAACTATAGCCTGTTTCAAAACTGAAATTTCGAAACCCTTGTCCCGAAATTTAGCTAACCAAACCTGGCAACATTACCCCGGACTAATACATTCGTATTTAATTCCGTCTCCGAACCGCGTGACGTTCGCTTCCTCCGCGCGACACTGTTTGAATCCCATTAACGCGATTTAATTGTATTTCGAATCCGTCGATAACTTTGTGTTATGATTTATTACGATTCCTGTCGATTTGCTTACAATAAAAGCTGTCGGGAGAAATTTAACAGGGACGTTGCCAACAAATCCAATTTTACTTATATGCTTAGAATGGGAGCTTGTATAAAATACAGAAATATGACATGTTGTGTGTGAATCAAATACTTATTATTAATAAATAATTAAGTTATTGATTTTACGTAGGTATGTACTATGTATAGAATATATAGAGCTAAATATGACTCGCTTCATTGACCGCCTTTATATCAATCCCAAACCCCTGTTTCAGAGTCCAATCCTGTTCCGCGAGTTTAGTCTTCTGAAATGGAGGCAATGAAACGTCATACCAATTAAATATTGCCCTGACAAAAGATCCATAAAAGTTTGCCATTTTATTTTTATTTTTAAATAGTAATAAATTGGCCCATATTTTCATAACTTTTTCCGTAAATAGCTTACCTTCTCGCAAACGCTCCGGCATGTCCCGACGGCTTTATCGCAGCACGCCGATATATCTGAAATGAGAAATGTCCCCAATAAGTCTCCAAACGACCGAACCTACTGTTTACTGATGGGAAACAACAGCTGTGCCCGCTTCAATAAAGCGACTCTTATACACTGAATATGCCTTTATAGACAACATTTCAGCACTAAATATAGGTTTATTATTAAAAATTCAATTCATTGTCAAGGCCATCACTCATCTTGAAAATTAAGACAATTGTTTATATGTTAGTTATACGTACCATAGACATGGATAAAACAATCTTAATACGCTTGTAAATATTCAAGGGGTTTTAAGTACAAAACACAATACGTAATAGGATTAGGTATATGGTATAAATTTATTTATCAAGTACAAAAATCCTTCCAAATATGTGAAGTGATTTAGAAGAAGAAAGAAAAGGGGTATCCTGTTTACAGGAAACGATAACGTGTGCGGTATGATACCATTACCAAGCCGTAGTATGAGATGTTTGTAGAAGCTCTGCTCTGACAACATCAGCTTACTAGTGAAAATTCAAGAAAAGCTTTCGAAGTTTATTTGTATCGGAGGAAACGTTCACATTTTTATATAAAGTTTAGTAGTTTTTTTATAAAAAGTAGTATATAAATCCTTTTTAGTAGATACATAGCAGTACTGGTTGGTACATTATTTTATTTATACCTAAGTCAAAAAAAAACCGGGCAAGTGCGAGTCGGACTCGCGCACGAAGGGTTCCGTACCATTATCAATAAATAATTACCTTTGTTAATGAACCGCAAGACTAACTCTGTTTGTAGAGGTTTATTGTTAATATCAAAAAAACTATGCTAGTTAGAGCATTGGCTATAGTTTTCCTGTAAAATATACGTAAATTCCTATTGACCATAAATATTTCAACTTTTTCGATTGGTAAACTCCGGAGATAAGGGGGGGGGAACGGTATTTTTTTAGACATTTTCCCCAATAAATCAAAAACTATCATAACTAAAAATAATTAAAAATCTGTTTTAGAATGTACAAAGTAAACCCTTTCATATGATACCCCACACAGTACAGTTATCTCACTTTTAAATTTCAACCCTCAGATTTTCCCCCTTTTTAAATAAGAACAAAAATAATTTCCAATTTTTTTTTAATTCCAGTGTCTTTGGGCCACTAATATACACAACTATTCCAAATTTCATGTCGATAGCTTCGGTAGTTACTGAAATAATCGAGTGTGACGGACGGACAGACGGACAGACGGACAGACAGACGGAGAAAGTCGCACCATAAGGGTTCCATTTTACCATTTTGGTACGGAACCCTAAAAACGACCGGTTAGCTACCGGTACGTGTGAGGCCGCCGTAACACAACGGTAATTATTAAACAAATTACACCATTTCACTCAACTAAAGTAACTCAAATTAAAATGAGTTATGCTAGCAATTCAAATAAATATGATTAATGAGTAACAATTTCACCCGACCAGGTACTTTCAATCCTATAACTTAATTTCTCCCATAATTTCTCCTAAAAATTTCACCGCCCGTTTATGATTTCTTCGAATTATATGGAGTATAATATTATGTATTTTTGACCGAATTTGCACCTGCCCTGACGAACTATAGCAACACTAAAGTAATTAATAAATTACACACTAACATTTGGGACTTACCAGTGACTTCATAAAGCTTTGATCTGTTCCGTAAACGATCCCATTCAGGCGTCCAAAGTGATCCGAATTAACGAGAGTTATGCCGGCAATTAAACAACCCTGACAACATTAGGTTGGACTTGAAGAGTGATGCTCTTCTTAATACACGGCTTTCTACTTAAATGTCCGTAGAAAACAAATAATCCATTATACTACCAATAACATATTATGTGCGAAAGTGTGTCAGTCTGTCTGTCTGCTACGTTTTCACGGACCATCTGTTCTACCGACTATGACACAATTTGATACAAAGATAGCTTGTATCCCGAGCAAGGACATTTTTTGTCCTGGAAAATCAAAAGTATTACCATGATATTTTTCAAAAATCCACGCGGATGAAATCTCTCTAACTATTACAATAAACTGTTGTTATCACATTATTATTCTCTTCTTCTTATTTCTTACTTAGGTTTATCTACCTACTTTTATAACAAATGAAGCTGTAGCTACATTAATAAAATGTGAACTGGGTCTGTCTTAACTCTGCAGTCTACGATTGGCGAAATTTGGTACAAAAGAAGCATAGGCATGTATGGGTTAAGTAGTAAAAAATATTTTGAAAAAAATCTTTACAGTCAATGAAATGAACAAGAAATAATGTGTATTTATATTGCTTGCGGCAGTAACTATAGCACTTCATTGATATCTAGACAGGTAGGTATATTTTTTATGCAAAACTGCATCGCGTAACCCGACCATTAGCTTAATATTTTATAGAAGCGGCTTTATAGAATATCACGCGATAATACCACCCTAGTTACTGTAATCACGGCTTGACTGTCCTGCGCTTAGGGTTACCATGTCTCAGGATTTGTTCCTAGGTTACAGGATTTTGGGGCTCTTCAATTGGATTGGGATAGAGGCGACATTTGGAAATCTCAGTAATTTTCAGTTTTTTCAATCCTGTAAGGTACGTAATTATAATTTTATTATGATGTTGTTTTGATAATGCATTATAATCAACGCAATAACTATTTACCCTCTTGGGTTTGTAGAATCAATTTTTATTAAGTCTGCAGTGATAATAATCGCACAAATAATATAATCAATACTTTCATTAACCTATTAAACAAAAAAACTACAATAATATAAATCGACAAAATCTCAGGACTTTTTTAAATTAAAATCAAGTTTTTTCTCAGGAATTTTCAATCTTTCATCTGGTAACCCTACCTGCGCTTTAACAATCTATGAGAAATGCTTCCTATAATTTTGTTTCATTGAAAACGCGCTAGAGGGAAAAGACATAATGTATTAAACGTGTTTTACCAACTTGCCTATTAAGTGCTTTCACTAGGTAATTCTAATATCGATTATATATTGAGTTAGGAAATGGATATAACTTTAAACATAATTGCTCCAAGTAGACTACCTAAGTATAACGAGTTGCAAGAAGTAAAGGCTCGATTAAACCAAATGGCTACAAAAACCCATATATAAAATCGTAGCTCAGTCTACAACTGTCCACTTGGTTGGGATGCACAAGCGATGGATCAATAATGTATGAATACACAAATAATTGTTCCACATTGGCGTAGGTATTCTTTTATATGTCATCATTTATCTTTTTCATAATTCGTATTATTCATCAAGGGACTAAAATGAGCCATTTCATACAAGATGGTTAGCATCCCGAGCTTAGCGAGGAATGCTGTAGAATCGAGTAGAATGGCTTTTAGTCCCGTGGTAAACACTCTACTTTTCACTTCGGTGGCAAGAAAATAAAATAAATAACGATTCTTAATTATAATATTTTTCACATAAAATATTAATAATCTCCTCCAAAGTGTCTACCGGATTTTAGTTACAGCAACCAGTCTCCACAAGGAATAGTGCAGAAGTGTTATCGAATATTGAATTTCACAGGAAGATACTTAAGTAGCTGTAGTTAATTTATTAGATAATTCCAATTTGCAATCAAATGAAAACCAATTGAAATAAATACCATGCCAACAACACTTGCTGGTTCATTGGGACGTAAATTAAATTTCAATTAGTTAGCAGATTGTATACCTCCATCACTCGTAAGCTTAATTAATGAAGTGATGCTATTATCCGTAGGTACATACATAAATCATGTTCTACCACCATCATAAATTAACCTAACTGCTCTCTGGCTATAACCATAATAATATTATATCGTTTAAATTAGGTTTAATGTCGTAGATTAACTTTAATTTAATTTAAACACACTTGTATAAGTTAATTTGAATTAAAACAATTGAAAGTTAGTTTTTTTAAGGGAGCTATAAAATAGCTCCAGCCGTGGCTAGTTTTCAACCTACCGACAAAGACATACCGCGGCCAAGCTATGTAGCGTTTCGGTGGTTTCGGTTAGTACTATCATTGAAATTGAAAGTACTAAAATTCTACATCAATGAGTACTATTACCTATTGTATTGTACCTGTGATTTCGGTACGATTCCGCGTAGAAAACTCGAAACAAATTAGGGCCGTACAGGCACAGAATAGTATACAGGCCACAGAATAGTAACTAGTACCTACTAGGTACAGGCTAAAGCTAAGGTTCTTGCACGAGTCAGTATAAAAAAAAAAGTCAGTATCCTACTTTTGACCAAATAATACCCTAATACTTACCTCATTAATAGAGGTAAGAAGAATGACATATGCGTGCCATCGTATTTGATAGCTTTCTAGCAAGTTTAACGATAACTATAGGTTTATGTGGTGCAAGTGGCCTTTAGTATGTGAATAGGACTCACCTTGTGAGCTAACGCCAGCCAGAGTGATGGCTGCCAGCATAACCTACCGACAAAGACATACCGCGGCCAAGCTATGTAGCGTTTCGGTGGTTTCGGTTAGTACTATCATTGAAATTGAAGGTACTAAAATTCTACATCAATGAGTACTATTACCTATTGTATTGTACCTGTGATTTCGGTACGATTCCGCGTAGAAAACTCGAAACAAATTAGGGCCGTACAGGCACAGAATAGTATACAGGCCACAGAATAGTAACTAGTACTAGGTACAGGCTAAAGCTAAGGTTCTTGCACGAGTCAGTATAATAAAAAAAAGTCAGTATCCTACTTTTGACCAAATAATACCCTAATACTTACCTCATTAATAGAGGTAAGAAGAATGACATATGCGTGCCATCGTATTTGATAGCTTTCTAGCAAGTTTAACGATAACTATAGGTTTATGTGGTGCAAGTGGCCTTTAGTATGTGAATAGGATTCACCTTGTGAGCTAACGCCAGCCAGAGTGATGGCTGCCAGCATAAGCCTCGTCCGCCACCAGCTGCGGTCCGCCTTCATTCTGCGTCTACCCGCGGTCATGACTGCATGACGTCACCAATCACCTTAACATCCTTCCACCTGCAACAGTATTGTTGTTTAGCCTTTAAAGATTGGAAAATCGTTCTTGCACTATGAGTCATCATGACCATGTTTCAATGTTTTTAATTGAGCATTTATTTATTAAATTATTATGTTAAAAGACGTAATTCGATAAAAAAATACTCTTGGCGCTATTTGGCACCCTATAGCATCCAGCTCGGATCTTTCTTGAGGCTTGACTATTGTGCACTTGCAAGTTGCAACATACACCTAAAATACGAAATAATGGGGCCAATTCTGCTTAGCACAATCTCTAACCTGGAACTACTAAAATGTCAGCTCGTTATATTGCTACTTAAAATTAAAGCTAAGAATTTCGCTGCTGTTTGATATGACGTAAATTAAGGTTAGGTATATAGTACTGAAACAATAGCAACAACAATAAACTAAAATAACTGAATGAAGCCCTGCATAGACTTGGATATTTTTTATTTTTAACCGACTTCCAAAAAAGGAGGAGGTTCTCAATTCGGCGCGTATCTTTTTTTTTTTTTTAATGTATGTCGGTTTCTAAACCGATTTGATTTTTCATTGGTTACTAACTATGCCTATCTTTGTTATACTCGCCCGACTTCAACATAGTGTGTAGAAATCAAAATTATTTTTTTAGGGTTCCGTACCCAAAGGGTAAAAACGGGACCCTATTACTAAGACTCCGCTGTCTGTCTGTCTGTCTGTCTGTCTGTCTGTCTCCAGGCTGTATCTCATAGACCGTGATAGCTAGAAAGCTGAAATTTTCACAAATGATGTATTTCCGTTGCCGCCTATAACAACAAATAAATAAATAAATAAATAAATAAATAAAGCCTTTATTTCCATGCGATCAAATGTCAAGTTGCCTAACACAATATTTTTTTAAATACATATTATTATTATTATTTAGTTAAGTAAATACAAATATCATTACAAATTAAAATATAATATAATCATGTCCATACGATACAATGTCAATGTCAATTAGAATTAATGTCAAATAAAAAGTACTAAATATTATATTACGTATTTGTCAGGTTAGGTATTATGTTTTTAATGTTTCCTCATGTCAATACGTTACTGGAACGCCCATTTCTGGGCATAGGCCTCCTCCATCCTTGTCCATTTTTCCCTATCTTTCGCAAGTCTGGTCCAGGTGGTCCCCGCCGCCTCGCTGATGTCGTCGCGCCAACGGCGCCGCGGCCGGCCCCTCGGGCGACGCGCGTCGCGCGGATACCAATGAAGCAGCTTCTCAGTCCAACGCCCGTCGGTCGCTCTCGCTATGTGTCCAGCCCAGCGCCATTTAAGGAGACATGCTAGCTTTGCCGCGTCAGTAATTTTTGTCCTCTTTCTTATTAGTTTGTTCTTAATTTTGTCCTTTAATTTTAGGCCTAGCATGCTCCTTTCCATAGCTCTCTGGGCAACCTGTATTTTATGTACTATATCCTTGCTCATAGGCCATGTCTGGCAACCATATAGGAGTGTTGGCGTCACAACGGAGTCTAGTGCTATTTTCTTTAGTCTTATGTCTAACTTTGATTTAAAAATATGTTTTAAGGACCAATATGCTGCCCATGCTTTCTTTATCCTCCTTTCGACTTCTTCAGCATAATGTCCTTTGAAAGATATGGTTTGGCCCAAGTACACGTACTCTTCGACGTATTTTATAGCTTTATCTTGCACTTGCACGTTATTCTGATCTCCGTTTGACATTATGCAAGTTTTTTCGGGATTCATTGTCAAGCCGCACTCTCGGCTATGGATATCTAGAGTTTTTAGCATAAATGAGAGCTGTTCATGTGTTTCCGAAATTATGACAATGTCATCAGCGAAGCGCAGATGGCTTAAATTTTCTCCGTTTACATTTATTCCTAGACCAGTCCAATCTAATTTCCTAAAGATATTTTCTAAAAGAGCAGTGAACAGGTTAGGAGAGATCGGGTCTCCCTGCTTTACTCCGCGCTTTACGTTGAACGCTCTACCTCTTTTCTCAAGTTTTATACGACCTTTGCACTTCGAGTAAATTTCCTTAAGGACGTTTATATATTTTGTAGGTATGTTCTGGTCTCTAAGGGCAACCCATAAGGATTCGTAAAAAATCGAATCGAAGGCCTTAGTATAATCTACAAACGCCAAGTACAGAGTTTTTCCATACTCTACATATTTTTCTACGATTTGTTTCAGAGTGAAAATATGGTCTAAAGTAGAGTAGTTGCTTCGGAAGCCAGCCTGTTCTCGTGGTTGCTGAAATTCAAACTCTCTCTTTAGTCTATAGAGTATGACTTTAGCAAATAATTTATAAGTTGCCTGCAGGAGACTGATAGGCCTGTAATTGTTGATATCTTGGGGGTCCCCCTTTTTATATAGTAATTTAATAATGGAAGTTTCCCATTGTTCTGGTATTTTTTCTTGTAGCATTATGTTATTAAAGAGTTGGGTTAAAAAGGGAGTTATAGGCTCTATCATTGTTTTGATGGTGTCGTTTGTTATACCATCTTCGCCTGGGCTTTTCATTGACTTCAGAGAGCTGATAGCGTGCTGAATTTCACTCTCCAAAAATAGCGGGATCTCTTCCGAATCAGTACCTTTAAATGTAGAGTCTATGTTATATGATTCTGGTGCGCTGTATAGTTGCTGATAAAATTCGGTAGCAATCTCTAAAATAGAATTTCTGTTTGTCGAAATTGCGCAGTCCTTGGATTTAAGCGTAGGTATCCACTCTTTAGTATTAATTAAACGTTTATTTCCTCGTTTAACTGATCTATTTTTGTGTAACTCTTCTTCAAATATTTCTATTTTATAGTTTTGTTTGCTTATTTTTAGAAGTTTCCTAATTTTCTTGTATAGGCGTTTGAGTCGTTTCTTTTCAAAATCAGTTTTTATGGGTTTTTCTTTTAGCTCTGTCCTTTCAGATATTAATTTCTTTAATTCCTCTGTTATTATGCATTTAGTTTTATCGCCTCTAGTTACTTTTGGTAGTCCATTTACGCTTTCTTGGATGGTGCAGATTATATTTGTGTAAGTTCTTTGTATATCATCCGTTATTTCTGTTGTTTTTGATAGCTCTATAAAAGTGTTTTTTAGATGCTCACATTCAACTGGTAGGTATCCGGACTGTTTCTGTTTAAATGTTTTTCTGGATTTCGGTAGTTTTGAACACATGGAAACTGTTGCTCTGACCATTCTGTGATCAGTTGGGTGTGAGGTACTAATGATCTCTACATTCTGTATTGTGGAAACATCAGCCTTTTTAGTGATAATGAAATCTATTTCGTTCAGTGTTTGTCCGTCTGGCGATCGCCATGTCCATTTCTGTTTAGGTTTTTTATTAAAATGAGTGTTCAAAATGTAGAGTTCATTTTCAAAACAGAAGTCAATAAGTCTTGATCCTCTTTTGTTTCGGATTCCATATCCCCAGGGACCCATTACTATGGTATCTTCAGGAGTAGATTGACCGATCTTGGCATTGAAGTCCCCTATTATATATGTTTTTGACAGAGTATTTTCCAGAGCTAATGTTATATTGTTGAAAAATGACTCTAGTTCCTCCTCAGATGACTTTTCAGTGGGGGAGTAAACTTGTACGATAGTAAGTGAAGTATTTTCGATACACATGTCCAATCTAGCGACTCTATCTGAAACAGTATTAAAATCGATTATATTATTTTTCAACCATTTTTTAACCATGAATCCTACTCCATTCCTTCCACTTTTCTTTCCTGTGTATAGTAAAATGTACTCGTCATACTCTATGATGTGAGTTCCCTCTTTTTTCACTTCTGATATACCCAAAATGTCCCACTTAATGTTCTGTAGAGCGTGTTCTAACTCTTCCTGACGTCCTATACCTACAAGAGATCTTACATTGAGCGTATTTATATACAAGCGCTGGATGGAGGGTATTGGTCTACTGCTCCCTCGGGGACCAACCGGCTTGGGAGAGATACTATTTGATATTAGCTTTTCATATTGTGGTGGGAGAGAGGCCTTTCGTTGCTAAGTACGCTGTGATGGTGTTGCAGAACTTGAACGAGTGCTATTGGATGTCATATAGGACTCTATAGTGGCTTTATTCTTTTTGTAAATATTAAAGCTCTGCTGAGACGGTGGTAGAGTTTCGGGGGAAGATTGTGTTTTTCTTTTGTTGTTTCTTGTTTCTGGACTTCTTTGTTTTGTTTTCGTCTTGTGTTTTTTGGGGCTTTTGTTGCCTAGTGAGACAATTTTATCATATTTCATAATGACGTTTTCTCCTTGCTCTCTTCTGGCAACGAATTCTTCATGCAACTCCTTCCTTTTTTGGAGAACCTTAGGTGTAAAGTCCTCTTTAATATATAAAGACGTATCTCTTAAATATTTCTTATTTCTTAGGATTTGTATTTTTAAGCCCATTGTAGTTACAGTCAATGCCACAGGTCTGATATTTCCATTCTTTTTTCCAATTCTTCTCACCAGCTCTATGTCTCGTTTTTCGCAGGAAATTTTCATCGTATTATTTATTATGTCAAGTAAATTTTCTTCTAAATCGCTATAATACCTTTCCTTCTCTTCTAGTCCAAAAAATACGATATTTCTTTTTTTTGTCTGTTGTTCCAATCTGTCTAGGCATGCCTGCTGTTTTTCCAACTTTTCTTCCAGTGCTTTTGTTTTAATTTCAATATTTTCAAATTTTTGGTTAATATTTTCGTTAATTTTTTGTAAATTTTCTTGAATTTTATTTATTTCTTGTTTTTGACCTTTCATATCTGCTTGGATTTCTTTCAGCATTTTCATCATTTCTTCCATTTTGTGTTTATATTATTATTATTATTCTACGTTAATAAATTCCCAGGTAACGTGTTCTATTACCATCTAGCGGTAAGTAGTGGAGTGTGTGAAAGATGTAGGTCAGTACCGCGTTAATTAAATATGACAACTTTATCAGACACGCAGACTTCTATCTAGCGGTGAGCGACGAATACTTGTAAATGTTAGTCCCACTGCTTGTCGATAGATGGCGATATGCGTCTTCCAACAGTTTTAGAATATTGATTATTATTTTACCTTAATAAAATTCCCATGTAACTTGTTCTATTTTCATCTGGCGGTAAGTAGTGGAGTGTGTGAAATGCTGGTCAGTGGATAGCGTTAAATAATAAGATAACTTATTAGACACGAAGACTTCCATCTAGCGGTGAGCGACGAAGACTTGTAAATGTTAGTCCCACTGCTTGTCAATAGATGCCGATATGCGTCTTCCAAAAGTTCTAGAATATTGAAATAATAACTTTATTGATTTCACCTTTTATCGATTAATATTCAGTTTTAAAGTCTTTATTTTCACACGGCTTATAAGTGATCACAAGCATTTAATCACAGTTTTAATATTGTCCACAATAGGTACCTATCCACAATTTATTTCACTGTATTTCATATATTTGAGGTTATCTATAGGTATTATATTATTACTTAGTTTACACATACATTTTACTCTTATTCATATTATTATCATATAGACACTAGTATTTACGCGCATATAGCATAATTTCGTCCATAATAGTTCAGATTTATTTCACTATATTTCGTTGTGTTCATCTATCACAATTTGTCAGATATTTTACGTACTTATATGTTTCTCAAGATTCTTTTCGCACTCGTTACATCGATATAATTATCGTAATGAATGCAGAATAATTATTTTGTTTCACTGTTCATTTTGCTTTATGTAATAATAATTGTTCAATTAGTTTTTGTTGATCACAGCTTAACCGTCACAGTCCGTTACGTATTGTTTATGTGTTTTTTGTAATAGTCCACAGGTTTGACGCACTAATAACACTTTCTCACTTAAATTGGCAGATATTCTTCAGGATTAATTACATTTTAGCACTATTTAAATACTTTTATAATTTTTAAACACTTTTAAATACAGACAAGTTGTTTTGTGTACAAGCAGCGCCCTCTGTTGCTTTTAAATTCTATATGTATTTCCGTTGCCGCTATAACAACAAATACTAAAAATTAAAAATATATATACATATTAAGGGGGGTCCCCATACAATAAACGTGTTTTTTTCGTATTTTTTTGCTCAATATTAAAAACGGTAACAGGTAGACGGTTAAAATTTTTTACTTTACAGTGGCTTTGGAAGTCGGTTTTTTGGAAAGAGTTTTTATTACTATAATCATGTTTTAACAGATCAAGAGATCGATACACATTATCAGCGGAAATGAAAGATGAATGTCTATAAATATAATATGTAATATTTTGTAAACATAATCATTAATTGCTGTTTTGACCTATAAACACTCAATCTCAATAAACTTAAAATAACATAGATAACAAAGCCAGCTAAGAAATAATATCTACCTACTTACAGTAAACACATAAGAAGGAACCAGAAGTTTAATTCGCTATAATCCGCGACAAAATTTAAACTAAAATTTTTGTCGCGGGTTGTTGCGAATTAAACTTCTGGTTCCTTCATTATGATGGACTTCCGCAAAGTAACGCCTGCCTCTATCCAATAGTAAACACTTATTTTACTCACACGGTGAAAGTGAAACTTTCCAATCTAAATGATTAAAATGATTAGAAAAAAAATATTTCCAAATATTTTTAAAAATAATTATGAAAAATTAGGTTTCTAATAGATATGAAGAATCAAGTGAAGCATTGCATACCGCTTCGTGCTTGAGCTATAGACGCACGTAAACGTACATAAAAATATGCGTAATTTAATTTGTATATTACATTTTATTAAGTATAAATCCGAAATCTGTCTATATTATTATTATAAATAATCTGAACAGAAGATAATAGGGTACCACCTGAAGATTTCTATTGGCAATTATTCCATTTTCCAGCCTTATTACAAAAGCTAGCGTGGGTAAGTATATTTACATAGCTATATGCCACTATTGTTATTCAATTTCAGTTCTCCAGATTTTATTAAAAGCGCGCGGCGAACTGAAGACAGATTGCTTCATATTAAATCTACAAACGAGATGGATACCTATTGCCTTTATAATTGCCATTGGAAAGTAGGTATACCTAATAAGTCAAGTCAAGTCAAGTCAATATCATTTATTCAATAAAGGTACACTGTAGGTACACTTATTGACGTTAAAAATTACTTACTTAAAAAAAACACGATGGTGATAAACGGTTACGGTATCTTAAAACTAAAGCTACGAGGGTTCCAAACGCGCCCTGGTCTGAGAAGAGCCCACAACAAACTCAGCCGGGGTTTTCTTTTTTTTTACCTATGTATTATATCAATTAACTACTTATGTATTCTTTAGCATTATTTAATTAGGTGCCACTTACCTAGATGATTCCCGCCACTTCGCATAGTTAAGGTTTTTAAGAATTCCGTGGGAACTCTTTGATTTTCCGGGCTAAAAGTAGCCTATGCCCGTCCCCGGGATGCAAACAAACTCTATATTCGTCAAAATAGATAAGTTTCAAGGCTCGTGAAAAGTCAGACAGGCACACAAACAGACAAACTTTTTGATGTGTCTAATATTAGTAAAAAAATGATGATGAGATTAAGTAACTAAGAGCTGGTCATTTTTTCAATAATATAATTACTAACTTAGGTCTGAACAAAACCGTTTGAATTAGCGTTCAAAAGTAGAGCCCCGTACTTGTTTTTAAATTGAGCTACGTACTCAACTACGTACCACGTGCTATAAAGTACAAAATAATTAAAAACTACGTTTTACTTTTATTAATGGGCACTTTTTTAAAGCTGTACTGAAGCTTTGGAAACTTTTAACTCAGAAACGTTGAATTTAGTACCCTGTAGTAAAGAGATTATTATTTCACAATACAGAGCTTTCGCTCTTTGTTCTTTAGAAACAGCACTGACCTGTCCAGTCCTGAAGTAGGTATAAGATGCCCTAGTTTTACTGTACACAACCTTTGTATATTGCAAACCAACTACCTAGGTATGTCGTCGCGTAACTATTGCAAGATTCAAGATGCATCAGCTGATGACGTCTGTAAATACACATTTCATGTGAATTTTTCATTACACTTACTCAAACTGTAATATTATCATGTACGAGTAGTTGGCTAGTTGCGTAGGAGCACAGAGGAGAGGAGATGTTTTTTAAATAGCCAATCGGATATCAATATTTCTTTACTTTTGTGTGGCTGCATCCGCACTTACTAACTAACTAAAACTCCGCTAAACTGTTCTTTGCCTCCACTCGGAGACCAACTGTTCTATTACCTATTCTGTGGCATTACCTCGCTTTAGCCAGCTCAAGTCTCCGCTCTTCTTTGGTTGAAATAACCTGCCGGCTACACTGCTCGTCTCCGCATATAGTTTCTCTTCTTTTCTTCGTTTCTCGCTTTTGTAGGAGCCCGCCCTTAGACTAAAAATGGACCCAGGCAGTCACTATAACCAAGACGTAAGTAATTGAGTCGTTACGCGCGTTATTCAGTTAGTTTATTCCTAGCAAATCCCCGGCAGATAACTAATATGTTTTCAACTTGCATTGTATCGCGCGCGCCCTCTAGGTAAGCTACGTCAGAAACCTCCCTGCAAGTCCCTACAACGTGACTTTCATCGCGATCGGATGAACAAACGCGAATTATGCATAACGATTAAGAAACGTACAAACATACTGGACGTATTTTAGGAAATGGTCGTTTCTCGCCTTTTCTATTTGCGAAACACAACTTTTCGCATAAATCAAAAGGGACTTGCAAGTTGCAAGTTACGGGAATCGCACGAGGATAAAAATTGCACAGCATGTGCAGCGCCAAAGTTACGGCAAAGAACGGAAATTGCTCTTTGCCGGACAACTTTGAACGTAAACTAGTTCAAATGGACTTCTGCAGCTTTGCTTATGTTTTTACTGGACAACTTTCAAATAGCATAGGTAGGTATAGTTCATCAAAAAACAGGGCAACCTGGTGAATGTTCAGGATGGAACTATGGAGCGCAGTAGTACTACTTAATTATTATCATGGTATCATATCATCACCATTTCAACCCATCGCTAGCCCACTACTGAGCACAAGTTTTCTCAGAATAAAAAGGGCCAGGAAGGTCCAAGGCAGACTTCACACACCTCTCAGAATATTATGAAGAACTACCGGGTATGCAGACCGTTTTCCTTCACCGCTTTAAAGCATACATTGGTATTTAATTGCATAAAAAGTCCATCATAAAAGTCAAAATTGCGTGCCCGGGGATCGAACTCGTCTACTCTCAAGCATTAGGCTATCACCGGTTATTACTGCATACGGCTACTGCATAATATTATCTAACGAGTCTCTTACGATATCTTTGAAGATATCGTAAGAGACTCGTTAGATACTAGTCATTTCGACTTTTCACGGGTCAGCAACAGAACCGCCCCCCGATTGTGTAATGAAATTGTAATCATTTGACAGCTTATGTCCAATGTCCAATAGTGGAAGAGTGTTAACCAATCAGAGGTGATTGCGATGCATCAATGGTTGATGCAAAAGATACGCTGTCGCCCTGCAGTCGGAATATCCGTTTGACAAACGATTTCAATTACCTACCTTAAGCAATCGGGCGGCCGATCTTCGGAAATTTTGACAAAAAGATAGCTTGTTTTCAAAGTTAATGTAAAACGTAAACTCATTAATAGTTATTTGTTATACAAGAGTGAAAAGTTGTTTTTTAACCGCGTGCTCAATTTTGATGACCGAGCAAGCGAAGGATTCTAAAATTGAATCACGAGCGCAGCGAGTGGTTCGAAAATTAGAATCCTGAGCGTCAGCGAGGGAATCAAAAGAGCACGAGGTGAAAAATCTTTTCACTCGAATGCAACACGTAACTTTTCATCCCACCTCAGCGAGGAAATGACATGGCGTGAAAGAAAATGGTGCGCGCAAAGCAAATTAAAAAAGTACACCAAGAAGGTTACATGTGAGTTTTTAACCAATTAAAAAAGGTTGTATGGAAATTCGGCACCATAGAGGTAGAAGTAAATAGGTTTTAATGATGTTTTGAATTCACAAACTACATAGACGAGTGATATTTACACACGATGTTCTAAATTCAATTTACTTTATCCTCAAGAGGATAATAACGGCTTTTGCATTCAGATATCGAAGTTTAAAAATACTCTTTCCGAGATGGTGGGATGAAAAAAAAATTATTACCATGTACCAGGACTACTCAAATGACAAGGAAGCTTGGCAATGATTTGATCTAATGGTTCTGATAGTTCCATTTGTGAAATGGTGATAATGAGAAAAAAAAACCCTGGCTGAGTTTGTTGTGGGCTCTTCTCAGACCAGGGCGCGTTTGGAACCCTCGTAGCTTTAGTTTTAAGATACCATTACTGATTATCACCATTATATTTTATAAATAACTGGAGTGTACTTACCTATATTGAATAAAAACAATATTTGACTTTGACTTTGACTTGTATTATAGTGACGAAACATAATACTTTATCGCGTAAAATGCACAGTTTCTACGGGAAATTCAATGATTCGGAGTATATAAATTATGAAGTCGCAGGTTGAACTAACTACATAGTTAGCATGAACTTTTGCTTTCTTAAAATTATTTCGTCTATAATTTTCCTTTATATTGTGGTAATACCTACTCAAAACAACGCAAAAAGTTTTCAAAATTAAACACTAACGGCTCTTTTTTAGCCAACAAACAAAAGTTATCACATAAATCAAGCGTGACTTGGAAAATTGGGGAAATCGTTACGGAGAGAAATTTGCAGGGCATGTGCGCGAAAATCACGTACGTAGGTACTACTACGGAAATTGCTTTTTGGTTGGCAAACATTTCCTATCTACTCGTTATCAGCGCTGAGGATGATTTTTGCAAAAGGAAATTCTTAAACACAGCTTTTTAGTATGCTTTAGCTTAGGTATGTAGAAATTGGGACTTGTTAGGACTTGGAAGGCAGAAAATACTTACTGACTTCGGCAACGCATCATTCACTCTGGTCGTGTCGGATTGCCATTTGCCGTCCCATGACTATGAGTAACTAGCTGACGCCCGCGACTTCGTCCGCGTGATTTAAAGTTGTTTTTAAATTCCCGCGGAAACTCCTTCATTTTTCGGTATAAAGTAGCCGCGGAAAATGCTTTTGGCTGGCTAACATTACCTATATCTACTCGTTATCAGCTCTGAGGATGTTTTTTTTGCAAAAGAAAAATATCTTATACTATATATTATATAAATATGCTACAATAGTTATTTGTACAAGAGTGGAAAGTTGTTTTTTAACCGCGTGCTCAATTTTGATGACCAAGCAAAAATTAGAATCCTGAGCGTCAGCGAGGGAATCAAAAGAGCACAAGGTGAAAAACCTTTTCACTCGAGTGCAACGCGTAACTTTTCATCCCACCTCAGCGAGGAAATGATATGACGTGAAAAAAAATGGTGCGCGCAAAGCAAATTAAAAAAGTACACCAAGAAGGTTACGAGTGTGAGTTTTTAACAAATTAAAAATGGTTTCAGCACGGTTCAAACGGTTTCGGAAATTCGGCACCATAGAGGTAAAAGTAAATAGGTTTTAATGATGTTTTGAATTCACAAACTTCATAGACGAGTGATATTTACTAACGTGCAAACGATGTTCTAAATTCAATTTACTTTATCCTCAAGAGGATAATAACGGTTTTGCATTCAGTTATCGAAGATTAAAAATACTCTTTCCGAGATGGTGGGATGAAAATAGTTTTATTTATAGTGTGTGCCAATGTTATAGCTGTAATTTCTCTGATATTGATCTGAATAACATAACCCTTCAGAATTTAAAAAAACGAACTTTTCTCCCGAATAAAAAATATGTAAAGTCGTTAATCTGTTAAGTTTAGGTACCTACCTAGTAGCACAGAATATAGGTAATCTAGTAGTTTTTCTTAATTAGACGTTTGTAAGTGACGTTTGTTTTTTGCTATACCGTTATTTTCCTGTGGCTTCTTCGCTGGTGTAAGCGTTTTGTATGCCATTTTGAATTTAAGTATTTTGTAAACTGTTTGGGCCTCAATAAATAAATAAAATAGTTAAATAAGCTTTTAAAAACAGTTTTTTTGGTATATTGTCAGACATACAGAGACACTTTCGCATTTATAATAACATATAGTTGCCAAACAAACTCTTTTTAACCGGCTTTCAAAAAAGGAGGACGTTCTCAATTCGGCGCGTTTTTTTTTTTTTGTATGTTACCGCATATCTCCGTGGTTTCCAAACCGATTTGAATTTTTTTTTTCAGTGGTTAGAGGAAGCTTGCGCGGTGGTCCCATTAAAAATTCTGACTCCAAATCCTCAATCCTGATGCTGTAGGTATACCTACGACTCAAAACTAGGGAGTTAGGAAGTTTTGATGGTGAATTCATATAGTATGTATCAAGTCATGTGACTTAATACATACTATATGAATTCACCATATACGATTACGTATACGATTCAACTCTGAGTCCCAACTCCTCAACCCTGGTGTTGCAGGGTACAGAACTCCTTAAAAATAGCGATTTAGGATTTTTTTATGGTGAATTCATATTGTAGGTGTCAAGCAACGATTAGTCCCAACTCCTCCTCAACTCTTATGCTGCAGGGTACTGCACTCTTAAGCCGTGGTGATTAAGAGTACCTACACTAAAAAGTTAAAAATTAAAATTATTTCCAAAAACCGACTTCCAAAGCCATTGTAAAGTAAAAAATAATTTCGATTTCTACACTATGTTGAAGTCGGGCGAGTATAATTATTAAGATAGGCAAAGTTGACGCGTCAGGCTCGCCCGACTTCAACATAGTGTGTAGAAATCAAAATTATTTTTTACTTTACAGTGGCTTTGGAAGTCGGTTTTTTGGAAAGAATTTTTATATTATTTTAAAAAGTAGGTAGGTAAGTAGGAACCTAACCGCAGTTTATTAATAAATCGAAGTGTTAGTTATTATCAATTTGCTCTACATTCATAGCAAAGAAAACATTCACAGACCGTATTTCTAATATCTCGGGTTATTTTGGGCCGAGCTCATCTCTCTCAATATATCACTTCAAAGCTCACCCCGGACGTCTTATCTCTATTATTATTTACCTATATTCCTCTTAAACTTCCTGATAAACAACACTTCAACACAAACCACAAATAAAAACTTTAAATAATTATTAAAAAAAAGTTTTACAAAGTTCTGAAAAAGTTAACACTAAAATTGCACGGGAGCTTTTTATAAAAAAAATGTTTCGGCGAAGTCGGCGCGGTTCGCGGGCTTTTTATGACGTCAGCGCACAGTCTCACCCACAACCTTACTCGCGCCAAATTGACGCGTTACTAAATGGACCGGCATAAATTCATTCAACTTGGGCTCCATCTTTCATCCTTTTCTTACTAACGCTTTGTCTTATCTCGCCGTCCTTATCTGTAGCTTCCGCTTGATGAACCCTATTGAGCTGGTTAGTCATTAATTAATTCTGCATAAGAAAATTACTTTTAATTTAAACGGTGCGCAGATGTGACCGTTCGGGCCATCAGTGAAGTGTTAAAACTTTGCGGATAATATGGGCAGAAATGCTGTGTGGTCCGATGTTACTTTACACTTTTCACGTGCAAGTGCACGGTTGGATTTTCGCAGAAGCTTTCAATTGGTAATTACTGAACATAACGGCCCACCTGCTCAACCGATTTTGATGAAATTTGGTACAGGGATAGGTTGTATCCCGGGAAAGGACATAGGGTACTTTTTATCCCGAAAAATTAAGGAGATCCCGTGGGAATTGAAAAAACTTATTGAAAAACGTCCGCGTGATTACGCGGACGAAGTCACAGGCATCATCTAGTATTCAGTTAGGTAACAAAATAACTAGGTATTTATTACACACCAAGTCCGCCGCTCGCAAAGGCGTCCAACTCGAAAATCTATAAATTTCACTTTGCGTCGGAAAACTTCGTATCGGTTCTTGGTGCGCGCTGTTTGATGTAATTGATAGCGGATTTACGTTAAAATATGTCTTCTTGGCGACACTGTAGACACTGTAATGGCGTCAAAGAATGTTTAACAGCGTATCTACTAATATTATTATAAATGCGAAAGTGTGTCTGTCTCCGCTTTCACGGCTCAGTTCAAACTATTTTGATGAAATTTGGTAACTATAGGGGTCTAGGTTACATGCCGGGGAAGGCTTTTTATCCCGGAAAACAGGCTCATTACTGCGCCAGGGAGATCGAAAATTGCATGAGGATTGGGACCTCTTTCGTAAATCATATTGATAAATAGGTTTTTTTAGGATATTAATATGTACCTATAATGATTTGTCAAGTTTATCCTTCCGCACATACCTACGATTCAACTCAAGCTGGATATCAACTTTTTTTTTATAAATATATACTACTAGCTGATGCCCGCGACTTCGTCCGCGTGGATTGAGGTCTTTTGGTTCCCGCGGGAGCTCCTTAGTTTTCCGGGATAAAAAGTAGCCTATGTGTTAGTCCAGACTATAATCTATCTCTGTGCCAAATTTCAGCCAGATCCGTTCACGGTTCAGCCGTTGGCGCGTGATTGAGTAACAAACATCCATACATCCACACATCCATACATCCATACATCCATCCAAACTTTCGCATTTATAATATACTATACTACTATACTATGCAGGAGCGCTTGGCTGCAATCAGAGGCCCAATTGTCTAAGTAAATTGTACCTAATCATTTGACAGCTTAAAACGTATTACAGCAGGTCGACCGCGTATCTTTTGCATCAGTCATTGATACATCGCAATCACTTCTGATTAGTTAACACTCTTCCACTATTGGACGAAATCCATTGACGCAGCAAGAATACCATAAATTCAGCCAATCGGAGGTGATTGCGATGTATCAATGATTGATGCAAAAGTTACGCGGTCGCCCTGCTGGAAGGAGTTCAAACATGCTATTTTACGTGCAGGCATCTATGAACTCCATAAACATGTCGAATTATCCATTTGACAAACGATTACGATTACGATTTCCTTACACAATCGGGGAGCTGACCTGCTCGCAAATAGTAATGCAGTGTAGTAATGCATATTATCAAATGTTAGTGATAACCGGGACGACACGGAGGAAACGAAAAGGCCGGTCCTCCAAAGATAGCCACTTATCCTGCTCAGTCTTTGAAGTGGCGTAACCATACATCCCTTGAAATCCTTCACATAAAACCGTTTTCGTATCATCTTGTGTCATCCTGTAGAGTGTAGACAGTAGTGAGGACCTTTCTCGTTAGCAAGGGTCAGCTACCTGCATACAAATTAACTGTCAAGTGTCTTCTTGAGGAACATATTGGTTATACACATATGGACACACTTCAATGCCGAGCTCATATCGTTAAAAGATCGTTAAAAGATCCACGGGAAATAAACTAAAAGCTTTTTTATATAAATATCTTTAACTTATATGTATTATAAATACTAAAGTGTGTTTGATTGTTGGTTTGTCCTTCTATCACGCCGTAACAGAGCAACAGATTGACGTAGGTATTATTACCTAGTTGACGACCCGGACAGTGACAAAGGCTACTTTTTATCCCGGAAGATGAAGCAGTTTCCGCGATTCTAGTCAGATAAACCACGTGGATAAAGTCGCGGCCTAGTTATACCTACCTATAAATAATAAGATCAAATCATTGATGTAGAATTATAGATGAATCTAATATAATTTTTAACAATACGGAATACCGTCAAGTCCCCAAAAAGCGATTTAAAGAAGTAGATTGGTAGGTAGGTATACTTAGAAAAAAGAATAGCATAATAACTAATAGCTAGATCTATCTCTACCTATAAGTATACCTACTCGTAGGTGTAAAAATTAATCAACAAGCACAGAGAACAAAGAGTGCGAAAAAAATTGCAATTTAATTCAGTTTTTATCTCAAAATAGTAACATAGTGGGCTATTTATCTTTCCCTCGGACCGTTTCAGCATAGAGTGAAAGTTATTTTTATGCAAAAATATACAGTAAGTTGCGGGGCGCGACATTGACGGATGAGCCTTCAGCCTGGCTCCGCCTGAAACGGCGGAGGATCTTTTCGATCTCCCACATCATTTACTTTATCGCCATTTAATTATAACCAACTCCTTTGTAGAGGCCTTTCCTTTTCATGTTATATTCAGTCATAACTCACAAGCCAACCAAACCGCCCAAAAAATACTGAAGCATTATGTTAGGTACACGTACCAGTAGTTTAATGTTGTGTAATGATGATATTTTCACAGTAGTGAAAACTTTTAAATAATATGTGACTGACTATTTGGTCTATTAACAAATGAAGTGAAATATTTGTTTAGTTAGAAATTTTAAAAACTCTTAGATTAAGGCTTCGTCTCGTAATCGCGTCTGCGCAATCTAAAAAGGATTTAAATAGGTACAATGACGCGACAGAGTTTGAAGCCAGTTGTAACAATTTCTTAAGGTAAGGACATTTGATTTTATTGATAGGTAAATAATCAAAGTTAGGTAGGTATATCATAATATACTGAAAAATAAGCATTTTGCTATACGACTTCCGTAAGCAGTGCTTTGCATCTATGACCTGAACGCTACTGGGAACGCATCAATTTTAATTATGGTACTTTTTCTAGCTTCTTAATATTTATTCTGTAAGACATTGAATTGCTTCAAAGTCCCTCGAAATGTCTAAAACTCTTCGTCCTATATACTAGGTAGGTAGGTACTTTACGTGCTTATAGTTGTATAGCTTTCTATAGCTACACAAGTCACTAAGTTTTTACTTGATTTTTTTCATTTCGACTAAGCATTTAGCAGAAGAGAAGGTATGGAAGGTCCCTTCTGGATTTCAGTTCGTCCTTGCGAGTATACACGTACCTACCTACCTTTGACGCAGGTATTGAAGGCTTGAAGCATTTTGAAATTTTCATGGCCGTATAGATTTGTTAATGAAAATTAACATTAAAATAGTGGAATTGATGCGGCTATGATAGGTCGTCACAACTTTTTAGCTTTAAATAAATCGGAATGGGATAGACTGAGAAGAAAACCAAGTCCTGAAACCATTGACTACAGAAGAGAGGAATACTTTAAAGCCTTAAATGAACAGTCACAAAAGTGGATGAAGCTTTGGCCTGACACAGTACAGGTAGAGCTACTTAGAAATAGAGCATAGGTACCTAATAGGAAATGGTACAGAGTAACCATAGAGGAGAAAGTGGCCTCATAGAATGCCGTCCCCATGCCGCACTTGCAAACATATCGTATGGATCACCATACGATGATGATACGCAACGCATCACAATAGCGATGCGTTGCATAGGTAGGCCGTAGGAAGACACCTACACGCTAATAAGATGACTTTTCGCAGTTACAAAACATCTTTTGAGGAGTGAAATTCTATAAAAAATAAAAATACTACTTGAAATAGAGCTTGACCCGAATTTGATACAGACGAAACAAAGGCCTTATTCTTCACGTAGTTTTACTACAGCTGTACTATTACCTATTCTGTGGTTTTACTCCTTTAACTAACCTTAATAAATTAATGCTTGATGTCACAGGGACACGCGCATAAGTTGCAGAAACAAAAGGCAACTGAACAGGATAAATTTATAAAGACCATAAAAGAATTTGCTCTAAAAAATAAACAATGTAATACCGCCGACGCTGTTATACGAGCCAAAGAATTAATCTTTGCAGACAGTTGTTATGGAAGACAATTATTAAGGTACTAACAAATAATTAATTAACCCTAACAAGGCAAAGTGTACCTAATTTCAAATTATTATTAGTTTACTAGATGATATCCTTTACTTCGTCCGCGATTTAGCAAAATAAATGATTTATGATTATGATTATGATTATGATTAATTGAAAAAACCGTGGAAACTCCTTTTCCTGGATGCAAACTAACTCTATACCAAATTTCATCGAGATCGGTTGAACAATTGGATATTTGAACCAGTGAAGTTAAATAGACAGCCACTTTCGCATCTATAAAATTAATTTGGATTTACAGTGCTCTACTAGAGTCCAAAACTTTAGAAGAAAGAGACCTGCAATTGAAATTTAAAAAAGAATTAATAGAAAAATCAGCACGTAATGATACAAAACTAAACGAACCAAAAGGTTTATCGTTACGGGATGCTAAACAAATGGAAATCGATGAAACAAAAAATAAAATACGAAAAGATCAAACTGCTAGGGAAGTAGCGAAATGTAATGCAGCAATGTGAGTAGATGTACCTACTTAGTTAGTTAGATTAATTAATTATCTATCAAATAATGTACTTACTTACTTATTAATATTAATAAAATTAAAAAATAAACTCGTGTTTATTTTAGGGTTGAAATGCAGCAAGAAAAAAAACTGAAAGAAAAAGAAGAAAAGAAACAACAAGAACTTGAAGATGTGAAATTGAACAATGAATATATAAGAAGAAATGCTGAGATTGAGGTAAACAAAAATTACTTAATTATATGTAGGTAAGCTAAAAATATATTATCTTAAATACGTGTCATTATTTTTAGGCAGTTATATTTTGAGAAGCTCTTAAGTATTAAGAGACGTTTCTCTATTCGGCCGTCAAGTAGGTAGATAATAGGTACATACTCATACTTATTGCGAGCACATTACAACAACTTTATAGATATTTCAATGCAGGCGAAGGTGGCGTATCAAGAGAAACAAGCAATAAAAGCATACGAGGCAGAAAATAAAAGAATTAAAGACTTTCGAGCAAAAATAGAAGAACAGGATGAACTAAGAAGAGAAATATGGCGGAAATATGAAGAAAGAATAAGAAATAGAGAAAAAAAAGTTTTTTACAAGGTAAAATATCAAGATGATAAAATGCATGAGCGTTAATTTTGTGTACATTATCTATTGCTATATATTTCCGTTACACCATGAGAAATACGATTCGCCTCAATGCCAAAAAGTCTTCGGAATGATTCAAAGCATTGAAGAGAATAAAAATAAAAAATATGATGAGTTCGTTCAAAAAGGCATTGAACGATGGTTAGATCGGTAATAAAACAGCATTTTTTAATATTGGGTAGAAGCAGGTGTTCGTTACTTTGCGGAATTCCATGCTAATGAAGGGACTAGAATCTGATAGGAATTTCTAATTCCTTCATTACAGCATTATTTTATAAATTTAAACTCAGCTAAGTAGATGTAATAGATGGCTCACTCTTTATTTGAAGGTTCCTATCTCTTGCTGGTCCATCGCGTTACCTAGAAATGGCTTTCCGAAACAGTGCAGTTGTATCGTTCCACAGACTTATCTAACCCGGTGACAGCGTCGCTAGTTAATTTGTTCCAATTCGGGCCAGATAAGTTAGTGGGGTCTTATAAGTTTCATCTATTGATTCGAAATTAAATTCACTTGTCAAAGTGTATTTGAATAAGAGACTGCCTTTGACCGATTTCTGCAGATCTAACAAACGAGAACAAAAAGAAAAGGAACATAGATTTTTTCAGCGCAATGATAGGAAATTGGTGGATGAAGAAAATAAAATTCAAGCTGAATTCCAAAACCGTAGACGTGTACAAGAGAATGACAAATGCGCCTGTTTCAGACAATGCATTCTACCAAAATGTAGCGCGGTTGTAGGGGGTGCAGCCCCAAAAAAGAAAGGCAAGTAGAAGGGTGCAACCCTTAATAATAAGATGATGAAGAGGTGGTAATAAGAGTTTTAATTGACACTTACTCACAGTAGGAATTCAATTTTAAATTACCTATGTAACTCAATTGCCGAACTTAAATATCTTCAAATAATCACTTCACGCTCCCATATGGATATTTATATGATCCTAAAACACTGTGGTCGCCTTTCCGCGCAGATCCTTCTTTCTTTAGAAATCAAAACGTACCAAATAAGATGTTTTGGCGAATGGCGATCACCAGTCAGCTGTCAGCTATTTCATGGCAGTTACAAAGTCTATCCTGAGTAGTACTTACCTGAGTGATCAACGCAAGAAATAAACTACTCTGAAGCCTATTAAGTCTGTTTCAAACATTTATTATGGTTAGAGAGAGACACGACACTGGAAGTTTCGTGACGTCTTGTGTCGTGTCTCTCTCTAACCATACTAAAAGTATAAAACAGCTTAAGCCTTCTGACGCGTCACAGTAGTTTGTTTATAGCGTTAGCGTTAGTTTTACAACTACCACAGATGCTCCTGCTTCCTCATTTTTACAACCTAGAAACAAACATCTAGAAAATCGTAAAGCCCGTCAGCTGGAGGCAACACCCTGGAACGCGTTGAAAGCAGCGCACGACCAGTTTTCCCAGCATGCTAGCAAAACTTTACAGGAGTGCCGGTACAAAAACGCTGCGAGGAAAGTCGTTGACGTAAGCACTCTGATCAATAATCCAATTGTACCACAGGAGTTTTTCGTTAACGTTAAATATAACCACCTAAAACTGGGTTGCAAAATTAAGAGGTTCCTACCAAAATTTGACTTTTAAATATCGAACAAAAGTATACCGACATGTGCCACTCACTTTACAGTCGATTGAATTTAGAATGGTACTAAATTATTAAGCGCTTCGCAGCCTCTATGCGTCGGCGCTGTGCGGTGTGCCTAAGGGGTCTGCTCTGCCGCGGTCTGCCCGTAGATGGCTCGGCACAGCGAGGGATTTTTCCCGCGACGAATAAAAAAAGACGTGTGGCACTCGAAGACTGCCGCGGTAAAGCTATTGCATAGCATTTTTTATCAACTTGCTATGACTACTTGTGTTGTTGACTTCAAGTTGTTGAAAATATAAAGTCGAAATATTTTTATGAAAAGATGATTTTGGTTGCTATGACTACTTGTGTTGTTGACTTCAAGTTGTTGAAAATATAAAGGCGAAATAATTTTAAAGAATTATGTTTTCAATAGTCCGGGTGTCCAAGGGGAATCAAAAGCAACCAAAATCATCTTTTCATAAAAATAGTCTTTTTATTTTCAACAACTTGAAGTCAACAACACAAGTAGACATAGCAACCAAAGTGTTAGGTTTTTATCGTTACGGAATTTCTGGATTCGGTCTCCACGCTCAAGGCCCGCGATAGAAGCTATGCAATAGCTTAAAATATGACTTAAGTATTAGTATAACAATAAAATAGAAATTTCAATGCATATCGCTAGTGCCTAAAGTGTTTTTGCACAGTTCGCGATGACCATCATTGAAATTTCAATTTTATTGTCGTACCACTAAGTTACATTTCTATTCGTCGCAAGAGAATCCCGTGCCGTCTGTGGGCGTAGGCCCATATTGTACCTTTTACAATTATTATTTTCCTAATTTCAGGACTATAGAAGAATTAACTGTTTGGACTCAAAATCACTGCCAGTTTCTAATTATTACTAATGTTTTATATTATTATATTTTTATAGTTCCATTTGGGATACAATAAATGAAAAATCGTTTCGTCAACCATTACACTTACTACATTTTATTTTATACTAAACTTTATTTACAAAACCTCTCCTTACATCCTAAAAATATGCATAGTTTAACAAGAAACTTGTTAAACGGTGCATATTTTACATTCCAATGATTCCTTGATTTTAAATATTTATTCAAAAATTTTATGGAATATCTGTCCATAACATTGCTATTTTTTATACAATACAAAATAAATAATCAAGTGAAACTGTTTTGTACAGTCGAGCGCATATATGTGTATGAGTTTTAAATATTTAAGATTAGGAATGTACACCCGACTATACCTAAAGTATTTTCTTTAAAAATGATTGCAGAAAGGCAAAAGTTAGATTTAAAGAATAGCTAAATTTGCACCTAATTTTGTTTAAACTTAATGTTAATTTAAACAAAAGTAATTACAAACATTATTATTATAAAAATATATCGCTTAATAATAAACACGAATACTTCAAATACAGTTGGATTAGTCCTGACTTTTAGCTCTTTTTTATTTTATATCTTTTTCGAATGTTCTGTTTAGATTTAATTGATAGACACAGAATGTCCTATTCAATGCACCTAAAAAATTCTGTGTACAAAATGGATTATTGGTAAATGAACCGAATACATCTAGTATCTAAAATCGCTACTATGCAAATATATTTTTGAAAGCGGTCCACTGATCCGCATTATTTTAACTAGTAGTAAATATCTGTGGACCTTGCTGGAATGCGATTATTGTTCGCCTATTGAGTATAGTCCGCATAACGAAGAAAACCCCTAGAGGCGGCGCTAGTAGCCGCATATTTTTGTATGCAAAATGTATTTGTTCCACTAACTGACGCAGGACTTCTCTACCAACAGGGACTATACCATCAGTTTGAATGTCATTTTGACAGTTTCCAAGCTGTATATTTAGTGTAATCTTGGACGAATTAACCACGGGACGCGTGATATCGGCCATATTCGCCTTACTCTTCTAGCCGCGAACTGGACAGTTTTCGCCTTTAATTGTAATACTAGGTGATGCCCGCGACTTCGTCCGCGTGGATTGAGGATTTTTGGTTCCCGCGGGAACTCTTTAATTTTCCGGGCCTATGCCTATGTGCTATTCCATACTATAATCTATCTCTGTGCCAAATTTCAGCCAGATCCGTTCAGCCGTTGGGGCGTGATTGAGTAACAAACATCCATACCATCCATCCATCCATCCAAACTTTCGCAAATTTATAATATTAGTAAGATTGTGTTGTCATAGTGATCGACTTTTTAACAGACTAAAAAGGAGGAGGTTCTCATTTCGGCGCGTATTAATTTTTTCATGCACTAGTGTCAATAATTGGGCAGAGAAATTACAAGGCAAAAGTTAGTCGAACGTGATTTCATACATTTTTCTTACGTTTGCTATCCCGTGTTTGATTCATCCAAAAGTGTATTGTGTATTCGTGTGTATGTGTAGTATATCGGTCGGTCTAGTATGGCGAGTGTTTCTGCTTGAGCACGGCTTGCACACACTTGGCCATGGTGGGCGAGGCGCGGCTGATGGCGTCCGTCATGAAGAAGTCTTCTAACTGCTTCAGTTGCACGTCCAGCTTACCCGACACTGGCTTTTGCAGGCTCTGGAATAAACGTTGGACACCCCGTTAGTACGAGTATATAATTATTCGTTTCTTTCGCTATAAATTACAAACGCTTTTCTATTTTAAAAAAACCGGTCAAGTTTGAGTCAGACTCGCTTATAAAGTTCCGTACCATAGAATACAAATTATATTAGTAAATAACAAGAAAGATGTCTTAACAACACGTAGCTATGAAATAACTAGCGCATGAAAAACAATGGAGAAGTTTCATGATGTTGTGAATATCTTATTTAACACAACGGAAGTAAAATACAGATTAAAACTAATAAATCAGTGTATTTAAAAAAAAATCCGTCGATAAATGACTGAGAAATGTCTATTTAAAAGTTTAATTATTTAATGTACACCGATTGTTGTATCTTACTAGAGTGAGAAATTATGTAAGTGAGTTTTAATAGGTACCTAGCCGAGATTTAATACTTAAAAATTATCTTCACACACAAATTAAGTGCTTTTAATTCAATTAAGTAACGTTAGGTCCATTTATTCCTTTTATTCGGCTTTATAAAGTCGGTTGATAGGGAATTATGACGTCACGTTTCCCGTCTTGCAAGTTCCATTACTTTTTCATTTGTTGAGATATTCTAATGATTCTTTTATATTTTTGTTTTATTTTGTCTTAATTTTCATAATAAATAAATAAAAAAATAATGGTAAACTTCTCCATTCGACACCCTATGAGTACAGAACCCTAATATACGATTTTCGGATTTTTTCCTACACTTGTGCTGTGAGACCTTGCTTCATGCATTTCGTGATTCTAGGTCAAAGGAAAGTACCCTATAGGTTTTGATTTGTTGGCGAGTATCAAAATATGCATAAACGGCCGTATTTACAGCTCTAAGAGACCGTAGATCTAAGTATTTGATATTTATTTCAACTTAATATCTCCACGCGTTCCCAAGAAAAAGGTGGTTGAAAGACAGACAGACGGACAACGAAGTGATCCTATAAGGGTTCCTTTGTTCCTCTTGAGGTACGGAACCCTAAAAAATTGTGCACAGCGTTGAGTATTTAACAGCAAATTCATCAATGCAGTCCCCATGAAAACGAATAAGCTTCTGAGAGTAGTCATTAAGTCCTGTTGCCATTTTTACCTGTGCCTGTTGCCTCTTGAGGTAGGGAACCCTAAAAATGTCGTGGAACGCCCCTTCACAACACAGTTACTTTCGCAATTCTATTTAAAAATTCATTATGTCAAATGAATCAAATGGCGAGTTTAAGTAACGAACGCAAAATGCAATGTTTTTATTTACCTGTGCGAGCGCCCTCGCTTGCGCGAAGTAGTTATTGTTCTGCACTTCCCCGTAGCTCACGAGTGTGGGGCTCACTTCGCTCAGGCGGTCGCGCACTTCATCCAATGTGTCGTAGGGCAGGCGCTCGCCGCACACCTCGGACAGAGCCCTGGCGAGACAAAATAAAATTACCCGGCATTACGGCATAATACTTGAGAAAAGCTTCGTAAATAGTATTGTTTTTGCCAATTTTATTATTAACTAGATGATGCCCGCGACTTCGTCCGCGTGGATTGTTTTTAGGGTTCCGTACCAAAATGGTAAAATGGAACCCTTGCGACTTTCTCCGTCTGTCTGTCCGTCTGTCCGTCCGTCACACTCTATTATTTCAGTAACTACCGAAGCTATCGACATGAAATTTGGAATAGTTGTGTATATTAGTGGCCCAAAGACACTGGAATTAAAAAAAATTGGAAATTATTTTTGTTCTTATTTAAAAAGGGGGGAAAATCTGAGGGTTGAAATTTAAAAGTGAGATAACTGTACTGTGTGGGGTATCATATGAAAGGGTTTACTTTGTATATTCTAAAACAGATTTTTAATTATTTTTAGTTATGATAGTTTTTGATTTATCGGGGAAAATGTCTAAAAAAATACCGTTCCCCCCCCTTATCTCCGGAGTTTACCAATCGAAAAATTTGAAATAATTATGGTCAATAGGAATTTACGTATACTTTACAGGAAAACTATAGCTAATGCTCTAACTAGCATAGTTTTTTTGATATTAACAATAAACCTCTACAAACAAAGTTAGTCTTGCGGTTCATTAACAAAGGTAATTATTTATTAATAATGGTACGGAACCCTTCGTGCGCGAGTCCGACTCGCACTTGCCCGGTTTTTTTTTATTCCCGCGGGAACTCTTCAATTTTCCGGAATTAAAAGCAACCTACCTATGTCCTTCCCCGGGATGTAACCTATCTCTGTATCAAATTTCATCAAAATCGGTTGAGTAGTTGGGCCGTGAAAGCGTAGCAGACAGACAGACAGACAGACAGACAGACAGACAGACAGACAGACAGACAGACAGACGGACAGACAGACGGACAGACAGACAGACACACTTTCGCATTTATAATATTAGTATGGATATAACTAGGTGAAGTCTGCATGTATGTATTTAGATTTTACAAATTCAGGAGAACCACTTTCATTTTCTTTATTTTCATAGTATAGTAATATTTTGCTTATTTTCATAGTATTATTACCGAGCGGTAAAACGGCAGATATTCAAAAAAAAATTTATTACAAATACTTAATATAAAAAATACTTTTTAAACAACCGACTTCAAACTCATGCGCCAACTTTACAACAGCAAGCACACGCTATACAAAGTACTTATTATATTGTTGATATTTTAAAAACCGCTCGACCGATTTCGATAAAAATTTTATAGGACCACATGGGAAGTATGCTCTTTCAAATAAAAAAAGAATCATCCAAATCGATCCACCCAATCAAAAGTTCTGAGGTAACAAAAATACAGTCGAATTGAAAACCTCCTCCTTTCTTTGAAGTCGGTTGAAAATGGCAATACGTGCAATTTATGATTATCTAAAAACTCAGTAGGAACATTATTCCGAATGAATAGTATATTCACTCGACGATTCAAAAGCACCTATAATAGTTTATTTGAATAAAAAAACAGTATCAATTTTCTCACATGACATAATATGCCTCACGAGAGCACGTTAAGCCGTCGGTCCCGCGGTTATTATCACTAACATGGTATATTCGTTAAAGCCCGCCCACCCACATTGGAACTGCGTGGTGGGTCTAACCTCTAACTCCCTCTCTCCTATGAGAGTGGAGGTTTGGGCCCAGCAGTGGGATATAACGGGCTGTACAGTCTAGTCTGACATAATATTAGGTATACCTGATAATTTTCCAGTCTTCTCTCGCCTTCCCGGGCGGAGTGACCGCGGGCAACGTTTGCTGCGCCCTGCCTTCCGCGTTCACGTACGTGGCTCGCTTCTCTGTGTACGCCGCGCCGGGCAGGACGATGTCTGCGATCGCGGCTCCCGCGTCTCCATGATGCCCTGGTACATTAGAGATGGGACTTTTTTTTATTCCACTACAAGTTGGCCCTTGACTGCGATCTCACCTGATGGTAGGTGATGAAGCAGTCTAATATGGTAGCGGGATAACCTGGTATGGCAGTTATATTAAACACATACTCCTAGTCGGTTTCTACACTCTTCTACTCCTAGTCGGCTTACACGGCATGGTACCGGAACGCTTAATCGCTTGGCGATACGTCTTTGCCAGTAGGGAGGTAAAGCCTGAAGCCACCCATAAGATCAGACCAGAGAAAATTCAGAAATTATAAATTCCCAAATAGACCCTGCCGGGAATCAAACCCGGGAACTCCCACGTTAAGACAACAGTGCTCAACACTGCGCCAGGGAGGTCGTCAAACTTTATAGTCAACCTAAACCTGACTATGCGCGCGGACCGTGGTGAGTGTTTGAACTCTCTTAGGCCTCGTCGAACGAGAATTGATGCCGTGAGTGAGCAAAAATGTTGGCGTCCACCCTGAGTCATTCACTTTTAGTAGTTTTCGATGTTTGACTACAGTTATAAAATTCATTTTTAAATTCAATTTTGCTTTATGACTTTTCGGGTTAGTAACCCGTCACCATTATTTACGAAAATTACGTCCTAACAAATGCAAATGGCGGAAATTTTTTTAAATTCATATTTGTGTCGTTGTTCAGTTTGTTGGATTGTATTTGACTTTACTATTAAATTCATTAAAAATATCAAGGGCAAAATCGTACCTTGGTAAATAACCACGCAGTCTTTAGGCAGCGCTTCCCTGGTGACGACGCCGGCGTCGGCTCCTAACAGATACACCACTTTGGGCCCGTCCTGAAGGAATTTGCCCACGCCCGGCTTGTAACCGATGTCTAGAGCGGCTACTTGAGACGCCGTGCGTTGAAGGACGTTCAATACCTAGCAATAGAAAACGTAGGTTTATTGCACCAAATATTGTCAATATCTTTTCACGAATGGGTTTTATGGAATTAATAACATTAAACATTAGTGAGAGCTATTGGTATAACACTTTTGGCTTCAAAACAAAAATAATGAAGCGGTAGCAGAAAAACTCACTCAGGGTTGGATTAGGAAAAAATTGTTATATTAAAATCTGTTTGGTGAGGCACATGCAGCGGACTATATTATAATGTTGAGAATTATGTAACTACAGGTCGTTTAAATCTCTCCAGCATTTAGAGCTAACTACCACATACCTTCCACTCCTTATCAGCGAGTTTGTCCTGCAGACGTAACGGCAATTTTTGTGTGTAAGCCAATATAGCGGATCCTTCAGGTGTCTTCAGTTGATCAGCTCCAATGATAACTACGGGCCGTTTGGCGCTCTCCAGCATTTAGAGCTAACTACCACATACCTTCCACTGCTTGTCAGCGAGTTTATCCTGCAGACGTAACGTCAATTCTTGCGTATACGCCAATAGAGCGGGTCCTTCAGCTGTCTTCAGTTCATCAGCTCTAATGATAACTACGGGCCGTTTGGCGCTCTCCAGCATTTAGAGCTAACTACCACATACCTTCCACTCCTTGTCAGCAAGTTTGTCCTGCAGACGTAACGTCAATTCTTGCGTATACGCCAATAGAGCGGGTCCTTCAGCTGACTTCAGTTCATCAGCTCTAATGATTACTACGGGCCGTTTGGCGCTCTCCAGCATTTAGAGATAACTACCACATACCTTCCACTCCTTGTCAGCGAGTTTGTCCTGCAGACGTAACGCCAATTCTTGTGTGTAAGCCAATAGAGCGGGTCCTTCAGGTGTCTTCAGTTGATCAGCCCCAATGATAACCACAGGCCGTTTGGCGCTCTCCAGCCTTTTCAGAGCTTCGTGTGAAGATGAACCGGTGGCGAAGTCCTTGACTATGGACGCTGAGTCACCGACGTGCTATCGTAAAAAAGTTTTACATCGATTATAATACACACACCCTCACATTCTTATTGCATTTATTACTCTATGTACGCTTAGGCTGGTATCCATTCTAATATTATAAATATGCAAGAGTGTTTGTCTGTCTGCTACGCTTTCACGGCCCATCTATTCAACCGATTATGATGAAATTAGTTATAGGGATAGATTTAGTTTGTATCCCGGGGAAGGACATAGGCTACTTGTTATCCTGGAAAATAAAGGCAAGGAAGGAAAGGATTAGCGCGGGAGATATTATAGTGCACAATTGTGTGCGCATACACAGGTGCACTTTCTGTTCCCTTACTCTCATAGCCCGATGAGACGGAAAATCCGATACGACCGGAGAGATATCAGGCGCAGACCGGCGGCTTTACGTGCTCTCCGAGGCAATTTCCTTACTAGTACTGAGAAAATCTTGTCAGAAAAACCCAATACTTGTTATGGCCCGACCCGGTAATCGAACCGCGCGACCTCGTCGGCCGCAGTCGAACATTTTTTATGTTATTTTTATATATATTATAGCGAGCAAACGAGCATACTTTTATGGGCCACCCAAACGAACATGTTAACCACTAGACCAACGAGGCAGTCAAAATACGTACCATGTACTCGTAGGTGAGGTCGACTTTGGGTCCGATGGAGGCGATATCGGTCTCCTTGTGTATGAACGCCTTGCGGATGCGCGCGTTCAGCAGCGGCGCCTCGAAGCGCACGTTTGTGCCGATCAGGAGGACGAAGTCTGCGTCTTCCACGTCTAAAGAGAAACATTTTTTATTCCAATGAAATTTTACGAGTGCTTTTGAATCGTAGGTGTAGGGTACTGTTTCGCGATGTCCGTGCTACCGATGAGATCTAAAGAGAAAACCACAGTTGCTATTGAAAAAAAAACGTGTGGTGTCGTGGGACACCACAAATATTAATTTCAAGTTCTAGTCGAGGTAAAAAGAAAACCATTATCTCATATCTCATATCTATGGTAAGGGCGCGGGCGAAGATGACGGTGAAGGTGACGGCGAGGGCGAGGGCGACGGCGAGGACGGCGGCGAGGGCGACGGCGAGGGCGAGAGGGAAGACAAGGGCGAGGGCGAGGGTTACGGCGAGGGCGAGGGCAAGGGTAAAGGCGAGGGCGACGGCGAAGGCGAAGGCGAGGGCGAGGGCAACGGCCAAGGCGAGGGCGAGGGCGAAGGCGAGGGTGACGGCGAAGGCGAGGATGACGGCGAAGGCGAAGGCGAAGGCGAGGGCGACGGCGAGGGCGACGGCGACTTCCCGCGGGAATTATAAAAAACTCAATATACGCGGACGAAGTCGCGGGCATCATCTAGTATTGTATATGTCACCGTAAGATTGTAAAAACCGTTAGATTATAATCTACCTCGCGAAATTGTAAACTGTCGAATGATTACAGTATAACGGATTTATTTTCGGTAGATTGTAATCTGGTTGGTTTATTAACCCGATAAAACCTAAGTGCACTACTTGATTATTTATGTCGAACCCTAACCTTAACCTACAAGAAAGAGACAAGAAATCGTAAATACAATGAATATTTCAAAAACCGGCCAAGTGCGAGTCGGACTCGCGCACCGAGGGTTCCGTACTCAAGAAGTAGGTATAATTACCTTTGTTAATGAACCGCAAAACTAACTTTGTTTGTAGAGGTTTACTGTTAATATCAAAAAATTACGTTTGTTGTATGGGAGCCCCCCTTTAATATTTACTTTATTGATATTTAATTATTTATTTTGAAAGGTAATATACAAGTTAATATTCTGTGAAAATTTGAACCGTCTACCTGTTACCGTTTTTAATATTGAGCAAAAAAATACGAAAAAAACACGTTTATTGTATGGGGACCCCCCTTAATATATATATATTTTTTTAATTTTTAGTATTTGTTGTTATAGCGACAACGGAAATACATCATTTGTGAAAATTTCAGCTTTCTAGCTATCACGGTCTATGAGATACAGCCTGGAGACAGACAGACAGACAGACAGCGGAGTCTTAGTAATAGGGTCCCGTTTTTACCCTTTGGGTACGGAACCCTAAAAATTGACACTTAACACATTGAACGGTTCACAATCTTTCGACTGTTTACAATCTATCGAAAAAAAAGCGTTAGATTACAATCTTACGGTTTTTACAATCTTACGGTGACATATATTTACGAAACTAAGCAATCAAAATAGTCACTCACTGGCAATTGTGGTGTTCAACAAGTATGAGGAGCGCAGATCAGTGCCGGCGCCCTCCTGCGGGAAGTACTGCTCGGTGCAGGCGCTCTCTGAGCCCAGCCGGTTGACGAGGTCCTTGAGCGCCACCAGCGCCTCCGCGTCCGCCAGCTCGCCCGCCACCGCTAACAGCTGGGGATATAACATTCCTATTTTGTTTTCTAGAGCATTTAACCTAAGAATAGGAGTTCCGCCGTATTCCGTGTGAGAGCCGCTTGGGGTGGAAATCAGAGATGAAACGGATATCCGGTAACTATCCGGTCCTATCCAGCGTAAATTTGTTATCCGGCCGAATACCGGATAGTATATACTCAATATCCGGCCGAAAACCGGATGTTCAAAAATTACGACAATTTCCTAAAATCAACTTTATAACATAACTTTTTGTGAGGTAACTAAATATTAACACAACGGGTAAAATTTATCATTTTATTTAACCGAAACGTTACAAAAACGTTTAAAAAACTTAAATTTTTTATGATTTTGTCTTAAATTGCACTCAAATCACGCACTTTACGAAACAAGTAAGCAACTAATTTTCGCTATACAACTAAACACTCATACCGCCGTCCACGATGACACCCGAAATCACCCGAATGGATCCGATCGCTTACGCTGTACCTATGCGACGCTAAGGTCACAACTTTCTATTAGACTACGGCTACGATATCCGGCTTCGTAGCTAGCCGGATATCCGGTATCCGGTATCCGGCCAAACAACTATCCGTTTCATCTCTAGTGGAAACACAAAACTGCGATGCGATGCGATTTCGTGAACTGTCGTGCACTATACATATTTTAAGCTAATGAAGTCGTAGATCGTAAAAGTTGGACTACTATTAATATATGACGCGAAACAAGACGCAAGTATGTGCGAAGCGTCGTGCATGCTCGCAGATTTTGATGATGTTGTGTCGCATTGCATTATTTTGAATTATGGTATTTACGCACTGCATCCGATCCAAAACCGAGAAAATTCAGATATAGCAAACTCAAATCAGATCTGGATGCCGATTTTACACAGCATCTCTTTCACGGATGTTGCTTGCGTATTCTCCATCGGATTCGGATCGGATGTAACCCCTAATACAAATAGTACTAATACTCCTTCGAATCGATATTCAGGGTGGAAGGAGCCTTACTGTTGAAAATGAAACACTCACTAGTATAAATCACGTATATATATTATTCGTATAACTACAAAAAGAACTCTATTTATGGCAACAAATAATTAGTCTTATGCAATTGAAAGGTATGACCTTATAGCGCGACTTAATTACAAGCAACGCCATCTATTTTGAGATGGGGAACTATATGTCTTAATTCGTACTGCAGAACTATTTTTAACATACCGCCCACCAAGGACTTAGTCCTTCAAACCGTATCAAAGCAATAAAACAGTTCACAATATTTCAAGTTCATCATACAGTATATAGCATAAAACCGCCCACCGTGATATACGGTGACTTGTCCGCTGAAACACGCGGACATTGTAATAGTAAACAAGCGAAATCAAAAATAACAATGGAATTAAACAACCATCTCGTAACGTTAAACAAAAATTAAGTAGAATCTAGCACGTTTAACAATCTTAGTTCAGTTAATGTAAAGTTTAATATTGCTATAGATGTTATAATTTATAACCTCGTACAAATCAAAGTAGAATTACACTCTCTTAATATAAAAGTTAACTTACAACAAACCAAACGTGAAGAGTTAAAATTTAATACTCATTTTAGCGGAACAACCGCCCACCGTGACACTGCGACTCGAGCTAATGCGATTCAGGTTAACCGAAATGTTACTCATTGAACGTTTGAAGAAATATCGGTTAAATTTAAACATAACAACTCGTATCACACTATCACATTCAGCATGTTGGTCTATAAAATTGCCTAGTATCAAAACAAACACACAAGTAAGAATAATCAAAATGTTAACAGTTCCTATTGTTAATATATTTTCAGTGTGAATTCTAATACACCATTTAGTTCGTTTATTAAATTGTACAACAACTATTAAATACATAGTTTTATTCCAAAATAAGTTTGAAATTGTATTATGTTTGATCCATCTAAATCGGTTTCACTTCGATCAGAGTAGTTTATTTCACTAATATTTAACAATATCTGAATATGGCCAGGTGTTAATGGGAGAGGGTCATCTGGGTTATGTCTCAGGACTGATAAAAGTTGCGAATTTAGATATGCTTCCACTTGTGTACTATCCCCGATGACTCTTCTCACATGAGCTTTAACATGTCCTGTGCCTTTCTCGCGTGCTCTTGATATCCGATATTTGTATCTCGTAAAACTCTTCTCAAAATTGTTATCGATGATCTTTCTGATGTGACCCTTAGCTGGTGAAATAGTAGTATATTCTCCATCTATGTCTACTTCAGAAATCTTCATTAAATTACCATCTAGTTTTAACAGCAAATTAGGTTCACTCTTCCTATATTCGTAGTAGTTCAACTGCTTCTCCGTTTCTCCGTTATTTTCATAATAATCTCGATTAGTTTTCTCTTCTATTAGTATGTGTTTATATTCCTCTCGTTTTACTGCACTATCAGTGTACATGATGAATGCTAGTTGTTTGTGAAGTTGAAACGATAACGTAGTGGAAAAGTTATTCCACAAAATTCTCAACAGGATATCGATTTCAATAGCTCTCGTACTCATTGTAGTGTATTTCTCGTTGCTATATTCATTAGCAAATGTAGTATTGGTTCTCAGTTGTCTCTCTAACGAATATAGTTTTCTCGTATCAATGTCCCATAAATATTTTAGTTGTTTGTGAAGTTGAAACGATAACATAGTGGAAAAGTTATTCCACAAAATTCTCAAAAGGATATCGATTTCAACTGTTCCCGTATAACTCAATGTAGTGTATTCCTCGTTGCTATATTCGTTAGCGAGTGTAGTATTTGTTCTCTGGTGTCTCTCTAACGAATATAGTTTTCTCGTATCAATGTCCAATGAATTACCATATTGACATTGCTGCTCCTTAGTTTTGAACGGTAGTCGCACTATTAACTTTCCGTTCTCTCGTATAGTAGTTTTCTCTTCACATAGTTTATCTCTCTTCTCTAGTATATCTTCACTTAGTTTCTCTTCTCTAGTTGATTTTCTCTCAGTAGTTTTAAGCTCATTCTGTGTCTTCCAATTTCTCAATAACTCGTCTTCCTTTACTTGAACATGTAAACTAGTAATGATTTCACTATCTAAATCTTTCGACACTCTTCCAGATACAATCCAGCCAAATATCGTGTTCTGTGCTATTATATTTCCCTTTGGACTCTTCTTAAATCCACTCAGTAGTATTTCTCCATACACTTCAGCACCCAGTAATACGTCAACTCTTCCAGGCGTTGTGAATCCAGGATCAGCGAGAGGTAAGTTTTTCAGCTCCAGCCAATCAGGGATATGTACTTCAAGCGACGGCAACGTAGAGGTAAGTGATTTAAGCACGTAAGCATTAACAGTAATAGTTTTTCCAGGTTCGTAACGCGACTCGACTTCAATCCTAACAGTATGTTTTACATTCAACTGACCATCTCCCAAACCACACACCTTACCACTCACATTAGTACACTTAAGACCTAGTAATTTTACAGTTGCTTCACTAACAAAAGAGGCTTGAGACCCCTGGTCTATCAACGCTCTAAGATTACAAGAACCGGTTGTAGACGTAGTTTTTATCATGGCAGTAGCTAACAACACGTTATTAGCTCTCATATCACCACTTGAAAAGTTAGCTACTACCGTTGTCTCATTTGTGGACGGAGTAACTTCACTAGTAGATTGATCTGCCTGTTTCTCATTATCTCTTGTTGCATCAAACGCTTGCTTATCATCTTTCTCGAAATGGATCATCGTGTGGTGCTGCCGACGGCACCGGCGACAAGAAGTTCTCTGGTGGCACTTAAATACAGGATGCGTAGGGGACAGGCAATTGTAGCATAGCTTCTTTGTTTGTGCTATCTTCTGTCTCTCCAATACAGGTAACTTCTTAAATTCAGCACAATGACAAATAAAATGTGAACCATCACACATCGCGCATATCTGTTCAGTATTACTCGTTTTATCTTCTACAGCAGTATGGAATGCTTTAGTTTTAATTACTTGTGTGACGTTCTTCTGTTGTATTGACTTAGTCGTTTGCTTGCTATCAATCATCTCTATACTTCTAAATCTCGTTTCTAAAAATGATTCTAATTGTGTCCATTTAGGTAGCTCGTCTGATGCAACACACACGTCCTTTTCCCACTGTCGGTGAGACTCATGATCCAGTTTTGAAACCACTAAATGAATGATCATGGCGTCCCACTGCTCTGTTTTAATGTTAAGATTATGAAGTGCTTTCAAACAAGAAGTTGTAGTATCTAGTAAAATTCTGATAGCACTCGCAGATTCATTCTGTATAGATTTCTGTCCAAATAAAGTCTTCATAATTGCATTACAGTTATATCTCTTATTGTTGTAGCGTTTAGTTAATTGTTCCCAGGCTTCCATGTAATTAGAAGCTGTTGTAGGAAAATTTCTCAATAACATCTCTGGTTCTCCTGATACGTTTGATTTCAAGTAATGCAGTTTTTGAACTGGCGTTAGTGCACTATTCTCATGTATGAGTGAGACAAACATGTCAAAAAAAGATTGCCACTCAGTATATTTGCCAGAGAAATTTGGAAGTTCAATTCTAGGTAATTTCACCTCTACGCTGTTAATATTTGTAACTGCACTCGTACTCGTAGCAGCCTTTGTCATGGTGGCTGGATTTGTTAGTGCAATATACTCCTTCAGAAGCGCTTTATATTGTAAAAAATATTCTTGAAAATTGTCTTGCATGTCATCTCTAAAATATGGTAACTGTAGTGTTTGCTCTGATGTAGCTTTAGCAACAATTTCCAAATGATTCTGATTAAAAGCATCTTCTAATTTGTCCAACGCTTCCATTCTAGCAGTCAAATAACTATATTTCGAACGCATCTCTTGATTCGCTTTCTTAAGGTTGCGTTCAGCTTTTCTTAACTGATCAAACAATTCTTGTTGACCTTTTATTAGGCTTGCTAACTCCATGCTGATTTCCAATAGTACAACTGTATGCGTTTAAAAAGTAAAGAAACCTCCAAAAAAAAAATGTTCACCAAATGTTTGTAAAATCTCCACGATGTGTTGTATATGTTCACGTAAAAGTGCAAAAAGTTTCTCTTAACTTTTCACTTGTATCACTTCACAATTTTTTGCACTTTAACTCACTCACTTATTTCTTTGTCCCGGGTTTCGGCACCATGTTGAAAATGAAACACTCACTAGTATAAATCACGTATATATATTACTCGTATAACTACAAAAAGAACTCTATTTATGGCAACAAATAATTAGTCTTATGCAATTGAAAGGTATGACCTTATAGCGCGACTTAATTACAAGCAACGCCATCTATTTTGAGATGGGGAACTATATGTCTTAATTCGTACTGCAGAACTATTTTTGACTTACTTAATTACTTGACTTGTTTAATTTTTGTTTTTTTTTTTATTTCGACTTTCCATTTATTATTATTTTACTACATTATTAATTCATGTTCGTTATCGCTTGACTACCTAATTTATTATTTTGTTTAAACATTTTACTTTCTAATTTAATTTGATTCAAAAATTGCTAATTATACATACCTGAAATTTGCACACTATTGATTTAGTTAAATGTTATGGCCTCTCATTGACACTTCTTACCATCAAAATATATTTTATCTACTCCAGCATCGAAAAGTTCCAATTTCGAATTTGACAACTATATCGAATTGAACCCTCTTTCGTGTTTGCTTCTCATAACGATACAGTTCGTTGTATGGGAGCTGTATCGTTATGAGTCGTAGCTGTATCGATATGGTTATCTTCATAAATAGGATACCTATAGCTTAGCGGCTCTGAGTTCTGGCACTTTTGGTTTTTATTAATTTTTATAGTAAAAAATTATAAAGACGTCCTTGTCGTACATAAAATCTTGTATGCAACTGTACGTAATTAGTCATTTTAATTCTCGTACTATCCTATTTTGATACTCGGCAAGCCTCGTATCAAAAAACAGCACTCGAATTAAAATGACCCTCATTACGATACAGTTGCATAAATAGCTATTACAACGTTCTTTGCAAATAAATGGTTATTTATTTATTTTATTCATTTACCTTGTTCGGTGGGCAGTCGCGCAAGGCCCTCCCGGCGGCCACAATAGCCTCCTCCCACTCCACGGGCGTGAGGTTGCCGCGGCTGTCGGCGATCATCGGCGTCACTAGGCGTTGTCGCTTCAAGCCGTCGCAGGCGAAACGAGACTTGTCCGATAGCCATTCTTCATTGATCTCCTACGAGGTACGGTAATAAGTCAGTGCATTGAAATAGAATGAGTAACTAAAATTACCTATTATTCTATACTGTGTATTTATCCTATATATTTTTATATTGTTTTTATGTATATACTATGTATTTATTAATATTATGTCTTAGTACACCCCTCTCGCTTTCTTTTAAAAGTTTCCTCTGCCCTAAGGTTGCCTGGAAGAGATCGCTGTCTGAGCGATAAAGCCGCCTGTTGTGCCGTATCTATTGTTATGATTGTTTGTATTTTCATTACTTTGTGTACAATAAAGTATATTTTACTTTTACTTTACTTTACTTTAAAATTCTACATCTATGAGTCAGTGTAATCCTTTGAGTTGGGAATTGGTCACCCAGATACAAACTTGTCTCCACAAAACAAGTCTCCCACCATATCTTCCCTAGATAGTCTTATTTACTGTGTCCCCTCATGATTACAATATGTGGGGAGGCCAAAAATTTTTCGAAACATATTAATATAAGACAAACTTACGGGTTCCTTAGAAATAATTTTATTAATCGATGGTCATCATTTCAACCCATCGCTAGCCCATTACAGAGCATGTGTGTCCCTTCCGGCGTGTCCGGCGTATTGGAGGTGCGGGCACTTCAGAAATGTGGTCCTGTAACACCAATTCACCCGACTGCGAAGCATTCCTCATGCAACCGGACGGGTCGGCGGGTTGCGGATTGCCGATAGCCTACGGGCCCCGGACAAGAGGCCTGGCCAGCGACACTCCCAACACTGGTTAGGATCCTAAAACCTGTTCCTCCTTGATCCTCTTCCTAGAACTTCCCCTCGTCCCCCACTCACATGCACGTACACGGACACACACGCACACAATATCACGTCACGGACACACACAGGCAAAAGATCCATACAGCGCGCCTTCGTTCCGCCGGACTCAGAGTGGAGCGAGGACGGGGTAAATGTCATAGACATAGACCTGACTGGCCCCAGCGCTGCGAAGAGTCTGGCGGGACCGGTGCGCGCTGATGGATGGATTACCGCCCCAGACAACACCCACACTCACAAATAAACACAAATCATCTCACATACACAACCCAAAGCAACACACAAAACAAAAAACTAAATAAATGGACACGACGACACAGAAAATTAGACCCCAGAAGGGTACCGGCCCCACCGGGGCAGGAGAATCCCTTGCTGCGGCTCGCCCTCCGGGAACGGCAACGACCGGAGGACGAGCTGCAGGCCGCCCTACGTATTCTGGGTTGGGCACTATGTCGCCTGGTGCTACGCACCCCCAACGACCCCTGGCAAACGAACAACGGACTCAGACGGACGCGCACACCCATGACAGAACCCAGGCAAATGACAAACGGACAGACGGACCTGAAAATGACACGACCACCACTAGGAATGAAAAGACGGACATGGACGAACCCTCCACTTCTTCCTCCATGGCCCATGTGACCCCTCCCACGGCCCCACCAGTGGCCCAGAATCAGTGGATGCAGGTGGTCGCAGGGGCCGGGAGGAAGAGGAGGAGGAAGACAAAACAGTCAAATAGCACCACGGTTAGGAGCGGGGGCCAGCCGGTGCTGGTGCCCGGAAGGCTAGCAGATACAAACGCCGAAACTCAGGCAACTGGCTCGCGCGGTCAAAGCGGAGGTGAGCAGCCGCCCCCACAAGGTAGCAGCTTGCTCGCGGAGACTGTCGCCCCAAGCCAGGGCGAAGGCGCAGTGGATGCTGGCCGACCGGGAGCCAGCGGCGGCCCGCCCATCGTCAACCGTGAAAAACAACAGACCAATAGTGATAACAACCCGGCCCAACGTCGGCCACACCCTGTCGCTCGCCGGCCTTACTGGAGGAAGCGGAGCAGTGGTGAGGCTGACGAAAGGCCGGAAGACCCCGCCCCGTCAACGAGTCGGTCAAATCAAAAGCGAGACCGGCTTGACGACACAATCTCCCCCAGGGGGGAATATAAGAAGCGGAGAACTGACAACACGAGCTCATACGCCCGTGCAGCACAACCACATCTCAGCGTGGCGGTCACTTTCGACCCACGCTCTGACATGACCCAACAAGAGGCAAGCAACATTCAGGCCCAGATCCAAAATGAGATCTTTGCTGCTTGCCTCCAAGTAACAGCACCTGGCACCCTACCTTACGCACCCGCGTTCGTAGGCAAAGCCTTCTTGAGCGAGGGTGTGCTAAAGTTATGGTGTCATGACGACAAAGCTCTCTCGTGGTTACATGAGGTTGTACCACGACTGCAGTCACCACGAGAGGGGACGGGGCTCTTGTTGATAAAACAGTCGGAGATCCCCGTACGGATCAGATCCGCACTGTTTGTGCCGGGGTATCAAGGCGAGGTAGGGAGCCTACATAGGATCCTGGCCAGCCAAAATCCCTGGTACAATATATCAACTTGGACCCTGTACAACTACCTCAAGGTTGAAAACAACTATCCAGGCATACTTCTCGTTCTGGGCGTGCCCAAAGAACAGATTGCCCACATCATGGAAAGGGGAAGGGAAGTAGCCTACTCCACGGGCTCTATTTACGTCCGATTCTTCACTCGTGAAGGAGTGAGCGACGTACCACCCATGGAGCTCCCCCAACCAGAGATGACAACCACCTCCACCTCAACTTCCAACAACATACGAACTGACGGACAATCTGCCAACAACCCAGAACCATCAGTCAGCACTGTGCTCCACAACATCGACGCGGTGCTGACTGAATCATCGTCACCTCCACCACCGAATAAGACAGAGTGGCAGGAGGGGACAGACACGACGGACACGGCAGCTCTTCAAGAGCTGATGAAAACATGGGCCCCTATGGCCGAAAAGGAACAACAATGACCAACGGACAACTGACTTTTGCTTACAATAACATACGAGCACATTAAAATTGTGCAAACCAACCTCCAGCACAAATACCTAGCAACGGCCACCCTTAAAAAGCAGCTGGAGGTTGAGGCCGAGACCATAGCCCTAATCCAAGAGCCGTGGGTTCGGGCAAACCGCATTTGTGGCCTCGGAAACTGCGAAGGTAAGGTCTTCTACCACAGTTTGCAAGAGCCGCCACGAACATGTATCTACATACCACGCTGTGTCACAGCGACACTACTCACACATTACTGTTACAGAGACCTAACAGCAGTTAAAATACACAACGAATTAAAACAAAACAACGGGTTAACGCCTAGACCACTAGTCTTGGCATCACTGTATCTACCCATTGATGGCCAGATCCCCACGAAGGAAGTCACGGATCTCATCAACCACTGTGAAGAACAAAAGACAGACTTGATAATCTCTGCCGACAGCAACGCACACCATACCTTGTGGGGTAGTGAAAAGAACAACACAAGAGGTGAGTCGCTAGTATCATTTCTACTAACAACTAACCTCAACATTGTAAACAAAGGCAAAGAACCGACGTTTGTATCCAGTAGGTATCAGACGATAATAGACCTTACTCTAGCCTCACATAACATAGTAGATCAAGTAAAAAATTGGCATGTGAGCAAGGAACCGTCGCTGTCGGATCACTGCAGAATATGCTTTGAACTCGATCTAACCAAGAAACCAGAAATACCTCGAAGAAATCCGAGGAAGACAAATAGGAAACAGTACAAATCACTCATAACAAGACACATAGGACAGAAGAACATATCCGAAATCCAACATGTGTCACAGATCGACAAGCAGGTAACAGACTTAACAGACAGTATAAGGTCATGCTACGAGATAGCATGCCCTTTGAAAGCACGTAAGACAAAACAAGAACCAAAACATAGCTGGTGGGGCCCGGACCTAGAAAAGAAAAGACAAAGGTTAAGGCACCTATTCAACAGAGCCAAAAACACCCGACAGGACTTGGATTGGGATAACTTCCAAGAAGCACAATCCCAATACAAGAAGCTAGTACGAAGTAAAGACGACAAATCATGGCAGGGATTCTGCACTAACATAGAATCATACGACACGGCGACTAGAATCCGGAAAATATTAGCCGACGACAACAACCGCACACTAGGTACTTTGAAGAAAACTGATGGTAGTTATACCAAAGACGACAAAGAGGTCAGTGAAACTCTTATACAAACACATTTCCCCGGCAGCAAAATAGTGGACAACCCAGACTGGGCGGATGAGTCACAGAACACACCCTCAGAAGCTGACTGGGAAATAGCTTACAGAATAGTCACACATGAGAAGGTACGGTGGGCCATAGACACGTTCCACCCCTTCAAATCACCGGGAACAGATCAAATCTTCCCAGCCCTCCTGCAGTGGGGGGCTACGGAGATAACACCATGGCTTATACGAATTTTCCAAGCTTGTATAGCCTTTAAATACATACCAATCTCGTGGAGAGAAGTGAAAGTGGTATTCCTGCCCAAACCAGGCAAGAATGACTACACCGAACCAAAGGCCTTCAGACCTATCAGCCTAACATCCTTTCTGCTGAAAACGCTGGAAAGGCTTGGTGACCGTTTCCTTAGAGATGGAGCCCTAAGGACTATACCAATACACCGAAACCAACATGCCTACACTACCGGCAAGTCAACAGAGACGGCTCTCCACAACGTGGTAACGAAGATAGAGCACGACCTAGATAACAAACTATCAACACTAGGAGCTTTCATAGATATTGAAGGAGCCTTTGACAAAACCACCTTTAAGAGCATTGACAATGCACTACAACGATACGAAGTACCCAAAACTCTAAGGCAATGGATAGGAGCCCTACTCGAAAAAAGGGTCATCCAACTTGACATAAACGGTATAACAAAGGGCATAGTAGCCAAAGGGAGGAGTGTTATCTCCAATACTGTGGAACCTGGTCGTTGACAACTTGATAACAAAAATGAACAACAACGGATTCTACACCATAGGTTATGCAGATGACATAACGATTCTGATAGGTGGCAAACACGAAAACACACTCTGTGCAATAATGCAAGATGCACTGAGACTCATAGAGAAATGGTGCAAAGACAATGAACTAACAGTAAACCCAAAAAAGACCGAACTAGTACTGTTCACAAACAAAAGGAAACCAGATGTACCAAGAATGCCAACACTCTTCGGTACGAATTTAACACTATCAACAGAAGTTAAATATCTAGGGGTAACTCTAGATAACAAGCTCAACTGGAAGAAACACATAGACATGAAAATACAAAAAACAACAATAATCCTAAACCAATGCAAACGCATGATCGGGAAAACCTGGGGTCTAAAGCCAAAGATAATGCTTTGGCTGTATCTGACAGTGGTAAGAAGCTCATTAACATACGCGTCACTAGTATGGTGGCCCAGAACGCTTCAGACGACAACCCAACAAGAACTACAAAAGTTCCAAAGACAAGCATGCCTAGCGATTACTAGCTGCATGAGCACCACCCCAACAGATGCTTTAGAGGTAATACTGGGAATCCCCCCCCTACATCTTCACATAAAAGAAGAAGCTACCCTCGCAGCTCTAAGAATTAAAACTTATGGGCTGTGGAAAGATACAAACACAACACACACCCGGATACTGTCAGGTGAGAACATGAAGTGTCCACTGTTAGGATGGATCTGCGACAAAACACAGAAGAAACACATAATCGAGAAAGATTATAAGATCAACATCTCAGATACCGAAATACACAGAACTACCAAAAACACGATAGACGTCTACACAGACGGATCAAAAACGAGCCAGGGAACCGGTGCAGGAGTGTACTGTCCCGAACTAAACATACATATTGCTCGCGCGCTCGGTAAGAATAACTCTGTTTTTCAAGCGGAGTGCGTCGGCATCACTGCGGCGGCCATGGCAGTGGCCGACAGACAGGTAACAAACTTTCATATTAACATTCAAAGTGATAGTCAGGCAGTCCTGCGGGCATTAGCCAAAAGTACAACCTCATCTAAGCTCGTATTGGATTGTCATAACGCACTACAAACACTAACAAAATCAAACCTGGTATCACTCGGCTGGGTTAAAGGTCACAGCGGAAACATAGGTAATGACGCAGCAGACGAACTAGCTCGACGAGCCTCAAACCTGAAGGTAATGGGACCTGAACCGATCGTTCCAATACCATTCAGTGAGTACAAGACTTGGCTAAAACAACAAACAGTAGGTACACATGCCGAACTTTGGGCAAACACCACCAACTGTAGACAAACAAAAGAGGCTATACCCAGCCCAAACCAACACCTAACTAAGAAATTATTGCAGTTAAACAGAGCTAAACTCAGGACGGCTGTAGGCATGATAACAGGACACTGTCCACTTAACAAACACCTATATGTTCTAGGTATAACTGACAGCCCTCTGTGCAGAGCTTGCACGGAGAGCGAGGAGACACCGAGACACGTGCTGCTCGAATGCAGTGCTGTAACCACTCAACGAGAAGCCTACATTGGCTCCCCAGCAACACTCCCGGAAGTCCTCGCCGACCTGGGCGGCCTGCTTGGATTCTGGAGTGAGCTCGGCTGGCTGGAGTGATCCAGCGGGGAGTCGCACCAGAGGTCTCACGCACAGCGGGCACCGGTGCTTAAGTGCGGAAAAGCCCAGAGATAGAATAGACAGAGCATGTGTCTTATCTCAGAATGAGAAGGATTTAGTCCTCCAGCCAAGGCTTGCTAAGAGCGAACCTCACACCACGGATTGAAATTCTGGACCACCCGAATATGAGGCCGATGTTTTAATCACTATCACCACTATTTTTATTAGCAGTTAATTTTAGCAGGCCTGGCTCGCTTGGTCACGTCACCCAAGATTTAAGCCTCCGGCGGGGCAGGTACAAAAAATCTCACGAAATTACATGTGAACATTCACGAGAGACATCTAAAAGTTTTGCATTTTAGAGTACACTTACTTCATTAGTCCTAGGCAAGATACGTAATACTTCATTGGTACGGGTTGCAACAACTATGTTGCTTCCAAGTGGATCGAGTACATCTATTGAATCAATCTGAAAGAAAAAAATACTTGAAGAAATACATTTAATTTATTTTTCCTATGATAATTTAAAAAAATGGTGTTTGGGCTTTGGTAATGGGGAGATTCGATATTTAGTTTAAAGAAATAATTGGGTATTTGACAACTAGTCAAATCAGCAACTTTTTTTCAAACGTTAAAACGCGTGCTTAGTAAATTGTGTCGTCATCAAAGTTCAACACACTTTTTGACTTTAATCGATAGTTTTAAATAGTTATTCAACATAAAACTAACAGGAGCCGTGGGTATTACGACTTTTGGGAGATCCTATATTTATTAATCACAAAATAAAATAAAAAATTGAGTAGTAGTCCAATACCCAATTGTCACGGTGATATTTTTGTTTAAATAAGTGAGCAAGAAATGTGGTCTTAAAGTTCACTCACCCTTCTAGTCTCCCATGGTCTGGCGGCGAAACTGTATGGTTTGGATGTCAGGGCGCCGACAGGGCATAGATCGATAATGTTGCCAGATAATTCTGACAGAAACATTTTCTCCACGTAAGTTCCGACCTGCAAGAAACAACGCAATTAATAAAAGGTTAAATTAAAAATACTAATTACCTCTTAAGAGTAACTTTGGCATGTAATAATTCAATAGGTTGCTAGTCTCAATGACGACGCGTGGTCGGCGGACGCGTCATAGATCGAATACCGCCTACTAATAACACAGAGCTGAAGATGCACAGCGAAAAGTTGATCAGTGAATATGTTGTTTTAATTTTTAAAAATGTAGTATTAATTAGAGAAGTTGCCTTTAAGAGGTTACAATAGAATATAATTTATTTGTCTGAATATGTGTTACAATCATGGTTATAGTATGAAAAGTTGCAGCATAAATTAATATTCTTAAATTAACCCCACATAAAGTTATTTATATTTTTTGACTGTGCATTGTCAGCCTGCATTGATTGTTACAAAACTTTGTGACAAAATCATGAGGCCTGCATTCTTAAAAATCATTTTATTCATTCAAAATAAAACAAGAACTCTGTTTATATCTAAGACTACCAAGACAACTATTTACTGTTATTCTATCAGATTTAATATGTAATAGGTGCCCACAATGCAGGATTACCTAATGTGGGTAATCTGCAATCAGTGGCTACTTTTAGCAGATGTGTTGATATTTCGCTTGTTAAGTGTGTCCTCCATTGAGAACATCTACTCTTTGCTGTTCTGATATTAGATGCTGTAAAAGTTGTTTTATGGTAATAAACATTTATTCATTTTCATTACCTGCATATCAGTGCCTCTGCCAGTGGTACCAAAGTCGTCAACGCCCGCCACCTCCGAAGCGAAGCGAATACAACGCGTGCAGTGGATGCATCGCGTCATGATCGTCTTTATCAACGGACCCACGTCCTTGTCTTCTACAGCGCTATTCATGCAATAACAGTTATAGAAATTAGATAAATATAATAGGAAAAATTAAAAAAACTGTCCTTTACAAATAAATAGGCTACTGGGCGACAGTTGAAGAGGCCGGCTAGGCAGCGTGGCACATAAGGTAATACTGCTCTTACCTACAAACCATAAAACAAAAACACAAAATTTTGACTGAACTAACCAATAAGAGAGTGTGGCTGAAAACATCACCAACTTTTTTATGTGAAATGAAATTTACATAAGTAAAATAGTCAGTTACATGTGAATAATTAATACTCTAGAGTAGTGTAGCCACATAAAATGTAAAATTCAAAACATGCATTTTGAATTAAGGTTGAGTTGAGAAGACTGATTGCATGATATTACACAAAAAAAACTTTCCAAGGTTAAATACAATTAATTTACCGCTTTCCAGAGAAATGAATATCGGTGAATCGACTCTTATCAGATCCGAATGCCATAGATTGATCCTGCAGATCACACTCCCCTCCCTGGTCACAGATGGGGCAGTCCAAGGGATGGTTGACCAAGAGGAACTCCATAACGCCTTCCCTTGCTTTGCGGGTGAGATCAGAGTTGGTTTTCACCCTCATTCCCTTCATGACAGGCATGGCACAGGCTGCGATAGGCTTGGGTGACTTCTCAACTTCAACTAAGCACATACGGCAGTTGCCAGCGACTGCTAATCTCTCATGGTAACAGAAACGGGGAATCTCCACTCCGGCTTGGGCAGCTGCCTGTTTAGTAGTGTAAAAGCTATATGTATAACTACTGTAGGGCTTGTGGAGTCTGCCAGTGATATCGCGCAACTTCGTTCGTTCCAGCTCCAGCAACAAATCACACTGCATTGTGTGGGCAAGTGGGGATCACCAGTGCACTGTGATTTGTCATTCAAAGTTGCTAGTCGCTAAGTTGCACAATATCGCTAGCACGCTGCACAAGTCCTTAGGTTCACGTTTTACTCCCAGAACTTACTAATATTTTCTAAGCTTAATTTGGTTGCTACTTTTTATCAATTTAGTTATTTATTTCTTGACTAGCTGATACCCGCGACTACGTCCGCGTGGATTGAGGTTTTTTGGTTCCCGCGGGAACTCCTTAATTTTCTGGGATAAAAAGTAACCTATGTGCTATTCCAGACTATCATATATCTCTGTGCCAAATTTCAGCCAGATCCGTTCAGCAGTTGGCATGTGATTGAGTAACAAACATCCATACATCAATCCATCCAAACTTTCGCATTTATAATATTAGTAAGATAATGCCTAAATGCCTCCACATTTTATCTCTTTTGCCTAAAAGTAGCATAATAACATCACAATTCTTGTGTGTCTGTACTAAATTTCAGTTGAATTGGTGGGATACATAGATTGAGAAAATCAACAGATATACAGATTACTTTGAAATTTGTTATATTAGTATGGATAATATAGTTACTACACTAAGCAGAGGATTTGTAAACAATATTATAATCACCTGCAAAACAGTTGTACCAGGTGGCACTGATATTGGCTGGTCATCAATGAATACTTCCACATTATCAGGCTGTGGCTGGACCTGGTCAGCGAACTTGCGAACCGTCAGAGGCACCAGGCGTTTCGGAGACAGCGCAAGCGCCCTGGACAGCGGCTGGCGCAGCATTATCTGCAGTAACCACAAAACAATCAATGTTACACTCACACTTGTTACTCCATAAGTCTCTAAATATTTAAACTTCTACCATACTGGTATATAATCCAGACTTTAGAAATAACTACAATAAATCATAATCATGATTTTAAAGAAGTAAAAAATCAATTCTAGAGGACTTCAACCTTCTTGTTATTGTTACATAAGTTATGAGATTTAACCTAAATAAATATGTTATAAAGAAACCAATACAAAAAAAATAAGAATGAGGTAGCAAGGAAACTACTTGGAGTCTACTTATTTACAATAAATGACACACTTTTTATTAAAACGTACTTAGAAAATATTTTTCGGATTTTGAAGAAATCTATTGACAGAAGCCGAAAGACATAGGGCTGTCAGTTGCCATGTCATATGTCACTGTCAAGGTCGACTTTTTAGGGTTCCGTAGCCAAATTTGGCAAAAACGGAACCCTTATAGATTCGTCATGTCTGTCTGTCTGTCCGTCCGTACGTCACAGCCACTTTTTTCCGAAACTATAAGAACTATACTGTTGAAACTTGGAAAGTAGATGTATTCTGTGAACCGCATTAAGATTTTCTTACAAAAATAGAAAAAATACAATAAATTTTGGGGGTTCCCCATACTTAGAACTGAAACTCAAATTTTTCTTTCATCTAACCCATACGTATGGGGTATCTATGGATAGGTCTTCAAAAATGATATTGAGGTTTGTAATATAATTTTTTTCTAAACTGAATAGTTTGCGCGAGAGACACTTCCAAAGTGGTAAAATGTGTGTCCCCCCCCTGTAACTTCTAAAATAAGAGAATGATAAAACTAAAAAAATATATGATGTGCATTACCATGCAAACTTCCACCGAAAATTGGTTTGAACGAGATCTAGTAAGTAGTTTTTTTTAATAATTTAAAACTTAGTACATGTTTGTACGGAACCTTCGGTGCGCGAGTCCGACTCGCACTTGGCCGGTTTTATTTTTATTTTATTGAATGGTTTAACGGCTCTGGATTCTAGTCCTTCTGAGAGTCAAGGTCAACCATCACTTTCTACCACAGAACTTAGACATAGTAGTTTTAAACTATAGTCCAAAACCAAAAAAAAAACTCAGTAAGAAAAAAATACAAAATTTTGTCTATGCCATATTGCTTCATCTCTTTCTTTCGCTCACTCAAATCGCCCGTGTGGTGTGGAATTGTACGAAGGAGTTAAATTAAATCCACAAAAATGGCATTCGGAGATGTAAAATCTCAACAGGGTCTCAGTGAATTGAACAAATATTTAGCGGAGAAGAGTTATATATCTGGGTGAGTAGTAATTTTGTTACAATATCAGGTTTACGTGCACCACGTCAACGTATTTAACCTCTATTTTTAGGAAAGCCGATTATTTTAATCACATAATAAATATGTATGATCTATCACTAAAGCTGCCCTTGACCGTGTAATGTTAGTATTGACTGTCAATCTACTTGTTTAGATACACTCCTTCTCAAGCTGATGTTCAAGTATTCGAAGAAGTAGGAAAGGCGCCGGCCGCTAGCTTGCCTCACGCCCTGCGCTGGTACAACCACATCGCTTCATACTCCCCCGCCGAGCGCAAGGCATGGGCACAGGGAGTTAGCCCACTCAACGCCGGCGCTAAGCCTACAGCAGCTGCGCCTGCAAAGAAGGATGATGATGACGATGATGTCGATCTTTTTGGCTCCGGAGATGAGGAAGAGGTTTGTATTTTCAATTATATAATATGGATGAGTCTTTTTAATAATTTATAAATTAGGCACTAGGTGATTTCCACGATACAGGGAATCCTAGTGTGGAAACCACTGCCCCAATAGTTCTAACCAAAAATATTGTACTGTTTTTCAAAAATAAATAAATGAAATGAAATGAAAGGTACTCCAAAAATTAAGACTACAATTAATAGTTTTTTGTACTTTTCCATAAGTACCTAACTAAAATTAAATATAACCAAAGCATAAAATAATTACAGGATGCAGAGGCAGCCAGAATCCGTGAAGAACGTCTCCAAGCTTATGCAAATAAGAAATCTAAGAAGCCAGCCCTTATTGCTAAATCATCTATACTCCTTGATGTCAAACCATGGGATGATGAGACAGATATGGCTGAGATGGAGAAACAAGTACGGACCATTGAAATGGACGGTTTGTTGTGGGGAGCTTCAAAACTAGTCCCAGTAGGCTATGGTATCAACAAACTACAGATCATGTGTGTCATTGAAGATGACAAAGTGTCTGTTGACCTACTAACAGAAAAGATCCAGGAGTTCGAAGACTTTGTCCAGTCTGTAGACATTGCTGCCTTCAATAAAATCTAAATGCCATTTTAAATTAATTTATTTTCTGTGCAAATAAAATCAAGTTTTCTGTACATTTAGTGAGTTTTATTATAAATTCATAACATACAAAAGTACACTTATATAAAATGTCTTGTTTTTCACAATGAGCATAATGATTAAGATAATAATCTATAATTGCATATACATAAATGGAACTGCAGTTTAGATTTTTCTTTTGTTAGATATTATATTATTGCACAAAAAGCCCTACAAGTATTGTGTCTGTATTTCTATTCATACAATTAAAAATAGTAAACAAAACACTAATATATATAAATCCATTATACATTCACATAATTACACAATATACACACAAACTACCAGAATTATCATCAGCATTAATTTCTTAACAACACTTCAATGACTAGTTTCTGTCTTTCCAGGGGATTCAATATTAATTATTCTACTTGCACTGGGGGGACTTGTATTGGCTTAGGCATAGTTTCACCCACACTTGCTTGTAAGAACATATTAGGGATATCATTTCCAAAGTAGATTTTGTTATTTAATGCAAGAGCTTCATACTTTTTAAGTTCTAAGTACTCTTTAGTTAATAGTACTTTGTTGGCCTCAGCTTGTTTCTTCAAATGGTAAAACTCAGCTTCAGATTTTGTTTGGTGTTTGGCTTTGTGTATACTGTCTTGGATAAGTTCCATTTTCTGCATGGATTCTTTTTCCATAATCTTCTGTTCAAACTGAATTTTGGCCACATGAGCCTCTTTCTCTGCCTCAATAACAGCTTTCCGACGAGCTGTCTCAGCTTCCTTTTCTACAACCTTTAAGAACAAAATTTAATATTATTGTAAGTATCATTTCATAATATTAAAAATACTATATATTATAACAAGAGATAATGTATGATTATAACAAGAACTACTCACATAAATTTTAACACAAAAATTGGAAAATATTTATCTGCATCTATTTTCTTAAGCATAAAATAAGTTTTTTTATACGTATACTTAATATTATATTACTGGAGATAGTTTAGTAAACTCTGAAAGATAAACATACCTTTTGATGTTGCTCTGCAATAAGAAACTTTGATTTCTCAGCCTCCATGAGCTCGTAGTTCTTCCGTATAATTTCAGGAATCTTTGGTTTTGTTACTCGAACTCCTTTCACTTTCAGACCTGGTGCCAGTTCATTCAGGTCATTTTGTAATGCCTTAAATAAAAAAGAAATGTATAGAATCTTTGCCAGAGTCATCGGAGTTGTTTACTGTTGAAAAAAAATTGCTGTATCAATATAAATTCTTATCTTTTAATGCTTAGCTTCAGTAAAGCTGAGCATTGCAGGTTTATACAAACAAATATAAAATGCAGGATAAAACAGAATTATATTCTATGCTTTTTATTATCAGTTCATCATCATATCCACCAATGCATTACAGAGAACTGTAAGGTATGCAGGTTTCCCCATCATCTTTTCCTTAACAGGCACATTTAATTGTTTAAAATGCAGTCTGAATATAATTTCAACTTACAGTGCTAAGATTCTCATCTATCTGGTCAAAAAGTGCAATGTATACTTCATGCAGTGTGTGGGCACTGCAAAACTGATTCAACTCATGATGCACCTTATTGAATATCAGGGTCTTGTCATAGTCTGCTGTGAAGTTGCGTACCACATCTAGGACTAAAAAAAGAAAAATATAATATTATATGAAAGTTCATAAATGTGGTAAGAAGTCCTATTAAAAGTGATTGGGTGGATAGAGATAATACTTAATTTAAAAACATTATTGTAAAGCTTTTTGAAAAATATAAACCTTACCACTATTGGGATCCAATTTATTAACAACTTCAATTCTTTCGAAGTATATCATAACTCCACCACTTGTACCACATGGGACATTTTTAACTTCATCAGTTTGTAGAGTAGTCTGTAAATAGTAATAAAGTAAACCATGTTACAATGTATGTAAGAAGGTACCTGTTTTATAACTTCGAGAGAATTAAACTTAAGGTTAGTTATTAAAACAAAAGTAAGTATAATGGGCAGTCCAGTGTTAACAGACATACTTAATAGGTACCTGTATAGCCTTATAAGTTGTGAGCAATGGGATCATCATGTGAAAGCCAGGTTGGCTTGTAACTGGGAGTAATGCTCCACCCTGGGAACAATATTATTTGACTCACTAAGTGAAATAGTAATCTGACAAAAGTATCAAACAAAAAGAAAGCTTACTTACTCGGTAATAAACACCAACATATCCCTCTTCAACTTTATGTAAGGAAAAATGCACAGAAATGCCCACAGCCAAAATTACGACCGCTAACGTTGAGGTCTGATCAGCCATGGCAGGGCTACGAAGTTTGTAATCAGGTTAATAACTAATAAGAGTATTTAGATACTTCTCCTTATCAGAAACAAATTATTTACCTCCAAAAATCTAAATGAACGCTCAATATTAGCGGTATGATGAATATAAGTAAACAACTGGATTTTACATTAATGAATCTTCGTATCACCTAGAGTCCTAGACGTTCTACGGATTAACTGATTAAGCTTGCAATTATGGATAAACTATAGTACTCGATTGCTGATTATTATATTCGATATATAATGTAAACAGGAAAATTATTTTGAAATTCAATTTATTTTACTATTTCCGTCCAATAATTTTCACTTGGCTTCTGAGCACTTGGCAGAGACATTTGACAAGTTTGGTTATATTGTCAATGTCAATTTCATGGTGACATTGAAAACTGTCAAATTGCACAGACGAATAACTATGGAGTGTAGAAGTTATGGAGTCTTATCTCTATATCTATAAAGTGTCCGTCGAAATGCACCACATTGGGGGCGCCACATTAGCATCAAGGTAAATTTGAAAGGAAGCGCCAAATATTATTAGAGTAAGTTTGGGAAATAAACAAGGAAAGGAAACATTCATTATTTTTTACAACGTAAGTTGTTGAAATTTTCATACCATACCCTTTGCCACACCAGCGCCAATGTGGAAGCGCCAATGTAAAACCTTCCACTGTGGCCCTGGTTTAAGCAAAGGGTATGGTATGAATGTAGCAATTGTTGATGAAGTGAAGTATGCCGAGTAAAAATAGGTATTTAATATAATAGTCGGCTAAAGTAGTTATTTACTAAAAATTTCAGCAACTTACGTTGTACAAAATAATGATGAATGTTTTCTTTCCTTGTTTATTTCTCAAATCTACTCTAATAATATTTGGCGCTCCCTTATTTACCCTGATGCTATATGGCGCCCCCAATTTAATGCACTTCGACGGACACTTTTCAACAGAGATAACACTATTTCTACTCTACCCTCCTTAAATTAAACCAACCTGCAGGGCGACCGGCTAAAAATGACAGCTACAGTGTAACGATCGCAATCACCTTTGATTGACTCTTCCACTATTGGGCAAAATCCATAGACGCAGCAAGAATACCATAAATTCAGCCAATCACAACAATTAATACTGTAACAATGATTGATGCAGAAGTTACGCAATCGCACTGCTGTTAAGAACAAGTCGGTCAATCTATGCTTTGACCGGTCGGTTTATGAATACGAGCCCTAGGCTAGTAGGTATTAAAACTATTTCTAGCCTACCAGCTAACCAGCCAGCTACCAGCTAGATTGTTGAGAACAGGTTCACAATATTTATTTATTCATTTATTGCATGATTGTAAGTTACATAAAGATGTTACTTAAAAATAGTACAAATCACAATCTGCCAAATAATGGCGTGCAAAATTTCAAGAAACATTCATATTATATTAATAGAGAATAAGTTATTTACTACTGGTTTTTTTTTTTTTTTTAACGAAGTCAACAAGAAATCTGAATTCATAATAGACGAAAGCAATTATTTTAGGTCTATGTAATATAAATATAAATGTCAAATACTTAATACTTAAATGTCAAAATGTTCAGATCTCGAAATAGTTACATTAAATATTATTTAGCTTAAATTTATATAGAAAAAAAGTCAGAATATTATGTCAATTAGCTATAAGTATGATAATAGGTCAGGATTCTTGAAGCATTCGTTTAACGATTATGTTATTTTGTTGCAAGAATTCATTCACTGTATAAAAATTCTTTGCAAGTAACCATTTTTTAAGTTTATATGTAAATTGTTTTGTTGGAAGCTTTTTTATTTCCAATGGTAGCTTGTTGAAAATTTTTATACACATCGCGTAACAATTTTTCTGAAAGAGTGCTGTTTTTGAGACTCTATCAAATACCAGTTTATTCTGATATCTCAGTGCTCTTTTTTCAACAAAATCATGAAGAGTTTTGAAAATGTGCGGGTTCAACTTTACAAACTTTGCTATTTCCAGAATGTACATACAAGGGAGCGGCAATATCTTGAGCTTTTGAAAAGCAGGCTTACATGAATGATAGGGTGCCATGCTAAGAATTGCTCGAACACATTTTTTTGCACTAAAAATGCCCTATTAACATCAGTTGAGTTTCCCCAAACTATCAGGCCATATCTAAGCACTGATGATACGTACCCATGATATGCTGTAAGAGCAGTTTTGATACTACTTGTTTTAACAAGTCTACGTAATACATATACAAATCTGTTAAGTCTATTACAAACAGTATTAACTTGACATTTCCAAGAGCAATGCTGGTCTATTAGTATTCCTAAAAATCTACATTCTTTTACTTCTTTTATTTTATTTCCTGCATAGTTAATGTTCAGATTTACATGCTTTTTATTATAATTTCTAAACTGAACGTAGTTTGTTTTACTTATGTTAATACGTAAATTATTAAGGTCAAGCCAATAGACTATTGATTTTATAGCATTATTTATGTCAGATTCAAATTTACTTATATCATTATTATTACAGGTCAAAAGTATTGAAATGTCATCAGCAAAAAGTGTCATAGTTTGAAATGTCTGGTAGATCGTTGATGTAAAAAAGAAATAATAAAGGCCCTAGAACAGTGCCTTGTGGAACACCATATTTACTAACTTCATATGTCGATTTGTAAGTTGACATTTCGTGCAAACCATTTAAATTTTGTATTTCTACACACTGTTTTCTGGATTGTAGAAAAGATTTAATCCAATCGAACGCTTTACCTCTAACACCAAAGTTTTCAAGTTTGTCCATTAAGATATTATGAGCAACAAAATCGAAAGCTTTTGTCATGTCAATAAAAACAGATATTGCCAGTTTTTTCTGGTCCATACTTTTTACAATTTCACTAACCATATTAAAACAGGCTTGCGTCGTTGATTTTTTACTTTGAAAACCAAACTGTACAGATTGAAATATTTTGAATTTATTAGTAAAATCAGTAATGCGTTTATGCATAGCCTTTTCAAAGATTTTTGACAATATGGGCACTAGAGTAATAGGACGATAGTTGCTCAGCTGGCTTTTATCGCCCTTTTTATGTAATGGCTTCACTGTTGAAAGTTTCAAAGCGTCAGGAAAACAACCTTGAGAAAATTATTTATTTATTAAGTGAGTTAGAATCGGTGCTAATTCATTTTTGCAGTATTTTATTATTTTTGTTGTTATTTCATCATATCCGACAGCATTAGTGTTATTCAACGACATTATAATTTTTATTACCTCTTTGACAGTATAAGGTCTCAAAAATATCGTGCTCAGTATACGTGTTTTATTGGTATTGCAACATTTTCCATTATCCTTATTTGCGAGACCTATAAAATATGTATTAAAGCTATTAGCAATTTCACTGGGATCTGTTAATATTTTTCCATTAATATTTACCTCTGTGATAAAATTTTTGTTCAGTTTATTATTGGAATTCTCTATAATAATATCCCATGATGCCCTGCATTTATTTTTCGCATTTGTCACATACTTGTCATTACTTTTTTTTTCCGCGATTCTAAAACATCGTCTGAGCGTTTTACAGTATTTAGTGTATTTATTTTTATTTAAGTCAGATTTTTGTTTATAAAATTTCATTTGTAGTTCTCTTTTAGTTTTACAGCTCACCTTTAAGCCCTTTGTTAACCACCTTGGCCTAACTATTTTGTTTGTTATTTTTACGCGTGATTTTGGAAAACATAAATAATATAATAATGTAAAAAGTTGATAGAATTCTTCAAATGCTTGATTAAAGTTTGAATTTTTAAATGATTCTGAAAAAGATAATTTTTTTAAATGTTTACGAAACATCTCCATAGGGTCCCTGTTATAGTCTCTTTTAAAAATGAAATAGTAATTTAAGGGGACGTCTGGTTTAACCGTTGGCACAAACAGCATTTGTGCTGTGTCATGATCCGATAAACCTAAATGTAAAATCTCTCCTTGGGCATCAGGTATATTGCTTAAAATAAATGGTCTATACAAGTATTTTGTCTAGTTGGTTTGTTAATATGAAATGTCAAATTATAATTTTTTGCTATGTCAAATAAATTAGTGGAGTCCTTAGAATTTTTTAAAATGTTTATATTTAGGTCACCAGCAATGATAATTTTTTTATTACTATACTTAGTGCATATATCATGTAGAGTAATTTCAAGAGTATTTAAGAATGAAAGTACGTTCGATTTAGGTGTGCGGTATAAACAAATCACTAATATATTATGACTTTTAACATTGATACCGCAACATTCGAAAACCTCATCGGCTGCATGTTTTTTTATAGAATCCAAAGAAAGAAATTCTAACCCATGTTTAACCAGAATGCAAACACCACCACGCCTTTGTTTTCTGGTTCTACAGTGTATTGATGCAAAATTGTACCCATTTATGTTTATATTTTGTTCACTGCCTATTTCAATAAAAGTTTCTGTAAGGCATATAACGTCCGGTTGTTTCTTATCATCATAAAGTTGAGTAAGAGCAACTTCTAGTAAGTTTTTTTTGCTATTTAAACTGGCAATATTTTGATGCATAATTCTTAAAAAATTATACGCGTTAGTCTCGAAAAAACTGTGTCTCATTGATTATCGTATTATTTTTTTCAATAGTCGGAAAGTACGAGTTTATTTTTGTTTGAACTTTATTTTTTGATCTACCCTCGCAAAAGTTTTTTTGAACTTTTGGTTTGAAATAATAGGGGATTGTGCCTACTTTAGGATTAAGTTTTGTTGTTTGACAGTTCTTTTGATATGAACCGCTAATAATAAAATAATCGGTCTTAAGCAAAGATTGACCGATACCTGAGAACGTGTTCTGAGCTGATGTTGAATTATCAATACTGGCCCTATGGTAGGTGTTACCAGAGGCGCCTCAAGCCCATGTAGCGCCCGTGTGAAAATATTACCCTAGCGCCCCCTAGTAAGCGCGCGGTCAAAACGGAATGGGTACAAAGTACCTACAATTAACAGCCAAACTGTCAAGTTCAGCCAAACTGTCAAATTTAGCCGCTCGTGGCGCGCCTTTCTTTGCTGACGAAACTGAAACCACAAATATAATAATTTTGATTTCTACACACTATGTTGAAGTCGGGCGAGTATAACAAAGATAGGCACAGTTGACGCGTCAGGCTCGCCCGACTTCAACATAGTGTGTAGAAATCAAAATTATTTTTTACTTTACAGTGGCTTTGGAAGTCGGTTTTTTGGAAAGAATTTTTATTTTTAACTTTTTAGTGTAGTCTTAATCCCCACGGCTTATGAGTGCAGTACCCTGCAGCATCAGAGTTGAGGAGTTGGGATTTGGGTTTAAGTATGAAGTCGTTGCTTGACACCCACAATATGAATTCCCCATAAAAAAATCCTAAATCGCTATTTTTAAGGAGTTCTGTACCCTGCAGCATCAGCGTTGAGGAGTCGGGACTGGAGTTGAATCGTATACACGTGACTTGATACCTACTATATGAATTCACGATCAAAACTGCCTAACTCCCTAGTTTTGAGTCGTAAGTATACCTACAGCATCAGGATTGAGGATTTGGAGTCAAATTTTTTTATGGGACCATCTCGCGAGCTTCCTCTAACCACTGAAAATAAAAATTTTCAATTCGGTTTGGAAACCACGGAGATATGCGGTAACATACATTAAAAAAAAAAAAAAAAAAAAAAAAAAAAAAAAAAAAAAAAAACGCCCCGAATTGAGAACCTCCTCCTTTTTTGGAAGTCGGTTAAAAAGAGCTCTAGATGCTTTACAAAATTTATGCAAAGAGGAGCTCTTTTTATGTTGGTCATTGAAAGTGCCGCGGCCGAATAACGCGCGCGCCGAGTGGGGCTCCGTAGCGAGCGGCGCTCGGAGCCCCCTAGGACCGCTGCGCCCGTGTGCAACGCACACCCTGCACTATAGGTAAAGACGCATCTGGGTGTTACTAACGAAAACAAAAGAATTTAATCGTAACTTTCCATTTATTTGTTTCATAACAGTAACAGGAAATGTTTGAAGCTTCAATCTATTTCAGGGCGTAAAGGTTCTTCCTCAGTAATAATATGTTCGCTTACGTAAGCCTTCCCCTCGGCGTGGATGCTGTCCAGAACTTGCGCTATTGTTAATTTCAAAGCCCTATACTCTTCCAAAGCCTTCTCGCACAGTTCGCCTTCAGGGGAGTTGCCGGGTTCAATGACTAACATTTCTAGAGCTCTTTTAATGTGCTTTTCGGCACTTAACAGTTCATCCTGAAAAAGATCGAATTAAATGTTAATTCATACGGTTAAAATGCGAATTACCGATTGAGGAACTAAAATCGAACTGTGTGAACCCGCCTTTGGGTAATGCAAAATATCCATCTAAAACTATATAGAATAGGTACCACAAAAACTGAAGCGGTGATTTCGCGTGCGTCAAATAGCTTCCTTGCAAGTTGCACGATCGTCGCATGAAGTTCGTAGAGAGTGATCGCTGAAAGGAGATAGTATTGTTTATAGACTTTCAGTCAACATTTTTTTCATTTGAAAACAGACATCTGCACATCTCAATTCTCAACCCATCGCCGGGCCACTATTTTACTGAGCCTCGTGCTTAGAATTAAAGGGTTTAGGCTATAATCCACCACGCTAGTCAAGTGCGGATTAGCAGACTTCACACACCTGTGACTACCATACGAACGCTCAAACATAGACGCGGTCGAGCTCTGTCTGCATTCTTAGTTTATTAAATAATTTCCTCTGCTCTTCTGTCTCACCTTTTATACGACAAATGCCTGGACTAAGGGTTTCCAAAACTGGCAACAGTTCCGTACACAGCTCGATTTTCCGTCGCATCACCTTTTTAGTAGGTCTAGGTTCCCTGTTTATAATATCCCTCAGTACGCCCGCAAGACGTTGCTTGGCGTCTAGAAGAAGATAGTGGTTCGGAGCCAGAACTCGTGATACGTGTTTTATGTACTCTTCCAACTCTTTATCGTCCTTTTTATCTAGAATAATTGTAAAACAAATTTAACCAAAAGACTTTTTTCAACACCTCGAGTGTTTAAAAAATATTTTAAGTGCAGTAAGGTATTCGAAAGTTTTAAAAAATGCCGATTTCAAACGAATTCCCAGTGTTTTAAATAAAGACAGACTGGATGAAATTAAAAGAGTTCCTTGTTTTACTACAAAACACTAAAAACTTTCTCTACTTACTTATAACTTCCAACTTATCCGAACAACATTGAACCTTATATCCTATAACAGAGTGTTCCGATTCCTTCTTGCAACTATGACAGACCCACAAGTCTCCAACCCTGGACATATAACCGGTTTTACAGTCCGGACAAATGGCTGAGCTCATGAAAGTGTCCATTTCCGTCACATCCGAGCATCGGAGACATGTGCATTGGAAATATTTGCCAACCATGAGGTGCTGTTGTCTAACTGCGGTACCCTGAAATTCATTATGCGACAAGAAAATTGATGCAGATTTAGTTAATTATGGAGTATATTCTAAGTTCATGGTCACGTTACTTTAAATATATGAAACAAAAATTATGAATACTAACCGATATCTATAGCTATAATTCGCGCTCGAGTTGAATGCAGAGTAAATGCATGTGTCACTGAATTCAACCCGGGAGCGAACTGTACATACCCCTACAGTAGTATATTAAAAATCTTAACAAATTCAACAGTCTATGAGTAAGGGGAAGAAGAAGATGAAATCAGGCTTCAAAATCAAACTCACTTTCAGAGGATCAGTGTAGTTATAATAAATGGGTTCTCCTTTCTTGATGTTGGTGCTAGCGTGGCATACTAGCACGTTATTGTCATTTATTGACATATGCGTGTTGGCCACGCAATCGTGCGCCAATAGAGCCGCCTGAAACAAAGGCGACGATGAAGAGATAAACTACCCAATAGGAATCGATGGTATATCAAAATCGTTGCAGAACAGCTAAATTTCTATCTCATATATCTTGTTGTACCTATTCTTCCTCCAAAACCTTTCTCAATGCCAAATGTCACTGGTAGAGATCTCCTATTGAGTTAAGTGCTTCCTTGTCCACTATTTATCTGCTTTTCTTCTTATTTTATAACTTTCTGGTACTAAATAATTAAAAAAAAAAAAAAACTATTCGAAGACAAGTTACCACTTGCCTGTATAATGGGGAGGCACAGGCAAAGCTAATCTCAGATGGCGCCACCCTCGCTGGTAACTGTCAGGTTCATTTGCGTACATAATCGAGGTAATTAGGCGTCATATTTTAACTGAATCTGGGAAAAAAACCAGTGTGTGCTCTTGCCATATTATTCGGCAGGTCTAAGGAGCGCTACATAACCTAGCCGATGAACTGGGTTTCCAATTTTATTGGCGCAAGGCTTTGTACCATAGTATTCTTCATTCCTCATCAGCAGGAAAACGGAATGCACAACATTTAGGCATAAAAATGAATTATTCTAAGAAAATGAAACTATCGCGTAAAAAATATATGGTGTTTGACAGGTAAACAACACCAGCGGGATAAATTGGCAGTGTGCCTCCCCATTACAGTCGTACTAAGAATTAAAATAAGGGGGACACCAATAGTTCGGAAATTAATTTCATGACTCTGTTACATACACTTTTAATGTTCCTTTATGAGGACGCCCTATGTGCGAATTTGTGAGTTATCTAAGAGCGGGAACCATAAAGAACTTCCCATGTTCTGCGCGTGTCATTGACATTGCTGCTAATTTGACAGGTCTTTTGCATGGAGAAAATTGAAGAATGAATATCATTATTTTAAGACTAAGGTAATCAATTTAGTTTAGAGATTGTGTACAACCGAATCCCACTGTCAGTTCGATCAAATCCACACTAATATTTTAAATGCGAAAGTGTGCCTTTCTATCTATCTGTCAGCCTGCTACGCTTTCACGGCCCATCGTCTTAACAGCTTTTATGAAAGGTATAGAGATAGGTTGCATGCTGGGGAAAGACATAGGCTACTTTTTATGCCGGAACAAAGGAGTTCCCGCGGGTATTTAAAAAACTTAATCCACGAGGACGACGTCGCGGGCATCATATAGGTAGTCTTAAATAAGCCTACAAATTACTTGGAGGGTTACTATCATCGCTTAAAGCAGTATTATTTTAATCTTGTTGACGCTCTTGTTTCAGAGTTATAATCCTTATTTTAGGGACGTCAAGGTACGTCATACGAAACCTCAATTTTAAAATAATACTGCTATAAGCTATGAGAGTAACCACCCTGTCATACCTTACCTGTAAGTAAACCCCACGTAGTACCTCAGCGCATCCTATAGCGGGAATCGGCGGACCGCGGACCTCGAAACTGTTGACGTCAATCGCTGCGCATATCTGCTGGACCAAGTCTTGGTTCTGTCCATTTTCGAGGAGCCCGAGTGATTGAATAAACTGAAATATACGTGGCATAAAACTGTAATTTTGAAATATTACTGCTTTAAACGATGGTAGTAATCCCCCAGGGTCAATTGACCACTTCTAAATTGAATCTGCGGATCAACCGCGGCTAGTTACCACACACAATTCAATTTATACACCCACACATAAAACGATTGTAATCACGTAGAAGGATAACGTGTTTTTTGTATACAGGGTTAATTTAAAAATACTAATAACCTCCCTTTCTGAACAACTTTTGTTCTACAAAAATAAAAATATTAAAATCATTGGCCACGCTACAACAGCATTACTTCACATAACACGCGGGCGGCGCGCGGCGACCCGTTATGTGAAAGCGTCAAACCAAAAACGAACTCACAAAACTATTGCTTCCACTAAAATTGGTACAAAAATGTGTTGATTCTACCTTGACAGTGTTGTCATAATACTCCCAGACGCTGCTTTCCCTGCGCCTGTCCAAATGTGATTCCAACTCGCTGAAAACCTTCCACTCCCTAGGATGGGTGTTCTGCTTGAGCAAGGCTCTCAAAACCAGCAACGACCCAACATTCTGAACCATTGTCATTGGGTTTAATCCTTTATTTAGTTTAAGATTCCGGAAGAAATCGCACTCTTGCTGGTTGTGCCATTCTGTAATAATGATATAGGAACGTTACGACTTAAAATCATTGTACCCTCATAAGATGAAATTAAATCCTAATAAGTTTCTTTTCGGATTTATAGCCACCAGTTTTACTAAGTGCCTCGTATATTTTAATTGCGGTGATAAGAAACACGGCATAGGTAGATATATATACCAGATGATGACAGAAAGGCAGACATACACTCTTTCGCATTTATATAATGTTACTAGCTGATACCCGCGACTTCATCCGTGTTGATTGAGGACTTTTGGTTCCCGCGGGAACCGTTCAGCCGCACTGGCGTGTTTGAGTAACAAACATCCATCCATCCATCAAAACTTTCGCATTTATAATATTACTATAGAATATAGATATAGAAGTATGGATATATACACGGATAAACGCTCTACTTTATGTGTGAGAGAAAATGGTACTCACTAGCAAACTGCTCGGGGCATCCATCTCCAGGGCATATGGGAGCGATACCACAATTCTTGCAGACCAGAAACTTGCTGATGAGTGGCAGGTAGCAGTTGAAGCAAACCAGCGATGTATCGCTGTTGGGACCCAGAACAAAGGGCTGGTCTGATAGTATCCTCTCCCCAGCTCTGATATCTTGAGCGGCCACCAGATACCTATATATAAATACATATATAATTCTTGTAAGAAAAAATAGGAAAGTGGGTAACACGTTAGCGGTGACATTTCTCTTGTGCTGCAAATGTGAATTATAACTTTAGGTGCTTTGCTTTGCTTTAGGTTCATACTATAAAAAGAAAAAAAATGTTTTAATTGGTATCCTTTAAAATACTGGACTTACCCCACGAAAACAACTTCAATTAGGTGCTTTGTTTTAGGCCTATTTTTCAGAAATTAATAGATCAATGCGACGGAATCGCACACTGAACATAATTGGGCACTTTTGATCAGATATTTAATATCATAATGAATATAGTCACGGATGTGTTTATCTGCTCAGATTCACTGAATCCCCAACGCAAAATCATTACAATCTCTAAATACCTTCTTATTTCCCCCCTAATAAATCTTAAAAGTTCAATTATACCAACCTTCCTAATTTACCTGATGTTCTCACTTCATATTTAACACTCATTTTGTAATAAAACAATCAAAGAACTAAACTACTTTTAAAACAGAGTTCCACTGCATCCGAGCACACGTGTGAAACTGAACCGCCGGCCATATTTATAGCATCTAGTGTGCTGTGCTATTTTAAACCGACATCAAAACACAAACGATTGCTACTCTGCCCACCACTGAACGTAGGTACGCGCCTCGCAACTAACAAAATTACGCTCATCTGGCCCCAGGCTTAGGGGCTGTGCAAACTTAGAGACCTTTGTGTTGTGTGTCGTAGTCGTAGAATATTTTATTTTCATCAATATGAAATTAACCGAGTAGTACCCTCACTTAAGTACCTACCATTGAACCAACAATTGCATGCAAAACTGTATAACACAATCTCTAAACTAAAATGACACCTCTATCTAGTTCTGTCCCTTTCTGAAGAGCGTAAGGGAAAGGGTTAGCAATATTTTTATTGCTGTCATTTTAATTTAGAGATTATGCACCACAGAATCAGCCAATTTGTCAGTGCAATAATTGCTTCCAGTTGACTCTCAGGAATTGCCAATCAAAAAGTGTCAAAACCACGGTTTCTGTGTCGGTAACAAAACGTGACTAATTTTGCGCAGAGGTTTTCAATGCTTTATTCCAATCATTCTTTATCATCGGTCCAGTTAAGTAACAGGCGGTTTAAGTTATGTTAGAGTTACCGTTTAAAAGTAGTTGACTGTCGTTACAACATTTAAACGAGGGTTTACAGGATATTTTTTTATAGCATCCATCTAGTTTTAATCGAGGTCCTGTAACCGTAACACGACTTTAGCCACCTGTCATGCAACTGGGCCTTTATCATACAAAAAAAACAGCTTTTATTAGTTATTTCGTAAGATAACTTCAGGCACAAAATAAAACAAATAGTACTTTTGGAAGTAAAAATTTCTCATTTACTGTATTACTGTATTTACATTTTTACCTTATGCAAATACGCTTTACATAAGGCACGTACTTATGACTAGTACAACATACATCTATTTACACATTTCATACACAACTGTTAAATATTTATAATATAATAATATTGTATTTATTCATCTCAACTATTTACAGTATAATATTTTAAGCATTCAAAAGCATCAAATTTACAAGATCAATGATTTATTATTATTTACGTAACAGTCTTTTTATACACAGAAAATAACGTTTTATTAAAGCTTTACACCTACTTCACAGGGCAGTATTACAACCGAACTCATATCAATGTTTATAGACCAAAGCCGCAATGTCCTTAGCAATCCTCAGGATTTTCAACTTTTCGACATTGAAAATTCGCCAGATAGAAGCTAAGTTTCGGCTTTAGACTAAGGAACCCACAACTGCAGGAATTTTAATGCTTTCCACGAATGATGATTTATGGAAAGCATTAAAATTCGCCAGAACTTGTGCAGTTCCCAGGTTCCCTGGTCCTTCCACATGAGTATCTGGGAACCAATCGCATTATTATCCCAAGAAAACCCCTGCCATAATGTGATTAATGGAAAGGGGCACGACCCTCAGCAACAAAACATAAAGTCATCGATTCATATGAGTAGATAGGGCTCCCCAATCCTCATGGACGGATATAAATCGCACTCAATTATGCAATCAATCTGATTTGCAAAATTTAACGACAGTATAGACCACACGCTCCCAGATATATTAAAAAGTTCGGAAAAACAGGAGACAAATTACATTTCCAAGAAGTATTCTGTGTGTATTATTTGCCTTCTAAGTAATACTAGATTATACTGATCATAGTGCGGCCCTATTAAGTGGGTGGAGACTTTAATAGCAAATTAGTAATAGGAACATTGTAAAAAAATATAGCGATTGCACCTTCTATAAAACTTTGATTATTCTAAATATATAATTCTAATTATCACTTCTGAAATATATTAATTAATATAAACAATATTAATCGCTATACGCCATTCAGGGGTCCACACAGTTTCCTATCCTGTGAATATCATGCGGGCTCCTAAAACAATAGGAAACTTAGTGTTAGTATTAATTGCAATAAAAAGGCGTAAAAAGAAGTCACGTGTGGCGAATGGCGTACGTATGGTGATTCACTCAACAAACATGGTCGAGTAATCTATTTAACTCCATTTCCCCTCCTTCTCATTTAAACAATTGCGTAATGGATACCATTACGTACATGCGAAAGTAGTGAAACCTCTTTAACACGTTTAAACACATTAACAAGCGTGTTAATGTTTTAATAAATACACACGGTTGTATCTATGAAAAATATAATAAAAACAAAAACTAAACAGGCATAAAAATTTGTTCCAACTCTGGCAACCGGGTGGGTCAAATTAGTTTCGACGATAACGTCACTCATGGGGTCCGTCTGCCTCTGCTCCGGCTCCTCCTTGTGCACAAACATCAACACTCACCTCCTCCATTAATGCGAGCGGCGCGCTCTGTTGCGCGGCGCTGATGATGTCCTGCAGACAGCGCGCGAACTCCTCGATGACGTCACTCATGGGGTCCGCCTGTTTCTGCTCCGGCTCCTTCTTGTTCACAAACATCAACACTCACCTCCTCCATCAGTGCGAGCGGCGCGCTCTGTTGCGCGGCGCTGATGATGTCCTGCAGACAGCGCGCGAACTCCTCGATGACGTCACTCATGGGGTCCGCCTGCCTCTGCTCCGGCTCCTCCTTGTTCACAAACATCAACACTCACCTCCTCCATCAGTGCGAGCGGCGCGCTCTGTTGCGCGGCGCTGATGATGTCCTGCAGACAGCGCGCGAACTCCTCGATGACGTCACTCATGGGGTCCGCCTGGCTCTGCTCCGGCTCCTCCTTGTGCACAAACATCAACACTCACCTCCTCCATTAGTACGAGCGGCGCGCTCTGTTGCGCGGCGCTGATGATGTCCTGCAGACAGCGCGCGAACTCCTCGATGACGTCACTCATGGGGTCCGCCTGTTTCTGCTCCGGCTCCTTCTTGTTCACAAACATCAACACTCACCTCCTCCATCAGTGCGAGCGGCGCGCTCTGTTGCGCGGCGCTGATGATGTCCTGCAGACAGCGCGCGAACTCCTCGATGACGTCACTCATGGGGTCCGCCTGGCTCTGCTCCGGCTCCTCCTTGTGCACAAACATCAACACTCACCTCCTCCATTAGTACGAGCGGCGCGCTCTGTTGCGCGGCGCTGATGATGTCCTGCAGACAGCGCGCGAACTCCTCGATGACGTCACTCATGGGGTCCGCCTGTTTCTGCTCCGGCTCCTTCTTGTTCACAAACATCAACACTCACCTCCTCCATCAGTGCGAGCGGCGCGCTCTGTTGCGCGGCGCTGATGATGTCCTGCAGACAGCGCGCGAACTCCTCGATGACGTCACTCATGGGGTCCGCCTGCCTCTGCTCCGGCTCCTCCTTGTTCACAAACATCAACACTCACCTCCTCCATCAGTGCGAGCGGCGCGCTCTGTTGCGCGGCGCTGATGATGTCCTGCAGACAGCGCGCGAACTCCTCGATGACGTCACTCATGGGGTCCGCCTGGCTCTGCTCCGGCTCCTCCTTGTTCTCCACCGCGGCCGCTATGAGGCACTGGCACACGGCCTCTATCACTTCCGTCGTCATGAAGCTGCAGGGTTGCCTGTGTACAAGCAACGCATCAAACCTCAAATCATCATACTATCATCATACTTAATATTATAAATGCGAAAGTGTGTTTGTTTGTTGGTTTCTTGGTTTGTTGGTTTGTCCTTCAATCACGCTGCAACGGAGCAACGGATCAACGTGATTTTTGGCATGGGTATAGTTGAGGACCTGGAGAGTGACATAGGCTACTTTTTATCCCGGAAAATTAAGGAGTTCCCGTGGTAATCAAAAAAACATATTCCACGCGGACGAAGTCGCGGGTATCAGCTAGTACTTAATATTATAAACTAGCTGATGCCCGCGACTTCGTCCGCGTGGTTTAAGTTTTTTGTTATTCCCGCGGGAACTCCTTAATTTTCCGGGATAAAAAGTAGCCTGTGTCACTCTCCAGGTCCTCAACTATACCCATGCCAAAAATCACGTCAATCCGTTGCTCCGTTGCGGCGTGATTGAAGGACAAACCAACAAACCAACAAACCAACAAACAAAGTGACTTTCGCATTTATAATATTGTTTCGCATTTATAACATATATACTATATATTAAGTATGAAGTATGATGCGAAAGTCAGTTTGTTTGTTTTCTGGTGTAGCACATTTACTTCGTTAGTATGGTCACCCTACAATGCAAATCGATAACAAAGCGGCTGGTGGGCCGCGGGTGGTGGGCGGCCGTGTTTTAGAACCTATCGTAACGACAATCGGGCTTTGTGCAGTTGCACTCTTTTCGCAGACGGAGCGTATCCAAACGACAAACAAACCTCCAGATTACAAAGTGGCGCGTTGTAATCAACGACCTCAATTTACATAGACGGGCCCGGACGGTACGGGTTTGTAGATGTCAAACAAAGAATGTGGACCTATTTTACTAACGCCATCTAGCCTGAAAAGCGAGACAGCGCTATGGCGGGGACAAGGACAGGCTTATACAGGTGTGGAGCGCGCTCTACAGGTCGGACGCCCAATTTTTTTTATGAAAGGGCCCATCTTGTTAGTACCTACATATATATCGATGGTTGTAATACGACGGATTGTACGATCAGGCGCATTGTAAGTCGGCTATACGTTTTGTAATACGGCGGATTGACGTACGGCTGGGCGGCGACGTGTATACTGGTCCAAGATCCCGCGACGATCAGACCTTCGTTATTTTATTAAAGCTGAATTATAAAACAACAAGGTGTCTGACAGGGGGTTGCAACCGTACTAAGTGTGTGACATTGGACAACGTGGTTTCTCATATTATTCCAAAGTAAAATATAAAAAAACGGAGCTTAATACTTCAACGAATTTGAGGCGCCACCTTTTTTACCTGATACCTTCCAAAGCAACCGCGATCCAAACTTCATTGTCGGGGATCGTTTATACCTCCATTAGAGACAAACATTTCGCACAGCCTCCAATAGAGAGAGATGGCGAAACATCGTTAAGGCTGTAATATCTCGAGGGAGCCACGATCCTCAAAGCTGAGGAAGCGACGCAAGAAGAAGAGACAAACATAGAAAATCTTTCAGCTTTAATAAAATAACGAAGGTCAGGGAGTTTACTATGAGCTCTAAAAGCAGGACAGAAATTGAACTGCAGCACAGTTCAATGCAGTGTCTGCCTACCAGTTCAGTGCCGTGAAGTTAAGTGCAGTTCAATATATGTCCTGCTATAAGAGCTCACAGTAACCCCCCTGATCGTCGCGGGATCTTGCTTGCTCTGTACCACAGATTAATTATAATACCAAGTATAGATTGCTAACTCCCTTATAAAAATTTTTCTAGGTTAATACTATCGTTAGATGGCGCTCTAACAGGCTCGCTCTTTATATGATTATAGTAAAATCGGTGAAATATCGTATTTTCTTGGTTCAATTTGTATTAATTATTTATATAAAATTATCAAAATACAAAATTTTGATAAAATCACTTAAGCAAATAGCAAATTTACACTCAACAAACAGCTTGCACAGTTACGCCATCTCAGATTGTGCGAAGAACTACAAGGTACCGGCGACTTTAATGCGCATTTAGCGAGCTTTGATTGAATGTATGAAGTGAACAGTCTATATTGGTTTATATATTGTCTTTGTCTGTACTGACTTGGGCGCGAGCGGCGCGACGGGCGGCGGCGGGGGCAGCAGGCGCGGCGCGTGGCTGCGGTGCCGCCGCTCCAGCGTCTCCTCCACGTTGCGGCAGCCGACGCACTTGCATATCGCCGTGCACGCTATTTTTGCCTGCACAAAATATGGGTTACGCGTCAATCACAGACGAACTAAAGGGCTCTTCTCAGACCAGGGCGCGTTTGGAATCCTCGCAGCTTTAGTTTTAAGATACCGTAAGCGATTATCACCATCATGTTTTTTTTTTAAGTGAGTAATTTTTAACGTCACAGTGTACCTATATTGAATAAAGATGTTGACTATTGACTAGGATTAGTAATTGTTGGGAGGACAAGCCGAAATTGCAAGTAGGCATAAAGTGTCACCAACATTTAAGCACAAAACACACAGGGAACGGACGCCGGTCGGGTCGGGTGGGCGGCGGGTTGAATTTCTTGTATTTATATGGACGACATCAGACAGCGTCACAGTTGCCACGTGCCCGACCCGCGGCCGCGTTCTATGTGATGTCGTCCATATTTAACCCGCCGCGCACTCGACCCGGCCCGCGCCCGTTCCGTGTGTTGTGCCCTTTAAAGCATCCTATCCACCTCAGATGTGCTACGTAGCTAAGCTACAGATGTGTACCTACTAATAGGAGTGTTTGATCTAACATCTAGCGATCTAAGCTATGAAAATCAAACGCTCCAAATGGAGGGTACGACACACTCAGACACTGATCAGTAGCTTAACAACATAAGAAGAAACGTCTCTGGAAGAAACGCACCCTAAAGCAGTGTTATAAATAAATGATAATCAGAAAATCATCGATGGTGTAATAACCTCGACTTAATAAATGCTGTTTGATTTCTGCACCTTGCGTACACGATATGACGCTGTTACTAGCTTATGGCGGTTTCTAGTACATCAATTGTGAGTATCACTTTTTTTCTTATAAAGATTAATGTTCCGCCTGACAAAGACTATATTATTGTAAATGTATTGTGAAGGCACCGTAAGTATACCAATCTCTTTAAATTTTTCACGAAGTGATTCGCGTGATCCGAGTTTATAAGTAGAACGGATGGCTCTTTTCTGCAATATAAAAATTGTTTGGATATCAGCTGCTCTGCCCCACAATAAAATGCCGTAAGACATGACGCTGTGGAAATAGGCAAAGGTATTTAGGTAGGTTTAGGTTCTTAATAGGTTATTTTAATATATCTGCTTTATATGACGTACCTTGACGTCCCTAAAATAAGGATTATATTTCTGAAACAAGAGCGTCAACAATATTAAAATAATACTGATTTAAGCGACGATAGTAAGCCCCCTGGTCAGGAATGTGGAAAGATACACTCATCCAAAGGGTTGTTATGGACAAGCCGAAAATGTGGACATGGTAATTATCGGAGAGATACTGATATAAGTTACATCATATTTAGTTAAATACTTACCTCATAACATTCACAATAGTTCTTGAGACAGCCGCTTCGTTTACAGTTGCAACCCTTATTGTGCCGCCGAACTATTTCAGGACCTCCAACTTTCGATTTGCCTATTTTAGGCCTGAAAAATAATAATATTCCTTCAAAACATAAATGAGATCGCTGGTTTCATATAATTTCTCGCGGTGCGGTAAGAATTATAATCGCGCGAATATTTTGTGCTGTACGGAGTTGTATGACGCTCACCGCTTTCGCGAGAATAAAATTCGCGCGAATATTTTCCGCAGTGCGAATGTACCCTTCAAATAATGATCAGTAGTAAGGCGAATGATGTTTTAAGATACCGTAACCGATTATCACCATCATGTTTTATAAGTAACTAGCTGATGCCCGCGACTTCGTCCACGTGGTTTAAGTTTTTTGTTATTCCCGCGGGAACTCCTTAATTTTCCGGGATAAAAAGTAGCCTATGTCACTCTCCAGGTCCTCAACTATACCCATGCCAAAAATCACGTCAATCCGTTGCTCCGTTGCGGCGTGATTGAAGGACAAACCAACAAACCAACAAACCAACAAACAAAGTGACTTTCGCATTTATAATATTAGTATGAAGTATGATTTTTAACGTCAATAAGTGTACCAACAGTGTACACTGTACCTATATTGAATAAATGATTTGATTGATTGATTTATTTACCGGAAAGCATTGGGGTTCCTGTCCAGACAGCCCCGGATGGCCTTTTGTCGCAGCTCTTCGTTCTGCAGGTTATTGTGGCAGTTGACACAGTTGCAGCGGTTGCAGAACTCCCCGTTAGCGAAGCAGTCGCAGTACAGTTTGAGGCACTGAGACTTGGTGCAGTTGCACGCTTTGCGCGGACGGAGGCCGAAATCCGAAGGCACTGCGTCTAAAAACAAATACATATAATCCAGTTTTCCCTAACATGCTTTATGAGATGGTGATACTTTAAAAATGGGCAGTCATAGGGACTGCCGATGGAAGTGAAAACGTTTTATTTTAAAACTGGTCTTATACAAAAAAATATAAACCTTAACCCTAAGGCATTAAAGTTTAATTTCGAATGTAGTATATTTATATTTAAGACCCTTCGTCTTCGTGACAATGCAAGAATGTCGCTGTTCGCGAGCATATCGGTCTTCGCTCGTAGCTTTAGTTTTAAGATACCTACTGATTATCACCATCATATTTTATAATTAGACGTCAATACGTGTATAGTGTACCTAAATTGAATAAAATATACGTTGACATGACAAAAAAAAGTAAACAAACTCTCTAAGAGAGACAATTTAGTTTTGACTAGTGATTTGAGGCCGCTCCTTCTTATCACTATAATATCATTTTTGGTTCGCGGTTACGATGTCCTATACGCCGTTTTTTAGGGTTCCGTACCAAAATGGTAAAATGGAACCCTTATGGTGCGACTTTCTCCGTCTGTCTGTCCGTCTGTCCGTCCGTCACACTCGATTATTTCAGTAACTACCGAAGCTATCGACATGAAATTTGGAATAGTTGTGTATATTAGTGGCCCAAAGACACTGAAATTAAAAAAAATTGGAAATTATTTTTGTTCTTATTTAAAAAGGGGGGAAAATCGGAGGGTTGAAATTTAAAAGTGAGATAACTGTACTGTGTGGGGTATCATATGAAAGGGTTTACTTTGTACATTCTAAAACAGATTTTTAATTATTTTTAGTCATGATAATTTTTGATTTATCGGGGAAAAAGTCTAAAAAAATACCGTTCCCCCCCCTTTATCTCCGGAGTTTACCAATCGAAAAATTTGAAATAATTATGGTCAATAGGAATTTACGTATATTTTACAGGAAAACTATAGCCAATGCTCTAACTAGCATAGTTTTTTTGATATTAACAATAAACCTCTACAAACAAAGTTAGTCTTGCGGTTCATTAACAAAGGTAATTATTTATTAATAATGGTACGGAACCCTTCGTGCGCGAGTCCGACTCGCACTTGCCCGGTTTTTTTAATTTAGAGAACATACCTACCCAAAGAAACCTTACAGTTGCCCAATGAGTCTCTACGGGCTACAGACTGTAATCTGTTCATAAGTTGTTATTTGTCAAAATAGACCATTATTAACATGCAGTATTATATCAACTGTTTTTACACTGACTTTTATTTTGACTGATTTTTAAATTGACCGTAAGAATCTAAGCATTTCAATTACTAACCTGTTTCACTAGGGGCATTTGTTGACTGGTATGTATTGTCCATGTTCATCACTTCAGTGTCTATATTTATAATGTTGTTTTCCATTTGTTGTGAATCATCCTGTATTGAAAAAATAATATCACATTAGGTGGAAGGTACGAGAGCTAACCACTCTAGGTTGTTAAAGGATGGCGCTAAAATAGCTATTTTTTAAACCATTTTTTTATATCGAAAATCAAAGAACAAAACTTAAATTGCAAACATATATCTATATGTCACCGTAAGATTGCAAAAACCGTTAGATTGTAATCCAACTAGCGATATTGTAAACAGTCGATAGATTGTGAACCGTTCAATGTTCCGAGTGTCAATTTTTGAAATATTCATTGTATTTACGTTTTCTTGTCTCTTTCTTGTAGGTTAGGTTAGGGCTCGACATTATCACTTAGGTTTTAACGGGTTAATATAACTAACAGATTACAATGTACCGAAAAATAATGCGTTAAATTGTAATCTGTCGACAGTTTACAATATCGCTAGTTAGATTACAATCCAACGGCCTTTGCAATCTTACGGTGACATATACAATGATCATTTTCAATACCTATATTTTCAATTAGAAATCTAGTAGGTACTTTAGCCACGCCACACCCGTCATTATTTGATTAAATTAGAATTAAGTTTAATCAAATGAAGTAGTCTCTCCACAAAAAATTTAATTCATCAAGATCTTTAAAAATAGTGTATGTGTGCCTGTGAGTAGCATTTTAGGCCTAATTTAGTATAGTTACCAAAATGGCCTCGAAGACATGGGGAGGTTATTTTAGTCTGTGCGAGTCGGACATACTCCGCAATTAAGCAGAAGTCTTTTTTTTTATCCACTACAAGTTAGCCCTTGACTGCGATCTCACCTGATGGTATGATGCAGTCTAAGTTGGTAGCGGGCTAACCTGTTAGGAGCATGGCAGTTATATTAAACCCATACCCCTATTCGGTTTCTACACGGCATCGTACCGGAAAGCTAAATCACTTGGCGGCACGTCTTTGCCGGTAGGGTGGTAACTAGCCGCGGCCCAAGCCTCCCACCAGGCCAGACCAGTGAAAATTCAGAAATTATAAATTCCCAAATTGACCCTGCCGGGGATCGAACCCGGGACCTCCGCACGTTAAGACAACAGCGCTCAATACTGCGGCACGGAGGTAGTCAAGACTGTCTGTAGGGATTATTTTCTCCCCAAAAAAAAAAAAGGTAAAGTTACCAATCCGCTGTGGTCTTCTATGGGCTGTTCTATGGATATTTCGGTCTGCTGCGGCTCGTACTTGGCGGGCAGCATTAGAAGTTGCTCCTCCGACTGGCTGCTCGTGTCGTACGGCTCCATACTGTCCATGCTATTGTCTTGCGAACTCTAATTGATACATAATATAAATAAAGCCTTTATTATTATTATTTAAATCTTTATTGCACACAAGTACACTAGGAAATAAAGAAGACATTAAAACTACAACGAGGACTATACAGTATGCAAAGGCTGTCTTATCGCCTAAGGCGATCTCTTCCAGACAACCTTTGGAGACAGGAGAAGGGAATACAAACGGGACGGACCTTTGTTCAGACATTATTCAATCTTGCACCGCCTTGATACCCCATACGTTTGCCTGTTGGAAAAGGCCTCCTCCGTCAGTTTCCACGCCAATTTATCCTAAATTATTAATTGTTTTTTTTTAAGTCCCGAATTTTATTTTCCCAGATAAAAAGTATCCTATGTTCTTATCTTCCCCAGGCAACAATATCTACTTATAACATATTTCAAAATCGGTTAAAAAAGTGCGCCATTAAAGCGTTGCAGACAGACAGACACACTTTCGCATTTATAATATCAGTATGGATTCAAAGTACCTCCGCTTAGTTCAATACTCACATGCAGCTGTTGCTTATACTCGATCTCAACCTCGTTCATGCTCAATTGTTCGTCCTCCGAAACCGCGTTCTCTATGAGTTGCTGCAGCGCAGTCTTCGAATCAATCTGTTCTTCTACCGCCGCTACCACCTCCGCTTTTACGCCTGCTTCCGCTACCGCTTCCACTTCCGCGTACGCTTCAGCTTCCGCGGCCGCCTCCTCTTCCGCGGCCTCTATGTGTGCGGGTTGCTCCTCCAATAGGGATTTGACTTCCACTATAGTAGGGTTAATTGTTGTGTGGACCGGCGATAGGGGAGCTAGGAGACTTTGTGACGATCGTCCAGATTGCTAAGAGAAGTGCAATAGATAACTGTTATCAAAACGCTTTAGTGTAATCTGACGACTTTTCTTTTCCTTTACGACAAAACAAAAACTGCAAGAACGAAGGTGGACTGAATCATTGCATGCTTATATTACTGTCCCAATCTATGTCACCGCGCCACGTCTCTGAGTATAACCTTAGGTGTTAGGTGGTAAGAAAATTTGGTTGCAGTAAGTACATAACCTGAAAGCGTCTAAAGGACGAACATCAAACACGCCACATCGAATCGTAATGCAGCGCATTTAACATGCGGTAAAGGAAATTGAAGTTTTTGTGTACGTCTTAGAGTCCACATTTGCCTGAAACGCGCATACCAAGGAACGAGTTCGCAGGACGGATTCTGCCGCTTCCCAGTAAGTATTTGAGGACTATACCAACGAATATAATCAAATATAATAGCTATTTATGCAACTGTATCGTAATGAGGGTCATTTTAATTCGAGTGCTGTTTTTTGATACGAGGCTTGCCGAGTATCAAAATAGGATAGTACGAGAATTAAAATGACTAATTACGTACAGTTGCATACAAGATTTTATCTACGACAAGGACGTCTTTATAATTTTTTACTTTATAAATTAATAAAAACCAAAAGTGCCAGAACCCAGAGCCGCTAAGCTATAGGTATCCTATTTATGAAGATAACCATATCGATACAGCTACGACTCATAACGATACAGCTCCCATACAACGAACTGTATCGTTATGAGAAGCAAACACGAAAGAGGGTTCAATTCGATATAGTTGTCAAATTCGAAATTGGAACTTTTCGATGCTGGAGTAGATAAAATATATTATAAATGCGAAAGTTTGGATGGATGTCTGGATGGATGTATGGATGTTTGTTACTCAATCACGCCCCAACGTCTGAACGGATCTGGCTGAAATTTGGCATAGGGATAGATTATAGTCTGGAATAGCAGATAGGCTACTTTTTATCCCGGAAAATTAAAGAGTTCCCGCGGGAACCAAAAAAACCTCAAATGGATGTTTGTTACTCAATCACGCCAGAACGGCCGAAGGGATCTGGATGAAATTTGGCACAGAGATAGATTATAGTCTGGAATAGCACATAGGCTACTTTTATCCCGGAAAATTGAAGAGTTCCCGCGGGAATCAAACAAATGTATCTGTTCAACTGATTTTGATAAAATTTGGTACAGGGGTAGGTTGTATCCCGGGGAAGGACGTAGGCTACTTTTTATCCCGGAAAATTAAGGAGTTCCCGCGGGAACCAAAAAACCTGAAACCACGCGGACGAAGTCGCGGGCATTCGCTAGTATTAAATATGCGCGGCAGATCTCCAATAACACCGGGGCATTATACCTACGCGTGACGGCCGCGCAGGATTGCCGTTTTATGTTTGGACACTATCTCGTTGGTCTAGTGGTTAGCATGTTCGACTACGGTCGACGAGGTCCCGGTTTCAAGTCCCGCGTCGAGCCATAATATTAAGTAAGTATTGGGTTTTTCTAAAAATTTTCAGTACTAGCCCGGAGTTAGGAAGTTGGCGGTGTTTCTCGGAGAGCACGTTAAGCCGTCGGTCCCGGTTATTATCACCAACATGATAATAGTCGTTAAAGCCCGTCAATCCCCATTGAAGCAGTGTTGTGGGTCTAAGCTCTAATTCCCTCTCTCCTATGAGTGGAGACCTGTGTCCAACAGTGGGACGTTAGCTGATGGTGGTGGTTTGGACACACCTTAACAGTTTTTGATCACAGATACGCAAAAAGTGAGATTCTGATAGGTCAGATTCGTACTCAGTAGTAAACCGGCAATCGTTTGAATTGATGATGCAAAAACTATCACTTACCGTAGCGGCTTGCGTAATCTTCGGCACAACCGGAGTTATCCTCACAAGTTTGTGTTGAGTCGGCGCTATAACAAAACTCCAAAACTTCACACTGTTTCACAACACAACCAACTTTTATTTATTAACTGACATTCAAATGACTTAAAACATTTAAAATGTTCCAAAGTTCTGAATTCCTATTCAAAATTATTTCAAAAACGAAAATCAACATTCTTTTTACAAATAAAACTGTCACAAAATATTTAAATACCTACTTGAATTTTATCTTCCATTTTTGGATTTACGAATACAAATTGTTTTTGTCTTTTGAAAACTTTTTATGTAAGATTATAATAATATTATAGGCTATAGTATAGACTAGACCAGCCGGGTGACCGCGTAACTTCTGCATCAATCATTGATACATCGCAATCACCTCTGATTGGTTAACACTCTTCCACTATTGGACGAAATCCATTGACGAAGAAAGAATACCACAAATTCAGCCAATCGGAGGTGATTGCGATGTATCAATGATTTATGCAAAAGTTACGCGGTCGCCCTGCAGAAAAATAAAAAACCTCGCTATGTTGCGGGGAAATAATGGAACTATGTAATTTGTATAATGACTATTATTTACAGTAATAGTAAACAGCCTCCAATAGGTTTATTATTTTCCGGTCAGGCTATATCATTAAATCGCAGGCTATATCTGTCCAACCATTTAATTTAATTTTTACATAAGCACACCTATGAAGTTTCATTGCATAATTATTGACAGGCAATCATCGACGGGGGAAAGTGGAGCGACGTTCCCTTTTATCCGATATTTCGTAACTCGTATACTCCATCTAGTAATTACCAGTACGAATTTCCTGTACAGAATAGTTACAAAGCTCCCATAGTTACATGAGCTCCCTTGATTGTCCTCGCACCACACATCTTTGGTGATGGATGGTTTCTATGACCTGCCTGCATTGAAATAGAATGAGTAAAAAATTCTACATCAATGTTTGCCTGATTCATATTACTTTTACTGTACTGTTTTAAATCAAAAATCAAAATCAAAATCAAAATGCTTTTTATTCAAATAAACTTTTACAAGTGCTTTTGAATCGTTAAGTGAATCTACCACTGGTTCGGAATGCCATTCCTACCGAGAAGAACCAGCAAGAAACTCGGCACTTTACATATTATATGATTTGTTTTAATACAAACACAAATATACTTAGTCATTTAAACGCTGGGTATGTATATAAAACGATAAAATATGCTGAGCAAAATTAAATATCAATGTGTCAAATCGATTGAAACTTCTTCATAAGATTGTTATCAAAAATCAAATTAGTAACACATAAGAACATCATTGACTCAAGCGGCCAAAAGTAAAATAAATGATTGGACAGAGAAATACTAGTATATCGATAAATACATACTTGTACTCGTGTTGGCATTGCTCGTCATGATCAGACCGGGAGGTTGTCCGGAGTTCACTTTCTCTGCTGTCATCTGAATTATATTGCCTGTCAAATTGTGTCCAATATTTATACAATTCTTATATTTTCCTAATGAATTAATGGATACTGGTCAACGTATTAACACCATTTTTGTTTAAAAATCCACCACCCAATGGCGCCCCTAAGACAGCTTACCTTTACTGTCTGTAAGCACAAATGTTTTAGAGTTGAGAGTAACCGGCTTGGGTGCTGATTTGGGCGCCGGAGCAGTATTCGTATACAGCCGAACATATTGAACCTAAAACAAATTTAATAATAAGCACTGCGGTTATTACAGTCCCTACTAAAATTATAAGTTCCAAAGTATCTGTTCGGTTCTCCCGTCTATGATCTGTTATTAGAAGTGAAAACTTCTTTGGGCGCGTTGAGCATTTTTTGATAGGGAGTAAAAATGTAGATTCGCGTGACCGTGGCCGACATGCTCGCGTGACCGACACGCTCGCGAACAGCGACATGCCCGCTAACACCGACATGCTCGCGTGACCGACATGCTCGCGAACAGCGACATGCCCGCTAACACCGACATGCTCGCGTGGTTAATCATAATCAAATATTTTATTCAAAGTAGGTACCATAGTACTCTTTTTGAAGGTCATATATCAAACATTAAATTTATTAGACATTACGGTTACGAAGACAAAAGGTCTTAAATATAAATATACTACATTCGAAATTAAACTTCAACTAATTTTTAATTAATTTAATTTAAAAAAAAAACGTTTTCACTTCTATCGGCAGGTTCCAATATTGCAATACGAACTATAACTATTGACATTATATAAATTCCCCGATATTGCTCGAGTAAAACCCTGCCTACTAGTGTATATGAAGCTTACTTACACCTTTGCCTGGCACTTTGATCTGATGCAGTTGGGACTTTTGCTTCTCAATCACCACAGTACCACTGCCATCGCTAGTCGCCTAAAACATTCGCCAAAATCCCTTACCATAAATATATTTTTTGAAAATATTAAAGTTTTTATTTTAGTTTTAGTAGGGTTTTAAACTCATCAACTCGGTGCAGTTCAAAATTTCAGTACGACAAAATACAATGAAAGTAAAAAAATAAGAGTAAATAAAATTTTACCTCAGTAGTTTTAGGTTGAGTGTTTGGTTTGAAAACAACATTTTTGGTTGTGTTTGTTATAAGTACTTTGTTTTTGGCGGGACCGCTGCTCACAGGGACTGTAACAGAAAATACAATCTTTGTGTAAGTACATACATTTAAATAATTAAAATAAGATCTAACTTTTCAATAATAATAATTATGATATTATTAAAACAGTGAATATGACATACCCAGCGCTGGAGCAGGCAGTAACTTTGCAGTGGGCGACTTGATAGTTATGATTTCTTGTTTCTTTGTTAACTTCACCAAACCTTGCTGTGCCGGTGCTGCCATCAAAACCTGAAAGAGTCCAACATACCAATATAGTCTTTACATCAATATTCCGAAAAAGCTGTATCATTGTCATTTGCATCATTACAACAATCTCAATTATGTCTAATAATTAATCAACGGCAAGGAAATAATCAATGATAAAAAAAAAAAAGATGGCTGCCACAAAACAGCTTCTCTGTATGGCGGTTATTTTGACCAAATTACTTTAAAAGAAGTTTTACTTCATCAAAATACTGACAAGAACTAAAGGGTGGCCCTATGCCAATGTAAATAATGCTCGGTTTCAGTTGTTATTAATAAAGAATGCTGCGCCTTAGCCACAATTACACTTGTAAGTTTTTACGGTCTCTCCTGGTGGGAGGCTACGGCTGTGGTTAGTTACCACTCTACCGGCAAAGAAGTGCCGCCCAGCGATTTAGCGTTCCGGTACGATGCCGTAACTAAAAAAAAAATTTTTTTTATTGATATTATCTTTAAATTTACGTCTCCTTCTTCGTCTCTGTCTTGCCACCACGGATTCTTCCGGTTCTGCGGGCAGCAATAAGACCAACCTTGCGACCAGCAGATGTACCCCTCTTGACAGTTGAGGCCTTACCTATGTGTTGATGGTTACCACCACCGTGAGGATGTTCCACAGGGTTCATGGACACACCGCGCACATATGGCCAGCAATTACGTTTGACCTTGTACTTATGGTATGCACGACCAGCCTTTAAGATTTAGGTACAATACCAACCATTCCTCTGTTGCTGGAGGGTAACACTTTCTTGGCATCAGAAGGCAGCTTGACATCAGGCGTAGGCGTGCGTTTGGCATCAGGGTTGTGGCCAATAACAGTGGCAAAGTTCCCAGAGGCACGAGCTAGCCGACCCCTGTCTCCCATCTTCTCTTCCAGGTTGCATACAATAGTACCCTCAGGCATAGCACCCACTGGCATCACATTTCCAACTTCGAGTGTAGCTTTATTTCCACAATATACAAATTGGCCTGTGTAAAGACCCTCTGGAGCAATGAAAAGCTCCTTTCGTGTCTTGAACTGGTATGGGTCACGGAAGTGCACCACAGCCAATGGAGCACCATGGCCAGGATCATGAATAATGTCCTTCACAACACCTTTGATGTAACCATGACGTTCAGCGTAGTTCAAAGAACGGAGTTTTGGAGCTCCTTTCCTCTTCTACGTATGTGACACGAAGACTGAACTGGCACCTTTTCGCTGAGCCCGAATCACACGACCCATTGTCACGTCTCGTTAACCCTCAATTTGGATTGAGGGAAATTTTAGTAAAAGCATATAGAAACCGATTAGGGGTTTGGGTTTAATATAACTGCCATGCCCCTAACAGGTAAGCCCGCTACCATCTTAGTCTGCATCATCACTTACCATCAGGAGAGATTGCAGTCAAGGGCTAACTTGTAGTGGATAAAAAAAGTGACCGGCCTTAGTCACTCGTATACGGCACTTACGTAAAATTTACGAGTTTCTTGCTGGTTCTTCTCGGCAGGAATATAATTCCGAACCAGTGGTAGATTCACTCGACGATTCAAAAGCACTTTTAATAAGTTTATTTGAATAAAAAAATATGAGTTTGAGTTTGAAATATGAGTGTAATAGCCTTATAGTATTCAACGACCTCAATTTACATAGACGGGCCCGTGTCAAACAAAGAATGTGGACTTATTTTACTAACTCCATCTAGTCTGAAAAACGGGAGTCTAGTATGGCGGGGACAAGGACAGGTTAGGAGCGAGCTCTAAAGGTCGGACGCCCAATATTTTTCTATGAAAGGGACCATCTAGTACCTACATATATATCGATGATAGTATGTATTACCTTGTTTCCAAAAGAGATGGGCATAGCCTTTGGTGGCAAGGCGACGAACCGCTGCTGGCCGGTGGTTTTCGCGCTGCCCACTGGCATTATCTTAGTGATGACTGCGGGCTGGTTAGACGCGTCGAACTTCGGCGGACCTGCAATGCGGATTGTGTATGTGAGAATAATATGTAATGACTAGCTGATGCCTGCGACTACATCCGCGTGGACTGAGGTTTTTGGTTCCCACAGGAACTCCTTAATTTTCCGATATGAAAAGTAGCTTATGTCACTTTCCAGGTCCTCAACTATATCCATGCCAAAAATCACGTCGATCCGTTGCTCCGTTGCGGCGTGATTGAAGGACAAACCAACAAACAAACACACTTTCGCATTTATAATATTAGTATGATTATCACTTTCTCTTTTTTTGTTATTCCTGGTTTTCCGGTAATCAGTTGCAATGTGTTTGGACTATGAGCAGATTTAAATTAATCAGATTTAAAGTAAAAGTGTAAACTACATTATTCTTTCCATTTCACGGGTCAATTGGAAAATCAATCCTTTAACCATGGATTTTGGCAGAGGAAGCTTTAAGGACTTTTGAATACCCTAAGAATTTTTTAAAACTTAAATCATGTGAATTTAGGACGAAAGCAGGTATATCAGCTAGTTGGTTAAACTAAAACCTATTTAGAACAAACTTATTTACCTTGAAGTGCAAATAATTTAACAGGTTTGTTTTGTGAAGTGCTGACATTTTTATTCGCTATCAATTGTGCCTGGAATGAAAAATAAAAGCAATATTAACTCTATTATAAAACAAAGTTATGAGGCTTTAGTTTGAATACTTGTCATTACATACATTATTTCAGGATTGAATGGATGGATTCAATCGAATTATTGAATACAATGCTGCCAATTTCAGAGCTTTATTATTAGTAAATTTATTTGAATAATTTTTCTTCCTCTATTCCTTCTACCTTTTTCTATAGGTAGTACCAGTCAACTAGCTAAACTGAACTTCAACGCTTTGCCTCCCATCCGAGTAGATGCGACCAACTTACCATTTAGTTCTACCGTCAAAAACCTTGGTATTCTCATTGATAGCTCACTCTCATGGGTCCCCCAGTTAGCTGAGGTGAGCCGTAAAATATTTGCCACAATTGGGTCGTTAAAGCGTTGGAAAAACCTACTACCTATCAAAACTAAGACTGCATTAGCTAATTCCCTTCTTCTCCCCTTACTTGACTATGCTGACTGTTGTTACCCTGACTTAACAGAAGAACAGCTCAATAAGCTGGAGCGGCTACAAAACCTCTGCATTAGGTTCATTTTTGGCCTACGCAAGTTCGACCATATTTCCAGCTATCGCGCCCAGCTTAAGTGGCTCCCGATTAGGCAGCGGCGCAACATACATGTTCTGACTCTTCTTTACTCAATTCTTTATAATCCCTCTACTCCCTCTTACCTCAAGGAACGTTTCATTTTCCTCGGTGCTGATAATCCGTCGGGTCACTATCTTAGGTCTCGCTTTGATAATCGCCTTAAATTTCCTACACATTTTACTAAATTCTATGGTAATGCTTTTACCATCAAGGCTGTCGTATTGTGGAACTCCCTACCATTTGAGATTCGCCATTCTAAATCGCTCCCTATATTTAAAGATCGTCTGAATAAGCATTACCTTTCTATACAATCCTAGTCAACATTAGTTTATCTCAACCACTTATGCATATATTTTTATTACTATCGTGTACCATATTTATGTTTATTCAAAATATATTGTAAGTATTTATGGATATGTATTTATATATATATATATATATGTATGTGTGTATATATACATATTGAGTATAGTATTGAGTTTATTTATTTATAGTATCTTACCTAGTAGGTATATATTTTATTGACTATTAATTAGTATTATATCTAATGTGTTTAAGTTTTACTTGCACTATCCTGTTATCTTTACTTTTTCCTCTCTAGCCAAGGGTTGCCTGGTAGAGATTGCTTGCAGCAATAAGGCCGCCTTTGCATACTACCATGTTAGTTTTGATAATATATACTTTGTTATTTTTCATGTAACTTTTTTGGTGTGCAATAAAGTTTTTTCATTCATTCATTCATTCCTTTGATTTTTGATACTTTTATGGTCTCACTTGGTTTTTAGAACCAAATAAATAGTCAAACTAATACAATAATGAATTATTTCTTTAACAGAGGAGATTATTCGTAAATTTAGTTACCTGATCAGAATCTGCCCTGATGTACTGTATATTGGGTACAGATCCAGTGGAAGACACAAGTTTTATCTTCTGGGACCCGGAAGGCACCATTATCAACTGCTTTCCTATTTGTGCTGCAACAAAATACTTCTACTATGAGTTTGCAGATCCAAAAGATTATTATTTATGTTATGAGAAAAAATAGCACTTTTAAATACTTTCGTAAAAAAACAAGAGAGGCGGGAATAGAAATTAATTACACACTGAAAATTTCAAATATTACAGATAATATATTCTTCCACTAGCTGGATGCCCGCGACTTCGTACGCGTGGATCGAGGTTTCGTTGTTCCCGTGGGAACTTTAATTTTCCGGGACAAAAGTATCCTATGTTCTATTCCAAACTATAATCTACCTCTGTGCCAAATTTCAGCCAGATCCGTTCAGCCGTTGGGGCGTGATTGAGTAACAAACATCCATCCATACATCCATCCAGACATCCATCCAAACTTTCGCATTTATAATATTTATTTGATTGATGATTGATTGATTTTTTCTTGACCTTAGCAGCATGCATACAGTCTATTAATTATAGATATATACTTTGGAATGCTTATTTTTTGTTTCGCTACACATATTTGATGATATGAAAAATCTTACCTAAAACAGTATTCCCCTTAGTAGTGCCTGGCACAACATTGGCTACAGACACCTTCTTCACCAGACTTTGCCCACGATTAGAGGGCATGTTCAATGGCTTGGGAGCTATGGGTAGTTCTTTCGGCGGAGCGTATGACTTCGTAGACACAAGCTTGGGTGGTTTAGGAGCGATTGCCACTTGTTTCGGTGCAGACGCTAGGGCCGTTTCTGCCTTTTTGGCTATTGGTCGTGCTGCTACTGTTGGGGGCACACTCTGGAAATATTGGAATTGTTTAGTATAAACATTGGAATACCTCCATCCAGAAACCATTCCAGAGTTAATAATTAAACCAAGACTTAATGGATCTAATAAACCTCAATAATTAGTATTACTTTTAAAAAAAGTTTCTACCCATAGTAAATATAAAAAAGACCTCTTGTAAAACGAATTCCATAAAGACATGTTCCATAGTCTGTCTAGTGAAAGGTAAGTCTAATTTACGAAACTGTCCGAAAAGCAAAAAAGAATATTAAATTGTGATTTGACTGCCCAGTTATTAAACAATATGATGTGTGGACATTCTTGTTACTTTACCTTAACAGCAACAAGATTTGGTGGCAGCATGTCAGTTTTAACATCGGTCACTAATTGCGGCTGGAACTGGATGTCTATCATTGTATCAGGCTGAGACGCTAATGAGTGCTGTTGCTGTAACATTCAAATTCAGAATAAAAGAAATTGCAACCCCCCATTAAAATATCTGGAAATGTGTTGGTATTATTTTATTCCACTACAAGTTAGCCCTATTCACTAACTCAGTGGCTATCTGTAGTGTAGTATTTTTTATCCATTGAAGGTTTGCTATGAAATAAAAATAAACATTTTCATAGGAAGCCTTCAATGGCTCTTACTAATATTATAAATGGGAAAGTTTGGATGGATGTATGGATGTATACTAATATTAAAAATGCAAAAGTTTGGATGGATGTATGGATGTTTGTTACTCAATCACTCCAAAACGGCTGAACGGATCGGGCTGAAATTTGGCAGAGATAGATTATAGTCTGGAATAGAACATAGGCTACTTTTTATCCCGGAAAATTAAGGCGTTCCCGCGGGAAACAAAAAACCTCAAACCACACAGACAAAGTCGCGGGCATTAGCTAGTTAAATATATGCCAGTCACTTTCATTTTGTGATAGCCACTAAGTTACAGTATAGAGTGTACCAATAAGATGGTAGCAGACTAACCTTTGAAGGGTACAACATATTATGATAAGTTTTATGTATTATGCCTACCCCTAATCAGTTTGGGATTTCTTTGATCCTAAAGAGAATAACAGAAAATGTATAAATCTTACATTAGACTCAACAGTTGTGGTCAAGCCGGTGGTTTGGTCACTCTGCACAGAATACTCTTGCAGGGTGAACTGATCCCCCATGAACTCTGAAACTAAGAATTTGGTTCATATTGATTTTTTTTGTTTGCTATACTACAAAGAAAAAAAACAATCAACTATACATTACAAATTGTTAGTGCCTCTTAAACTATGCCCTAGCAGTTGGTTTGCCGAGCACTAGCTAACAAAAAAGTCCAGTTGTGTTCACAGTTAATGGCACTCAAAACCTTTTTAGTCAAGAATTTAAATTTTTTGGGGGTCTGTGTTAATATTATGGTCAGGACTCAGGACTAATTTACTTAATAAAATGAAAAATTAAATTAGAAAATCTCCCATGATTTGAAATGCAAACAAAACAACTGGGATAGTGGCCTGAACTCTCACAAATATATTTTAATTGGACAACATTTTAAATTTACCAATAATTTCTTCGTTGGTGGTATCCATGAGTATGGGTTGTTCTTCAGTGTGTTCAAATTCCATAGGAATGCTCTCTCCGTGAGGCGCTGGCTCAAGAGACATGCCAGCTTCACTCACAACTATATCCTCAGGCTGCTCAAAATCAACCTTACAAAATGAAAACATTCATGTGAAGTCAATTTAGCATGTTGGTTGACATGAATTTCACTTGAGTATTCTTTAAAGAATTAAGGATCTAATTTTTAAAAGCGAATTTTGAGATGAAAAAATTAACATAGCAATAAAACTCAAAAAGTTGATGTATTGAATCACTTACACCCATAGCACTCTCCAGGTTTAATGAATCCTCCAAATTGTGATCCATATTGATTATATTATGATGTGTCTCTTTTTAAAGAGTCCCACACAGTTTAGACAATAATTATTGAGAAATTATCACCAAAAACATAACATTTTTGAGTTCAAAAGAGGCCGCCATTTTAGCTTGTCAAATAAAAATCGGTCTCCCGCAGTTCGCCACGGTTAAAAACAAATCGTCACATACACAAAAAACTTGATATTTTGAAGCACACACTCATAAAATTAAAAGTTTCAAGCATTCATGCAAGAATAAATTTATGTTAAGCGTTTCCAAGTAAATTTGCGTTGATTGATTGCAAATTCAGAGAAAAATAACACAAAAGTAGCTAAAATATTATGGCGCTTGATTTAAAAATGTCAAAAACCAAAAAACAGCCTAGTGCCAACTTAGAGAAATTAAAAATATCATAGAGACAATGTTCTACATTTTGTCTTTGCTATAATTTGCGTATATTTCACAGTTTATTTTTACGATTTTTGCCGTAGATTTTTGTTATGCATGTCCTGTGGTCTGAGGCGATCTCAGATTAAATACCTATAGGCGTAGGCAACGATCTGAGGTGGCCTCTGAGGAGGTGACGATCTGTGCTGCAGTTCAATTTCTGTCCTGCTTTAAAACCCCCCTACGCCAGCCTGCGAATTTGGGATATTGAAATAAATAAAAATACGCATAGATGTATTTTTAATAGCACTTCTCAAAAATGTTTATTAGTTAAATAGCACCCCCGTAGTTTATGAATAAAAAATTGGTAAATATCCCGCATATATAACGCGCTTAAAACGTCGATATCTCTTCAGATACTTACAACTCGGTACTTCTTATAATTTAAAAAAACTGCACCCTGCTTGAATCAAACTGCACCGTCGCTGAAGATCCATAAAATGCAATATTAATTGCAAAAAGAACTCAAGGTATCAATCGCCGAACTTTACGGCGTCTTCGCGCATGCGCGGCGCTTTTGGGAGGTCTCTCTTTAGCGGCAACTTCACGCAGATTACCTTTGCAATATAAATATTACAGCTTATCTAAACATTTTCCTTTCATAAATTATTAGTGAATATAAATAAAAAAAAAATTATGAAAGTAAAATTAATACCTATTTTTTACCTCTGTATGTATGACTTCTTAAAAACCTTTTGTATAATAATAAAATAAAATAAAAATTATTTTATTTTTACTTTGATTACTATACTTAGATTGAATAAAAACCTTTATGAATACACATTTATCCTTTTTATTTCTCCAAATAATAAAAAAAGGCAGTGAACTGCCCTATTTTACTATAATAATATAGGAACATTTATTTACCAATGTACAAAATATTAAAAAAATTTATCCACTTCAATTTGTACTGCCTGCCTGCATAATTAAATTATTCACAACCTTAAAGGATTTTAATAAAGGGACATTATTTTGTAGCAGTCTCATAATTTATTGGAACATAAAATAACTTACCTACTAACATACTAAATAATTCAATTGATCACAAATTAATTGAAGTGATCCTAATGCCTATTAATTTCAAGCTGCTCCTCAAATCCTTTTTGACATCATCTTTGTATGGTCATCATATATACCTATGCCGTTATAATTTGGCCACCTTTGGTCTGAAATTATTGAAAAACATGTTATTGCTAATTTATTACTTACTAGATGTTCTGGGACTTCATCTGCATGGATTAAGGTTTTAAGTTCCTGCGGGAACACTGGAAAGTCTACCAAAATTTTGTCAAAATCGGTTCAAAAGATGGTTTCTCTCATTTCAAGACTCTTGTTATCATCATCCAAACGGCGCTGAGTCTAGCGACTCTACCACGGATTTAAGCAATCGTCTGAGCAGCGGCAGAAATTTCATCCTTGATTTCCTGGCTTCAGAGTCGACTAACGCTGCAACGATGGACCATTCAGTGCTGTCCTCGGTGCTCCAAAAAATCAAACGCCTGACAAAGTATGAGCACGAGATTGGCCTCCAAAGCGAGTCTCGTATTGTTTTCTCCATAGAATCAAACCAGATCACTGCTCGAGCCATATCAGCCCCGTCTCTCGATGGACTACGCGGCGCTTTACTTTGGAGGTTGTCGTATGGCTAATGGCACTAGAGGTGGAACCGGAGTTGATAAGTTACACTTTGTAATTTATTTATTTATTTATATTCACTAATAAATTATGAAAGGAAAATGTTTAGCTAAGCTATATTTATATTGCAAAGGTAATCTGCGTGAAGTTGCCGCTAAAGAGAGACCTCCCAAAAGCGCCGCGCATGCGCGAAGACGCCGTAAAGTTCGGCGATTGATACCTTGAGTTTTAATATCTTTTTGTAATTAATATTGCATTATATGGATCTTCAGCGACGGTGCAGTTTGATTCAAGTAGGGTGCAGTTTTTTTTAAATTATAAGAAGTACCAAATTGTAAGTATCTGAAGAGATATCCACGTTTTAAGCGCGTTCTATATGCGCTTTATTTACCAATTTTTTATTCATAAACTACGGGGGTGCTTTTTAACTAATAACATTTTTGAGAAGTGCTATTAAAAATACATCTAAGAGTATTTTTATTTATTTCAATATCCCAAATTCGCAGGCTGGCGTAGGGGGGGGTCTGCTCTATGAGCTCATAGTAACCCCCTACCCCCCTGTTAATTAAATAGAAAATCTTAAAATAAAGTCTGTTTAGTCTCTGAAAGGCTGGAACCCAAAGCGGTAAAGCCATTTTATAAAAAAACATTTTAGTCTGTGGTTAATGTTTATTTTTTTTATAGTTCCGTACCTTGTCTCTGGTTCCGTACAGTATTAAAAATCCGGCTAAGTCGTAGACTGAAAAAGACTGGTTTATTCTTACTCTATGGGCCAAGTACAAACCGGATTTGCGCACCGAGGGTTGTGTATCTTGGCAGGATTTGGTTTAATTATTCGACCTCTAAATAATGAAGAAGGTGCTACAAATTTACAATAAAATAAGTTAAAAAAAAATACCTTGTAGTATGTATGTTAAAGTTTATTGCTGATTTTAAAAAAAAAACTATCCTAGCTAAAGACTTAATTTTATTTTTCCTTTTTTTTAAATTGTAAAGTTTAATTAGGTGTGGTTGTGTCGCATCGCAACGGTCTGTCCGTCTGTTATTCTGTAACACAACATAATATATGGCATATATCACGCGACCACTTCAACGACTACTAATGATGCTTAAAGTTTGCTTATAAATTGAAATACATCGTTTTTTATGATGCTTGTCCGGCCTTATTGCAAATGAAACATTTCAAGTTTCAGCTTATTTATGTTATGTACCTATTACTTATAATACAAAAACGTTAAGGTTCATTTTAATAAACTATAGATAAGAAACTTAGTCTCTAAAACAAGCACAATCTTTCTAATCCACAATAAACCTTTACAAACATACTTAGTTTTATGTCAATCAAAAAGCATTTGTTTTTGGATTAAATTAATTCAATCAAGTTACTATTTTAATGTTTGTCTCCAAGCTGCGGAACCATAAGTTATCGAGTCCGTATCGCACTTGGCAAGATTTTTCATTCATGTTGTCAAATGCAACGTTCTTCTCTATGGTCAAATGTCATTTTTGTCAAATAATTCAAGCCGTCAAAACTAACTTGTTTCTGGTCAAAACTCAAAAGCCAAAACAACAAAAAATAAAAATCAATTTACCTATTTTAGCGAATAATAGCTTTTTATTGTAAATATTGTTAAAATAATGCCACTCAATTTACCAGGCGTACGCCAGTATTTAAGTGAGCTAAGGATTTGGGGTGGTTTACATAAAGATCAGGCTGAGAAGTAAGTACAAGATTATGCCTTGAAATACCAAAACAACAAATTGTTAACATCTAAAACTTTCGCCGGTCCACAACCGAGCACGGGCTTCTCAGAATGTAAAGGGTTGAGGCTCCATTGCGCCATGTTGGCCAACTAATGATTGGCAGACTCCCATTTTTTTAGAACACTTCTATAACCTGAGGTCGACAGCATTGGTGTGCGGTTAAACTAAATTGAGTTTATGTTTACACCATTAAGACTCTAAACATGTAAAATAAATAAATAATAATTTAAAAAATTCCCTCTCTCCTGTGAGAGTGCCTCTGCCCAGCCGTGGGAGGTTGTTCTTTAGTATATGTGCCGCGAGGGAGGGGGAAGGGGAGGGGGGGAGGTGGTCTACCCCCCCTGTAAGCCAAACTCGTCGAATCCTTATAGTTTCTGAGATATTAATTTTTTTTAATTTCAAAATGTAGAGGCCAGTTTTACTGAAATTCGGGCTTAGCTCTGCTTAGTTAGGTGTCGAGTGCTTAGTAGTTAGTGGGAGAAGCCAGGGGATACCCTCCCCCTCCCCCTCTCCTCCCCCCACATATTATACTAAAGAACAACCGTACATTTTTTTTATTCCTTGTAGTAGCAAATGTAATAAAGTCTAATAACAATAATATTGTAGTAATATTATGACTTAACTATATTCACATAATATATTTTTGCTTTAACAATTCTTTATTTACTTAAGTTCGGTATATTAACCCATAGGAACCTAAGTGCCCGGCCTGCAGCCGGGCACTACCTGTATATTTACTTTCAACCCTAACCTAACCTAGCCTTTTGACAAATATTTGTTTTTTACTTAAGTTCGGTGTATTAACCCCATGCGGCCTGGGTAGGTTAGCCTAGTCCTACCTAATTCCCTCACACCATCTTTCACACAAACAAGTAGAGATTTGCATGAATTTCGGGAAAAAAATCGAATCAAAAACTATTACGATTCAACGGAAAATATTTTGGCGTTACGTTTATTACATTAATACCTTTCTGTAAAAAAAAATGAACTGTCTACTGCACGGCACATATACTAAAGGTGAGCCCATTTTTATTTTCCTTTATTAGGTTAGGTTAGGTTATTATGTTAGGCTTCATTAAATTTCTTAAAAATGGATACTTGGATTTTAGATACCGCAATATATTACGGGAAATCCTGAAAAACCCTGAGGGAGAAATAGCAGAATGTTTGAAAGCTTTTGTGGAAGCAAGTAAGTATTACAAGAGCACCGTTTTTTATTTTGGATTTTATATTAATTTGATGACCTCTCTGGAGCAGTATCCTATAAATTGAAATCGTGCAGTAGAGTAGAGAGAGTAAAGATTAAAATTCATTATTCAAATTTTCAGTTGTAAATGAGAATGTAAGTTTGGTGATATCCCGGCAGCTGCTCACGGAGGTGAGCACCCACCTGGCTGTGCTGCCGGACAGTGTTTCACAGGATGTGTCACACTTTTCACTAGACGTAATTCAGCCTAGGGTCATATCATTTGAGGAACAGGTGAAGATTTACATATAAGAAATGATTAAAAAAGAACAACAATGAAAACTTAGTGGTTAAGAATTCAAACTTCTATATTATAATTAATTTCAAAAACAATGAAGCCTAATCTGGGAGGTCCAGGGTTTAACGCAGGCTTGTACCTCACAATAATCGGAGTTATCTGAAATATTTTTGCGAGTATGTTCAGCTTGATTCAATTGTGAGAAAAGTCACTGACACAGTAAAATTTTGTTGTGCAATCTTATACCAGTACCCTCTTACAGCTAACTAAAGCTACTTGTGCTAGGAGTTGAGTATAGTCTTTTCAACTATTTGGTTTAATAGTACAAATGTATTATTTTATTATAACAGTTTACCACAGAGTACTTTATGTAACTCCCTTGCACCTTAACTTGTAGTAGTACTTAAACCTAACCTTTATTTGATATGAGTATTTCTTATCAAAAGATATGTTTATAATTTCAGGTTGCTAGCATTAGACAGCACCTGGCAGATATTTATGAGCGCAATCAAAACTGGAAGGAGGCTGCCAATGTGCTTGTTGGCATCCCCCTGGAGACAGGACAGAAGTATGTTCCCTCTTATGTATAGTTAGGCTATAAATTACAATATAAAATACTAGCTTTTACCCGTGGTTTCGCTCAAGTCAGGTTCGATTTTAATACAAATTTTATTATTTAATATAAATACAATTACAAATACATTGGGTGTTGAATTTACAGGAATCCTTTATTACCGAATGCATTATCTACGAGTATATGCCAAATTTCAGCCAGATCCGTCCAGTGGTTTGAGCTGTACGTTGATGGATCAGTCAATCAGTCGGTCACCATTTACTTTTATATATTTAGATTATGCTATTTCCTTTTGCACTTAAACTGTTTGTTTACTGACTTGAGAGGGGTTTGAAGATTTTGCTCTACCTGCTAGCCATATTTTTTTTTTAAATACTGGTCACTCATAAAACCTGTATTAATTAATAGCTGACATTAATTAAGCAAATAGAGACAAAATCTTCTGAAGCGTTAGGTTTGGGAGATATAAGCTGTCTAAGTTATAGTTTACTCAATGATGCCACCAGTACAGCATCAAATTAGTTTCTAAAATCAGGTTCTAAAACCAAACTTCACCAATAGCACCACTATCATTATTCTTACTAACATTTATTTTATTTATTTTTATTTTATTTTATTTATTCACTTGATATGCCAGCGATACAAATACAGAGTCATTTTATAATAAGAAAAGGTTTACAATTGCTAGTGCTATTATATAAGTATCAATTATAGGCATATACAACATTGCCACGGTGTCTCCAGTCAAATTATCAAAACATAAACATAACAATTAAAACAGAAATACAATATGTCAATACTATTACAACTTATAATATTTACACTTTTAGCAAGATTAAAAAACCGGCCAAGTGCGAGTCGGACTCGCGCACCGAGGGTTCCGTACAAACATGTAGTTAGTTTTAAATTATTAAAAAACACGTTTATTGTATGGGGACCCCCCTTAATATATATATTTTTTAAATTTTTAGTATTTGTTGTTATAGCGGCAACGGAAATACATCATTTGTGAAAATTTCAGCTTTCTAGCTATCACGGTCTATGAGATACAGGCTGGAGACAGACAGACAGACAGCGGAGTCTTAGTAATAGGGTCCCGTTTTTACCCTTTGGGTACGGAACCCTAAAAATTAACAACAATATATTATTAACTATGGTAATTAAATTAAATTAAATTAAAATTAAAATCAGATTAAATTGGGGATTACAATTAATTAGTTATTCGTGCAAATACAATTTTTTCTTAAAGCTAACAAAAGTGTCATGGAAGATGTCAAGGTCAGGGCATGTCGAATTGTTATAGGCATTTATGAATCGATTCAATGGAGCGAATTTACCTAGGTTACTTTTAGACGGATGAGGCTGAAAGATGTTTTTAATAGGATGTCTTGGAGGTCGTCGAGGCACATGGATTTTTATTTGGCTTAACAAGTCGGGTGATTCCAGTGTGTTGTGGACAATTTTATTCAAAGTTGTAAGGTCAGTTACCAGCCTACGTTTTTATAGGGATTGAATTTTAAAATGCTTCAAGCCGGTATAGTAATCAGCTCTATACGGACAGGAGTTATCTTTAAACGCTAGATACCTGGTTAAGGAACGTTGGACTCGCTCAATTCTCGCAACGTGGATTTTATACTGCGGGTTCCATGCTGAAACTGCGTAGTCCAGGATACTGCGCGTCAGCGCGTTAAATATTATTATGATGCAGTCAGTTCTCCTGAAATCAATAGTGTTGCGTTTGATAAAACCCAATAACTTCCACGCTCGAGAGACTATTTGGTCAATATGTTCCTTGAAAGTGAGTTTACTATCTATCATAATACCGAGATCCCTGATGGCTGAAACCTCTACAAGCTGTTGCATTTGGACAGAGTAGCTGGTTCTTAGAATGTTCTTTTTGCCGGTGAATTTTATATGTGCGCATTTTGAGACATTAAGAATCATTCTATTTTTGGTGCACCAATCAACAATAGAGTTCAGATCTTCTTGCAATAGTTGATTATCTTCGATTGATTTGATTTCACGATAGAGCTTGAGATCATCGGCAAATATAGAGCATTTACTATGGCGCATGTTATTGGTAATATCGTTGATGAATAACAAAAACAGGATAGGTCCCAAGTGGGAACCTTGAGGCACTCCTGACGCAGCGATGAAGGGATCTGAGGTATAACCCTTTACTGTTACCCTTTGGACTCTGTTCGCAAGGTAAGATCTGAACCACGAGAGTAAAGGGTCGTGGATCCCATACCCACATAGTTTTAAAATTAAGATGTTGTGGTCTACTTTATCGAAAGCACTACTGAAATCAGTGTATATTGCGTCAACTTGCTGTTTATTGTCCACACATTTGGATATGTACGAAATATAACCGACCAGGTTAGAAACTGTGGATCTGTTTCGGCAGAAACCATGTTGATCAACCGAGATGATGTTTTTCGCGTATTGAGAGATAATTGGACTTACAATACTTTCAAAAACTTTCGAGAATATATTTAAAATAGAGATGGGTCGGTAATTTTGAACATTAGTTTTTGTTCCTTTTTTAAAGATAGGGAGAATGTTGGCGGACTTCCAGACATCAGGAAACGTTGAGGTTTCTAACGATTTGTTAAAAATAATTTTTAAGGGTAGAGTTAGGTATTTATGGGTCATTTTTATAAAAACTGGGGGCACTCCATCGGGTCCGGCTCCCTTACTGGGGTCCAACGATTTGAGGGCTTTACTAATCTCACGTTCAGATATTTTTATGGTAGAAAGCGACCTCTGAAAATAGTGGTCCACTAAATCCTCTGTCAAGTTTAGTGATGAGTCTGTGAACAGGGAAGAGAATTGTTTTGCGAATAGGTTGCTTATATCTTTTCCCGTATTTGCCATGCTGCCATTCAACATCATTTCAGTAGGGATCTCAGAGGTGGAAACCTTGCGTTCTTTTACGTAAGACCAAAATTTTTCTAGGTTTACGCAAGATGGACTCCTCAGTTCCTGTTATGTAGTTGGAATAGCAGGACTTGGTTAAGGACTCAACTCTGGTTTTAGCTAGCGCGAGCTCAATTTCATCCCTAGGATTGTTGTAGAGTTTCAGACGTCGTCTGATTTTTTCTTTTTCAGAGACTAGCCTCAATAAGTTTTTTGTGAACCAGACGGGATGCCTCCAGTTTTTTGGTTTGGCCTTTGGTATTGTGGAATTGATTATTTGAGATAGAATTTTGTAAAAATTTTCGACCATGACATTGACATCTGTACAAGAACTAAATTCAGCATCCCAATTGACCCGTCTAATCTCAGAGTTGACTACATTGTAATTTGCTTTTTTAAAACTGTGCGTGGCAAACGTCTTGCTGTTAAGAAGAGTTTTAAATTCATGTGCAATTTCAATATCAAGTACAGGATGGTGAGGATCCAGCTTAATTAGCAGGTCAAGAGAATTTGTTACTTTGATGTTACTGAAGTTTGCCAAAACCAAATCTAAGACGCGTCCATTGTGATTTCTTATACTGTTATACTGGGTAAGATTATTAAGCGAGAGAAAGTCAATTAACGTGAAGCCTAGTGCATTATTGTAATTCGAAGGGGTTGTTACCCTATAGATACTCTATAGATACTATAGATACTCATTAGTTGGATCTTGAGTCCAGTTTATAAATCCTAAATTAAAGTCGCCCAGGATCAATACATCACCTTGATGGGACTGCAGGATTGAGCTAATATTGTCCAAAACGGAAGTTAGGGTATTTAGAGACACGGGTGGTGGTAAGTATAGTACACAGACTAGAATGTTCTTGAGTTGTCCGTTGCTGTTGAATTTTATACTAATCCAAAGATCCTCATGTGTGCTTTCGTAATGTTCTACTCGACGGGACTCTAGTACTTTGGATACAGCAAGTAGAACGCCTCCGCCTGTCTTTGATGATCGCGCAGTGGATTGACGATCTCTTCTGTGTATAATAAATTGATTAGAAAATAACTCGCTATCCATTACGGAGTCATCCAACCAGGTTTCTGTCGCTACTATCATGTCAAAGTTTGATTGTAACGTCGCTAAACGAATGTCGCTCAGTTTCGTATTCATACCACGGAAATTTTGATAATAAATTTTAAACATATTAACTAAGGTAAAAGCATCTAGGCTTGTTTTGTAGTATTGTGAGTTACAGTTGGTTTAACGATTCGTAGCATTTTATCTGTTTTGCTGGCGACTGATCGTTTTTCCTAATAAATATGCGTCCATTCCTTATCCAAACATATCGAAAACCCCTCTCTTTAGCTATTAGCCTTGTACGAGCATGTAATGCTTTGTAATAGGGGGATAGGTGTTCGGATACGTATATGTACGACTTGTTAACACCATACCCCAAGTGGTTCGAGCTTAGTCGATCATTAGCTTTGTTTTTATTGAATTTAGATACGGCTGCGATGATAGAGTCTCTGACCTTAGTATTACGTAATTTAACTATGACAGTTCGGGGTCTTTTGTTCGAGTCATCCATTTTACGGACTCTAGTGCAGGCCAGTATGTCTGTTTCGGGTATCGGTAATGCAACGACAGCTCCGAGTTGATTCATGACTGAGTAAAGATTTTCAGATTTGTTTTCTGGAATTCCGTTTATCTCGAGGTTGTTTTCACGTGAATGTTGTTCTAACAGATTTAGTCTTGCAGACAAGGACTCTATGGTTTTGTTTAGGTTAACATTCTCCTTGGATAAGTTTTTAATTTGCTCCTCCGAGTCTTTGATATGAGATTGGATCTGATCGTATTTAGCGTTAAGAAATTCTACCGATTCCTTTAAGTCGTTAAGTTTTATAAGTTCAGATTTGATTTGATCAAATTCCTTCATAAAGAATGACTCGATTGCGAGTTTTACGGAATCCTTGACTGCGAACTGAATTTCACTTTTGATTGCAGACAATACTGCGGGGTCCAGAGTCGAGTTGGTTGAGGTACCTTGTGAGTGCGACATCTCTTTTGATTTCTTACGCTGCGTTATATTATTCTTAGCACACGATTCAATGTTTTCGCTGTCAGAGGGGGGAGCGTTTGGACCTGAATTTGTCGTCGGTCGTATAGGTGTATTTGAATTGTCGGTTTTAGGTTGTTTGCTTCGACAGCTATGACATATCCAGGCACGTTTTTGATCCTTTGTCATAAGGCTAAATTTCTTCTCGGAAATGTTTGCACATAACAGGTCGAAAGATTGCTTGCACGTTGTGCATAGAAGTAATTCCCGACCTTTGATAACGGTTGGACACCCTGCACATATCATTGCTGCAGGCTTGTTGTTGGTCATAGTGATTTTGTTTCTGTATGATAATTTAATAGATAAATCGAAAAAACGAAAAACGTTTCTTGACCTGGGTTAGATTTGAACCCGCGGCTTGCAAGCTAATTCCAGGTAGTCGCCCACTAGACCAAGCGGACACCGAGAAATAGTGTGAAATATAAGACCATAAGGTGATACGATGAGGTGCCGACTCATTATGGAAGTGTTTAGGTAATAATATATGTTTTATTCGTATGGCTCCATCTAGCGGTCACACTATTGAGCGGAGTACGATCGATGGTTCATACACTTGCAACGATTTTGTAATGAGGTCGTAGTACTCATAAGTCAATTTAGATGGCGAGAATTTCGAGTGTCGAGTGACCGTTACTTTAAGACACGAAATTACGAGTTAACTTTTTGTATGTTTTAAGTAAATATCACCCTTCACTGCGTATTTCCTCCCGGGTTGGAAGATTGTTCAAGTACGATGTCTAGTTAGTCACTTTTACTTGCGAAATACCAATATTTTATAAGATTTAGGCACCTTTACACTAACGGATTAACTTTTGTTTTATTTAGCATTTAGGATAGTATTTACGAAGATAACACTTTCACTGAGGAATCACGTCATGTTCTGTGTTTTCACAAACTTTTCCAGTAAAAAAGTGTATTATAATAATTTTTAAACATAAATTTTACTGGAGCTAATGTTTACATGGCAACTGGCGCCATCTATATTATTATATCTAACATTTCATTAAAGGCAAATAGCTTTAACTTTATAGCCTGTCTAGTGAAAGCTGAGAGTTGTTTTTTTAAATGTTTTTGTATGTTGGAAACACTGGAGCTAAACAAAACTCAAGGCAAAACAATAAAAAAATTTAGTTCATTGGGGTATACCCAAAAATTTTTTTTTATTTCCCCCTATTTTGCTCTCTCAGCTTTCACTAGAGAGATTAAAAAGATTGTGATTTCAATAGTTTTATTTGCTTTCAGACAATACTCAGTAGACTACAAACTAGAAACATACTTGAAAATCGCCCGTCTTTACTTAGAAGTGGATGACCCAGTGCAAGCAGAGGCGTATGTGAACAGAGCTTCGCTATTGCAGGCAGAGACTACTAATGAGCAACTGCAGATATATTACAAAGTGTGCTATGCCAGAGTATTGGATTATAGGAGGTAACTATTATTATTAAGTAACTAGATGATGATGATTTGTCCTCAAGGAATTGTTTATTGTTATTTCGATTTACAAGCTGTCTCCATTGCAAAGTTCAGCCAAATCGGTTCAGCCATAATTTAAAAAAATCAAAATTCAAATGTTTTTTCAATAATAAGCTTCTTTCAGGAGCATACTTTTAATGATTAATAAAAATAACTTACATACTAATCATAATATTAAAGTTCCGTTTAAAAATGCTTGATTAATAATTCTTAAAATTTTACAAAAGATTTTCTAAAGTAAGCATCCTCAAACTGTATAGTTTTCGAACCATAATTTTTATTCCTAGCTTTTGATAATTTATTGTTATTTATGTTTGTTTTGTGTACAATGTTTGTGTGATTTAGTTTTAAAAGTAATTTGTGTGTGAATTATTCTCACTAACATGCATAACAAACCTTTCAGGAAATTCATAGAGGCAGCGCAGAGGTACAACGAGCTGTCATATCGTAACATCATTCACGACGACGAGAGGATGACCTGCCTCAGGAATGCGCTCATTTGCACTGTGCTGGCCTCCGCAGGTAAGTCTCGAGGGTCTTCTTCTTTGAGCGGTGATAAGGCAAGGCTTCTGGAGACCCAGTATCATTTTGCAATATTCACCGCCCAGTAAGCCAGCAATTCACACCGGCATAACACCACACCACACAAATCTTCCAAATTATTCTCAATGATTACGTCATATGTTTCACTCCAACACCAATGTGGCTTCAGGAGATGTTGACTCGACAATGCAAGATTGTAAAAGACTATTACTTTACAATTGGGGGTGAATATCGCAAGCTACACGTGCAAGATACCCGCTGTGCCACATAGATTTACCTACTGTGGAGGATTAAAGCGAATTAAACTTCTAGTTCCTTCAGACACTAAGACAACAGATTTCACCACTGCGGCAGGCAGGATAATGGGTATGTTCCGATATACACTGGTTAATTTTGTATACTGCGAAGCCGTTCCTTTATATTTAGCTATACTGGTTACTGTTTAAAACGGCACTGAGAGAACCTTACCTCGAAAACGCCAGTGCTCACAGCACAAAAACGGCGACGATTTACGACGTCATATATTTCCCTAGGATACTGCGGCAGTAAACTGTCAGTCCATAGCGGAACAAATTTCTCCCCAGTAAGAGCACTGAACCAGTGCTTGCAGTGTAAATCGGAACATACCCTATAATACGAGTGTTGCCATGTTCAGGGCAGCAGCGCTCCCGCATGCTGGCAACACTGTTCAAGGACGAGCGCTGCCAGCAGCTGCCCGCGTACTCGATACTGGAGAAAATGTACCTCGACCGCATCATCCGCCGCTCAGAGCTGCACGAGTTCGAGGCGTTGATGCAAACTCATCAGAAGGTGACAATCATACCCATTATTGAAGTGAAAACTTCTTTAGCCGCGTTGAGCACTTTTTGATAGGGGGGTAAAAATTGTGGAAATGCGTGAGCGACACCGTCACCGTCACCTCGCGTTGTTACGAAGACAAAAGGTCTTCAATATTAATTATTAATATACTACATTCGAAATTCAATTTTAATGTTCAATTTTTAGTTTTAAGGTTTATATATTAACTTTTTTCTTTTTTTCACTTCTACTCTATGACTGCCAATTTTTTTATTTATTAAGCACACTTACAATTTACAACAAAAACGAACACATTATTACATCACAATCGTCTGTCTTTGCCAATAGACCCGTCGATTATGCTCAGAGATTAATGTACAGCTTGGCGTACTTATCTGTGAAAGAGGCGCCAGTGTCTATTAAAAAAAACAATATTTTAGGATCAACTCGGAGCATACAGAGTAGATTCAACAGTCCGAATTCTGCCACACGCATAGATACTTGTGCGTCTGAGCCCACCTGAGATAGTCCCGTCCCACCAACTTATCTGGCCCAAAATTGGAACTAATTTTTATGCCTGTTTAGTTTTTGTTTTTACCCTCGACGAAGCGGAGACGGTATATGTGTTTGCCCTAAGAGGTTGTGTTTGTTTGTTTGTTTGTTTGTTTGTTTGTGCACTTTTTTGTCACCATTTTTCTCAAAAAGTACTGGGCCGATTGAGATGCGGTTTTTTGCATTAGATACGTATAGCTTGTGAGAAGGTTTTTAGATATATTTTAGGACCATAGACAACCAAGCTGAGCTGTAGTCTATGATTTTAATATTTCAACATGTTACCATTTTTCACAAAAACTACTGGGCCGATTGAGATGCGGTTTTTTGCATTAGATGTGTATAGCTTGTGAGAAGGTTCTTAAATATATTTTAGGACCATAGACAACAAAGCTGAGCTGTAGTCTATGATCTTAATTTTTCAACCACTGTTACCATTTTTCACAAAAAGTACTGGGCTGATTGAGATGCGGTTTATTGCATTTAGGACTTCGTGCGATTACAAAACAGGAAACTGGTACCAAAATTTTAAAAATCAGCGCCATTTTGAAATTCTTTGTTAATTGACCGATTTCGTTCAAAATCTATATTTAGGGCTCCCTGGGGTCACAAAACAGGAAACTGGTACCAAAATTTAAAAAAATCAGCGCCATTTTGAAATTCTTTGTTAATTGATCGATTTCGTTCAAAATCGATATTTAGGACTCCCTGGGGTTACAAAACAGGAAACTGTTACCAAACTTTAAAAAAACAGCGCCATTTTGAAATTCTTTGTTAATTAACCGATTTTGTTCAAAATCGATATTTAGGGCTTCGTGGGATTACAAAACAGGAAACTGGTACCAAAATTTAAAAAAAATCAGCGCCATTTTGAAATTCTTTGTTAATTGACCGATTTCGTTCAAAATCGATATTTAGGGCTCCCTGGGGTCATAAAACAGGAAACTGGTACCAAAATTTTAAAAAATCAGCGCCATTTTGAAATTCTGTGTTAATTGACCGATTTCGTTCAAAATCGATATTTAGGGCTCCCCTGGGGTCACAAAACAGGAAACTGTTACCAAAATTTTAGAAATTCAGCGCCATTTTGAAATTCTTTGTTAATTGACCGATTTCGTTCAAAATCTATATTTAGGGCTCCTTGAGGTCACAAAACAGGAAACTGGTACCAAAATTTAAAAAAATCAGCGCCATTTTGAAATTCTTTGTTAATTGATCGATTTCGTTCAAAATCGATATTTAGGACTCCCTGGGGTTACAGAACAGTAAACTGTTACCAAACTTTAACAAAACAGCGCCATTTTGAAATTCTTTGTTAATTAACCGATTTTGTTCAAAATCGATATTTAGGGCTTCGTGGGATTACAAAACAGGAAACTGGTACCAAAATTTTAAAAAAATCAGCGCCATTTTGAAATTCTTTGTTAATTGACCGATTTCGTTCAAAATCGATATTTAGGGCTCCCTGGGGTCACAAAACAGGAAACTGGTACCAAAATTTTAAAAAATCAGCGCCATTTTGAAATTTTGTGTTAATTGACCGATTTCGTTCAAAATCGATATTTAGGGCTCCCGGGGTCACAAAACAGGAAACTGTTACCAAAATTTTAGAAAATCAGCGCCATTTTGAAATTCTTTGTTAATTGACCGATTTCGTTCAAAATCTATATTTAGGGCTCCTTGGGGTCACAAAACAGGAAACTGGTACCAAAATTTAAAAAAATCAGCGCCATCAGATATATTTAGCTTGTACCTAGATGCTGCCGAGGGTATCATGATGGAGTCAGGAGGCGATCATGGGAATTCCTTAAATTCTCATCGTATACCCGTCGCGTTTGGACTCTTTTGATTTGTCCATTTGAAAAGGGTTTGGCCATAGTCCACCACACTGGTCAAAAAAACTACTGAGCTGTCAAAGATGCAGTTTTGTGTTTTAGATATTATGTAATATATACGTTTGCTACGTTCTAATTGTTGTTTCAAAGTTATAAAGGTCAAAGGTATAATGGAGCTCTGCAGTTCGTCGTGGGTTTTTTAAATTTTTTAATTTTATTACTTGTTATTTATTATATATACTAGCGACGACCGGCTCAGATAAGTTTGTGGGACTATACCACCAGCTAACTAAAATAAATAAATAAATAAATAAAATCTTTATTTGGAATTACCAGATACATTGAAGAAACAAACAAACAAAAACTTAAGTACTAGTAGAAAAGAAAAAAAAAAAAATAACTTATGAACTAGACTGTGACAGGATAATTCCAAAAAGGGAATCGGCTCAGCATAATGCTGTTATGGTGTAGATACACCATAACAGCGCTGATTTTCAGCCGATCCCTAAAAATAGTTTTCGACGCCCCGGACCGGCCCGGGTGGTCCGCTAACCCAACATCGCTAAACATCGAACAGAACATTGTAATTGTTAACTACTTACTTAGATTTAAAACTATAACACTATCCTTTAATATACATTAACTAAACTACTATACCACTTAACACATTTAAAATAAGTATAACTGTAAATAAAGTAGGCGCCACTATGTAGTATGTTGTAACTTATCTATGTTTTAAATCATTAAATCTATGTTACTGACTCCAACTGATTATTCGTCTGTGACCTAATCTTGGCAGTGTCAAATTACTTTTCTCTGTTTAATTGTCTCTGGTATATAATATAATCTGTGCACTTGACCACTGGTCTGTGTTCCTGATTTTCCTTTATTATGTCTGTGTTTATTAGTCCGACAAACATATTACATAACTGACCAGAGACAAGTTAACCAGAGATAGACGAACAAACTTCATAGACATTTTTGAGAAACGAAAAGGCTATACAATTTTACGTTATATCTATAGATAAAAAGCAATATCTACCTATACTTCCATTTCATTCATAATTGATTGTCTGTCTCACCCTCTTATGACACTAAAATAGGTATACATTTTTGTGCTCTTTTCCACAATTTCTATAGATGTGAAAGGCATGAATGGGTATCGTATTAGCGTAGTACTGTGGCGTAGTAAATTTAGGGATGGGCCTCGAGACCGTTGTGCAAAATCGGAACTAATAGCAAAAATATAGTGTTGTCCTTTTTTGTAAAATATCGATTTTTTTTATCGGTTTTCGACACATTACCGATTTTTACTACAGGTACCAAGCAATAATTATTTATTTTTCTATTCTGAGGTTATAAATAAAACAAAAGGCTTTTAATTTTTTTTATTAAACCTGTACAATCTTCGTTTGGTGATAAATGTTTAACCCTCGTAACTTTAATAATAGGCCCACAACAAACTCAGCCGGGTATTATTTTTGTTATCACCATCTCACAATAATACTTAAACTACTCAGCAATTCATTCATAGTTATGTTTATCATGTATTCAATTATAAGTTAAAAAGTTTAGATTTTAAGAGACATCTCTCAGATAATATTACCATGTTTTGAGAACTATCCAATAACATGGGTACCTTTGAATGAATTACTACATTTTTGTCGTTTTCTGACTAATGTTTCATGCTGAACAAAATTCAATGACGCAGACGCAAAACCCGATTATACCTTGAGAAGCAGGGTCGAGTTATTTTCATTGTCAGAAAATACAATAGGTAAAATAATTAATATAATATATGTATTTATATTGCTAAGCCAGGCAACAATAATCCACTAAACAATATTTCATTCTAATAGTAATAGATAAACCAAATAGCTTTTAAAGTCTGACTGTATATACCTAAACAACAAAGTTTCGAAGGTTAGCTAGCCACTATTGTACTCAGAATATAAAATGTTGGAAAAAAAAATATTTTAATAATAATTATAACAAGAACAATAGGCACTTTTTGCTTGATGTATGAAACAATAATAGAAAGTATATAAAAGAATAAATTGCTCGAGATTCCATGATTCCAGGCTTTTACATTTGGTATTGTCGTGATGTCTAATATTTCATGCAAATAAATAAATAAATAATGCAAATAAAGCTTACTTTCACTTGAGGAAGCAAAGTATTCCATCAATTGTAACTTTTTTCAAAGCTTAATTCCTATGTTACACAGTCTCAAATAATTATGCCTGTGAATAGTCACAAGCTTGACCCAACCTGAGATAAATAAATTTATTCTAGTAATGAAAAAGTTAATCCTACTACTACTTAAAAACTGGTAATTGGTACTGCAACTGGTATTGTAAAATATAATCATATATTTTACAATACCAGTTGCATACCTATAAAAATCTACCTATTAAAAGTCATACATTGGAGCTGACTCTGTAGTGCACAATCTCTAACCTAAAATGACAGCATTAAAAGTATTGCTAACCCATAGTACTCTCCCTGCGGAAAGGGACACAACAAAAAAATCAAAATTCTTAGTGTAAAACCAAGAAAAATTGAGGAAGAGTGTTGTCTTTAACTGCCTGGTTTGTCTAGTGGTGCGGCCGACGAGGTCCCGGGTTCGAGTCCTGATCGGAATATGATTAAGTATTGGGTTTTTCTGACTAGAAATTCTCAGTACTAGCCCGGAGTTAGGAAGTTGGTGGTGTTTCACCCCCACCCCTTGGAGAGCACGTTAAGCCGTCGGTCCCGGTTATTATCACTAACATGATAATAGTCGTTAAAACCCGCCAACCCGCATTGGAGCAGCGTGGTGGGTCTAAGCTCTAATTCTCTCTCTCTATATGTATGAGAGTGGAGGCCTGTGCCCAGCAGTGGGCCGTTAATGGAGTGGTGGTGGTTTATAACAGAATAGAATATAGATTAGAATTGGCCACAATATATAACTAAAATAAACCAAAAAAGATCCTCAATTCAAGTGGAATGAATGTGGTTAAAACCTTCTACGTAATACAAATTAGCTTCGACGTCGAACAAGATCTATAGCTCGCACCTTTGGTAACCTTGGTGTCAATCAAATTTTCCATTTCCGTTCCCTTTTTCGTGAATTGATATTATGAATTCTTCTATTGAAGTTAGTGAACCATTGTTTAACTTGCATTCTAATGATAAAGAGCCAAAGAGCGTTCAGAAAGTCTGATTTGTGTTCAACACAATTCAATTTCAATGATGTGTCAAGGCCTTTTAATTCACAAAGTAAATCTGTGTATTTGCAAACCTTACAAAACCTTACAAAAGTTTGTTCATTGTATACAGTGCCAAATTAGTGCCTGAAATTTAATTGATGGATAGAACAATTTCTTGTTGCTGGGATCATATTCCCCCATTTCAATTAAATAATGAAATGGTTGAATTTCGTTAGACAATGGTGCACTTCTACAATTTTGACATTCTGCAGTCTGCACTATGCACTTTTGCTAATAAATATATGCAGATTGCACCGGCGATGTAAGACACAGCTTGAGTCTTCAATGCATTTTTAGCTGGAATACATTCTTCAATAAAATTTAAAATTTGTAATCTGTACTATGCTCACTTGGTTGAGTATTAGGTACTTGTTCGCTTGTTTATGAATTTACTCAGTGTACCCAGCATTTTGTCATTATCGCTGGTGCAATTGGCATACGAAGATTTACCAGTCGAAATGTCATTAATCAATATTGTTTTGTACGGTTCAACAAATTGATGACAGTCTGGATGTGTGCTACATCCACCCTGTCCTCTAATTTGGCCAAAAAAAAAACTAGTGGATCCTGAACTAGGCGCGCAAGACTCACTGGTATTGATTTCAATTCTGACCAAAGATGTATGTTGTGAATGAAGTTACGCAAACGAAGAGGCTTACTTTCTTGTGAGTCTTTGGCATCGAATTTCATTGATTCTAGCTTTATCAGAGATTCATTCCAAAACTCTGGAAATTGGATGGAATTTAAGGACAATACATTTTTTAAACTGCTTTTAGAATGACCAGAACCATTCAAGCTATCAAACAAGTTATTGATAAATAAAATTATCTCAGATCAGAAATGCAAAAGCCACTATCGATGTTTACAGATAATTTAGAATAATCATGTATGTATTGTAAGAATATCTGTACATATGTTTTCATCAGCATGGACACGGCGTGGGCCACCTCTCTGCTGAAAATTTTGACAGCTAGTTTGATCTGAAAAGTAAAATTATACATTGATTAATTAACCAAGTTTATGTAGATAGGTTTGTTAAAAATATAGAAGTGTACATTATACACTCAGATATCGCTTGTGAGGGAAATTGTTCCAACAATAAAGAATATCAAAATGCAAGTTCTTATTAAAATTTTGACAAACAATTCCCTCTTTTACAAATACAGGGAACGATGCCAGATAATAATTTCAAAATGTCATCCAAGTTCATGGGAAAAGATTTGTTTATTACAAAACAGATATGGGGTATACAAATGGAATCATGATTGCCATACAGTGAGTATGGCAGTTAGCCCCAGGTGCATATTGAACTAGTGGTTCACCCAAAACTAAGAAGTGTAGGACACCCTTGAAGTACAGGACTATCATTTATTTGTATCTCTATTAGGTGTTTAAAACATTCACTATCATAAGGTATTGTCACAGTATAACTACATTCTCATAAGACTATGGTTAGTTGTAGCACCTAAGTATTTCATGGCCCAGTTTCCTCTGTTATGACCACAGGGAACGTCAGTTATTGATTTTGAACGAAATCAGTACAATAACAAAGAATGTCAAAATGGTAAGGTCTTTAGGCACCAGTTTTCTCCTATTACTTGTACTAAATAGGTACTTGATTATAGATGGAAGACAAATGCACATTAAAAAGCCCTTAGGTGGAAATTATAACTTGCTAGCCATATAGATGTTAGAATTTCTGGTCACTATTTAATGAAATTTCTTTGTTAATAATAATTGGAAATGGAATACTAGTAAAATTTCATCAGTCAGCTAGCTGATCAGCAGCTTGGTGTGATATTTTGTACTTGCCTTAAGTTTTCATAGAAATTGTATAGTTTTAACATGTTTCGCTTTCAGTTTTACAGCCTCATAACATCTGAAATCCTGTTTATTGTACAACTTTTCACTGCCCACCAATTCTGATGGTCAACTCCTTATTCTGAAAATTATTGCAGAAACATTTAAATAAATGGTACATCATAATATTAGCATAACGTTATTGTAAATTCATATAGAGGGCCAATACCCGTATTAATGACAGACCCGGCTACTGTGACCAGTATATAAAAACTTATGGTTGAGAGAGTAGTTCCTATAGGAAACTGTATACTAATTTCACATTAGAATGAAAATTCTGCCAGTTTCCTCCACTGTGGCTCTGTCACCCCGCAGTAATGCTATGTCTAGACCCCTCAATCAAAAGACTTATATGTAACTCTTTAGACTATGCTATTAGCATATAACATGACAAACTCAATCATCATCATAATATCAACTAAACGCTGGTTCACAAATGAGCACCACTTTACCTCTCAGAATCAGAAGAGGTTTGGCCGTAGTCCACCATACTGGCTAAGTGCTGATTGGCAGACATCACACATTTTCAGAACATTATCGATAACTCTCATGCATTCCTCAAGATGTTTTCCTTCACCATAAAAGAAATTGATATTTAATTTCTTAAAACACACAAAACTCCACTAATTGCCTAGGGATAGAACTCTCAACTCTACAAACAAAACAAATGGGTCTATTTCATACTATTACATGAATGATAAATTAAAAATTGTATCCGTTTGTTTATATTCAAAATTCAAGTGTAAAAATTATTCGAATAATGTAGTGGAAAAATAATCAAAACAAGTTTCAAATAGTGTCTAAACTTTAGACACTATTTGAAACTTGTTTTGATTATTGATTATTTGATATTTTAGACTTTAGCCTCTAAAGTCTAAAATATTTCATATTTAGTATTCCATTATTGTTTCTCAAGAAGAGGGAGGGAGAGTCAAAGTCAAAATATATTTATTCAATTTAGGTACAATGTACACTTATTGACGTCCAGTTAGGTACATATAAAACATGATGTTGATAATCAGTTACAGTATCTTAAAACTATAGCTAAAGATCCAATGCATGAGTTTAAAGAAAACCTTATTACAACATTACTAGGATTAATGTATGAGTAACTAGCTGATGCCCGCTACTTCGTCCGCGTGGTTTAAGTTGTTTTGATTCCCGCTGGAACTCCTTAATTTTTCGGAATAAAAAGTAGCCTATGTCACTCTCCAGGTCCTCAACTATACCCATGCCAAAAATCACGTCGATCCGTTGCTCTGTTGCGGCGTGATTGAAGGACAAACCAACAAACAAACACACTCTCGCATTTATAATATTAGTATGATGTATAGATCTAAATCTATTTTTAAGAGCTTTACGTTAACATAAATTGTTACTTACTCAGTGAGGACAAAAACTATTATCGATAGCTGCATTGAAGTAAGATCCTACGTGCATGTAAAGTCCACAGCGGAACTTACTCTCTGGAGAGCGCGTTTTCATAAGGCATCGCCAGCCTTTCTCATCCAACCATTTTCCTGATTCCAGAGGGACAGCGACTCTTTCCGAATGGTGTGGACACTTGGTATTTCCACTCTGTGCTTTTAACTACCGATATGCCACCGATGCCGATCATGATAATTGTATATGCGGTCTCCACTCCTGTAGGTTTACCTACTGGTACCCGAGAGACCATTAGTTAGCGTAGCCAGCCGTTTTCGGCGTTGTTTCGAAGTCAGAATCAGGGAATAGTTATCTTATTATTCCAAGCCGTCGCAAGGTGTCGCAGATGAGATTAGCAATTAGCATGATGATACGAGTAAGTATAGGTCCATGATCAACACTGACTTCTTCACTCACTAACTAAATCTTCGAAGAAAACACTTAAACTTTATTATAAAAAGATAAGTTAAAAAAATTCTTGAGACTACGCCATTTTTATTTTGTAAGAAAATGTGGTGTTGTAAGCCTTTGATTTATTTTTCCCTAAATACAGATTTTAATTAAACCTGAGATGAGAAATCCACTGGAATAAAATTGAAAGTACAGAGAAAGTGTATATTTCCTAATATACACATATATGGCACCTACACTTTGTCCTATTATTTTATCAAAAAATAGTTATCATCTTATTACGTAATCGTAATTTCGCGCATAAATTTGCAATTTTATTTAAATTATAAATGTAAAGTTTGATTTCAAAAGCTTCTTGGAATCTGGCCGCTCCAGATTTAAAGTAAACACCAATAAATAATACATTTTTTACTTTTTCTCCAAAGAGCCTTCAGCAAATTTTTTCCCCTAAATTTAGGGTGAAAGCTTTTGTTGGTTACATTACTTGAGCGGGCATTATAAATAACTATAATGCATATAGTAATAAAAAATGTATATGTGTGCAAATATTGTGATTGTGTGGAAAGAGCGAGAACAAAAATGTATGGCCATACTAAAAATATGAGATAAAAGACATGTACTTACAATGTACCTCGTCCTATTTTCATAGCCTAGCTTGGACGGCCCTGTAACTGACCCAGTAATAGCGTCGCTACTCGCTAGTATCTATGAAAAACAAATAAATAAAAACTTAACAGGCATAAAAATTAGTCCCAATTTTGGTCACCGGGTCATATTAGTTTGTGGGACTATACATTGTCAATTACCTGTAACATTTTGCAGGCAAGCACACAAGACGGCTCAACAATACTAGACCGAGCCGTGTTCGAACACAACCTGCTCTCAGCCAGCAAGTTGTACAATAACATCACGTTTGAAGAGCTCGGCGCTTTGCTGGAGACCCCGCCGGCGAGGGCCGAGCGAATAGCATCGCATATGATCAGCGAGGGACGGATGAATGGCTACATCGACCAGATTAGTGCTGTTGTGCATTTTGAGAGTAAGTACGAAGTACTAGCCGTATTATGTAAAACTCTGCATCAATCATCATAGTTAAGCCCACTTTAATTGATTTAGTTAAATATTTTGATGCTGTCCCTTTTTGGCAACTACAATATGCATTTGCCAAAAAGGGACAGCATTACAAAATTTAACTAAATCAGTTTAAATGTCCTTGTGCAAGGCGGCCCTTAGTCTCAATAATGTTGTGATTGGCCATGCTACAAACAAATGTACAAGACTTGGATTTTAAAAACTAGCGCCATCTAGTCAACATGGTTGAAATGACTTAGTAAAATTACAGTGTTGCTATTACTAAAAAACTACATCTTATATTATTTTTCTGACGGACGTGGCCACTAACTAATATTTGAACAAGACTGTAATTTTACTAAACCATGTCGACTAGATGGTGCTAGTTTTCATGGTCCAAGTTTATTTGTTCAGACGACAGCATGCTCGAACTGTTTAAGGAGTTCATACATGCTTTTTGACGTGCAGGGATCTATGAACTCCATTAACAGGTCGAACTATACGTTTCACGAACGATTACGATTGCGATTTCCTTACACAATTGGGGGAGAGCCCGTGGCTTTCATAACAATAGGTTTAATTTATTTTTCATCCCACCATCTCGGAAAGAGTATTTTTAATCTTCGATATCTGAATGCAAAAGCCGTTATTATCCTCTTGAGGATTTACTTTATAAATTGAATTTAGAACATCGTGTGCACGTTAGTAAATATCACTCGTCTATGAAGTTTGTGAATTCAAAACATCATTAAAACCTATTTACTTCTACCTCTATGGTGCCGAATTTCCATACAACCGTTTTTCATTTGTTAAAAACTCACACTCGTAACCTTCTTGGTGTACTTTTTTAATTTGCTTTGCGCACCATTTTCTTTCACGTCATGTCATTTCCTCGCTGAGGTGGGATGAAAAGTTACGTGTTGCACTCGAGTGAAAAGATTTTTCACCTCGTGCTCTTTTGATTCCCTCGCTGACGCTCGTGATTCAATTTTAGAATCCTTCGCTTGCTCGGTCATCAAAATTGAGCACGCGGTTAAAAAACAGCTTTTCACTCTTGTATAACAAATAACTATTTCTCAGCTGGATCGACAGTAAACCTAAGGCCGAAAGTACATTTACCAGACCCTTTCTTTCTTTATTATGTTCCTTATTTTAATATTTTGGTAGTCATGTATTACAATATTTTGAATTTCCCTAGCTCGTGAAATCCTGCCGCAATGGGACAAGCAAATCCAAAGTCTTTGCTACCAAGTCAACGGTCTCATCGAGAAGATCGCGGCGGCAGAGCCTGAGTGGATGGCCAAACTCATGGAGGAAGAGATGATTCAGTAACTTTCAAACTCGTATATAACTGAGCTATAATAAACTTAATTTTTACATCTAGACTTTTTTTGCCTTCACGTCAATATTCTGAACGAAATTCCCCCATTCAAATCAAAATCAAATGTTTTTTTATTCAAATAAACTTTTACAAGTACTTTTGAAATGTCAAGTGAATCTACCACTGGTTCGGAATGTCATTCCTACCGAGAAGAACCAGCAAGAAACTCGGTCCCTCGGGAGCTCATTCCCCCATTAGTAGCTCTAGGCGAATTGGGGATTTGTGAGCTTTTACACTTTACCCCATTTATGGAGATCTTCAATGGGGAAAAGTGGAATAACCCAATATCCGGCTTCATCCATTCATACGAGTATATAAGTTGCAGAAAATTAATACCAACACTATTAAAAAAAAAGAGTTTATTTTCACAATCTTACGAAGAGAATAAAATAAAGTTACTATAAAAAGCATGGATGTGGAAGTAGTTCTATAGGACAAGGAAATGGGTACAAATCATGAGAGATGTTAGTAGTATGAATGAAACAAAAACAAATATTATACTGATTTCAACAGACTATTCATTTAATTATCATTCAATCAATAGTATACACATCGTAGGTGTATTATTTACAAGATGATACAGATATTAAATATTTAAATAAAATTCGCAAATGGTGACCGGCGCGCGTGTGCTTCGAACATTTACAAGGAACGCTACATTTAGGAAAGCACTTCTCACTGATAAAGTTATTTTAAAATATCTTCATTATTTCAAATAAACTGTTCAACAGTTTTTTTCTGAGCTTGATATTTTCAAAACAAAGATCTTTCATTAGTTATGAAAAACAGTTACAGTCAATGCTGGTATTTAAAAAATAACCTTAAACAGTGAACTGCGCTTTATGGGTACATTTGCACCCATTAAGTCATGATAAAAGAATTAAGGTCGCGTTAGACGGACAAAATACTGTATAGTAAGAGACACTTGGAAAGTATGGTTTTATGTGATACATACGCTTTCACAATATAACAGTTAACGTGGTATTATGTATTATCTACATATCTATAAGCCGGCAGCTCAGTAAATGCCTAGGGTTCGAGCTCTAGGGCCACGCCCACTTTGTGTCCGCCCGCGTTGAAGTTCTGCCCGTCGATGGCTGCAGACAGCGTCAAGGTAACACCTGGAAATATGTTATATGTTAGAACTTGGTATAACTTAGGCTTTCAAGACAAATTAGTTAGCACTAATTGCTCTAACATTATGCTTTCGACAGAGATAACAAAATGAGATAAAAAAATAGCTATTTATGCAACTGTATCGTAATGAGGGTCATTTTAATTCGAGTGCTGTTTTTTAAAAATTAAAAATAGGATAGTACGAGAATTAAAATGACTAATTACGTACAGTTGCATACAAGATTTTATCTACGACAAGGACGTCTTCGGGTGCCACCATCCGCCATGATGTAGGTATGGCTCCTCTACATACTAAGAACTCTGTGGTTGGGAAAGTGCCAGAACCCAGAGCCGCTAAGCTATAGGTATCCTATTTATGAAGATAACCATATCGATACAGCTACGACTCATAACGATACAGCTCCCATACAACGAACTGTATCGTTATGAGAAGCAAACACGAAAGAGGGTTCAATTCGATATAGTTGTCAAATTCGAAATTGGAACTTTTCGATGCTGGAGTGTTATATGATGCTACTGTCGCAGAGGTGATCGTACGTTGTCAGACGTGGTGTCAACCCATGGCCTCGAGGGCGTATATACTAGTCTAGTCTAACCGACCTCCCATTCGTCCCAACGTCATAGGAGGCGCCCTTAGGAAGGACTTTGCCCCGGCGAAAAGAGCCCTAGGGCTCGATGACTTCGGGGTAAAACTTAGTAGCTGACTATAAGAGAAAGAAAATGTATGCTCACAGCTCTCTCTCTTGCCCCTACAGTAATATACAAAACGTAACTCTCTCTCTTTCTATCTCCACTAACTTATATCTCCCTCTCATCTTCCGTTCGCTTCGCCCGATCACACTTTTCGTAACGCTCTCGTCATGCATACACCAACCAGCTTACTCCCCAAGTCAAGTGTGCGTAAATAAGTTTTACTTCAAAAAAAACGCCGAACAGGCTTAATAGGCCTATTACACTGCAATTTTTACAGGGACCCTTACACTTGGGACTTGAATCAGTGTAGTGTATTAAGATTTAAGGAGAAAGGGTTCCTAATTTTATTGCTCTGCAATAAACGACGCTCTAAATAGCGGCCACGCCCACCCTTACCACAGGGCCCTGTGAAAAAAGCAGTTTAATTAAGTTAAGCAGGCCTATTAAGGCAACAGCGCTCAACACTACGCCAGGGAGGTCGTCAAAACGTCGTAACGACTTCGATAAGTGTACAGTGTACCTAAATTGAATAAATACACTTTGACTTTCATGCTTCTCGTACCTGGACGCAGCTTCTGTTGGTATCCGAGGCCGATGAGCGACTTGTTGTTGAGCTTGGCGTGCAACGAGGCGTCCGCGTCCAGCGCGAACTTGGCGCCCACGCCGAACAGCGTGTCCGCCGAGCCCGACGCCCACTTCATGCTCACGCCGCACTCCAGCTTGTCCGACACCTTCTGGTAGATTGAACCACCAAACTCCTTGCCGTTGTCACTGGTGTAACAGATCAAACAATCAAGACATAGTCAATATCTACTCCTAGGCAAGACCGGCATTCCAGCATCCTGATTGAGTTTAAGGATCGGAGGTGCGATTGTGTAAGAATTGCCGATCAAATCCTCAAAGTTCAGCGTCAAAGTAAAAATAAACCATAACTGCATTGAATTAGAGCTCAATTTCGTGTATCCATTATCATACGTTTAGGTATGTATGATACCCTAAACGGATGAGAATGGATGGCAGTACCTACCATACTTAGAGCAGGAATTACTTGGCAAATGATATTAAAAATATTTTAAAATACTAATGCTGAGATCTATAGAGCGGACTTTGACTTGACTCAGACTTTACTTAGAGTTAAAACGAGATGGACTTATGTGAGTAACATAAATCTGTCTCGTTTTAACCATGTCTTAAGTCTAAGCAAAGTCAAAATTTGCTCTATAGATCTCAGCATAAGAATACTCAGTCCCGCAAATACCAGGATCCCATGGAATACTGAGATTGAAATTTAACTGAACTGCATTCCCCACATACTGTCAACAGCTTCAGATTTTTCTAAATACTGTTTTCTTACTGTTTTAAACAGGCAAAAATGGCAGAGATTTTAATTTGGCAAGATAATTTTGTTGTATCTTACAAATAGCTGCAGTTAGAACTTGTGAAACTTAGTCATACTAATATTATAAATGTGAAAGTGTTTGTTTGTTTGTCCTTCAATCACGCCGCAACGGATCGACGTGATTTTTGGCATGGGTACAGTTGAGGACCTGGAGAGTGACATAGGCTACTTTTTATTCCGGAAAATTAAGGAGTTCCCGCGGGAATCAAAACTTATTCCACGCGGACGAAACTTATTCCTCGCGGGCATCAGCTAGTACTAAATAATTTGTCTTAAACAAAAATGAGCAGCAAAGATTAATCTTCCTAAAAACAAACAAGCTTAAAATTTATCTGTGAAATTTGAACTACATTATGTAACATTCAATCAATACCTTCACAGTTCAGTGATTGGCCTGCAAGGGTATGTATCAAATTTCACATAACTTTATAATTTCATTTTGCTTTTTAAACAATACCAATAGCAACACAAGTAGTGCTTCAGTATGGCTGCCATACAATATTCTAATGATTGAAATAAATTATTTGAAATAAACTATTCTTAAAATTTCCACTTGGCACCACAATAGCCTAAAATATGTGAGAGTATAGAAAGTTATGGTAATCTTACACATTGGTGTGGAGGGCAAAATCATTGGTCTGGTAACCAAAGGCAAAGTTGTTCTTGGAGAACTTTGTCTTCTGTGTGTCGAACTGTGTGTGTGCTCCGGCCAGCCAGCCCTGGTACTTCAGTACTGCTGCCACATCAACAATTGGCCCCGCCAAGTCAAGGTCTAGGTTGGTGTTGACAGCTACAGTGTCATTCGCAAAGGAGGTCTTGAGTTTACCAGTCTTGCTTCTGCAAAGTAAAATATATTATTATGCATTACAAACTACATACATTACATACATCATACATACATCTACATATATACATTATAGATATTAGATATAGATTTATGAAACGGATACAATCATGATACAACCAATGAAATATTGTCAAACAATAATACAATAAATGAATCAATAAGAATTAGTCATCTTGTTACCCTGTCTGTGGTGCAAAGGTGCCTTCGAGTGTAACCTTGAGTCCAGCGGCAATCTTATCCTGGATGGTGATGTCTGTGGCAAGTGTATTGTCCGTGTTCCATTTCTCCGTGAACGTCAGGCCGTAGTCTTTTACTGCATATTTAGATGAGAGGCTGCCGAAGACCTGCATAAAAACATATATATGGGTTTACTGACTGAACTAGGTTTGTATGTCAAGGTTAATGAGATCTATACATGCAAATAGACCCTTTTACTACTTTTATCTATTCTGAAGATGATTTTTATGCACATATATAACTGTCTTTTTAAGTTGAGGTTACAAGGTGAATATTTCAGGTTCTTACATCATGAAAACAATGTAAGAATTTAAATAATCCTGTTTAAATACTGCTAGCAAGATAATTAATGATGGAAAAGATTATGTTTTCAACACAAAGTAAACAACTGAGACATCTTTGTAAAATGTATATACTTATATACTCAGTCTGGGTTACTTTAGTCTTCACATAAGTAATTATAAATATGCTACTAGCATTATCATATTTGAATATGATATTTTACCTTTCCACTTTCTTGGTTGGAGGTGATGCCACTGCTGAACTCAACACCAGACTCACTCTTGGTCTTCAGGTCGAGTTTGAATACTCCGAAGTGGTAACCCTTTGAGAAGACATCACTGGATTTCTTCCCCAGATCAGCATAGTATGGGGGAGCCATTCCCTGAAAAAATACCTCAATTTTAATTGATACAAATGCTTAGAATTTATTCAATTTGCCAAAGTAATAAGATAAATCTGAAATGCCGAGTACAACAAGGAAATCCCATTCAACTACCTATTATGAAATTCAGAGGGCATTGAACTCCTTAGGTAGTGTTCAATGAATCCAAAAATCAGTTCATCCCCTACAAATCGCATTTTCCGATAGTCAAGTGGCAGAACGAAACAGTTCGTGCCAGCTGTGTCAGGGTCATCAAATTCGCATTATTCTATTTACATGCCACTGTAGACTAACGGTATTACATAACACATGCAAGGATTACTACACAGCAATTATGCAAATCCTTACAGGGAACTTAGCATTTCCTCAACCTTACGGCCGAAAATCGTTATTCTATGATGACCGTAAACTTGACCTTTGTCAAAACGGGCTAAAATAGGTTTCCAGAGGCTCTAATCACATGCTAACGAGGTCCCCCTATCATGGCTTATAATCTTGTAATCATGCAAGTTTTGGCCGTAAAACAACTGCGACATGTATAAAACATTATAATTAACACCTGAATTGTCTTTTAATTGCATATTTGGACTAAATTAACGGCTAAATCACGTGTGTGACGTAGTTAAAGTTCCCCGGTTAGTGAACATTTTGGGTAACCTAAGTAACCTAATAAGAATTTTACACCATAACTAAAATTAAACTTATGACAAATATGAAAGCTTAAATACTCACTGTAGCTTATATTATTACACTTATCGAAATAAGATATGTAGAATTCAGAGAATTCTTGGCAGTAACTTCACCTGCACCGCACCACAAGACAATTCAGATTTGCGTAAATGTCAGCAAGAGGGCGTTTGCTCACCGGATATAACGTTATTGACATACTTTGCAACTATCTTTTAAATTCAGGACATAAATAATTACAAGTTGTCATATTAAATAAACAATAATTTATATTATAATGTTTTGAATTATTTTGAGCGAATGTTTTAATGGGACCAGAAATATATCTGTTATTTAAGATTCAATTTGACCGATATGTGATGCGGCAACTTCATGCGCAAAACCTCAAGATATAATAAATACAGCAACAAATAATATCTACTATCATATATTATATCGTATCTACTAACACATATTTTATTTAAAATATTTTTTAAATAAATACATAATTAAGAGTATTTTCATCAAGTGATAAAACAATGAATATAGGAGGTTAACTCGTCACTTCAGGCGGAAGACGGTAGTTCCCGCTAAGTTTAAACTACGCATTACGCAAGTCGCATGAAAATTTTTATCATACCTATTTTAAAAACATTGTGTAATAATAAAGACGATGTTATAAGCTTCACAAGTATCCAAAACCTTAATTATCATTACGATTATTATATACAAAAAACTTTTTACACACTGCGATTACCGTTTAATTAATGCACACCCTACAGTCTACAATCACAGGAAAGCTTGCTGCTTGGGAAATACCATTTTAATTATTAAGAAAAATAAGATATACTTACTACAAAAATCTATAGTTATTTTTACGAAAAATATACACCGTCCAAATGATCATTCATAGGCATGGTGCCCAAGACACTGGAGCGCTATTGCCTCTCTGAATTCCCAGGCTAAGCCGTTGGGCTATATAAACGCCAGCTCTTGGGACCAACTTCTGAGAAACAACAATGCTTTAAATGTTTTGTGTCCGATGACCATGGGACCAGAGTCTCTGTACTGCATGTATGTCTGTCTCTGTACTGCATATCTGTTTATCTAATTTGTAGACCTACTTACCTGTTACAAACAATTTTAAATTATTAGAAGCCAACGTTAGAAGCTTACTTGATGACATGACGATTCAGGCATAAAAAACGATTCTTCATTGGATTCACTCTCATCGTCATCGTTTTCACAGGGACACTGGATTCTGAGGCCTGATTCGTCTTTACAGACTGTCATCTCACCTAAAGATCCATCCTGCCGAACAAAAAAACACATAGGTACTTACCTAAAGCCCATTTCATCATTTCAACCTATTGCCGGCCCACTACTGAGCACTGCAGATCTCCTCCCAGACTGAATGGTCCATTTTATATGTTATCCTCATAAAAATATCTTTATTACACGTAAAACTTCCCATTAGCGATTATGAAATTAGAATCATTAATTAGTCTTGAAACAGGCAATTATTGTCTTGTTGCCTTTATGAGGTGAACACCCACTCTCAACACAATAAAATTATAACATAGGTACCTACATAATAATAAGTAGTATGAATTATAATATATATTCTCATGCCTATAATATGGGGCTCTTGACTTTTCAAAGGGCGGATATAAGCAAATCAACCCTTCTCCTTACTCAAAAGTCGGCATCGCATTGGCGGTTCCTCTGGTGCTACAATTTACAAATGTTCTTGGGTGGCGGTAATCGCATAACATCAGCTAACCCGCCTGCTCGACAAATTATAAATAAATATTTACTCCTACTACTAACTTATAATATTGTTCTGCTTACTATAGTTACTATAACCTTTACAGCTCTGGGTTTCTGCACTTCTGAGCCTGTGTTGTTCTACCAAATCTCAATTCTCAACATCAACACTCATATAGTCGGTCAATGGAGATATCTAGACAGAGGAATCCTGCGAGGTCTCACTGGGCAAGACGGGACTTACTTATAACTACGTACCGACCGGCAGATGTCGGCGGCGTTCATGTAGTTTCATATATGTAAACTAGTACCTATACTAGTTTAGGTCCGAACTAATAAACCGACATCAGCTAAGAACAGGTTCTCAAGTATAGATCATTCTATACTTATGACCGGTCTATTCAGTACTTAGGTATTCTGTCACCATTGCATTAGTGCCATGACCGTAAAGCTAGCTCGTCCTCACATCAAGGGTGTCGTCTAACTTAGGTACTTATTACTTTTTACGATGTGGCACCTGCGATCAAAAATTCTAGGCACTGTAGAATTAAAATTAATTGGTACTTACGGGGCGACGACATATCGTAGTCTCCGTGAAGACTGCAGCACCCACTGTGGGAAATGTAAACCAAGTCGAAAGATCGTCAAAATTAAAAACACTACTCAATACATTCTTAAAAATTGGCATAATTAAAGAAAAAACATATAAGAAATTGTCATTTACTAATATAATAAAACATCATATTTAATTGTGCGATCGAGTCTAGATTACTGAAAATTTTAAATGCTAAAATCTATATGGCTTTTACCTGATGCACTTCGAATGCCTTCAGGCGACGAAGTAAACAAGAATATCTTGAATGATGATAGATTTTGTTGCACAAACTGAATTATAGTAAATACACAATGCTAATCTGCTGATAATAATGTTTTGTTAGGCGCACGTTATCTTTTAAAGACCAGCTGATTAATTATTATTGCAGGTATGTCGTCTAGGTACATACATACCTAAGTACGTAATATATTTGTAATCCAAGATCGATATTTAACTGGCTATTGATATTTTTTTTTGATATAGGTAGGTACCAAATAACAATATAATATAATTGCATCCCTTGCAATCCCTAGGTTCTCCCAAGGACTAAGAAATTACTCAATTTACAACATTCATTCATAAGGTTTTGCAAAGTTTTTTTTTATTATGTAGGTACTTATTATAATCTGATTGCTTACTTTGCAAAGCTACTTTGAGCGGTTGTTAGTACAAACTATTAACGCATCTATAGTATGGGTAAGTACCTAAGTATCTACAAGCAACTTTGTTTGTTTTTAATCAAAAATAGCATTGTAATTTATACACCTATAGAAAGATTTCTCGAGTATTCTGGCTAGCGGTTCTCGAACTCGAGCGTACGCTTATTTTCGGACACTCCAAAGCTAAAGACATTTCAGTCTTCAATCTTCGTTTAGGCGTCCCACAGCAAGTGCGTTTAATGTGTAAACCAATCGAAACTATTCGCGAAAATGGCAGACGTGTGCAAATATGATGTATTAAAAAATGAAAAATATGGTCGGTATTTGGTCGCTAATAAGGATTTGGAATGCGGCGAATTAATTTTTATAGACACTCCCGTCGTTGTAGGACCAAAGCCAGGCAAGTATTTTATAGTTGAATCTGTCGCATATGGAATGTGCGGATTCAATTTATTTTTTATAGCCAAAAGGAAAATGGAATTTCCTGATGCATGCCCTAAATTATATGTGAGCAAAAATATCCAGAAATAGACTGCTACTCTGGATCTGGGTATGGAAAGTAGGTAATTAGTCGCAGAATTAGATTTGGTCCGTACCTAATTTGCAAGCCTACCTCAACATAGCACTAACTGAGAGCGTTTCCTCATGGTCTTATAATTTGCTCCATCTTAAGCCTAGTTAGTACTTAGTAGGACCATGAGTGGAAATAATAGATATTCCTACGGATTAAAATAGTAGGTAAATCTACAAAAGCAAGGAATCTAGATCATTTTGCTAGCACCTACTAGCAAATTAATAAGGCGAAAATTAATAGAATTTTGATTTTGAATTCTTTCAAACTTTCAAGCCAATCGTATTCGTAACTTAACTTCATTTGCTTGAGTAGGTACATGGCCGTAATAAAATACCAATTTTATTAGGACACCCAATAATGAACTCTAGCTACCACTACTGGAGGGCTCTAGTTGCGGACAAGACACCGTGTCTGTCCGTGTGATCTGCAGGGCGACCGCGTAACTTTTGCATCAATCATTGATACGAGTACATCTCAATCACCTCTGATTGGTTAACACTCTTCCACTATTAGACGAAATCCATTGACGCAGCAAGAATAACATAAATTCAGCCAATCGGAGGTGATTGCGATGTATCAATGATTGATGCAAAAGATATATGCGGTCGCCCTGCCGTGCTGCCGGTCACTAGAGCCCTTCGACCATAGATGTTATATATTTATACTCTATGCCTTCGATTTTCCTCATTGCGGCATACTGTGGCCAGTGGCTTTAATTAGACGAGGCCTTAAAACGTGTTACTCGAACTGTTTATACATGCTTTTTGACGTGAATGCTTCTATGAACTCCATAAACGACGGATTATCCCACAGAGTACTTTGATTATCCGTTTGACAAGCGTGAAGCGATTATACTATTACGCTTACCTAATACCTTATACAATCGGGGGGCTGATAGGCTTCAGCAGTTAGTGGCATGTAATACTAAATAAGTATACCATGAATAATTGTTTAGTACTTAAATGATTTTTCTTTATACTTTAAGATTCTCCACCATTGTGCTTGGGCTGTTACTGTCCCTTGGAAAACACACTATGCTCGCGCTGTGGCTGGCCGATATGCGGCAGCGAGTGTGAACAGTCCCCGCAGCACTTGTTGGAATGCGATGTGTTTTCACAAGTGAAAGTACGCTTTCAACCTGTAGAAGATTGGACTGCCCCTTGCCCTCAACTTGATTGTATTACTCCTTTGAGGTAACGTAAAATCGTAACGTATTCAACTGATAAACTTCAAAGTTCCCGTTATTTTCGAAAATACCTACATTCTCTTGGAGAACGAAGTAGGTATAAGTAAGCTAGCAAATAGTAGGCTTGTGTTTATCGCCAAGAAACATTATTTTATTTATGGTTTGTATTTGTAAGAGTTAAAGGAAAATATTCAACTAAGTACGGCAACCAATCTCAATAAGTTACGTTTAACACAAGTAAAATAATAGAGACTGCTCTCTACAACATAACTCTCATAGTCCGATATGGGACGGTAATCTAAAACGACATAGAGAGCGTAAGGTCGGTACTTGCGTGCTCTCCAAGGCGGAGAGCACAAAGTGTGCAATCTACTGCAGTACTGACCAACTTTTGTACCTTTTATATTTTAATCTCTACAGGTTGTTCCTAGCCAAAGAGAAGGATCCGGAAAGATGGAATCGAGATGTGGAAATAATGGAAACCCACGCGGAGGAACGAAAGAAGCGACCTACTTGGGAGGCTGACCAGAATAACATTGTCAACTATCTGATAGATCGATGCAACCTCGGAGACCGGTGCACTCGAGAGTTGATGACACAGATCTGTGGAATTTTGGAGGTATGTACTATGTAGGAAGAATAATTCCATGGTCAGGCATCGCGGTAAGTCAGCGTCATCGCGCCGTGGTAGCAAAAATAACCCCTAAGGTCAGCCCGCTACCATCTTCACTTACCACCAGGTGATATCGCAGTCAAAGGCTAACTTGTAACGGATATTTAAAAAAGGCGCTACAGGTATTGACGTAACGTTTAAATTGTAATAAACCGAATCTTATAGGTACGACTCACGTGCCCACTGTAGACTTGCGCTGACTTGAGTAGTAATGAAGCAGTCATTAGGTACTTGCCATCGCGGTGGACTATGGCCTAACCCTTCTTATTCTGAGAGGAGAATTGTGCGCTCAACAGTGAGCTGGGTATGGGTTAAAATTATGATGATATTACGGGTTATTTCATAAATTCTTAGGTGAATGCCGTGGAAATTCCATCACGAGGTGGTTTCAGCATACGCGCAGTCTACCCTCGCCTGGCCATCGCCGCCCACAGCTGCGTCCCTAACATCGTTCACAGCATCTTTCAGAGCGATTACCAGTAAGTTTATAGACCTGCAGGATTAGCATGAGCACAACGAGATATCACGCGAAGGGAGAGAGAAATGTTGTCCTTCCCGGTTAATTTTTCGTTTACCCTAACATGCACAAAATGCGATAAGTATATTAGGTACTTACAAGAAAAAATAGTCAACATGTAAGGGTTCGTAGATAAAAATACCCTCAGTTAAGAAACTACTTTTATGTTTTATCTCTACTTTAGACGTAACTAGACAATTAGCCATGTTAGCTTCGGTAGACAAGTAGAGATAAATTTGTATCACCTGCAGGCCGAGCATGGGAGGGGACAAAAATCTTATCCCCCGATTATATCCACTGACAAGAGATCAAATTATGCTAGAGCATGGCAACAGGGGAAAGGAGAAGTATATCCCTGTTTGACGTGCATAGGACGTAGGTTTAAGTTTATTTTTATACCATTAAATTATAAAAAAGATGTCTCGAGCCAACTGGGACATCTTATCCTTTCCCCGTGGATAAAATCTCCCCGCCCATGCTCGGCCTACAGATCTGGGGACACGGGAGTGTCCCCGCCAAAGACGAGCCAAAGGAAACGGGGCACTACCTACCTTTTCTCGAAGCGTTTCGTCGAATTTTCGAACCGTCATAGCTTCGGTCCGAATGACGCTAGAAAGCTGAAATTTTCAGGATAAGATGTTGTTGGGGGACTTACCGAATATACCAAGTTTCAATTTTTTAGCATTTATAGTTTCAGTTTATTGATTACCTAAAATACGTCGATTTCGTACTCACTCACTGATGATCATCAACTGAAAAAAGGTACTTCCTGAAGTGCTAGAAGACTGAAATTTGGTATGTAGGCTAGAATTTGCATATAAACAACAGGAAAATTAAGAAATCTGAATCTTTTCATCTCCAACCCCTCGTATAGGGGGTGCAAATCTGACAGCATTTCCTTGTATTTTAGAACAGTCATAACTTCGGTACGGAACATGGTAGAAAGCTGTAATTTTCAGGATAACATGTCGTTGACAGATTTATTAAACTTACCAAGTATCAATCATCTAGCATTTATGGTTTCAGATTTATTGGTACTTGAAATACGTAGTTTAGGTTTTTTTTTTCACTTTTACGAAAAAAATCAAAATCTCTAGGACTCTAGGGTGGGCCATGAAAAAAGGATTAGCTGAAGTACAGGAAAATCAGCTAAAAAAAATCAAAAAATCTAGGGCGCCTGCCAAAAATAAATGAAATCCCACCAAAAACATTTCATGTAAAATTGGTTGCCAAAGACTCACAAGTGCATAATGCTTTCACTGTTAAAAAGTTATGAGATCTCTAATTAGAGCCAAGCCCGAAGGTGAGCTCCTCTTTGTGCTGCGCATCATAACCCACGGAGTCTGTCTCAAGTTCAAAGTACATAGTTCTAAATGCTCTTTACTGTGTACCAAACTAATAATATTAAATAACATGTAAGTCTATATATAAAACTTGTCCCTAGAACCTCTACATCTTGGTAAAAAGGTACGGCTTGGCCGTTTCGTATATGTCGCCCTAACTATTCCTTAATGACTTAAATGTTATGTCAGGAAATGTTCGACGAATATTAAACGGCCAAGCCATACCTTTTTACCAAGATGTAGAGGTTCTAGGGACAAGTTTTATATATAGACTTACATGTTATTTAATATTATTAGTTTGGTACACAGTAAAGAGCATTTAGAACTATGTACTTTGAACTTGAGACAGACTCCGTGGGTTATGATGCGCAGCACAAAGAGGAGCTCACCTTCGGGCTTGGCTCTAATTAGAGATCTCATAACTTTTTAACAGTGAAAGCATTATGCACTTGTGAGTCTTTGGCAACCAATTTTACATGAAATGTTTTTGGTGGGATGATATTTTTATTATATCAAAACTCTACCACCGCTTCGGAAAGTGAAATTTGCCAACTTACTCTTGACAATACTGTTATTATCAGGGTGCAAATAAGAGCAGCAATCCCTATCAAGACCGGCGATCTCCTCCACTTGAGCTACACTCACGTGCTATCCCCCACCCTCGTTCGCCGGGAACACCTGCTGGAGTCCAAGTTCTTCAGTTGCGACTGTCCACGTTGCGCGGATCCCACTGAACTCGGCACTCATTTGAGTACCCTCAAGTGTACCAAATGTGACAATGGCGTTATACTCTCCAGCAATCCTTTGGGTAAGTGCAGAATTGGTACAAAGATGTTCTTTCACGGTTAATTTCATTAATTTTACTATCGATAGGTCGAAAATCTTATACCATCCTTCTTGAGCAACTTACGAAGCCGGTGGTCCACCGAATTTACCTATATAGTAGCAAAAAAGGCAAAAGTAGGGAGCCTTCTGATGGGCCAAGCCAGCATTATATCGGCTTTAGAATGGTAGTCTCCTAAGACCGCAACCGATACAGGGTTTTGAACTGGTTACGTTTTGAACCCCTTAGCGCCATTCGCACATTTCAATTGTATGCTGCAGATGCTCATGGTATTTTTTTTTTCAAATAAACAGATAACGAAGCATCCTGGAACTGCACAGATAAGAAATGTGGGTTCAAGACATCCGGCGCCGCGATGCGCAAGATGCTGGCCGTGGTCCAGGCAGAACTGGACCAGCTAGACGCGCTGGAGCCCGGCGCGCAGGCTATAGAGATGCGGGAGGCGGCGCTTCACAAGGTACCCTCACATTGCTCCTACTACTTTAAAGACGAACAGACCTTCTTAAACTGCAATAAGCACATATTTACCCAACAGACGTTGGAGCACGGATGAAATAATAGTTCCGTTAAGAATGGATGGTCCCAAGGTGATGGAAATTGGAAAACGTAGTGTTGACAGATCCCTGATCCCTACTAAGATAGGGCTGTCTACGACGACGTCTATCCTTGAAATCACGGAGTAAACTTGATACTATCTAAATATCATTATATCTAAATATCATTCAGTGCTTTTTTAAAGTAAAAAATAATAATAACCATAAGTGTCATAGATGTATTTCGCTAAAATTTTTGTAACACCGTATCACGTCTTATATTTTTTAAACGTAACGTTCTGAAGGTGTACTTTGTAGGTACCAATTTTGAATAAATATAGACTTTGACTTTGTTTTTGAAAATTTCACACAGAATCTTACTTCGTTTCTATAGAGCGCTCCGTAGTCCCTATAAGTTCTCTAAGCTAAGGTAGTATTTTAATTTCAGTACAAATCCGTGTTCCACCCGAGCCACGCCCTCCTGCTGTCAATTAAGCACGCCCTCGCGCAACTGTACGGGCGCGTGGAGGAGTACTCCATTGACGAGCTGCCAGACCTCGTGCTGGAACGGAAAGCTGAGTTCTGCCGCCTTTTGCTGAAGACCCTCGATGTCATATCGCCGGGGGATAGCAGAATGCGAGGTAGGTTTCACTTTTAGAATTTAAAAAAATGCTCCTTTTGGCATACATTCGCTTGTAAAGTTTGTTCTTACTACACCGCTATTAAAACCACGCTATTATAAAGAAGACTTTCGCCACCCTTGGGTGCAAAATAAAATATTGCAGCCTATCTACAAAAGTGTGCGGTAACATGGCCGCCATCTTTGTCGATGTATTTTATAGCACCAAGCAGATTAAAAACTCTTCGTTCTAACGACATGACAGACTAAAACCTCTCGTTAACACATTTTTGTTTAACTTTAAATAAATAACGATAAGATTTTTTTTATTTGGGTAATTTTTTCACAGGAATGATGCTGTACGAACTCCACGCACCTGTAATGTACCTAGCAAGGAGCGAGTATAGTGCAGGTCTCATCACTCAAGACAAGCTCAAGGATCGACTGCAGGAGCCCATACAATGTCTAGCCGATGCGGCTCGCATACTGGGCCGAGAGGACCCGCAGAGCCCTGAAGGCATCATAGGCAACATTGCCTACCAGTCCATGGAACAACTGAAAGCTAGTCTTGAATCTTTGTAGGCTTTAACTTTAAGGGTTATTTTTTTTAATATCTTTTTTATTTTATTTGAGGGTAGTTTACTGTGTTACGATTTACGATTGTAATGAATATAAACGTATCAAACATTTTGTAGTTTGATTATAGACTTATATTCTTCTGCTTAGAACTACACTAAGATGTACCTACCTATCCTTGAGAGTCATCGACCTATTACTGACTTCACCTATTAGCAGCTTTAGGTTATTGACAATTTATAAGATGATAATGACACTCAAATGAAGATGAAGGATATACTACAAGTGCCTATTCAATGTCTAGCCAATCCATCGAACAAACTGTTAAAGTATTGGATAGAGGCAGGCGTTACTTTGCGGAAGTCCATCATAATGAAGGAACCAGAAGTTTAATTTGCTATAATCCATAATAAATAATTAAACTTCTGGTTCCTTCATTAAACTGTTAAAGGTATTTTTTCATTAAATAAATTAATTTGACATATTAAATACATACAAGATACATTTTGATTTATTGTATGAAAGTTTCATTTATTCTGACATGATACGATTCAAAAGTATGTATGTATACTATTAGTCTGATTAATGGTAATGCTCATTCATCAGACTAATAGTAAATCAATAAAAAATGGTATTACCTTATTAAACTTGTTTATTTGTACATGACATAAATTAGAAAGTTATCTTTTTCGGCTTCTTAGACACTGGTTCCTCAGTCACTTGTTTAACACTTTGTCCTATACCTTCAATATTGTCGTAGCTCAAAGTCTGCAGCTTGATAGAAGTGCTCTCTTTTTTCTCATTTACCTGTGAAATAAGCATAATTTGTATTAACAATGAAAGCAGTAACCTGTAATGGAAGCTCTATGATGTTCTGATGAATCAAGAAATCAATGAGGCCAATTCTAATTCAATTGGGCCTTTTTCGAGGAAAAGGTGGTGATCCTACGGACGCGAGCGACATCGTCCCCCAGACTTACTATCCGAACTTACTATCTGTGGGCAGATCCAATCACTAAGTAAGGAGATGACTCTGGTGTCAAGTTCAAATACAACTAAACAACGGATTGTGTTAACACATATATTACAGTTAACACAAAGTACACGTTGATGTGTAATACGTTTATTCGGGTGCTGCATGTTGAACGCCCACTCTAGTGGCAACACGCCATAATATCATAACATCATCGTCATCAGCCACTGTAGCCCTTTCAATTAGTGCTAACGTGCTCTTTCCTCTTTCAGACGTCATAATATGGCATCTGTCAAATTAAAGAATACTCCCTGTGGAAGGGGACACCACTAGATTTAAGTTTAGTTTAGAGATAGTGTTAAACAGAACTGGCCACAATATCTACTTGTTCATGTACGAAAGAAAACTTCATTGTCATAATTTCAACCCATAGCTAGTGTGAATTGGCAATGGGTTGAGATAATGATGCTCTTCATTCTAGGTTGTAGGGAATTCATTCAATGAAGTCTGCCATTCCACACTTGGACGCTATGATGGCCAAGTGTGGAATAGTGGACTTCATACACCTGTGCCAATTGAACGAAAATTTCTCTGCCATCACGTTTCCATGTGTTGCTGCATGCTATCCAATGCAAGCGATATTTAACTTCTTAGAATGCATATAAAAAGTGAGTTAACTACTTACTGTTGGACAATCCTTTCTCAAGTGAGTAACATCTCCGCAAAGTTTGCAGCACCCACCATTTGGATACAAGCCCTTTGGATTATCGGGACATTGCCTCGCTATATGACCCTGGCAAATACAAAGGTTTAGATTTAAATAAATGAAATCACATGAATGTACAGATTTTTTTCTCATATACAGACTGCTGGGAGACAGTAATAGAGGTTAGTCAAGGTACATAATGGTACTGCTCTGACAGACCACATAAAAAAAGGTTACTGAAAGAATTTACGTGGCCACATAGATTCCTCCATGTTATTCCCACTTCACATCACCAGATTGATACATAGGTATGACACTAACTCTACTACTACAGTACAGTACACTAACTAACAAAAAATTCTATTAGTATGGGAGTTTGTATGAAATAATTGATTATCTCTATTTAATAATCAGGAAAAATAATTTCTTTTTGACATAGGCATCATCACTATTGCCTACCAAGGATAGCCATTTTTTACATAAAAAAGTTAGTATCATTTTTAGGGTAAACTAGATGATTCCCGCGACTTCGTGCGTGTGGACTAAGTTTTTTCGATTCCCGCGGGAACTCCTTAATTTTCCGAGATAAAAAGTACTCCCTAGTCCTTCCCTGGGATAAAAACTGTCCCTGTACCGAATTTCATCAAAATCGGTTGAATAGGTGGGCAGTGAAAGCGTAGCAGACAGACAGACAGAAACACTTTCGCATTTATAATATAAGTATGGATATGGATTTTATATTGTATGGAACTTACAGCTTCTTTGCAGATAAAACAAGTAGCAAATCTAAACTCTTTATCCCTCTGCACTTTGCATTCAAACTGTCTATGTTCTGTGGATCCACATTTAAAGCATACACCATCAGTGGCCCCTGCACTTGGTATATTAGACTTCAAGTCTGGACAATCAGACAAATTATGGCCCCCTTTTCGACAGTTATAGCACACATCTCTCTTCAGTCTTGCCAAAGCTTTCTCAGCTCGCCTCCTCTCTAGTTTCATAGTCCTCTGAACTTCACTTTTTGGAATACCTTTCTGTATCATGCTTTTCTTTAATTCCTCAAGTCTTTCAGCATCCTTTTTCATAATAGGGAATCCATCATACCTCACTAATTGTACCTCTTTAGAATTGATAATGAGCTGGAAACTTTTGTCGTTTACGGGTTTCCTACGGCCTTGTTTGTCCTTCTTTTTCTTTAATGGTGCAGGTTGCTTTACCATGCTTGTTTTTTGTTCTGTATTATTTTCTGATTTACTACTTTCTACATTTAAATTAGGTTCAGAAATTTTCTGCTTCTTATTATTTTTATTTTTTCTACCTTCTGTCTTTTGACTAAAATTATGTTCCGTTGGATTTTCTTTTTTCTCAGAGTTGATTACCTCTTTCTCAGAAATATCTGTTACTGTGTTTGATTTTATATCTGTGGACTGCCTTTGCTTCTTTTTTTTCTTTTTCTTCTGTGGAGTTTGGGTTTGATTACTTGTGTCTTGATTTAGTTCAGTGGACAAATATGCAACTTCCTGATGATCATCATCATTTATTTCTTTTTGTGAAGTTTCAAAGTTTTGTTCAACATTATTTGATTTCTTTTTCTTGTTTTTCTTTTTAAATGCTTTATTTATTTTCTCCTTACCATCACCATCTCCACCATTTTGTATATTTTCTTGAGAGTTAACCACACTACTTTGACTTCTCAATTTCTTCTTTTTGTTTGTAACATGATTTCCACTTTCATTTGCAGTTGAGTTTATTTTATTGTTAGTTTGTGCTTCAGGAAATTCACACCATGTGGCTTTTCTCTTTTGAGTCTTATGGTCTTTGAGAAAGTTATTGTAGTTTTCTATTCTTTGCTGTTCTGCCTGGAAAGATTCAATAAAAGACGAAGTATATTAATTTAAGATGATTTTTTAATCACTAAATGTCATATTATGAGATAGCAAAATGTGTTTGGCACAAGGTTAGTGACACATCTTCACAAGGATTCTTATTAAGGGCGTATTTGCAAATCCCTTAAAATATTGGAGTTTTCAGTACATTTTGTGACTAAGTCAAGCAAAATAAGATGGAACTAAAAATTACTATACATAGATTGATCCTATATCTCCAATTGTTGGTAATAACTTTGTAAAAAATCTTTATTTTTAATACTATAAAAATGATTTTCCCTCACCTCTTCACTCAAAATTGACGATTTAGGGGTGACTTTAGGTACATTTTTTACTGTAAATATGCCGATTTTTTGTCATTAAAAAATACCATCTGTTAGTAGATATGTTCACCTCCAAATTTTGGTAAGAAAAATATTAAAAATAGTACGAATTGTACAAGAAATTAAATAAAAATCGCGTGTATTTTTTTCACACACTTTGTTAATCTTAACACAGTGAAAATAAGGGTTATTTTGATCTTACTCGGTCTCTGGTTAGATTTCAAATTATAAATTAGTCAGCGTTTGACCGCCGTCGTGAGTGGACCCTGTCTCGGTTGCAAGCAGTCGCTGATGTCGAAAAACATCGCTGTACGGACACGAAATAGTTGAGCGAACATAATTTATATTTTACGTTATCGACTATGCTGATATATCGATAAGGTACATAATATGTTACCTAATACATAACATAATTTTATTATTTGATAGAATTTAGAAATTTATTAGTCTCTATTCCCCGAGCGTGGTAGTGACCTGAAGGTATACTTCGAGGGCTACTACTGGAACTTCTAGACGCGTAGAGCTAGGTGTATCGAATTTGGGCTCGTTTTGTTAGTTATGATGAGATCTTACCACAGAACTTGGTGGAGTGACCTGAAGGAATACTTCGACATCCACAACTGGAACTCCTAGACGCGTAGAGCTAGGTGTATCGAATTTGGGCTCGTTTTGTTAGTTATGATGAGATCTTACCACAGAACTTGGTGGAGTGACCTGAAGGTATACTTCGACATCTACTACTGAAACTCCTAGACGCGTAGAGCTAGGTGTATCGAATTTGGGCTCGTTTTGTTAGTTATGATGAGATCTTACCACAGAACTTGGTGGAGTGACCTGAAGGAATACTTCGACATCCACAACTGGAACTCCTAGACGCGTAGAGCTAGGTGTATCGGATTTGGGCTCGTTTTGTTAGTTATGATGAGTTCTTACCACAGAATTTGGTATAGTGACCTGAAGGAATACTTCGACATCCACAACTGGAACTCCTAGACGCGTAGAGCTAGGTGTATCGAATTTGGGCTCGTTTTGTTAGTTATGATGAGATCTTACCACAGAACTTGGTGGAGTGACCTGAAGTTATACTTCGACATCCACTACTGGAACTCCTAGACGCGTAGAGCTAGGTGTATCGAATTTGGGCTCGTTTTGTTAGTTATGATGAGATCTTACCACAGAACTTGGTGGAGTGACCTGAAGGAATACTTCGACATCCACAACTGGAACTCCTAGACGCGTAGAGCTAGGTGTATCGAATTTGGGCTCGTTTTGTTAGTTATGATGAGATCTTACCACAGAACTTGGTGGAGTGACCTGAAGGAATACTTCGACATCTACTACTGAAACTCCTAGACGCGTAGAGCTAGGTGTATCGAATTTGGGCTCGTTTTGTTAGTTATGATGAGATCTTACCACAGAACTTGGTGGAGTGACCTGAAGGAATACTTCGACATCCACAACTGGAACTCCTAGACGCGTAGAGCTAGGTGTATCGGATTTGGGCTCGTTTTGTTAGTTATGATGAGTTCTTACCACAGAATTTGGTGGAGTGACCTGAAGGAATACTTCGACATCCACAACTGGAACTCCTAGACGCGTAGAGCTAGGTGTATCGGATTTGGGCTCGTTTTGTTAGTTATGATGAGTTCTTACCACAGAATTTGGTAAAGTGACCTGAAGGAATACTTCGACATCCACAACTGGAACTCCTAGACGCGTAGAGCTAGGTGTATCGAATTTGGGCTCGTTTTGTTAGTTATGATGAGATCTTACCACAGAACTTGGTGGAGTGACCTGAAGGTATACTTCGACATCCACAACTGGAACTCCTAGACGCGTAGAGCTAGGTGTATCGGATTTGGGCTCGTTTTGTTAGTTATGATGAGTTCTTACCACAGAACTTGGTATAGTGACCTGAAGGAATACTTCGACATCCACAACTGGAACTCCTAGACGCGTAGAGCTAGGTGTATCGAATTTGGGCTCGTTTTGTTAGTTATGATGAGATCTTACCACAGAACTTGGTGGAGTGACCTGAAGGTATACTTCGACATCCACAACTGGAACTCCTAGACGCGTAGAGCTAGGTGTATCGAATTTGGGCTCGTTTTGTTAGTTATGATGAGATCTTACCACAGAACTTGGTGGAGTGACCTGAAGGAATACTTCGACATCCACAACTGGAACTCCTAGACGCGTAGAGCTAGGTGTATCGGATTTGGGCTCGTTTTGTTAGTTATGATGAGTTCTTACCACAGAATTTGGTATAGTGACCTGAAGGAATACTTCGACATCCACAACTGGAACTCCTAGACGCGTAGAGCTAGGTGTATCGAATTTGGGCTCGTTTTGTTAGTTATGATGAGATCTTACCACAGAACTTGGTGGAGTGACCTGAAGGTATACTTCGACATCCACTACTGGAACTCCTAGACGCGTAGAGCTAGGTGTATCGAATTTGGGCTCGTTTTGTTAGTTATGATGAGATCTTACCACAGAACTTGGTGGAGTGACCTGAAGGAATACTTCGACATCCACAACTGGAACTCCTAGACGCGTAGAGCTAGGTGTATCGGATTTGGGCTCGTTTTGTTAGTTATGATGAGTTCTTACCACAGAATTTGGTATAGTGACCTGAAGGAATACTTCGACATCCACAACTGGAACTCCTAGACGCGTAGAGCTAGGTGTATCGAATTATGATGAGATCTTACCACAGAACTTGGTGGAGTGACCTGAAGATATACTTCGACATCCACTACTGGAACTCCTAGACGCGTAGAGCTAGGTGTATCGAATTCGGACTCGTTTTGTTAGTTATGATGAGTTCCAGTAGTGGATGTCGAAGTATACCTTCAGGTCACTCCACCAAGTTCTGTGGTAAGAACTCATCATAACTAACAAAACGAGCCCAAATTCGATACACCTAGCTCTACGCGTCCAGGAGTTCCAGTAGTAGATGTCGAAGTATACCTTCAGATCACTCCACCAAGTTCTGTGGTAAGATCTCATCATAACTAACAAAACGAGCCCAAATTCGATACACCTAGCTCTACGCGTCTAGGAGTTCCAGTTGTGGATGTCGAAGTATACCTTCAGGTCACTGCACCAAGTTCTGTGGTAAGATCTCATCATAACTAACAAAACGAGCCCAAATTCGATATGCCTAGCTCTACGCGTCTAGGATTTCCAGTAGTAGTCGTTGAAGTATACCTTCAGGTCACTTTACCAAGTATTGAGCTAAGATCTCATTATAAATAACAAAACGAGCCCGAAGTCCGGAAATAAAAAATAGATAAAACAATGTATTGTAAAAAAAGAAAAAAAGATGAAACAATAAATAATAATATATCGAAGTATCGACTATCGATACAAATTGATTCAACGCAGCTTATCCGTGCATGTGTGTGCGTGGGAATGAAGCATGTGTAGTAGTGCGATTTCATACCTATCCGTTTCGAAAATACGTCCTTAAATAAAAATGCAAAATGCTTAAATAATAATACTTTTTGAAATAATTTTTTTTAACAGTAATATCAGTGGCATGCACAGTTATTTACTAGCAGGTCCTATTGAACATTGAAACATTTCATCTAGGGTAAATTCATTGTATGTTCTGCACACTGCTGGTAAATAGGTATAATTATTAACAGAGCATAGAATTTACAAATATGTGACTCGCTTTTAGTTCTGACAATTTACTGCTCATTAGGTTTTTTTACTCCAGTGTGTTTGATCAGTTAAGTAACAGTTATTACCTATATTTCTAGATGATGCCCACAACTGCATGGAATGAGGTTTTTTAGGTTCCAGTTGGAAGTTTATAACTTCCTGGGATAAAAAGTAGCCTTTGTGTTATTCCAAACTATAATCTATCTTTGTGCCAAATTTCATCCAGATCCTTTCAGTTGTTCTGGTGTTATTCGAGTAACAAACATCCATCCAAACTTTCCCATTTATAATTTAAAGTATAGGAGTGTAGAGTATAAATACTTAGTAAGAAGTGTGGTGTATGACATAACATCAGTTGTCAATAGTATTACAATAAGTATTTAAAATGTTTGAATGAAGCCAGCTAACATATATTATTTGGTGATCCTTGTAATCCTGTAGGATTCCTTTAGCACATTACAGGAAGGATAAGTATTTACTTACCCAATTAAATATGAAATAAGGTGATGGTGTGATGTTTTAAATTTTAAACATTTGAAGATAAAAAAGGAGCTGGGCATGGTATTGGAAAAGATAGGTAGGAATTTTACCTCTTCCCGATTCTTGGTTTCTTCACTATCCTTTTTGGAGTTAAGCAATTGTTCTTTCATTACCTCCCATGGAGTACTATCTTCTGGAGATTTTAGGTTGGAGGCCTTAGAGCCTTTAGCCCTAGCAAACCTGGTCATGGTTGTAGCATCAAGTTTTTATTTCACAAGTGACGAATTACTCAAAAATACATGTTGGTAGTCTAAAATTTAATTATAAAATTGCACGACGCACATTTTTCCAAATTATACTCCATCTATTTCTTGATTTTTTATTTGATCACATTGCCAATGTAGTGTACATCAATATGTTACTTGTTGGTTACTTGTCTCTGATGTACATGTGTTTACTGTTTGACAAGATGAATCAGATTTATCAGAGTCTCAGAGACAAGTTATCCGAGGTCCGAGAGTTGAATTCTGACATGTTCTAGACAATTAATACCTTTTTATTTATTTAGCTGGTTTAATTTAACGGCTCTGGATTCTAGTCCTTCTGTTCTAGTAAAGTAACGAGACACTTTGATTAGGTATATAGAGAAGGATGTGTTACATTTTACTCAATTATAGTTATACGATGCATTTTGTTAATAAAACATGTACTACTATGTTTTAACTATTCTTACTTACGTTTTTAGAATGAGACAGGTGTATTATGTTATTGCGTGAACGTGTCAGGCTAAATTTTGCTATTGAAGCCAATTTTTTTGTAGCCGTTATATGGTGTCTGTATTGCTTCCGGTGTTTTGGTTGTGGCTAATTACCAGTTTTGTGAATATTTTCATAATATTTTTGCTTAGTTGGGTGTAATCAACAATGGTGAAGAGCTCAGTTGTGGGGTGTCGTAATAATAGTATTGTAAAACGCCCAGGAATTTCATTTCATAAGTGAGTAACATAGTTGTTTTTATTTTTCTTTTCGTGGCGAGTATTTTAAGTTATTTCAACTTATTATAGCTCAGTTTATTCTTTACTGAATCCAAAACACGTAAATTTTTGCGCTATCCCCGAAAATTTGGATTATTTCATTAGTTTTTGTTTGAGTGTTTATATAGTGTGGGGATTGTATTGTTTATAATATTGCCAAACTCATTTTAGGCTGTAGCGATGGTAAATTTGTGATTAAGACACCAGATCTCCGGGATGGTGTCTCGTATTCGAAAATTACAGTGTCTATTCAAGTGGTTTTTGGTCCCTTCATTGCAGTTATTGTGTATCATTTTAACTAATTACTATTTTTGACTGCCTCGTTGGTCTAGTGGTTAGCATAGTCGACTGCGGATCACGAGGTCCTGGGTTCGATTCCCGGTCGGGCATAAAAGTTAGGTATTGGGTTTTACAATTAAGAAATTCTCAGTGCCAACCCGGAGTTACATACAAAATTTCCCCCCCTATTTCACCCCCGTAGGAGTGGAATTTTGAAAAATCTTTCCTTAGTGAGCGCCTACGTCACAAAAGGAACCTACTGTCAAAATTTCAAGTTGCTAACCCTAGCGGTTTAGGCTGTGCGTTGATCCTTTAACGATTTAGTATAGGTACTTGCACTCCACTCTTCCATTTAGTGTAGGTACTTTCTGAAATAAACACCTCCATATATTTTTTCTCCGACAAATTATGGAGAGTTCTTCTTTAAAAACAAATTTTGAAATGGAACCGCACCCGCCCGCGTAGACCGCGCGGCCCACTGTCTACTTACTTGCTCTACTTCTATCCTAGTGTTTACTGCCTACGTGTTCTGAAGTAAACAACACACTGCTATGCTAGCGAGCACAGTGGAAGCGCTAGAGTGCCACGCGTCCGACATACGTAAAAAAAATTCTCATAAGAAAACATAAAACAGAGACCCCTTAAATATCTAAAAGGGCCTTTTAATGTAAATAAACTTTCCAGACATGCATACAGTGTAAGAGACCGTTGAAGTAAAAATACAAAGAAACCTTCCTTAGTTGATTAATATCAATATCATACCACTGACGATCGGGTACCTTTGGGTGCCATTGAACTTCGCCATCTTGGCTTTCCTAACAGCAAACCGACAATTCTTCAATACAGAACAAATCTTGTAAAAAAACCGCATCAAAGTCTTGCATAGTTCTACACTAATTGTAAGCCTCTTCAATATTCGCCATACATTTTCTATGGAAAAATAAATTCCGCCATCTTGAATTTTTTCCTGTTCATCAAGTAGACCTTCATGTCCTGATCATCTTTTGCCATGAAACCACTCTTCCATCTTTTATACTCTCCGAGATAGACACCGACGAGATTTGTATGACGGCCATCTTAAATCCGCCATTTTGAATTTTTTTTCAGCACACTGTCAATTGGATGAAGTTTCGAGTGACATTTGGTCGAGCACACCCCACATATCTTGAATACCCTGGCTGTGCTCTTCATCCGTCTTCGAAATCCTCAATCATCAGCTCTCTCCGTATTTTTCCTCCGAATGAATTTTTGTCTTCTATACGAAACGACGAATAAAAAATTTTTTTTTCATACAAAATTTTTCATACAAAAAACCTCAATTCACGAGGACGGGGTCGCGGGCATCAGCTTGTTCATTATAAAATACGAATACTGGTTTTTCAAAAATTATGTTTAATTATGTATTTATCTTAATACCTCACAACACGAAAGTAATATTATGCGGCGATATAAATATAGACCTACTTAAGTGTCAAAATAAATTTGTAAGTATGTATGAAGACCTTTTATCTGAGTATGGCTTTGTTAAATGTATTAAGTCAAGTAACACGAAAAGAAATACTAAAGGGCAACCTGGTTGAATCTTGTTTAGATCATATTTACATTCGAGCACCAATGGCTCTTATAAAATCGGCCATAATACGCCTCAAAATATCAGATCATTATCTAGTATCAGCTGCGATTGAATGGAAACGCGCGCTCTATGATAGTCAAAATATTATTGTGAACCCGATCGTCCATGCGACTGCGGGCACTTCACACAAAGTACCTGTGCGGGACACGAGTCACGCGGCCTCCCCTCCGTACCCCGCATCCCCATCCACGCCCGCCCCGACCCGACGACGTATTCTAAACAATCGCGAGGTGCGTGAAAAATTATTATTAGTTAATTTTGACGAATTGTTACTTATAGATTGCCCAATGAAACTCTATGAAACGCTTAGAAAAATTTTTGTAGAAATATATGAAAGCTGTTATAAATATGAGACAACATCCGACCGTACGAGTAGTCGTAATAATAGTTGGATTACTGATGACTTGAAAAAAATGTTACTAATAAGGGATAATCTGTTTAATGAGTGGAGCAATGAGCCCAGAAATATGTTAAAACGTTTAAATTACACGAGATATCGGAATAAATGCTATAAAGCTATATGTAAAAGAAAAAGTGAATTTGACAAACAAAGCATTAAACATTGTAACAATAATATTAAAAAAATATGGGATAAAATACATACTATGCTAGGAAATAATAAACAATCTTTGGACAGTATAATTTTAAATAATATGGATAGTTCAGGAAGTGTGAAAGAAATATGTGATAACTTTGCGTCTACTTTTACGGAAGAAATTAAGAATATAAAACATATTTGTGATATCAAATACCTAGACAGAACAACATATGTAAAAGACAAAGATGTATGCATGAGATGGCAACCGGTGAACAGTCAGTATGTTAAACGTGTTATTATGAAAATGAATACAAATAAATCACCTGGTAGTGATCAATTACGTATGTCTGACCTTAAATTTATTAAAGATAAAATTAGCCCTGTGATTTCAAAACTAGTTAATTTAAGTATTAGTAATTGTAAGTTTCCCGGTAGATTAAAAGAAGCTATTATTCGTCCAATTCATAAGAAAGGTGATCGTAAAAAAACTTCTAACTATAGACCAATAGCAATATTATCAAGTGTTGACAAAATTATAGAAAAGTGCATAGTTAACCAATTAGGGAATTTTTTACAAAAAAATGATATTTTGAGCTATAGTCAACACGGATTTCAAAAAGGAAAAAGTACCAATACTCTTTTATCAAGATTTTGTAACGAAGTTAATTCTTATTTAAATGAACAAAAGTTTGTTGTAGCTGTATTCTTTGATTTTAGCAAAGCGTTTGGCACACTAGAAACAGAAACCCTATTAAATGCCATGGACGAGTGTGGGGTGGCAGGGCCGCTTTACAAGTGGTTTCGTGACTATCTTACTGAACGCTCTTTCATGGTTAAAGTAGGCGAGACGTACAGCAAACCAACTGCTGTGATGTGCGGGGTGCCTCAGGGATCCGGATGTGGCCCAGTTTGCTATCTGATGCACGTCAACAGCCTGTGCGGCGTACTGCGACACAGCTCGGCGTACATGTTCGCGGACGATCTGTGCGCGCTACGCGCTGGCACCGAACTGGACGACACGTGTCGGTTGCTCCAGCAAGATATAAATGCAGTGGTTAAATGGTCTCATGACAATGGAATTGTCTTAAATGCTGCTAAAACAAACTTTTTAATCATTCGCTCTCCTTATCACAGATTACCTGAATTTCATCCACCAATATACACTCATAGTTACACATGTATTCATAACAATTTTATCGATTGTGATTGTAAACCCATTGAAAGAAATAAATCGGTCACGTACCTAGGTATGAGAATTGACGAGAGCTTCTCATGGGCAGTGCATATAGATTATTTATGTAATAAACTCAGAATATTATTAGGCAAGTTTTACCATTTACAATTTAAAGTTCCTACTGGAACTCTTAAATGTTTATATGTATGTTTAGTGGACTCCATACTAAGTTATGCTCTCGACTGCTATGGTCTTACCTTTAAAACTTACATTGAAAAATTGGAAGCCATACAGATTCGATTTTTGAAGCTGCTTGTGAACAAGAAAACTAAAAATAAATGTAAAAATGACTACAGAAAATTATTTAAAATTTGTAAAATCCTCCCAATTACTCTAAAACATAAATACCTAATATTAGTTAACAATCATGGCAGTCGCGAGCGTTATTCATTAGTCGCTCATAGTCATGGACACTGTACCAAGTCCATTGCGGCGGGTAAATACCTTGTGCCCAGGGTAAACAACTACTATGGTGATCGAACCCTCCAAAAACGCATCCCATATTTGTTAAACAGCTTGCCAGCCTACTTAAGAACAGAGAAAAAAACATCTAGATTTAAAATATTATTAAGAAAGTACCTACTAGAAACATTACCTGCATAACTATTATTAAGTAAGTAAGTATTTAGTATTGTATAGTATTAAGAAATAAGCATTAAGTAATTATTATGTATAGTATTTAGTATTAAATATAGAAACTGAGACTGTATTCCTACAGTCAAACTGTGAAAACAGTTTTGTAGGATTTAAGTTACTTTGTAAGTCAATTATTGTTAACATGTTTATGAATTAAAAAAAATAAAAAAAAAAATAAAAAAAAAACCGATTATAATAAAATTCGCACACCATGTGCAGTTCGATCCAACTTTAGAGATAGGATAGTTTAAATCTTAAAAAAACATCAATTCACGCGGACGAAGTCGCGGGCATCATCTAGTTAATTATATTTATTTTCTGATAAGTAATATATGAGTTGATAAAATAAAATCTAAATAAAATCTAAATTAAAAACTAAAAACTAAACATTAAAAATATCATCTATCCCGGTGCAATGAGGCAGTGTGCCCAGAACGCTGGCTGCGTTACCCCGCTGAATTATATTTTGATAATTTTATATCAAGTATATAAGTATCGACATAATCAAAGGTATCGATAATTTCAGCCCTAATGCCCGCATTAAGCTCCGCCCATGCGCCATTTTAAGGATAAAGGAAGCTTCAATTTAAATATGTTAGGGCACATCCTTCTCTATATACCTAATCAAAGACGAGACATGTGTGTCGCTATCACCTATAAAGCGTGTCTCCTACATTCCACGCGTCATTGGCGAGGTATACTGTAGCGGCTGTTGCCATCTGGTATAAACGCAAGCCTTAAACCAAGAATTTGTGTCATAACGTGACAGAAAACCATAGAGTAAACAAAGCAACATCATTCCTGTCGGGGGTACGACAAAGGACCTACCCTACCCCAGCCTGCAAAATAATAGCATTATTTATAACAAAAATACTAATCGATAGGGTTTTAATAGCTCAACTCAAAATCCGAAGGATTACTTAACTAAGTAATCCTTCGGATTTGCTCACCCTTAATTATTAAGTTAAAAATAAAAACAAAAATTAGAAAAAAATAAAATTATTTGTATCTTTGAACGGTCATATCTTTTTCTAAAAAATGATATGAAATGTGCACATTTCATACCCTGTAAATGAGTTCGAAAGTTAAACTTCCCGGCCTAGGCCAGTAAAGAATGTATGTATTTTCAGTACATATTCTTTCAGCTGGCGTGGATTTGACAAACAAACGAAGTTCGTCTCAGTGGAATCTAGTGGGCCACGGCCTATATAGCCACTTCTTTCAGCTAGCGTGGCCTACTCGAATTTACAAACAAATGAAGTTCGTCTCAGTGCAAATCTAGTGGGCCACGGCTTCGGTTTTCGAAAATCGAGTTGGCCGCGCCTGCTGAGAACATATCATATGTTTGAATTTGGAATCTTTCTTCCTGAATATCTTGTAACTTGTTATAATGTTCTTTCATCGATATATATTATGTAAGTACTAGATGGGCCCTTTCATAGAAAAATGGCGGGCGACCAACTATGAGAGCGCGCTCCTATAACCTGTCATAAGCCTGTCTCTGTCCCCGTCGTATCGCGATCACGGTCGCTCATCGTGTAGATAATTTGTTTTTAAGTTAACATCTAAAGTCTTATTAGTTTGGCACTGTATTATTTTTATTTTAAGGTAAGTGTTTCAATTCACAATTATACATTTCCAAGAAAACGTTATTTAGTCTTCTTATTTAATATTTTTATCCATTTCGCAATCATTTATTTTCCGCGGCAAACTGTATGATATTTTTTTTTACTAACTGGCCTTACGGCTTTGGGTTCCAGCCCTAGAATAGTCCAGTCCAGTACGATAAAAAAAATGCAACCAAGATTAGTTAATGCATAGATGGGCAGAACGGACAGTAGGCATTAATACCTTCCGAGACGCAATATTATGCTATTGTAATAATATGATAAAATTAGTTATTGACGTGAGTTTAATGTTTAACCAACTTCAATAAATAAAGGGTTTTTATTTATTAAAGTTGATTTTTATTTTGTACTAGCGAATGCCCGCGACTTCGTCTGCGTGGTTTGAGGATTTTTGATTCCCGCGGGAACTCCTTAATTTTCCGGGAATTAAAAAAACCCACGACGAACCGCAGCGCCCCATTGTGTGGACTTTGACCTTTATATCTAAGAACCTTCTCACAAGCTATATATATCTAAAGCTATATATAGTATAATGCAAAAAACCGCATAATAATCGGTTCAATGGTTTTCCAGGAAACTGGTAACAAAAAAGTGGTAAAAATAACAACGTCATACTAACATTTATCGTTTACCTCAGAGAGTACACTCATGTAGGTATTATTTTCGACAAGCGCATCTGTACTAATCTATGACCGAGTCATACGTTTTCAAGATGGCGCATATGTTGCAAGCAAGTTCCCGCTTTTCAGACTAGATGGCGTTGTTAAACTTAAGTCCACATTCTTTGTTCGACAGGGCCCGTCTATGTAAATTGAGGTCGTTGTGTTCTTTGGCCTAAATAGTGGAACCTCTACCGTATTACGCGTTCAGCACTCACAGCGCAAAAAAAATATTAAAGTTTATTATGTAGTTAATTCCCAAGACCAATCCGTACATTCCGACGTACAAACAAACATAAATGTACCCGGAAAACCAATTACAATTTCAATTAGTAATTCAAATATAACTAATTTAACTTTTAATATTTCTTATGTAGGTTGCTTTTTTATTTACTTTCTTTTAATTACATAATATAATAAGTAAAAAAAGTCACTTGTTTCATTTTTTAGAAAAGCACTATACACACCTCGACCGGGAGAGCATTTGTGGTCTCGTTTAAAGCCGTCTATCTAACACTCGACCAGAAAACGCGTACTTCCCGGTCTCGCGATGTAATGTACTATTAATTTATGCAATATACGGAACTGCTCACAGTCGTAAAAAACTGCTCACGTCGCGTATTTAATTGCTCAAGTATTATTCTTACCAGCTCCACCTTCTTTAATTATAATAGGATAGACAAGGAAACACTGTGAATTTTTTGGAAGCCCTACGCAATTACATAAATCTATGGGTAGAAGTTTTGTGCGAGCACTGAGCAGGACACGAACTTTTTTTTTTTTATTGTTGTTTTTGTTTTAGTGTGAGCAGTCGGGTAAAAAGAGTTTTTGTTTCGTGTTTTGTGAAATAACTTACCATAGAGTGAACCATAGATTTCAAACAAAGCTATAGCGGACGAGGTTAGTATATTTTAATTTTTATCTATGGAGCGGGGTTCCCGGGTTTGTGTTTGGTCTCAGTATTACTAGTAATGTAAGACGCTTAACCAAAATCCAAATATGGGGAAATTTGCTGGCTGGGGTAAGTCTGATGTTTTTTTTTTTCAGATTGGGTTGCTCCTGATCCTGCAGGGGAAATTGGTGCATATTGCAAATACTGTCACCTCTCTTTATTACCACACAAGAAGGGGCTATTTTAACATGCTAAGAGCAAGAAACATGAAAAAAATGTTTCTTTAAGTAAAACAGCAAAATCTTGTAAACATCACGAAATTAATTCCAAATGAAAGAAAGATAACCGAACTGAAGATAGCCGCTTATATTGTTGAGCATTCTTCAATATCAAACGTTGATCACTTGTGTGAGATGCTCCCCAAACTTGACCCCAAATCTGAAATCTTGAATATGTGCAGCTACATAGAACTGAATGCACTATGTTAATAAAAAATGTTCTCGGTTTATGTATGTTTCAAGAACTACTGGAAGAAATTGGTAACTCTCCTTATTCCATCATTGTAGATGAGACTACCGATATCACTACCACTAAGGTGTTATGTAGGTATAATAATCCGCTTTTTTAGGGTTCCGTAGCCAAATTTGGCAAAAACGGAACCCTTATAGAATCGTCATGTCTGTCTGTCTGTCCGTCCGTATGTCACAGCCACTTTTTTCCGAAACTATAAGAACTATACTGTTGAAACTTGGTAAGTAAATGTATTCTGTGAACCACATTAAGATTTTCTTACAAAAATAGAAAAAAAAACAATAAATTTTGGGGGTTCCCCATACTTAGAACTGAATCTCAAATTTTTTTTTTCATCTAACCCATACGTGTGAGGTATCTATGGATAGGTCTTCAAAAATGATATTGAGGTTTGTAATATCATTTTTTTCTAAACTGAATAGTTTGCGCGAGAGACACTTCCAAAGTGGTAAAATGTGTGTCCCCCCCCTGTAACTTCTAAAATAAGAGAATGATAAAACTAAAAAAAATATATGATGTACATTACCATGCAAACTTCCACCGAAAATTGGTTTGAACGAGATCTAGTAAGTAATTTTTTTAATAATTTAAAACTTACTACACGTTTGTACGGAACCCTCGGTGCGCGAGTCCGACTCTCACTTGGCCGGTTTTTTTTCAAAGAAAAAGAATGAGGTTGTTACAAGTTACAACATTTTAAAGAATCGTCAAAGTTACAGATTGCGATGCAACATCTATTTACAATTTAGTTTGTCAAACTCTACAAGAAGATGGACTTCGTATCGTAATGTCTTTTATAGTCTGTTCAATAAGTTAGTTTACATGGGTAAATTAAAAGGTAATTGAAAAATGGTATATAGCAACACTGTAAAATAATTACTGATGAATCGGATAGTTTTGATACTTTACATAAAAACTGTATTAATTTTGTTTTAAAAAAATATACACAAATCAAAAAGGTCGAATGAATGGACGATTAGGGGTCAGGACCGTAAGAGGTAGTCGGCTTTTCTGCCTTCCCACTGAGTAAGCCGGCGCGTTGCGAAGATATCTTTTTATTTTATCATTACTGGGGCTTACAATAGGTTTTCTTTAGGTTGGATACGGATTAAAAAAAACTTAAAATATGTGTTTTATTTCTAATATTATATAGTGTAGTTCAACAGTGATTCTTACAAATCATAATCGAAGTCTGAATCCAAAAACTCTATTCCAGACATTTCACCAGCACTTTTCAGTCGTATACTTTCACAATCGCTATCTGATACAGAACTACATTCATCGCCCAGTTTAATTATAAATTCTTCCAAATAATTTTCTATTATGTAATCTTGTTCTCTATACTTATTTTCGACATTTTTTACGTGATTACATTCTTTTTTCCAATCATCACTTGTTATAGATGTAAATGCTTCTTCTATCAATCTTGGAATTTCCTTCTTTTCCCTGTTTATATTTTTTTCTACAAATTTTCTTTTCGCTAAACTCCAAATTAGCTCTATGGAGTTCAGGTCGCAGTGATAGGGAGGTAACCTTTGTATGGTATGACCATGTTCTTCAAGAATCCTATCAATCTCATAGACAGGTATAGGTTTGTGCTTTTTCACAAGCTCCAATAAAACAGTCTTGGTCATGTCATCTGTGAATTCTATACCATTAGTCACTAACCATTCCTTTATTTCATCTTTCCGTTTAGCAATTGTAGGTACTTTATTTATTTGAGTGCAATGGTAGGATGCGTTATCCATAATTATTACACTAGGCCCCGGTAGATAAGTATTAGTTTTGAGCTAAGCCATTTCTTAAAATTTTCTTTATTCATGTCGTGATGGTAATCAGCGTTGTTATCTTTTGATTTATATACTAGAAGTGCGTTAGGTATAAACCCTTCTTCAGTTCCCGCGTGAACTACTATATACCGTTCCCCAAGGGATATGTCAGATGATGGACCAGGTTCATTTTCACTCTGCCAACATTTTGAAGGCCGATATGATGTGTGCACATAAGTCTCGTCCACAAAAACCAAATGTTTTCTGGTTTCGGGGGGCTCCTCACGAAGTTGTTGCATAACTCTTAGGTATCTGAAGCGCCATGCCGCAATATCCGTTCTTTCAATGAGGAGTGTTCGCTTGCTTCTTAGTTTTTTGTATTTGAAACCCAAATTATTTATCACTTTTCCCAAAGTTACATAATTTCCTTGAAAATTTATATCCACTTTCAGTTCCGCTGTAAGTTTACGAAGTGTTGGCATTTGTTTTCGAACTGCATAAAAAGAATGAATTTTATTCCGGATGGCACATTTATCAAAGTCATCTAAATTTACTTTGAGAGGACGCCCAGACTTCGATCCTTTACCTTTTCCCGGTGTACGGAATACACCATCATTCAATCTAGCCTCTGCTTTAATACGAGTAAGTGTGACTCTAGAAATACCTGAAAACGGAAAAGTGTATTTTAACCAAGTATTTATGCAGCTAACGTAACATAACTGCATATTGTATTACTTATTTATATTCTTTCAATTCAATAATATTAACTTCTACAATATTATTAATATGTACTGACAATAAAAGAAATTAAATAACAATCAAGTATCAAACAATGTTTGATGTTCTACACACCGGTCATGGCGGACACTCGCTCCATTACTTTGTTTTTATTTTTATCCACCAAATCTCTTTGTTCGGCTTTTTCTCGTTCACAATATATTATAATTTTATTAAGTAATGCCCTTTCACCTCTATTTAATGCTTTAGGCATTTTAAAAACCACAATTAAAGCAAGATTTTGAATAAAATATGAGAAACAAGCCAACATTACACAAATACTTGACACCGGCGACCGGAAACGGAAACAGCAAGTAAGGTATTGCCAGATTGCGATTTTTTATTTCTTTCAATATTATCCATGTAATCCATGCTTACAGCACCCGACGGGTTGTTTTTATGTCAGAAATATTTATAAATAGAAGTTCGCGTCGGTCTCCTGATCAGGTGGATAGGGGTTGGTATAGGACTGAGGGAAAACATCACGAGGAAACCTGCATGCCCGAGAGAAGGTTCTTCAAAGACGTGTGAAGAAAGCCTATAATATAATTATTTCCTTCTCCAAGACGCAACCTCTTTATCAAAGATAGTCAAAAGCAGTTGAACAGATGTGTCGTGTAACGGTATCAGACAGACAAACATTCTCATTATTGTATATAATAATAATTATTATTATGAGCATTTTTTGTTAAACCGCCAAATTAATGATCATCATCATCACAATAACAAATCACATTTAGTATGTAACCTTAGGTAAACACGTGAGTTATACTTAAAACCACTAAAAGATAATGCAAAATTACAGAATGATTATTTCTTTTTATTTGGACCTAATTTAGCTTCTATCAATTTTACCCAGTTTTCATACTGTTTATTGTCTTCTTCGTCTAATTCATCACAAAATTTATCAATTTCTCCCTCTCCAGGTTCTTCGTCGGAACCGTTTTCTATTTTACGCGCTTTATTTACTGTAACTTCCGTTCCTTCATCATTATCGTCTGTAAAAATTATCTTTTTGTTTTGTTTGGTTTTATTATTTTCCATATTTTTCGCACTATTCCTAGTGCTTTTATTCTGACTTCTTCCTGCCGTGGTTGCGTCAGGTTCTTTAACGATTTTCTTAACTGGTACTATTTTAGAGGATTCATCAGTATCGAATACGATTTTTTTATTTTTTCCGTTGCCAGTTGATTCCATAATCGAGATATCCTCTGTGATGTCATCATTGGCTACTGCATTATATAAAGATCTCTTTTTCTTTGTTTTAACGCAATTATCTTTTTGTTCGCCTTTATTTCTCTTGCCCATGTTTCTGTAACAAAATTAACTCGATTTAAGAAACAACTTAGGAAGTATCGTTCAGTTCACAGTTAGTCATAAGACAGCTACCTAGTTCCAAGATATACAAGTTCCAAGACTATAAATAAAAACAGGTTAGAAATTGAAAGTGATGAAAAGCATGATCAGTCCAGAAGTTTTGTAAAGTGGGCATAAATTACAGCTTCTAACGTTTTGTTTATATTTCTACGAATCGGCTGTTAGATTAACCTTACAAACTCTAACAACTTTTTTTAAACAAGGTCTCGATATTATTTTTACCCGCTAGATTTAAATAAATTAAAATATCAGCACATTAAATGGATAGGTACGTCCGCGCGGATAAGGTATTGAAAATCTTATCAACAAGTTAGCCCTTGAGCTTGACTGCGATCTAATCTAATGGTAAGTGATGATGCAGTCTTAGATGGAAATCCCGTGGAATCTTTGATTTCCGGGATAAAAAGTAGACTATGTCCTTCCCCGGGACGTAACATAATCTCTGTACCAGATTTCTAAAAGGCAGGTTGAACAGGTGGGCCGTGGCCGACTACGTCCGCGTGGATTAAGTTTTTTTTAACTTTCGCGGGAAGTCTTTAATTTTCCGGGTTAAAAATCCTATGTCCTTCCCCGAGATACAACCTATCCCTGTGCCAAATTTCATCAAAATCGGTTGAACGGATGGACCGTGAAAGCGTAGCAAACAGACAGACACACTTTCGTATTTATATTATTAGTATGGATTACCTAGATATATATGCACTAGAATTAGATGATGATCGCGCGATGATGATTGTCTGCGTGTATTAAGGTTTTTTGATTCCTACGGGAACGCTTTTATTTTTCGGGATAAAAAGTAGGTAGCCTAAGTACGTAACTTAAAGAAATTCAACGCGAGCGAATGAGTCCCGCCATTTATTCAAGGCATATAAAAACGTATTATTCATAAGAAATAGGTTTTTATGGATTCCCGACCCAAAGGGATTTTCAGAAATTCCACGCGGGCGAAGTAGGTATGAGTTAGGTACCTATTATAGTTTATCATATTTTTCATTGCCGAAGAAATCTAGAAGACTTCTATACCTAAGTGCCAATTAAATAAGCATTTGTAAGAGTACGTAATACCTACCCAGTACCCTACGCTAATTGCATGTACCGAAAAATACAGTGACATGATAATAAATGTTGTGTAATGATTAATGAGTTCTAGTAATTGGTGGGACGGGATGAGTAAACGCTTTGATATATTAGTACTATGTATAATAATAGTACTAATAGGTATATTATCAAAGCGTACATTTGTTCGTGACCTTGCTAGAATAATAATATTTTCCCTTTGCTCCTTAGTTACATAAATGCATTGAAAATTGAAATACGGGCATACCTAGTTAATTTAAAAAACTAAATGATGCTCGAGATTTCCACGTGAATTAATTTTTTTAATTCCCGGGGGAATTCTTCATTTTCCGGGCCTAGCCTATGTGTTATTCCAGACCATAATCTATCTCTGTTCCAAATTGCAGCCAGTTTTGGCGTGATTGACAAACATCCATATCCATCCATCCAAACTTTCACATTAATTATAATATACTAGCTGATGCCCGCGACTTCGTACGCGTGGATCGAGGTTTTGTGGTTCCCGCGAGAACTCTTTAATTTTCCGGGATTATAGGTAAGTAGCCTATGTGCTTTTCCAGACTATTATCTAGGTATCTCTGGTGCCAAATTTCAGCCAGATCCGTTAAGCTGTTGGGGCGTGATTGAGTAACAAACATCCATACATCCATCCAAACTTTCGCATTTATAATATTACTAGCTAATGCCCGCGACTTCGTCCCCGTGGATTAAGGTTATTTGGTTCCCGCGGGAACTCTTAAATTTTCCGGGATAAAAATAGCCTATGTGTTATTCCGGACTATAATCTACCTCTGTGCCAAATTTCATCCAGATCCGTTCAGCCGTTGGCGTGATTGAGTAACAAACATCCATCCATACATCCATCCATCCAAACTTTCGCATTTATAATATTTATTTGATACCTGGTAAGATTATAGAAGTATAGATTATTATAAATAGTAGGAAGGATAATAGGTACCTACTTAACTAACTTATTAAATACTAGCTGATACCCGCGACTTCGTCCGCGTGGATTGAGGAGTTTTAGTTCCCGCGGGAACTCTTTAATTTTCCGGGATAAAAAGTACCCTATTATTTAATCCGGACTTCTAACTTTACGTCTGCAAAATTTCAAAGCAATCGGTTCAGTAGTTACGGCGTGAAAGCGGAACAAACATACAAACAAACTCACTTTCCCATTTATAATATTATGTCAAAGACATTAGACCACACTGCTAGTAGGTTAAAAGTAAACACAAAGATAACCATGAATAGATTTTAATTTCTGTTCATTCCAGTTTGTTGTGTATGTTAGAATCACATTCTATCCAGAAGAAACTGCAAGAAACTGGTATAGTTGCTCTTTAAAAATTATTGAACAGCCAATGATATTAAAACATAATATTATATAAAAACGATGAACTATTAAAGTTGATTTTACAATTATATTGATTTTAATAAATATCACTACAAGATCTGTCTCAAAATATTCCAATAGCCAATTGTTTAGAAATCGATAATGATAACCTAACATAACCTCTTAAAATAGTATGTAATTATAATTTATACTTATCTCAGCAAAATGCCGTAATCCACCCTTAATCTTCACCAATACAATCATTAATAATATACACTTTATCCACTTGTAATAACTCCTCAAAATTTTAATACTGACTGAACTCCCGACGCCATTTTCTCTCACCTTTATACTATTTTTCTGTTACCGTCCCACCAACATTCTCCTGAATTTTTGTGATTGGCTGTCATGATTACAGCCTATATATTGAAAAGCTACGATTGGTGATTAAATTACTTAGCATAAATCAAAATAAACTCTGCATCCTGCAACACTCAATGTTGCCAAAATATAACCTCCAAAGTAAAATCAACAATTCATTGCAAGAAACCTAAATTGAACATGAAATGCAATGCAAAATCACCTATGAATCACAACTCAGCATCGCAACAACACTGCGAATAGCGTTCATTACTCACACTCGCCCATCCTGACGCCTCTTTGCGTCCCTGCAAAGAAAAATTGGTATGAATAGGTTCGATCACCGCATACATGAAAACAACCAAGCAACCTAACCTTGGAGAAAAATGAACTCTATGTAGTAACGACCAATCAATCCCTTGCTCCCCACTGCTTTTTTCTTTTGTTACTTGACCAATATGAAGACTCTATTGCGAGCAAAGTAAAGTACATAGTTTATTTTCAAAGAGATTTTCACAAGATTTTATAAAGTACCGACTCATAAAATACATCTGTTTATAAGAAGAGTATACGCATTTATCAGATAGTTTCCATTAATTTCCCGTTATTCAAGTATATTATTCATTATTTATATATGGAAGAGCTGTTCATTTATTTATTACCAAAATAAACACACTTAGATAATCAGGCCTATTTAACAAATAATCATAATAATCATTAAATATGACCATTTACCAAAGTACACATTTTGCCCATCTTTTTATCAAATTGTTATAGTGACAACCCTGTGACTCTAAGACAGCACCAACCCTACGGCTGACAGATTACGTTTGCACTTCATCAGCGTATAGTGTTACAGTGAGCGAAAATGTTAGATTTAGTATTCTCACGGACAACTATTTTCAACCATGTTCGCACGTTAATAAGTAATTATAAAAATCGCAACTGTAAAATTATTCAGTAAACCCTAATTATAAGAAAATTTCAGACCTTCCTCAACCTCCACCTGCCGGCCTTCATAATTAAATTTATTCACCAAATGTTTATAATTGTAATTTAATTGTAATTTACCAAATATACCCTGCTATTTTTTTTTTATCAAACCAATTCATCGAGCAAGTATACCTTTTCATCAAAATATATACCATTTGCTATGAGCCTACTCAACAAATAATCATCGAATATGACCATTTACCAAAATACACATTTTGCTCAGCTTTTTATCAAATTCATTTACAAAAGTTTTATTTGCAATCATTAAAACTATTCAAACCTTTCAGTCGCAACCATTGCAACTGTCCAAAGAAATCTGTAATAACCAGTATAACCTTCCAGAACCAAATAGTGGCAACCGTCATAACCATTTTTCCCAGTGGCAACCATATAAACCATTATAACCATTTTTCCAAGTGGCAACCATTAAAAACCATTAAAACCATTTTTTCAACTTTCTCATATATATTCCAATAAACCATCATATATTTTTGCCAAGTAAAACCATTTATAACCATTAGAACCATTTTTTTTTGCCACAACTATTTCCAAATTTCCATTTAGCCACTTACAATAAAACCATTTAGCCACTGCGGCTTTTTCCAAATCACTTAGTCGCAAACCTTGCAACTTAATTTTAATCGATTATCCAAACAGTATAATATTTTAACTTCTATTAAATCTTTAAACTCGAAATTACGAACTTCTTTTAAGTTTTATTACGAACTTGTTCGGATAGGCCTTATATTACCAACTTGTTTGGGTAACCAATTAGTAATAATCAAGACCAATCATTACCTCCAGTACAGTCTTCATAAGTCGCCATCAGACACGTCCAACTGATCCATTCACCGACGGAGTATCAATAGGGGTATCCAAGGTAAAACTTACTTGTAGTCAAATCTGTATGTTGTAACCTGGTAACCAGCTATTTAATATTTGTAGTGCCAAGTCCAATTTTTATAATCCCAGCTACTGCACCTGGCCAGAGATTTTGACTTGAGACATAACTCAAAAATTTCGCCACATTTAACATGCGACTTACCTTAAGTACTGTAGATACCTTCAGCACAACTGTTTATGAGTCTTCGCTCTACACTCCTTGTCCTCATCAGCATCAACTCTATGTGAGCACCAGCAGTATATTTCTAATCCTCTCATCTTCAGCAGCTCGGAGATGATGAAAACAAACTCAGCAGCAGCAGCAGCAGTATATTTCTTGTCCTCTTATCTTTGGAGATTATGATGAAAGCATCTTCAACAGTTCGGAAATGACGAAAACAAAATCAGCAGCAGCAGAACTGTATGGAAGTCCCCACTTTTACACTCTGTTATCTTGTCTTTGGAGATGATAACGATGAAAGCATCTATGAGTAGATATCCTATTCAAATCCTCGACGCCGGTTTTCCCGTGCATCATATTTCTCAGTCAACAACCAATCAACTTCAGTCTTTTGAAGTTTTCTGCAGCGAGTTGGCCTTAGTCCACTATGTTTACATGATTTTTGATCTGCTAACCTTGCTGTGTCAATGCGTCTCTATTAGTGACCGGATCTTTACTTTCGTCTAGTTCATTACTCTGACATTTCTTTCATAAGACTTCTTATAATAACTCATATAGTTAAAAACCATCAACTATAGTCTCTCCATATAGACCCTCCCTATCACATTACAATAGACGGATAAATATTGACTACATTGACGAATATATCTATTTAGGGCAGATAATTTCCGTTAAAGATCTAACAACAAAAGAAATTTAGAGAAGGGTTGCAAATGAATGGAGCAAGAGACTTATGACTTGGATTGCGCTTACAAATAGAGTAGTCAACGCTTGTGTCTTACCATGCTTAACCTATGGTTGCGAAACCTGGGCTCTTAATGCAAACCACGAGAAGGTACCACCACGAGGCAAGCAGTATGCTGGTAGTAAAGATCAAAGACCCACACAGTAGCCGAGGTATAAGAAAGCAAACAAAAGTAACCGACATTCTCAATAAAATAGACACGAAGATTGAGATCAAAAACGTTTCGAGGTAGAGCGCACCGAGGAGGCTTTTGTCAACAAGCAATACGAAACACGTGACACTAAAATCTGAATTAAGTACTTCACATTTGTGAATTTCATTTATAACAATAATTAAATTTTCTTAGGTAATCATATTATTATAACAACTATACCAACTATCAGCTCTGCTAATTCAACTCTATCGACTCTACCATATCAACTCTATCGACTACCATATCAACTCTATCGACTCTACCATATCAACTCTATCGACTCTACCATATCAACTCTATCGTCTCTACCATATCAACTCTATCGACTCTACCATATCAACTCTATCGACTCTACCATATCAACTCTATCGACTCTGCTATATCAACTCTATCGACTCTACTATATCAACTCCATCGCCTCTACAATATCAACACTCAAACTATCTATCAATTAAATTTTTGAAAACGCAATTAATAGCAAACTTCAGTAAAAATAAGTGAAACTAAAGCCGATAGCAAAACTCCAGAGTTACAAATCTGAAATCTTTAAATTGTTGCTCAATACTTTCAACGATACTCCGCGACAGTTGTGTTTCGGATGAGAAGAATTTGCCAGAACAGTAATCAATTTAAACGCAAAAATAAACCCAAATACTTCTATCGGTGCCTCTTCTATCGAAGGTTGGTGATAATATTGGCAACTTGAACATTCGACACTGCAGATCTAAATAAGGATCGGATGATTTAATTGAACCACTGGTGTATGTGCTTCAGTCAGGATGTCCTTCTCTGTGCCACGCCCCTTTTGCCTTGTATTTTGCCCTGAATAATTAATAGTAGAGGGTCATACTTAGGGCCACGACACAGGTACTCCAGTTTCCTCTCTTTTTTTCATCTAGAAGAATCTTCTTCCAATCCAAATACGACAAAATCCCCATAAAACAGCCATAATCAAAAATTCACTTCAATGAAACTCCATTTACAATCCTTTCGTTTTAAAATGAACAATATAATAATAATTTAGCAAGTCAAAATACGCTAAAAAATTGGACTGCTCACGCCATCCTGTCATAGTATTTTTGTTGACGATTTAATTGGCATTTAAGAATTAAAGTAAACAAACTATACTAAAACGTTTGCAGTGCAAGTAGTAAAACAAGAAAGTTTTATTGAGGAACTAGATCAAGAAATATGTAGCATTACTAATATCAATAGTTACGTATACGATTCGTTTTTCAAATTTAAGTATTTACTCTTAATTTAGAATATTTGCTTGAAAACTTTGCTTTTGTTAAAAAACTGTTTAAGTAGAATAATTACTTTTTGTTGATAACTTCGAAATACGTTAAATTTAAACCATAGCACAAATTATCAAATGATCATTAATACGGAACTGAACAGCAAAACTTAAACCACTTAATCTCAAAATAAGGGTATATAGAAAATAATAAAAACTTTTGAAAACCAAGATCACATGTCGTACCACCATAACCATAACAATCCTGATATTAACCAATTAATAAAACAATATCCCAAACGACACCATGTAAATCGAACCATAAATTTATGCTTTCTTCTATAATTCCTGTATGGAACGTAACGTAAAATAATTGGAACATAAGTAATACCTGTATAACAGTAAAATAAACCTGGTAGGAAAATCTAATAATTATTATTAAGCCACCAATTGTAGGACGAGCGAATTTGTATAAACATTAGATAAAATGCGGGTACCGTCCCAGCATAACTATCGGTAATTATAATTTAATTAGATCCTACCAGTAAATCCGGATACCGATTTGATGTACTGCCTCCCAGGAAGTGGCCTCATGCTCCAATTGCATTAGGAAGTGGCCTCGTGCTCCAATTGTATGTGGGCTGTGGGATCCTACCTCTGTAGGATCCCACTTCTGAAAATGTCAAAGACATTAGACCACACTGCTAGTAGGTTAAAAGTAAACACAAAGATAACCATGAATAGATTTTAATTTCTGTTCATTCCAGTTTGTTGTGTATGTTAGAATCACATTCTATCCAGAAGAAACTGCAAGAAACTGGTATAGTTGCTCTTTAAAAATTATTGAACAGCCAATGATATTAAAACATAATATTATATAAAAACGATGAACTATTAAAGTTGATTTTACAATTATATTGATTTTAATAAATATCACTACAAGATCTGTCTCAAAATATTCCAATAGCCAATTGTTTAGAAATCGATAATGATAACCTAACATAACCTCTTAAAATAGTATGTAATTATAATTTATACTTATCTCAGCAAAATGCCGTAATCCACCCTTAATCTTCACCAATACAATCATTAATAATATACACTTTATCCACTTGTAATAACTCCTCAAAATTTTAATACTGACTGAACTCCCGACGCCATTTTCTCTCACCTTTATACTATTTTTCTGTTACCGTCCCACCAACATTCTCCTGAATTTTTGTGATTGGCTGTCATGATTACAGCCTATATATTGAAAAGCTACGATTGGTGATTAAATTACTTAGCATAAATCAAAATAAACTCTGCATCCTGCAACACTCAATGTTGCCAAAATATAACCTCCAAAGTAAAATCAACAATTCATTGCAAGAAACCTAAATTGAACATGAAATGCAATGCAAAATCACCTATGAATCACAACTCAGCATCGCAACAACACTGCGAATAGCGTTCATTACTCACAATTAGTAAGGATAAGGAAGTAAGGATGAAATAAGGTGATGGTGTGATGTTTTAACTTTTAAACATTTGGAGATAAAAAAGGAGCTGGGCATAGCATTGGAAAGGATAGGTAGGAGTTTTACCTCTTCTCGATTCTTCCCCGGGATTTACCTAACCTAAAACTATGTACTTATAGTAAATTTCATCGAAATCGGTTGAAAAGATGGGCCGTAAAAACGTAGCAGACACACAGAAAGACAAACACACTTTCACATTTATAATATTAGTAGGTATGGATCATTGCATAAATGTCATTAAGCAGTCAGGTTTTAAAATATTGGTTGGCACTAAAACGCGTTAGGCCACACATAAACTCGCCGGCATATTTAGCGGAACATAAAAAAAGGTCAATAATTAAAAAACCGGCCAAGTGCGAGTCGGACTCGCGCACCGAGTTCCGTACTCAAGAAGTAGGTATAATTACCTTTGTTAATGAACCGCAAAACTAACTTTGTTTGTGGAGGTTTACTGTTAATATCAAAAAATTACGTTTGTTGTATGGGAGCCCCCCTTTAATATTTACTTTATTGATATTTAATTATTTATTTTGAAAGGTAATATACAAGTTAATATTCTGTGAAAATTTGAACCGTCTACCTGTTACCGTTTTTAATATTGAGCAAAAAAATACGAAAAAAACACGTTTATTGTATGGGGACCCCCCTTAATATATATATTTTTTTAATTTTTAGTATTTGTTGTTATAGCGGCAACGGAAATACATCATTTGTGAAAATTTCAGCTTTCTAGCTATCACGGTCTATGAGATACAGCCTGGAGACAGACAGACAGACAGACAGACAGACAGCGGAGTCTTAGTAATAGGGTCCCGTTTTTACCCTTTGGGTACGGAACCCTAAAAAATATGGTTTTATTTTAAAATCTACTTACTACACTTCTTTTGTTATTTAAAGTTTCATTTGTTTTACTTAAAATGAGATCACATTAAGAACAGATTTTGCGAGTAAAGGCTATTTGTGAAAAATGGTACATTTTTGAACTTTTCATGTAACCGGGAAAAGTGAAATTTAATATTAAAATAACAATTAATTAAATTAGAAAAATGGTGATTAATATCGCGTATTTCCTCCACGTACTCTTATTAAAGTTTCTACCCGTCTAAGCACACTGAGAATGATGTTATCGATGGTCTCCTGGGATAGTCTCCGCCATTCCTCAACTATGGCGATTCGCAGTTCACCCACGTTGGAAGGAGCTGGAATTCTGCACTTAACTTTTCTTTTCAGCAAGTCCCAAACGTGCTCTATTGGGTTTATATCCGGTGATCTCGCCGGCCACTCCATAACAGTGATATTCATATCATTAAGATAAGCTTGAGTTACCCGAGCGGTATGCGGCCGAGCATTATCCTGCATAAAAACAAAATCGTCACCGATATATGGGGCAAACGGTACGACATTTTCTTCTAAAACTTCTCTGATATAGCGGTCTGCAGTCAGACTCCCTCTGTCAATCACTACCAAGTCTGTGCGAGCTCCCAAACAAATGCCCGCGCAAACCATTATTGATCCACCACCGTATGCAACTGTAGTTTCAAAATTTGACTGAATGTATCGTTCTCCTTTGCGTCTGTATATTCTTTGCCTGCCGTCAATTTGATTTAAGAGAATTCTGCACCCATCACTAAACAATACCTTACTCCAATGGTCCGCGTTCCAAAGTCGATGTTCCTGAGCAAAAGTTAACCTGTTACTACGATGATTTACCTCGAGCCTTGGAGCATTGGCGGGCACAAATGAACCCAAACCAGCTTCTTCGAGCCTTCTTCGTACCGTACGCTCACTTACGGTTACACCCCGCACTGCTTCTAACTCATGTCGGGCTTGGACGGCCGTCAAACGGGGGTTCCTACGTACACGAAGCCGAATGAAACGATCATCCCTACTCGAAGTGCGTCTTTTTCTGCCTTGTCCTGGTCTTCTCACATGAGTACCGGTCTCCCTGAACCGTTGGATACTGCGATGGATCGTTGAAACTGGTCGACGAAGATCTCTGGATATCACTCTGTAGGTTTGACCATTTCTTCGCATTTCGAGTGCCCTGGCAATCTCCGTTGGGGCTAAGTCAGGCATAATTCAGTCATCAACTCCAGAAAGATAGGTACGCGATTAAAAAAAACTAACAAAAAACAGTATTTCAATGAAATTTTAAATCAAACTCAGAAGGAAGAAATACTCGAAGTTCGCTCCAGATAAGGTGTATTTGAATAAAATTAAAACAATAGCATAAAATGTGATGTTCAGTTGTGTTCTTAATTTGAAAATATTTCTTTTTAAATTAAATGACGTATAAACCAGCCAGCAACATTATAAGATACTGATATCAAACCTTTTTTTTATGTTCCGCTAAATATGCCGGCGAGTGTAGGTATGAACGTTTCGTGGCGGAGTTAAATTAGATTTGCGTTAAAAACGGAAATAATAACGTGGTATAGCGCGAGGTATAGGTAGGTATTCATCTAACTGCCTAAGAAAGCAAACGTCATTAAAAAAAAATTAGCTTTGCACTTTAAGAATGTATTTTACTAGGCATTACCCGTACGACTATATGCCGAATAATTATGTGTAACGCAACTAGGCTATGTATATTATGTTATTTTATAGTCCCAATCACATCCTTTTTTTTAAATATTTTATGATAAAAGAAAAAAAAACCGGCCAAGTGCGAGTCGGACTCGCGCACCGAGGGTTCCGTACTCAAGAAGTAGGTATAATTACCTTTGTTAATGAACCGCAAAACTAACTTTATTTGTAGAGGTTTACTGTTAATATCAAAAAATGACGTTTGTTGTATGGGAGCCCCCCTTTAATATTTACTTTATTGATATTTAATTATTTATTTTGAAAGGTAATATACAAGTTAATATTCTGTGAAAATTTGAACCGTCTACCTGTTACCGTTTTTAATATTGAGCAAAAAAATACGAAAAAAACACGTTTATTGTATGGGGACCCCCATATTTTTTTAATTTTTAGTATTTGTTGTTATAGCGGCAACGGAAATACATCATTTGTGAAAATTTCAGCTTTTTAGCTATCACGGTCTATGAGATACAGCCTGGAGACAGACAGACAGACAGACAGACAGAGAGCGGAGTCTTAGTAATAGGGTCCCGTTTTTACCCTTTGGGTACGGAACCCTAAAAACAACCTGTAGTATCAACCTTGGCAATTGGCATGTCAATTATTCGAGTGCTTAAATATTATCAGTTTATCACTAAATGAACAAGATGACAAGTGGATTTATTGACTTTGTTAGCAATAAGTCTAAACAGCAGTATGATAAACATATCGGCCACTCGATGAGATAATATGCAATATACAATACATATTTACGTAACATCAGAGACGCGAGAAGCGGGTTGCGGGGGTATTGCCACCGTACGTCACTCCCCGTCCAGTTCCACGGCCAGTCGGCCACCCGCCTCCCACTAGACTCACGTTGCACCACCACTGCCGCAGTGATTAAAAATTTAAACATCTTTTCGAGTGCCGCGTAAACAAATCATATCAAGAACGGAAAATTGTTTAAAACTACGGCCTTCTTTTATGAAAACAATATGGCAGAAAAACAATACATTTTGGGGATGGACATCGGCACTACTTCCGTGAAAGTTTGCGTATACGATCCCGACACCAAGGAATTAGTGGCTAAACAGAATAAGGATACAGCGGCGAACATTCCCAGCGACCAGGGCATCGAAGGAAACAAGCAGGATGTTCCGAAAATAGTGTCTGCTGTTCATTACTGTGTCTCGAGATTGCCTAGAGATGTTTTGCGGCATGTTAAGAAAATTGGTGTTTGCGGTCAAATGCACGGCGTAGTGTTGTGGAAAAACAGGTCGGTAAAATGACTTCACCCAGCTTGTATAATTTATATTATGGTTTTCGTTTTCATTAATGTAAACTGCCTCGTTGGTCTAGTGGTTAGTATGTTCGACTGCGGCCGACGAGGTCCCGAGTTCGAGTCTCGGGTCGGGAGTCATAATAAATGTATTGGGTTTTTGACTAGTTGGCGGTGTTCCACCCCTGTGCCTTGGAGAACACGTTAAGCTGTCGATCCCGGTTATTATCACTAACATCATAATAGTCGTTAAAGCCGGTCAAACCGCATTGGAGCAGCATGGTGTGTCTCACTCCAAGCTCTAATTCCCATTCTCTTATGGAGGTTTGTGCCCAGCAGTGGGACGTTAATGGGCTGTAGTGGTGGTAATGTATACCTAAAAGATTGTTAGTAAACCTAATTGATAAAAATAAAATAACTTTCTTTTTGTTTACAGAGCTTGGGAAAAAGTTGAAAAAGAAGGCGTCGTAATTCGTTTCGAGGCTACCAGGGAGAAAATGTCCGCATTGTACACTTGGCAGGACACAAGGTGTAAGCCAGAATTTTTGGATAGTTTACCAAAACCAGATTCACATCTCGAATGCTATTCTGGTTATGGTTGTGCAACCTTGTTATGGATGCTCAAACACAAGCCAGAAAAATTAAAAAGTTTCACCTGTTCAGCCACAGTTCAAGATTTTGTTGTAGCCATGTTATGCGACTTGGAAAATCCTATTACGTCAGATCAAAATGCTGCCAGCTGGGGTTACTTCAACACAGAAAAAAATGAGTGGAATACAGATATATTGAAATCGATTGACTTTCCAGTTAATCTTTTGCCCAAAGTATTGAAGAGTGCAGAAATTGCAGGAGTATTGAGTTGTTCTTGGAATGGTATTCCTGAAGGGACACCAGTAGGTGTAGCAATGGGTGACCTTCAATGTTCTATTATAGCCACTCTTGAAAATAAACAGGATGCAGTGCTAAACATATCTACCTCAGCCCAGCTTGCAATTGTAGCTGATAGGATAAGTGATTTAGGATGTAAGACAATTGAACACTTGCCATACTTTGACAATGCTTATTTGGTTGTGGCTGCATCTTTGAATGGAGGAAATGTGCTTGCTACTTTTGTAAAAATGCTTCAGCAGTGGATGCTTGAGTTTGGATTCCCTATTCCTCAGTCTAAAGTGTGGGAAAAACTTATAGCCCTTGGTTTGGAGGCTCCAGTAGGCACAAATATGAAAATAAGCCCCTTATTGTTGGGAGAAAGGCATTCACCAACAGCTAAAGCTTCAGTGGAGAATATAGACCTGTCTAATATACAATTAGGGCATGTGTTCAGATCTCTATGTGACAGTCTCATTGAAAATTTGCATTGCATGATGCCCAAAGATATTTTAAAGAATGCTAATATTAAGAGAATAGTTGGAAATGGATCTGGCTTATCCAGGAATGCTGTATTGCAGAGGGCTGTGGAACACTACTACAGCTTGCCTTTAGAATTTACATCAGGAGGAGATGCTGCGAAAGGAGCAGCTATTGCTATTCTAACAGCAACTTAATCAATGCCTATTTTGAACTGTATTTAAAAAAAAAAGGTTAATAATAGAATATAATTTTTTTTTACACACAAATTATTGTATCTTTGAGTTTGATGTGGAACTGTGTGTGTGTTGTGGTGAAAATACTTCTATGGTTATTTAGATAGCAGCAAAAGTTACTTTGCTTGTCCATAATAACCAAAGAAGAAAAAGTTTAATTCACTAGAAAACACTAAAACAGACAAATCTTTACATTGCAATATGCCACATGCAAGTACCTACTCACTGCCTGCCCGCCTTCATTGAAACATTCAGGAAATGATCCATGGTGCCATCAAGGTGCATTGTAGAGTAAACATTTTCATCAAAATTCATTTTGTGTGTTGAGTTATTAGTTATTACATCACTTGTTATACCTATTTCTGTATTGTTACTGTATTATAAACAATTGTTAAGTTTTATCAATAAATAAATAAACTTTTCTAGTAATTCTCTTCAATGTTTTTATCTAAAGAATTCTATTTATATTACTATACTATGCTAACAGCCTCTACTGTTAAATCCTGATAAATTGTGATATTAATTTTGGCAAAAGTTACTTCTTTAGGCCACAAGTTAGCCCCTGACTGAGATCTCACCTGGTGGTAACTGATGATGCAGTCCAAGTGGAATAGCAGTTATATTACACTTATACCCCTAATCAGTTTTTATTCAGTATTGTACTGAAACAATTGGCGGCACGTCTTTGCCGGTAGGGTGGTAACTGGCCACTGGCACACCCAATGCCTCGCCCTCATACCAGACCACCAGAAACAATTCAGAAACTATAAATTCCCAAACTGACCCTGCCGGAGATCGAACCCGCGACCTCCCACTTTTAATACAACAGTGCTAACCACTGCACTGCGCCAGGGTGGTCGTCAAACCTTAATTAAAAATAATTTAATTTTGGTATTCTCTTATGATTTAAAGGTTAAGTTACACGTTTATTTTAAATAAATTATACATACTTAGCTGAGTACATGTGACAATGTTTTACATACCTGGATAATAGCTTTATCCTTAAATTAGCATATTTTCTAAATATTTTAACTTTTATGTCTACGATTTAGCAAAACACCAAAACAAAATAAATTATCCTAATTGTCTCTGAAATAAATCTCAAAATTAAAAACCAGAGACTAAAAACGCATTTTTTGACAGTGACATTACCTTCAATTGATTCTGCCCATAGAAGAATAAAGCATAGAGAAGGCATTGTAATAATAATACCACAAGTGAGCGAAATGAGTATATACGCTAATGCCAAGGAGTGACAGAGCGTGAAAATCTCTTTTCTTGTCCTGGTCAGCGTATTACTTTTTTTTGTTGGACCTCTAAGCTAATGGAGGTCAAACAATCCTGCATCGTTTTTGTTATTCGCCCATATTCGTACGAAATCAGAATTTAACAAAGTAGTAACTGGTTTCGTAGCTTAGGAAAAAGTTATTTAACTTAAAGGCGATGGTGTATTTCTGTGTGTTACGCTGCAAAAGCCGAACTGAACGTAAATACGAAAACTTAACCTAAAATATGTAAGTTTACAATTTTGACCTTATTTTTACCTGATTGTTACAGATCAAAACAGGTTATATCTGTAAATACTCGCATGACTGCTGCAAAGTATAGAAATAACAAAAAAGTACTTATTTATCATTAATCGAACTTTGTAACATTAACCACCCAAGTTAAGAAGGTAAGTAAAATGATGCCAGGTTCCATTTTTGTATGTTCTCTGAAATTAGTCGGGTGACTCGCGTTATTATTTTTATTACTCACGTTGTGGGGATGCCAGCTGTATTATCATATTTACCCAAGTTTGGAACCCAAAATTAAGGGGAAAAAAGTGTCTATCTATATACGTAATAAGATATTTTATTCATTTACCAATTTAAGATAGATAGGTATTTTAATGAAAGTCATTGAAGTAGTTAAACACCCGTAACTATACTTGTTAATTTTCAGGATTCAAGACAAATCCATACGTGACAATTATGAATAGAGTCGACAAGACGAAAGAGGTGGGAGCCAAGAAAATATGCAAGCAGGTGTTTTAGGCATTTTAACCCTTTGATTAGGTATATACAGAAGGATGTGCCCTAAAATATTTAAATTGAAGCTTCCTATAACCTTAAAATGGCGCATGGGCGGAGCTTAATGCGGGCATTAGGGCTAAAATTATCGATACCTTTGATTATGTCGATTCTTAAGTATATACTCGATATAAAATTAACAAAATATAATTAATAAATATTTAAACATAATTTTTGAAATACACTAGTATTCGTATTTTATAATGAACAAGCTGATGCCCGCGACCCCGTCCGCGTGAATTGAGGTTTTTTGTAAGAAAAAATTTTGTATGAAAAAAATTTTTTTTACTCATCGTTTCGTATAGAAGACAAAAATTCATTCGGAGAAAAAATACGGAGAGAGCTGATGATTGAGGATTTCAAAGACGGATGAAGAGCACAGCCAGGGTATTCAAGATAGGTGGGGTGTGCTCGACCAAATGTAACTCGAAACTTCATCCAATTGACAGTGTGCTGAAAAAAAATTCAAAATGGCGGATTTAAGATGGCCACCATACAAATTTCGTCGGTGTCTATCTCGGAGAGTATAAAAGATGGAAGAGTGGTTTCTTGGCAAAAAATGATCAGGACATGAAAGTCTACTTGATGAACAGGAAAAAATTCAAGATGGCGGAATTTATTTTTCCATAGAAAATGTATGGCGATTGGCGAATATTGAAGAGGCTTACAAGTGTAGAACTATGCAAGACTTTGATGTGGTTTTTTTACAAGATTTGTTCTGTATGGTAGAATTGTCAGTTTGCTGTTAGGAAAGCCAAGATGGCGAAGTTCAATGGCACCCAAAGGTACCCGATCGTCAGTGGTATGATATTGATATTAATCAACTAAGGAAGGTTTCTTTGTGTTTTTACTTCAGCAGTCTCTTACACTGTATGCATGTCTGGAAAGTTTATTTACATTAAAAGGCCCTTTTAGATATTTAAGGGGTCTCTGTTTTATGTTTTCTTATGAGATTTTTTTTTACGTCTGTCGGATGCGTGGCACTCTGGCGCATAGCAATGTGTTGTTTACTTCAGAACACGTAGGCACTAAACACTAGGATAGAAGGAGAGCAAGTAAGTAGACAGTGGGCCGCGCGGTCTACGTGGGCGGGTGCGGTTCCATTTCAAAATTTGTTTTTAAAGAAGAACTCTCCATAATTTTTCGGAGAAAAAATATATGGAGGTGTTTATTTCAGAAAGTACCTATACTAAATCGTTAAGGGATCAACGCACAGCCTAAACCGCTGGGGTTAGCAACTTTAAATTTTGACAGTAGGTTCCTTTTGTGACGTAGGCGCTCAATAAGGAAAGATTTTTCAAAATTACACTCCTACGGGTGTGAAATAGGGGGTGAAATTTTGTATGAAACTGCGGGTTGGCACTGAGAATTTCTTAATTGAAAAACCCAATACCTAACTTTTATGCCCGACCGGGAATCGAACCCAGGACCTCATGATCCGCAGTCGACTATGCTAACCACTAGACCAACGAGGCAGTCAAAAATAGTAATTAGTTAAAATGATACATAATAACTGCAATGAAGGGACCAAAAACCACTTGAATAGACATTGTAATTTTCGAATACGAGACACCATCCCGGAGATCGGGTGTCTTAATCACAAGATTATCATCGCTACAGCCTAAAATGAGTTTGGCAATATTATAAGTAGAAGCTGACTGTTCAATTTCATCTCTCTATCCCTCTGAGTGAGAAACAGTAAGAGTGATATGAAATTTTAATTTTATCGATGCTCAATTTATTTGTAAACAATACAATCCCCACACTATATAAACACTCAAACAAAAACTAATGAAATAATCCAAATTTTCAGGGATAGCGCAAAAATTGACGTGTTTTGGATTCAGTAAAGAAGAAACTAAGCTATAATTAGTTGAAATAACTTAAAATACTCGCCACAAAAAGAAAAATAAAAACAACTACAATATGTTACTCACTTACGAAACGAAATTCCTGGGCGTTTTACAATACTATTATTACGACACCCCACAACTGAGCACTTCACCATTGTTGATTACACAAAACTAAGCAAAAACACATAAAAATATTCTTCTTCTTCTTTTCTTGGTTTTTGGCTTTCAGTAGTGCCAAAACAGCACAGTGCACTTCGCCAATGTCAAGTAACTTGAGGGAGTCACGAAGGAGATTGGCCGGTTACAGAGTGCCAAAATTACTGAAATTCTCTGTAATAGAAGGCATATTTATATATTTGTTAGTAGACTACACTAAATAATAATACACCATATAGAGACAAACACAAATAAATATACAAATAAAAGGAGACTACTATAGTATAAATTACAATTTAAGTTTGTTAATTTTAAAATATTTACAAAGATACTTAACATAAGGGCTATAGGCTAACATTAGGACACACTCAACATTCAAGGGGCGGGGAACTTTAGGGGGAAGAACATCATATAATTTATAGAGAAGTTTAGGACAGGAGAACAAAATGTGAGAGACTGATCCCTCGTCCAGACCACACTCACACAGGGAGCTGTAACGCACTCTTAATTTAGCCAAGTGTACGGGGGTGCAGGCGTGACCAATTCGAAGACGACTGATGGTAGAGGTGACCCAGCGAACCGATTTTTTATGAAAGAAGAACCAAGGTCGTCGCGGGATGTCGGGTTGTATGGAAGCATAGTGCTTACCCTTGACAGAAATCGATTCAGTGTATATTGAGTTCCAAGAGCTCTCCAAGTCCGTTTTTGCTAGAGAACGGAGGTCTTGTGGGTGCAAAGTATAATGGGTCATAGTGCCCATTTCAACTGCAAGTTTGGCGCAAGCGTCGGCAGTCTCATTGCCACTAATACCAGAGTGACCCGGAATCCAAGCCAGTATAACGTTTAGGCCTTTCTGCTGGCAAGAATATAACACCTCCCGGATCCTGAACACAACAGAGACTCTCTCCTTACTATGGAAAGGGTTACCCTTAAGAGCTTGCAAGCAGCTTAGGGAGTCAGTCAATATTATAGTTTGTCAAATATTATGGGCTTCAACGAAAAGGATTGCTTCTAATATGCCAATAGACTCTCCTGTGAATACTGAAGATTCCGGGGGACACTTGAATTGAATACTAATTTTGAATTTTGGAATCCAACATGCTACTCCAACAGAGCCATTCTGAGATAGTTTTGAGGCATCAGTGTATATTGTAAGGAAATCGGGCCAGTCGTTTTGAATAATTTCATTAAGTTTCTGGTTAGCCTCGATTGAACCTTTGTGAATACCAAGATTAACAATTGGGGGTTTACAAATCAAACTTTGATAAGGGGTAGAAAACAGGGGTAATCTGGGGGAAGAGTTAATTGGGTGTGGGAGGGATGTAAATTTAAGGAAACTTTTTAAGAGAAAGGGTTTGTCTTGGTTGGCTCTGATGACAGAACTCAGCCGTCGAAGGCTGTCCAGTAGAGGGTGTGAGGAAAGCTGTAGAACTTTGCAGACAAAACGGTCACATAAATACTGACTTCTAATTTGGACTGGGGGATCAACACATTCCACTTGCAATGTATTCGTGGGGGAAGACTTCATGGCGCCAAGTATGATTCTCAAACTTTTATATTGAATTTTGTTCAATTTTTCTGTAGCCGTTTTATTAATGGGATCAAGAGCAAATAAACCATAGTCCAGATGGCTGCGAACTATGGCATTGTATAAGAGTTTTTGGGAGTACGGCTGAGATCCCCACCATACCCCTGATAGAGCACGGAGGATGTTAATACCGCTTTCACACTTTCGGCTTACATGTTGAGCATGAGCTGCGCCATTGAGTCTGGAGTCTAGAACAACACCTAAAAATTTAGCTTTGGTTTCAAGGGAGATGTGTTGATCATTGTAGGCAATATTAAGGTTAGGGATGATTCTTTTTTTCGTGAAAATGACGGCCTTGCACTTATCGATAGAAAGAGAGAGACCATGATCGCATAACCACTGACCTAGATAGTGCAAAGCAGAATTGAGACGACTTGAGATATTATCCATGGAGTTTGATGAAATGTACAAAGCAATGTCGTCAGCATATTGGAGGATGTTGCAGAAACTCACGACAGACAGTTCGAGATCATATGTGTAAATGCTGTAGAGCAAAGGACTAAGGACAGAGCCCTGAGGGAGACCTTTCCAGATAGTTCTGGGGGGAAGAGAGGAGGAGGATGATCTCACCAGAATATTTCTGCCTGAGAGAAGGTTGCAAATGACACGTGTTAGTCTCGACGGAACACTCAGCTGTTGCAGTTTGTGCCTGAGCATTGGGAGAAGAACATTATCATATGCCGATGCTATGTCCAAGAAGACACCCACTAGGTACTCTCCTTTAGCCAGGGCTGTTCGAATATCTGTCGTAATGACTGCAACACTGTCCATTGTACCAAGTCCTTTTCTGAATCCAAATTGGGATTTAGCCAATAAATTTCTACTTTCCACTATCCATTCCAGACGGTTTTTTATCAGGTGCTCCATAACTTTGGCCAGGGTTGAAGAAAGAGCTATGGGGCGATATGAATTTAGATCAAGGGGGTCTTTGCCAGGTTTCCGTATTGGGTTTATGACTTGAGTCCTCCAAGGTTCCGGGACGAATCCTGTCAATAGAAACCTGTTGATCATGTCAAGATAGCAGTATTTTGCTTTGTCATTAAGGTTCACTAAGAAGGAGTAAGGAATACCATCATTTCCTGGGGCAGAGTCTTTCAGATCGGAGAGAACTCCCTGCAACTCAGCAAAGGAAAAAGGGGCATCCATTTCGTCATTAGAGGAAATAGGTGTTAAAATAGTGGCAGTACTCTCACAAAGAACATAGGGAGGGGCGAGTTTGTCTGCAAAAGCATCCAACCAAGAACTTGAATCATTGGATGAGAGGTCGTTAGGCGATTGAGAACTTCGGAACCTTTTAATTTTATTCCAAACAGTAGAAGAAGGAGAACAGGGATCTAGGGTTTCACAGTATGATACCCAGCCAGTTTTTTTCTTTTTGGAAGTAAGTCTCCTACTTTAAGCATCAATACGCTGGTACTTCAAAAAATTATTACGGGACATATTCATCGTGTAAGAAATTTCTGCTTCCTTGCGTTGATTGATTATGTTTGTACATTCATCATCCCACCAGGGGGGAGATGAGTAAAAATCTCGTTCAGTTTTTTTGATAGGAAAATGGAGGTCGGCAGATGAAATTAAAATTTTTACAAAATTCTCATAGTAAAGTTGATAGTCTCCGTCGGCTCCTAGACTAGGAAGAGAGTCAATAAGCCTGTCAACAGTATCAGCAAACGGTGGCCATTGTGCTTTAGTGAGCTTGTATTTCATAATAGGATTGGTATTCTTAAGTGGAATGGATCTTTGGGCCAGAGATAGTAGGATTGGAAAGTGGTCACTACCATGAGTGCTTGGTAGGGTTTGCCAGGAAAAAAGTGAGGCTAAAGAGGGAGAGCAAAGGGATAAGTCTATGGCAGATTTTGGGTTTTGATCCGGGTACACCCTCCTTGTTGGAGAACCGTTGTTGAGAATACAAACATTAAGTTCATCAAAGAGTTCCAACAAGAGGATAGCAAACCCATCACATGAATGGGAGCCCCAAGCTGTGTGATGGGAGTTAAAGTCTCCCATCACTACAACTGGAGAAGGAAGGGATGATATGGTAGCCTTTAAATCTGGGATGAGAGAAGAGTGAGGGTGAGGAATATATACAGAAAGAAAGGAGGTTTCAAGGATTCTCACAGCAACAGCATTAAACTGAGAGCTGTGAGGGGGGAGGGGGATGGAAGAATAAACGAGAGAGCGCCGGATAAGGATGGCGCTTCCCGCGTACCCATCATCCCTGTCATCCCAAAGACAGGAAAAGCCGGGAATCCTAAAATGGGAACCCGGCCTGAGCCATGACTCAGAGATGGCAAGAATAACAGGTTTGTATTCATTTATTAAAAGGATTAATTCATGTTTTCTATTGCGCATGCTTTTACAATTCCATTGTAGTATTTGGACTAAGTCCATTTTGGAATAGGGAAAGGATTTCAAGTAAAATTTGGGCAACGTTGGGCGGTGAAGATTGATTGTTATTTAGCTTTTCTAAAATGTTAATTAATGACTTGGTTAAAAGAGGGATAAGGCTGTCATTGTTGTTTTGATGGGAATAAGAGTGATCATTATTATTTATAGCACAACCGTTGCCAAGGGAGGAAGAACAATTGCCAGTGATATTCTGGTGGGCTTGCCTATCGTATCCCTTTGCCATTGGGGCTCTAGGACGAGGAGTGCGGAATTTTGTTTCACGGTATGACTGGTTAGGAGAATTATTGTGATGAGAAGAGATTGTGGGGTTGGGCTTAGACGGGAATGTTGGAGGGGCCTTAGTCTTTTCAGAGTAGGATGGACCACTAGGAGGGAAGCGGATTGAAGCGTCAATGTAGGAGATGCTTTCTTGTGACATTAGCTGTTTGATAGCTTGCTGTCGAGAATGTTCTGGGCAACTTTTGTTTGTGGCTAGATGCCTACCGGTGCAGAGAATGCAGGAAGCCTCATCTATAGTCAAATCGCATGGATCACCTGAGTGTTCTCGTGCACATTTATAACATCTAGGTTTCGATCGGCACTGAGATTTAATATGGCCAAATCGGCAGCAGTTCAAGCACTGAATAGTTGGGAACATATAAGTTTCAACCGGGAGAGATGTGTGGTATGAAAGAATTTTGACAGGAAGCACCTGCCCCCTGAAAGTCACAACAACCGACTGGGTCGGGATCCAGGTCACAACGCCATCAGTAACTTGTTTTCTGTTTAGTCGTCTAACCTTAAGAACCTCCCCACATCCACGAGGGAGTTCGAGAGATTCAACAAATTCGTCGAGATGCCAGTCAACCGGAACGCCTCGAACCAGTCCCATTCGCGTGACATTAAATGTGGGGATGTGAGCTTTGAAGTTAGCTGATTCCAGAATTGGGTTTGTCAAAAAACTATTTGCAGCTTCTCCACATGAGAATTCAACTGAGATTTTGTTTCTGCCGACGCTTTTGATGCCATCGTTAACAATAGATCGGATTTTGTTTTTATGTAGAAATTGACCGAATTTAATAGCCCTGATTGTGGTGCCGGCCGAGGGATCAGCCACCTCACGAGAGACATATACGATGAAAGGTCCAGAGTCCGATTCCAGATATTTAGTGGGGAGTTCGTTTAAGGACGGATGGATATAAGTCGATTGGACCGAGGGGCTTGCGGTTGAAGGGTCAAATATGGGTTTTTTGGGGTTAGATGAATCATTTTCTTCAAAAGGACGTTTACGGCCTGCTGAGGGGGCCGGTTCTGGGGGCGGAGTTGAAGTCGGGATTTCAACGTGCTCCCCCGGATCAGGGGGAACACGCAGGGGGTCTATATCCATGTTTCCACAACGTGGAAACTGCGTAAGACGAGCACAATATAAATATTCTTACCAACACCAACTATTACACACTAAAAAAGCACAAAAACTACACCAAAACTCTCACTGACACGTGCGTCAAACAGAGCTACGGGCGAAGTCCCATAAAAATATTATGAAAATATTCACAAAACTGGTAATTAGCCACAACCAAAACACCGGAAGCAATACAGACGCCATATAAAGGTTATACATAAAAATTGGCTTCAATAGCAAAATTTTATGACATCATATGACAATTGCCTGACACGTTCACGAAATAACATAATACACCTGTCTCATTCTAAAAACGTAGCTTTCAATAAGTAAGACTAGTCAAAACATAGTAGTACATGTTTTATTAACAAAATGCATCGTATAACTATAATTGAGTAAAATGTAACACATCCATCTCTATATACCTAATCAAAGATATAACCATAGATAACGACCATTGAGCGAGCTGCCGACATGAACCTATACATAAACGAATATATAATAATACGAATAATAGCTTACACGAAGTTGTATGTAAATCCGTGGCTGCCGACTGCCGTAGTATGTCAAATGTCAATCAGAGACAAGTAACTAGGATAATGTCAATTTTCATTTTGACAATTTTTATTTAAATTTTCAAGTGTACACATAACCCAAATTCCGTATGAAATTGGGGTTTTGATGTTAGTATTTATTTATGACTGCAAACGTATCATTTAATTTACATTAACGTTCTTGTTAAAGAGATACAAATTATAAGAATCATTGAAAAATGCAAATCTACAGAACCAAAGCCTTATGAAGAATTAGTAGTAGTGGTTGGTTTTAGCCTTTTTGAAATAGAAATCGTGCATAGTATAAGTTAACGAAATCATAATACAAGAATGGAAAACCTTAAAAAGTCAGACGATTTGGACAGTCCAACAGCCGATGGGAACCTTTTACAACCACCGAAGGACAAGAGTATTCCAACAAGAAATCCTCTGATGAAAGTACGTACTTATGTGCTGGCGCTGCGGCCGTGGTCTCTTAGCGGGAGTCTCCTTCCCACTCTACTGGGCGCTGCGCTGGCGTATCGTCTTCCAGGTGATAATGGGTTCAGTTGGGTGACGTTGCTGCTCACTTTGTGTACAGTTATCCCAGTCCATGGCGCCGGCAACGTCGTCAACACATATTTCGATTTCGTCAAAGGTATAGACAACCGAAAATCAGATGACAGAACTTTAGTTGACCATATCTTAAGTATAGATGAAGTTGTTTCCCTTGGAGCCATACTTTATATGGCAGGATGTGCATTTTTTGTATTGCTTGTTATAATGTCTCCAGCTAGAATGGAACACTTAGCTTTAGTATACTTTGGAGGGTTGTCATCTTCTTTTCTTTACACTGGGGGTATCGGTCTCAAGTACATAGCCCTTGGTGATATTATAGTTCTAGTCATATTTGGCCCTGTGTCAGTAGTTTTTGCTTTCCTAGCACAAACAGGAAGAGTTGATTGGCCAATTTTTTACTATGCCATACCACTAGCTCTAAATACTGAGGCTATTTTACACAGTAACAATACTAGGGACTTGGAGGCTGACAGTAAAGCAGAAATTGTAACTTTAGCTATTCTAATAGGCAGAACTGCTTCGCATTTACTTTATGCATTTTTACTTTTCACCCCATACATTATGTTTGTTGTGGCGTCAGTCCGGTGTTCTTTATGGTTTCTTTTGCCAATGTTGACCCTGCCACGAGCTTTTGAAATTGAGAGGAGGTTCAGACGTCCTGAGACAATGCAGTATGTTCCCAGACAAACTGCAAGGCTTAATTTTTATTTTGGAATGTTGTATATGATTTCTTGTCTGTTTGCTAATAAATTACCATTTCTCTTGAGATAATAAGAAAGCTGTTTAATTTATTACTTAGTATTGTTAATAAATAATATTTATGTACTTAATGGAGCTTATTTTTAAATAACTATAGTATGAATGAACTGCCCTTGACAAAAAATGGTCCTTTTTTACTAAGAATGTATAACAATGATGTGTTTAGAATTTTAGATGAATGCTCAAAATGTAAGGTTGACTTCCTTTATCATTAAATATTATACATTTTAAAAAGTTATGAATGGATGACTGATTAATTTATATAAAATTAAAGATACATAATTATGGCAGTTATTCTAGTTTTTATCTGTATACTAACAATTGTGTTTGCAATATTGTTGGTGAGTTTTGTTAAAATACTTCATTCTTTATTAATTTTACTCAACAGCTGTTGCTATAGTTTTTGTAGAAAATGTTATATTTTAATGCAAATTTATTTTGTGAGAGGCAACATCTAACACAGGATGTGGATGGATACACATAAATTAACAAAATTGATGAAGGTTACAGATAACTATTTATAGCTAAGCAATGGTTCTTCACAAATGTAAAGTAGGTTGCCCCTCCAGGACTTTATTTATTAGTGTATGCTTGTAGTTGCACCACATTGGTGTTGTCAATATGAATCTCCTCTAGCTTTCAAATATGTTCAAACATTTTATTGTTAACCAGGTTTATGGTTTCTTTTGTTATTTATAAGAGAGGCCATCCAAATGGAGACCATTTTTGATTTGAGACCTGTTATAATATAAATATTAAATTTTGTGCCTGTAGTTTAGATGCATTTATTGAAGTGTAAGCAAACAAGTAGTTTTCTGCAGCCAATGACTGTAAAGTTTCCAATACACTTTTACATGAAATTAATTCCGTTTTTGTGTTATTCTATTATGCAGCTTGTACTATTTAAATGTTACAAAAGTTTACTGAAACCAATTAGATAAATAACTTACTAATGATCAAATGTTACTCATCTGACAATAACTAATAAAATTATTTGATGTAATACTGAAGTTTTATTTGAAGGTTTTCAATTAAAACTAAAATTCAATGTTTATTATGTTTTATTGACATCAACATAAGAGTTTTATTTTAAATTATAATACAATCTTTATAATATAATAAGAAACATATGACAAATTATAATACAATGAGACCAAGTAATTTTAAAGGTGTAAGTTATAATTTAGGAATGCCTGATCTATAGACTAAATTGATTAACTTGGCAGTGACAGGAGAGAAAATTACTACTTTATCAAAAATAATAATTAATTATTTGTTGGCCTGATCTTGCATTATACTGAATTACTGATATTATTACTATTTAAATTAATATCAAACTGATATTGAGGTGTCCAATTTTAAACATGAGCACAGACATTAATTAATGTACTTACTTATTAAGATTACTTTTAATAGAAATGCATTATGATAATTATCATGTTAATAATTTTCTAAGAACTCCATAAAGAAATTATTTTATAGATTTTACTTTAGTAAAGGAACAAATCACATCATTTTCAATAATATGAGAACCAATTTGCTAAATAAAAACTTAACTACATCACTATGTGCAAGAAGTAACTAATACACAAAAATATAATTCATACTTACTTTCCATTTTTTCATGAAAATAAAGTCTATTTTTATTACTTCCTTAGAACCTTGTAAACATGCGCGTCACTGAACTCTGTGCAAGCGAGAGAGCAATATATTTGTGATCGTGCGATAAATATAAAAATTAAACATTTAATACGAGATAAGGAGCTATTTCTTTTAATTCCGCGTGTATACATTAAAAATCAGTTGCACTACTGCATGTTAAATTACTGACAATATCCAGGCAACAAAAATGCATTTATAAACAATGCACAATAACTCTAATGAGAAGGCCAATTAATATAAATTATTTGGCGAAAATTTGTGATTAGTGGTTATATTAGGCCTCTGTTTTTTAAGTTATGTAAATCTGCTTTAGTTCATGGGCACTCTTTACAAACATGATTGACAGGTGAGGATACATCTGTGTCTTTATGAAAAGTTGGACTGTTCAGTTTAATGACCTCAATTACTAAGCACTGGATGGATTCTTCCGAAAATCCTAAAGTTTATTTGAAAGCATCGACTAGCTTTTGCATAAACTAACTGTCGCTGACTTACTCTAAATTAGGTGTTTTCTTTTAAACTGTTAACTGATCAATGCTTCACATAAGATTTGTTGTAAAGCCATACATACTCACCTACTTTCTTAACAGAGTAAATGATAGGCTATAATATGCAACAAAGTGTATTGTAGGTACAGTCAGAGATTTAAATCGTTAACCCTACCTAGCATATGCCTGAAATGCATCGGCCATCCAGTGAAAAAAGCTAGGTTCATTTGAGACTTCAGATACAGAACACCAATGAAGCATTGGTGATTGGGGTGCCAACACATCTCGGATTTAAATCTTTGGGTACAATATTCTTGATCTATTTATTTAGCAAATTCAATTGCCTATATTTGAATTGAGTGTAAACATATAATCGATATGTTACTTATATTCGTGAATCCTATATAGAAATGATAGTAAATGATTGAACAGTTTCAGTTTTGATGGTAAATAAACTTTTGAATAACTTTTTTATACTAATATCTTACATGATTGAATGAACAATTATTTTTGCTACACTTTCGTAATCCAAAGTACGGCTATACACGCATCTTGAAGCAGTCATGAAATGACTGCTTCAAGCTGAGACTGCCTAGCGAATAGCATAATAGTTCGTCAAACTTATTTGGCCCGGCGGCCAAAATTGGAACTATTTTTTATGCATGTTTAGTTTTTGTCTTTATTTTATTTTTCATATCTACTAGCGACGCTGTCACCAAGTCAGATAAGTTTGTGGGACTATAATAATTAATATGTAAGTTTTCCGCTCTGTAGAACAAAACACAGCAGCGCGCATGCGCAGCTAGCGGCGAGTAGGAATATGCTTCTCAGTCGCTCGTTTAAGTTCGATGCTTGCTTTCGTCTTGCTTACTCGGTATGGTACATTTGATGCCAAATGTTATGCTTTGTTTTTTTTTAATAATTAGCTGCGACTACAGAGCAGAAAACTTACGTGATGCGAACTTAAAATCTTCCTTTCATTGCCATACACAAGACCTCTTGAGCAGTTGCAACATGACTCGCAGCACACCGACTTCCCTCGTGCAAGTTACCTTGCTCGAGGGGTCCGTGTAAGTACGTTTTTTAACGAATGACTGTTAAAATTGCCTGTGTTGATTGTGTCGTGTTGTGGTAGAAGACGAGATTTATTAAATTTTAAAACATTTCTATAAACATTTAACACAGAGACATGTAGTCTATTGTGGAATGTGGATCCGATTGGATGATCGTTTGAATGAATGTCTTTCAAGCAACTTTCAAGTTCAACACACGACAACAAAGTGATGTGTCTGAAGCTTAATTTTATACAATACCATCCACACTCCTAGAGGGGGTACATTACTTACTGAACTGTTTTATTCCAATTTTAATTATTGAATTTATTCCGTTCGGACATTGAGTTGGTGATAAAAATCTGCGAAATGATCGGCCCAATTATCGGACCTATAAAAAGTCCGACGTGGGTGGAGCCCCTTATAGTTATTACATGCATCTCTCTTAATCTCATTGCTGAGGGTCGCGACTACTTTCCACTATTCGAATAATCATAGGGGGTTTTTTTGGCTTAATTTATTATGCATTCACTTTGGAAAAAACAGTGTTCAGTAATCTCTCATCCATCCATGTGGACAATAGTCCGTTGGTCGCAGCATACATATATACGAAACATGCAGCATAGTCTTTATATATGTCATACATTATATACATCAGACTTTGGGTTGGCTTAAAACGTTTAGGACGTCGAGGGTTTCTTATCGCGTTGCCACTGTAGTATCCTTTCCTTTAGTTCAGTTGCTGTAAAAGGCAATAATTATTAAGAATTTAAAAAAACTGATTTAAAACCTAAAAAATATCAAATGTATGATACACCTATCATAATGAATATCAATCAAAAAATACTAGAACGATTTTGATGAAGTATTGTCATTAGCACACATCACAATTATTAATGTAATGAAAGATAGGACTCCCAACCGAGAATGTAATGACTTCCCCCATAAGAGCGAAAACAGTAGCCTAATTATGTAAAACCTGCATGAATCATTGTTTGTGTCAATTGTTGTGTTGTGAATTTACGATATTCTTGCCACCTCAATGGATTTAGGCCAATAGCGGAAGAGTGTTTACCAATCAGAGCTCATTGCGATTGTTACAATGTAGCTGTTATTTTTTACGTAATAAGGGTGCAAGTACGTCAAACAGGACAAACGTACGTACCCAATAGGAATAACGTTTTGTCTGATCATTTAGTGTACATACTCCATATTAAAGTAAATGCCACAGACTTTTTGTCGGTCTGATATTTTCTTTTTTCCGTAGCGTATTTTCATCCTAAGCAAGCCCAAAGAAGTTCTAGACCGTGTTTAAGGTAGCATTTGTGGTATTTAAAGATTTCAATTTCTCGTATTACAAGAACGGCTATTTATTATTTACCTGGATGCAACTGGTCTTCAGTGAGCGGCTGTCGGTTGAAAGGATCGGTGGCGCTGTTCAACAGATGTCGCAGGATTACTGAACGATCCATGACCTACAATCAAAACGGATTTGAAGGTGAAAATAAAAATCACAAACTTTAAAATCCTATTAAGAACTCTATTTCAATTGGATAAGATTGATATTTAATTATTTATAAGTATCAAAAATGCTCGAGCATGCGAGCAGACACTTACGCTCGGTCCACATTCACCATTAGCAATGTTGAGTGTGTAAACTATATTGTACTCTTTTTAACTTTAGATTAGCATAGCTTTCTATCTCACCTTTCCAGAGGGCAGGAAAACAGGGTCAGTCATTAATGTATCCATTAGAGGATCTCTGAATTCTTCTGGAGCGTCCGCGAACTCGTCGCTCTTTTGCTGGTTAGATACTGTAAAACGGATATTCGACATTTGTAATACTTATAAAACAATCCATATCCATAGGTACATAGTATTTTTGCATAGAGGGAATGCCGGGGAGAGAGAGTAACAGAGGGGAAGAGATAATAAATTATGGATGTACGAGCTGAATTGTACTTTATTGCGTCATAACAAGAGTCGCTATTTATAATATAATATAATATTGATAAGTTACACTAAGCAACACTGTTTGTTAGTTAGCAGCTATGGTTTACCAAATTTAGGATGATAATTTTGACAGATGAGAGGTGTATAGCAATAGCGAAGGAGTACAGTGAGGCAGACTGAAACAGTGCTATGCAAATTGCATCTGCCAAAACTATCATCCTAAATTAGACAAATTATAGTTTGATTAATTCATTTCGGCCCTAATGTAATTTTATCCTTCTATATGAAAAGACTAGCTTATTTCCGCGACTACGTCCGCGTGGATTGAGGTTTTTTGGTTCCCGCGGGAACAATTTTCCGGGATAAATAGTAGCCCATGTGCTATTCCAGACTATATTCTATCTCTGTGCCAAATTTCAGCCAGATCCGTGCAGCCGTTGGCGCGTGATTGAGTAACAAACATCCATACATCCATACATCCATCCAAACTTTCGCATTTATAATATTTATTTGATGATAATCAGTTACGGTATCATAAAACTAAAGCTGCGAGGGTTCCAAACGCGCCCTGGTCTGAGAAGAGCCCACAAGAAACTCAACCGGGTTTGTTTTTTTTAATTTTCACCATCTCACAAATCATCTTAAACTTAGGAACTTAACTAAGAAATCAGATAGTTCCTTAGTTAAGATGTTGTGGGCTCTTCTCAGACCAGGGCGCGTTTGGAACCCTTGAAGCTTTAGTTTTAAGATACCGTTACTGATTATCACCATTATATTTTATTTATAAATAACTGGACGTCAACAAGTGTAGTATACCTACCTAAATTGAATAAAAATTATTTGACTTTGACTTTGACTTTGAACTATCATACATACCGGCAATTTGATACGCATTGTCAGCTAGTGTCTTGAAGCGTTCAATCTCGGAGGGAGTCTTGATACAAGACTTGGCGAGCCTCAATGCAGCCTCCTCGAATAATTCTTTCCGGAATGATCTCTGTGGAAAGTGATTTAATTATAACCAACAAAGAAGAAAAAGTTTTAAGAGAAAATACGCAAATACGATCTATTAAGTTTTGAAATTGCAGCTATTCAACCAGAAGATTCTCTGAAAAGATGAACTAGTGATGACGCTTTTAAGTTCGGCGTACATAAGATTTTCTGAATTGCCCGCTGCATTTATTGAAAAATGCCAACTGAATCAAATCAGACTCTTTACCAACGTCAAAATGCGAGTTTGGATGAAATACAAACTAGTGACGTCATCCACTTTGGACTCACTTTTTTGTTTATTCGATTATCAAACTTAAAACTAAAACAGGAAGTGGATTTTACTTCTCATAGAAGACCCTCTATTTAATAATCATAAAACTTTACTGTGTGATACATACAACTTTTCACCTCACTAGCGAGAAAATATAAGACGTAAGAAAATTAATATTGTACCTACCTTGATTGAATAACTACTATTTAATTAAATAGCATTATTTACTCTCATGGCGTTAGATTAAAACCAGTGAGCAAAAGTAGTTTTTCTCGCTGGGTGAGCAAAAACAACTTTTGCTCACTGGTTTCAAGCATCAATGGCGCCCGTTTTGAAAAGAATAGCTCACCTCGTCGGCAGCGAGCGCGGCGTGGAACTGCGGACAGTCGAGATGAAGGTAGATGTCCACCAGCTGACTGAGCAGCCGCCGCGGCTCCCAGCCGTACTTCTCTGGCCGACGCACCTGCAAACAATAAATCCATACTAATATTATGAATGCGAAAGTTTGGATGGTTGGATGGATGCTTGTTACTCAATCAAGCCAGAACCGCTGAACGGATCTGGATGAAATTTGGCACAAAGATAGATTATAGCCTGGAATAACACATAGGCTACTTTTATCTAGACCCTCTATAGGGAAAATTAAAGAGTTTCCGCGGGAACCAAAATACCTCAATCCAGTCGTCCGAAGTCAAGGGCATCTGTTAGTATTATAATATGCGAAAGTGTGTCTGTCTGTCTGTCATCTATCTGTCTCATTGCTACGCTTTAACGGCCCATCTTTTCAACAGATTTTCATGAAAATCGGTATAGCGGTAGGTTACAGATTGTAGTTTTAGTTATACGAGTCGGCAATTTGTAGACCACAATTGATCTAGTATTCAGTTATATCACTCAGTCATTCATTCAAAAGTTGATAAGAAGAAGCTCATTCCTTACCTTAAGATTATTGCACTTGGGTCCGCAAAGTTGTTGCAGGTTAAAGTTCAGCATGGACGCGAGTCTATCAACCAGTTCAGCTCTCAAGAACGGCTCCTTTATCTCCACAGTGAGATATTCCAGCATGTCGACAGTTTCTCGCGCGAGAGTGAGATACGACCGGCATTGCCGCTCGTCTTGTGCGAGTGCTCTAGCCCTCGCTTCGCTTGAACTCGTGCTAGCGCCGTTCGCTTCTGCCTCTTGAACTTCGTGGATGCGTTTCAGGTACTGAAATAGATGATTTCGGACTTAAGCCTACTACTAAATTATTCTCAAACAGGTATAAAATTTTGATCAAAACATTGAAGATTGAAGAACAAGAGACTCTCTTATTGAAATCTGCTGTAATGCGTATTTTATACGAACAAAGTAAGTTCTACAAGTTAAACAAAATACAGTCGAAGCGACACTGTTTATAGGCAATTTAGTAGTCAGTCTAGTGCAAAATTGTGGGATATGAAAAAAATTGGTCGTTTAGTCGGTATCTCCAAATGTACTAGTTTTTTTTGTGCTGGGCCTATTTGTATGGCCGCAGTGTTGCCAGTATCTAAAAACGATAAATAATCGATTCTCATTCATATTTCGCTAAACAGACTATTTGTGACTACGTATGCCGTACTAATATTATGAATGCGAAAGTGTGTTTGTCTGTCTACTAAGCTTTCACGGCCCATCTGTTTTGACGCAATTTGGTACAGGGATAGGTTGCAGCATCTAATTTCAGCAGGCCCTGGGATGCTGAAATTTTCCGGAATAAAAAGTAGCCTATATACTTAAACTTTTATTCCGGAAAATTAAGGAGTTCATGCGAGAATTAAAAAAACTTTAACCACGCGGACGAAATCACGGGGTTTCAGGTAGTATTATCATATTTACTAAACTAAAAGTTATACTAGGGCTATCGACCTAGGTATCATGAAATGACTCCAGCTGATTGAACTACCTTCATAATTGTGTTATATCCAATGAGAACAACGAGATAAAAACAAACTAGCACTAGGGCCATAAACAAGATCAAAAGGTTTAACTGCATTTTCCTACGAACATTAAGAACATACCGTAAGACATTCGTCGAGCAGGAATGTGGTGTCGTTCATTAACATGTTGATGAATTTGACGAACTGCCGACCCGACCGAGATTCTTTCACGATTGCCTGGAACATACGTCAAAGAAATTAAACCAAAATGCCAATAATAGACAAAATGCTTAAAATTGGGTATTTGACTACTACTCAAATAAATTATTTCTTAGTGATCATTAAATAAAAGGTCTCTCAAAAGTCGTAATATCGCCGGCTCCAGTTAGTTTTATGTTAAATAACTATTTAAAACTATCGATTAAAGTAAAAAAGTGCGTCGAACTTTGATGACGTCACAATTCAAAATTTCATACAAACTCCAATACTAAGCACGCGTTTTGAAGTTTGAATAAAAGTTGCTGATTTGACTAGTTGTCAAATACCCAATTAGGCTTAAGGTCACTCAGCAGGCGATGGAGAGGGCTAGCTTTGATGTATCCCTATGTGATCACATCAGATATGATCAGAGATCCATAGAACAACCAGAGTAAGTTTGACGATCTCCCTAGCGCAGCGTTGAGCGCTGGGAGGCCCCGGGTTAGATCCCCGGCCGAGTCAATTTGGGAATTTATTATTTCTGAATGTTCTCTAGTCAGGCATGGTCTTTAAGGGAGGCTTTGGCCGTGGCTCGTGAGTCGTGACCCCTGCGGGCAAAGGCGTGTTGCCAAGCGATTTAGCGCTCCGGTACAATGCCGCGAAGAACCGAATCGATAATCGAAGCGTTAACGATTATAGAAAGAGAATAGACACGAAGAATAGACGACGAATAACAAGGCTTATAAAAAATAATACAAAAAGTACCTGTTTATGTATCGGCCTTTCCCACATCCCTTTGAGTATTATGCTAATATGAAACCGTATCGTGAACTTGTCGTAGAACTCTGTACTTTGACCGGTCGTCTCAATATCTGTGTAAAACTTCATCAAAGCACTGGGCAAAGCAGTTTGTGACATCGGATGATCCATGAATTTCTCGTATACATTCTTGATTTTCATCGGTAAGGATAGGTTGATGACGAATAGTACTTCGACTATTTTCGCTACGAGATACGGGTTCTTGATAAGGTGGGAATTGCAAATGGCGCTAAGTAGCCAGGTTATTATTGGGTCTTCTATGTAGTTGGCTACTGTGTGTGGTACATATCTGGAAATTAAGATTGTTAGGTTTAAGTTATTGGTAAAAAAATTGTTCACATTCAAATAACAGATTTCTCATGTGTTCTTGTGGTATTTAGATCATATAATTTGTAGTTCGTTTCAAATACTTTAGTTACGGTATTGATTACGTCTGACAAGTAATGTTCAAGGTAACATTTCAAAATTCTGTTATATTATTTTATTGAAAACTACACAATTTACAGAAATATTTTCATTTGAAATTATTGTAGACTGGATATAACTTATACGTTGTCACAGGCTACTCCTTATCCCGGAAAATTAAAGAGTTCCCGCGAGAATTAAAAAATCTAAATCCACGCGGATGAAGTCGCGGGCATCATCTAGTTTTTATATAAGGTCAACATACGGTAATATTCTGTTGAAGCAGAAATTATTGCAAGTTAAGTTTTTCATGTAAGTGAACCTTTGTTATTTTTGGGACTAAGTTTAATTAATAAAGAATCAAATTTTCAATACTCACTGCACGGTGAACAGCATAAACTCAGCTATATCCTCGACATACCACTCGGGCGTGGCTCGGAACGCGTGCGCGGTGGAGGATTGAGACGTGGTGGGTTCAGCCGCGGCTTCCAGCTGCTTCACCAGCATAGCGCATACTGACGAATAGAACTGAACGCCGCGCCGCATCAGCTCTATGTCTAGCAGTGCCGCTTCTGCGCATTGCTTTGATCTGTGAACGTTAGAAGTGCTTTTCAAACCCTTCTCATTCTCATCGTTACCATTGATTAATGGTAAAGAAATTAAACACGAATTGGCTATGGTTTTAAATCCTACCAATCTTGAAATGAAATGAAATTTATTTATTTTTCTGTAAACTATAAACATTTGGTCTTATTTCTATGAACGGTGACGGCTAAAAAAGTATAAACTGCGTTTCAGCCGTCAACGCCCACATCCGAAACAGTAATACAGATATCCCTTAAAATAAAACTAAAACCTAAAACGGAAGCATAACTATACTAAGTTTTGTATTATGTGTGTGTGTGTGTGTTCGTGTGTGTGTGAGTATGTGTTGAGTAAGTGAGCGAGTGTGTGTATTTGTGTGAGTATATTCGTTTGTTAAAAGAATGAATCTAATTATTTAACTATTATTAAAAGTTTTTCTGTCTCTTCGTAGGAGAGTGATTGAAGCCATCTGGAACACTTAGTTTTACAGGAGAATGTTGTGAAGGGGAAGAAATTTAACAATTTATTGAGTTGCTTACTGTTGTAAATTTAACAAATTCTTAAGTTGCTTACTGTTGTACAGTAATCAACTTAAGAAAGGGTAATGGCGTCCCGAGATTGCTGTCCGAGTCGAGGGCATTGTACACACTGAGTGAGGTCTACGTTTTGTGTAAATTTTTGGATCGTAGTGAAGTTGTGGGTGTTTATGCAGAATGGTACATAAAATAAACAGTTGTCTCACAGTTAGGACTTTCGTATGTGCATAAAGTTTAGTCGTGGGAAAATAAATGGGTTTATTACACATAACCTTTAGCACTGTTCTCTGGGCCCTTTCAAGTCTCAACATAGATGTTACGCCTGAGCCACCCCAACAGGTAATGCAGTATGTCAAAATCGATTGAGCCAGAGAAAAATAAACAGTTTTCAAGCAACCCAAGTCCACCACGTTCCTCAGCCGCTTAAAAACAAAGATGAGCTTCCTGAGTCGTGACACCAGTGAATCGATCTGTTGGTTCCATGTCATAGAACCGTCCATAATTACACCTAAATAATCTTATAAATATAATTAAAGTAAAGTTTATAATTTGGCTGTAATTTTGTGTGTAACGATGGGGCTGGCATATACAAGGTGTAAGGTAATTAGTATAACATATTTAGGCTACCCATGTTAGATGGTGTATAGATATATTGGAAAAATGTCATAAGACGTGTAGCTCATATCCTGGGGGAGTTATGTGGACTTCAAAATTTTAGCATAAATATTGAGGTGGCATCCCTTAAAACAGCTGATTCAATATCAATGAACTGCGAACAATACGACGTATGTTAGGTCTCGTCGCCAGCGCGAGCGTTGCGATAAAATCCAGTCACGATACTAAAGTAATCATTATTCGGCATGCAATTAAATTCTCAAAGCAAAAGCCCGGCTAGAACTAACGTATTGTTGTAAAAAAATGCCCGACTAGTATCGGACTTCGTAAGTCGAAGTCAGTCACTTATCCTTACTTTATGAGCCGCCTTTCCCTGTGATTAATTTCTCGACTTATTCGTTTAAGTTTTGATCAATAATTAATTATTCTGTGTAGTTTGTTCTTTCAATGATTTGCAAATTGTAATGAATTGCCAAATTGCATAACAATACGATAATAATTATTATATTATCGCTTGTAGTACAGTTCTGACTTTAGGTGTAGAAGGAACAAAGGACTCCACAGGGTTGCCACAATTTATTTTCCATAATTAACTAATTAATTTTGTATGGAAGTTTTTGATAATTAATTTTGACTTTTTAACTCTACCATAGTGTTTATAACGTCAAAATGGCATGGGTAGCCGCCGGTATGTTATACCATTTACCTTACACCTTGTATATAGGCTAACTATAAAAGCCCCAAAAAAACTAAACAGAATTTTAAAAAAAGTAAAGTTTTGGAAGTTTGTAAGTTCATATATGTTTTAATGATTGTTACTCTTTCAATTCATAATGACAGAACCAATTTGGCTGAAGATAGCTTAAATATTATATAGCCTACATTTTATCCTGGAAAATTAAAGAGTTCCTGCGGGAGTCAAAAACCCTTAATCCACGCGAAAGAAGCCGCGGGCCAGTGCCAGGCCGCGGGGTAGTGTTGTAACAATTATTTTTTATTAAATTAACGCGTAACCAAGGAACATGATTGGTCTTTTCTTACCATAACTATTTTACAATGTTTCTAGCCAATGAACGATTGATTGATCGAATGGTTACGGGTCAAAACCCTCAGCAATGAGAAATAGGATACAAAGAAAGAGACCCTTTTTTGTTTGATGAGAGTACATACCTGTGTAGGCGTTTGATCTGTTTCCTCCACCTCCGCAGCAGTTCTCTGTTCCTATTCGCGGAGTAACTGTTCCGCCACTGCGGCTCAGCCGCCATTAACTCTTCTATCACCTTCTGCAGATCGCGGAATGCACTGCGGGACAATAACAATATTTTTAATGATTGTCACGTAGATTATGCTACCATAAAACCCTTCGTTAGAAGATGGCGGCCTCAGAACTGCTGCTCGGTTTGGCGGTCATTTTGAACATTACCTCACGGCTTTGCAGGCCGATACCTGTGCGGATTCTTGTCGCAGAATTTAAGAGTAATTATTAAATTAAATTACAGATAAGCTAATGCTTATCAATTAATTAAATGTAGGTAATCAATTATTTATTTTTTGAAATTTTTGTTTTGCAATTACAATTAATTGGATTACTAAATTGGAATAAATAAATTGGATTGGATTTTTACTTTGCACGCCTCTTTAGGCGTGCAAAGTAAACCTTATTCATGTAGTGAGACCCTGTGGAATTACAATAAGATTTTTTTTTATTATTTTTTTTTTTCATTATTTTTTTTATTTTTTCATTATTTTATTTCCAAAAAACTTACACACCAACCACACCAATTTAAAATATAAATTACATTTTACTAACTAGTAAACTACAACGGAAAAAGATTAAAATGTTATTAGTTAAGACTTTAGATTTGATCAGTATTTATTGTAATCTGAAAAAACTAGAAGTTTAATTCGCTATAATCCGCCACAGAAGGCAAATCTATATGGTACAGTGCGTGTCTCGAACCTGATGCCCGCGACAATCACAACACCACATAAACCCCCAAAAATGCCCTCCGATACCGGAGCATCTCAGGAGATGTTGCCCTTACAATGCACGATTGTAAAGGTTGCCTTTACAATCTGTGGCGGGTTATAGCGAATTAAACTTCTAGTTTTTTGATTGTCATGGACTTCCGCAAAGTAACGCCTGCTTCTATCCAATATTTATGGTAATCTGTTTTGGATGCCAAATAAATAAATTACAAATACAATTAGTACTACAAAATAATTAATTGTATTTGTAAACAATTAAAAAGCAAAATGATTGTAAAGATGTTACCGTATGCGCCTCTGGTGTGTATGCAGCGCCGGGATAAGAGCCACGTGGTGCATGTGCAGAGTCAGGAACCAGCACACTGTTTGGAACTTCGCCTCGGGCCACTGGTGCGCGGGGTCGTTATCTACAAAAACGTTATAAAATAAATTATGTCCTCCCGACCATCCATCAGAAGTTATAGCCATACTAGCTGATGCCCGCGACTTCGTCAGCGTAAAATAAGTTTTTTCAATTCCACGGGAACTCCTTAATTTTCCGGGATAAAATGTAGCCTATGTCACTCTCCAGGTCCTCGACCATACCCATGCCAAAAATCACGTCGATCCATTGCTCCGTGATTGAAGGACCAACAAACAAACTGACTTTCGCATTTATAATATTACATTTATATATTAACGTGTTCTCAGAGGCACGAGTGTGAACTGTGAAACACTGCCAACTTCCTAACTCCGGGCTAATACTGAGAATTTCTTTTTAGAAAAACCCAACCAATCTTGACAGTAGGTTTCTTTTGTGACGAAGGCACTCACTAAGGAAGGATTTTTCAAAATTCCACCCCTAAAGGGGTGAAATAGGGGTTGAAAGTTTGTATTAAAGTCCGTCATTTCTAAAGTAATATCCATGAAACTTGGTATATGAGCTACCGGTAAAAAAATAAGAAATAAGTGGTTCACAGTTTTTGAAAATTCTACCCTTAAAGGGGTGAAATAGGGGATGAAAGTTTGTATGAAAGTACTTCATTTCTCAAGATATATTCTCAAGTTATATCAACAAAACTTGGTATTTTGGCTTAAGGTAAAAAATAAAGAAGTACATGTGTTACAGTTTTTCAAAATTCCACCCTTAAAGGGGTGAAATAGAGGTGGAAAGTTTATGTGAAAGTCCTTCATTTCTCAAGTTATAGCCATGAAACTTGGTATATGTGCTACGGGTTAAAAATTCATACTAATATTATAAATGCGAAAGTGTGTCTGTCTGTCTGTCTGTTTGCTACGCTTTCACGGCCTATCTGTACAACCGATTTTGATGAAATTTGGTACAAAGATAGGTTGTATCCCGGACATAAGCTACTTTTTATCCCGGAAAATTCAAGAGTTCCCGCGGGAATCAAAAATATTTATCTCTTCAGCCGATTTTGAAGAAATTTGGTATAGGGATAGATATCCAGGCGGACGAAGTCGCGGGCATCATCTAGTAAATTATATAATGTTAGAAAAAAATCAATGAGTCTGCAAAGTAGTTTCTTCTTAACAAAGACCTCACTATATGGCGGAAAATATCGGGTCACGGGACTTTTTAAAAACATAAATTAACCCAATATTAATCGCTATGAAGTTATGAACCGTTTGTCCATGGTGGAATGTTTATAAGGGGTGGTCGGGATTTTACTTCACCTTGTTATGATTGAATTTGAGGCGATTTTTTTTCAAATTAGACACGAGTGTTTAATTTGGAACAAGGAGGAAGGATGGTATACCTACCGCGCCAGCTTTATCCTCACTGTAAAAGCCGTAAACTTACTCAGAGCATCGAGCCAATCCTGCGCCTCTTGAGCGGTGAAGTAAAGCCTGGTTTCGTCGCGCACACTGATCCACGTGTCCGGTTGGAACGTGTAAAGCGGATACACACGCTCCAACTTGATCCGCACCGACAGCAGTTGCAGCACCGAACATACGTTTAACATGAAGCCGTCACCTGGACAAAATAACTACCGTTATCTTAACATCTCTACACATAAACAGTACCGTGACTGAATGACTAACTTTTTGCATGAGTATAGTTGAGGACCTGGAGAGGGACAAGGGTAAAAAGTAATTTTTATCCCGGAAAATTGAGGAGTTCCCGTGAGAATTAAAATACACTTATTACACGTGGACGAATTCGCGGGCATCAACATCAACATCAACGTGCAACTCAAAAGCCAGACGACGACTTCGGCTCTAAGGTCGAGAATAGAAGCCGCGATATCCCACATAAGACCATGGTCTACTGTGCCAGGGAGGTCAGCAACATAATAATATAATTACAATTTATCCTATACTGACACTACCTATGAATATGATATCTTACGTATTATTATACTAACTGTACCAAGTTACCTATCAAGGATAAGGTCACGTAAATAGAAAATATGTAGCAATAACGATCAAAATATACATATAATAAATCGTATCCACCTGGCATGAATGTTCGATGTCTAATTAGTTAATTACCTACAACTGTAAAATTAGAACAATTTTCATTGAAAATAATTATACCTATTTCTATCGCGTTTCTTGCCCATTTTTATTTAAAAGTGTATAAAACCTTGTTCAAAATTGTTTAAAAATGATATTTCAGGCCAGCAATACACGGACAGCTTCAAGCAGTCAGGTCGGACTGTTTCAAGCTGCGACTGCATAGTTAACTATAGTCTTCTACGTACACACATACATGGAACCGCTCGAGCAGTTGCGATTGCTTCGGGCGGTTGGCAACAGTTATAAATGGTAGCTTCAAGCTTTTGACTGCTCGAGCAGTCCGTGTATGGCCGGCTTTAAGTTAATGAAATAACTAACTGACTATAAGCTTTGCTCGGATAGACTTAATGTTAACTCTAAAAATGTTTTCATAGTAACGGTCTATGTCTAATAATATATGCGAATTCTGTTTTTTTCTCATCTATTTATTATAAGTACATTCTGTCCCTTTATTCATTTGTTAGCGGAAGTGTCACATAAAAATCTATTTATGTCGAGTACTGTTCGCAAAAAAGTAGCAAAAACATTTTTTTTTTAATTTTCACTAAGAGCTGGTGTTTATACCGTGATCTTGGAAAGCGTATAAATTGGATTAACGCCAATAGAAAATCATTAAACGAGGTGAGGTGAGCGACATTCAACGCAATATCTATTTCGGCTATACTCATTAGGCGTAATCGTAGATTGAAGGGTCTTAACTACGGTATGGTACTATGGTCTATGGTACTTTAGTTGTACATACAAAATGTAGCCAAACTCTAAAATTCACATAATCTTTTGGTCTTGTAAAGTTGTTATCAAAGACTCTATGGTATAGATTTATAGAAGTATGATATATAGGATAGCTTTTCAAATAAACTATAGAGCCTTTGGTAACAGTCAGTTAGGTCTTATTTAATGTACTTAGTGTAGAGAACAACAAGCAAAAACTAAGTGCTTAGCTTAGTCAAATCTAAATATATTATATACTGATGCCCGCGACTTCGTCCGCGTGGTTTAAGTTTCTTGTTATTCCCGCGAGAACTCCTTAATTTTCCAGGATAAAAAGTAGCCTATGTCACTCTCCAGGACCAAACAAACACAACAAAAAAAGAATTAGCGAAATTAGTCCATCCGTTCACGCGTGATGCCGTGACCAAGGGAAATAGGGATTCATTTATATAGATACACATATATATAGAATATGAAAAGAAAAGGTGACTGACTGATCTATCAACGTAAAGCTCAAACCACAGGACGGGTTTGGCTGACTCATGTAGACAGCTAGTATGACGTAGACTTCCGCTAAGAAAGGATTTTTGAAAATTCAAAGTGAGACCAATCAAAATCAAACTTAACGTGAGTGAAGCCGCGGGCAAATTCTAGTAGGGATATACTACAATGCTTGAATTCAAAGAGGGTAATCACACTAATCATCGATTCAAATGCAAAAACCGTTAATTTCCTGATAAAAAAAAATTGAAAGGTCATCGTAACAATGAAAAATGAAATGAAAAGTCAGACAAAGCACGGTATGGCAAACGTTTTACGTATTAACACAGTTTATTACAAGTCAATGCCTCCAGTGCACTGACTCACCGGGCGTCCAGACGAAAACGCTAGACACGTTGGACGTGTTTAGATTTGGCCATGTAACACAAAAACAATATTTTGTAAATTCAGATTTGTATACACGTCAATCGAATTGAATAGAATTCAATTATGCCTAGGTAGGCACGCGATTTGAATCTACAAAGATATCGGGCAAACATCGATAGCTTCTGTAGCCCGTTTAATCAATCTATACTAATATTATAAAGAGGTAAAGTTTGTGAGGTTGTAGGGGGTTAATCTCTGGATCTACTGAACCGATTTTAAAAATTCTGGTACCAATAGAAAGCCACAGTCCCCGTGGGAATTTAAAAAAAAAATTCACGCGGACGAAATCGCGGCCATCTGCTAATAAAAATATATAGAGAGAGGAGGCAAGGCAAATAAATACTGCTCAAGTGGATTATACAAGGTGTAAGGTAAATGGTATAACATACCAGCGGCTACCCATGCGATTTTGACTTCCATACAAAATTAATTAGTTAATTATGGAAAATAAATTTTGGCAACCCTGTGGAGTCCTTTGTTCCTTCTACACCTAAAGTCAGAACTGTACTACAAGCGATAATATAATAATTATTATCGTATTGTTATGCAATTTGGCAATTCATTACAATTTGCAAATCATTGAAAGAACAAACTACACAGAATAATTAATTATTGATCAAAACTTAAACGAAGTAAGTCGAGAAATTAATCACAGGGAAAGGCGGCTCATAAAGTAAAGATAAGTGACTGACTTCGACTTACGAAGTCCGATACTAGTCGGGCATTTTTTTACAACAATACGTAAGTTCTAGCCGGGCTTTTGCTTTGAGAATTTAATTGCATGCCGAATAATGATTACTTTAGTATCGCGACTGGATTTTATCGCAACGCTTGTGCTGGCAACGAGGCTTAACATACGTCGTATTGTTCGCAGTTCATTGATATTGAATCAGCTGTTTTAAGGGATGCCACCTCAATATATATGCTAAAATTTTGAAGTCCACATAACTCCCCCAGGATATGAGCTACACATCTTATGACATTTTCCCAATAAATCTATACACCATCTAACATGGGTAGCCGCGGGTATGTTATACTAATTACCTTACACCTTGTATATTGCTCGTCTTAAAGAAGGACAAGCAAACTTATCCCGAGTCGAAGTACAATTTAGGCGGAATAACGCGTGCGATGTTTCTATGGAAATATTAGGAGAGCACCATATCTTCGTGGACAAAACATAGAGCATAATATTTCAGTATAAATATTTTTATTAGATTTGTCCCTAACGAAAAAAAAACGCAAGATAAAAGCCTCGAGACTCGGCGTATTTGAGATTAAAGCAGGATAAGGCAGCGTATCCATTTGAGCTGGGTTGAGACATTAAACTTATTTGTTTCATCTCATTGTTGTATTATTATTAAACTTCGTATGTTATTACCCTATGTAAATACGCCTTGAGTATATTTATTGTATGAACGCGGCAGAAATAACTTGGCTATCTTTTTTTGTCAACAGTCGCGCGCGAAACAATTTACAAACGCAATGTAGCTTGTTTATATCCGTATTCTTATAACAGTGTTTCTCTGAAAAACTGTTTCTATATTTGTTGTTTTTACAAAAGTTCTAATTTTTCATGATGTCGTAGCGTCATTGTAGTAGACCCTTACTTATCGGAAGGCTTAAGCTTGAAGCAGATACATTACTTAATGCAGTATTACTTCAAAATGACAGTGTTATGTCACATCGTCCCTACTGGGACGTCCCTAAAATAAGGATTATAATTCTCAAATACGAATAGTAATCAATATTGAAACAATACGGCTTTAAGCGATGGTACTCGTAGTATGCCCCCAGTCCACCTCTGTAATCACAATCCTAGACCAAAAATCCTTACTTAGTGAGTGCCTTTCGTTATTAAACTGAAATGAAATGTTTTTTCACATAGGACAACTTGTGCCATTATGACATGCGACTCTACCACGAAAGAAAATTCAGGTAAAGGTTAATATTTTAAGTTTCTAAGTCCCAGAGATTAACGTTCTCTGATAGATCAGTCAGGACAAGTCTTTTTATAAGTGTACATTGGTCAGACTCACCAGCAAGTGATCTTTCGTCAGTCTGCATTTGAGCTCGCCTTTCGTTCCGTTGCAGCAAATTGGCGAAGTAGTTGAGGAACGGTTCCCTGGCTTCAGGGCACAGGAGGATATTGTGGCAGATATTGTGCAGCGTGTTGCGGCTGGCTTCCACCTCCCTCTGAAGGGCGAATACCAGGCTCTGGTCGGTGCCCGTCGCGAACATATGTTCGGCTAAACGGGGGTTTTCCTCCGCGAACAGGGATATCTGGAGGGCAAGATAGTATGGATGTTTATGATAAGTTTGCACCTAAATCAGAAAGTTTATTAGGTTTTTACAGCGACGCGTCTCCTTGCAAGGATGATTTGTTTATAAAAGTTTCAATTAGATGAGTTTTTTAGAGAAGGTAAACATCGTTAAGATATTATAGACATATCTCCATACAATTCCTAAGATGTTTAACACATCTTATGACACTAGTGTCTAGTAGTAACAAAAAAGTTGGAACACATAGTTTCGTAATCAGAGGAATAAAGTTGACTTTAGCCAGTTATAGGTGACTCACACTCTGCACTTTTCTTCAATCTAGAATAATTACTCACGGCAAAAAAAGATCCGAACAGGCCGACAGGCGATCAGAGCGCACAGTGGTCTAACGGAATGTCTAGGCCCTGCTCTTAGCTCGCAAAGAAAACGTAGATCACATACCTAAATTGACGAACTGAAATACACTTATCGAGATTTAAGAGAGAAGTAACTTACGGCAAAGAAAGGCCCGAGAAAGCTGACTCTCGCGATCTCTCGTCCAGGCGCAGTGGTCAACGCGGGTGGACAGAGACTGGGCAGACGCGCGATCAGAGCGCAAACTGGTCTGGTGGAATGTCTAGGCCCTGCTCTTAGCTCGCACAGAGAGCGTAGAGCACGTATCGGCAAGGCCGCACCGTGGCCGTTTCCTACTAGCTGGGACACGCAATGACGCATTTCTTCACGAATGCCCATTAGAAGGGGGATGAATACCTGCGTAGGAACAGACCAATTAATTAAGTATTCAAGTTTAAACTGATAATATGATAGATAAATCATTTGAATTTTGAATTTTGATGCAAGTCAGTTTTTCTGTCTGTCACATATTGCGGCCAATGCGCCTAAACGAATTTGATGAAAATTGGTATAGCGGTAGACAAGCTTGCATTTCAAAGATCATAGAGAAAAATAATATAGCCTATAGGCTATAAGATTTTATACTGGAAAAACTTATAAGTACTTCCCACAACATTTTTAAAAAACCTCATCTAGTAAAGTAAAATGTATAAGGAACAATGCTCGATATGAGGGACAATAATTGGTTAATTTATTTAAAAGGGACAAAAGTAAAGTATTATATGCAGTATCTCTGCCAGAGACTAACATATTCTGGAAAAAAAATTACTATAGACTGATGTACATGTAAATGAAATAAAACATGGTTGTATACTCACTTCATCAAAGGTTTCCTGATCCAAATACGTGGCCAATACCACTTCAGGAATGAGACCTATTGGCGTGTTCCCGATTATAATATATGGTAACAGCGGCGATTTCCGACACTTCTCCAGCTCGAACCTGCCTCGAAGCACTAACACTAAATTATTTACAAGTAAAGTCCTTAAACTCTGTAGCAAATCACTCAACGGGGGTTCCGAACTTTTCTTTGAGTGTTCTCTTTCATATAGATTTATGTTGTTATAGAACTTAAATATGTAACTAACAGCTAGACCCTGTGAGGGCATGGTTTTTGGAATAGGCAGTGATGGGGTGGGACAGCCCGCTTTGTCTGGGTCACTCTCGGAAGCGAGGTGACCCGTCGTCAGAATATCATCACCACAGTCTTCACTTGGTCTTTTGGTTGTCTCGGTCACTGCGATCAGCTTTTGATTGAGAGGATCCGACCCATCTACGATTTGGGTGATAACATCCATTAAAGCCTCTGATGCTAGTTCCTCTAAACTAAGTTTTGGATTGTCTAGTAGAGACGCTGCTACTGATGGTACAAAGATTCCACCTGCAATGGAAAAATTATCCTAAAATTCTTAATGACTACATTCCTTTTTTTAAATAAATATATAAGCAGTTATTTTTTTTCTTAAAAGAACCTGAATATAATCAGAGCTTGCACAACATGGTAGAGTCTGACAGCGTGCAGAGTTGATTACATAATCCAAGTCTCAGTGGGCTCATATAGGTATTATCATCAATATATATAAAACTGGCTTTTACCCACGGCTTCCCTCGCATTAAAATCAATTTTCATATAAATCACAAACCCTTATTTTATCCCTTCAGGGGTCGAATTTACAAAATTCCTTTCTTGGCTGATGTCTATGTAATAATAGCTATCTTTATGCCAAATTTCAGCTTTATCTGTTCAGTGGTTTGAGCTATGCGTTGATCGATCAGTCATCAATCACCTATTCCTTTCATATATTTAGAAGGCAAGTCCCGATTCACATACTGACTCATCAAGGCTCAGCCCAAGCCCTAACATATAGAAAGATTTTTATCTTTTTGCACAGAGGTTCCTTTTATAATGTAGTCAAGAAAGGATTTCGCGGGTGTTCGCTACTTTTACTATAATATATATATAGCAGTTCTATGAGTATACACATTACACTGGTGATATGATACAAATACCACCACAGGATTAAATTTTTTTGTGCTAGCATTACATTTCTGCATTAATGTGCTGTTATATAAACTTTGATTTCATATTTTAACATTATTTAAATACATGCAAACCATTTAAAAAAACACATATTATGGTAAACTCATTGTGCCTCATATAAGAGTATGTAAATAGTCCTCGGTCCCTCTCACCTGCACTGTCCTCTGACCATGATACTTGTAGTATTTTTCCGATAATATTCCTAAGTTGTTCCTCTGTAAGTTCTGTACCACTGACTGTGCGGGATCTTTGTATTTTACGTGCAGGTGATTGTGTTGAGTCATTGTCTTCAACCTAAAATATAGTTTTAACTGTAGATAATTGTCTATTGATTTTTTATTTATTAAATAATCATTTCTACCCATCAGTATCCCAATACTGAGCACAACTCTAATAATAAGATGGGTGTAGGCTTTAGGCTTTGTAGTAATGTTTTAAAACATGTAGCTGCGAGAAAATTAAATTTTCTGCCTGGGATTGAACCCTAAATCTCCCAAATAGACGGTCAACCTTTTCGAAACTCATTTTTAAAGCATAGCATTTTTTTTAAGCTTGCTTAGTTTCTAAAACAAAGACTAACTGCGATATATTTTGTGCTTTCAAAATACACTAGATTACCTACATGGTATTTTTAGATATTTCAATAAAATCTAATTAATGAAAAGTGGAAAACTAAATACTACCTTATGTACTGTAAAGATTGCATGATATTAAAGTATTATTAGCCCTTATAAGAAATCAAACAGAAAGTCTAAACAATGGGCTAACTAAATAACAGACAAAGCTTAATTTGAGTACTCGCCTCCATCGCTTCCTGTTGTTGTTCAGACTGGGAATTTCTTTCTGATACATCATCTACTTCCATGGAGAGAGATCTTCGAGAGCAGCTGGGTGAGGCATTACTTGTCCGTGGCTTCACAGGTGGCGGTTCAGCAAACTGTGCCGGGGAGTTAGACCGAGATGTGCTGTCTTCTCTATTAGACGCACCCTCAGAGCTACTCACAGTGGACTGAGGCAACCCCCGCACTGATCCACAACTCAACAAAGTATCATCACCCATGGAATCAAAACTATTGTACTGTCTTGTTTGAGACAAATCTGTCATTTTGGTATCGGGCATTTCATCCAGTAAACTACTCTCCGCCTTCTCCGTAACGATTAAGCCATCGGGTGGTATTTTCGTCTGGTCTGGAACTTCACTTTTGTTCTCTGCAAAGCTCTGTTCTTTGTCTGTGCTCTCAATATTTTCATTGGAACTGCGAGGCGCGGGTGATACGCGAGCAGTAGGCGCGGGGCTCAGCACGTCGGCTGGCACGGAAGCGCCAGGCGTGATGGGAGGACTAGGGGGAGCTGGAGACGGACCAGTGCCTCCCAGAGCTGCCAACCGCGCCAATCTCCGTCTTCGTATCTGTAACGAAGGATAATTGATCGTCGGCAACCGAGCACGTGTAGAAATTTACACTCACACCAACGCTAAACACCACGACACTAACGCTTTGTTTTGTTACGAAATTAGATTGGCCATACGTTCTATGCCAAGGGCCGTTTACAAAATACGACTCACCTCTTCTTGACTGAGTTCACTCATTATAGAAGATCGATTTGTACAGTTTGTATCAATTAACTGGTAATATCACTACAAGTAAGAATTTAGATTTTCTGATTGAATAAGACAAGAACTACAGCGCAAGCCCCAACGTCAACCAGACAGTCACCTTTGGCTCAGCTGAGACGATTGGCTATTTGACGTTTACTGGTGAATAGATGACGAGAAAGTATTGAAAATACACGCGTCATCCTCCCGAACAGCTCCAAGCGTAGTAATTTCCTATTCCTACCTCCATGCCCGAAGTTGACACAAAGTCTTAATTTATTATCTGTGACTTCTTATATAATGCAATGTTGGTCAACATGATAAATGTTGCCAAACAAAAAATGTATAATTATCAAAATCATATTATTGTATAACTGAGCTTTCTTGTTTGAAATTAAAGTTTTGAAACGTTGATGGAGAATGGACATTTTGAAACAACTTTTATTGATTGTGTCCAAAAGTAATAATCAATATATTTTTATAAACTATAGGTTGCATCCACAATAATTCATCTTTGATTTTATATAAATTCATTTTATTTGTGACTTACTTTGAGTTTTGACATTGACAAACCAATTTTATGATGGCCGCATGTTTTCAATTTGTAATTTGTTTACATTTTGTTATGATTTTGATTGAATCGTGATAATAGTGAAAAAAAATAATATTTGTAAACAAGAAGTGTTGAAACTAATTAACCCTTGAACCGGCAGAATTTTAATTATCAGTTTTTGCACGGGTCAAATTTCGCGACCCGCGAACCGCCGCGCTCCCCTCGCGCACCCCGCGTGCGTCGCGTTTTAGAAAAATGCCTACAAAAAAATACCCAGACCACTTAACATGGTTCTCTAAACGGCATTGGCTTTATTTATAATATATCTTTTTGAAGGTATGATTTATAGAAGCTGAAGTTTACAAACAATTACATATAAACGGAAAGAATGCGCCAACGACCGCGATAACGATCGCGATTTTTCAAAAATATATTTTCCCGATAAAGATATTACATTTCAGTGATAATCCAGTCTAACACTGCACTAAAATATATTTATAAACGTATTGTATTGAGTTTTTATTTATATTTGTCACCACTTGTCATAACAAACAATAAACAACACAAAACTCAGACAAAAAAACCCAAAAGTTTGGCACAGATTCAAATGACTTCTTTCTATAGCTTTTTATGTATTTTTTTATTTTCGAACTTGACGGTTTTAGTGTTGCAGTGTATAGATTATTTAATAAACTTGTCTATGAGCCAAAGTTGTTCAAACAAATATAAACTCTATTATTAAGAAAATACAGTTTTAAACAGCTCGGACCGGCCGGGCCCGCCGGCGGGCCCGTGCCTGTTTAGGCAAAAGTAGGTTTTTTAAATCGGTCCCGCCGGCGGGACCGCTTTAAGGAACACTAAAAGTTCAAAATTATGAACTATGTCGTGAACGTTAAAAATGTCTCAATGATGTCTACAGTGTACTGTGGCAAAAATATATTTAAAAATAGATGTATTTCTGTTTAAATTATTGTGTACCTATAGTAAGAAAAAACCAAGATGACGAATAGTCAATTAGTGTCTGATTTGATTTTGGGCTTGAAGTCCCGCCATACGGAAACCCGACATAAATCAATTCGGGAACTCCAGAACTTCGCTAAGCTTGACCTACGGGAGATGTCCCAGGATGCTTTAACTCAAGTTCTAGATGAATTCAGTCAACAAATTCATATAATGACTTCAAGCTACGACAACAACGACAAAAGAGCTGGAATTTTGACTATTGGTAAGTTAGGTATATTATTCATATTCAGTTTTCAAAATGCTATCACTAATTACTGAATAATAAGTTCCATACCAGAATTTTTTAGAAAAAAATGCTTGCCAGGCAGATTTGGTACATTTAAACTAGATAGATTATACTTTTTTTAAGTACCTACTTATTACCTATTGAAAATCCTCTGTTCACTTAAACTCACATATTGCCGGCTCACTACTGAGCAGTGAGCACTAACTGAGTACCAGTCTCGGAATGACATGGGTTTGGCCATAGTCCACCACTCTGGCCAATTGTAGATTGGCAGCTTCACACACCTTCATAAACATTATGAGGGACTTTCAGGTGTGCAGGTTTCCTCATATTGTACCTTTACCATTATGAGCAAGTGATATTTAATTTCTTAAATCGCACATAACTTTGTAAAGTTGGAGGTGTGTGCCCAGGATCAAACCAGCAACCCTGTGTGGGAGGTAGGGCATCTTAACCACTAGGCTACACAGCTCTATTACTACAAATATTTACTTAATTAGCTATTGTCTGTGTAGTGGTAAGTCATGAAGCAGTCCATAAGATGATAGAGGTTTAACCTGGTAGGGGTAGGGCAATAATTTTGTATTGGTGGCACATCTTTGTTGGTAGGATGGTAACTAGCTATGGTCAAAGCCTCCCACGAGACAAAACTATTCTGATTGTGTGTTAGTAGATCAATTATTAATAGTGACATAATTTTTCCAATTTTTTTCTTTTAGTTTGCCTTATTAGCAGTGATTCTGAAGCTAATAAAACAAGAATAACTCGCTATGCTCATTACTTGAGAAACATATTCCCATCAAATGATATAAATATATTGGAGCTAGCTGCAAAAACCATGGGACGAATAGCAACATCACTGGGCATAAAACGTGGAGAATATGTCGAGATGGAAATAAAAAGGGCATTTGAATGGCTAACTGGGGAAAGAAATGAAGGAAAAAGACTATCAGCGTGTCTCATTTTGAGAGAACTAGCTATTGCGATGCCATCGTTCTTTTTTCAGCATATTAGTAGCTTTTTTAACTACATTATGACAGCAGTGAGAGATCCTAAAGAGCAGATAAGAGAAGCTGCAGCCAAAGCCATAAGGGCTGCTTTTGTAGTCACAACTCAGAGGGAGATACCAGAACAGAGCAACAAGGCTCACTGGTATATCCAGTGCTATGAGGAATCATTGTCTTCTTTCTCAGACACAATGAGAGAAAGATTTATGAGCCGAGATGAGCATGTTCATGGTGCCTTATTAATTTTGAATGAACTGTTCCGTTGTTCAAACTCCAATTGGGAGAAGAAATACACAGGTCTCATGGAGAAGCTTGATTCGGAACATGAAATTTCTGATGAGATGTCTCCATTTAACACAAAATTGTATGGTTCATATACATACCAATATGATGATAAAAATCAAAATGTTGTAATTTTGGAATCTTCCATATGTAAAAAGTTATTAATGGAAAAGTATGATAAAATATCTGTGGGTAAGTTTTGGTGCCAATGTTTTTAGGGTACCTAATTTTAATGTAATTTTAGCAGTTGCATGAATGATTTGCATTTTCTTAAAATTTGCTGCTGATGCTGCTGAGCTGATGTCCTTGACTTCGTCCGCGTTGTTTTTTGTATGGGAAAATCAAGGGAAAATGTTTTTTCTTTTACTTTATTTTCCAATGTTTTATTCTGCTACTAGCTAATGTCCGCGACTTCGTCCGCGTGAATTGAGGTTATTTGGTTCCCGCAGGAACTCCTTAATGTTCCATGATAAAAAGTAGCCTATGTGCTATTCCAGACTATAATCTATCTCTGTGCCAAATTTCAGCCAGATCGGTTCAGCCATTTTTTTCTCAAAAGCCAGCAACGCATTGGCGGTTCCTCTGGTGCTGCAAATGTTCATGGGCGGCGGTAATCACTTACCATCAGGTGACCCGCCTGCTCGTTTGCTAGCTATACATATAAAAAAAAAAAAAAAGAAAAAAGCCATTGGGGCGTGATTGAGTAACAAACATCCATACATCCATCCATCAAATAAATATTATAAATGCGAAAGTTTGGATGCCTTTAAAAAGTAGCCTATGTGCTATTCCAGACTATAATCTATTTCTGTGCCAAATTTCAGCCAGATCCGTTCAGCCGTTGGGGCGTGATTGAGTAACAAACATCCATCCATACATCCATCCATCCAAACTTTCGCATTTATAATAATTACTATTATTTGAAGATTTTGAATAAATGACTGCTGCATAATTTTGTATACTCAATCATTTGATTATTTCTTATATTACTTTCAGATGTCATGGCCCAGCAGATCTCAAGATCTCACAGTGTTCATCAGATGCTTCTTTTATTGATACCAAGATTAGCAGCATTCAACAGAGAGGCATTTGCTAAAAAACATCTCAAATCCACCATCAATCATTTAATTACTTTTTTGAGAGGTAGAGAAAAAGAAAAAGCTATGGCTTTTACAACATTAGGACTTATTTGCATAGCAGTTGAAGATGATATTCAACAATACTTACCTAGAATTATAGAAATCATAAAACAAACTTTTCCACTTAAAGATGTACCAAGGAAAAAAGTTGGGATAGATACCCCTTTGTTTCATTGTGTTACTTTACTAGGTATTGCAATGAAAGAAAATGTTGCCAATGAGTTAAAAGAGCTCCTTGACCCTATGTGTGCTACCGGATTGAGCTCACAGTTGACAACATGCTTTAAAGAACTGAGTCAAAAGGTACCATCATTGAAAAAAGAAATAACCGACAGGTTACTTAATATCTTGTCTCTAATACTGAGAAAGAAACCATATATCCCCAGCAGTGCAGAATCACCATCTGTACATGCATTATCAAAAGCTTTATTAGTAGAGCCACATGATGCTGTAAAATTAGTCTTAGCTTTACATACTCTGGGTACATTTGACTTTGAGTGGAATAATACTCTCATGTCCTTTATCAGAAGATGTACTGATCATTACCTACAGTATGAGCAGCAGGACGTGAGATTAGAGGCTGTCAAAACTGTAGCCAAGTTGCTCATCAAAGCCGTTGAACGTTGTTCAGTCACCAATTCACGCACTTTAAATTCTTTAATTGACGAATCTCTTGGCAAACTTTTATCCATCGGTCGTTCAGATTTTGATCAGGAAATACGATATAAAGTGCTCGAAATATTCACCAATCCAATATTTGACAAATATTTAGCTGTTGAGGAACATATGAGTTGCTTGTTTGTTGCCATCAATGATTCAAACAGCGACGTGAGCGAACTAGCTCTATGTGTCACGGGAAGATTGAGCAATATAAATCCGAGTTACACTACGCCAATCTTGCGGCAACTATTCGTACAGATCCTAATGGAGTTACAGTACTCAGAATCAGCTCGTAATAAGGAGCAGTCTCTCAGAATGGTGAATAACATCATATCGCACGCTCCTCGCCTCACGCAACAGTTCGTAGACACGATTTTGAAAGTGCTTGTACCTAAATTGAGAGAAGATGATACAAATTCCACAATGATATCAATAATTTTGAAGTCTATAGGAGATCTGTCTGAGGTACACGGCGGAGGTAATGCTCTGATCCAATGGCTACCAGAACTTATGTCGATCCAGATCGAAATTTTGTCAGATCCCAATCAACCTGAAAAGAAAAGTGTGGCTTTATGGTCGTTTGGTCAGATCATAGGAGCCATTGGTTATGTAGTGACGCCGTATATGGAATATCCTAATCTTATGGATATGCTACTAAATTTCTTGAAAACTGAACAACATCCTGTAGATAGAAGGGAAACTATTCGGGTTCTGGGTCTTTTGGGTGCCCTGGATCCTTACAAACACAGAGTAAATCAAGGTCTTATTGATTTTCAAACAACCTCCACATTGATTCCTGTTCCTGACACATCAGAGAAAGATACTTTCGATACTAATATAAGTGAAATGCTTGTGAGCATGTCGCCGTTAGTTCTAGACGAGTTCTACCCAGCAATCGCTGTAACTTCGTTGATGCGCATACTTCGCGATCCTCAACTTGCTCAACACCATACTAGTGTAGTACATTCTGTCACCTATATCTTCCAAACTCTGGGAATTAAATGTGTGCCATACATCTCGCGTGTTACCCCGAGCCTTTTATACGTCATCCGTTCTACAGACAATCAGAATTTTAGGGAATTCTTGTTCACACAGTTGGCATTACTTATTTCTGTTGTTAAAATCCATATCCGGCCGTATTTAGAGGATATATTTGATCTTATCAGAGAATATTGGACTCCGGACAGTCCTTTGCAACCTACACTTATTTTACTAGTCGAGCATATAACAGTAGCTATTGGTACTGAATTTAAAATATACCTAAGAAAGATACTACCAAATATTTTGAGGGTTTTAAAAAACGATACAAGTAAGGACAGAATTTTAACTGAGAAGTTACTGCTTACCATTCAGAAGTTCGAAAATAATTTAGACGATGTTCTACTATCGGTCGTACCAGCTATAACAGGGTTATTTGATGGAAGGAATATACCGAGTTCCATTTCAAAATTGGCAATGGAAACCATTGAGCATTTGGCCATGTATTTGTACTTTAAACCATATTCAGCCATGATAATCCAAGCTTTGGCCAAAGTTTTGGAAAACAGTCCATCTCTGCAGCAAACGGCAATGAATACGCTATGTGCTATAATCGTCCAATTGGGACGCGAATACGTAGACTACATTGCTTCGATAGACAGAATATTGGTCAAGCATAAAATACAATGCCCCAATTACATCGTGTTAGTGACCAGGCTACAGGTTATTTCAACTTTAGCCTCTGATGACGATTATCTGGACGAAACTAGATTTCGAATACGAAACCTAAAGAAGAATGTAAGTATTGCGTTAAAATTAATTAGACATAAAATAAGTTATATATTTGTTTCATTGACATTGATTGAGAATTTTTTCATAGGTGGTCAACAACGATCCTCAGACAATCCAGAAATTGGCTCTCAATGTGGAAAAGCTGCGAAAATGTTGGATGGTAAATAACGTCGTATCAAAAGAAGATTGGTTAGAATGGCTGCGTCAGCTAAGCGTTGGATTCTTGACGGAGTCTAACAGCCCAGCAATCAGGTACTGCAAGAAAAAATTCCAAGTTTCTGAAGAGTTTTATTAATCCAGCCAAATAATTAAACTTTTTCAGGAATGTGAAATTAACGAAAATATTTTATTGCAGAGCTTGCTCGAGCCTCGCTCAAAACTACCCTCAACTAGCGAGTGATTTATTCAATGCGGCCTTCATGTCGTGTTGGACGGAGTTGGGCGAACAGTCCCGTAACGAGCTTGTGATGGCTTTAGAGCGAGTGCTCAGAGTCCCCGATGCTCCAGAACTGGCCTTAGCCGTCCTCAACTTGGCAGAATTTCTGGAACATTGCGAAAAAGGCGCGCTGCCTATATCCATAAAAGTTCTAGGCGACACCGCTATAACTTGCCGGGCTTACGCAAAGGCACTTTATTACAAGGTATTTTTTCTACCATTTATAGCTGTTTGTAAGATATTTATAATTGATTATTTATGATTTCGTGAATCGTTTTTCGCAGGAAGAAGAGTACCGAAGAAATCCTACAACTCAAGTTGTCGAAGCGCTCATTCATATTAACAACAAATTGCAACAAAAAGAATCCGCGAATGGACTCATTGAAAAAGTAATTACACAGAAGAAGAACGGAGACAGTTCTTTAAGTGTTCACGTACGATGGTATGAGAAACTTCACAACTGGGATCAGGCATTGGAACTTTACAACAAAGAATTGGAAGAAGAGCCTCAAAACAGTGAATCTAAATTGGGAATGATGAGATGTTTAGAAGCTTTGGGAGAATGGCGCAAGCTCTATACCATAACTACAGAAGATTGGGATTCAATGAACGAAGATTTTAAAAAGAAATCCGCGAAAATTGCTGCCGCAGCGTCTTGGGGCTTACAAGAGTGGGATTCTATGAAGAAATTCGTGAACTGTATTCCAGGCGATACGCTAGATGAAGCGTTTTTCAGAGCTATTTTATCGATTCACGAAGGACATTGGTCGGAATCGAGACATTATGTGGATACAGCAAGGAGCATATTAGATGCAGAGTTGTCAGCCGTTATCGGTGAAAGCTATCAAAGGGCGTACGGGGCTTTGGTCAATGCTCAGTTGTTGACAGAATTGGAGGAAGTGGTTACGTACAAGCTCGTAGAAGAGAGACGAGGTATCATTCATAGAACATGGTGGACGAGGTTGCAAGGCGGACAACGCTTGGTTGAAGATTGGCGTAGAATGCTTCAAATACGCACCTTGGTTATGACCCCTCGGGAAGACTTCCAAACTTGGTTAAAGTTCGCGTCTTTATGCAGAAAAACAGGGGCCGTTAGCCAAGCCCACAAAATAGTTCTCACGGTTTTAGGTTGCGATCCGATGTCTAATTCAGACGTGCTTTTACGGAACCAAGATCCCAGAATTGTTTTATCCTATAGCAAGAATTTGTGGGACGCGGGAAATAAAAGATATGCTTACGATGTTTTGCAAAGATTTGTGGACACCTCTGAACCAGAGAGCGAAGAACACTGTCGTTTGTTAGCGCGCTGTCACTTGAAGTTAGGTTCTTGGAGCGAGTCTCTTCAAGAAATTAATGAATTGTCTATACCTGAAATATTGAGGAACTATGACGCAGCGATAAATCTTGCACCAGAGTGGTACAAAGCCTGTCACGCTTGGGCGTGTATGAATTTTGAAACAGTTCTGTTCTATAAACAACAGGACAATATGTCGGAGAGCAGTTTAGCTGGCGGGTCCAGCGAGAAAAAGGTTTCCAGGACAGAGTTTATCAATACGTATACCATACCTGCTATCAAAGGGTTCTTTAAATCCATTAGCCTGTCAAACGGAAATTCTTTGCAAGACACGTTAAGACTTCTCACTTTGTGGTTCGATCACGGACACCATCCTGCCATATATGACGCTTTGTTTGAAGGTATCAGACAAATCGATGTCAAAATATGGCTGCAAGTGATACCACAACTTATAGCAAGGATAGATTCACCGAGAAGCCTCGTGGCTAAATTGGTGCATATTTTGCTAACTGATATTGGCAAGTTACACCCACAGGCTTTGGTATATCCTTTGACAGTTGCCACAAAATCATCTTTTGTGACCCGGAAGAACGCCGCTAATTATATTTTGAGGACTATGTGTACTCATTCACAAAAACTAGTCAACGAAGCTGAAATCATATCTGAGGAATTGATCAAAATTGCCATGTTGTGGCATGATCAAGTCTATACAGCGCTGGAAGATGCCTCCAGGTAAAAAAATCTAAAATCTTTGAATGCTTATTGCATCATAATTTCATAGAAAATGTTGATGCATCGTGTATGGTCGATTTCAGGTTATACTTTAGTGAAAAGGACTACAGGGGCATGTTTAGGACTCTTGATAAAATGAACGCTATGCTCGATCAACCACCGGAGACATTGAAGGAAGTTTCATTTCTGCAAATGTATGGTCGAGATTTGAAGGAAGCACAACGCTGGTGTGAAATGTATAAGGTATTAGGTTGTGTATTTTTCCATCAGTATTTCTCATTTGAATTTTTCTGATATAGTAATAACAGTAATTGTTAATTTAATAACACATTCTGTGTTCGATCAAAATTCATATAGTTTTTAAGCATATTTGATATCAGGAGACTGTGGTAGAATTAAATGCGGCCAATATTTAAAATGCCATAGCATTAAAAAAATTATAAGCAATAACATTGTCCCTGTGGATGCCAAACTTATTTTTTGGCCAAGATAGCTGCCAAATCTTGGATCCTCGGTAGACTCGATAATCCGCTATTGTGTCTTTATTGGCTCGCACTAGCTGTACCGTGTCTAATAGAGTTATGTATTTGCTACCAGGAGACCAGCGAGGACCGGTACCTGAACGAGGCTTGGGACCTGTACTGTCACGTTGTGCGCCGCATCGGAGCTCAATTCCGCTCGCACACATCGCTGGAGCTGCAGTACGTGAGCCGGCGCCTGCACGCGTGCCGCGACCTGGAGCTGGCCGTGCCCGGCTCCTACGTGCCCGACGAGCGCGTCATCCGCATCGCGCACATCAACACTCACTTGCGGGTAGGTACCAGGGGAGCAGCGAGCGCTGGAGCTGCAGTACGTGAGCCGGCGCCTGCACGCGTGCCGCGACCTGGAGCTGGCCGTGCCCGGCTCCTACGTGCCCGACGAGCGCGTCATCCGCATCGCGCACATCAACACTCACTTGCGGGTAGGTACCAGGGGAGCAGCGAGCGCTGGAGCTGCAGTACGTGAGCCGGCGCCTGCACGCGTGCCGCGACCTGGAGCTGGCCGTGCCCGGCTCCTACGTGCCCGACGAGCGCGTCATCCGCATCGCGCACATCAACACTCACTTGCGGGTAGGTACCAGGGGAGCAGCGAGCGCTGGAGCTGCAGTACGTGAGCCGGCGCCTGCACGCGTGCCGCGACCTGGAGCTGGCCGTGCCCGGCTCCTACGTGCCCGACGAGCGCGTCATCCGCATCGCGCACATCAACACTCACTTGCGGGTAGGTACCAGGGGAGCAGCGAGCGCTGGAGCTGCAGTACGTGAGCCGGCGCCTGCACGCGTGCCGCGACCTGGAGCTGGCCGTGCCCGGCTCCTACGTGCCCGACGAGCGCGTCATCCGCATCGCGCACATCAACACTCACTTGCGGGTAGGTACCAGGGGAGCAGCGAACGAAGTAATTGTCGTCATCATTGCAACTGATTACTGACCCATAGTAATTACTAATTACAAGAATTTAGTAGTCAACCCTAATGCTACATGCGCTGCGTCTGAAGGGATAAGAGTTACTCGATAGAAAGATAAATATAGAGATAGAATTTCTTAGGTATTTAATTATTTTCACTTGCAGCGCTGTGCGAGCTGAATTGGGCTTTATATGACGTAACCTGAGTCGCTGATTGTTAAATAGTAGATTGTATTATAAGGGAGCAAAATAATATTTTTACGGCGAGGGCGTTTTTTTGAATCCAGAGCGAAGTGAGGGATTCTAGGGTAGAATCCCGAGCGTGGCGAGGGATTCTTTAGTAGAATCCTGAATGTAGCGAGGGATTCAAAGTACGTCGCTAGAGCCAAAAATTTTGCGCCCGAATGATACACTCTACTTTTCATCACCCTCTATGAGAAAATAAAACTACAAATCCATCAGACATCCTCATCAGATACGCTATTAATTTCGAATTTAGTTTTACGTCGTTGAACGGACTGTTGATTTTAGCATTGAGTAGGTACTCCAAAGAGTGGAAGGTTGTTTAGTTTTGGCCTTAGCCAAAAAAAAAAAATTCTTGGCCCCTCTTGCATTTCTCCATTCAATAAAATTACCATAGGCTTTCATATATTTCTCCCGGGATTTTGGAAGTAATAGATTATTCATCACATTTCTTGCGTCAGTACTAATACTTTCAGGGGTTAATTCTATACTTTCACTGTCACTTGAAGAACTCATTTTTCAAAATAAAACCATGAATTTTTAACAATCCGTGAAAATTTACGAAAACGCGCGTTTTTAATTTGATTTCTTTTTTTTTATTCAGCCGGCGGCGCGACTATGGGCCGTCGTACCAGCCAGTCTTTATTCAAACAATATTTGCGTTCGATTTCTTTGGCGCTGAACACTAAGATGTTCCAAATTCAAAAAGTGCGCGGCAAAGATAATTGCGGCGCACTTTTTGAAATAAAGAGGATTAAATAGTAGATTGTATTATAAGGGAGCAAAATAATATTTTTACGGCGAGGGCGCTTTTTTGAATCCAGAGCGAAGTGAGGGATTCTAGAGTAGAATCCCGAGCATAGCGAGGGATTCTTTAGTAAAATCCTGAACGTAGCGAGGGATTCAAAGTACGTCGCCCGAGCCCAAAAATATTTTGCGCCCGAATGATACACTCTACTTTTCATCGCCCTCTATGAGAAAATAAAACTACAAATCCATCAGACATCCTCTTCAGATACGCTATTAATTTCGAATATGTGTCCAGTTTTACGTCGTTATTAGAACTAATTGTTGATTTTAGCATTGAGTATGTACCTACTGCAAAGAGTGGAAGGTTTAGTTTTGGCTAAGTACTGGAACTACTTTCAACACACAAACCACACACACACACACAAAACACAGATTCTGAAAAATTCTTGGTACCATATTTTTTTATCGTTACCGTTAATTATGACCATAAAATAACCAAGAACTTACATGTGATTTGTTTGTAACAGGTTATCAAGTCCAAACAACGTCCGCGTCGTCTCACAATCCAAGGATCAGATGGAAAGCAGTACATGTTCCTGCTCAAAGGTCACGAAGACTTACGTCAGGATGAACGAGTGATGCAGCTGTTCGGACTTGTCAACACGTTACTGCAGGCAGACACAAATACATACAGACACGATCTAGCCATACAGAGGTATGCGGTCATACCTCTATCACCCAACTCTGGATTGATCGGTTGGGTGCCCCAGTGTGATACTTTATACAACCTTATAAGCGATTACAGAGACAAGAAGTCTAATAAGATGGCTTTGAATACAGAACAGCAGATTATGTTAAGGATGGCATCGGATTATCAGAAATTGATGCTGAAACATAAGGTACACATAAATGAACGATATAGAGAGCTTAGCCACGGTTTCTTTTACTCTTACCTAAAACTAGTAATCAGATACTTTTTTCAAACTTTAAATCGCGCGCTTAGTATAGGATTTAGTATGAAATACTGAATTGTGATGTCGTCAAAAGTCAACGCACTTTTTAGGGTTCCGTACCTCAAAAGGAAAAAACGGAACCCTTATAGGATCACTTCGTTGTCCGTCCGTCTGTGTGTAAAGACCCTTTTTCTCAGGAACGCATGGAAGTTTCAAGCTGAAATTCAATATCAAATACCAAATACTCAACCTGAGTATTCAATACCTGAGTATTCAATATCAAATACTCAGGTCTACTGTCCCTTGGAGCTGTAAAAAAATCAAACTTCAAAAACAGCCAACGCAATCAAAAGATACAGCCGTTTATGCTGCAAATTTTCGCAAATGAATCAAAACCTACAGGGTACTTCCCGTGAACTCAGAATCTTGAAACTTGGTACGAAACAACGTCTTATAGCACAGATATAGGAAGAATTGCGAAAAACATACATTTTTAGTTACATCATATAATAAAAATATTTTTAATAATTCTAAACTTACTATCCCTTTCCACATGAACGCGTAGAGGTATTAAATAGAAATTAAAATAGATAAGTGGAATAAAAATACCATAACTTTTACTCATATACCTAATGGTTTGTACGGAACCCTTGGTGCGCGAGTCCGACTCGCACTTGGCCGGTTTTTTTTATACTTAAAATGGTTGTCAAACAAAAATAACAGATGTGATATTACGTCCTTGGCAGGTCCCCTATTTAGTAATAATCATTAAAAAAATTGACTAGTTGCCAAATATCCAATTGGCCAGCTTAATGGATTAGGTCCCTTACATTCTAAGAGGGAGACTCGTGCTCGGCAGTGAGCCGGCAATGGGTTGACGATGATGATGACTAATATAATTTCAGGTGGAAGTCTTCGAATACACTCTATCCCAAACACCAGGGAATGACCTATCCAGACTCCTATGGTTAAAGAGTCCCTCAGCTGAAGCTTGGTTCGAGCGTCGGACGAACTACTCGCGATCCCTCGCGGTCATGAGTATGGTCGGGTACATTCTGGGTCTCGGCGACCGACACCCTTCGAACATAATGCTGCATCGAGTGACAGGGAAAGTTCTGCATATCGACTTCGGAGATTGCTTTGAAGTCACACAAACAAGGGAACGGTTCCCCGAAAAGATTCCGTTCAGATTGACGCGGATGTTGATCAATGCTATGGAGGTAAGATTTACCTTTATGACTGTTTTTTTTTTTTAATTATCTGTGAGCTACTTTTCTTTCTAATAATAATTGTTATCTATGCAAGTTCCGTAAGAGAGCTAGGTTACAAAATCACCGTAAAGTGTACATGGAATTTTGTAGCGAGTTTCTTCTACAATTTAGGAAGTAAAACTTCTGTTGGCGTGACTTGAGAGTTAAGAGTAACTCAGTTTTTTTTCCTAATTTGAAATGTTCGCCAAACATGGCTGTATTGGAACCTCGGAACTGCCACTTTATAACGAGCTAATTTATACCCTCGCGTGTGGCGTACTTAAAACAAGAACGCATAGGTACCCAAATAGAACAGCTGTTTTGATGCCACCATCTTGTATCGATAAAAGAAAACCTACCGATACGGTTTAAGCAGTGGAAACCCGCGTGCGTTAAACTTACTCCAACCGCGTGTAACGATCAGATTTTTCGTTCTATTTTTTTTGTTTGGCGAGAACTATTATGTTAGCCTTTGATGGAAGTAAATATATAGTTACGTTACGTTGAAGAGACAGTAAATTCTAAAATGTTTCAAGGTAAATTCATCTTTATATCATCTGGGTAATGTAAGAATTTCTGTGAAGCAGTTTCCTCAATCGCTAACCCTAAAGGGTTAGCTAAAGGGTTAGCGATTGAGGAAACTGCTTCGCGCAAATTCAGAGCCAACCTTTAGAAAATATCTATGGCAACACAAGCACAAATTATTTGTTGCGATAATTTACTCTTTATTCAACCGACTTCAAAACAAGTGCGAGTCGGACTCGCGCACCGAGGGTTCCGTACAAACCTGTAGTAAGTTTTAAATTAAATGTTTTTTTTAAATATTTGAGTTGATTGAATGAAAGGTAAATTGCGATTTACGATTAATGACGTATTAAAAAAAAACTACTTACTTGATCTCGTTCAAACCAATTTTCGGTGGTAGTTTGCATGGTACTGTACAACATATATTTTTTTTAGTTTTATCATTCTCTTATTTTAGAAGTTACGGGGGGGGGGGGACACACATTTTACCACTTTGGAAGTGTCTCTCGCGCAAACTATTCAGTTTAGAAAAAAATGATATTACAAACCTCAATACCATTTTTGAAGACCTATCCATAGATACCCCACACCTATGGGTTAGATGAAAAAAAAATTTTTGAGTTTCAGTTCTAAGTATGGGGAACCCCAAAATTTATTGTTTTTTTTCTATTTTTGTAAGAAAATCTTAATGCGGTTTACAGAATACATCTACTTACCAAGTTTCAACAGTATAGCTCTTAGTTTCGGAAAAAAGTGGCTGTGACATACGGACGGACAGACAGACAGACAGACATGACGAATCTATAAGGGTTCCGTTTTTGCCAAATTTGGCTACGGAACCCTAAAAAGGAGGAGGGTCTCAATTCGACTGTACTTTTTTTTTTTATGTTTGTTACCTCAGAACTTTTGACTGTGTGGACCGATTTCGATGATTCTTTTTTTATTTGAAAGAGCATACTTTCCATGTAGTCCCATATCAATTTTATCGAAATCGGTCGAGCGGTTTTTAAAATATCAACAATAAAAGAAGTACTTTGTATAGCGTGTGCTTGTTGTTGTAAAGTTGACGCGGGAGTTTGAAGTCGGTAAAAAGTATTTTTTATATTAAATTATAATAATTCTTTTAGGTAACCGGTATAGAAGGCTCATACCGTTCGACGTGTGAATCCGTGATGCACGTCCTCCACAAACACAGAGACAGCGTGATGGCCGTACTAGAGGCATTCGTGTACGACCCACTGCTTAACTGGAGGCTCATAGACAACGAGAAGCATTCCATCACAGAGTCCACCTTCTCATCAGACATAGACTCCTCATATTCTCTACCAAGCAGGAGTAGAAATCACCTAAGATACGAGTCCTTAGAAATGCCACCTGAATCTAACCTAAATAAGCGAGCACTTGCAATATTAAACCGTATTAGAGACAAGTTGACAGGGCGGGACTTCCCCCATATAGAAGCGGTGGTAAGCGTACCGAAACAAGTCGATCTGTTGATTAAAATCGCAACAAACAATGAGAATTTGTGTCAGTGTTATATAGGCTGGTGTCCGTTTTGGTGAACTATGAGTGTGATAGGTTTTTAATTTTTGTGGGAAGTTTTTGTAAAGAGTAAGTTTTCTAAGTGATACAGTGAACTTATGCCGACATTTCTATAGAGCGTACTTTACTTAGAGTTAAAACGAGATGCACTTATCTGTGTATGTATGAATGTATGTAAATGTGACATAAATCTGTCTCGTTTTAACTGTGCCTCAAGTCTGAGCTAATTCAAAGTATGCTCCTTTATGAATCTTACACAGTGCTTGTGAAACTAGAATTGCCAAAACTTTGCCAGATTGTATGGATTTAGGATTTTGATTAAAAAGATCATATTATGTTCATCTCCAGGATGAAACTATTTGCAAAATTTTGTCAAGATCAGCCAGAGTCACTTTCGAATTCAAGTACAATATTAGGGCGCTTTTAGTGTCACGCGGATTTGCTCACGCACGCGGGATTGGACCGCATGCGTAAAATTTCACGCTGCGGATCATACGCAGCATGAGTTTCAGTTTTCTACGGGCTGCGTAACGGTATAGACGTGTTCAAAAATGATCAATGTCAGAAGAATATGTGTCGCTTACATACTTTACAAACGACGAAACAAGAAGACAAGAGTACATGTTGATCCCTTTCTTGAAAATAGGCTTCTTGCTGGGGCGTTTGTTACACGCTTTGGAAAACTACAAAATAATGAACGTAAATTTAAAAATTACTTTCGAATGTCCATTCGTTCTTTTGATGAACTGTTGTGTAAAATTGAGAATAAGCTACAAAAAAGCAGTTTACGAAGGATTACAATACAACCGATTGAGAGGCTCGCTATTACATTAAGGTAAGTTTTAAATTTTAAATATTTAATTTCCTGCTATGATTTAGTGGAAAGGGATTTGAACAGGTAGGATAAACGTTTTTTGACTTCAAATTACTGTCATGTGTAAATTTACATGTGCAAAAAAAAAATTTTGTCATGTACTCTGAAATTTCATTGTTCATAATTTCATTCAATTTCATGTTGAAATTTCATTAAATAAGATTATTTCACTCATAAAATGTCGCCATTAAAGTGGAATCATTCCTACCTTTCATCACACGCTACTTATTATAATATAGATAAAAGTTATAGGTTTGCACATGACAGTAATTTAAAGTCAAAAAAAGTCCTTAATTGGTTTGGGATTGGTACGTTCAACCTACATACACAATCCTTTTTTTTATCTGATAAAGTACACATGGCCACAGATCAAGTTACCCAAAACCAGCATAAATGGAACTCGCGCCTTGCGTATTATCATACTTAGGTAACCCGTCGGAGTCCCGCTTATACTGGATTTGAGTAACTTGATCTGTGCCGTGTGTACAACCGCACTCATATGACTAAACAAACAATTAGAGAGAAACTGGAGAAAAAAAGTTAATCGTACTCATTTTAATAAAAAGAGTTTTATTCATAAATTAAAAAATCAAATTTTACATCATTCATTTCTTTGTAAATTTGTATCCTGAGCGTTGACATTACTTTCGCCTGTAGATGATGTTGTTGCTGGGGTATAAATTACGTCATAAGACGTGATATTAAACAGGCCGCTTTCAGTCGAAATAAGAGTTTCATTGTCATTCACTGCAGCAGAACTAATAGCATTGTCGTTAAGACTCGAAGTATCCTGGATTATACTATTGGTTTGGTAATCTTGATTTATCGGTGACAAACTGTCAAGCTCAGTAAAAGCACTAGAACTTGTTGTAGGTATGGGACTGTAGTATGCAGGTTGTGTTTGACTTTCCATTTCCATAACTATATTTAACACTTTTGTTCTGAACATTAGTTTTTGATATCTAGTGAATCTTTTTAATGAAGGCTGCAGAGACTGAAAGAAAGCCAAATCCTCACTTTCTAGCTCCAGTTGATTAGACTTTAAGCATTCTAATAACTGTGCCTCAAATTCAGATGGTGCTTGCTTTTTAGATTTTACTTGTTTTTGTTTTGATGTTGGGTGAGAACTTTCTTGACGTGAAGTATCTGGTTGCGTGGACTCATTAGGTGTTTCTAAATTACTTTGTTCAGACATTTCTTCACAGAGTGACTCTTCTCCAGCAGTTTCCGTTGTACTGTCTAAGAAAGTCAAAATGTCATAGTAAGAATATTTCTTCTTCTTCTTCTTACTCCCAGAGCCGGATGGCTGATTTTTTTTAGATATCTTGTCTTTCTGGTAAGTGTCCCTTGCTGTTCGCCAGCGTTGTTGTATTTTCTTGTCTGAAATGACAAAATATAATAAGTAAGTGGCAAAAGTACACACAGTTTCAGATCAAGTTACCCAAAACCAGTACCAATAAACGGAACTTGCTAGGGCCTCGCCGGGCGCCGAGTCGTCTACGATAATAAACAACGCATGAGTCCTGTTTATACTGGTTTTGGGAAGCTTGATCTGTGGCCGTGTGTACAAATCTGATATTAGTTGGAAATTTAACTGCATTCGATTAAAGGCCCTCCTTAATTCACACATGTTGTCAACTTTACACTGTCTCATGAAGCATTAGATAAATCAAGCAATATATATATACCTATACAGAGTGGAAAAATAAGGCCGCAGTTGAAGGAAAAGTACCCTTAGGCGCAACGCAAACGGCGGGCCGGCGCAGGCCGGTCAATTTCGCCGCGAACGATAGCGCAAAGTGAATCTTATACTAGACGCAGACGGCGCGGCCGGGGCGGCTCAAATCTCGGCGGGTCTCAAATCTGCTAAAAGTGGCCACTTTTAGCAGATATGAGATACATAACTATACTTCGAACTTTTCATATGAAATCATAACTGCATAAATACCCCCCTATGATAAAATTTTCGGCAAATCATAGAAATCTAACGTAGCTATAGTACTGTAGTTAAAACGAATTAAAAACTTCTAGCGCTAGCTACTTCCGTGCCCTTTCACCTTAAGGGTATTTATTTTTCTTCTGAAGTAAAATTCGAGCGGTGCATGCTGTCTTATGTCTGATGTCAGCATTATTAATATATTATGTTATCATATTATTAATATATTGTTTTTGTTTTCAGATATTTGGCAACTGGTAATACATTCACTGATCTACACTATTCCTATGTGATTGGAATTGCAACAATTAGCGAAATAGTAAGACAAGTTTGTTACATAATATGGATTGAACTAAAGTCTGAATGTATTCCACAGCTTAATGGGATCAAATGGAAAGAAATCGCAGAGGGATTTCTCACATATACAAATTTTCCTAATTGCTTGGGTGCAATTGATGGAAAACATATAAGAGTGATTCGGCCGCCGCACAGTGGATCACTATATTTTAATTATAAGAAATATTATTCTGTAGTGCTCCTCGCAATGTGTGATGCTGATTATAATTTTACATATATTAATGTCGGTACCAGTGGAAGCAACGCCGATTCAACCATCTTTAGAAGGAGTCAATTGTATACGAAACTGGAAAGTAACACGTTGGGTATCCCTGACCCGCAAGAGTTGCCTATTATTTGCCCCGAAGTAGCTTATCCATCTAGTGTAAGAGCAAAGTTGCCGTTCGTGATAGTGGGAGACGAGGCATTTGGTTTATCATCACATGTGATGCGGCCTTATGCTCGTGATAATTTACCTTACAAAAAGAAAATATTTAATTACCGTCTGTCCAGAGCTAGAAGGTACATAGAATGCACTTTTGGAATTATGTCAAATAAATTTAGAATATTTCACAGATCCATGAATGTCAAGTTAGATCTAGCACAATTAATAGTCAAGACGGCATGTGTACTTCACAATTTCATAAGGAAACGGGATGGCTACAAGGTCAGCCATACATTTGTCACAAATGGTTTTACGGGACCACTACCCAGGCAGCAGACTGAAAGTAGTAATACGTCGGCAAGTAATATCAGAGATATATTTGCAGATTACTTTATCAATGAAGGAAAAGTCTCCTGGCAACACCGATATATAATTAATTAACTAAACTCAAAAGGTTTTAGAAGGTTTTTGATGTTATTTGTGAATTAAATAATTATGCTTATATTAATAAAGTAATGATGCTTGTATAAATAAAATAATGAACCAAACACATACCCGCCTCTTTTCTTTCCTCTTCGCTCAAATTTTCGTAGTTAGGTGCCAATTCCTTCAAAATATCTCTCCATGCAGCCTCCCTCGCGTCCCTGTTTTTGTATAATTCATTGCGTTTATCCCACAAAACGGGCCGCAGATGAACTTCAATGATTACTCGTTCTGTATCGATTTTCATTTCGGTAGTACAATACGGCGCGTGCGCCCCGCTCGACTCTAAAATGGGCACTGAAGTTGTAGGCAGCGCTTACGCATGCGGATACCCCGCACCGGGGTGACGCCCCGCACAGCGCCCCGCGTCCCGCGTGCGTTTATCACGCTTTACAATAGATACCTATATGAAATTGTTCTTTGCGGATGCTACGCATGCGGTCCAATCCCGCGTGCGTGAGCAAATCCGCGTGACACTAAAAGCGCCCTTACTTCTTAATTTATTTAGTTGTAGACAGTAAGGGTTATTTTATATCAGCAAAACATCATTGCCTATCAGTATTTAAGTTACTACATTACAAGAATATGTTTCTTTGTAGATAGGTATATTATAATAAGTCAGATCCTCTATAATTTAAGGCTTAGTTTCTATTTACTCAGGTTTAAAATATCATTTTGTGTAAACCAAAATATTTGGTGGGCGGAGTGGTGTTTGTTTTTATTTTGGCACTATCAAAGTACAACAGAATTTAGTCTTATATAATATAATTATCTTATATAATAATCCCACCAACTTATCTGGCCCTGTGGCTAAAATTGGAACAAATTTTTTTGCCTGTTAAGTTTTTGTTTTTATTTTATTTTAAATATTTATTAGCGACGCTGTCATCGGGTTAGATAAGTTAGTGGGATTATAATGGAAACATTAAAACACAACACTCCTTTTTGTTGAATGTCACGTAAAATTCGCCTCTCACCTATAGATACGATAGTATGGCCAGGGAAACCCCTTATCATAATAAGTCCTTTGTAAACTTCAGAATAATAAGACTTGTATATCCTGGCTTAAGACACACGTTTTATTTAATTAATACTGTACGAATAAGTACAAATGTAAACTGTAATATAGCTATGTAAACATAATATAATAATAACTATTAATAGTAAACAGCATATTATTAGGTGTTAAGTGTAATAAACAAGAGAAAAATTATTGAAATGTCTGTATTTCTTTACGTCTCCAACGTCTTTGATTCTCAAATGATACTGTATTTGTCTTGTTTTCATTGTTTAACATTTATTAATTGCAGAGAGATGTCATATTACTATAATAGAACGTTAAATTTCCCCATAGGTTAGCCGTTAGACGAATTCTACCGTCTATGATATCCCGACTGTAATGACCGTCGGTAACTGGAATTTGGAAGTCCGAATTTAGCCTTTTTCGCTTCCTCCGTGCCTCGGAAAGCACGTTAAGCCGTCAGTCCCGGTTATTATCACTAACATCTGATAATCGAGTAATCGTTATAGTAGGTAACCTAAGAGTTGAAATAGTACTCTTAGTCGAGTCGTATGCGGAAGGACCTGAGAATCCACCGTATTATTATCCCAAGAAAACCCCTACCATTATGTGATTAATGGTAAGAGATCACGACCCTCAGCAATGAGGAATACGACGCAGGGTGAGAGAATGACCGTCGTCGTATTTTTTTCTACATTCAGTAAATTGGTGATGGACCAAGTACTTACCCTGTCTGTCAAATAAAGCCTTGCTCAAACTCAAGGCTAACCGAACGCGTGGCGGAGCGTTTTTTAAATTTAATAATGAATCTTGAAAAGTGCAAACATGGAAATTCGCTTCGCACTCGCATTTTTACATGGCGATGCTTCGCTTCACCTGGTGTTTGACAAGTGCTTTACACTAATACTCAACCATTTGGTAATCTAACAAGGAAAAAAGCGTTAGAGATAAGATTTCTTAAAATAGTGCACGTGTGAGGTTTGTTTCTCGACATAAAAATACTATTGTTCTCCAGTAACAAGACATCTCTGATTAATTATTTACAATTATTAACAACACTGTCTTTTTTATAGCTAACAAACGATAGGGGTAGCAACTGAGACAGCTTCGTGCACAACACTTGGTCCATGGTCGGTTTGCAGAGGTATATTTCAATGTCGCCATCTGAACCGCGGAATTCACTTAGGGTTTGTCTGCACACTCCACAGGGTGCCGTATACGAATCATTTTGATGAGCGACTACAGCCACCATTTTGAATCTTAAATAACCGTCACAAACGGCCTTCGGTATGGCCGCCCTTTCCGCGCATATGCTCGGCGACAACGTGGAGTTCTCAATGTTACATCCTGTATACACTCTGGAGTCCTCTTCAGTTAGTATCGCAGCGCCAACGGCGAAGTTTGAGTATGGACAGTAAGCTCGCTTTCGTATTTCCATAGCTTCATGTATCAAATTTTTTACCACTTCATCTGTAATTTCAAACGTACTGTATGTTGAACTGAACTTACAATAATCCTTTAATCAATATCAAGGTTAATTTAGATAATAGCTGAAGTGTACCTATATGAGATAGGAATTCGATTTGTATGGATTGAGTGGTCGTTCAAAGTCAAAGTAAATCACCTGTTACAAACCCTTGCTCTACGATGCTACAAATATTGCAATTTGATAACAACATGAATTAATTCCTTTCAAATATTGCAACCATTGTTTATTTACAAATAGCATTTGAAACTAGGTCAACACGCAAATTGAAGGCATGTTTATAAATAGATTGCTTTACAATTTCGCGAGAACACGATGATCTGAGCAGAAATTAACCAAAAAAAAAATGAAAATAAATAATATTCAATACTTATAGGGTATAACAAGTGTTTAATAGTATTAAGTATAATGTGATTATGAAGTACTTACTTAAAGAATCAAAGTCCACAATTTGGAAATTGTCCATCGGCGCGTAATTTTCGTATTGTCGTAATTGAAAATGTGTGGAAAGGAGCGTGGAGCTCTCCGAGCGGTCGGCGGCCAACTGATTATGTTTAATGATTGTTGATTAGATAGGTACGCTGCCTCAATGATTGAAAGTCTTTTATGACTAGGCTGTCCATATGGTAGGTAAAGAAGAGACAAGTCATCAAAAAAACGGTACCATCCCGTAAGCAGGTACGAGGCAGAGTTACAGGTACATATGAGGTAATCAATATGTATTGAGAATCGAGGCTTTTCTTTATCAGAAAATCTGTTTTCGTAATTTTAATCTTATTATTGCAATAATATGGCAGAAAATAAATTATAGTTCGCGCGCGAGTCGAATGCAGAGTAAATGTATGGTGACACATACATTTACCTTACTTTGCTTTCAACTCGCGCGCGAACTGTAGGTACTTACGTTATATTGATCTGTCATCCGCACCATGCTACAATGAAAACACTAGGAAAATTGCTGTCCCAGACACGTCCAAATTAATTTTACTCACTACTCACGTAGGTATACGTACCTACCTACTTGCCAGATGCGTGCTGGCTGCTGCAAATCCGTTCTGTATTGTGCCCTACTCGCAATAATTTGTAAACACTACTATTACTATGTTAGTAGTATACCAATAAATAACAAACTCGATCATTCATTGTATTCTACTAGCTGATGCCCGCGACTTCAGCCGCGTGAAATAAGTTTTTTCAATTCCCACGGGAACTCCTTAATTTTCCGGGATAAAAAGTAGCCTATGTCACTATCCAGGTCCTCGAATATGTAGTCCTCCTACCCATGCCAAAAACGTTGATACGTTGCGGCGTGATTGAAGGACAAACCAACAAACAAACTGACTTTCGCATTTATAATATTAGTATGATTTGCAGGTGTTGACTGTTGTAGATACTAGATAGACACGTAGTCTAAGGACACGTACCTACCTCAATATCTAAATGTATGAAGCTAAACCGAATTTCATGAACCAAACTGTAAGTTTTAAGTTTCACGATAATATATTATGCCTATAAGTACTTACATACTTACTTTATGGTTTGTACTTACAGAATGATAGCAGGCACGAGTACCTACTTATAACAATCGAGAAACCTAAAGGTTGTGTGGTGAAAGTCAAGGTGCTGTTTTTACAAGGATTGTCAGACGGCGACTCAAGCTACTTGATATAGGTACCTACCTACTTATAACGTTAGTAGAGTCAATTCTTTATAAAGGTACTTAAACCTATTTTTCTATAGCTGACCTAAAAGGTAGGTATGTAATAAATAAGTACCTATTATGAATGCTACGCTTTCATGGCCCATCATTTCCACCGATTTCGACGAATTTGGGGACAGAGATAGGTTGCAACCCAGAGAAAGACATACCTACTTACCTACGCTAATTTTCATTTCAGAAATAATCAAGGAATTCCCACGTGATTTTTTCAAAAACATCCAAATTCACGCGGACGAAGTCGCGGGCATACTCTAGTAATAAATTAATTACTTATTATGCTTATTTGGCTATTTTTGCACTGCATCCGATCCGAAGTAGTCGTAAAACTATTTGTATGAAGGATTGCATTATAGATCTGAATTTTCATGGAATTTTCGGATTCGGAAAACGAAATTCAGATCTACTTTAGTGCGCAATCCTTCATACAAATAGTATCTACGACGGCTACTTCGGATCGAGAATTCTCGAATTCGGCAGCTTGCAGGGCGACCGCGTATCTTTTCATTGATACATCGCAATCACCTCCGATTGGCTGAATTTATGGTATTCTTGCTGCGTCAGTGGATTTCGTCCAATAGTGGAAGAGTGTTAACCAATCAGAGGTGATTGCGATGTATCAATGATTGATGCAAAAGATACGCGGTCGCCCTGCTGTTTAATTACGTAAAAATGACAGCTACAGTGTAACGATCGCAATCACCTCCGATTGTTTAATACTCTTCCGCTGTTGGCCAAAATCCATTGATGCGGCAAGAATACCATAAATTCAGGGAATCACAACATTTGAGACTGTTACAATGATTGATGCAGGTTTTACTTATGTAATAATGCTGCTACAAATTACGATCCTCCACGAATCACTGAAAATACCAAACACATAAAAGACGACGAAGAAAAACTCTACCCTCATTTTGCTGGAATATAAGATTAACAGAAAAATGTGAGTAAATAAAAGATACTGCCCTAATTTATAATTAATATTTATTTATATTTTTAAATAATTAAAATTTTATTTTAAATATTTATAAAAATAACAATTCACATTTATTTTATTGGTACAAGGAGTGTAAACAATATGTATTTATATTATGATGATATTATTCTGAATTATCTTTTGATATACAATTCCTGAAGAATTTCAGAACTATGAACATGTACTTACATAAAAAAGAAAAAAAGCTATAATCAATTAATCGAAAAAAAATATTTAATTCGTTTAAGATAATAAAGACAACTTTGTTTTATTTTTGTGTAAAAAAATCGTCTAGGTACAAATAGGTACCTAAAACAAATACCTAGGGTAATTCCGGGGGTGATGGCCGTACGGGAGAGATAGCCAACCGAAATTTTTCAGTAATTACTCTCTAGATGTCGCCCATCACGGCTCAGTTCGCTTAGCGTCGTGCGTGAGTGCTAGTGGAACGCAAAATTATTGAGAAAATAAAACGAAAAGGTAAGTAATATACTACATAATGTTTTCTACTTACAGTAATATTTCTGTAAGGGTGTTGTTTTACTATATATTACGATTTTGTTGTGTAAAAATAAGGGCTGTTTTTACATTTTCTAAAAAGTTCATTTGCGCAGCTATATTATAACCTCAAATGTCTTCACGTATTAAATATTCTTTCTTTCTTAATAGGTATGGCCATCTCTCCCGTAAAATTAGGAGAGATGGCCATGAGAAGTTAGGGATAGATAGCCATATGGCCGTCATTCCCAAATCGCATTTTTTAAGCAAGTCCATGTTCTTACCTATAAATAATCATAATTTTGCTGCTGAAATCTATCTGATTTTAATATCCAGTGTTTGTTCTAGATGCCTAATAAGTACATAAGAAAAGCTATTAGTCTCAGAGGTAATTGGAGTGAAGAATCTTTAAAGGCAGCTATAAATGCTGTAAAAAATGATGGCATGTCTGTTTATGCGGCTGCGAAAACGTATGGGATACCTCGAAAAACTTTAGAGGCGTTGCAAAAAAAATGATTACAAAAAGGGACCTATGGGACCAAGCTCATTGTTTGGAGCAGAAAGTGAAAAAAAATAGCTCTTCATATACAAACAATGCAAGCAAAGGGTTTTCCACTAACTGTTGAGGATGCCAGAAGAATAGCTTATGAGTTTGCTGAGCAGTTAAAATTGAAGCACAGATTTAACAAAGATGTTGGAAAAGCAGGATACGACTGATTGCAAATGTTCTTGCACAGAAACCCAAATATTTCTTTACGGAAGTCAGAAGGTGTTTCTTTGGCTAGATCAAAAGCCATGAATAGGACTGAAGTGGATGCATATTTTAAACTGCTTGAGGGAGTCTTAATGCAAGAAAATGAATACCTGACACCGAATTGCATCTTCAATATGGACGAAACGGGCCTGCAGTTGAACAACCGGCCAGGACACGTACTTCCTAAAAAAGGGTCTAAAGCGGTTTCCACAACGACATGAACTGAAAAAGGTGAAACAATTACCGTAATAGCATGCTGCAATGCTGAAGGTGCTTTTCTACCACCGGCTTGTATAATGAAAGGCAAAAATAAAAAAGATGAGTTCGAGGATGGAATGCCACCAGGATCAAAAGTTTACATGTCTGAAAAATCTGCGTATATAACGTCAACAATTTTCCTAAAATGGTTACGAGATATGTTTGTATCAAGAAAACCAACGGGAACCTACAGACTACGCCTTTTGTCAAGAGCCTGCTGGTCCATCTTCTGATGTCCGTAATGAACTTGCAAGCGGGTTGGAATCTACCGATGAAACATCAATCCCTCCAGATTGTTTTGAAGAACCTGACAGAGTTTCAAATAACAGAACTCTGCAATTGATGGTCCGTGCACTCCAAAAGCGAATAAAAACTTACAGGTCACTCCATCGCAAATTTTGAAGGAAATATCACCGATTCCACAAAAACTTGAAGAGGTTCGAAAACGAAGCAAGTTGGTAAGCTTAACATCTGATGAACATATTAAAGAAAGAAAAGTTAAAGAAGAGGAAAAGAAGAAGACAGTAAAAAAAAAACCAGAAAGAGTCCAAAAAAAGATCAAAAACCGTGCTGCAAGAAGAAAAAAACCAATAATAACAATATCTGAGAGTAGTGATGACGATGAAGAGCCATCACTGCACGATATTTCCCAGATGAGAATTTAACAAAAGAAGAGGATAACTGCGTAGGGTGTGGAGAAAACTTCTACCTAGCTCGCCTCACTGAGGATTGGATCCAGTGTGTCTTGTGCAATTTTTGGGTTCATGAAAATTGTACAGAGTTTGCGATAAGTGCTCAGCATGTGGGAAAAAGCTTAAAAAACCGGCCAAGTGCGAGTCGGACTCGCGCACCGAGGGTTCCGTACTCAAGAAGTAGGTATAATTACCTTTGTTAATGAACCGCAAAACTAACTTTGTTTGTAGAGGAATACTGTTAATATCAAAAAATTACGTTTGTTGTATGGGAGCCCCCCTTTAATATTTACTATTGATATTTAATTATTTATTTTGAAAGGTAATATACAAGTTAATATTCTGTGAAAATTTGAACCGTCTACCTGTTACCGTTTTTAATATTGAGCAAAAAAATACGAAAAAAACACGTTTATTGTATGGGGACCCCCCTTAATATATATATTTTTTTAATTTTTAGTATTTGTTGTTATAGCGGCAACGGAAATACATCATTTGTGAAAATTTCAGCTTTCTAGCTATCACGGTCTATGAGATACAGCCTGGAGACAGACAGACAGACAGACAGACAGACAGACAGACAGACAGACAGACAGACAGACAGACAGACAGACAGACAGACAGACAGACAGACAGCGGAGTCTTAGTAATAGGGTTCCGTTTTTACCCTTTGGGTACGGAACCCTAAAAACCATTAGAACCAAAAAATAAAACCAAAGAATAAGAAGTACTACGGTCATGGTGCAGAATAACACTGGCCATCTTTACCCTACTCATATGGCTATCTCACCCAGGGTGCCCGGGAGAGATGGCCAATCGTGATTTAAAAAAAACGTAATTTTAAGGTTGATCTCATTTAGTAAATACATAATTGTGTTGATTTTGTAAAAGCTTAATGTTCAATTTATAAAAATAAATAAAAGTTATTAAGATAATGCATTTATTTTCATTTTGACACAGCCTTGTAAAAACTATGGCCAACTACCCCGGACTTACCTTATATAATATTTACAAGTGTGAACATATACGCTTAATCAAAACTATGTACCTACTTATGGCCCTACGGGTAATTAGAGTTACAATTATTATGATGTAGGTAGGTACTACTAAATTTCAAAACTCACAAATTTTTATGAGGTTATTTCACAGCCCAAAAACAAAAAAATAATAATTTTAAAATGGTTGGACTGGTGATATTTAATATTCTTATGTTACAATTTTTAAGTTAAAAAAAATTGCCGATAGAAGTGAAAACGATTCTTTTTTTTCTAATTAAAAAAATAATATAATATTATAATAATAACAAAAATATTTCAAATATAAACCTTAAAACTAAAGGCATTAAAGTTTAATTACGAATGTACTATAGACCGATCGATGTCGATCTCGCGTATTCCACATTTTTACCCCTACCAAAAAGTGCTCAACGCGCCTAAAGAAGTTTTCACTTCAAAGATCTCATAATTTTATCCAATTACAATAAACCCACTACTAATAACTAAGTTACTTAGATAGTATATTGCTATTAAGTCACACGAGTCGGATCGTATCGGACGTGCGGAAGAAAGGGCTCAGACGCACTTATCTGTGCATGTACCTATATAAAGTTTTAAGAACTAAGGCCATTTCAAGAATAAGTATATAATTTCTAAGTTTAACTTAAATCTAAAGCCCACTCAATAACTCTTCTCTACCGTGGATACGACATCCTAATCCAACTATACTATTTCAATCTTTATAATCACACATTTTCATAAGAATCTACCAAAACGGGCACCACCCGACATAGCACTGGCAAAGATTTTCAATACTGGTCGCTTGTTGTATCAACAAATCCACTTGTTGCTGTACCGAAACGCTCGCATCGTCTATATGCGTGAAGTCCCGCCCAGTTAACTTATCCCTAACCCGGTTCACGATAGCTAGAGCGCGTTTGTTTAGATTTGTCTCAGCGGGTTGGTCGACGTCGTTTAATGGAACAGCTCGGCTTATACTGGGCGGGGAAACGGCATCAGATGATGAAGCGTCGGCGTCATTTCTAGACCGTCGGGTTGCATCTATGAGCCTCCAGTTTAGCAAGGGGTCGTAAACGAAAGCTTCGAGTACCGCCATAACGCTGTCTTTATGTCGATGGAGGACTTCCATTACTGATTCGCAAGTGCGACGGTATATACCTTCGATGCCGGTTACCTGAAAGAGAGGTGAGATGAGCATATTTTAACGTCTGGGCTAAATTAATCCTAAATTCTATACAGCCGATATTATAAAACAGAAAATGTCGGTCTGTTTCTCACTTTTCCAAGGCTCTACCACTGAAATACAAGGACAGGTACTGGTTTTATTTATTTTGAAATACAGATTTAACGTGTTGTTTTGACTCTTTTGTTTTGTTTTCTTCTCAGAAGAATGATGGTCTTCTGTAAAGAGCCGGCAAGAAACTCAGCAGTTGCTTTTTAATTAAAAAAAAAACAATAAAATAACCTACCTCCATAGCATTTATCAGCATGCGTGTCAACCGGAACGGTATCTTCTCGGGAAAATTATCCCTTGTAACGGTTACTTCAAAGCAATCACCGAAATCTATATGCAGAAATTTTCCCGTGACTCTATCGAGCATGATATTGTTAGGGTGTCGGTCGCCCAGACCTAGAATATAGCCCACCATACTCATGACCGCGAGTGAACGGGTGTAATTCGTTCGTCGCTCGAACCAGACCTCTGATGAAGGACTTTTGAGCCATAGTAATTTAGCAAGATCGTCTCCCGTCGTGTGTTTGAGAGTATGTTCTAACACTTCCACCTAGAAAAAAAAATACGCGCCGAATTGAGAACCTCCTCCTGTTTTGGAAGTCGGTTAAAAAAACAAGGAGGCATTAAAGTTAATCGATGGTTTCGATGATATTCGTTTCCACAGGGTCAGGGAATAATGCTTTTAGACTTGTCTTGACTGACTTTTAGAATTAGTATATTTATTTTTACACCACCACCACCATTAAGAAACTTAAATGGAAATGGGCCGGTCACCTTATCCGAACGAAAAAAGAAAACTGGGCAAAACAAGTTACAGAGTGGTAACCACGAGAGGGCAAGAGGAAAAGGGGAAGACCATTCCGAAGGTGGGAAGACGACTTACGAGCCATAGCAGGAATTTTATGGAAGAGAATAACGTACGACCGCAAAACATGGAAGAAACTGGGGGAGGCCTATGCTAATGAGCAAAACAATCGAACATTACCGGTGTCTTAGTTTTTAGTTACTATAATTTTGTAAATTCAAAACTTTGTAATTAATGTAAGGTTGTTAATAAAGGCTAATAATAATAATAATAATAATATTTATTTTAATTTTTAGATTTGTGTTAGACTGAACGAAATTGTTATCTGTCTATACTTATAATAAAACTATAAAAAAATATATATTCTGAAAATTTTAATCGGGGTATGTTTTACTATCGATACTGAGCCCAAAACGGATTTTTATTTAATTTTTGTCTGTCTGTCTGTCTGTAAGGCCGCGCATCATGCGAAAACTAATGAACTGATTTAAATGTAATTTGGTATAGCGGTAGCTGATACTCTGGGTCAATATAGTTTTTATCCCGATAGATAATAAGGTTCTTCCAGGATAGCGGTTTTTTGTTGATTTTACTCCATAACTCAGTCAAATCTGAACTGATTTGAATAAATCTTTCTTTAGTAGAAGGTATGTATCATCACGTAAGTTTTGTCCAATTTTGGTGAAGATTTGATAAATATTATCAGAGATAGAGGACAAACTCCTCAACAGATAACAGCGATTCACTTGATTAGGATTTAATCATAGACTTATTAGATTTAATACTATCTTTTTGGTGGCGTTTGAAGGAAACAAAATTCATTATAAAAAATTGCGACCAAGAGAAAATCTGTCAACAGCCTGACGGCTGACATAATTTACTGTTTACATCGGTATTTCCCATTGATGTACAGTTTTAGTACGTATTTCCATAATATTTCGATGTCATATTATGTTTGCCTGTGATATGTGGACTTAATTTCGTGTATTAAAACTTATGCCAAACAGTTTCTTCTTCTATGGAACTATTTTTTTAGTGTATGGTGAAACAGAGAATTTTACAGTTCGAGAGAATTTTTGGTTCTGTGAGCGCGCTATACTAACGACCGAAACTATCAAACTGCTGCAATAAACAACACCAAATTGATGCGTGTTGATGGGGACAATGTGCAGTATAGCTCCATCAATCGGGTTGCAGATCAAGACGAGCCACAAATTACCCCATAGAATTTTTGAATTCGTTATCTGCTCCCGGGCTTCCATCGCACACATTGAATTTAAAAGTTGGAGTGCCTATAATTCTGCTGAGAAACCGAAGCCCATCAAAATTATGCAATGGCAACCGACTATAAGTGACGACTCTACAGCGCAACGTTATAGAAGCGGAGGTGTTGACAGGGTGCGGAATCGGAGAACGCGTCTTTATTCCTCGAATACCTCTAATCCCCAACAACTTTCCATTCCGCTTCAAACGCGTACAGTTTCCTGTCAGAATCTGCTATGCCATGACAATAAATAAAGCGCAAGGACAAACGCTGCGCACTGCGGGCGTAGACCTCACCACCAGCTGCTTTAGCCACGGGCAGTTGTACGTGGCTTTATCGAGAGTGAGCGACGCTAATAGCATGTTTGTGTATGCTCTCGGCAATACCACGGAAAACATTGTTTACAAGGAAGCTCTATAAATGACCGATAAAAGTAGGTACAAGGCCTATTTTAGTTAACATTTTCGTAGTTAATTATTTTATTATAGTCACTGCATGCGGAAGAATAACGATCGCGATCGAAGTCGCAGGTACAGCTTGGCTTGATCTTTTATAATATTATAAATGCGAAAGTGTGTCTGTCTTTCCGTTATCTTTTCATGCCTCCAACCACTATATATTTTGGCTCTATTTTTTAACGTTCGGCACAGATTTAGCTTTCGTCGTTCGTTGAGACAGGCATAGGTAACCTATATATAGGTTATGAATTTCCGGAATAACAATTGAATTAACAATAAAAATTGAATTGAATTAGATGAAATTAAATTATAATTAAAATGAATTTAAGTTCATTAAATAAGAAATTGTGGATGTATAGTTAAGTAAACATGAGCACCTGCACTGTATTAAAAATTTTGTTATTATGTTTATAATGTGCATATCGGTTAGCAGTTATCTTTAGCATCAATAAACTTCAAGTATACATAAATCTTAACTTATTTTTTAATTTCTTGGTGTAAAATATTTTAATAGTGTTAATTCGGTTATGCACAATCCTACGAATCTTACTTCTTACTATCTTACTAATATTATAAATGCAAAAGTGTGTTTGTTTGTTTGTTGGTTTGCAGGTTTTTTGGGTTGTCCCTTAATCACGTCGCAACAGAGTAACGGATTGACTTGATTTTTTGCATGGACATAGTTGAGGACCTGAAGAGTGACATAGGCTACTTTTTATCCCGGAAAATCAAAAGAGTTCACGAGGGATTTTCCACGGGAGGGAACTAAATCAAAGCGGACGAAGTCGCGGGCATTAGCTAGTCTTAATATAATAAACTCCATAGTTAACGTCAGTTTTATGTAGACAAAAGCTAAATCTACCGGAACAATTGTAATCAGTCCCTTAACAATTCTACCTACTCTTTTCACAATGTTCTCTGCGCGAAATACTACTAATATTATGATGCTTGTTATTCCTTCTGAACCAATTCAGCCGAAATTAAGAAAGGAGATCACCCGTATCAAAACATTAGCACAACACAGTTAATCCCTATTCAGAGTGTCACGAATTCCCGTTAAGGTCTATATATTCCATGACTAGATACAACCTAAGACCGATTGACTAACTACGGATCTTTATTTGGAAGTTCATAAAACTACACGTGGGCATAGAACGGGCATATTTTTGGGTAGTAGCGAACAACTTCGCTACCCACAATGTACCTTATAGAAATCCTGAAATAGCACACTAACACATGTGTTAAAGATTACTCTTAAAATGCATCAGAGATCAAATAATAAATAAATAATAAATTGGAACGATACAACAAAGGACTTACTGGCATTTCAGCTATCATCTCGCACACACTTTACTTTCCAACACCACGTCTCAACTCCCTCTATACACAAAAGTATAACACTGTATATATTATGATATATAAGAATGTACACAGCACAGGCGTGCACCTCTGATGGCGAGCGATACTCAACTTCCTGTTTACAGAATGACGACCGTATTTATACACAATGTCTTTTTCGCCTACCCTCTACCAACTCTGAATTCATTAATAGTGCAATACCAACATGAAATCAGTATTGCCATTCTATAAATAATAAATAAATGTTGCCAGTCGAACACACGATCACGACATTCGGCCATCCGACATTGTGCAACCTCCCGGTGCACAACCACCAAACATTTGCTTTGCTAAGCTTAGTTCGCTTTACTCCTTGCAACAATGTGTAGTGTACAACAAAACATCTTCATCCATTCATACTTGCACGATGACATTTAGTTTTAGTAAATCACGACATTCGGGAGAATTAAAAAGGATAACAAAAAGGAAACCTACATTTTTTCAATTTAGTAATATCAAACTTAAAACCTCAAACCGATCTGAAATCCAAAACTATCGAGCTTTTGATCTTGAGATTTGTGAAGTGTGTGTGAAGTGCAATTAAGCTGATTGATATCGCTGAGTCGAAATTTCACAACAGAAATAAAAATATCGCAATTTAAATCTAAAACTCATATAGAATAAAGTTAGGCAAATAAAGGATTAATTATCTAAAGCTGAATAAAAATCTAATCTGAAACTTAATCAAAGTCTGGAACAGTTACAGTCTAAAACATAATCTAAACAGTATGTCACATATACCGTAAGCAAAAGTCTAAAACTGAATTCAAATTTAATAAAATACCCAATATTTATTTTATTTCTTATACCGTTTCAGTTATTAATACCTTACAAGCATCTGACGCTGAATCTAAAGCTAAGTAAATATCTTAACCCTGATTACAATCTGTAACAGACCAACAGGTCCATCATCCTGAGCTCCACCTATCATGTGTCATACATGACGTGTCATGCCTGCTTTTTTTAAAAAACTTTATTGAAATCGAAAAATTTATCAGAACGTAAAGGAAAGCTGATTTTATTAAAATTTTAGGACTTGACAAGAAATAAGTATCACACACTACCCCAGAGTTCACAATAAAATCTACAACCGCATCCAATGCAAACATTAATCAGGATTACTAATCTATCAATTCTTCAATTCAGTTGGATCTGCTGTAAATCCAAAGCTTGATACAAAACTAAATAATAAAAAAAACTAGATGAAAACGCCAAATTCAGAAATTTGAATTTAATACTCAAAACCTCTTTTGTCTTTTTTTTTCAGAATCATTACCTCAACATATGAACAAAAATCAAACCAATTATAAATAAAAACGTTACACCAAGTTATAATATATTACGTCAGTAACATAATATAGTATATATACTGAGTGTTTTATTCATTCTGCTTTTTAATACTTTTTGCTTTACTTTTCTGCGTCTTTTAATAATTAAAGTAAGTATTTACAAATTAACTGACGGTTGTAGGCCGGAGCCGCTAGGTGAGGGTATACCTTCGTCACGAGCTTGCGGATCCCCAACGCTCGTGCATCACACGACATTATTCAATAAATTTGAGAAAAACAATATGGAGATAAAATTAGAGTAAGCAAGCACGCACTAGTCACTCTCTAGAAAATATAATTTTTACATCATATTATACTCTCGAGATTTTGGACGGCAAAAGATAATTAATTGCGCGATTTCATTTTCAATTCAAATAATAGTCTGTTAAATTTTATCATCCAGTTCATTATTTCAAATCACTCAGATAAATATATAGAAAGAAAACCCAATGTGACTTCGAGAATGGCGCATTTTTACAATTTTATTACTTTATTGAACGGGCTTCTCGTGTCGTGACTGTAGTTTCTAGCAAGCTACTTAACTTCGAGCCTCAAATGTTCAGCCCATATATTTATTTATTTATCTTTCTTTGTGATTAGTAAATGTTCCAAAAATTTTAATCTTTTTATTAAATTCAATTTAACATTTAATGAACTAACTTGGTCAAACTGAATCACTGGAATGCTAATTAGTATTGACGAAACACGTTTGAACTATGTTTGGAATTATTATTTTTGCGATATCTAGAATTTCAAAATTACTACAACCTTCACCGTTACAAGCTGAAGTATATATCCTTCCGTATTTAATTCTTAACGCATTCCGAACATCGGACCGCATTATGTTGAAAGCCATAAAATAGTGTAAACAAACGAGTGAAAGATCTATTAACAACAACAAACTTGGAACCTTTGTTTCAATTTACTTTATGCATTCCTTGCTTGTTAACTTTTTAAACTACTAAGCATAGTCTACAAGTGAGTCATATATTTGAGAAACACAAATCTTTCAAATATAACGAATGGGTCAGTGACCAACTGATAAGTTGAACCAATGACAATAAGGCTATTAAATGCATCATTTCCTAAACCACATCGACATCGATCTGGTACGTTATTATAAATAGTGTACATATAATAACTATGTTGTTGTATATCTTCAAATGAAGCGTACTCATATAATATCGATCTAATTTCAATTTGCAAGTTCGTTTGATCATCATAGCTTTTTTTTGAAATAACTATAATTCATTCGTATTTCGGCGCATTCAGATTATATACATCCGAAACACGTCGAGGATCGGTCGCCTTACATCGGGATCACTAATTAATCCATTTTAAAGTCCATACAAATACAATCAATTTTTGCGGCTGTACCATTAGGTACAGTTATACTACTTGTAAAAATTGATCTTAGTCGTTTAAAATAACCGAAATCTATCTAAAATCATTCAAAATTTAAAAATGTAGAACTTCCCCTGATAAAAAACATTTAAAGGCACACAGGAACTATGAAAAATGAATAAAATGCCATGGTAGTTCTAGATAGAACGAGTTACTTGTACAGTAATCTACTAAAGCAGCTAATAATTCTGGACTAGAAAACTTGCTTTCATTATGTACATCCCTTTAGTTTGATATGTACGTAAAATTAAGTAAATAAAATACATTAGATCTTTCACGAACAGTTAGATAACATACTGTCAAAAACAGTAACACACTTGTTCACAACCTACCGGCTCATTAGGTCACAACTTATGGAAACACTTGTTCCACTCTAGTAACACACTTGGTTACATTCTATGGACTCACATGGCCCAAATGACATACATAGTCATTCTAAAATGGTGACTCACATGGCCACCTAGGTCACAACTTATGGAAACACTTGTTCCACTCTAGTAACACACTTGGTTACATTCTATGGACTCACATGGCCCAAATGACATACATAGTCATTCTAAAATGGTGACTCACATGGCCACCTTAAAATATCGACACACTTGGCCACTCTATAATAGTGAGTAGACACACTCATGACTACTCCAAACGTATACGAGCTCTCTGACCATCATTCAATATCTTTATTCTTACTCCCACAATACCAGCTACGCAAAATCGTCAATTTAAACTTGAAATCTAAGATATTCTAACGTCTCTATCTTGTATTCTTCCAAAATCCTTCATTATTAACCTCAATCACTGATAAATCTGTCAAGAGACACTAAGGCTTCCGTACATGAAAGCGGAACCCCTGATGTCAATCAACCTGTAATGCGATAGAAAGAGGTTCCCCTTTTTTTTTTAAACTACAAATGATAATGATATCAATAGCTGATATACAATACAGTACTAAAATACATATGCTGTGATAATAGCACATATTAAGAGTTGCAAATGGACTTGGTCAGTAAAACCACTATTATTCTTTCAGCATAGGTACAACTACCATTGAACAAATCACTAATAAAAGGGCAAATGATTTTAAGCAAGTGCTTAAATAAACTTATCATAAATTACATGTCTGGCCAATGTACTTCACTAATGTAATTTAAGTTCACTCGCGGCACTAATATAAATAGTTGCCCTGCCACTCAAAAAAATTACTTTTTAAACACTACAAATTCCTAAGACACCTGTTTTGATAGAGTCTAGTACTACCAGACTAAACTATCTAGATCACATAAAATAAGTATACCAGTAAGTATACTTTTATATCGAGAATTTAAAACTAAATCATACTTTTATCGTATTTCTTATAAATCACACATGAAACTAATCAGAGTTCGATAAATTGCTTTGCATCCTAGTATTGACATGAGGGTATCTTATTTGACTTATTCACTTCTCTTTTTTTTTATTACTATTACTCACTCCATGAATTCTCTTCGTGAATAACCAGTAATCTAATCTATAGAAATTTCAAATTAAAAACTAAATTATAAATTAAAAACCTTGTAAAATCAAAATTCGAAACTTAAACAGTGCGTAAAAAACTACAATCTCATTCAGTACACTAGTCTGAAGGCACGAGGCTGCTTTTAAATTCAATAATCATTTAACTACATTTACACTAAATAAAACTTTAGGTAACGTTCATCCAAAGTAATGGTCCAGAGAATAATTCACAAATACTTGAGTTAATTAGAACTGATAATTATTTACCTATTTCATATCTCTAGGAGTACCTCAGGTTAACCAGTAGTAATAACCAAGCTGTATGGTATCGCACTTAATCATCTAAAATGGCTGCTCAGACGGCCGGTGCTAGTGAAATTTATTCCAGCATGTCAACTCTCATACTGGCGAAATTCTCGCTTGACGCTTTATTTGTTGATTATAGCTAAATAACACAAAATTTCTTGGACTCATGTCCAGGACATGACATTTTTACATCATCTATCATAAATAAATACTATGGACACTATATTCAAAACTCAATTCACTGAAATTTCTATCGATGTGTTTTATCTAAACTAAATACCTTAGAATCAGAATTACTTCTACACTAAAGTAAACTGCTTACAAAATCGTAATTCGGGGATCATCCTCCTCGATGGAAGCCAGTCGCCAAGCTGGTTTGAGTTGGCAATTCATTCAGATGAGACTTCACAGTCTTAACGTCGTGATGACGTAATATTAAAGTTTACAGCAAACTCTTTTCCAATTTGTGGGTAACTAAATACGAAATATAAATGTAATTCAAATATTAATTGCCTTGATACAATGTCAATTATTATCGCACGAGATCATTACCAAACACTCGATTTAACCTCTACTCAAATGGAATACAACATAGTATTATAGCCAAAATAGCAAATCTAAGAGTTCACCCAGAACTAATGTTATTCAATGTACCCACACAATAGGTGTCAAAACAGATTTAGCAATATCCAAAAGTTCTTTGCTGCACGTTATCTTTATAGCATAGCAAGAATGGATCTCAAGTACATGCTAACTTTGATTAAAGTAGTCAATCTATTTTGAACTTAGTAAACGGAATACTCTTTGTTTGAAAGTTTTGAAGGTACGACACAGAGAATTGTGTCACAATATAACTACTTAGTGAACAATATTTTTCTCGTGTTAAAAAAATATTGTTTTCTTGGGTTCATTTTCACTTCTGAAGTTGTCACGAATTCCCGTTAAGGTCTATATATTCCATGACTAGATACAACCTAAGACCGATTGACTAACTACGGATCTTTATTTGGAAGTTCATAAAACTACACGTGGGCATAGAACGGGCATATTTTTGGGTAGTAGCGAACAACTTCGCTACCCACAATGTACCTTATAGAAATCCTGAAATAGCACACTAACACATGTGTTAAAGATTACTCTTAAAATGCATCAGAGATCAAATAATAAATAAATAATAAATTGGAACGATACAACAAAGGACTTACTGGCATTTCAGCTATCATCTCGCACACACTTTACTTTCCAACACCACGTCTCAACTCCCTCTATACACAAAAGTATAACACTGTATATATTATGATATATAAGAATGTACACAGCACAGGCGTGCACCTCTGATGGCGAGCGATACTCAACTTCCTGTTTACAGAATGACGACCGTATTTATACACAATGTCTTTTTCGCCTACCCTCTACCAACTCTGAATTCATTAATAGTGCAATACCAACATGAAATCAGTATTGCCATTCTATAAATAATAAATAAATGTTGCCAGTCGAACACACGATCACGACAAGAGCAAAACTCGCATTAAAAAGGTCTCTGACGTCTTATCAGAGGGTAAATGAGTGCGAAACATTTAAAAAAAACATTAAATAAAAAACGTTAATTCTCGCGGACATGATCTACATAGTAAAACATAAGTGTCGTCGTCGTCATCTCAACCAAAAGCCATCCATTGTTGAACGAAAGTCACCTGCATGGATCTCCACAGATCACACTCCACAGATCAGACAGATCTTGTGCCGCTTGTTTTCAGCGGCTCCCAGCTGCTTGCTTGAGATCGTCCGTCCATTTAGTGAAGAGGTCGTCCAACGCTGCGCATTTCGGTGCAATTTTGTGAACAAATAAGCGTATCTGAATTATCATCTCTTACCCTAAAAATCTAACCAATGTAGCCCGGTTCAGTGTTACAAGTTACGCGTAATGTAAAACATTTCAGGAGTTATTTGTGTCATGACTCATACCATTTGATAGTCAAAATTGAATTAATTGAAATTGAATTGATTTGGAGTCAAAATAAATTCTTAAGAATTTATCTTACCTTTTGCATCAACATAAGCTTCTCATAATCGGTCGCCATTCTTTTCAGGATTATTCGCTCAATATTGATCAGAATCTTCCTCTTCTTTCTGTAGTCCTCTATCAACGAATGCAACGTATCACAGTGAGGCACCCAACCGATCAAACCGGAGTTAGTAGACAGCGGTATAACAGCGTATCTCTGTATAGCCAAATCTCGTCTAAAAGTGTCAGGGTCGGCTTGAAGGAGGGTGTTAACCAAGCCGAACAGTTGCATCACTCGTTCATCTTGACGTAAGTCCTCGTGACCTTTGAGGAGGAACATATAATCTTTGCCGTTGGAGCCGCGGATGCAGAGGCGACGCGGACGCTGTTTTGATGATATAACCTGTATGGATATCAACCACAATTTTTTTTTTATGTGTTGGATATGAGGTGGTAAGTCTTATTATTACCTTATTACTATAGGTAACTTATTAGTTATTAATACACACACAACAGCTATTATTGTGGTTACAGAAAAGACTAAACATGGTTCCAAACTTTCCTTCTACTATTCCTTTAAAATGATGATATTATGGGGTTTTTAGAGGTAGGTAAACAATAACCTAAAAATGCTAAATAAATAAAAAGTAAAAAATATAATATTAGGGGTTTAAATGAAGTTGCCGTATTAGCGTACAAGCCGTTAGCGTAAATTGAAAAAGAAAATTGACTGTTCGACTTTATTTTGATTTTATATTCAGCTTTTAAAACGAATAAAGATGTTCCAATCGATGATAGTCAGTTTTGTAACAATAAAAATAAAGGAACGCTGGCATTTCTTTAAGTAAACGGGGTTACAAAGGGTTGCGGAAAACAAAAGGGGAAAAAGGAAAAAAAAAAGTTACCTGCAAGGTGCTCTGTATATGCGCTATCCGGATTAAGTCCTGATCCGGCACGTATGAGCCGGGCACTGCCAGCTCCAGGTCCCGGCAGTTGAGCAGTCGAGGACTCACAAACTGCAGTTCTAGAGGCGCTAACGCACCTGGCTTTTTCTGGCGGCTTATGCGCCGGTATACGTGATAATACAGGTCCCAGGCTTGGTTGAGGTCGCGAACCAACCCTGACTCCTGGGGTAAAATAAAACGAGCCAATGAATAAAAAAATATCCATTGGATTTTATACTGTACTAGCGGACGCCCGCGACTTCGTTCGCGTGGCATAAGTTTTTTAATTCCCATAGGCATTCCTTAATTTTCCGGGATAAAAAGAACCCATGAAAAAAAACCGTCGATCCGTTGCTCTGTTGCAGCGTGATTGAAGGACTATTTAACGTCCTTTGGGATAGAATTTATAAAAACTGTGAATTATGTATTTCATAATTTAAACCGGTAGCCCAAATATCAAGTTTCACGGCTATTTAAATTTAACTCCGGCCTTTTACACCAACTAACAACCCCCTATTTTGAAAAACTGTGACACACGTACTTCTTTATATTATACCGAAAGCCAAAATACCAAGTTTCGTTGTTATAACTTGAAAAATATGTTGATAGATGAAGGACATTCATCCCCTATTTCACCCCTTTGGGGGTCGAATTTTCAAAAATGGTGAAACACGTACTTCTGCATATCTAACTGGAAGCCCAAATGCTGAGTTTCATCACTATAACTTGAGAAATGAAGGACTTTCATACAAACTTTCAACCCCTATTTTACCCCTTGGGTGGAATTTTGAAAAACTGTGCCACACGTACTTCTTTATTTATTACCTAAAGCCAAAATACCAAGTTTCGTTGATACAACTTGAGAAATATCTTGAGAAATGAAGGACTTTCATAAAAACTTTCATCCCCTATTTCACCCCTTCGGGGGTAGAATTTTCAAAAACTGTGAAACACGTATTTCTTTATTTTTTACCGATAACTCACATACTAAGTTTCATGGATATAACTTGAGAAATGACGGACTTTCATACAACCTTTCAACCCCTATTTCACCCCCTTAGGGGTGGAATTTTGAAAAATCCTTCCTAAGTGAGCGCCTACGTTACAAAAGGAAGCTACTGTCAAAATTTCAAGTCTCTAACCCTAGCGGTTTAGGCTGTGCGTTGATATATAAGTCAGTCAGTCAGTCAGGACTTTGAATTTTATATATATAGATTAAATACCTTTCACATAAGTTGAACTAAACAATAGAATTCAATAAGACCAAAAATCTGTTACATACGAATGAATTTATGTAGGTATGTTTAGTTTTCAATTAGTTGAGCAAAGTGATATACAATACTGAGTAGAAACATATTTATACATAAATCAAAATCAGCACTTTTTATGAATAAAGATATATAATCCATCCAAAGCTCCTTACCTTAAATCGGTTACACCATTCCTGTGCCTCGTTCAAATCCCTCCCATAAGCTTGACTAAAAGACGCTTCCTTCGATGTCTTTGGACCCCTTTCTAACATCGCATGTAATGGCTCCAAAGTTTTAAACATAGCTTTAACGTCGTGCTCACTGAAATACAATCTAGAAGCTTCTTTAAAAGCCTCGTGCCATTGCTCGTGCCACAGTATAGCAACTCGAATGAGCTCCTCAGATATCATAGCAGCCTGGTTGACCAAATTACTCGAATGAGTACACATCGACTTCAGAATTTGATTTGCCGCATTCTTGCGATCCACGAACGACGATTTTGAGGCCACTGTCAATGGATAAACTAAAGCTTGAGGATGCGATTTGCCAATATCAATGAGCAGGGAATGAATAAGTTTTCCAACTAAAGCTCTGGGGGTATCAATTCTAGCGATAAGTTGAGGTATGACTTGAAGCCACACATTAATCTCTATGGTCCTTATTCCTTCGACCAAGGCTTCATGAACGGCCGGATGGTGTCCGTAATCGAACCACAATGTGAGCAATCTCAATGTATCTTGCAAAGAACTTCCTTGAGATAAGTTTATCGATTTGAAGAATCCCTCGACTGCGGGCACTGTATGTGTTTGAATGTACTCAGTAACGGATTTGGTCTCTTCGGCATTCGATGTATCTACTTCCTGGTGTTTGTAAAAGAGAACCGTTTCAAAATTCATGTAAGCCCACGCGTGCCAGGCTTTGTACCAATCGGATGCTAAGGTAGTGGCGGCTGAATAGTTTCGTAATATTTCGGGAATGGACTGTTTATTGATGCCCAGTAACGATTCGCACCAGGATCCCAGCTTCAAGTGGCAACGGGCGACTAGTCTGCAATGCTCTGCGTCTCCCGTCTCTACAGTATCGACGTAGCGTTGGAGTTGATCGTATGCCAATTGCTTGTCTCCAGCGACCCAAAGATGTTTAGCGTATGCGAGCGTAAGCCTAGGCCTTTGAGTCGGAAGAGGCTTATCCCGATTCTCATTGGGATCCATTCCTAGGAGCATTACTAAAGTTTTATGCGCTTGCCGCGGCGCTCCACTTTTTCTGCAAAGTGAGGCGAATTTAAGCCACGTCGCCATATTTTCCTGAGGCGTCAAAACTAAACCCCGCACTTGCAAAATTTTGCGCCAGTCTTCTACCAGTCTCTGTCCTCCTTGGAGCCTTGTCCACCAAGCTTGTTTAATAGATTCTCTCCTTTCTGGAACCAACTTGTACGTAATCACTTCCTCTAATTCTGCGAGCAATTGAGCATTAACTAAAGCGCCATACGCTCTTTGATAGCTTTCGCCGGCCATTGCAGTCAATTCCGAGTCCAGTAGCGTTCGTGCTTGATCAATATACAATTTCGATGAAACATAGTCTTCATTATGAATATTTAGAACGGCTCTGTAGAAAGCTCCGTCTTGCGTATTATCCGGTAAGAAGTTCACATAGTTAACCATAGAATCCCATTCGTTTAATCCCCAAGCGGCGGCAGCGGCTAACCTTGCGGCTTTGAATTTTTCGTCGTCGCGCATTCTCGTCCAACGCTTAGACACGGTATTATACAATTCCGTCCACTCGCCTAGGGCTTCATAACAGCGCATTTCACCCAGATAGGCCTCCATATTATCATCGTCCTCTACTAATTTTGCGCCGTAGAGATTTAAAGCCTTTTCCCAGTTGTGTAGTTTTTCGTACCACCGTATTTGAACTTTGAGGTTAGTATCGCCGGCTTCCCGTTGAGCCATTACACGTTCGAGCAATCCTTCGGCGGCCTCTTTTTGCTGTAATTTGTTATTGATGTGTATTAACGCCTCTACGACTTGAGAGGTCGCTCCGTTTCGGAATTCTTCCTCCTGCAAAATTTACAGTTTGTTTAAAGTTATTAGTTAATAGACTTCAGATTCAAAATCTAAAAGTTAAAGCCACAAGCGCTCGGTTGATAATATTTACGCCGCATATAGCTTTGAGACACATTTTAATGGCAATCAGAAAACATACAAACCTTATAATGTAGAGCCTTAGCATACGCCCTGCAATGCATGGCCCTTTCCCCTAATAGCTGTGTAGAAATCGGCAATGCCCCTCCTTCGCAATGCTCCATAAACTCGGCGAGGTTCAGTACCGTGTGAGCGAGTTCGGGAGCATCGGGCGCGGTCAAGGCTTGCTCTAAAGCGTTGGAGAGTTCCGTACGTGAAGTGTTATCGAGCTCCGTCCAACATGAAACGAACGCCGCGTTGAATAGATCTCGCAGTAACTGGGAATAATTGTGTGCTAGAGTACGACACGCCCTGAAAAATGTAACATTAATAAGTATAGTGTGGAAAGATAGTTGATTCCGTATAAGCTATGTCCGCGATTTGCCTATTCCATTAGATACCAGATCGAAAACAAGAAACAAATCTGAAACAAGAGTTTACCCTGTTACAATTAATAATGTTTTACTTTTATTTTATCTGAGCCCACAGGTTTAGCCACCCACTGGCCACACTTTGATGAAGAATTGTCGAAAAATTGTCAAATCCAAATTGGGCTTTGCAAAAATATTTTATCAAATTATATTATATCGGCACAGTTAATCCTTACTAATATTATAAATGGGAAAGTGAGTTTGTTTATATGTTTGTTCCGCTTTCACGCCGTAACTACTGGGGGGTTACTGCCACTGCTTAAAGCAATATTATTATGTTATTGTTGCGACAAATCCAACCATCACGTCCCAAAAATAAGCTTATTAACACAATGTTTTCCTGAGCAGTTTTGTGACGTCGCGATACAAATCATTCATTCAATTCGTACCACCAAGTGTTTTTTGAGAGCTAACATTCTTGTTTTACGTAGGATTTACGTCACATTTAGCAATCATAAAAAAGTTACTTTCTTGCGACGGATCAACGACGGATTGACTTTGTAAACAAAGAAATAGGAAATTGTGAGGTGTTCCAAGTGAATATTCTACTAAATTAAACATTATAAGTGCATTAAACTAAGATAATGAGATATAACTTTATAAAAGTGAGTTATAGAATTTTCCAAAAGGTATTAGGTTAAGAATCAGGCACCCAGGGCAGTGAAGGGGGCTATGCTTGGAGTAAATCAGAAATGAGGAGATCCGTAGATTACCTACGGATTTAATACTTCGAAGAACCGACACCGACATACGTTTGGGTCGCACGTTGCTTGAATTTCGGCCTTACTGGAAACCTCAGCTAACCCAACGCAGACGATCTCAAGTATGTAAGTAGCTGGGAGCCGCTGGAAGCAAGCAGTACAAGACCGTGCCCTGTGGAGATCCAGGGTAGGGGTACAACAGTTAATACCTACCTAGTTGAAGCCAACCTCACAAGCAATTACCAGAAGTTTCTACAGATACAACTAGACATTCTCTGCCAAGGCGGGGGAGATGACGAGGCATGCATCATCGAAGAGCGGTACCTAGGACTCTGCTCTAAGCTCAGGAAGCTTAAACGTACAGCGGAGCAGGAGGGACATTGCGCCAGTTCTACGTGTGTCAAGCAGCGGGTTCATCTTCCTCCCATTATCATCAAGCCCTATGATGGGAAGGACATAAGTGGATACAAGCAGTTTATAGATTTGTTCAGTACAGTGATCGACAAAGATAATTTATCTGTTTATCTATCTATCTATCTTGTTGGATTTACCTACTGTTAAAAAGCTCACAGTTTGAATGATATTGTAAGCCGTATTAAGCAGCATACATCAGCTTTAGAAAACTTGACACAACCCGTTGTGCAGTGGGGACAGGATATAGGTATATAATAGCACCATTGAGTCGAAGTTGACAATCCCAAGACATCAGTTAAATGGTGCTCTAATACTCAGTAACTTGATGACTAAAGTTTCTTATATATTTCCAGATATTAAAAACATCAGCTTATTTAATTATGGTGGCATGGCCCAGATTATTTACAAAATAAGAGTAGGTACTTATAAGTAATTTATATTTGTTTATAATTGAAATTCCATTACAACAAAACTGTGATAGTGCAGATTTAAATGTTTGCCCGAGTAATATTGATAGTCTTGATCTTTTACCTATCTATACAAAATATTCAAGTTTATTATAAATTGCAGCAAGTCTGTTACATGTTGAGATGTGTTAACAAATGTAAAGGAAATTCCTTCAATACAGGTTTCATCTCTGCAATGGAAATGAAGAATTCATTAGGTACATACCTACTGTTATAAAAGGACTGCAGTATATTTACTTCAGTGATGAAATAAGATGCTTGCAGAAAGGACAAAATGTAACATCCCACTTATAGCCCTTACATCCTTTTTTAGATAAAGTTGGTTTGATAAGAGTAGGTCCCGGTTGCAAAATTCTTCACTTTCCTTTGAAAAGAAGTTTCCTATAATAAAACCTTTATAGTAAGACTCATTAGCCTGTAATTGTAAGCTCCATGACAGGGCTATATCCAAGGTGGTAGTGCTGCTAGTGGATGATGACACTACCTTATACAATGTAGGTAGCTTCTTGTTGGACTTCTGAAGTGTGTAGGTCCAGCTTCACTGGTCTACAATGCCAAAAGAGCCACTATATTCTTGTTAAAATATTAAGCTAAGGTTTAGGTTAGATTAAAGTCTTAAGCATAAAATATATGTAGTAATATATCATGAAGTAATGTTATTTTGTTACCTTTAGTTAATTTACTAAGGTTATTTACTTTCTTTTGTCATTTTAAGTTTACTAACTTCTACAACTGCTTATGTATCCATTGATTGCTAGTGTGAACTAACTTTCACAATTTATGTAGCCGTTTATTTTTCTATTGAATTAGCCACTATGACTTATTATATTATTGTTTTTTAAAATACAGTGTCTCATCAAGTAAAAAAAGGTCTTTTTGATGTAATTTTAATATACTGTAACTCATATTATATTTTATACAGAATTGATAAATATACTTGCTTGATTTAACATTTCATACATGTACCTATTGTAATATCATTGTAGTAACTTCAAGTTTGAATTAACATGTCGTTCTGTGCTCACCTTATTAAAATAAATAGCTATTTCAAGTATAATGATTTAATTTCATTAACAAACAAACCTAACTTCAACAGTAACCAGCTAAAGCCCGCAACTTTGCCCGCATGGATGAAGGTTTTTTGGCTCCTGCAGGAACTATTTAATTTTCCAGGATAAAAAGTAGCCTTTGTGTTATTCCAGACTTTAATCTACCTCTGTTTCAAATTTCATCAAGATCCGTTCAGCCGTTCTGGCGCAATTGAGTAACAAGCATCCACCCATCCATCCATTTTATAATATTAGGTATGTATTAAAATAATACTGCCTCGTTGGTCTAGTGGTTAGCATAGTCGACTGCGGATCACGAGGTCCTGGGTTCGATTCCCGGTCGGGCATAAAAAGTTAGGTATTGGGTTTTTCAATTAAGAAATTCTCAGTGCCAGCCCGGAGTTGGAAGTTGGCGGTGTTTCACCCCCGTGCCTCGGAGAGCACGTTAAGCCGTCGGTCCCGGTTATTATCACTAACATAATAATAGTCGTTAAAGCCCGCCAACCCGCATTGGAGCAGCGTGGTGGGTCTAAGCTCTAATTCCCGCTCTCCTATGAGAGTGGAGGCCTGTGCCCAGCAGTGGGACGTTAATAGGCTGTAGTGATGATGATGATGATGATTAAAATAATTCAAATGAAAAAGTATATGTAAAAATCGATATATTTATTATATATGTATACATAGCAGTTAACTTTAAATTTACAATAACTAATCCAGTCACATTTGACTAAACAAAAACTGATTTAAACTATAATTTTCAGTTAAAAGTTTCACGTGACTGAGGATATCCATTGAGAAAAGTAATGATGATTTTATTGGATGCCAGGCTCCAGACTCGCTTGACTCGCCTGAGGCACATTATACAAATTTGTATGTTTGCACTCGAAATATGCCCTTAGCGGAATGCCCTTATTCAACAACTCTGTGCAAGACGGCAGCATTTATAGTTCTGGAAATAAACATAATACTCAATTCAATTTAATAACATAAACATTTATTTATTACTAGCTGATGCCCGCAACTACATCCGCATGGATTGAGGTTTTTTGGTTCCCGCTGGAACTCCTTAGTTTTCCGGGATAAAAAGTGCATAAGTGCTATTCTAGATTATAATCTATCTCTGTGCCAAATTTCAACCAGATCCGTTTAGCTGTCGGGGCGTGATTGAGTAACAAACATCCATCCATCCAAACTTTTGCATTTATAATATTTATTTGATACTTGATAGATTGTTAAATTCATATCAAACTTGTTTTCATAAAAATAAAAAACTATTTTATATTATTATTAACTAGAAGATGCCCGCGGATTTGTCCGTGTGGATTAAGATATTTGATTCCCACGGGAATAAAATTATGTCCTTTTGTCCTACGCCTATGTCCTTCCCTGGGATACAACCTACCCCTGTACGAAATTTCATCAAAATCGGTTGAAGGGATGAGCCGTGAAAGCATAGCAGACAGACAGGCACACTTTCGCATTCATACTTATATTGTTATAAATGAGAACTTATTTCTGTCTGTCTGTCCATCTGTCTGTCTGCTACGCCTTCCCGGAAAATTAAGGAGTTCCTGCGGGACTCGAAAAAACTTAGTCGACGCGGACGAAGTCACGGGCATCATCTAGTTAATAATATTAGTATGGATAGTGTTGAAGGTTATGTAAATGATAAAAGCGCTTGCATTTGACTTGCTCCAGCTATGCTTAGGACTTTTAATTTATTATTCTTCAAAGGAGCAATCACCGAGTTTCTTGCTGGCTCTTGTAAAAAATGGCATTACAAGCCAGTGGTAGATTCAATCAATGATTCAAAAGCACTTGTAAAAGTTTATTTGAATGAAAACGTTTGTATTTTTAATTATTGTAATGTATATTATTGTTTATTTTTCTTCGACATCTGCTGCAAAAAGCACACAAACCACTTGAAATGCACTATGTGCACTTCTGCATCACAAATCCAGTCCGATCTTCACGCGTAGCGCCACAATTTTACTAATATTTTTTGTTTTATCCAAGAAAGCAATAAACTCACAATAATTAGACTTACTCGAGGCCCGAAATAATAATTATAAAAGTTATAAAATATTAGATAACCTCAAATTTCAACTATTATTTATTTACGTGCCTTGTTTGACATTTGACATCCGTTTCGTTTTACACAACGTAAAAGAAACATAAACGTCGAGTTAATTTTTATCCTTTAAAAAAGTGCAACCAAACAACTATTATTTGGTTTAAAATAATTAATAATAATACTAAGAAACTTTTTGTTATTTATTGCACTTTATAAAGGTAAAATAACTTTGTAAAGTTATACTATTTAATTAAAAAGGTGTCGGCTCTGTGTTATTTTATGCATGAAATGAAACACGATGAGTCGAGATAGCGCTATAGAAAAAATATAGCTACATCTCGCTTACTCTGAAAGTAAGGAATAGACAATGATATGAGTATCATTCGTTCTTTGGCAAGAGTAAAACCATAATAGTTTTGTAGGGTCATGGTAGCTTTCTCAGTAAGATTAGAAAGAGATTGAAACAAGATGTGCCTGTATCATAATGGTTTTCTAAATGATGATAGTAACCCCCCTGAACCGATTGCTTTGAAATTTTGCAGACGTAAAGTTAGAAGTCCGGATTAAATAATAGGGTACTTTTTATCCCGGAAAATTAAAGAGTTCCCGCGGGAACTAAAACTCCTCAATCCACGCGGACGAAGTCGCGGGTATCAGCTAGTTTTACATATTATGTATTATATATACTAGCTAATACCCGCGACTTCGTCCGCGTGGATTGAGGTTTTTCGGTTCTCCGCTCTCCGTTCCGCGGGAACTCTTTAATTTTCCGGGTTAAAAAGTAGCCTATGTGTTATTCCAGACTATAATCTATCTCTCTGCCAAATATTTGATGATTCCCGCGACTTTGTCCGCGTGGACCAAATTTTTACGATTCCCGCGGGAACTCTTAAATTTTCCGGGATAAAAAGTAGCCTATTTCCTTCCCCGGGATACAACCTACCCCTGTACCAAATTTCATTAAAATCGGTTGAACAGATAAATTTTTTGATTCCCACGGGAACCTTTGAATTTTCCGGGATAAAATGTATCCTATGTTACTTCTAATACCTCCAAGAATATGTGTACAAAGTTTCATGATGATCGGTTGAGTAGTTTTCGCGTGAAAGCGTAACAAACAAACTTACATTCACCTTTATATATTAAGTAGGGATAGGGATTAGGGATATCCATCTCATCTATATACATATATAAATTTCAAAGTCCTGACTGACTGACTTATATATCAACGCACAGCCTAAACCGCTGGTCCTAGAAACATGAAATTTTGAGATTGTGTTCTTTGTGAAGTCTAGGTATACACTAAGAACTTGGTATATGAGCCGCGGGTTGAAAATAAAGAAATACGTGTTCAGTTTTTAAAAATTCGACCCCCAAAGGGGTGAAATAGTGGATGAAAGTTGGTATGAAAGGCCTTCTTTTCTCAAGATATTTTCCAAGTTATATCAACGAAACATGGTATTTTGGCTTTCGTTAAAAAATAAAAAAGTATGTTTGTCACAGTTTTTCAAAATTCTACCCCCAAAGGGGTAAAATAGGGGTTGAAAGTTAAAGTCCTCCATTTCTCAAGTTATAGCCATAAAACTTGGTAAGTATATGAGCTGCGGGTTAAAAATGAAGAAATACGTGTTACACATTTTTTTAAAATTCGACCCCCAAAGAGGTATAATAGGGGATGAAAGTTGGTATGAAAGATCTTCTTTTCTGAAGATATTTTTCAAGTTATATCAACGAAACTTGGTGTTTTGGCTTTCGTTAAAAAATAAAAAAGTACGTTTGTCACAGTTTTTCAAAATTCTACCCCCAAAGGGGTAAAATAGGGGTTGAAAGTTAAAGTCCTCCATTTCTCAAGTTATAGCCATAAAACTTGGTAAGTATATGAGCTGCGGGTTAAAAATGAAGAAATACGTGTTACACATTTTTTTAAAATTCGACCCCCAAAGAGGTATAATAGGGGATGAAAGTTGGTATGAAAGATCTTCTTTTCTGAAGATATTTTTCAAGTTATAGCCATAAAACTTGGTAAGTATATGAGCTGCGGGTTAAAAATGAAGAAATACGTGTTACACATTTTTTTAAAATTCGACCCCCAAAGAGGTATAATAGGGGATGAAAGTTGGTATGAAAGATCTTCTTTTCTGAAGATATTTTTCAAGTTATATCAACGAAACTTGGTGTTTTGGCTTTCGTTAAATAAAAAAAGAAGTACGTCTGTCAGTTTTTCAAAATTCTACACCCAAAGGGGTAAAATAGGGGTTGAAAGTTAAAGTCCTTAATTTCTCAAGTTATAGCCATAAAACTTGGTATATGAGCTGCGGGTTAACAATAAAAAATACGTGTTTCACAGTTTTTGAATATTCGACCCCCAAAGGGGTGAAATAGGGGATGAAAGTTGGTATGAAAGGCCTTCTATTCTCAAGATATTATTCAAGTTATATCAACGAAACCTGGTATTTTGGCTTTCGGTAAAAAATAAAGAAATACATGCGTCACAGTTTTTCAAAATTTTACCCCTAAAGGGGTAAAATAGAGGTTGAAGTTTATATGAAAGTCCTTCATTTTTCAAGTTATAGCCATGAAAGTTGGTATTTGGGCTTCTGGTTTAAAATAAAAATACGTGTTTCACAGTTTTTGAAAAATTTATCCTCATGGGCGTTTAATAGAGAGTTTGTCTTTCAATCATGCCGCAACAGAGCAACAGTTCGACGTAATTTCTTGCATGGGTATAGATGAGGACCTGGAGAGTGACATATTTATTTTATCGCGGAAAATTAAGGAGTGCCTGTGGGAATTAAAAAACTTAAGCCACGCGAACGAAGTCGCGGGCGACCGCTAGTATATGTATATACAACGTTAGTTTTTGTATAAGCAAAACCTGAAAGTAGTTTGTTCAGAATCAGTAACATAATTTAATGCAACCATTTTTATACCGTGTTATATTTTGTCCAAAAAATATTTTAAAATCCTGCAATTTAGGACACTTAGTTGAATGACCTAATCTGCTGGCATTGCGGCGTCGCAAGCGGTACAATGACACATCGAGAGTCGCAGTCGATGACGTCATCAACCCGCCCGCCAGCAAAGGGCCGGCGCCCGCGCCCCGCGCGCCTCTCGGGCCCGGCGCGAGTCGTCCAGAAGCTTGCGTAAGGGTATGACACGCAAACTCGCGCAATCGGTTGCTCCCGCGTAACTATTACCGCTATCGTATGGAAAAATGAGTTTTCAGTGTTTACGAACGTGCAACACACGGAAATGGTGCAACCATTGACGGTATGTGGTGAAAAAATGTCCGCAGTAGGAGTTTGAGGCGCCCATGCTTGCCGTTCATACAACGTCTGAGGGAAAATGGTCAGTTCCGCCCTCTAACCGCCGTCTTGTACATTACTGTGTAAATACTTAATTAATGAAGTGTACCTAATAGTGCAATTGTGATAATGACTATTATCTCTCTTACAAACACTCACGCGCTGTACTTACCTAGTCGAGTTATGTAGGATTTGTACCTACTAACACCCCAGCCGCTCGTGACCTCGAGGTCCCTTACATCGGGTCTATTGAATGGACTGGCCGGCTGACGGCATCACCCCGGCGCCTTCGTCTCCTGGCGGGATCGGCTAGCTCTCGGACCCGCTCAGCAGCCTCCTTCTCAACCATTACGGTTTCACAGAAGGAGACCACTGCCCTCCAAGTTTCCTCTTTTTCCAGCATAGCCGATATTATAGCCGCTGGGGAGAGGTTATTCCCCACATAGTTAACTAAGGCGCTACGTTGTACTTCCCACGCAGGACACTTTTCCAGGGTATGTTGTGCCGTGTCTCTGTCTTCATCGCAATGATGGCACTGGGGAGTAGCTTCACGACCAATCCGACACAGGTACTCACCGAAACACCCATGTCCAGTTAGCACCTGTGTCAGTCTGAAGGTGACATTGCCGCTTTTTCTTTTTAACCAGGCCTTAAAACTTGGGAGGATTGCACTAACAGCGCGCTGGCGTATGTTCCTGTCCTCCTCTAGACGCATACGCCAGTTCACAAGTGCCTGTTGGTGCGCTCGCCTTCTTAACCCTTCGGGCTCCAGCACGTCTTCACCCCTCTGGCCATCGTGGGTTTGGGCATACACTCTCGCATCCATATCAGCCAGTATATCCAATGGCGGGAAACGGGCCAAAATAGTGGCAGCCTCGAAGGATATAGTACGATATCCTCGCGCGACTCTGATCGCTATCTTGCGTTGCACGCTGTTTAGCTTTGCCCTAAGGCGTTGCACACTAGATAGTCTCTGCGACCCAACGGGTGCCCCGTAGAGGGCCATCGATCTCACAACGCCCGCGTATAGTCGGCGGACTCCTTCTTGCGGTCCCCCGAGATTAGGCAGAAGGCCGTGCATTGCACCTGCTACTTTCTGTAATCGAGGGACCAAGCGTTCGAAGTGTTCCTCAAAGCCCCAACGGCCGTCCAAGATCAGACCTAAGTATTTGAGATACCGGCCAACTTGGACGTCCGTGTCCCCCACTCGAATCGAAAGGCTGGGTGGATCCAATCGCCTAGGAAGCCTGTGGAACCAAATGGCTTCGGTTTTGTGAGGCGCCGTTTTAAGGCCCAGCCCGTGGATCTTCGAGACTACCCGAGACACACCGACCTCTGCGAGTCTCAACGTCTCCTCAAAGGAATCCCCTCCAGCTAACACCAAAGTGTCGTCCGCGTAGCAGATTAAATTAACTCCTGCAGGGACACTAGTACGTAAGACAGCGTCGTATGCTAAATTCCACAAAAGTGGCCCTAAGACAGAGCCTTGTGGAACCCCGCAACTTATTTCCCTCGTATACGTGCGTCCCTCTCGCCCAGTATACTGGATACACCTGTTGGATAGATACGCCACTATGATGTCTCGCAGGTATGGAGGCACATTGTGGTGAGTCAGCGCTTCTCTGATAGCTGTCCACGGGAGCGAATTGAAAGCATTAACGATGTCTAAACTAACCGCCAATGCGACTCCCCCCTTAGAAACTATCCTTTCCGTAATGTTCCGGAGGCAGAGGATTGCGTCCACTGTTGATCGGCCCTGCCGGAAGCCAAACTGGCTTTCAGATAAATCAGGGCCGTTGTGAGACAGGTGGTCACTAAGGCGTGCGGCAATGATCCGCTCAAACAGCTTCCCCACCTCATCCAGCAAGCTTACTTACCTACTACCTACCACGCGGCACAGAGGCGGAACGCGTCACAGCGCGCGCCGTCTTGACGCCGCGTCTTGGGTGACCATGTTTTAGCGAGGACAATGACCCAACTCAACAAGCTTATAACTTCGTTAGTTTTCAATAATAAAAAAAATTTGTATAAATATTCCTTAAGTGAAAATATTCGACACGTGTTTCGGTTTTTGCTTAAAGTAAAACTAACGTTGTATATGAGATGGATATTTCAAAAAAGTTCTAACCTTAAAGCTGGGCTGGGAGACTCAGTGATCAGGCCTATGCTGAAGGGTCGCAGCCATTCCAGCCAGTCGTCCTTAGACACTCGACTGCTCACCGTCCACGCCACTTTGAGACTGTGCGCGTTGACGTAAAGCTTGCGACTTGAATGCGACGGGTCGCACGCTACTATACGCGTCTGGAAAATTACCAACCATTGAAAACTAACGAGTCTAGCAAAACAAGGAATTCTTAATCTCAAAATGTGACCAACGGTGACAAGGACAGGGGAGGGGTCAAAAAATCACGAAATTAGTGCGACGTACTTTATGGATGACCCCTCATCATCATCTTCCTTAATTAAGTATTGGGTATTTCCGATTCGAAATTCTCAGTACTAGCCCAGAGTTAAGAAGTTGACGGCGTTTCACCCCCTTGTCTCGGAGAGCACGTTAAGCCGTGGGGTCTGGTTATTTTCACAAACATGATAATTTTCGTCAAAGCCGCCAACCCGCATTAGAGCTCGTGGTGGGTCTAAGCAGGGGGACTTTAATGGGCTGTAGTGGTAAGCGAAAAACATTTGGTTCGTCCGCTCAATTGATATCTCCTTGAAGATGTATTTTAAAATCAATGAGGTTTCTTGAACAGTTTTTTAAAAAAAAATACAGTTTACGAAATAATAACGACCGACAAGGATTTTAGCAACTAGCATGACTAGGTAACCTTTCCTTAATTTATGCGTCCTACTCTTTGCAATTTTTTGTAATAATGACCCAAATAGAGTAACTTTTACGAGGGAATATGCGGCTTCGGTTTCCTTGCTCATCTCTAGTGACGTAAGGACTGCAGTAAAAATATACATACTTAAAATAAAATATAATACATATTACATACCTCTTGGTTATTATTTCTAGGCTTTCGCCTGGTGCTCTGCAAGAAATCGTCCACTGATAATGTTGTATTTGATTGTAACTTTGAAAGCATCAATTCGTAATTGTGGTGTTGTAGTCTGTGTTTTATTATTACTTTCTGAACTAGAGGTATGAAATCATTGTATTTCCGACCCAGTTGGATGATTAAAGCGCATAATGTGTCCATAGCTGTGGTACGAAGTGGGGGGCAAGTGTCCAAACTTCTAACAAGAGGGTGAATTATTCTGGATACGAGTTCACTGTAATTCAACGAGTCCGAGAGATAGTCGACTGTTTCCATAGCAACTTTTGCTACCGGAATAGGGCAGTCAGACGCGTCAAACAACTTCACTATCGATGGAATCACCAAATGCGTGTAATCATCGAGGTTATCTTCAAACTTTTGTAGCGCGTACAGAAGTTTCTTAGTAACTAATCTGTCTTTGCTCGTATCGTGAGCAAGCACGCGTAGTATTTGCGGCATCAATTGCGGCAAATATACTTTGAACTCGGATCCGAAAGCCCACGCGATATTTTCAACCAGTAATATTAAAGTCGGTTGCAATGGACTGTTTGCAGTCCAAAATTCCTTGATCAGTTCGAAAATGTTATCCAAATAGTTCCGAATATGGTGCTTAACTATTGCAATAAGTTTGGCTAGTTGCGTAAAGAGAAATTCTCTAAAGTTGTTATTATTTTCGGTCGCTCGTGCTACGTAGAGTAGACTGGGAGTTACGCGTGAGATATATGGCACGCATTTTATTCCAAGGGATTGAAATATTGCCGTTACAGCTTCAACGACATTCTTGTGATGTTGCTGCAGTGTTGGATCGCGTAGAATACGCATTAAAGTCGATATGACAATCGCTGGATAATATTCATCCAGTACAGGTGAAGACATGTTAACAAGCATTTCACTTGTCGTCATATCGAAGTTGTTTTCTTCTACCTTGTTCTCAGCGACTGGCACTAAGCTAAAATCGGGCTGTCCATTGATTAATCCTCTCGTCACCTTGCGTTTGTAAGGATCTAGTGCGCCTAAAAGTCCCAACACTCGAATCGTTTCACGTCTGTCTTTAGGTTGCTGTTCCGTTTTCAAAAAGTTTAGCAAAACGTCCATTAAATTGGGGTATTCCGTGTAGGGTGTAACGACGTAACCCGTCGCACTTATAAGCTGACCGAACGCCCATAGAGCGACACTCCTTTTCTCTGTCGCAGAGGCATCAGATAGTAAGTCGAGAAGAATTGATAAGAGTTCAGGCAAACATTTTTTTAACCCAGTATTGTCGCCATGGACATTAGCCAAGTCTCCTACGGCTTTCAAAACACTGATTACTACCCCAGGGTTTAAATCGGGCTCCTTTAATTTAGGTACAAGGATATTAAGGATAGTTTCCATGTACGGTTTAACAAGTTTTGGAGCATGTAGAATGAGATTATCCAACATCCTAGCTGCCTGCTCTTTATTTCTGCTCATCCCAGAATGTTCGAGTTCCGTTAGAAACTGTATTAAAGTTTTGCGAAGTCCAGGCATAACATACGCGGGATTGACCAAACTGAGGCGGCCGATAGTACAAATCGCTAGCTCCCGATTTTCTAAATGTTCGTCGTTCATTGCAATGAAAAGGAAGCTTAAATTTTCCATCTGTGCTAAATGTGTATCGAAAATTTTCGTCAAGGATTCCAAAACCCAGTATCGCACTTCGTAATCCGGATCTGTGACAGATACAACCAACATTTTACCAACAACTTCAGCAGTAAGCATAGTAAGTGTTCTGGAGGGTGTTTCCTTAGTTCTGACTGTAGCATCAGCGAGTAATTTCGCTGCGGTTTTAACAGCTTCTACTCTGATTCCCTGTTGATCGCTTTGTAAGAAGTGATCGGCGCATCGTCGAACGAAAGTTAGTAAGCTGTGTTGCCCCACAAAATGGAATGTTCCAAGTGTTCTCAATGCAAGAACGATACTTGCAGTATCCTGTTGCTCTATCGCGAGACCCATAGTGCTCTGCTGTTCTAAGCTTCGCGGCACGCGAGGGTGTATTAAAGGTTTATTTCGTAATACTTGCGAGAGCATGTTAAGGAGGCCCTCGAAAATTTCACTCTTAAGTGAAGGTAAGTTTTGGCATAATTCCTTCAAACATATAGTCAAAGATGGACTTAAGCCGGTCACAAACATTGCATCTAGTAATTCTTTAATATCAGCAACAACTAAATCTTTGACTGCACTACTGAGTAGAGTGATGCAAGCAAAAATTGATGGATCAATCCACATTTTTTTTTTGGTTTGTGTATCTCTTACAGGCAGAGCCTGTTTGATTACATCCATTATTTTTGGAATGTAATACTTTATATCGCCTTCTATTGCGGCAGCCATTAGACCTAATGTAGTGAAGGCCATGTTCCTATCTTTCTCCTTACTCTTTATTAAATTGAGTAGGTAATCCATGGAATTATGCAAGTATTTCCTTAAAAACAACTCTTTATTGAAAGCAGCTAGCCTTGGAATTATTATTAGCAGAGTTTGAGGTACACCTTGGGTTTTAAGAAGCCTCTGACAAGACATTACATCTGAAATAGACTTATTTCGTATTAAGAAGGATTTAAATTATTAAATAAGCTATAAAACTGATATTTCCTAAAATAGCTACAGTATTCATCAAAAGGTGCAGTAACTAGTTAGAAGTTTATTTTCTCGAAGCTGTATTCTTTATGAATGTAATCTTATTACACCCTTTGAATGAAATGTATTGAACAACTTCTGAATAAAAATTGTGTTCTATTTGACTTATAATAACATTTTAGCTCTATTATGTAAAACTTGCATCAATCATCATTTCTTCTTCTTCCTGCCCTTGTCCCACGCTACGTGGGGTCGGCACAACATGTTATTTTCTTCCACTCACTTCTGTTATCCGTCAACCTATCATTTACCCCTTTTATACGCATATCCTCTTTCACACAATCCATCCATCTTTTCTTTGGTCTCCCTCTACTCTTTTTTCCTTTCACATGCATATCTATCATTCTTCTCGTAATATGCCTTTCTTCCCTCCGCATTACATGCCCATACCATGCTAGCCTATTACTCCTCATCTTTTCTATCACTGGCGCTACTTTCAAACTTCCCCTCATTCCTAATCTTATCCCGACCCTTTCACCGCCCAACATTCTGAACCATACAATGCGACAGGTCTAACGACTGTCTTATAGATTTTCCCTTTTAGTTTAAGGGGCATTCGTGGGTCGCATATTACACCCGAGACCTCTCTCCATCTCATCCATCCCGCATTCATTCTTTTGTTCACGTCTCGGTCAATATTGCCGTCGTTTCGAAAGAGCGAACCGAGGTACCGGAAATTGGAACAGACCGGTAGGGATACACCATCTAAGGCAATTTCATGAAAACGGGAGGGGCCACCGAAGTCACAGAACAGATGTTCTGTCTTCGTTCGGTTGATCCTCAGGCCAACACTCTCCAATCTCTCTTGCCCTTTTCCCAGTCTGTTCTGGACATCAGACGCCTCTTCCCAAAGTACAATATCGTCAGCGAACATCATGCACCAGGGTGCCTGCTCCTGTATGTCTGATGTTAGAGCATCCGTTACCAGGAGAAACAGGTAAGGACTTAAAGCCGACCCCTGGTGCAAGCCAACTTCCACATTGAACCGCTCTGTAACGTCAGCTTCTGACCGGACCCTTGTGCTCGCTTCTGCGTACATCGCTCTCATAAGCCTGACGTACTTCTCAGGTATTTTTTTCACTTTAGCCCAGTACAGAACTTCTCGGGGAACTCTGTCGTATACCTTTTCAAGATCGACAAACACCATAATATGCAAGTTTCTATGTGCACTCCTGTATTTCTCGCACAGTTGTCGGAGTGCAAATATTGCATCTGTCGTTCCTCGTTCCGGCATTAACCCAAATTGATTTACTGTGATCTCACTCTCCTCTCTTTCTTATTTCTATCACTTTTTCCCAAATGTTCATGCTATGTGACATGAGCTTTATTCCTCCATAGTTATTACAGTCCTGCACATCACCCTTGTTTTTGTTAATGGGCACCAGCGTACTGTTGCACCACTCTTCTGGGATCGCCTCCTCGAGTAATAACTTATTGAAGAACAAAGTCAGCCAACTCCATCCATCCGCTTTTAGAAACTTACATACTTCAGCTGGTATACTATCTGGCCCTGTCGCTCTACCATTTTGTCGCTCACCTCTTTCACCACAAGTTGGGTGGTACATCGTCTAGCTCTCTGCTCCAGTTATTTTCTTCATTCATCAACCTTCTAAAATATTCCTTCCAACGTACTTTTATTTCATCGTCATTAACTAAAACCTTCCCATCATCACCTTTTATGCATTAGATATGTATAGTGCCCTTGCACTCTTTTCTCTCGTTTTCGCTAGCCGGTACAATTTTTTTTGTCCTTGGGGGCTTTCCACGGACTCATACAACTTGTCTTGGGTATTTCCCCTGGCAATAGCAACAGCTTTCTTAGCTTTCCTTTTACTCTTCACATATACTTCTCTTTTATTCTGTTTTATCTTGGTGTCACTATCACTCACACTTTTCCGATCTTTAAAAGCATCCTTCTTTTCTTTCAGAACTATTTGTACATCCTCACTCCACCACCACGTATCTTTATCTATCTTTATTTTATTCTTTGTCACTCCAAATACATCCTTCGCTACCCTTATCATACATGCAGCCATTCCAGCATTCATTTACCGACATCTTTTGAAAATCACCATTCATCTCAATCATTTTATCCACAACTTGCATTCGAAACTCTTTTGCGCATCAATCATCATTACAGATTCAATAATTGTTGTGATTGGCTGCAGTTACGGTGATCTAGCTTCGTATTTTGTATAGCAATGTATTTTGAGCAATAGTAGTTTTAACCAATCAGAAACACTGCAGCAATCATTTTTACTTAATAAGGCTCCTAGTCACCAAGTTAGTAAAATTTATTTGCCATAGTGTTTAAAGCACCTATCAGATAATGCAATCTGGTTTGGTAAAGGGGTTGCATTCTAAACATTTCAGTTGAATTGTGTTGCACAAAGTTCAAATTTTTTATTTTGCGCAGATGTAGCTTAGGCTAAGACACCCTATTAATTAAAAACAAACCTTGACAAATTCTCTCAATTTTCTCCACCAACAATTTCTTACACACTTCTGATTCATAATGTGGGACTGGATACTGAACATTTTCAGTCTTGAAGCCATCGCACAAGTACCCTGTCTTCAAAGATGGACTGGGGAGCTTCGTACTTATAAATATTATATCATCTGACACTGTAATATCTTTCTGAGTATCTAGGCTTTGCATGAGATGGGTGTATTTTTTCTCCCACACAGCATTTGAACATCTTAATAACTCATTCAGTATAAGAAGACCTCCATGAACCTTGTCTTCTTTGGTAATACCCTTTTCCCTGATTGGGAGCTCCTCAAATGAGAGCACAGCTTCCTCATAACACTGCATATACCATTGAGGTTTCGATGTTGACTGTTTAGCAGTCTCCCGCAGAGCAGTTACAACTAATCCAGCTCTTAATGCTTTTGCAGCCGCTTCTCTAATTTGTTGCTTAGGATCTTTTAAAGCTATTAAAATATGATCGAAAAATCCAGACACTTGCTGGTAAAAGTAAGTTGGCATGGCAATAGCTAATTCTTTTAGAAGCAAAACAGCTGAATGCCTCCGACCTTCATTTCTCTCTTCTGATAACCATTCAAAAGCTCTTTTTACTTCAAACTCTACATATTCTGCTCTTTTCACTCCCGACACAGTGGCTAGGCGTCCAACAGTTTTAGCAGCCAGTTCCATTACACCTACATCAGAGGAGGGTAGGAGGTTTCTCAAATAGTTGGCAAATCTTGTTATTCTGGTTTTTGTTGTATCGCAATCACCTCCAATGAGACACACTGAAAGCATAGATCTTATTTGTATGTTATTATATTGTTCAAAACTGTTTAACAGTAGAAAAACAACAGATTGTAAAATGTGTTTAAAAAATTATTACAATTGCATAGGAAAACAAAATGTAAGCGTAGCTTCACTATTAGCTCATCAACTAAACAATACAATTTCAAGTGTTGTAACAAAGTCTTTTGACTTTTATACAAGTACTTCTAGTACTAATATTTCTTTTACTGACTCAAGCAATAGTGGTAGTACTACCGAGAGTTCTATTGACTCTAGCAATGAAAATAGCACTACCAGGGATCCTGTTGCTTGTTTAAACTAGATAGTAAGACAAAGGAGGAGCTCTGTGAAATGACCATTGTACATCAAAATATATGTCACCGTAAGATTGCAAAAGCCATTGGATTGTAATCCAACTAGCGATATTGTAAACTGTCGACAGATTACAATTTAACACATTATTTTTAGGTAGATTGTAATCTGTTAGGTATATTAACCCAATAAAACCTAAGTGCCAGGTAATTCGACATAAATGATCAGGCACTACCTGATCATTTATGTCGAATTCTAACCTAACCTACAAGAAAGAGACAAGAAAACGTAAATACAAAGAATATTTCAAAAATTGACACTCAGAACATTGAACGGTTCACAATCCGTCGACAGTTTACAATATCGCTAGTTGGATTATAATCTAACGGTTTTTGAAATCTTACGGTGACTTAAACAAAGCCTCACCAGCAAAGACTTAGATATAGAAATATTTACAGAAAAATGTTTTATGTTTTACTGAGCACTGGCTTACCAAACAACAATTTGTCAGTCACGAATATTAACTAGGTGATGCCCGCGACTTCGTCCGCGTGGTTGAAGTTTTTTGTTATTCCCGCGGGAACACCTTGATTTTCCGGGATAAAAAGTAGCCTATATCACTCTCCAGGTCCTATACCCATGCCAAAAATCACGTTGATCCGTTGCGGCGTGATTGAAGGACAAACCAAGAAACAAACACACTTTCACATCAATCATCAATACTTATAATAAAACTGTAACAGGTCCAATTCTGTACATTGAAGATATTTTAAAATTTTTTTTTGGAGGGCACTCATTATTCGATACTGAAGCCAAATCTGTAATTTTTTTCATTTTTGTCTGTCTGTCTGTATCTTGGCCGCGCATCACGCCGAAACTACTGAATGAATTCAAACGAAACTTGGCACGATTTGAGCCCATACTACGAGGTAGGACATAGGATACTTTTTATCCCGAAATTCTACACCCGAAGGGGTGAAATAGGGTTGAAAGTTTGTATGAAAGTCCTTAATTTCTCAAGTTATAGCCATAAAACTTGATATTTGAGCTGCGGGTTGAAAATGAAAACATATGTGTTTCACAGTTTCTCAAAATTCCACCCCCGAAGGGGTGAAATAGGGGTTGAGAGTTTGTATGAAAATCCTTAATTTCTCAAGATGTTCTCAAGTTATATAAACGATACTGGGTATATTGGCTTTCGTTAAACAATAAAGAATTACGTGTGTCATAGTTTTTCAGAATTTAACCCCTAAAGTGGTAAAATAGGGGTTGAAAATTTGTATGAAAGCTATAGCCATGAAACTTGGTAAGTATGTGAGCTAAGAGTTGAAAATTAAGAAATGCGTATTTCACCGTTTTTGAAAATTCGACCCCCAAAGGGGTGAAATAGGGGATGGAAGTTGGTATGAAAGGCCTTCATTTCTCAAGATATTTTAAACGAATCTTGGTATTTTGGCTTTCGGTAAAAAATAATAAAGTATGTATGTCACAGTTTTTAACATTATCACCCCCGAAGGGGTAAAATAGGGGTCGGAAATTTGTATGTAAGTCCTACATTTCCTAAGTTATAGCCATGAAACTTGATATGTGAGCTACCGATTGAAAACAAAGAAATATGTGTTTCACAGTTTTTGAAAACTCTACCCCCAAAGGGGTGAAATAGAGAGTTGGTCCTTCAATCACGCCGCAACAGAGCAACGGGTATTTTGCACGGGTAGTTAAGGACCAGAAGAGTGGTATAGGCTACTTTTTATACCGGAAAATTAAGGAACACCTGTGAGGAAAAAAACTTAAACCACGCGGACGAAGTCGCGGGCATCTGCTAGTTTATAATATTAGTATGATTTTGTATTGTCAAGTGCGTTCACCAGAAGGTCTGCAATCCATCGTGGATCTTTAATCTTGGTCCATAAAGACATAAAATGTAAAGAACGAAAAGACTTGGTTAGTCTTTCTATTGAGCGCATTATTGAACTGTCTTGTGTGTTGTTGGAGCCACTTGTTTAGATAATATTTTTTGCTGTGATGATGCGATTTTGGAAAATTAATTATTAATAAGTTAAGGTCGGATCATTGCGGACAACAAGTTACGGTTTTAAATCATTCAAATAAAAACAAGCAAATTGTTATGTGTAGACTGATAAGGAAAAATAAATTAACACAATTTAAAAGTGAAATCTCTGCCAAACTCCCTACTCTTTCTTTTAAAAATGGTAGCCATAACAACTTGTATGGAAGTCTCTTCAAGACTATAGACAGTGAATTCAGTAAAATATTAAATTTTAAGAATATAAATATAAATGCCTCAATTGACTGCCTCGTTGGTCTAGTCTCTAGTGGTTAGCATAGTCGACTGCGGATCACGAGGTCCTGGGTTTGATTCCCGGTCGGACATAAAAGTTAGGTATTGGGTTTTCCAATTAAGAAATTCTCAGTGCCAGCCCAGAGTTGGAAGTTGGCTGTGTTTCACCCCCGTGCCTCGGAGAGCACGTTAAGCCGTCGGTCCCGGTTATTATCACTAACATGATAATAATCGTTAAAGCCCACCAACCCGCATTGGAGCAGCGTGGTGGGTCTAAGCTCTAATTCCCGCTCTCCTATGAGAGTGGAGGCCTGTGCCCAGCAGTGTGACGTTAATAGGCTGTAGTGATGATGGTGATGATGATGAAATATAAATGAGAAATTAAAGTTTAGTGATTGGGCTACTACTACTAAGTAGAGATAAATTGTACGAATTGTATGACAAGAAGCAATAGAATCGGTTCCCGAGCTTTGATGGACGCGTAAAAACCTACTTGAAGATTTTCAAAAACATTTGTATTCATGCAAAATCCCTTCACATCAAGGAAAGAATAATTAGATCAGATAATAGGATAAAATCTACTTGGAATATAGTTAACAATAAATCCAGTAAAACCAAATCTCGTGATTAACTTTGAGATTATTGTTATAAAATCACCTCTGACATTGAGGTTGCAAATAACTTCAACTCATCGGCGGCCCACTAGTCTTACTACTAAGCATGACTCACGAGGCTCTTCTCAGAATGAGAAGGGTTTAAGTCATATAATCCTCCACACTGGCCAATTTCTTCTTGGCAGAAATATTAGAGTGTTTTATAATGATAATAGAACTCTCAGGCATGGTTTCAACTTTCCACTCGTTTTTTTTTTCACCGTAAGTGATATATTAATTAAGTTGGAGGTGCATTCCCGGGATCAAGCCCAGACTTGGAGGCTGAAGTCTACCCATTAGGCTATCACTATATAAATATTGGATACTACCTATGGTTTATATTTACTTATGTTTAAAACTGTATGTTGTCTGGATATAAAAATAAAACTACATAAGATACATTAGGCATTGATATTAGTTTTATTTAGAACTGTAAGTATGTAGATAGGCAAATAATACAAACTTATTTTTAGGGTCTTTAGGAAGTGCAAAGACCAATAAGTTAGGTCTTAATAATTAGAGTTTAAACAACCTAAGGGTATTATATAGACATCCGGTACTCGCTTTCAGGGGAGGGGAGGGGGGTGGATGGGTGGGGTGGGGGGGGGGTAGTGTGCCCCCATCTTTGTTCCCCCCACCGGAAATGCATATTTTTTTTTTATGAATTTTTAAAAATCACATTTTGAGGTTATGTTTTCATACATTTACAAAGAACCTAAGTGTATAAAAATATTTATGTTCTAACCCAACCTAATTTAACTTCCAATTAATAGAACCTAAGTGCCCGGCCTGCGGCACCAATTGTATTTCTGTTCTAACCTAACCTAACCTAACCTACCTTTAGGTTTTCCATAGTCTAGTGGTTAGAGGGAGCTTAGAACCCCTACAATTTAATTTTTCATTTCAAACTAATAGAACCTAAGTGTATACCAGTTATATTTATGTTCTAACCTAACCTAACCTACCTTTAGGTTTTACTCGCGTATGATGACTCAAGATATGTGGGGACTTGGTTCTATGACTGTTATGATGTAAATAAAACAATTATTGAAAAATTAATATATTTTTATGTTATTTTATAAACATGTTTAATTGCCTTCATCAGTTCTTCGAACGAAAGAAAGAAACGGAACACAAGAAACGGAATGCATAGAACCATATTGACGGCTTAACGCTTGTCATTTGAAACTTGACAGATGTCAAAAAGGCCGCCAACACGATTTGCGTTCCGTTTAGTGAAATAACGAGTGCGTTATTTTGATTTTGACATTATCACTAGACCAAAATTGATAGAGCAGCGCAATTTTTGTGGTGTAAATGTATGAAAACATAAACTCAAAATGAGATTTTTAAAAATTCATAAAAAAAAACTATGCCTTTCCGGTGGGGGGAACAAAGAGGGGGGGCACCCGCTCCCCACCCTCCCCACCCCTGAAAGCGAGTACCGGATGTCTATAGCCAACCCCAACCTAATGTGATACAATATGGTTAACTGATCTCTCTTTGTTTATCCATAACAAGAACTCGAGTAAAAGTCAAACTTATAACTACGGTTCGCGCGCAACACTCGACTGATATGAGTGCCGTCGAACTTCCACGCAGTAGTAGTTAGATATTTGAACAAGTGAGCCAGGCCTGATTATATTATCAGACCAAACTGCTACAGTTGATTAAAACTAGTTCAATAGGAATCTCTTTTAACTGAACTTTTATTGGATAAAACCTCTGTTACTGTAACCTCAGTAAACTAAAATAAAAATTAAGCTGACTAAAAAGTAAAACCAGCGGCCACCAGACCAATAACTATTTTACTGTGTAAGGGTAAAAAATCTTAACAGCTAAAAATAATATGCTATAGTACGAACTTTCAAGATACGCAGGTAAGCATGAGAGTGCTTTATGATATTTTACAATATAAATACCTATGGCGAGTACACCGCCTTTCTTCTCGTGAACATCGTTGCTGGAAACCATCTCAAATATTTGGTGGTTAAACTCATCAAGGAACTGCGTAAGTTCCTCTTGCGGCACTTCACGTAACTCGGTCTTTGCATAGTGGTACAGTTCCCTTGCTGTTTTCGTCTGTATATCCACATTTCGGGATTTCAGGCCCGCTACAAACGCGGGCACTTGATTTGACATTTTTACTCATGAGACACAAATCTAAGAAATCTGATCTTAGTTACAAGACACAAGGGAATAGAAGTACGAACCAAATACCGAAGTATTTACTAAATATTTGTTTTTTTAGAAATTCAACCAGAGCACCAAAGCAGAGCACCGACCCGAAATTCGAAAAAGAAGAACCAGAGATGAACCATCAACCAGTGTCCAGAAGCAAGAAGTCAGACTCCAGAACCACAGAACAGAACAGTGTACCAGAGACAAGTAACATAAGCACGTTGATGGAGAATGGCCTTGATCCGGCACTAAATTAAAAATAATAGTGTGAGTGAGACCCATAAATTATATCTGTAGGAAGAGTAAACGAGATGAAATATAATATCTGTTGGCTCTTTCACGTATGCGAATTTTTTGTTTGGACCCAGTTCATCGGCTCCCAACAAACATTAGCTGTCAAACATTGTTTATATAAGATTTCTTTAAAAAACTGTGTTTGTGACGCGTAATAATATAATTGAGTGAATTTATGTGAATTTTTGAACTGAAATCATATTATAATATGGGGCGTTGTTGTGTATTAGGTTGTACGAATCGACCAGAACGAAAAATAGAAAACATAACCTTTCATCGGTAAGTATGCTTGGTTTTACAATTTTATAGAAGTATTTACTATAAATTTAATAGAAAACGTTCATTAAATTTGTTCTTAACTACTGCGTGTATTTGCCGATTAATAAACAAGTGTATTTTTTGCAATTTTCTTTTCTGTATTACCCGACCAGAGTGAATATTACTATTATAACTCGTGATCGCCATTTTCAATGCTTCTTCTTAAATTGTTTGGGTTTTCATAGAATTAGGGATACCAGTCTTTGCAAAATTTACCCATAAATCCTATTGTCCTATCCTAATTCTCACATATATTGATGCTATTTTTCATTTCCAGCTTTCCAAAAAAACTGAAAATTCGACATTTGTGGACTCTACTCACTGGAAGAGCACTGCAAAACTGGCAACCAACTGAGAATGCTCGAATATGCTCCAAACATTTTGAATCTAATTGCTTTCGCAAAACAAAACATTTAACTTACTTGTGTCCAGATTCAATTCCAACACTTTTTATTCCTGTAAGTATACCAAAATACACACCATTTTGTAGAACGTTAAATCTCCTACAAGTGTGATGACACAAAAATTTTTGTATGTAAATTCGTTACCGAGATATGGCGCTTCGAAAAAATATTTTTAGAAAATTAAAAAAAATAAGTTAGAGAAAATGTTAATTAACCATCCCTGAACAACATCCCAAAGTTTCATTAGCTTCCGATCTTTTTCCATCTGAAACTACCTGTCGCCTGGGCTAAAACATTTAATAAAGGGGTATTTCTGAATCATCAAAATTAAAAAATATGATAATAATTAAAACTTTTACCCCATAAACAATAATTTAAATTGAATTATTTTTATTTTTAGCTTCCAGAAGAAGATAATTCTATCACAGTTGAACAACATAAACCAGTTGAAGCAGCTATGGAAATTGAATCTTCATTGGCATGTTATTTTTTATAGTTGTTTTATTTCACGAAGGCTAGATCATTGCAAATTGCACTTTATGTTAATTTCATCGTACTCGTACTTGTATTCTTGCTGACGGGTCGCGTGAAATCAAACTGTTTTTAACTATATCAGTTTATTTCATTGTCTTGCATGTAATTTGAATATTAACTAATTTATTTAATTTCATACGTTTTCAGGGTCTTCGTGAAGTTATTTTGCACACAGATCAACTGAGCACTTCCACTTGCACACCAATTAAAGTATTTGAGGTACCTATGGAAATTATTAGTAATTCTTTTGTAAGTTTAAAATAAATAATCAGACTTCTGTCATGCATCCAACATCTTGTTTTGTTGTACATAATATTATCTAGTATACTCATTTCCAGGTGGAAGATGGTATTTCAATCGCTGGACTTGCACCGCTGGAAATAGAAACGCCTAGGAAAAGAAAATTACGGAAACAATTGAATAGAAAAACAATACTAGCTGAAAGCAGAAAAAGAAAATTAGCTGTGCTAAGATCGAGAACTTGGCGGTTGAAAAAGAAGACTGCAGAGCTGTCGAAAATTATAGAGCAATTAAAATCCCGTCATATGATAAATGAAGAATCCGCTGCTATGTTGTATTCCATTGAACCAGCAAACAGAGACTTTTTCAAAAAATTTCTTTGTAAAGATACCACAGAGAGAAAATATTCTCCCGAGTTAAGGAAGTTTGCCTTAACTCTGAATTTTATTAGCCCTAGAGCTTATAATTATGTCAGAAATCAATTTAACACTTGTCTTCCTCACCCACGAACACTGTCGCGATGGTACCAGTGCGTAGAGGGTGACCCAGGATTTAGTCAGGAGTCGTTAGAAGCTATCAAACTTCTCAATAGAGCTAATAGTGAAAAAAACCCATCACATAAATTACTTTGTGCTTTAAGCTTTGATGAAATGGCTATAAGGAAGTTCGTAGATTTTGATGGTAAACAGTGTTTTGGATTTGTCAATTATGGCAACAATGTGGAGAGTGACCAGTTAGCTAGAGAAGCCTTAGTTTTTATGATAACGTGTGTAAATGGCTCATGGAAGATACCACTGGGTTACTTCTTGATCGATGGTATTACCGCTGAGCAAAAAGCTGGCTTAGTAAAGACGTGCATTGAAATGATACATCGTGAATGTGGAGTTGAAATTATTTCAGTTACGTTTGATGGGTGCCCAACGAATTTTGCTATGGCCAAGCTTCTTGGGTGCAATTTGAACATTTGTGAAATTGATCCCTCTTTCAGCATTGGAGATAAAAAGGTGGTAATATTTCCGGATCCTTCACACATGTTAAAGTTGATTCGAAATACTTTAGCTCAAAAAGAAAAAATTACTGACGGACATGGTCGAACGATTTCTTGGGAGTATATAAAACTTCTTTTTGAGTTACAGGAGAATGAAGGGTTGCACTTGGGCAACAAGCTAAAAAAAGCTCATGTCAATTTTACGAAACAAATAATGAAGGTAAAATTGGCAGCCCAAGTTTTTAGTGAGTCTGTTGCCGATGCGATAGAGTTTTGTTCTAATGAACTTAATATTGATAGTTTCCGAAAATCTGAAGCAACAATTGAGTTCATTCGGAAAATAAATAATTTATTTGATGTAATGAATTCGAGAAATATGAACGCGTATGCTTTTAAAAAACCGTTATTTGAGGGAAATTTTGCGAAACAGAAGATTTTTTTAGAAGATATGTTTCTGTATTTGTCACGTCTTAAATTAGATGGAAAGAATATCCTAGACACTAATAGGAAAACCGGATTTTGGGGATTTACAATTTGTATAAGAAGTGTTTTATCTCTGTATGAGAATCACGCTAGGAGTAACTCTCTTAGATTCCTCTGTACCTACAAATTCAGCCAAGATCATTTAGAATACTTTTTCAGTGCCATACGGGCTAAAGGCGGCTTCAATAATAACCCCACTGCGAGGCAATTCAAATCTGCTTTCAAAAGGTTGTTAGTTCATGGGGAACTTAAGCATATTACAACTGGAAATTGTATTCCTTTACAACAAATAAATATATTAACTTATTCCAAACCTGAAGTGGCAATCAATAAAACAACTGATAGGAGTAGATTAATTGAAGATTCTATTGATGACTCTGGGAACAACATCTGTGGAGATATAGATTTGATGCGAACCATGGAAGATCATGATTACTTGACAGAACCAAGCAGATTAACAGAGTTCTCAAGACAAGTCATAATCTATATTGGTGGTTTTGTTGTCCACAAACTTCAAAAAGAATTGAAATGCCAGGAATGTATATCTGCCTTAATATCAGAAAAATATACAAGTTTACAATTGAAGAAAGATAAAGGGGGATTGCACTATCCCAGCAAAGATGTTGTCTCTATTTGCGAAATAAGTGAAAAAGTATTTCGCCAAAACAAAAGCCTGAGTAAAAGAAATATTTTTCATGCTATTATACAGGAATGTCTCAGGAAGTGCTTGAATGTCAAATTATTTTGTCAACTTGCGCATCATTTTCATAGTCAATCATTTCTAGACTGTCATTTTCCACTTTTAATTAAAGCAATCTGTTTAAAGTATATAAAAGTGAGAATACATTTCGCAACAAAGAAAATATCTGAAGAGGATAACAAGATTCGAAACTTTTATAATAAATTGATTTTATTTAATGGCCAGTGACGAGTTTACTTTCGAAAAAAAAAAATTAATTTAATGAACTGTTTTTTTGTATTTTTAGCCTATCAGACTCCACTTCTATCCGCTTTTTTCGGCTATTTTTCATTCTTATTCCGTGCATAAGTAAATGGTAGAATTAGCCATATCAATGGGTTTTTATTTGAAACTTTCCCATACTGATGGGTAATAAACCATCAATATGGGTAAAATTTTTAATCTAGTAATCTATAAATTACGTCATAGACTATCGCTATTTCATTCGGTATACGTTACTAGCAAATCTATTTGTCCATTCTCCATCAACGCATAAGCACTTAGCATAAGCACAATAAGCAGCGTTGAGCGTACCATTACAAAAGACCTCTCTGATCTGCAGGGCGAACGCGTATCTTTTGCATCAATCATTGATACATCGCAATCACCTCCGATTGGCTGAATTTATGGTATTCTTGCTGCGTCAATGGATTTCGTCCAATAGTGGAAGAGTGTTAACCAATCAGAGGTGATTGCGATGTATCAATGATTGATGCAAAAGATACGCGGTCGCCCAGCAGACCACAGACAAGTAAATAATAGAATATGAGTTCAGAACTTCAGACCTTTGATTTTATATATACGAGAGGATGTGCCTTATCATATTTAAATTAAAGCTTCCGGTATCCTATAAATGGCGTATGGGCGGAGCTTAATGCAAGCATTAAGGCTGGTTTTATCGATATTTAAATGCTCGATATAAATTATCACAAATATACTTATCAAATAATTTTTGAAAAAATCTAGTATTAAAACCAAAAACAGCGTTCATATCGGCCCAGTAGTTTTTTCAGAAAAATGGTAATCACGATCGGGGGGCCTCTTGTTGGCCATCGTAGTGAACTATGGCTTAATCCAAATCCTTCTCATTCTAAAAGGAGGCTCCTGCTCAGTAGGGGGCACCGGCTGGGTAAAATGATGAGTAAAAATATAATCATGATGCAACGCCTCCGTGTTGGCCAGCTTAATGGACTATGGCCAAACCGTTTTCATTCCGATGATTAAGTGAGCCTGCAATGGGTTGTATTCTGCATTCTGTTTTAGGAAACATCGTCATTAGTTTCTGGACACAAATTGAGGTTCAATTCTTGCAAGGGTTGCCTTGCCTGTTGCCCAGGTGGTAAATTCTGCAATAAGAAAGAAGTAGTAAAATTTTATTATTTGGATTAGAGAAAAGCATTACCTATTGAAAATCATTATTGAGTATAGTTTTACATGTTTAATGGTTTTTATTATTCATCACAAACAAGAATTTTAAGTGAAGATTCTTACTGGTATACGTAGAATTGGGCAGGTATCATCTTTGAGACGCTGGCGGTTTAGAGTGTAATTAATGTCATTCTCATTGAAATGATGAATACATATTCTGCTTTCTTTTGTAGGCTTGAACTCAGGTGTATTTTTAGCACTCAGCCATGTTAGCCTTAATTCATGATATTTTGGGAATCTGAAACAATTGTAAAACCTTAGTTATAATGATACACAATAACTACAATGAAGCGACCAAAACCACTTAAATAGAAACTGTAATTTTCAAATACGAGACACCATACCGGAGATCGGGCGTCTTAATCACTAGGTTATCATCGCTACAGCCTAAAATGTGTTTGGCAATATTATAAGTAGACGCAGACTGTTTAATTTCATCTCTCTACCCCTCAGAGTGAGAAACAGTAAGAGTGATATGAAGTTTTAGTTTTATCGATATTCAATTTATTTGTAAAGGTTTACGACCTCCGTGGCGCAGTGTGTAGCGCTGTTGTCTTAACGTGCGGAGGTCCCGGGTTCGATCCCCGGCAGGGTCAATTTGGGAATTTATAATTTCTGAATTTTCCCTGGTCTGGCCTGGTGGGAGGCTTCGGCCGTGGCTAGTTACCACCCTACCGGCAAAGACGTGCCGCCAAGCGATTTAGCATTCCGGTACGATGCCGTGTAGAAACCGAATAGGGGTATGGGTTTAATATAACTGCCATGCCTCTAACAGGTTAGCCCGCTACCATCTTAGACTGCATCATCACTTACCAACAGGTGAGATCGCAGTCAAGGGCTTACTTGTAGTGGATAAAAAAAAAATACAATCCCGCACTATATATGATGATGATGCTGCGTCTATGATGTGCAGGCTAGTGAGCAGCACCAACACCCTCCTCAGTACGTTGGCTACTAAGCTGGACAGCCCTCTCTGGAGGCGCTGGAATGGTGCACACATTCTCATGAGGAGGCCTCAAAGAGACCTGTAAATGTGTCGAGGCTTAGGTTTGAGAGTAGGGTAGGTTAGTTTAGGTATTTTATGTTGTTTTTTTTTTTTTTACTAACATAGGTTAAGTGATTGTTACTAACAAGTTATGGGTGTTGAAGCCTGAAATAAAAAGTTATTATTATTATTATTATATTATATACTCCAATAATCCCAATTTTTGGGGACAGCGCAAAAATTGTCGTGTTTTGCATTCAGTAAAGACGAAACTATGCTATAATTAGTCGAAAACTTAAAATACTCACCATAAAAAGAAAAACTAGACGACTTTGTTACTCACCTATGAAATGAAATTCCTGGGCGTTTTACAATATTATTATTATGACATCCCACAACTGAGCACTTCACCATAGTTGATTACATAAAAATACAACAAAATACATGAAAATATTCACAAAACAGGTAATTAGTCACAACCAAAACACCGGAAGCCAAACAGACGCCATCTAAAGGCTACAAAAAATTGGCTTCGATAGCTAAATTTGTTGACGTCATATGACAATTGCCTGACACGTTCACGCAATAACTTTGACGGCGCAAATGGAGTGAGGCATGCATAAATTTACTCCAAGGAGAAGAAGCCCATCTACATACAAAAAAAGTGCAGACCATGCACCGTCACGCCATCTATTTGTGGTTCCATAGAATTAAACTTTTGGCGCGAAATTACGAACCCTGTATTTCTATATTTTTTTTCTATATTAGGCCTGTATTTCAATCGCCAAATAAGTTTATTCCACAGTTATATTATTTATGGCGATTGAAAAGCGGCCATAACAAAACTGGAATAAAACAAGTAAAAACAAGTATAGCATTTTTGGAAATAAATTTTTATATTACTGTGAAAAGCATACAAAGATTTAACACACTTTCTATATTTATCAGACATGATAAATTTAATTTTACAAACTAAAAGAGTCAATATCTCAAAATAATAAAAGTCACTGTCCTTTTTTTTCTATTAGTCTCAATCACACTGCCTCAAGCTAACAGGGAGAGAAAAATAAAAGCAAAAAAAATTGGTTGTCTGTAAAGTCGGTTTACTGACGATAGTTGAACGTGACAACGTCTTAAGAAAATACTGATGGAATGGTAGCATTTTTCAAAAGAAAATTTTAATTTCATTTGTTTAATAGATTTGTTTGTATATAGAGAAGGAGGTAATTGGAAATCACTGCACTTGATACTCGATCAAAACATGTAAATGTACTATAGTATAGCAGCTGTCCACGCAGACCATAGCCGTCTCTATCTCCTGTAGCGAGCCATGAAGTAGAAGTCTGGCAACGTCGCAGGTAGGCCGATGATCGGCCAACTACGGGATGTCTATGGCTCAGTGAGTCAACAAGTTTGTGTTTGGTTTTGTTTCGCGTCGTGTTATTTTGTGTTTAAATCATAATTATTTAACAAAAGTTACAATAATATTGGTGTTTAATGTTCAGTTTCACTCGAGGTGGATAGAAACCTTTTAAAAATACATCAGATAAGACGAGATAAATCCGTTTTCGTGGTTATCTTTATATCGACTGCAAAGTGCAAAAAAAGCTGAGGTAAGAAAGCTAAGTTTATTACTGACTGACTACTACTGTCAATATGTTTTAATGTAACAAATGAAGATATTTTCGAATAAAGATGTGTAGTAATTTACAACTAAGTGCCAGATTCATAATTTAAATAAGTATCTAGGTTTGAAAACATAACCTACAAACATTGAGGTCCTACAAAACAAATACTTAATTATTTCATTTTGGTTGTTTATAAAAGTTACTTTAACTGTTTTAGATGCCAAGAAAATGCTGTGTGCCAGAATGCAAATCAAATTACGCCAGTGTAATCCGCAATGAAGGAGCTAAAAGTACATTTTCTTTCCCAAAAGATGCTAATCTCTCTCAAGCGTGGTTACGTGCGATTCCACGAAAAGACTGGGTACCTACACAACACTCAGTTGTATGCAGCAACAATTTTCCAACCCATGAAATCCAGACTGAGGAAATTGTCATTGGAAGTGACGGACAAGTGTTTAAACAGCAATTGAAATACCCACGTTTAGTTGAGGGTGCAATACCCCATATATTCAATAAATTCCCATCATACATGTCGAAGAGCACTCCACCTCCAAGAAGCAAGCCCGAAAAAAGGAGAGAACGAGCTGAACAATTTCATGAGGAGCAGGTGTCTAAATTTTTAGAGAGTGACATAATCGCATCATTCAAAGACTTAGTGCATAAATTCCAAGAAAAGTTAGGAGACTCTAAATGGTTATATCGTGTGGTACCTAATAAGAGGCTGTATTTCTATTTGTTAAATCTTGATATTGAAAGTGATAATGGTGACAGTGACGGCAATGTGAAAGTAGTTAATAGTGTGTTAGTGGATGAAAATCTAAGCATTGAGGTATATGTAAAAGGACATTTAATGCGTCATGAAGATTTAAGCTGGATATTACCTAGTGAACTTAAGCTTAGCAGATGGTCACAGCTGGAAAATATACTATCTCGTTATTATAACAATAGTTGTGAACCAACAAAGTCATTTGACTATTGTCTTGATAGGTCTATTAAGTATTTGAACGAAGCAGTTAATATTGAAAATGATAATTTTGCTGCAGAGCTTGTTCTAGACCAAATGAAATTGTTAAAAAATAAGCAACGTAGATATAGTGTTGCTACACTTATATTTTCATTTGTGATATTTAGTATTTCTTCGTGTGCCTATAATACTTTGAGGCAATACCTAATCTTACCAACTGCAAGACATTTGCAGCAAATAACTTCGATGACTGGCCTGTGCCCGAATTCACCAGAAAATAATTATTGTTATTTAAAATCAATATGCTCTACGTGGGTAGAAAGGGAGAAAGTTGTAAATTTATTGATTGATGAAATTTATATAAAAAGTGGCCTAGAGTATAAGTCCAAAACTATTCTAGGTTACGCAGAAAATAATCCAAAAAATCTTGCCAAAACCGTACAGACTTTTATGATTAGCTCTGCATTTGGTAACAAAAAAGAGGTTGTCAAGTTGTTACCAGTATATAATATATCTGGGAAATTTTTGTATGAAAATTTATTGCTCATTGTAAATTACATACAATCATTTGGATTGAAAGTACTTTCAATAATTTCTGATAACAATCGTGTAAACAAAAATTGTTTTAAGTTATTAACAGATGAATCAAATTGTAGCTTCAGTAATCCTAAATACACAGATGAAAAAATATTTGTCTTGTATGATCCAGTTCATATCTTTAAAAACATTCGTAATAATTGGATAAATTTAGATAATTGTACTTTTACATATCCTGACTTACATGAAGATAATATTATAAAAAGAGCATCCTTTCATCACTTGCGAGAATTATATAGGACTGATAAAAATAAGTTATGTAAAAAAGCTTTTAAATTAAACAATAAATCTATCAATCCCAATACATTTGAACGGCAAAATGTCATGTTAGTAAATAATATTTTTCATGATACCACTATCGCTGCTGTAAAATCTGAGGGTTATGTAGAAACATCAGATTTTCTACAAATTATTAGGGACTGGTGGGATATATTAAATGTGAAAAACACAGTCACTCATAGGGATGATGATAAATTGAAGTTTTTGAAGTCAGTCTGTATTTGGCTAAGAAAATGGAAATCTTTAGAAACTTGTGTAGGTTTGACAAGAGATACTTATGAGGCTATGTTGCATACCACATCTGTCATAATTGATATTTCAAGGTATTGTTTTGAAAATTTTAACTTTGTGGTGTACATACTTCTTGGGAAGTTTCAAACTGACAATATAGAAAAAAGATTTAGTAGGTACAGGTCACTTTCTGGATGTAATTATAACGTGGCTTACAGACAAATTGTTGAGTCTGAAAAAAAAAATAAGACTTCAACACTTACTAAAGCAGCGAGATCTGGTCTTTCTCAAATCTTGTACATCAGCTGAATGTCTTCAAGATGAAGTTAATATTGAGAAATTTACTTTTATAATAAACATGTGAAATAGATATTTCTTCTCAAATTTATGTGTGTGGTTATGTTTCACATAGTTTACTAAATCGGTTTTCCTGTGAGCATTGTAGAAATGTTTATATTGATGAAAATAAAGCTGTAAATGATGAATATTTTAATTTGTTGCAAAGAGGGGGTTTATGTGCACCAACTGACCAAATCATGTTTATTTATTATCACATGACAGCAATTTTGGAATATATTATTAATGACATTGATTTAGAAGTATCCTTCCTGGAATTTGTGCAACACAAAAGTTTACTTCACAATTTGACATTGTACAGCCTACAAGCTGATACTTTCTATGTAGACTTTACAGCAGTGTGTACTATATGTGGAAAACAGAATAAAGAATATTATAGCATTGCTGCAAATATCTTGGCAAACATTATGCTAAATAATTATACTAAGCATAAGAATGATGTTGACAAGACAATAAATTATAAACGACGTAAATTAAACACTTTGGTTTAGCATTAACATAGAAGTAACTGTAGATATTATTATTTTTATTTGACCAACTTCAAAAAAGCAGGTTATCAATTCGACCCGTATGTAAGTAATATTGTTGGAAATGCACACTATTCGTATAGGTTAATCTCTGAGGGTTTCAAAACAGATGTGTCAAATTTCATAGTGTTTGTTTGTATATCCACGTATTTTCCAGAAACTAGGAATCAAATTGCAATAATTCTCTTTTAATTGGATTAAGAACCTTTAACTCAGGGGATCAGTGCAAGTTTCATCAAAATCAGTTCAGTAGTTTAGTAAGATATGGACTATAACTTTTGTACTTGCTAGTAAATGTGCTTGCTTTATCTATTTTTTATTATAAGAAATGTATGACTTGCTTGTAAATGTAATTGCTTTGAATATTTTTATAAAAATGTATGTATTTTATATCTAAAAGAGTAATTAGATAGAGATTTTAATAGGTAATTGTGTTATTATAGGTTGACTAATCTTGTACTTGCTTTGACTATTTTTATAAGAAATGTATGTTTTCCTTAAACAGTAATTAGATAGAGTTTTTAATAAGTTATTTCTTGACTAAATAGGTGGACTATTTTTATACTTGCTTAGACAATTTTTATAAAAAACCTGCTATTTCATAGTGATTGTATGAACTAGTCTAAATTATGTTGATGTTGATAATACTAAATATTGTTTTTTCTTTTATGTAATAATGCATAGACGCTGCCGAGTTTCTTGCTGGTTCTTCTCGCTAGGGTTAGAGCAACATTCCGAACCAGTGGTAGAATCTTCTTATAAAGGCAATTAAATAAAAACAAGCTGAATAATACGAAACCATTAAATAAAGAGAATATTCGCTTTTTGAAGAAGTTTTATTTTATTTTTTTGATATACCTGCTTTAACTTTATCTTAAAATCATTTTACATTGTTTTAAAATCTTTTAACTTAGGAAACAGTGCAAATTTCATCAAGATCGATTCAGTAGTTTAAAAGATATGTACCATAATGTCGTTTACATTGTAACTTTGTTACATCATAACCTTTTCAATTCACTCTCCGATGTTTCTAAAAACACAAAATTATGTAACTATTTATTATGTTAGTTCTCATTCATGTGGACGCCATAAAAATAAAGCAGCTAACTAATTTCAGTAAATAAATAACAACACCGAAGTCTAAACTGAGCTATACATTCCTACTGATTTTTCATTTTACCCAATAGGCCTACCAGTGACAGTAAATTGCGACGTTGCCACATCCACTTCATGGCTCCCTACAGGGGATAGAGACGGCTATGCGCAGACGCATCGCTCACTCAAGTAGGAGAGAGACGGATGTCGAACGCTGCCGAACGCAAAGGCCGATTGTGCCTCTTTGTCGCTCGTTCCGCGCTCTCGCTTGCACTTCAAGCCTTACATGGAACGCCTCAGAGCGAGGTAACGCCGCATACGTCATCTTTTTTCGTGCGTGCAGCCGGCTATATCGAATTATAAGACGTTGTCACGTCAAAAACTAAAACACATGAAATGCAACTAAAAGTATGAAAAGTTATCACAACTGTTGGGAAAGAAAACTTTCGTATTTAGACCAAGTAACGACCTAAACAAACGTACCATAGAGTAGATAGTTGACAATTGTTTATAGTTTGAAACTTTGTCTGTGACTTTGAAGTTTAGAATGAGACAAAGAATTTCTTTGTTTCATTCTAAATGCTTCCTTAAAAAGTCTGCAGTGTCCCCATACAAAGTTGCCACCCCCACATTCGCTGATATCATAGACAATTAACAGACGTCGGACAAGAGTGATGTTTTTTAAAAGTTGTCACTGACGGAACGTCGCATTGGTGGTAGCGTGGCGTGAAAACCAACTTTTCCCGCCGGCGCACCGCTTTCACGACGAATCGTTTTGTCTGGCGCAATTCTAATTCTTTATTTAATTGTCATAATAATATTAATAGTAATTTTATAAGTTGGTTAATTTTAATAGTTTGGGTTTAGTGGATTGGATTAGCCATGGATACCGACGAGAGCCGTCCTGCGCCTATAACTTAATCACAGTAACTTAATACACCTGTCTCGTTCTAATAACGTAGCTTTCAGTAAGAAAAGCTTTATACCTAATCAAAGAAGAAAAGTCAAAACATAGTTTTACACGACATAGAATTTTTTCGCTACAGCCTATGGTTTTACCAAGGTTTTACATGTTTTATCAAAATGCAGAATAAAATGCAACATATCCTCTCGTCTAAAAAATAAAGAGTTATGACGACTCATGACTTACGCTCACGCGAAGCTCACGGCATAGATAATACATAAAGACTGGGCTCACGGCGACCCCATCTAAAAAGGTGACTCGTGGTCGTTGAGAAAATTGGCGGCATTTTCAAAACCATCGCCATCTTGAATCTTACCATCGTGATACAATTTTATCATCGTGAAACTTACGTTATTTCATGCGGAAAGAGATATTTTAATAGAAGTGCATGTTTCTGCAGCGGATGCTCAACGTGCCTCCACAGGTAAATATAATTATGTAAAATAAGTTTAGAAATATTAAATGCAGTTTATAATTAACTAGATGATGCCCGCGACTTCGCGTGGTTTAAGTTTTTTTGATTTCCTCGGGAACTACTTAATTTTCCGGGGTAAAAAGTAGCGTTACTCTCTCAACTATACCCATTCCAAAAGTGGCCTAGATCCGTTTCTCCGTTGCGGCGTGATTGAAGGACAAACCAACAAACAAACACATTTTCGCATTTAAAATATTAGTATGGTATACATGTATACATTTTCCTTGATTGCCAAATAAATAAGTTTATTTTAAGGTAAGTGTTTCAATTCAAAATTATACATTTCCAAAAAAACGTAATCTAATCTTCCTATTCAATATTTTTATCCATTACGTTAGGCAATCATTTAATCTCCGCGGCAAACTTTATATTTTTTTTTTATTAACTGGCCTTACGGCTTCTTTGACTATAACATATATTATCTATGACCGAAGTATTTTAGAACAAGATAGAGAGATAGGTATATCTCTCTATCTTGTTCTTGTTCATATATATATGAACATGTACTTACTTCATCGATATATATGTAGGTACTAGATGGGCCCTTTCACAGAAAAAGGTCGGGCGACCGACTTTGAGAGCGCGTTCCTAACCTGTCTTTGTCCCCACCGTAGCGCTGTCACGGTCGCTCGTGGTGTAGATAATTTGTTATGCTTAGGTTAACATCTAAAGTCTTATTAGTTTGGCACTGTACAATTTTTATTTTAAGGTAAGTGTTTCAAGTCACAATTATACATTACCAAAAAAACGTTATTTAATCTTCCTATTTAATATTGTTATCCATTATGCAATTATTTAATTTCCGCGGCAAACTGTATGGTTTTTTTTTAATAACTGGCCTTACGGCTTCTATGGCTATGGCCTATATTATCTATGACCGAGTCATACGTTTTCAATCTTTCATTCAAGACGCAACGTCTTGAATGAAAGATTGAGCAAGTTCCCGCTTTTCAGACTAGATGGCGTTGCTAAAAATACATTCTTTGTTTGACAGGGCCCGTCTATGTAAATTGAGGTCGTTGACTTACTTACATAAAAAAATCGGGCAAGTGCGAGTCGGACTCGCGCACGAAGGGTACCGTTATTAATAAATAATTACCTTTGTTAATGAACTGCAAGACTAACTTTGTTTGTAGAGGTTTATTGTTAATATAAAAAAAACTATGCTAGTTAGAGCAATGGCTATAGTTTTCCTGTAAAATATACGTAAATTCCTATTATTTCAAATTTTTCGATTGGTAAACTCCGGAGATAAGGGGGGGGGGGGGGGGGGAAACGGTATTTTTTTTGACATTTTCTCCGATAAATCAAACACTATCATAACTAAAAATAATTAAAAATCTGTTTTAGAATGTACAAAGTAAACCCTTTCATATAATACCCCACACAGTACAGTTATCTCACTTTTAAATTTCAACCCTCAGATTTTTCCCCCTTTTTAAATAAGAACAAAAATAATTTCTAATTTTTTTTAATTTTTTTAATACTAATATACACAACTATTCCAAATTTCATGTCGATAGCTTCGGTAGTTACTGAAATAATCGAGTGTGACGGACGGACAGACGGACAGACGGACAGACAGACGGAGAAAGTCGCACCATAAGGGTTCCATTTTACTATTTTGGTACGGAACCCTAAAAAGAAAAAAGCTATAATCAATTAATCAAAAAAAAAAATCGTTTAAGATAATATAAACAACTATTATTATAATTATTTTCTTTGTTTGACAGGGCCCGTCTACGTAAATTGAGGTCGTTGACTTACTTACATAAAAAAGAAAAAAGCTTTAATCAATTAGGTATATCAAAAAAAAAAAAAGTAATTCGTTTAAGATAATTTAAACAACTATTATTATAATTATTTTTGTATTGTATTATTTTTGTGTTATAAAATCATTTAGGTACAAATACCTAAAATAAATATATTTACAATTAGTGAACGTATAATCTTAATTTCAACTTATGGGTAATTAGAATTACAATTATAGTACTCATTGATGTAAATGATAATATAAGTCTATGTATAGTACTATTAAATTTTAAACTTATAAATTTTTATGTGGTTATTTCACAGCCCAGAAACAAAAAAACAATAACATGGTATAACTGGCGATATTTTTTTTTACGCAGCACACACTATTCGGTATACTCGTATGTTATAATTTTAAAGTAAAAATAAAATTGTCATAATTTTATCCAATTACAATAAAACCACTACTAGTAACTAAGTTGCTAAGATAGTATATTGCTATTAAGTCGCACGAGTCGGATCGTATCGGACGTGCCGAAGAAAGGGCCGTAAGAATCACCACAAATATATCGAGCGCGGTGATATACGGCGGTACAATCAGACGCACATATCTGTGCATGTACCTATATAAAGTTTTAAGAACTAAGGCCATTTCAAGAATAAGAATATAATTTCTAAGTTTAACTTAAATCTAAAGGCCCACTCAATAACTATTCTCTACCGTGGATACGGATCCAAATCCAACTACCTATACTATTTCAATATTTATAATCACACATTTTGATAAGAATCTACCAAAACGGGCACCACCCGACATAGCACTGGCAAAGATTTTCATTACTGGTCGCTTGTTGTATCAACAAATCCACTTGTTGCTGTACCGAAACGCTCGCATCGTCTATATGCGTGAAGTCCCGCCCAGTTAACTTATCCCTAACCCGGTTCACGATAGCTAGAGCGCGTTTGTTTAGATTTGTCTCAGCGGGTTGGTCGACGTCGTTTAATGGAACAGCTCGGCTTTTACTGGGCGGGGAAGCTGCATCAGATGATGAAGCGTCGGCGTCATTTCTAGACCGTCGGGTCGCATCTATGAGCCTCCAGTTTAGCAAGGGGTCGTATACGAAAGCTTCGAGTACCGCCATAACGCTGTCTTTATGTCGGTGGAGGACTTCCATTACCGATTCGCAAGTGCGACGGTATATGCCTTCGATGCCGGTTACCTGAAAGAGATGAGATGAGCATATATTAACGTCTGGGCTAAATTTATCCTTAATTATACAGTCGATATAATAAAACAGAAAATGTCTGTCTATTTCACACTTTTCCAAGGCTCTACCTCTGAAATACAAGGACAGGTACTGGTTTTGTTTATTTTGAAATACTCTTATGATACATCTTGTTTTGACTCTTTTGTTTTGTTTCTTCTCAGTAGAATGATGGTCTTCTGCGAAGAGCCGGCAAGAAGCTCAACAGTTGTTTATTAATTAAAAGAATCAATAAATACCTCCATAGCATTTATCAGCATGCGCGTCAACCGGAACGGTATCTTCTCGGGAAACTTATCCCTTGTAACAGCTACTTCGAAGCAATCACCGAAATCTATATGCAGAAATTTGCCCGTGACTCTATCGAGCATGATATTGGAAGGGTGTCGGTCGCCCAGCCCTAGAATATAGCCCACCATACTCATGACCGCGAGTGAACGGGTGTAATTCGTTCGTCGCTCGAACCAGACCTCTGAGGACGGACTTTTGAGCCATAGTAATTTGGCAAGATCGTCTCCCGCCGTGTGCTCGAGCGCATGTTCGAAAACTTCCACCTAGAAAAAATAAGGAGGCATTGAAGCTAATCTGGTTAGGATTATATTCGTTTCCACAGGGTATAATGCTTTTAGACTTGTCTTGACTCACATTTAGAATTAGTAGGTATAGGTGTAAGGTAATTAATATAACATACCCGCGGCTACCCATGTTAGATGGTGTATAGATATATTGGAAAAATGTCATAAGACATGTAGCTCATATCCTGGGGGAGTTATGTGGACTTCAAAATTTTAGCATAAATGTTGAGGTGGCATCCCTTAAAACAGCTGATTCAATATCAATGAACTGCGAACAATACGACGTATGTTAAGCCTCGTCGCCAGTGCGAGCGTTGCGATAAAATCCAGTCGCGATACTAAAGTAATCATTATTCGGCATGCAATTAAATTCTCAAAGCATAAGCCCGGCTAGAACTTACGTATTGTTGTAAAAAAATGCCCGACTAGTATCGGACTTCGTAAGTCGAAGTCAGTCACTTATCCTTACTTTATGAGCCGCCTTTCCCTGTGATTAATTTCTCGACTTACTTCGTTTCAGTTTTGATCAATAATTAATTATTCTGTGTAGTTTGTTCTTTCAATGATTTGCAAATTGTAATGAATTGCCAACGATACGATAATAATTATTATTATCGCTTGTAGTACAGTTCTGACTTTAGGTGTAGAAGAAACAAAAGACTCCACAGGGTTGCCAAAATTTATTTTCCATAATTAACTAATTAATTTTGTATGGTAGTTTTTGATAATTAATTTTGACTTTTTAACTCTACCATAGTGTTTATAACGTCAAAAAGGCATGGGTAGCCGCCGGTATGTTATACCATTTTGCCTTACACCTTGTATATTATAGTTTAGATTTATGTTAGACTAAACATAATAATTGTTATCATAATACGCAAGGAATACGGAAGACAAAAGCTGAATCGATATGAACAATTGTAATTAGTCCCTAAATGTGAAAGTTTGGATGCTTGTTATTCCTTCATGCCAAAATGACTGAATCAATTCTGCCGAAATTTAGAAAGGAGATAGTATATAACCCGAATCAAAACATATGCAATTAAGGAGATACAGCGATGAAAAAACCTTAAATTCTCGCGGACATTATTTACATAGGTAAAATTTATATTGTCAATTTTGTGTCGTCGTCGTCGTCTGAACCAATAGACGTCCATCGCTATTGATCTTCACAGAACATGATATTGTGCCGCTTGCTTCCAGCGGCTCCCAGCTATTCGCTTGAGATCGTCCGTCCAAAGCGAAGAGCTGGGAGTGGGGAGAACAAATAATCGTCTCTAAATAATCATCTCGTGTGCTAAAAACCTAATATAACCAAAGAAGCCCGGTTCAGTCTTACAAGTTGGCTTACGCGTAAAACATTTTAGGAGTTATTCGGGTCATGCCATTTGATAGTTACCAAAATTGAAAAAAAATTGAAATTAAATTGAATTGCAGTCAAAAGAAATTCTTAAGAACTAACCTTTTGCATCAACATAAGTTTCTCAAAATCGGTCGCCATCCTTTGCATGATTCTGTGCTCAATGTTGAGCAGAATCTTCCTCTTCTCTCTATAGTCCTTTATCAACGAATGCAACGTATCACAGTGAGGCACCCAACCGATCAAACCGGAGTTAGTAGACAGCGGTATAACAGCGTATCTCTGTATAGCCAAATCTCGTCTAAAAGTGTCAGGGTCGGCTTGAAGGAGGGTGTTAACCAAGCCGAACAGTTGCATCACTCGTTCATCTTGACGTAAGTCCTCGTGACCTTTGAGGAGGAACATATAATCTTTGCCGTTGGAGCCGCGGATGCAGAGGCGACGCGGACGCTGTTTCGATGATATAACCTGTATGATTTAAATGACAATTTTTTTTAATAAATAGGTTGGATATAGAGTACCGAAACTTTGTTATTATATGTAACTTATAAGTTATTCTTATTACACACACCACACACAACAGCTACGAGTATTATTGTGGTTACAGAAAAGACTAAACAAACATGGTTCCAAACTTTTGCAGGTATTGGTGGAACTGAATCCCTTCTACTATTCCTTTAAAATGATGATATTATGGGGTTATTTTAGAGGTAGGTAAACAATAACCTGAAAACAAAATAAATAAAAAGTAAAAATTATTATATGGGTACAAATATGAAATTGCCGTATAATCGTACTGGCCGTTGGTGTAAATTGAAAAAAATAAGACATTTGACTTTCATTTGATTTTAATTTATATTCAGCTTTTAAAATGAATAAAGATGTTCCAGTCGATGGAAGTCAGTTTTGGTAACAGTAAAAATAAAGGACAACAATGCTGACATTTCTTTAAGTACTGTAAAGGTGGGTTGCCGAAATCCCTAAACAAAAGGGGAATAAGAAAAAAAGTTACCTGCAAGCTGCTCTGTATATGCGCTATCCGGATTAAGTCCTGATCCGGCACGTATGAGCCGGGCACTGCCAGCTCCAGGTCCTGGCAGTTGAGCAGTCGAGGACTCACAAACTGCAGTTCTAGAGACGCCAGCTGCGTTAGCTGGCGGCTTATGCGCCGGAACACATGGTAATACAGGTCCCAGGCTTGGTTGAGGTCGCGAACCAACCCTGACTCCTGGGGTATAGTAAAACGAGCCAATCAGTTAAAAAAAAATATACTTTATTAAATACCTTTCCCATGAGTTGACTTGAAATAAACGATTGGCTTATATTTGGCGACTTTGGAACCAAGATCTGTTGTTCCACATGATTTATGTATTTTTTAGTTTTCAATTCAGTTTAGCAAGTGATTAAATGTCCAATAGGTACTGAGTAGATTAACATATTTATAAATAAATCAAAATCAGTGCTTTTTATGGTTAAAGAAAAGTTTATAATCCAGCCGAAGCGCCTTACCTTAAATCTGTTACACCATTCCTGTGCCTCGTTCAAATCCCTCCCATATGCTTGACTGAAAGACGCTTCCTTCGATGTCTTTGGACCCCTTTCTAACATCGCATGTAATGGTTCCAAAGTTTTAAACATAGCTTTAACGTCGTGCTCACTGAAATACAATCTAGAAGCTTCTTCCAATGCCTCGTGCCATTGCTCGTGCCACAGTATAGCAACTCGAATGAGCTCCTCAGATATCATAGCAGCCTGGTTAACTAAATTACTCGAATGAGTACACATCGACTTCAGAATTTGATTTGCCGCATTCTTACGATCCACGAACGACGATTTTGAGGCCACTGTCAATGGGTAAACTAAAGCTTGAGGATGCGATTTGCCAATATCAATGAGCAGGGAATGAATAAGTTTTCCAACTAAAGCTCTGGGGGTATCAATTCTAGCGATAAGTTGAGGTATGACTTGAAGCCACACATTAATCTCTATGGTCCTTATACCTTCGACCAAGGCTTCATGAACGCCCGGATGGTGTCCGTAATCGAACCATAAGGTGAGCAATCTCAATGTATCTTGCAAAGAACTTCCTTGAGATAAGTTTATCGATTTGAAGAATCCCTCGACTGCGGGCACTGTATGTGTTTGAATGTACTCAGTAACGGATTTGGTCTCTTCGGCATTCGATGTATCTACTTCCTGGTGTTTGTAAAAGAGAACCGTTTCAAAATTCATGTAAGCCCACGCGTGCCAGGCTTTGTACCAATCGGATGCTAAGGTAGTGGCGGCTGAATAGTTTCGTAATATTTCTGGAATGGACTGTTTATTGATGCCCAGTAACGATTCGCACCAGGATCCCAGCTTCAAGTGACAACGGGCGACCAGTCTGCAATGCTCTGCGTCTCCCGTCTCTACAGTATCGACGTAGCGTTGGAGTTGATCGTATGCCAATTGCTTGTCTCCAGCGACCCAAAGATGTTTAGCGTATGCGAGCGTAAGCCTAGGCCTTTGAGTCGGAAGAGGCTTATCCCTATTCTCATTGGGATCCATTCCAAGGAGCATTACTAAAGTTTTATGCGCTTGCCGCGGCGCTCCACTTTTTCTGCAAAGTGAGGCGAATTTTAGCCACGTCGCCATATCTTCCTGAGGCGTCAAAACTAAACCCCGCACTTGCAAAATTTTGCGCCAGTCTTCTACCAGTCTCTGTCCACCTTGGAGCCTCGTCCACCAAGCTTGTTTAATAGATTCTCTCCTTTCTGGAACCAACTTGTACGTAATCACTTCCTCTAATTCTGCGAGCAATTGAGCATTAACTAAAGCGCCATACGCTCTTTGATAGCTTTCGCCGGCCATTGCAGTCAATTCCGAGTCCAGTAGCGTTCGTGCTTGATCAATATACAATTTCGATGAAACATAGTCTTCATTATGAATATTTAGAACGGCTCTGTAGAAAGCTCCGTCTTGCGTATTATCCGGTAAGAAGTTCACATAGTTAACCATAGAATCCCATTCGTTTAATCCCCAAGCGGCGGCAGCGGCTAACCTTGCGGCTTTGAATTTTTCGTCGTCGCGCATTCTCGTCCAACGCTTAGACACGGTATTATACAATTCCGTCCACTCGCCTAGGGCTTCATAACAGCGCATTTCACCCAGATAGGCCTCCATATTATCATCGTCCTCTACTAATTTTGCGCCGTAGAGATTTAAAGCCTTTTCCCAGTTGTGTAGTTTTTCGTACCACCGTATTTGAACTTTGAGGTTAGTATCGCCGGCTTCCCGTTGAGCCATTACACGTTCGAGCAATCCTTCGGCGGCCTCTTTTTGCTGTAATTTGTTATTGATGTGTATTAACGCCTCTACGACTTGAGAGGTCGCTCCGTTTCGGAATTCTTCCTCCTGCAAAATTTACAGTTTGTTTAAAGTTATTAGTTAATAGACTTCAGATTCAAAATCTAAAAGTTAAAGCCACAAGCGCTCGGTTGATAATATTTACGCCGCATATAGCTTTGAGACACATTTTAATGGCAATCAGAAAACATACAAACCTTATAATGTAGAGCCTTAGCATACGCCCTGCAATGCATGGCCCTTTCCCCTAATAGCTGTGTAGAAATCGGCAATGCCCCTCCTTCGCAATGCTCCATAAACTCGGCGAGGTTCAGTACCGTGTGAGCGAGTTCGGGAGCATCGGGCGCGGTCAAGGCTTGCTCTAAAGCGTTGGAGAGTTCCGTACGTGAAGTGTTATCGAGCTCCGTCCAACATGAAACGAACGCCGCGTTGAATAGATCGCGTAGTAACTGGGAATAATTGTGTGCTAGAGTACGACACGCCCTGAAAGTTTTACATTAATACTATAGTGTGGAAAGTCAGCTGTTTGCCTGTTAGCTACGTCCGTTAGATACCAGATCAAAAACAAGAAACAAAACAAAATCTGAAACAAGACTGTACCCTATTGGCCAGCCACTGGCCACAAGGTGATGAAGAATTGACGAAAAATTCCTTTGTCAAATCCAAATCGGACTTTGTCAAATTTTTTTATCAAATTATATATCGGCGACAGTTATTTTTACATCTAACCTTAAAGCTGGGCTGGGAGACTCGGTGATCAGGCCTATGCTGAAGGGTCGCAACCATTCCAGCCAGTCGTCCTTAGACACTCGACTGCTCACCGTCCACGCCACTTTGAGACTGTGCGCGTTGACGTAAAGCTTGCGACTTGAATGCGACGGGTCGCACGCTACTATACGCGTCTGGAAAATTAACAAACATTGAAAACTTATGAGGGTAGTAAAACAAGGAACACTTTTAGTCGTGTCCATTTTAAAAATCTACGAGCTGTAAAATAAAAAATTTGCACAGTTATTAAAATTTGTTACTGCTACAATAGCTAATATAACTTAATAAACTGGTCAATAAGGAACTAAGATGTTCACGGCTTTTCATTGCAAGAATCGTTCAATGGGTTATAAAAGAAGAAAAAACCGTGGAGTGCTATTAAACTAGAGGGTGGAAATTGAAGATTGGGGCGAAGAGATCTGAAGAGAATGAAGAGAGGGCAAGAGAAGAGGGAGCACCCCTATTGGATTTTCCAATATATCTCCTAAACTAAGCAAAATTTCGATATATTGTATACAAACCTTTCCTTAATTTATGCGTGTTCTCACATACACATGACCATTTTTTTTAAATTATGTAAATAAAGATATATGTATATAGTAACCGAAATATAGTAACTTTTATCAGCTTTAGTTTTATGCTCATCTCTAATGACATTAGGATTGCAGTAAAAATATAATACAAACCTCTTGATTATTATTTCTAGGCTTTCGTCTCGTGCTCTGCAAGAAATCGCCCACTGATAATGTTGTATTTGATTGCAACTTTGAAAGCATCAATTCGTAATTGTGGTGTTGTATTCTGTGTTTTATAATTACTTTCTGAACTAGAGGTATGAAATCATTGTATTTCCGACCCAGTTGGATGATTAAAGCGCATAATGTGTCCATAGCTGTGGTACGAAGTGGGGGGCAAGTGTCCAAACTTCTAACAAGAGGGTGAATTATTCTGGATACGAGTTCACTGTAATTCAACGAGTCCGAGAGATAGTCGACTGTTTCCATAGCAACTTTTGCTACCGGAATAGGACAGTCAGACGCGTCAAACAACTTCACTATCGATGGAATCACCAAATGCATGTAATCATCGAGGTTATCTTCAAACTTTTGTAGCGCGTACAGAAGTTTCTCAGTTACAAATCTGTCTTTGCTCGTATCGTGAGCAAGCACGCGTAGTATTTGCGGCATCAGTTGCGGCAAATATACTTTGAACTCGGATCCGAGAGCCCACGCGATATGTTCAACCAGTAATATTAAAGTCGGTTGCAATGGACTGTTTGGAGTCCAAAATTCCTTGATCAGTTTGAAAATGTTATCCAAATAGTTCCGAATATGGTGCTTAACTATTGCAATAAGTTTGGCTAGTTGCGTAAAGAGAAATTCTCTAAAGTTGTTATTATTTTCGGTCGCTCGTGCTACGTAGAGTAGACTGGGAGTTACGCGTGAGATATATGGCACGCATTTTATTCCAAGGGATTGGAATATTGCCGTTACAGCTTCAACGACATTCTTGTGATGTTGCTGCAATGTTGGATCGCGTAGAATACGCATTAGAGTCGATATCACAATCGCTGGATAATATTCATCCAGTACAGGTGAAGACATGTTCACAAGCATTTCACTTGTCGTCATATCGAAGTTGTTCTCCTCTGCCTTGCTATCAGCGACTGGCACTAAGCTAGAATCGGGCTGTCCATCGATTAATCCTCTCGTCACCTTGTGTTTGTAAGGATCTAATGCGCCTAAAAGTCCCAAGACTCGAATCGTTTCACGCCTGTCTTTAGGTTGCTGTTCCGTTTTCAAAAAGTTTAGCAAAACGTCCATTAAATTGGGGTATTCCGTGTAGGGTGTAACGACGTAACCCGTCGCACTTATAAGCTGACCGAATGCCCATAGAGCGACACTCCTTTTCTCTGTCGCAGAGGCATCGGATAATAAATCGAGAAGAATTAATAAAAGTTCAGGCAAATATTTTTTTAACCCAGTATTGTCGCCATGGACATCAGCCAAGTCTCCTACGGCTTTCAAAACGTTGATTACTACCCCAGGGTTTAAATCGGGCTCCTTTAATTTAGGTACAAGGACATTGAGGATAGTTTCCATGTACGGTTTAACAAGTTTTGGAGCATGTAGAATGAGATTATCCAACATCCTAGCTGCCTGCTCTTTATTTCTGCTCATTCCAGAATGTTCGAGTTCCGTTAAAAACTGTATTAAAGTTTTGCGAAGTCCAGGCATAACATACGCGGGATTGACCGAACTGAGGCGACCGATAGTGCAAATCGCTAGCTCCCGAATTTCTAAATGTTCATCGTTCATTGCAATGAAAAGAAAGCTTAAATTTTCAATCTGTGCTAAATGTGTATCGAAAATTTTCGTCAAGGATTCCAGAACCCAGTATCGCACTTCGTAATCTGGATCTGTGACGGATACAACCAACATTTTACCAACAACTTCAGCAGTAAGCATAGTAAGTGTTCTGGAGGGTGTTTCCCTAGTTCTAACTGTAGCATCAGCGAGTAATTTCGCTGCGGTTTTAACAGCTTCTACTCTGATTTCCTGTTGATCGCTTTGTAAGAAGTGGTCGGCGCATCTTCGAACGAAAGTTAGTAAGCTGTGTTGCCCAACAAAATGGAATGTTCCAAGTGTTCTCAATGCAAGAACAATACTTGCGGTATCCTGTTGCTCTATCACGAGACCCATAGTGCTCTGCTGTTCTAAGCTTCGCGGCACGCCAGGATGCAAGAAAGGTTTATTCCGTAAAACTTGCGAGAGCATGTTAAGGAGACCCTCAGAAATTTCACCCTTAAGTGAAGGCAAGTTTTGGCATAATTCCTTCAAACATATAGTCAAAGATGGACTTAAACCGGTTACAAACATTGCATCTAGTAATTCTTTAATATCAGCAACCACTAGTTCTTTGACTGCACTACTAAGTAGAGTGATGCATGCAAAAATGGACGGGTCAATCCACATTTTCTTTTTGGTTTGTGTATCTCTTACAGGCAAAGCTTGTTTGATTACATCCATTATTTTTGGAATGTAATTCTTTATTTCGCCTTCTATTGCTGCAGCCATTAGACCTAATGTGGTGAAGGCCATGTTCCTATCTTTCTCCCTACTCTTTATTGAATTGAGTAAGTAATGCATGGTAGTAAGCAAGTATTTCCTTAAAAACAACTCTTTATTGAAAGCAGCTAGCCTCGGAATTATAATCAGCAGAGTTTGAGGTACACCTTGGGTTTTAAGAAGCCTCTGACAAGACATTACATCTGAAATAGAATTATTCGACATGAAGAAGTATATAAATTAATAAATAAACTAGAAAATATATAATTATATGATAATTTTACTAAAATAGCTACAGAATAAAAGAGATGCAGTAACTAGTTGGAAGTATATTTTCTCAAAGCTGTATTCTTCAAGAATGTAGTCTTATTACGCCCATTGAATGAATGTATAGAACAACAATTCTGAATAAAAATTGTTCTATTTGGTTTGTAAACTAAATAAAAGCACTGTGGCTCTTTTGTTCAAAACCTGCATTAATCATTGTTAATAATTGTTGTGATTGGCTGCATTTATGGTACTCTTGCTGCATCAATGGATTTTGACCAATAGTAGAGTTTTAACCAATCAGTTACACTGTAGCAATCATTTTTACATAATAAGGCTCCTAGTTTCCAAGTTAGCAAATTTTGAGACCTTGGTGTTTAAAGTCTGATTTGATCATTCTACAAATTTCAATTAAATTGTGTTGCAGACAGTTAAAATTTTTATTTGTATGGATGTGGCTAAGACTAAGCCTACCTATGCTTAGACGCCCTATTCATTAAAACAAACCTTGACAAATTCTCTCAATTTTCTCCATCAACAATTTCTTACACACTTCTGATTCATAATTTGGGACTGGATACTGAACATTTTCAGTCTTGAAGCCATCGCACAAGTACCCTCTCTTCACAGACGGACTGTGGAGCTTCGAACTTATAAATATTATATCATCCGACACAGTAATATCCTTCTGAGTATCTAGACTTCGCATGAGATGGGTGTATTTCTTCTCCCACACAGCATTTGAACATCTTAATAACTCATTCAGTATAAGAAGACCTCCATGAACCCTGTCTTCTTTGGTAATACCCTTTTCCCTGATTGGGAGCTCCTCAAATGAGAGCACAGCTTCCTCATAACACTGCATATACCATTGAGGTTTAGCTGTTGACTGTTTAGCCGTCTCCCGCTGAGCAGTTACAACTAAACCAGCTCTTAATGCTTTTGCGGCCGCTTCTCTAATTTGTTGCTTAGGATCTTTTAAAGCTATTAAAATATGATCGAAAAATCCAGACACTTGCTGATAAAAGTAAGTTGGCATGGCAATAGCCAATTCCTTTAGAAGCAAAACAGCTGAATGCCTCCGACCTTCATTTCTCTCTTCTGATAACCATTCAAAAGCTCTTTTAACTTCAAACTCTACATATTCCGCTCTTTTCACTCCCGACACAGTGGCTAGGCGTCCAACAGTTTTAGCGGCCAGTTCCATTACACCTACATCAGAGGAGGGTAGGAGGTTTCTCAAATAGTTGGCAAATCTTGTTATTCTGGTTTTTGTTGTATCACAATCACCTCCAATGAGACACACTGAAAGCAAAGATCTTATTTGTATCCATCTATCCAAACTTATTTATTCAAAATACTATAGCACCTATTTATACTTAATATTATAAAGTTTTAAATGTTTGAGTAACAAAATAGAATGTACTATATTTATATCCATACAAATCTTACTTCTTACTATAATATTATAAATGCGAAACGGTTGAACAGATCTGGCTGACATTTAGCACAGAGATAGATTAAAGTCTGGAATAGCATATAGGCTATTCCCGGGAAATTAAGGAGTTTCGGCGGGAACCATAAAAACCTCAATCCACGCGGACATAGTCACGGGCATCAGCTAGTATTATATATACAAAAGTGTGCCTGTCTGTCTGCTACACTTTCACCGCTCATCTGTTCAACTGATAACTATTTTGCTGTGTAAAGGATAATCTTGACAACAGGCTGATTAATATGCTATAGTATGACCCTTCAGTATGATACGTAGATAAGCATGAGAGTGCTATATGATATTTTAGAATATAAATACCTATGGCGAGTACACCGCCTTTCTTCTCGTGAACATCGTTGCTGGAAACCATCTCAAATATTTGGTGGTTAAACTCATCGAGGAACTGCGTAAGTTCCTCTTGCGGCACTTCACGTAACTCGGTCTTTGCATAGTGGTACAGTTCCCTTGCTGTTTTCGTCTGTATATCTACATTTCGGGACTTCAGGCCCGCTACAAATGCGGGCACTTGATTTGACATTTTTACTCACGACATACAACCAAACATCATTCAAATTTAGGAAATCTGTTCTAAATTACAAGTCACAAGGGAATAGAAGCACACTTATACCAAATACCAAAGTATTTACGTTTTTTTTAATAAAATCCACTTAAAATCTAAACCAGTTATCACAGAGCATATATATAATGTACTCTGTGTCACAGAGTACTGTAGTCACCAGATGTTACTTGTCTCTGGTCACCAGCACCACCAGAGACAAGTAACATATAGGATAGTAGTCACTTAGTGTGCTGTACAGTGTTGCCAGCACGGTCATGTTAAAAGTTACCTAAAATAAATGAAAAAGTTACCTATTAGTGTAAAAAGTAACCTTTCATTTTTTTCTAGTAGAAATATAATAAACTAGTATGGCCCGCATCGTACCGAAACGCTAAATCGCTTTACGGTACGTCTTTGCCGAATGCCGTGTAGAAACCTATTAGGGGTATGGATTTAATATAACTGCCGTACCCCTAACATCCCCCGCTACCATCTTAGACTGCATCATCACTTACCATCAGATGAGATCGCGGTCAAGGGCTAAGTGCTAACTTATAGTGGAAAAACGTAATTCCCCAACCCAACCACCTATCTTTAATACCCTGCTCTCTAGCTAGTTAGCTCTTCACCCATCTTGCAAACCTTCGATCTCCATATTATGTTTTCTCCGAATCATTTGTCAGAATGACAGTACGAAGATACAAACTTTGAAAAGGTCTTGCATAATTTCCAAATCCTAGTCAACATTCGCCATACATTTTCTATGGAAAAATAAATTCCGCCATCTTAAATTTTTTTCCTGTTCATCAAGTAGACCTTCATGTCCTGATTACATTTTGCCAAGAAACCACTCTTCCATCTTTTATACTCTCCAAGATAGACACCGACGAAATTTGTATGGTGGCCATCTTAAATCCGCCATTTTGAAATTTTTTTCAGCTCACTGTCAATTGGATGAAGTTTCGAATGACATTTGGTCGAGCACCCTGCACCTATCTTCAATACCCAGGCTGTGCTCTACATCCGTCTTCGAAATCCTCAATCATCAGCTCTCTCCATAATTTTCTTCCGAATGAATTTTTGTCTTCTTGAAAATATGACTAAAAAAAATTTTTTTTATACATAATTTTACAGGAGAGGTGATCAATCAGTGAGTGTATCAGCACAAGCAGCTATATATATATTAAAGTTCATAGAATAGATGTTGGTTGTAATAACTTACACAAATATAAAGGACTAGCGGCCCGTCCCGGTTTCGCACGGGTAGACATAAATAGGTACAGATATTTTTCATAATGGTGCACCCCCTTCTCCCGCACTGCCCCTCTCACGAAGAGTTAGTTACTCGATGCGCTGCGTGGCGGCCGCCGCCCACAGAACACTTATACTCCCGCCGCCGGCATGTATTTTTATTTTAATTTCATGATATCTTTTCAATGGAAAGTCCGATTTCAATAATTCAAAAAGTAATCATCAGGTATTGAGACAGTCTTGAATATTAAATTATTTATTTGGATAAAAATTTATAAATGGTATGGATAACACGGTCTGATTTTGATCGGCATTTCTATCAATTTGTTAAATGTAAAAAAGTAGTTATAGTGACGTAACTACAATAGTTAGACACATAGTCTCGCGAAGTTTTTTGTAGATATTGATATATTCTATAATATTGTCGAACATTTTTTTGTCCTATCATTAATACTCTTCGCAGCGTATGCGTTGAAAGACATTTTATGGCTAATTTTTTTACACCTTCGGTTGGTTTTAATAGGAATTTCTGAAGATTTCTATAGTAATCTAGTACTAAATATAGCCTATGTTACTCAGTGATAATGTAGCTTTCTAATGAAAAAAGAATTATTAAAATCGGTCCAGTACTTTTTGAGTTTATTCGTTACATACAAAAATACAAAAATACAAATCTTTCCTCTTTATAATATTAGTGTAGAAGTGTAGATGTAGATAATGAAGTTGTAGTTGTATTTTTAACCGACTTCCAAAAAAGGAGGAGGTTCTCAATTCGGCGCGTATCTTTTTTTAATATAACTAGGTAACTACTATAATACTTATTCAAAACACCTAAAATAAAAGACAGAAAAATGAAATTTGTACTAAAATTCTACATCAATGTTGTAAGTGAACTATGGATCTAGTCTACTGATTGTCAAAAATCATACAGGATTCATTTACCCTGAGCATTAACCAATACTTTGTAAAAAAAAACATCAATATGAAGGTAGTACCTTCGCCTTCCCCATCCTTGATATATTTTACTAGTAGGCCCGGCAGACTTTGTCCTGCCCTGAACCTCGAACCCGATTGCAGCGCCCCCTATTGGGTCTAATTGTGTATATTAAACCATCCCGGGGCCCAAACAATCACAACAAAAAAGAATTAGCGAAATTGGTCCAGCCATTCACGCGTGATGCCGTGACCAAGTGAAATAAGGATTCATTTATATATTTAAATAGATTTTAGCCATGAGCATCGTTTTTGGTGGCTCAAATGTTGTCAACAAAAAAACCGGCCTAGTGCGAGTCGGACTCGCGCACCGAGGGTTCCGTATAAACCTGTAGGTATATAAGGAAAAGTTATAGTATTTTTATTCCACTTATCTATTTTAATTTCAATTTTATACCTCTACGCGTTCGGGCGGAAAGGGGAAGTACTAAGTTTAAAATTATTCAAAATATTTTTATCATATGATGTAACTAAAAATTTATGCTTTTCGCAATTTTTCCTTTATCTGTGCTATAAGACGTTGCTTCGTACCAAATTTCAAGATTCTGAGTTCACGTGAAGTACCCTGTAGGTTTTGATTCCCTTGCGAGTGCAAGAAAATTCGAAAATTTGCAGCATAAACGGCTGTGTCTTTTAATTGAGTTGGCTAGAAGTTTGATTTTTTCATACCTCCAAGGGACAGTAGTTTGTTACAGCTTAAAGGTATTACAGACCTGAGTATTTGATATGAATTTCAATTTTATACCTCTACGCGTTCATGAGGAAAGGGATAGTATTAGTAAGTTTAAAATTATTAAAAATATTTTTATTATATGATGTAACTAAAAATTTATGTTTTTCGCAATCCTTCCTACATCTGTGCTATAAGACGTTGCTTCGTACCAAGTTTCAAGATTCTGAGTTCACGGGAAGTACCCTGTAGGTTTTGATTCCCTTGCGAGTGTCGAAAATTTGCATAAAAATATTTTTATTACATGATGTAACTAAAAATTTATGTTTTTCGCAATTCTTCCTATATCTGTACTATAATACGTTGCTTCGTACCAAGTTTCAAGATTCTGAGTTCACGGGAAGTACCCTGTAGGTTTTGATTCCCTTGCGCGTGCCGAAAATTTGCAAAAAAATATTTTTATTATATGATGTAACTAAAAATTAATGTTTTTGGCAATTCTTCCTGTATCCTGTGCTATAAGACGTTGCTTCCTACCAAGTTTCAAGATTCTGAGTTCACGGGAAGTACCCTGTAGGTTTTGATTCCCTTGCGAGTGCAAGAAAATTCGAAAATTTGCAGCATAAACGGCTGTATCTTTTGATTGCGTTGGCTTAGAAGCTTGATTTTTTCACAGCTCCAAGGAACCGTAGACCTGAGTATGTGATATGAATTTCAGCTTGATACCTCCCTCCATGCGTTCCTGACAAAAAGGGTCTTGACACACAGACGGACGGACAACGAAGTGATCCTATAAGGGTTCCGTTTTTTCCTTTTGAGGTACGGAACCCTAAAAAAACGAGACGGTCGAGAGTCGAGACCGGTCGTGTCGAAACGATTGTGAAAGAGAAGTTGAGAAAAACGTGATGAGTTGCAATAAAAACCACAGATGACAGTCACAGAGCACTTATGTTTTGCGTTGTTTCAATTTGCTTCCGTTTCACTTTGGTTTTGTACAAAAAATTAAGAATTAATTCTACAAGATCCGAAAAATCACCTAAAAGTAACCTTTTGAACAGTGTAACCTAGAAGTAACCTGACGGAGCTTAAAATCACCTAAAAGGTTACAAAAGTAACCTTCTGGCAACGCTGGTGCTGTTTATTGCTGTAGCACCGACCAGAAATAAACCTCAACCCTCAGATTAAAATTTAAAACCTCAACCAAACCCAAACAAAGACCCAAACAGTCAAAGAGTTATAAATTATAAGAAGGCAGAAGCCCGGCGACCGCGTACCAAACCCAAACAAAGACCCAAACTGTCAAAGAGTTATAAATTATAGGAAGCCCGGCGACCGCGTATCTTTTGCATCAATCATTGATACATCGCATTCAGCTCCGATTGGCTGAATTTATGGTATTCTTGCTGCGTCAATGGATTTCGTCCAATGGTGGAAGAGTGTTACCCAATCAGGTGATTGCGATGTATCAATGATTGATGCAAAAGATACGCGGTCGCCCTGCAGATAATCAGCAGTGCGACCGCGTAACTTTTGCATCAATCCTTAAAGGACTGCATCAATGCCAAAACATGGTTTTGGTTTCGCGTATCATTGAGACTGTCCGTAAAGGATCGTTGAGTACAAAAAACGTTTTGACATTGATGCTTGCTGAAAATTGGTATCGCGTAAGACTTTTGAAGTAGGATGTCGTTTATGGACCACTCAAACGTTACGTCAAACTAGGCTTTCATTGATACATGGCACGAGGTGTTTTTAGCGGTGACATAAGGTTTAAGGTGTCCGTTAATAGTTTTACTAGGTACTCATAATAACTAAAATAAATATAATATTAGGATTTAAATAGCTCGAATACATAGTTAGTTAAGTAAATGTAGAAAATACTATTATTTCAAGCAAGTAGGTATGATAGATTGGAATGGCTTCAAAATATTATGTAATTTAAGACATTCTATTGATAATTTAGCTATACCATGGCTATACTTATGTATACCTAATAAAATCTATGAATAAAATATTTTCATCGACAGAATTCCCAACTCACGCTAGTTACTAAAAAATATAATAATTGTACGACCGAATACATTCTAGTAATGCTACTGAAGTAATAATATTAAATTATTTATAACTTTAAAAAAAAATTAAGCTACTTTACATATTTTTGAAAATCTTTAACTTATAGTTAGCTAGCCTAGCCTAATTACTTACTATATTATATTTATATCACGCCCGCGTGGAATGGTGGCAAGAATGCTGGCTGCATTTCCACATTTGACAGCCAGGCTGATCCTTTGCGCAAAAAATTATGATATCTGTGGTACTAAATGAAAAAAATCCATTGACAATTTCAGTATCTCGAGATATTTCTAGCTTATGGTACCTTTGATTGCATCTCACAGACATATTTTTATAAATCTGTGTTGCATCATTTAAAGAAAAAGTAACATGCTCGTATGGATTCTTATTTGTAGTATTTCGTATTATGTTCATTAAAAAACAAAACCAATTTTTAAATAGAAAATCACAAGATACCACAGACTCTAAAATATTACTTGGTTAAATAGGTAACACAGTAAATTTTGGAAGACTGCTATGTCGATTTAAATTGCAAGATTACCGCATGATTACCATAGATATTCAAATTAGTCGGTTTATAAGTAGGTCTGCACCACCAAATTATGGATATTCAGCACTCGTGACTAGTATTATAAGAGATAACTGCACTTTTGTTAACGATCGCCAGAAAAGCTGATTCAGTATTAGGTGGATGAGGGGCTCTCTACTCATGACGATAGTGAAAGTTTGTCCGCATGCAAATGGGCCTTTCACTAGAAAGCTCAGCTTCAGCTTTTCTAATAGGCATGATGACAGTAACCAAGAATCAATGAAATTTTGAATTTATCTAATGAAATAGGATTCATGGATTATAGAAAACGTATTTATTTTTCTATTTCGAGGGAGATTGCTATTTATTTTGATAAAATAAAACCATAAAATACAGCAATGCGCCATATTGGATAAAACACCAAGAAGCGAATGACGTCACAATTGTTTGCTTTCGAGCTTTGACAATCACACTATTGTTTACTGCACACTGCACAGAGTACATTGGTAAAAACAATAGTGACGTCACAAACGACGCCATGACACCGCCGAGCGTTTTAGCGTGAATTTTTAAAATTAAATTTCAAATGCCAATTTTATCAACCAAACCTTATTTTTCTGCTGAAATAAGATATTTTTTCGAAATAGTAGATACTTCTGAACATAATCTGACCATTTTTCAAAATCAGTCGTCATGCCTATTATGGTTCATTTTTGGAATCCATAAACTGTTTTTGAGCGGCCTTTTCTAGTGAAAGGCCCATTTGCATGCGGACAAACTTTCACTATCGTCATGAGTAGAGAGCCCTTCACCCACCTAATACTGAATCAGCTTTTCTGGCGATCGTTACCAAAAGTGCAGTTATCTCTTAGTCTATAGTAATCTGTGGTTTGCGAGTCGACCCATTGGTACATTCCTGAAAAAGCTTACGCGAAGCCGCAGGGCGACCGCGTATTTTTTGCATCAATCATTGATACATAGTAGCAATCTCTGGTAGCAATCACCTCTGGTTGGTTAACACTCTTCCACTATTGGACGAAATCCATTGACGCAGCAAGAATACCATAAATTCAGCCAATCGGAGGTGATTGCGATGTATCAATGATTGATGCACCGGTTATAAGGACTAAAACAAATACGATCCGGATATTTTTGGATGTGATATTGCGACAATTTTTAGCCGGTAGGCTTGCAGATTATAATTTAAAATCAAACAGTGCACTATGTTTAGCACAGAAAAAAACAGAGCCCAGAGACAACAACAAGTAACTACCTTTGATTAGGTATATAGAGATGGATGTGTTACATTTTACTCAATTAAAGTTATACGATGCATTTTGTTAATAAAACATGTAGTACTATGTTTTGACTAGTCTTACTTATTGAAAGCTACGTTTTTGAATGAGACAGGTGTATTATGTTATTGCGTGAACGTGTCAGGCAATTGTCATATGACGTCATCAAATTTTGCTATTGAAGCCAATTTTTATGTATAACCTTTATATGGCGTCTGTATTGCTTCCGGTGTTTTGGTTGTGGCTAATTACCAGTTTTGTGAATATTTTCATAATATTTTTATGTGTTTTTGCTTAGTTTTGCGTAATCAACAATGGTGAAGTGCTCAGTTGTGGGGTGTCGTAATAATAGTACATATTGTAAAACGCCCAGGAATTTCATTTCGTAAGTGAGTAACATAGTTGTTTTTATTTTTCTTTTTGTGGCGAGTATTTTAAGTTATTTCAACTAATTATAGCTTAGTTTCTTCTTTACTGAATCCAAAACACGTCAATTTTTGCGCTATTCCTGAAAATTTGGATTATTTCATTAGTTTTTGTTTGATTGTTTATATAGTGTGGGGATTGTATTGTTTACAAATAAATTGAGTATCGATAAAATTAAAATTTCATATCACTCTTACTGTTTCTCACTCAGAGGGATAGAGAGATGAAATTGAACAGTCAGCTTCTACTTATAATATTGCCAAACTCATTTTAGGCTGTAGCGATGATAAACTTGTGATTAAGACACCCGATCTCCGGGATGGTGTCTCGTATTCGAAAATTACAGTGTCTATTCAAGTGGTTTTTGGTCCCTTCATTGCAGTTATTATGTATCATTTTAACTAATTACTATTTTTGACTGTTTCGTTGGTCTAGTGGTTAGCATAGTCGACTGCGGATCATGAGGTCCTGGGTTCGATTCCCGGTCGGGCATAAAAGTTAGGTATTGGGTTTTTCAATTAAGAAATCCTCAGTGCCAACCCGGGTTTCATACAAAATTTCACCCCCTATTTCACCCCCGTAGGAGTGTAATTTTGAAAAATCTTTCCTTATTGAGCGCCTACGTCACAAAAGGAACCTACTGTCAAAATTTGAAGTTGCTAACCCCAGCGGTTTAGGCTGTGCGTTGATCCCTTAACGATTTAGTATAGGTACTTTCACTCCACTCTTCCATTTAGTATAGGTACTTTCTGAAATAAACACCTCCATATATTTTTTCTCCAAAAAATTATGGAGAGTTCTTCTTTAAAAACAAATTTTGAAATGGAACCGCACCCGCCCGCGTAGACCGCGCGGCCCACTGTCTACTTACTTGCTCTCCTTCTATCCTAGTGTTTACTGCCTACGTGCTCTGAAGTAAACAACACATTGCTATGCTAGCGAGCACAGTGGAAGCGCCAGAGTGCCACGCATCCGACAGACGTAAAAAAAAATCTCATAAGAAAACATAAAACAGAGACCCCTTAAACTTTCCAGACATGCATACAGTGTAAGAGACTATTGAAGTAAAAACACAAAGAAACCTTCCTTAGTTGATTAATATCAATATCATACCACTGACGATCGGGTACCTTTGGGTGCCATTGAACTTCGCCATCTTGGCTTTCCTAACAGCAAACCGACAATTCTTCCATACAGAACAAATCTTGTAAAAAAACCGCATCAAAGTCTTGCATAGTTCTACACTTGTAAGCCTCTTCAATATTCGCCATACATTTTCTATGGAAAAATAAATTCCGCCATCTTGAATTTTTTCCTGTTCATCAAGTAGACCTTCATGTCCTGATCATCTTTTGCCAAGAAACCACTCTTTCATCTTTTATACTCTCCGAGATAGACACCGACGAAATTTGTATGGCGGCCATCTTAAATCCGCCATTTTGAATTTTTTTTCAGCACACTGTCAATTGGATGAAGTTTCGAGTTACATTTGGTCGAGCACACCCCACCTATCTTGAATACCCTGGCTATGCTCTTCATCCGTCTTCGAAATCCTCAATCATCAGCTCTCTCCGTATTTTTCCTCCGAATGAATTTTTGTCTTCTATACGAAACGATGAGTAAAAAAATTTTTTTTCATACAAAATTTTTTCTTACAAAAAACCTCAATTCACGCGGACGGGGTCGCGGGCATCAGCTTGTTCATTATAAAATACGAATACTAGTGTATTTCAAAAATTATGTTTAATTATTTGTTAATTATATTTTGTTAATTTTATATCGAGTATATACTTAAGTATCGACATAATCAAAGGTATCGATAATTTCAGCCCTAATGCCCGCATTAAGCTCCGCCCATGCGCCATTTTAAGGTTATAGGAAGCTTCAATTGAAATATGTTAGGGCACATCCTTCTGTATATACCTAATCAAAGGTAACTACAGAGTACATTAAAATCATAGAGTGTATTAACACTATGATTGAAATTGATTGAATGGGAGACTATGATGTTCCTTGACCAATACATGGAACACAGACAGTGAACTACATGCAAGGTCCTAACTCTATGGGCCAATATTTCATTCATTTCATTTCTGAAGCTTCGTTTTCTTTCTCTGTCGTTTATGTACCTAATGTACGGGGCACGGGCGGTCATCGTTCAAGATATCCGTAATAAATTATTAGATGAAGGTGCTTTAGAGTGTTGATTTTATGAAAAAGCTGTAGGTTATAAATTGTTAAATAATGATCTTGCTGGAGATCAATAATAGAATTATAGAAGAAACACTAACAGTTAAATATAAAAATGCACTAGCGCGGTGAGTACGTTACGCTTAGAAAGTTTACCTGTTTTTATAGCGACTGCGATCTCTATTGGCCGTGCTGTTCCTATTCGTGCTGTTTACTGTAATTATAGCCTATCTATAGATTAATTAATTATGAGTTCAGTTCATAACCCCATAACTGGAAACTTGACAAATGTCAAATAGATATCGCACAGGGTGGGCCCACGTTGGCCGCGGAATATGCAAAATTCGAATCATATTGGCATTATGTCAGTGTATTCATGGTATATATTTCCCCAAACCATGGCTGTGCCGTGACGACTGACGTGATACGGTCTATATCATCGCTGATGAGTCATGTCTCGTTCGTCGGCTGGGTGCGGAAACGTTCCATAAATTGTTTTCGGATTCCTTAGGTAGTAAATAATATTGTATTTTTATTATTGTTGCACTTGCTGACACATACAAACAAAGAGGGAGACACAAATTAGTAGCTTACAGGAAATGAGTAATAACATTGCCTTTGCTGTATATTGATGTACTTACTAGCTTATCAGCCATCAGGTCAGCCCCCCAAAACCAAATTTTGATGCACTTAATATTATGGCAGGCAAAATATGTGCTACTGACTGGCTTATCCACTAGATGCACCCAGGAACTCGTCTTTGGTATTCAATACAATGCCCCATCTACCCCAGATTATATCCTATCAATATTATATTGAAATACTTCTGATTTGCTGAATTTTCACTAGGTTGCTCTCAGAATAATAGTATGATGTAAGTAATTTAACAAACCATAGATGAAACCTGCCTAGAATCAAGAAAGAAAGAAGAGTAGTTTCAAGTACATTACAGAGTATACTTTTTTGTGATTGTCATTCTGTGTCAATTTAGATTCACAAAGCTTTTATCTTGCAGTTATAGCAATAGTGAATTGCCTGCCACTGCATCTCCGGTCTAGTGGTTAACATGTTCGACTGCGGCCGAAGAGGTCCCCGGTTCGAGTCCAGGGTCAGGCCATAATTAAGTATTGGGGTTTTCGGACTAGAAATTGGCAGTACTAGCCCGGGGTTAGACAGTTGGCTGCGTTTCACCCCTGTGCCTCAGAGGGCATGTTAAGCTGTTGGACCTGGTTATTATCACTAACATGATAATAGTCGTCAAAGCTCACCAACCCACACAGGAGCAGCATGGTGGGTCTAAGCTCTAATTTCCTCTCTCCTATGAGAGTGGAGGCCTGTGCCCAGCTGTGGGACGTTAATGGGCTGTAGTGGTTATAGCAATAGTAAAAAATTAATAGCATCATTAAGACATCCAAAAACTATTATTAAAACAATAATTATTGCTATGTCCATGGATTTGTAATTTATTTTCTTTTTTCAGCTTAAAGCCTGAATCTATAGATGTGACGCTTGCAGACTTTGATGGTGTGCTCTTTCATATATCTAATGTAAATGGGGATAAAACCAAAGTTAGGGTAAGTTGAACACATAGCTATTGATAATAATATTTAAATTATGAGTCACACTGACAACAGAGCAGTTTTAAGGAAAACAATTGCACTCCTTATATTATGTAAAATATATAAAACTGTTTTATGTATAAAGTACTAGCTGATGCCCGCGATTTCGCCCTTGTGGAATATGTTTTTTTTATTCCCACGGGAACTTAATTTTCCGGGATAAAAACCTATAGCCTATGTCACTCTCCAGGTCCTCAACTATACTCATGCCAAAAATCATGTCGATCCGTTGCTCCGTTGTGGCATGATTGAAGGACAAACCAACAAACCAACAAACAAACACACTTTCGCATTTATAATATTAGTATGATTAGTTGCTAGATGAAGTGACTTCATCTGTGCAGGTTTTAGTTTTTAAATTCCTTTGAGGACTCTCTTTGCAGGATAGTAAGTGTCTAATATTCTATGTCTATCCTGTAGAAGCAAGCTATTCGCTAGACAAATTTCATCAAGATCAGTTCAGCTGTGGAGTAGTGAAAGACACTCAATTTTGCATTTATTAATACCAATTTGGTGCAAAACGGACTACTAAGTTTAAAAACTGGTGTTGATAAGTATTTAAATTATATTGCTATCATTAAGTACCACATTTGTAAAATACCATGCCTTAAACAGAATAAAATAGCTGGGTTAAAAACCACCTTATATAAAGTTATGTATAAACAATCAGCCCCATGATTGTGTAAGGAAATTGTAATTGTTTGTCAAACTTATAATTCAACCTTTTTAAGGACTCCATGGATGTATGTATGTATGAACTCCTAAAACAGTTCGAGTAATACATTTTAAGCTGTCAAATTACTATGATTTGCTTAGACAATTGGGCCTCTGATCCAGTGTTGTTAATGTGAATAGCATTGTTATCCAAATCTTCATCATAAATCAAAATAATGCCTGCAACTTCATCAGACCAAAATGTAGCCTATGTGTTATTTCAGGGTACTAGCTATATCCATTCCAAATTTTAGTTAAATTGGTTTGATAATTGTTGCATGAAGGAGTAACAAACATCCAAACTTAAACATTTCAATATAAGTAAGATTTGTTTATTTAATAACTCTCATATTACAATCAGACTACTAAACTGTTGAAGCTTGCACTATGTTATTTGTCTCATAGTGATCTTGCATTTTACAGGTTAGTATATCACTGAAGTTTTATAAGCAGTTAGAGGAACATGGGGCAGATGAACTGCTCAAAAGGGTGTATGGACCCCTGCTCACTGAACCAGAATCTGGTAAGTGAATTTATCATTTTCTGTACCGGTTTATTACCATAACATGGCAGTTATATTCAATTGTAACAACTTTGAATAAGTGTAATAACTTTGTCTAGGCAATAAAAAGAAAATTTCTTACATTAACCTTACTGTATATTATTAACAATAATTTTCGTAAAACAACACCACATATTTTATAATTACAAATAAGGTTGCAACATTAATTGAGCAAGTTAACACTACAATGAATTACATGAGGGATATTGCCCAACTGCTTAGTAGAGTGAAAAGTGATACACTTCATGAAACACTAGCTATTGTCTATGTAATTAGCACTTTCTTACTACCGCTTATGTACTATGTATGTATCACATAACAAGGTATATTTGGCGTCAGGATAAAATGAATCGAGACCTTGAACCTGTGGGTGGATGAAAAAGTGGGTGATTTAGTGAACTTTTTGGTGACACAGAGTGAAGCCAGATGTTAGGAGTTCTCTTAGCAATTATATTGGTTCAGTACTGTAGACATACAACATACTTATGCCTACTTTTGCCAGTATATTCTTTAGTCTAAATTCAGTACAGTGGAATGATTTAATTCTTTATTAAGTACCAGGTGGTGCTCCCAACTTTGTCTGCGTGGATTGAGGTTTTTCGGTTCCCACGGGAACTCTTTAATTTTCTGGGATATAAATTAGCCTATGTGTTATTCCAGACTATAATCTATCTCTGTGCTAAATTTCATCCAGATCTGTTCAGCAGTTCTATTTGAATAACAAACATCCATCCATCCATCCAAACTTTCGCATTTATAGTATTAGTATGGATCTCGGGTCTAGACCTATGCACAGACAGATTAAATTACAAGAGTGGATAGTAATATGTGGTAAAATTCCAAAGTATTTTACATCTAACTATAGAATGTGATAAAAATATTCTAAATAAAGCATGTAGTCACACTTTTGTATTTTATTAATATGAGAGTAAAAATAACAACAATTTTGCTTTACAAATAAATTACTTGCTACTTCAATTTGTTTATCTATCTGAATTGAATATTGTGATAAGATTAAAACTTGGACTTTTACAAGTGACTCCCTGATAAGATTCCAAATGGATTTTTATGTATTTCAGAACACAAAATGTATAATTAATGAGTAAAGTGGGCCACAACCTACTCGGTACCACATTTCATCAGAATTGGTTGTAAAGATGGGCAGTGAAAGAGTTACAACCATACACACAAACTTTCGCGTTTATAATATTAAGTAAGGATGTGACTTTGTTGCAGGTTACAATGTATCAGTACTGCTGGACATGGAGACCATCCCAGAGGACTGGGAGGCGATCGTCAAGAAGGTCGGTCTGCTGAAGAGGAACTGCTTCGCGTCGGTGTTCGAGCGCTACTTCCGGCTGCAGGAGGACGGCGACGTGGGCCACAAGCGCGCCGTCATTAACTACCGCCAGGATGAGACCTTGTGAGTGTCATCAACTACCACCACTGGGTCACTTATGCTACACTAGCTGATGCCCGCGACTACGTCCGCGTGGGTTGATGATTTTTGGTTCCCGCGGGAACTCCTTAATTTTCCGGAATAAAAAGTAGTCTACTTATTCTAGTTTTTTCTTTAGTCTATGTTCAGTACAGTGGATAGATTAAATCTTTATTAATTACTAGCTGATGCCCGCGACTTCATCCGCGTGGATTGAACCGCAGGAACTCTTTAATTTTCTGGGATAAAAAGTAGCCTATTTGTTATTCCAGACTATAATCTATCTCTGTGCCAAATTTCATCCAAATCCGTTCAGCCGTTCGGGTGTGATTGAGTAACAAACACCCATACATCCATCCAAACTTTCGCGTTCATAATATTAGTATAGATTATGGGCTGCTGGATGGGAAGCCGGTTGCTAACATGCAACTTTGTCATTTAGAAAATAAACAATAGTATAATAACCTCGATTTAACAAATGCTGTTTAACACAGTTTTTAAATTAATGCAATGGCAAATTCAGAGTCTCTTTTGGAACCATTAGCTCAGGCTACTTATGCATGCAAGCTTTGTATGGGAACCCTAAAATAAAAAATGTAAAGCTGATTTTTGGCACAAGTGTTCCTGGGGGTCTGAATTTTTCAAAAAAATAAAAAACATGCAAAATAAGCCAGCATATTTCCAAAACGATTGCAAACTATACTTCCTAAGATTATTTAATGTAGAATATTTTCGCCATAGATGATTTTTTTCTAGCTGTAATAGTTTTTGAGAAAATTATAAAATACCGCGCTCAGGAAGACATTTTGGGGGGGGGGGATAGGAAAGCCCGTCTAAGACCCTGAGGAACACTTGTGCCAAAAATCAGCTTTACATTTTTTATTTTAGTGTCATGTTTAGTAGTCCCGTACTACATACATACCATGATATTATTATGATAATAGCTGTTGTACCACCTAGAGGTACCCTATGGTTGAGTGAGGTATGAAACTAGTAACGGAACGTTACTAATGTAACTTGTCAAACGTCAGTCTCTGACAGTTGTCAGATTGACATATCTCTCACTACCTTGGCTTAATAGCAAGCGGACGTATATTCTAATATTAAATAATAATTATTAAAAAGAACAAAAATAAAGAAACACCGAAGACCCAAAACATCTTCTATTCAACAATATTACAATTTACAATAATATTATACTTATTTTTATAATATTACAATAAATTGCATACAAATTTGACATTTGAGTGCCAGAATTTTTTATTTCAAATTCTGCTAGGTTTCTTTCTCACATCCCTGTCACCCCGCAGCGTTGCTCTGTCTAGACACCTCTGTCAACCAACTGGTAGAAAAGAATGTATTATCTCTTTAGACTATGCTACAGTTGGACTTTTTCATGGGTAGAGTGTGAAAAATCATGTGAAAAGCCTTTTATGAGCCTTATATAGCTTACATTAAAACAGTTTGTGAAAAATTACAGAAAAATCCACAAAGATTCTAAATTACTCATAATTTTATATCTACATACTATACTTTTAGGGACTGTAACAACTTTTATACGAGGTCGACAAACATTTTATATTTTGGCGAGCTTCATGCTAGTTCTTCTTGGCAGGAATGGCATTCCGAATTAGTGGTAGATTAATTTCACGATTCAAAAGCCCTTGTAATAGATTATTTGAATTGAATACTAGTTAGGTTGAAGGTACTATACCACATATAACAGGCTGCAATCGGAAGCAACGAACCGAATAGCAGTTTACATTAGTCAACATTAGTCAGTGATCGAATAAGGCCAAACCGACCTAATGTAAAAGCGCCGTCGTTACTCGGTACAATTTCTCACCGAAAGAAATGTTTCCGGCCTTCGATAGCCAGATTTAACCGAGCGTATCTGCGGGTTGTCCGTGATGTCGGATACACAATGTTATCGTTTAATCGTGTCACGTACTAACCTGGAAGCTCGTGGCGTGGATTTTCTTGCATCTAGTTTCAACCCGTCGCAGTTGTTATATTATGAAGTTTTGATGGGGAAATGTTAGCTAACAGCGCCGTGATTGCAGATATGTGGAGGCGCAGGAGGACCGCGTGACGGTGGTGTTCTCCACGGTGTTCCGGCACGAGGACGACGTGGTGATCGGCAAAGTGTTCATGCAGGAGCTCAAGGAGGGCCGGCGGGCGTCGCACACCGCGCCACAGGTAAGAGGACTACGTGGTGATCGGCAAAGTGTTCATGCAGGAGCTCAAGGAGGGCCGGCGGGCGTCGCACACCGCGCCACAGGTAAGAGGACTACGTGGTGATCGGCAAAGTGTTCATGCAGGAGCTCAAGGAGGGCCGGCGGGCGTCGCACACCGCGCCACAGGTAAGAGGACTACGTGGTGATCGGCAAAGTGTTCATGCAGGAGCTCAAGGAGGGCCGGCGGGGGTCGCACACCGCGCCACAGGTAAGAGGACTACGTGGTGATCGGCAAAGTGTTCATGCAGGAGCTCAAGGAGGGCCGGCGGGCGTCGCACACCGCGCCACAGGTAAGAGGACTACGTGGTGATCGGCAAAGTGTTCATGCAGGAGCTCAAGGAGGGCCGGCGGGCGTCGCACACCGCGCCACAGGTAAGAGGACTACGTGGTGATCGGCAAAGTGTTCATGCAGGAGCTCAAGGAGGGCCGGCGGGCGTCGCACACCGCGCCACAGGTAAGAGGACTACGTGGTGATCGGCAAAGTGTTCATGCAGGAGCTCAAGGAGGGCCGGCGGGCGTCGCACACCGCGTCACAGGTAAGAGAACTACGTGGTGATCGGCAAAGTGTTCATGCAGGAGCTCAAGGAGGGCCGGCGGGCGTCGCACACCGCGTCACAGGTAAGAGGACGACGTGGTGATCGGCAAAGTGTTCATGCAGGAGCTCAAGGAGGGCCGGTGCAGGAGCTCAAGGAGGGCCGGCGGGCGTCGCATACCGCGCCACAGGTAAGAGGTCACTTATAACGGGGGGGGAGGGGGGGGGGGGCGCGATTGGCTAAAAATGGCAGCTACAGTGTAACGATCGCAATCACCTCTGATTGGTGAACACTCTTTCGCTGTTGGCCGAAATCCATTGACGCAGCACGAATACCATCAATTCAGCCAGTCACAACAATTGAGACTTAAACAATGATTGATGCATGTCTTACTCAAGGCCATAGGCCTCAATTGGATATTTGACAACTAGTCGTGTCAGCATTTTTTTCAAATGACAAAACGTGTGTATGGGATTATGTATGAAATATGTATAGAATTGCGATGTCATCCAAATTCGACGCACTTTTTTACGTTAATCGATAGTTTAAAATGGTTATCTACATATATGTCACCGTAAGATTGTAAAAACCGTAAGATTGTAATCTAACGCTTTTTTTTCGATAGATTGTAAACAGTCGAAAGATTGTGAACCGTTCAATGTATTAAGTGTCAATTTTTGAAATATTCATTGTATTTACGTTTTCTTGTCTCTTTCTTGTAGGTTAGGTTAGGGTTCGACATAAATAATCAAGTAGTGTAGGCACTACTTGATTAGGTTCTATCGGGTTAATAAACCTAACAGATTACAATCTACCGAAAAATAATCCGTTGTATTGTAATCATTCGACAGTTTACAATTTCGCGAGTTAGATTATAATCTAACGGTTTTTACAATCTTACGGTGACATATATAAAATTCAAAATCCTGACTGACTGACTGACTGATTGACTGACTGACTGACTGACTGACTGACTGACTGACTGACTGACTGACTTAGATATCAACGCACAGCACTGACTTATATATCTACGCACAGCCTAAACCGCTGATCCTAGAGACATGAAATTTGGAGGGTGTATTCTTTGTGAAGAGTAGGTATCCACTAAGAAAGGATTTTTCGAAATTCCACCCCCAAAGGGGTTAAATAGGGGTTGAAAGTTTGTATGAAAGTCCGTCATTTTTTAAGTTATATCCCTGAAACTTGGTATTTGAGCTACTGGTTCAAAATAAAGAAATACGTGTTTCGCCATTTTTGAAAATTCCACCCCCAAAGGGCTAAAATAGGGGATGAAAGTCTTTTATTTTACAAGTTATTTTTCAAGTTATATCTACGAAACTTGGTATTTTGGTTTTCGGTAAAAAAATAAGAAGGACGTGTGTAACAATTTTTAAAAATTCCACCCCCAAAGAGATTAAAATAGGGGTTGAAAATTTTATGAATTTTATGGTATTTGGGCTTCCGGTTAAAAAGGATGAAATGCGGATTTCAAAATTTTTAAAAATTTCTATCTCCAAGAAAGTCAAATAGGGAGTTTGTCCTTCAATCACGCCGCAATATAGCAACGGATTGGCGTGATTTTTTGCATGGGTATTGGGTATAGTTGAGTACCTGGAGAGTGACATAGGCTTCTTTTTATCTCGGAAAAGTAAGGAGTGCCTGTGCTGTGGGAATTAAAAAACTTATGCCACGCGGACGAAGTCGCGGGCGTCCGCTAATTGAACATTAAACTAACAGGGGACGTGGATATCATTACGACTCTTAAAAAAAATTTTGACTAGTAGTCAAATTCCAAATTACCTACACTTGTAAGATTTTAAGTGAGTAGCGTACGTAAGAAAATTAAATAACTAACATTTGCAAACAATATGCGACCTACCAGACTTGTTTACATTTCGTAAGTTACCTACTCAAGTGAGCAATTTACGCCAGTAAAGTAAAGAGTAGACACTCTTTACTGCTTTTTTAACTTTTGCTTTCTGTTCGTTTTTTTTATATTCTTGCACGTTTTGTATTAAGTGTTAATGTGATTGATTGATTGATAAACATTATCTGTATAATTTTATAGTATAATTTCAGCATAGACTCTTTTCCCCAGGTCTTGTTTTCACATAAGGAGCCGCCGCTAGAGCTTTTGGACACAGACGCCAAAGTAGGTGAAAATATCAGTTATGTCACATTCGGTGAGTCAATCCTTTTATTACGTTTGGTTATTAACATTTGTATATTTTAACATATATATCCTTCTCAGGGATATAAGTTATCTCTGTAACAAATTTCGTCAAAATTGGTTGAACTTTGGAATAAGGCTGTGAAAACGTATAGCAGACGTATGGATGGACTTAGAGAAGTATAGAATATAGATATCTTATGTGCAACTTCGTCCGCGTGAAAGAATCTTTTTTAAACACTCGTTCTCTCGTTTGTTGTTGAACTTTATGTTTTCCTGAGATAATAAGAATCTTATATAGCCAGGGTGCCTAGCTATCTATATGACAAATATTATCAAAATTGCTTCAGCGGTTAAGCTGTGAAAACAGATAATTTTGCATTCATAATATTAGCTCAGCTTAGAGATTAACGGGGTCTTTTCCCTGTTTCTAGCAATTTTGCCTCTTTTCCAACCAGTTTTAAATCATGAAGAAGTATTTTTTTAGCATCGAAAAAAATATATATTGTAGATAGATTCTATATCTATTGATCTTAACGCACAGAAATAGGTAAAGCTATATTTTGCTCGATCATAAAAAAATATGAAGAAATCGCGATTTTGATGACTATTTTTCCAATTTTTTGCCTAAAGTTTTTAACTAAATTGTAAAAAAAATATATGAAAATAAAGCTTATTGTATTTATCAGTGATCTCAACTCATAGTTTTTTAAATAAAAATTCAAGCATAGTTCTAGCTTATTTCTAGACGTAAACGGTCACGCGCATCCTCTAGTGGTGGTACTTCAGTGGCCCACCGGACTCTATCGAGGTTGGACGTATGTCAGTTTTCGCAGGCCACGCTCCTCCGCGCATAAATTCTCAATTTCATTAATTTTGTTGTAAAGATGATGCACGCGACTTCGTCCGTGTGGTTTTTAAAAATTCCGTGGAAACTCTTTCATTTTTCGGGATAAAAAGTATGCATTCCAGACAATCTACTCGTATCTCCACTCCTTTCAGCCAAATCCTTCCAGTAGTTTTTGCGGGAAAGAGGAATAAAGATACACAGACACACGCACACATACAAACTTTCGCCTTTATAGGTACTATTACTGTGATTACCTAGAATAATATAATATTAGGATTTTTACAAAAGCCATGAATAATTTTTGTAGAGAAAGAATTATTGTGTACCTACTCGCGTACTATTATTGTTCCCGCGACTTCGTCCGCGTGGAATAAGTTTTTTTAAGTTCCACGGGAACTCCTCAATTTTCCGGGATAAAAAGGGTACCCAGCCTATGTCACTGTCCAGGTCCTCAACTATACCCATGCAAAAAATCACGTCGATCCGTTGCTCCGTTGCAGCGTGATTGAAGGACAAACCAACAAACCAATAAACCAATAAACCAATAAACCAACAAACAAACACACTTTCGAATTTATAATAATATTAGTATGATTAGTAGTAACAATGTGACCACAGTGTAAATACATACAGTGAGGCGAGGTCTTGGCTAATTGTGGATAATTGGCTTGACTGAGAGTTGAGACACGGTAGGTTCAAACTAGTGATGTAACGAAGATTCGCATATTTTTTGAATTTTTAACCGACTTCCACAAAGGAGGAGGTTCTCAATTCGGCGCGTATATATATATTTTTTAATGTATGTTGCCGCATATCTCCGTGTTTTACAAACCGATTTGAAAAATATTTTTTTCAGTGGTTAGAGGAAGCTCGCGAGATAGTCCCATAAAAAAATCTGACTCCAAATCCTCAATCCTGATGCTGTAGGTATACCTACCACTCAAAACTAGGGAGTTAGGCAGTTTTGATGGTGAATTCATATAGTAGGTATCAAGTCACGTGTATACGATTCAACTCCGAGTCCCAACTCCTCAACCCTGATGCTGCAGGGTACAGAACTCCTTAAAAATAGCGATTTAGGAATTTTTAGGGGAATGCATATTGTAGGCGTCAAGCAACGACTTCATACTTAAACCCAAGTCCCAACTCTTCAACTCTGATGCTGCAGGGTACTGCACTCCTAAGCCGTGGGGATTAAGACTAAAATCCCCACGGCTTAGGAGTGCAGTACAATTTTAAAATGTTAAAAATAAAAATTATTTCCAAAAAACCGACTTCCAAAGCCACTGTCAAGTAAGAAATAATATTTAGATTTCTACACACTATGTTGTATGTTCTACACACTATATACAGAACGAACCAATGCACGTTGAAGTCATTCAAAGAAATTATGACTTCTGGAAGGAAAAGATGTTACCAAAACTGAAGACTTTTTATTATAAGTGTTTATTGCCCAAGCTTGTAAATCCTAGACATACTCGAGGCATGATAATTAGGAATTTAACAATAGGAGAAGAAAAAGAAAATATTCAGCCTCCAGTACCCTTACAGCAGCAGCTAAATGACTTTTCCCAACCTGGACCTAGCACACGACGATTAGATTTTAATGAATTTTAATTACGTTTTTATAGTAAGCTTCCAGGTCAATCTATAAATTAAACGTATAATATTTAATTGTCAGATCTTTTTTTAATCGTTGATTTATAATTTTAATTTAATATTAATATGTAAGTTTATTTATTATATTATTTTTTTAAGTAAAAATCCTTTACAAGATTCATTTTCGTTAATAATAGAATACAATGTAAACATACCTTATGAAGTCGTCCGTTTCATAAACGTCCGTTTGAAGATTCTCAGTCGGTTATCGAAAGAGGAATGAAAACCTTCCTTTCTGAGGCCCTCAAAGTTATAATTTCAGATGCTTACGCTATTTAATTTATACAACGTGAGTCAGTAATTTAAAAGTGTAAAATTTCAATGTCCTGAAAAATTAAAAGCCCTAAGTAGTAAAATACATACGTATAATTTGGTCTATTAAAATTCTAAACAATATCTATCAAGTTGAAATAGTACCTACCTACTGTATGTTTTATATACTGTGACCAGTGCTCGTACGGGTTCACTGCGCTTTAGGTTCGCTCGATGTCCGCACAGCGCGTATTTAACTACGTACGCGAGAATTTTGGAACGCGAGGGGGCTCGAAAATACCTAAAGTTCCGGGAAAACCTAGCCTTAAGTAATTCCTACAGTGGGCCCGTTCTTGTGGCAGACTATGGTAACTGTTTTTAAAATTAGAAACAGTTTTGTTTTTTGTTACTTTACTGATGTTTCAAAATAACTTAACATGATTCTTGGCAAGGTTTCCTCTTTTATGATCGCTGCGAATCCCATATATCTTATCTGGGAAGAAATCGGTCCATTTCCGAAAACAAAGAATCCGCTACGTATCCTCTCATTGATCAGCTGGCTCACACATCTCTTGTGGAGGCCCTTAACCCGGCCGCATGTTGTCAGTTGTTAGTAAAAGGACTCCCACACAAAACGGCGATGCGATTTCGTGCGGCAAAGCGTTGGTTCAGGTGACCATACGTTCGGCGGTAGTCAACCGTACTGGTGTTTTTAGAAGTAGTGACATGGATCGAAAAAAGTGTGTTGCAGTGCTGTTATTGTTAAGAGCCTACACTACTCCAGCTCGTATCCAAATTTTTCCCCCGCCTCACTGCCCGGCCGTGTAGCCGTCCGCACCGCGCATCGCAGCTATTTCACTCGCACGAGTTCATCCCCCGGCAGCTGGGGTCACGCGCCGTACGATAGGGTATAAGACACAGTTGTCGTACATCTAGTACATAGGTATGGAAATAAAATGAAACGATTGTAGAAAAGTATCAAAGCGCCTTACGATAGGGTAAATACACAGTTATTGTACATCTCGTAGGCATGGAAATAAAATGAAACGAATATTGTAGAATAGTTCCGATGCTTACAAATAGTTTTATTGTTTTATCTAAATACGACATTATTTTTGAATATGTTTTTATTTCGGAAAGTTACATGTACAAATCCCTTTCATAATGACACCCCATAAGATTATTTGTATAACTTTATCTGGGGGCACGCTAGTGACTGACTGGCTGACTCACTCACTTACTGATGATCATCAAAACCTCAAGGGTACTTCCTGAAGTCTCAGAAGACTGAAATTTGGTATGTAGGCTAGGAATTGCTGATAAAAACTAATAAATCGGAAACTTTCCCCCTTCAACCTCTCGTATAGGGCGTGCATACCTGTGCAAGAAATAGACCTTTTTGGGTACATCCTGTATTATTAGATGACTGGTTAGACTGGGTGTGTAGGCTAGGAATTGCAAATAAACAACGAAGAAATTGAGAAATAATACTATAATAATAATAATACAACAAAAATAGTTATTTGTTATACAAGAGTGAAAAGTTGTTTTTTAACCGCGTGCTCAATTTTGATAACCGAGCAAGCGAAGGATTTCAAAAATTAGAATCCTGAGCGTCAGCGAGGGAATCAAAAGAGCACGAGGTGAAAAATTTTTTCACTCGAGTGCAACACGAAACTTTTCATCCCACCTCAGCGAGGAAAAAAGTACACCAAGAAGGTTACGAGTGTGAGTTTTTAACAAATTAAAAACGGTTGTATGCAAATTCGGCACCATAGAGGTAGAAGTAAATAGGTTTTAATGATGTTTTGAATTCACAAACTTCATAGACGAGTGATATTTAGTAACGTGCACACGATGTTCTAAATTCAATTTACTTTATCCTCAAGAGGATAATAACGGCTTTTGCATTCAGATATCGAAGAGTAAAAATACTCTTTCCGAGATGGTGGGATGAAATAGTATATTGTGATACAAGGGTGGAAAGTAGGTTATTGCAAACGAGCTGTAATTAATAAGCCCGAGCCGAAGGTGAGGGTTTTTAATGTCACGAGTTTGCAATAACCTTCACACCCGTGTATCACACGACGTTTTTCAATACAGTTGTGGGAAATAGTACAAAAATTTAATCAATTTATCACATAAAAAAATAAAAAAATCAGCAAATGGCGCGTATTTACACCTGGACATATTTTTTTTTTCAACGAAACTAGGCTACGGGTTCGTACCTACGCGTATACAGCCTATTCGATTTTTGTCAAATGTTGAAAATAATTAAATTAAAACTGGTAATTAAATATAATCAACAACCATTTAAAAGAATTTTGGAAATTCAATGCTAAAACGTACGGATTCATTCATTTTTCCTCGTAATCAGCCTATCTGATTATATTCTATGTATGAAAACTCCTTGCTACTAAACTTTTTCAATTGACTTGGAACTACTGACATCCATGACTTCCGTTTGTATCTGCATTCTGTAACAAAATAGGCTATTACTTCTCTTTTGTTCATACTACTAAAATAATGTGACCGTGGCAAGTTACTGGGACGAATACCCTAATATTTAGAGATGGTAGGTGTATGTAGGTACATATTCAACAGACAAGACGATTACCTTTTACTATAGATATAATATGTACCTATTAGGTTATTAGGTAAGTACCTAGATAGAATATATAGTAGTTACCTACCTAGATACTAGGTAGGTACTACCAACCTAGCACCTAAGTACCTAAGAACCTGTTTTTACTCTATTTGTGAAAACATTTAGGTATCTACATATAGCTAGATGATACTCACGGCCACAGGTCCACCTCCGGTACATTTTCTTTATTGCAGTCAGTATCGAGCAATATTTGTTTATTTCTGAAAATGAACAATTTATTGTAGCTGGATACAATACGTTTACGTAAAAGAGGTGCGATTGTGTCAGAATTACCGATCAAATCGTCAAAGTTCGACGTCAAAGTAAAATAAACCATAAAGTAAAATACCTACCTAACCAATTTCGTGTATCCATTCTCAACCGTTTAGGGTATGAGAATGGATACACGAAATTGAGCTCTAATTCAATGCCGTTATGGTTATCGTACTTATATACCTAAACGTATGAGAATGGATACACGAAATTGAGCTCTAATTCAATGCCGTTATGGTTTATTTTACTTTGACGTCGAACTTTGACGATTTGATCGGCAACTTTTAGACAATCGAGAGGCAGGTCTACCTACTTTACTTACTTACCCATTACATACTACTGAGTCGGAACAAAAATGTATGTAAAGTATTGAGAAAAAATATTTTAGAAAGATAAACTCACAACCTACCTCATTAGTCATTACCTACTTCATTTTTCTAATCATGTTTCATGTCAACAGATCAAGATCAGACGCAAAATAGGTAGGTACAAACAAACATTTTATTAGAAGGTAGGTAGGTAGTAGGTACTTACTTCAATATTTTATTCATGTTTTTAGCAGTTTCTATTCTCCAATTCCGTCTTTTTTTTTCTTGTTCCGATTATTTCCCATTTCGCTACACTTTTAATTTCTTAGGTAATTACGTATTCTGGTAAGTCGGTGTGAGAGCAAGCGACGCGGGTTCCCCGTTCGAATGCCGGAGCGCGACTGAATTCAAGCGATGAACGTGAAGTGAACTCGCAATATTTCAGAATTTAATTTCTAACAATGAAAAAAAAAACAGAATTTTAAATTCAGATCACATAGTACACGTATTGTACTTAGTTGAGTTTCTATACAAAGTTTAATTAGTATAGGTAATGTATTCATTGACTACTGCGGTTTATTTGTAAAATTCAGAGGGAAGTTTGTGATTTTTTTCTATCGAGAAAATTTTTAGTAATCGTGTTTTCACATTACATAGGACTCAGTGTATATCCTTAACTTTACTATATATTTTTTTCAATATTATTGATCTAATACTTTTATTGATATGCAGGTTCAAACGTGAGAGGTTGAGCAGTTTTTATGACCTATAAACTCTTAAATAGCTGATATGTAGTACATTACTGCAGCGGCCAGCATAAAAAGCATTGAAGGACGAACGTTCGCCTCGGCACACATACGTAAGTCCATCAATGCCTAGTTGTGGCCAAGGCTTGTATAGTACTTTTCTCAAATAATGCGCGGCTCGTGTTTGACAAGGGTATTATATTATGTGTGATTACTGACGTATGCTGAACTCGCAGCCGCTCTCAACTTTATTGAGAGATAGCATCTCCAGGATGCTACAAATATTGTCATGGTAGCTAGATCTGTCGTTTGTTTGGGCGTCTACATTTGCTGTGTTAAAAGTGTTGTGTGTTGTGTGCAGTGCTGTTCCCGCGGCACACGTGCGCGGCGGCGCGCGACAACACCATCGACCTGCTGCACATGTTCCGCGACTACCTCCACTACCACATCAAGTGTTCCAAGGTAACGCGGCTTGAACGATAACTGAAAACTAACCTTATTTACCAGACATAAAGTCCCTTTTCAACCGACTTCAAAAAAAGGAGGAGGTTCTCAATTCGACTGTATTTTTTTTAATTTTTTTTTTTAATGTTTGTTACCTCAGAACTTTTGACTGGGTGAACCGATTTGGATGATTCTTTTTTTATTTGTAAGGGCATACTTCCCATGTGGTCCCATATAAATTTTATCGAAATCGGTCGACCAGTTTTTAAAATATCAACAATAAAATAAGTAATTTGTATAGCGTGTGCTTGTTGTAAAGTTGGCGCGGGAGTTTAAAGTCGGTTGTTTAAAAAGAATTTTTTATATTAAATTATGTATTGCCATGTAGTACATGTACGATATTAACGGTGTCGATAGAAGAAACACCTACGTTTTGGTGTGACACAATATGGCCACATCCATAGATTACGAATATCATAGATAGGTCATACAAAGTGTTTTGATTAGTGTTTTGTTGCGTGCACAGGTGTACGTGCACTCGCGCATGCGCGCTAAAGCGGGCGACCTACTGAAGGTGCTGAACCGCGCGCGCCCGCAGATCACGTCGCGACCCGCCGAGCGGAAAACCATCTCGTGAGTAATACCACCACCACTACCACTACAGCCCACTAACGTCCCGCTCCTGGGCGCAGGCCTCCACTCTCATTGGAGAGAGGGAATTAGAGCTTAGACCCACCACGCTGCTCCAATGCGGGTTGGCGGACTTTAACGACTATTATCATGTAAGTGATAATCCGGGACCGGTGGCTTAACGTGCTCTCCGAGGCGCGAAACACCGCCAACTTCCTAACTCCGGGCTAGTACTGAGAATTTCTAATCAGAAAAACCCAACACTTAACTATGGGCCCGACCTGGGTCTCGAACCTGGGACCTCGTCAGCTGCAGTCGAACAAGCTAACCACTAGATGAACGAGGCAGTTGAGTAATATACTGACAAGTATTTGAGGGACGAGTTAGTTGCGACATATCAGTCGATTGCAATTATTAAGCAACGTTGATCCAAGTCGGTAACTGGGTGGAAGTCCGAATTTGGTCTTTTCGTTCATACTAGCCGTGAATTCGTCCGCGTGAAATAAGTTTTCTAAATTCCCACGGGAACTCCCTAATTTTTCGGGTTAATATTATAGAGCCTATGACCCTCACGAATAATGTGGCTTTCTACTGGTACCAGAATTTTCAAAATCGGTTCAGTAGATCCAGAGATTACCCCCTACAACCTCACAAACTTAACTTTATAATATTAGTATAGATTAAAAAAAATTGGTTGTAATTGACTCCGGGCTTTATAGTGTCAATGTTTGTTACAGCGGAAGAACGTTTGTAAGGCGAGATTGAGTGTTGCGCGCCGGCGAGACGTAGGCGCCGACCATCGCTCCCACACGACACCACTCGGCCGCACCCGACCGCATCACACCTACCGCACACCACATACCACCTACCACATACATCCTACCACTTAATAGATACCACTACAGTACGCGTCTGGAAAGTTGAAACAGAATTTGCCCCACACAAACTCACATTAAAACTCTTAACCTGTTAATCTCTTTCATCGCAAGAGTATAATCCGTGCCTAAAGTGTCCTGTATTAAGATTTATTTTAACGTTTTTTACGTTAGATCTAGGCTTGTGGTTGACTACGTCGCGATTGAAAATGAAAAAATTCACCAGTCAGCGACTTATACTTTAACACACGAATTTAACGGTGGGGTGGCACTTATGCAGTTTCGCCTTCAGTTTTTCCTTAACAGCACAATTTTTTAATTCTACCGACTGCGCCAAGTATTAGGATGGATATGAGCGGTTAATTGGGTCAAAGAATCGTTTCAACTTTCGTGATGTTACTGTAGCTACCACTTATTTACCACCTACCGCCGTGTTCAAAACCGGACTCCAATTACAGTATGTACCATATTTTATTAGGTTTATATGTCCATGTCTTCGAATAAAGCGGCAAGTGTAGTGCACGCTACGAAAGTTACATATGGAGTGAGTTTTTAAAAATTGGACTATTCCATTTTCGACTTTCGTAACGCGTTCGTACTCGGTCCGAGTGGACGTCCTCAGTAACGAAAGTCCGACAATGTGCGTATTTCCTATAACCACAGTGTAAGTAAACAGTATACATTGCACACTTCATGTTTATTTATTGTATCATATAACGGTTGAAACTACGAAACGTGAGCTTTGCATTTGTGTCAGTGCGAAACAATGTTAAAACAGACTTAGAAAACGCGGCATCTTATCGAATTTGTCGGTAAAGTGGTAACAAGTTGCAAACTCTGTTAATAGACCAGAATTGAAACATAAAATAAATGTAATTTTGCAAACTGATTTATCATTTCGAGATTGATGCAAGACACAACGAAATCAAATAAACGGAAAGTTCGTTTTGTAGTTTCAACTACCACGTCACAAAGTACTTATCCCTTTTTTGTCTTTCGTTGCCATCTCACGGGAAAATCAATTGCCAAAAATATTATGCTCAATATTCGGTGTACATGTTACGTTGGACGGAAGAAATGTGCACATTGTGACCATGTTAAATACTATATTTATTGCATTGATACATACAAAAATAAACCGAAGATATACAGTTCTCTTCAATTGCAATTCAGTCTCCAATGCGTGTGTCATACAAGCTTTACAATTTTGACCAAAAATCCAAATGTTTTAAAACATTTGTTTGTGAAAACAGCTATCATAGCCTAAACTCGTATTCAAATGTTGGCACTTTCATGCAAAATCTGTATATCTTGGGTTTCGTGTATCAATAGTTTATTATTATCGATTCTCCATGCCTAACATAGATGAAGTCAAATAAATAATGTTGCTGTAGTTCTTGTTGATAATCAAAATTATGCTTTATTGTAAAACAAATATAGTTCTATTTATAGTGGAGGCATTGCAGTCGAGACTTGTGTTCCTAATTACCGTGCTCTGCCCTGAAAGGCACCTATTACATTGTCATAATTTTGTACATTAATCATTTGTGAGCAAATGCGTTGAATAACCATTAATAACACTTTGAAAAATTATGAGTTGCTCTTTTACATAAGAAAACTGTATAAATCATCCAATGCTTGCATAGACATCACTGCCATCTCATTAATTAACTAATATTCCTCCGAATATGTAGGGAATCTCGGCTACTTTTGTCCCGGAAAACCAAAGTGTTAACGGGATTTTAAAGCTCCTAAATCCAAGCGGGCAAAGTCGCGGGCATCATCTAAGGATTTATCAAGCATGTTTATTGTGATGGAGTGAGGTAAAGTAGAAAGATATAACTCTTTCAGGCTTTTCCAATAAGCTACAAAGAAAAATAACTATGATAGTGTAACGGGTGCCAACTTTGTTCACTTTTGTTTAGAGTTAGACTACTCTGGTGTTTGTCGGAGAGTGTCGAATTATTTAGCTTACGTAATTTGTTGATATAAGTTATTCAATTAACAGTCCTCATGTAGGGTAACCATGTAATATAAAAATCTTAGCCTATACTGGGGCATAGTTTGACCTGACACGCAGGCGACGGTACGGTAGGGTTAGTAAAGGATTGTACGTCTCACCAGCGGTGATAGAGTCCGAGTTTCGAAACACTTTAGCGTTAGTGTAAAATGGACCTTAAATCCTAGAGTTAAAGTTCCTTGCAGAAGTAAAATCGGTGATAATGGTTTTTTTACTTTAAATCAGGGATGTTTAGGTCCATAGTACTCTGCCGTTGATGCTTCTTTCGATGCTGACTTATATCATCGTTGGTGAGATGAAAAATCTTATGCTAGTCCTGCAGACTTGGCTTTTACTGAATATCGATTGACGAGTCATTTGAGAGTAGCTCAGTCTTACTTATTCTACTAAATGTGCTTTATCCTACGTATTTCTTGTCAGGTTACGCTAACCCTTACTGTTTCGGTTTTACAGACTTGTAAAAATTGTAAATCCGCGATGAGACAGGTAATCATGCACAAACTTACGAATTATAATTCATTCATTAATTTAAAAAAGAAAAACGCTCGTAATTATTGTATTTAATTTAATAGCAATGCAATACGAACAATGAAATAATAACTAATTAAATAAAATAAATGTTTGTATGACTGGTTTGATGAGTTACAAATTCTAAGGTCATGGAAAGATAATACTACCTATAAAATATTGTGCTATTTTAAGGTGCTAACGCATTAACTAGTTGCTTTGCAACGCATTTTGGCGATTCAAACGACTACATTCGCCGTTTGAATCGCCAAAATCGCCTGTCGTTTGAATGTCTTCTAAACTAGTTTGCATTTGCATATTGTCTTCGTAATATAACATGCAAAACCCCGATCGCCTTCCATTGTACGTCGCGTAACGCGTTTTGATATATTTATTTACATGGTGACGCAGTATCGTGTCCGCATCTTAAGTAAAGAGCTAGTGAGACGTTCGTCTGCTAAAGTCCGTAATGTAATAGATTTGTAACTTTTCTGACTCGTCCCATACAATATTTTAGGTCGATGATGCTTTGAAAATTCTTTGTCCTCCACAAAATAATGTATTAAACCGCTCCTAAAACGATTATATTATAATGGAAAGCAAAATGTTAGTTGACAGCTTGCAACGTAAAAGCGTGTCACCTATTGGGCTTAGGTGTTATAGGAATTGTCGATAAAAACGGGCATAAAACCCAAAAAATCATGTGGTTAAACCTGACGAGTCCACGAATTTTCAAAGCATATCTCGCATAAAGTGTTTTATGTTTTTAGGTAGGTCCCATTCAATTATTAATATGTAAGTGAAAGTGTTTAATATTTCTTTACACATTCTTCCATAGACGGGTGACTTGAAGTTTAATATAAAAAATTGCCTTATTTAGAGGTTTCTTTTTGGGTTCCGAAAATCGCTGTAGTTTCGATTGGATAGTGTCGCTAGTGTTGATTTCGGTAATCTACATTTTACGGAAGTTGAATAGTGCAGCCTGATTAAAAGTTCACTGCACCTCTTCCACAAAATAGAAAGATAACAGTAAAACTGAGTTTAAAGTTTAACTGACAGTGTATAGATATCCTTATGAGCCAACGTCCACTTTCCTCGAGACGTTTGGTCGACGTCCCATCTATTAGCAACTATACCATATTGGCGTATAGGTGCTGCCTGCCACGTGTTACTTAAGTACACCTCCAAGGCAAGAGTGAATACTGAATAGACATCTTCTAGGCAAGTGCGCTCCAACCAAGGCTTCATCATTGCTTCTTATAGTGCATGATCGTCATCGAGCGCAAGTTTATCTTACTATAAAGTAAAAGTTAATAAATACGCCGCACCTCGTACTTTGCCTTTCCTTTTAGACTAAGAGATAACTGCACTTTTGGTAACGATCGCCAGAAAAGCTGATTCAGTATTAGGTGGGTGAAGGTCTCTCTACTCATGACGATAGTGAAAGTTTGCCCGCATGCAAATGGGCCTTTCCCTAGAAAAGGCCGCTCAAAAACGGTTCATGGTTTCCAAAAATGAACCATAATTAGAAAAGCTGATTCTTGTACAGTATTAAAGTATGCACAGTACTTATGCAAACAGTACTAAAACTGACGCTATTGTCCGGGCCTTTCACTAGATATTACCTCTCAAAGACGTTATGAACATACATACTGTAAAAAAATATTAGCAATTCTTTGCATAGCAACCATTTGCATGCGGGCAAACTTTCACTATCGTCATGAGTAGAGAGCCCTTCACCCACCTAACACTGAATCAGCTTTTCTGGCGATCGTTACCAAAAGTGCAGTTATCTCTTATAATATTTCTATTTTGTACTTCAACTACTGCGCTGTTTCTACTTTAGTGAAACATTAAATATCGATTGTTTGTGTGCAATTCGGTCGGTACTTTTATTCCCATTCGCATTTATTTATAATTAATTCTAATTCTAACGAACATGCTAAAAAAAGAATTTTACTGAAACAGTTGTAAATATCGAAAGTACGATTACAAATGTGTTCCTGGGTTGCCCTTTCATCAGGCGATCAGCGCTTAACATTAGTGGACACATATAAACGTATAACTTTTAATAAAGGAATTCTTTTTATTTCGGATGTGGTGTACAGAGCAAGTTTATTGTTGGATTATATAAATGTAATAAGAAAAATGACGTACAATATATTATTGAAACCAATATTAATTAACGTATTATACTATTTATTTTCACTTTTCCTCTTATGATTACAGTCACTCGAGAGAAGATAAAATGCTCACGATACGATAGTACGAGATTTCATATTAAATGATGTTTTTATTGATGCTACATTGTGTTTTAAATTGACAATAGATTTGCTCAATAAAGAAACTATGGTATATTAAATTGTGCACACTTGTACCAATAAAGCAAAACTTAAAAAGGAATGTTAAATATTTAAATAGTACCTACTGTAAAAAATTAAATATGCTGTAAAATAAAGGCTAGCTCACATAAGAGGTCGCACCGCAACCGCAATGCAAAAAAGAATATAGTTCACCTAACTGAATACTTTAATAAGATAAAAAATCCATTCAATGCCTTAAAATAAATATAAATATTATCAGAACTTTTAAATAAAGGCGTGGTCGGCTGACTTTACTTTAAAAGTCCAACTAAACGGCCATCTAGTTATTTAATATTATTCCTTATGTGGTTATTTATGTAACTTAAAAAATGGAAATAATTTTATTGACGAACTCGTAAGTCATTAAAGGATAGAAATTACGACTGGATGTCTTGCATAAAAAAATCCACGGCTAATAGAAAAAAAAATACCAACTGTTACAGCGATGCGGCGCAGCCTGCTATTGTGTACATAGCCTTAGATTATTGCTTTGAAAGTTAATGTAAATTCAACTAGAACAGAGGTATTAGTGGTTAAGGAAATAGGGGAATGAAATGGTGGAAAATATCGAGTTATGGACTGAGAAATGTTTAGGGTATACTATCGTCCGCTGGAAGAAATCACTAGGGATACAAAGAAAAGAAAAGTATCGATACTTTTATTTTTATACTCGATAAAAATAACGAAACGGCACCTTTTTAATTAAAGCATATAATTATTGTAGATTTAAAAAAAAACTATGAGTTTCTTTAATTAGACGTGTTTTGGCATTATGTGCTTCATTCAATATTTAAGAAACTCTTGATAAGAGATGGTACTCGGCTGTTGGAACGCAATTATTTAAATAAAAATTATCGAGATAAAGTATCGATCATAATAATGAAATTCTCGATATCGTAACAAAAGTATCAATACTTTTGATCTCTAGAAATTATAAATTATTAACTAAGTCACTAATTAATATTATAGAACATAAAATAAATGTGACAAAAACTAATTATCATGACAGGCTCAGAAGCGGCGTATTGTTGAGTTGTTCATCGATCGAAAAGTAATGAGCGTGTAGAAACAATTTATATTATTATCTATTTAAAATAAAATTGTAGCTAACTTGAATTTTATGTAATTCTTATTTGCGATGATGTATTATTTATGTATTATAAAAATGTAAGTTAAATGTTGCTTTAAAGTTATCGCTTACGATTTGATTATTGTTTCAGTTGTTCGGGAGATTATGTAAACATGCAGATTACTGAAGTTATTTGTGAATATGTAATTATTCTTGTGATCTAAAATCCGTTTATACTGTATTTTTATTTTCTAGATTAAAGAGAACATCTTACTGCACGATTTGTTTTTTTTTCACACTTAGCCGTATAACAGCTATTGTATGTAAGTATTATTAGTATTTTACTGATTTATGAGAGCTACTATAGAGACGTTACAATCAGCGGATCCTCTCACGTTTCGTTCCCTCCATACGTTATTTATTCTATAAGTATCAAGTACCAACCTAACTGATAAAATAGTGCGGCTTGTATCCGCGCGTTTTTGCCGTCTGAGCTGGCCTTTATCCGTAGATTGGAAAAAGTATCGGGTTCAAATACTTAGGTTCCTAGTACCTACAATAACTACAATGATTACTCCTAATTTTTGATGTAATTCAGCATAATAGTTGTATTTTTATCTATTAAGTGCACTATTTAGCCATTATGGATTTCAAAATTATTTTAATTGGTAGGACCCTGCTACAATAGTGCTATAATTTTACTTAAAATAACATCTATTTTTAGGTAAGTATATCGAGAGAACTTTAAGTTTAAACTCATGTCTAAGTAGGTAAGTAACAGTGCTTAAAAATCCATCTTATTATCTGAAGTGGTCGGCGAAGTGGGGGACTTTGGTTGGCCAAGTTTTGACAAATTGGCCACTTTGGTGGCGAACTTTACAAAGTTGATCCCAGACGGTTGCGGCTCCGGCTTCTGGTTTCCATCGGGCTGGAATGAAGCTTCTAGTGAGCCTGAAATATAAAAATGAAAATCGGTTAATCGGTATAATTCGGGCCCTGAGTTAAGCGATATGGTGGGTGACTACCTTGTTCCATCTGCTGACTGCTCCGAAAACTAACTACCTACTTGGTATTATTGATAAGCTTGCGAAAGATCTAAAGGTCATCACTACTAGCGCGCGAGTAATGTGTGTTGATGATGGAATGAGGTTCTCTCGAATGCATTCAATTGGCGCGCGTGCATCTATTAGTAGGTAAGTAACATAATTTGAGATTATTGATATAGCACTGTCCTCAATTCAATTCTTGATTTTATGGCATGCGTTTGTACCATATAGGACCTCGCGTGGAATGGAGGAGACGCGCTTTATAGGTGATAGCTTGGAGGTTCTAAGCGCCCCGCTTTTAATTTCAATAATAAATGGCAGGTTTCTTTTTAGTTTTTCCAATATTTTATGGTTAGTTTCTACTCTAGAACACAATATTAAGATTAGTAGATACATGTATAATTACAAAGATATTTACAGCTAAGGCTAACAATGTCTTATCTTATGGTGTCTTATGGCAAGTCGAAGGCAACTTACTTTGTTGAGGCGACACCATGGAGCTGTGTTGCGAGCCTTGCTGATTCTCTCCCTCCATTGAGTGGCTCTTCTCGTGCAATAGCTCCAATGCTGACGAAACGAAAAGAAACGACTTCCTAAGTTCCCAGTTCTTTTAATTCACCTACAGAAACGAAAACAAACGACTTCCTAAGTTCCTGTAGTTAATTTAATTCACCCACTGGCTTGCAAACTGTGCTGTAGATGGTAGTTAAGTATCTAGATAAGTTATCGAGATAACATCTTTTTAATCAAACATTAAATTCAACTATTTATACAACTATCACGAGGTTTCTATGTGAGTACCTACGTAAGTACCTACCTGGTCTAAGATTTAAATTGTGTTAGGGTCGAGGCGTCATTTTAACAATTCAGCACACAAAAGGTACCTAGGTACTGTAGTAGGTACCTAGGTATATATTGAGCTCCATATAGAAATTGAATTTATCAATAACTAGGTGGTGTTCATAAATTCGTACCGTTCAGCAGTTTTGTAGGTTCTTGTCTTACCTACTTTGCGGAGAGCGGTAAGGTGAGTCCGCCGGTGCCGCCCTTTGTGCGAAGTGCTAGATCGTTGTCTTTGACACGAGGAATTGGCTCAGTGTCAAGTGGGGCCATCGAGACGGGCTCGCGGCTTTGTAATACGAAAACGCCTCAATCAACATTTTTTTTAGTTCATCGACTCAGGTAAGTGTGGAAGAAAAGAGATGCCTTTTATTTTATTTTCCTATCATGATCACTTCAGTTTTTTTAAGTGTAGTAAATATGTACTTAGTAACTAGCGGATGCCCGCGTGGAATAAGTTTTTTTTAAATTTCCATTTTCCACAGGAACTCGGGGCTTAATTTTTTGGGATAAAAAGCCTAGGTATGTCACTCTCCAGGTCCTCAACTATACCCATGCAAAAAATCTCGTCGATGCGTTGCTCTGTTGCGGCGTGATTGAAGGACAAAAAAAACCGGGCAAGTGCGAGTCGGACTCGCGCACGAAGGGTTCCGTACCATTATTAATAAATAATTACCTTTGTTAATGAACCGCAAGACTAACTTTGTTTGTAGAGGTTTATTGTTAATATCAAAAAAACTATGCTAGTTAGAGCATTGGCTATAGTTTTCCTGTAAAATATACGTAAATTTCTATTGACCATAATTATATCAAATTTTTCGATTGGTAAACTCCGGAGATAAGGGGGGGGGAACGGTATTTTTTTAGACATTTTCCCCGATAAATCAAAAACTATCATAACTAAAAATAATAAAAAATCTGTTTTAGAATGTACAAAGTAAACCCTTTCATATGATACCCCACACAGTACATTTATCTCACTTTTAAATTTCAACCCTCAGATTTTCCCCCCTTTTTAAATAAGAACAAAAATAATTTCAAATTTTTTTTTATTCCAGTGTCTTTGGGCCACTAATATACACAACTATTCCAAATTTCATGTCGATAGCTTCGGTAGTTACTGAAATAATCGAGTGTGACGGACGGACAGACGGACAGACGGACAGACAGACGGAGAAAGTCGCACCATAAGGGTTCCATTTTACCATTTTGGTACGGAACCCTAAAAACACTTTCGCATGTATATTATTAGTTTGATACCTGTACCAACCTAGTACATAGTTAGCACCTGCCCAGTAGTAGGTACCTACGAAGGATATTCTAGTAGGTATTCTAGGTAATATAGGACATACTGTACCTACAAACAAGGTCTTTACAAGCCTATGTCTAATCTATCCCAATATTATAAACATAATATAGAGGGAGTAATTATTACGGCTGTAACGTAATATTTTGCCATGTAAATGTTACTAACGAATATAAGTATCGTCCAACTAAAAATTTTTTTAAGTAGAGAAACGTCTGTACAGGTTTTGATGAAACAAGCTGAATGCAGATAGTTGTGTCATTGGGCGCTTCAGTATTCAAAATTCGAATGCTAATAGGTTCTTTTAGATACTTTTGATCTTCCGGGGTTAAGGAATGGAAACCACATGTCTCATATAGCTACCTACCTATTAATTATAGCTATACCTACCTATTTACTTTCACATGCTTGCAACCACTTGCAACGTTCATCTTATGAAATCTTATCTTATGTAAATTTTTTTGCAATGGGATCCCGGGCAAACGGGTACCAACTACCAAAAATAGGCCAATCATTTTACCATCTTTCAACGAAATGGTGTCCATTTTGGAATCTTGAATGGTTTCCAGCTGCTGGCGGAACTTGGAGGTGATCTTGCGGCGCTTGTAGTCTGCTTCGATCTGCTGCTTGGTGCGCGGGATGCGGAAACGGAAGCAGCAGCATATCACCACGACTACAGGAAAAAATCGCGAATTGTAGGCCCTAATAAGGATCATGCCTTATCAAAAATAAATTATTTCTAACTGATTACTAAATAGAGGGTCTTCCAAAAGACCTAAAATGGACATCCTCGGTTAGTTTTAAGTTTGATAACCATTATAGATTGAAGAAAAAAATGGGCGTTGAAGTTTTATGACGTCACAACTGTTAATTTCATACAACTTCCATACTAGAAGTTCGTTTTTGAATTTGTTAAAGAGTTGCTGATTTGATTAAGTGGTCATCATCCCTATTATGTAAAACCTGGATCAAAATTATTATTGTTATGATAATCTATCATACTCGCAATCGATGTACTAGAAACCGCCATAAGCTAGTAACAGCGTCATATGACATATCGTGTAGGCAAGGTGCACAAATCTTTTGTGGGGTCGAGTGTACGTGTACTATGCAATCCTATTCTAACGAATTTTCAAGTTAGTAGTCCAAACATCTACCTATATTACCTACCTAACCTCGACTCTGTTGATTTTGACTCATTAACAATTAAAGCTAGCTACCCATACTAACTGGGGCAATAGCGTGCTTTCAATATAAAGGTTTGGCTTTTGAATACCCCGCTGGCGCAACGGTATGTGGATTTTTATACTGAAGGCTGGAATTGGTTCTATCAATATCAGTAAATCAGTTAATTTCAGAATTGTTAAGTCTAGTCTAGCACCCAGGCTTTGGCCTCTCAACGCGGCTACGGCGAAGCTCTAGTGATTTAAGTAGTTTAATTTTTAATTTTATTTGTAAAATCGCCAGGTAAAGATCGGAGACTACGATTATATTAGTTTTACCAATTAGAAATATAATACACTAGCTTTCGCCTATATACTAGGTATAATGCGAAAGTGTGTTTGTTTGTTGGTTTTCCTTCAATCACACTGCAACAGAGCAATGGATATATATAGACATGATTTTTTGCGTGGGCATAGTTGAGAACCTGGAGAGTGACATAGGCTTTTTATCCCGGAAAATTCGGAGCTCCCGTGGGAATCAAAAAACTTATTCCACGCGGACGAAGTCGCAGGCATCAGCTACTATGGTAATAAATTAATGTGCTCCCCAAAAGATAATACTTACTTTTGAATATCTATCCGCAATTATTAACACACTTACTTAAATTAACGAATTAACTTAAAATAGGTAGGGTAGGGTAGTAGACAATGAACCACAAAATTTATAATTATTCGTAACTCATAGATCTTAAGCCCTACAAACATATTTTTAAGGTAATTATATACGTCGTTTATTTAAGTATTCAAATTGGATGAATTTAACTATATATTATTAATTTTATTACATCAAATCTTATTTTTTATTTTAAGTGTCTTATGGTTCATTGTGTCCTACCATACGGATACAATTAACCAGGATTGTAGGTTACATGGAACCACATAGTATACAATGAACCAATTATTTTTGTATGCATAATTTATTCATACATAATAGCAATGTGGTGACTTAACAAGATTATGTTTATTAAGAAAAATAAAACAAGAAAATAATTATATTGTTTTCTATTTATTACTATTTTGAGATCAAATTAGGTACCTTTTTTGACAGATTACTACACTGTCACAATCTTTTACAAAAATGATAATAAACGTTTACTATCAACAGCAATAGTTTTAAGCAAAAAACAAAAAATCAACACTTTATATTAAATTTCAAAATATAAAAATGAAAAATCCAGTCTCATCAAATTGCAAGTAGGTAGGTAGTCAAAAATAATTAAAAGTTTCCCACACGTCAACTTAATGACTCCAAATTAAACATACTTACACCTGCTGCATTATCTTAATTCAACACTTGTTGAAAAATATTATATAGATTAAAAACTTATCAAACTACTAAACTCTAACTTTTATGGCACATACATAGTTCAGTCTTATTAGGTTTGCATTAATATTTTATATCCTAACCAAACAAAACATTAACAATCAAAACACGTTTCACAATCTGCAGGGCGAGCATGGGTAGTAGGGAGTACTAAGATTAGGTATAACTAATATTAATTAATACCGTAAATTCAAAAGAGACATATCAACAGGGAATTTCAAGGTTGTTTTACGACGACTGGTTCCTTCAAATCGAGGAGCAGGCAAAATATATTTTATATCTTGCTTACTTACCCCTGCAGTCTCAATATCTACTGGGTCGATAAACTTTTGTTGAACTTTGCTCTTCAATTTAAGGTATGAAACAAAAAATTCGCAATCATTGTCATCATCGAGTTTTTCCAGTATTTTAGCAACATAATAGACTTTGCTCTTTTTAGATGTAAAAGCTACAATCACATACTCTCCTTCGCGTGGGTCTCTGGATAAGGCTAAAAAGTTGTCGTCTAACACATTATTTTCTTCGCCTTCACTACTAATAAATCCATCACCTCCAGAAGATGACCCACTTGCTTGAAATTCGTCTTCGTCAGTGTCATCAGAAATCACAGAATTTTTTCGTACAGGGTTTTTACGTCTTTTGCTCTCCTTAAAAAGATGTTGCTTCACTTTCTTTACCCTTTTTTTAGATTCTTTTGTTTTGGTCTGTTTTCTTTCTTCTATTGCGTTTTTTTCAGGAGTATCAGTGGCAATAATAGATCTTCCTAATCTTCTTTTGGTTGGTCCTGTACGCGGTCCAGCTTTTATAGCTGGCATGAAAATCTTTGGAGATATGAAACTTATTGACATGTTTGATGTTGAAGGTTTGTGAATGTCTTTTTCACTATCTTTAGATGTAGAGCAAGGTGTAGGTTCAAAATTTTTCTTGTGAGCAGATGTGACATTATGCTCCAGATAAGTTTCATTTTGCGACATTAAACTTTGCAGTTTATTGCCAATGTTACGGACGTTATCTGCCATTAATTCTGTGAATAATGAACTGGGTAACATGATAGATGTAGGACGTGAAACTGTTGACTCTTCAAAGCATGTTTTAATATTTTTTTCAGGGGCAATATGTGTTTTCTGTGGTGGAGTTGAGTACAAAACTGAAGGAGATGGAGTGCGATTTAGGGCAATTCGTGAAGGCGAAGGCGTTGTTTCTTTCATGTTCTCTTTGCTGATATTTTCGGAAACTGAAGGTACGTTAATTGATAAAATTGAAGGAGAAACGGCACGCTTCTGTACAAATTCATCCTCTTCTAAATCTGTTTCGTCATCTATGGGTTGTTGCGGAGGTCTATCAGTTACCAAGCTGGGCATAAAGTCAATATCTGTAAATATAGTGTCGTCAAAGGGATATATGCCACATTTCTTAAATGCTTTAACAATGTTAATGGGAGTCATTGACTTTAAATATGCTTGGCCAACACTTTCCGCAACATTGTAAATTGTGAAATTCTTTCCTGGGTTTCGCATTAACCAGGAGTCTACTGCAGAGTTATAAAATCTCTTAAACGGCGCGTGAAGGCCCACGTCTAGGGGTTGCATTTTCGCTGTCGTATGTGGATGGAGTGTTAATATCGTAACTCCCGAAGATTTTGCCAAGTTTAATGCTTCTATAGACAAATGACTTTCATGATTGTCTATTATTAAGAGAGCAGGGTTGTCTTTAGAGGCTGATGAATGCTTGATAAAATGTTTCATGACATCAGTAAAAATTTCGGCGTTCATCCACCCAGAAGAGGCGGCCAGTCCTAAAGTACCAGGAGGTGCACCGTGTAACATATGCTGCTGAAAATTTTTACGCGGAAAAACTATAGCTGGTGGTAGTGCCTGCCCAGACGCATTTACAATGCAGCACGTTGTTACTAACGTACCACGTTCTCCGCTTGTTATTTTACAAGTGCTTCGCCCTTTTTGTGCCAGTACTTTTTGAGGACGTTGGACAGTAGTTGTAGATGTTTCATCTAGATTATATATTCTGCTCCCATCTGCAAAAGTAGGATGCCGCTGTAAGACCTCCTTTAAATTATTATAGAATAGTTGCACATTATTTTTATTAAAAGCAGTAGCTCTTGCTAGGCTGCAAGCTTCGGGTTTTTTTATAGACAATTGAGGATGTCGTTGTTTAAAAGATTGAAACCAATCTTTTCCCGCCATTTTATTTGCTGACCAAGTCAAAGGCATTTTTATATTATTAATTTTGGCCATTTGATAGGCCACCATTCTGAATTCTTTTGATGAAAGCCCGTAAAATTTTCTTGCACAATCAACAGCATATTCTTGTAATTCGTTTTCTTGTTCTGTCGTAAAAACAGTATTTACTTCATAATTTGGTTCTAAAGAGCATGAATTGTCAGTAAGGTACTTTAGCACGTATCTCCTCAAAGTTGGATAAGGGAGTTTGCATTCTTGAGCACTTTTTCTAATACTTAAACCATGTAGGTGAAGATCTATGGCTTTTTTCATTTCAGCTGCTGTATGGCCCCCTTTTTTTCTTTTTTCCTTACCGACTGCTTTGCGACCCATTCTGAAATAAATATGACACGTAAGTAGTACAAGCTTAAAATATGTGGGCCACTATGAACCAATAGTAGTTTACAGTGAACCGGTTCATTGTCCACTACCGAAAATTGGCTCAATGTAACCTCATTCCCGTTTCAAACATTTTGGGTAATGTAGCTCCGAACTTATGCGTGCGATTTGTACAGGATTACTACCGAAACAAGCAGGTTATAACAAAGTATCTATGCTTCATATGCGTAATTCGATATTAACTTAAAAAATAAAGTAATAAAAAATATACTTACTTGTCTTTTTCTTACTTTTTGACCACAAAAATCGAAAATCACCAATAGCGCGGGAGTCTAGGATGATAGCTAAACGGCGACTGGTGAGAGAGGCGCGAGGTAGTAGCCGGCTTCATAAGTGTCAATCGCACGAAGTGGCAACGTCGCAATCCCGACCTACCTATGGTGGCTCAGTGTAGCCGACTGGTTCATTGTCTACTACCCTACCCTACTTAGTTGATATCCTTTATGTAGGCATGTGACATGTAGGCATTAAGTAGGTACTTACTCAGAGAAGTGACCCCGGCTAAGCACAGGAACATAATTTGCCAAACTCGTAATTCCCCTACTATTGTCCTTTCGAGCCATTCCGGCTCCTCTGAATTTTTTATTACGTCCATTATGGGATCCATTATTGTACAACGTTATGTAGGTACAAGTAGATAGTGCTAGATTTGAATCCTTTACTACTCAATTTAAATAGGACAAAGCGTACAATACGCGTCCGTAACAGTTCAGGTGAAGTAAAAACTAATTGTTCCAATTTAGAGGAGTGGTTCATAGCCACACCTACATAATGGCATCATGGTATCAACCCTCGTTAGTCGTCAGTCGTCACATCCTCGAGTTGATTACTTCCCAAACCATTAAGAATTTACTAAAGTTTAGTTATTTAAATATGAGATGGGTTGTGTCAAATGTCAATACTAAATAAATTGTTGTTAGTAAAGATAGTAAAGATAATAATCATTAGATTTTTATCGGTAAAAGTGCTAAGAAGAGCACGGCATGGGAATAAAAATTCAAACTTCCCTCGTAAAGTCACTTTGTACTTAGTAGCCGTGAAAAATGTTGCTATGCGAAAATATGACGTCTATATTCAGTTTATTGATGCTGAATGAACCCATTCAGAACATATTATTATTATATTAAATATTTATTCAATTTAAATGTTAAATTATTGTAATTCAAATAATTTATCAACTAATCTATTTTTCGAACAATCAGCCAGAAAGAATTCGATTTTCTCAAATGAATTAAATTAATTCTTGACTTTTTATATCACTCATAACTTTTACCCAGTAACTAATGAGGAATTAAATACTTATTTTAATGAATAATCATTATAATTTTATTTTACAACAGTTCGCCATTACAATACTCTACTATACCTACCTACTATAATTAGGTTAGAGCTTTTGTTTTTATTAAAAATAATTTAATGAATGCGCGAACGAATGAATCCAATTTTTTTTACCAATGACAACATAGTAAGGCCAATCTTCTATCTCTTTCGTTCAAAAAGCTGTTTCACTTTCCCGCAGAAAATAGGGTGTCGAATCTGTCCTATAACCTCCGAATTCCGATATATTTATTACATTATTTAAAGATCGAAGATGTATCTTTTATGATAATTGTGGATAAATTCATATAAAGATTGTTCAAAGTGATGTTGTGTAAGATCAATTGTGTTCTTACGGTAATTCTGTAGCGTTTTTAAAAATTAAACATGGCCTCGAATCGAGGAATTCAGATTGGATCCGCGTGGTTTCAACGTAAGCTCAACTTGAGGCCGCAACACCGGGGCGTGCACCTGGTCACCGAGGAGATCCTCAAGCAGGTGCCCGAGTTGTCGCAGTTTGCGGTCGGGCTCTGCCACATCCAAAGTGAGTACCGGGGACCACTCTGGCCACTTGCCGCCGACGTTTAGATTCTCGCTGAATATTACTCGTTTTTAATGCTCAATGGTTACAAATTCATTGTGTTTATTTTCCATATCAAATAAGAAATCGTAAAACGTGATTTTGACAAACCAAAAACTCTTGATACTTTTAAAGACAGCTGATCCTTCTGATGCATGGTAAACTCTTCCAGTAATGCACACATCGGCGAGCCTCGCGCTCAACGAGAGCTGGGACCCTGATGTCAGAGACGATATGGAAATGATGCTCAACAAAATAGTGCCAGAAGGTCTGCCTTACCGACACTCGTGCGAAGGCCCTGACGACATGGTAAGATGCCCGAATATTATAGACACTTTAATTCGAACTAATTCTTATTTTGACTGTTGTTAGTAAATTGTCATATTTTGTTTGTGTTTATTATAGACAGATAATGATTTGTTTTGTTTGACTGTTGCTACAGTGGGTAAATGTCTTTAGATCATGCCTTCTTTTACAAAGTAATTAAAGTTAAATTGGTGACACCTTTGTAATATTTAGAAAGGAAAATAATATGTGAAACTGTAGCAATGTATGTTAGTCTCTGGCAAGCATGTAAAATTCAAATACAGAATAAGTTTAACTTTGTTTTGAGTTACTTCTTGTATTCTCATAAAAAAATACGGGAGCAGCTCAATCCCATGAGTCTCTCAGAAGCAAACTTTATAAACAAACTAGTTGGCTAATGTCATAGTTGGCCCATCTAAAATTTTCATCTATTTAACCACCCACCAGTTCACCATTCCAGAAAATTGCAGGTTTGGTAGTTTTTGAGTTTATCGTGTTCAGACAGACAGACACTGCAGGGGTACTTTGTTTTATAATATGTAGTGATTATATACATAGAAGATAATGTCATATATTTATCATTTGAACAAAAAAATCAGGACAAGTCGGCTAGCTCACTACAGCCCATTAACGTCCCACTGATGGGCACAGGCCTCCACTCTCATAGGAGAAAGGGAATTAGAGCTTAGAACTACCACGCTGCTCCAAAGCGGGTTGGCGGGCTTTAACTACTATTATCATATTAGTGATAATAACCGGGACCAACGGCTTAACGTGCTTTCCGAGGCATAGAGTGAAACACCACCAACTACCTAAGTCCGGGCTAGTACTGAGAATTTCTAGTCAGCTAGCTCATAATAAATAAATTGCATTCATACAAACTTATATATCACTTGTTATAGTATTTAGGTCATAATGCAGATGGGGTATACCTATCTATATTAAATTAACATAATAGCGCTGAAAAAATCAAGGCTACAATGACAGGTAGTAGGCATATTGTTTACTCTTGCAATTTGATATATGAAGTGACCTTGAAGTAATATGCTGATAACAGACCAACTAACCTTACTGTCATTCAATGCAATTTGCAGTTTTTACTTTATAGCATCTTCTAATTAAAATGGCTTGATTGGATTATGTCAATGTAGAATTTCATAAAACTGAATTGTGCTATGAAACTACTCTCAATTTATTTTGTTATCTAATTGATTCTTCATTAATTGTTTCCCATTTTTTTGTTAAATGTTTCTTGAATATGTTTACCTTTTTTCTTTTACTCAATTTGTACTCCTAATTGCACCAATATTCTAAATTCGGATTATAGGAATTTTTATGGTATGGTGGTGTCAGGATATTGACATTCTGGCTTTTAGCAAAGACATATATTAATATTGGAGCATCAATAATTGACAACCAACAAAATCTTTTTAAACTAGAGAGGCTTTGCCAAGTGGTTTTCCAGTATAATGCCAGTAAAATAATTCTCAATTTAAATAAATTTTTATTTCGTTTAGTTAATTCTCAATTAAATAAATTTATATTTCGTCTAGTTAATTACTGGTTCAGAATGCCCTTCCTACCAGAGACAAACCAATAGGAAATTTGGTCTTTGTGGATACTAATAAGGGCTATGGGCTTAATAATAAATGCCACACCACTTGCAGGCTAGCACTGTTTTATCTTGTACTGCATCACTTTCCACCAGGTGATTTTGCATTCAATGGCTCAAACTCAAATGTTTTTTCTTCAAATAAGCTTTTAAAAGTACTTTTGAATTGCCAAGTGAATCTACCACTAGTTTGGAATGCCAATACATAGTATATGATTAAAACAGTTTAAACCTATTCTGAATTCCCTCACCTAAATAAATACTTAACCAAATTGCCAACTTTTTGTTTGTCTTTACCAGCCCGCACACGTGAAAGCTTGCTTCCTCGGGTCTTCACTGACGATCCCTATCACAGATGGCAAATTGAACCTGGGCACTTGGCAAGGAGTATGGTTATGTGAACATCGGAATCACGCCGGAAGCCGAAAGGTATTGTATTTTAATAACCAGCTCAGATTATTATTGATCTATGAGTTAGTGACAGTCTTTATTATTGATCTATTAATTAGTGAAATTGAAATTTACATGAAGTTAGTGTATGTACCATGGTATTTTCTCTTGGTCATGAGCCAAATAGTACTCTGTTTGGAGTTACATGCGTTTTAAGCAATGAAATCCATACTAATATTATAAATGCGAAAGTGTGTCTGTCTGCTACGCTTTCCCGGCCCATCTTTTCAACCGATTTTGCTGAAATTTGGTATAGAGGTAGGTTATATCCCAGGGAAGGACATCGCCTACTTTTTATCCCGGAAAATTTAGGAGTTCCCACGGGAATCGAAAAACCTTCATCCACGCGGACGAAGTCGCTGGCATCATCTAGTAATTATATAATTATCACCTGAAGGAAAACATTGTGAGGATAGTCGAGAGTTTTCAAACGTGTGTGAAGTCTGCCAATCTGTACTTCTACGTCTTAACTTCTTCTCATTCTGAGGGGGACCTGTGTTGCCCATACTTAATAGTTCGCTGGAGATGGGTTGCAATAATAATGGTGATCTGTGGTGTCGCCAGGTGGTGGTGACGCTGTCAGGGTGTCCGCGCGACTCTCCGCTGTCGCCGGTGTCCGCCGCGTCGTGCTCCAGTTAGGAGCGGGGGGGGGTCGCGACCCCCCGCACGCAGTCCCACTCGCGGCCCTCCTCCAAGAGCGCGAGGAGGTAAACCCACCCCACACACCAACATAACAAAACCCTAGCCGATAGTTCTTACTCTTATCTTTGAGCGACAATATGTACATAAGATTAATGTTTTTGTAATCTATGACCGTCAGACCCATAGGAGACTCCTGTTAATGCTCTGAAAGTGCAGCATTATTTCCACTGAAGAACCGATAAATCTATTATGTTACAAAAGAGCTTGGGAAGAACCAACCTTGTACCCAAAGAACGTGGTAAATGTACTATTTATTTACTTAAAATCTTGTCAGAGTTATTTTGTGTTGGTTGTCTTATAAGGAGCTAACATTAAAGTTATTGTGAAACACAAGCCTGACCGAACGCAGAGCCTAAAGTATTAAAAAAAGTGTTGTTTGAATTTTGTCTCATAGAAATTTGCTTTGCTTTCGCATTTCTATAGGTATGACAAGATTCAAGCTACGCTTTGCCACCCGTTCGGTCCGCCTAGTTTTAACATGACCAATGCAAAAGACCTCGGAGAAGATTTTCAAGTTAACAAATTATTCTTAAAAAATTACAAAAGAGCTTCCTTCCAAACTATTTTGTAATGTAAAAGATTAATCGGTTTTTCTCATTCTTGAATAACTTGATTCTATATTATATGAAGCTACCTACTGATATGAAAACATGTACTAAATTTACTTAGCTACAGCCACCAACTTCTTAATAAGTTAAGGAAGTTGGCCATAATGATTAGATTTTCTAAAACTAATATTTCACTAACATAACACATCCACTTGGAACTTCCAATTGATGGTTATCAACATTAGTTTTTAAAAATCTGTGTCAAAAACAAAAGATCTTTAAATAATATGTATTAGAGTACAGTTTCAATTTTAAATAATATAACCTTAAAATGACTTAAGTAATTAGACATGGTGTCTCTTATGGGTTGAATGCTGGAAGTTTGTAACTCTGCATGGCAGTTTGAGCAGAACCTTTTATTTGCCTGCCAATTCTGTGGCAAGCCAAATTAAAACAACAACCGTTTGAGGTTCATTTTAATTGATCTTAATATTATTAACTGCAGTGCCCTTAGTATGTGTTTGCAAATCTCGAAAGCGATGAAAGATTCGAACCACCGAGTAGTAAACCTATTGAGAGCTAATAGCCACATTTTCGCTTTGAAACACATCTCACCACTTTCAGGCGGGGGACGAGGTAATAATAGCATTTCTCATTGGCTGACTCAAGGTCAACTTTACACTGTTAAAAGTACAAAGTATATGTTACCGCGGCACTTGGGCTGCCCGCTGCGCGACAAAAATGTATCGATAAAAATTACCAGTAGGTACCTATTGGAAAATCAATACAAATAATTGTATTCAAACAGCAATATACAACCATATGTATGATTATGCATAATTATCTGATACTTATATATTTTTTTTTAATTGCCCAAGTTCTATACTAAAGAACTTAAGTTTTCAACAACAACTTTTAATCAAATAAATAAGAAACCTGTTCTTCTACTTCAGAATTGTTCGGAATTTAATGAAATATAAGTTTTTACTCAATAAATTAATTTATTGGCATTCAAGTGGTCTAAGGCTATCGATATAATTTATCGATAGTTGCACGGGCTACACTGGGCTATGCGTGGAAGAGACGGAGATATGTAGAACTACATGTGAAAGACAAAGAAATACTGAAAGACATCAACGGGTTCCTTTTCATTTTTGTAAATATTTTTATTTCTTTGCGTATTGATGATTTTTATTTATTATTACAAAACTACACTTACTTATGAAATGTTATCCCATCCTTTACATAGCTGGAGGTATTTCTTCTCTTTCCACGCCATTTAATGCTACAGAGAGGCCTAATTTTCGTTTTATACTAGATCAATTCCCGAGCACTGAATTCGAATACGGACTGAGGGCGACTATAGGCACAAAACGTAGCGTTAGCAGTCATACTGCTAACGTTTGGCTGGTGAGGGGGCACGCTATGCTCAGTCAATTGGTTGTATGGTCTGTGATTCGAACGATGAGCATTGTGATACTAAAAACAGAATGGACTTAAATACTTAGTTTTAGGGCTCAGTTTCGTCTTACCAACGACAAGGCATTTTAGGTCCGTTTTAGTCTGATAGTCGATGTAAATCGATGTAATCTCTTGCTAAGGACACTGTTTATACAAATGTCTACATTATTATCTGTAGAAATCATGTAGGTTTTTCCAGATTTTTTAGCCCGTAGAATCATGGTTTAACGGACGCGCCTTGTAATTTGAAAGAGTATACGCCCTACGCAGTGCGGTGCCGGCGCGGGCGCAACGTTTGCATCGTCCCCCGCATCTATAAGCTTATGACCCGTTTACATACATACGTCCGTCACTGACGATTCGTTATCGAAATACGAATAGATGAATCGATGAGACGATCACGTTTCTCTGAATCGTGATTTAAGAAATTATTCGTCAAAACGTAAGCCTATGTGTTATTCCAGACTATAATCTATCTCTGTGTCAAATTTCATCCAGTTCCGTTCTGCCTTTCGGGCGTGATTGAGCAACAAACATCCATCCATACACCCATCCATCCAAACTTTCGCATTTATAATATTTATTTGATTGATTGATTTGATTATTTCATAGACTATTTGTCATGCTCATAAATAACGCACAAGACGAGTGGCAAGAAATCGACATTTGACGATTCGTTTTTCTCGGACGTTTTCACAAGTTTTACCTCGAATTCGTGAGAGTGTGAATATGGTTGTGAGTTTAACGGCATCACAGAATTGGGGAATCCGTTAATTTCTTTTGTGAATAGCCTCTTTAAAAAGTAAAAGCGTATAAAATTACGGCTCCTTCACACCTGACGGACGTACGTTTTCTGAATCATTTGGATGATGAATTCGATTCATTGAGCACTACGTGCAAGCAAATTCGAGCAATCGTGAAAATTACAAAAAAGAGCTTACTTAATTACGAATCGTCAGTGACGAATTTAGTATGTGTACAACCTGTTAGAATTTAAAAAATTAAAGATTCATCAATGTTTGAACGGGCCACGAGTTAATTAATACATTACTTATTTCAACTTTCGTAGCGCAAGCAAGCAGCCATGAAAGCATAGACTGCTGGAGCATACATTTAGGAATTGATCGTTCTCCAACCATTTCCGAACCTGTAGCGAATTGCCATGCAAAGATAATCCTATTGATGTTATTAGTGTCTGACCGAATTTCGATAGAGAATTTTAGTGTGCAGCTTTGACGAAATTTGGTTTCGGCCGAGTTAGTTTCAAATTTCAATGTCAAATATTTTTTTAAACCAAAGTTTTCTCGGTTGATGCTATCATAGTTCAATAGAATGTGCAATGCCACTATGAATTTAATACAAATATTTTGTTCGAAATTTCGGTTCCAGCGGTAGAAAATTTTTAATATCGGTCAGACACTAGATGTACTTGTTCAGTCAATGTTAACTGAACCAGTTTAATTTGTACATAGAAGCTATGTGCAACAATTTTAAAATGTATACATAAAATAATGAATTGTTGTTTTGTTACGGCATCTTGTTGATATGTAAATAGATCACGCGTGGTCGTGGACATGCTTCGTAGTCTCGGTCGTTGAAGGGTCGATGTGGCATCTATTTTAACCATTTCTAATCTTAATTACGTTAAGGGATACGAGAGGTCGGTCGTATTTATTTATACTGTGCACGACTATTTTTCACTATCACATTTGTTCGTTTTTTCAACGCTCACCAGAGGTCACTATATTTTCACTAAAGTACGTTAGACGTTCTCACGAGTTCGACACTCGTTTAACGACACCAAAACATTGTACGTAATCGAACTGGTTAAAAATCAGTTGGATATAATATGTTTTTTGACCCGAACGTAGGATGCATAGTTAAGTACGTTGTACGATAGCTCCCTTCTTTCTCCGTGTTAGGTTAGAAATTTATTAACGGTTAGTATGTGAAAATATGTCCATAGCTTTAAATGTGTCGCACCCGTTGTATCAACGGGTCCCTGACGGGGTGACAGTGAGCTAACCAAATATAACACTAGTTAGAGGTAGTATATCATTAACAGTTAAGGTCATATAAGTGCCTCGGACTCATGGGGTGGTATGTATCATTTGCGAATCGTTTCGGGACGGCACCGGCTGGCTTCCCCCACACCACACTGGTATGACACCCTCATCACACTCATAGCGTCTGCTTCTCTCCTTCACGTGCTCCCAGTTGCTTTGACGCAACGTCCGCTTGTTCTCCCATGACAATTGTACACGCAATGGTTTCGGGTATACGTCTTTGGAAAGGGTTTTGAATTCATAATGTGTATGTAAAAGCGTTTATGAATAGATGTATGTCTTCCTATGTAAGTACACCTACAGATCAGGATTAGTGTTATATTGGAATATGGTATCTGGAATATGTGAACGGCTTAGGTATACCAGCGTCACCTGATCCGGGCCACGTCTATGTAACTTAGCGTAACGATAGTGGGCTTCAATCGGACCTGTCGACATTCTAGTAAATAATAGCCAGTAAAATAGGATAAATGGAATAATTGGTAGCGAATGTCTTTTTATATGGATTGAATGGTAGCGAGAATAAATTTAGAGAGTACTCCGTTATATTAATCGGTACATATAATTTTAAATATCATTCCATTAAAGTACAGATTCGTAACATTCCAGGTGTGGAACGACACTGGGCTCCTCATCACAGTGCTTCAAAGTGTTCTATTAGCATTTTTACACAGTAACGTGCCATCGAAATTGCCTATACTGCACAATTAGACTCGAATCTAGTTAGGAGTTAAAATTATAAAAAAATAGACTACAGAAGTTAAGGTCACTTTAGAGGTGCTGGCTGTGGGACAGTTGTTTATTGAGTGCGGTAGGAGTCTCGGAACAAACGAACACACCAGGTGCTTTGCAGGACTATTACAATATTTAAAATGGCGCTGGCGCCAAAAACCTGCATAGCAGGATGTATTTCTAAACTATCTGTATTCTTTATAGTGGGATTGGACGACTCGATTTCAAAAGGTTAAACAATAAATGCTATCTGCCTGAAGTGCATCAGGGCCGTACTGAAAAGCTTTACAATACCCATTGTCCGATGCGACTTCAGCGGTTGCAGCGTATAGGCTGAGTGAGAGGTGTTATCATATCGCTAAACGGTTAAACGGTTAACGGCTGTAAACGGTAGTAAAAAAAACTATGTTTATTTTTCACAGGAGTAAAGATCGTTTACTAGCGTTAACCGTTAACCGTTACTAACCGTAAGCAATGGTTTTTTTCACTCGCTAGTGCACAGGAGTAGGTACAGATTGTTTACTAATATTTTCAACCATTAGCCGTTAACCGTTTAACCAGTTAGCGATATGATAACACCTCATTAGGCTCGTATTAGTGCTTAGGGAACATACGCACAAGCGCCGCGGCCAGCGCCGCACTTACGTTTTGATACCGCAATGTACAGTGTAGATGTCACGGACATGCGAAGTTTTGTCTCATGGACAACATAGGATTACTCTACTTAGAGCTTATTGACGGTTTATAAAAAGGACTTGATTGGCGCTATTCGATCATAAAGTGGGTCATTTTTCGGGTCCCATTGCGAGCAATAAAGCTATACATTTGTAAGTTTCTGCGACATTGACAGACGAGAATACCTATTTACTAGCTGTTTTGATGAAAAATGAGCATTGACGTATTTTCATTTGGGTAAGCAATGCTTTTATGCCTCTATGGACTGCACGCCACTGAATACAGTACTACTTACTACTTTTATAAGTTACGCCGATGTACCTACGCAGAAATCTTATTTTTGAATGGCGCGAAAATATCTCAGCCAATCAAAGCGCGCGTCCGTCCGCTATTGGCCCACCCGCCATGTTCGGAGATCACGAGTCTCTATTGCTCTTGTGTTTAAAATTTTAACGTCTATCAATAAGGTCTGTATTTCATTGGTGTTCACATTCAGTTTTAGTCGGCGTTAGGTTGCTTTTCTGCGCAAACGAATTTTAATTTTTGCCGATGCTACTTATAATGAAAGTGATAGTACTGTACACATTTTCACAATAATTTACATACTTGCCTTGATTACCGCTCCAACAATAAGACATGAAGATTTTCAGATCTGCGGCGTTGGTAAAGGACAATGGATGGTAGATAGCTATGCCTAAATAATACAACAGATCACAGATGGCATCAGTGAAAAAGTCATCATGGAAAAAAGCTCGCATGGTATTTTAATATGCCCAGTTAAAGCTTGGTTTAAAAAATTATTCCAACGTTTTGGCCCCTTTATGATTCAATAGCGCAAATGTGTTCCATCTATAATTATTATTATCATCCTTCAGTACACGATTTCTTTTTCTACGCATTCGATGAACAAATAGTAAAGCACTTCATACAGTTTTTGATTACATTTTGCTACTTTTTGCACTTTCTTTTACAATCGCTTTAATAATAATAATTATGTACATTAAGTATATGCTTTATCTTGGATAGTATTTGGGTGTCGGTTTTAGGGAGGAGTTTAATAAGTGCTTTTTACAATATTGATCGTTAATTTGTAAATATTTTTTGCTATTATATAGTGTACATGTATATTTATTCGTGTACATAAATAAAAGTTCGTAATAATTATGTAAAAAATGTTCAAGTGCTATTTGTGTATGAGTGTTAGGTATGCCACTGCCATTGGAGATTTGCCTCTTTATAATGTTACGTGAATAAATAAATTAGGTCGAAAACATACTTAAAACTCGCCACCCGATCCGACCGCCACATCTTGTTAAGTCACATGAAATTTTTCTATGACCAGAAACACAATAAACATGAGGCATCACGTCGTATCAGGTGGAGTTTGTGTGTTCAAAGTCCGTTCTCGGCCTTAAAAGTCCTCGACTAATTTTATGGTTTGAGTATCCTGAGTTTGTTGTTTGCTATCAATAATAAATTCTGTGAATGTAGACGACTGGTTTCGTTGAAATTTCCCTTATTTTGGACAAATGTTTCAATCATTCTGGGGCAATTAAGTTTCCCCCTTTTTAAGTGTAAACCCAGGCTGTTTAATTACAACGAAAAAATTAGTTTTACCTTAGGTTTGGTCATTGCTTCTAGATATTGTCCAAATATTAAGATTTCGATCTATGTACAGAACCTGATCATGGTACAGAATTTTAGTAAGATTTTAAAAAGTGGTTGTAAAGGTGCGTCCAAACCGCGGTTACTTTTTGTAGAGCTATGTTTCCACGTGTCAGTAAGTATTGGTTGTGTTTGGATTGCTAAAGCTCCATAAAAAGTATAAAAATTTACCTACTGCAAAACGGTGTTCCACAAAAAGTTACAGCAGTGTGGGTTTACCATTTGGTGATTTAAATCCTGTTGTATCCTTCCGTTCATTGAAACTCAATTTTATGGTCATTTAAATTTGATTTCGAATGTAAAAAGTATTGGTATGTAAACGTTCTATGGCCTGTGAGTAAGATTTAGTTTTGAGGGACGCAATTTAGAATTTAATTTAGCTTAGTGACTCGGACAAATTACTTACCTACCAAATAATAAAAAAAACAAAACACAAATAGCCAAATTAACATTAAGTCAAGGTAGAAACATACTTGAGACATACGACTCCGGACTCGTGTTAAAATAAATCTTAGTCTTTACTACATGATTCACTGGACACTGGAAAGAACACGCCGCGTCTCGTTTCAAAAGTATGTTTCCGCCTTAATGAACGCATTTATTTGTTCTCTGTTTGAGTGTTTTCAATATTATGAATAAACATATTGATTAATTAATAAAAAATTAAATTCACTATAAGGGCACGAGTTTTTAATCTTAATTATTTATCAGCATAAGGTAATTAATTGGTTAATTATACTGCACATAGAAAAGTGAGGTTGTAATCAGGATTTATTAGAAATTTAACCAATATATAAAAAGATGGCAGACAAATAATTTGTGTGTATATTATTTAAGATCAATGTTTATGGTATGAATACAGTTGTACAGATCACAAAACTCAAGTCTCTGGGCCATACACACGGTTGGTTTTATGAGCTCACATGTGACTGAGGAATGTCACGATAATTTAATTGTATAAACTTGTACAATATAAATATTATAGATCCACAATTATGAAAAAGATTAAATATTTGCAAAAGTTAATTTATTGCATTTTTATTTCACTTTCATCTGGTCTCAGTCAAGTTAAAGTTATCTACAGGATGGTGTTGACAAGATGGCATTGAATAAAAACACATCTATTACTTGTACAAATAATGTGAAAATACATAATATTAATCTTGGTAAAAATCCTCGAAGATTGACATCTTAAACTGCATCATCACTTACCATCAGATAAGATCGCAGTCAAGGGCTAACTTGTAGTGGATTAAAAAAAAAACTATTAAACTAATAGGTACACATAATTATGTGTGTAGGGCACTTTTGCTTGCACATTAAAAATAATTGATCAGTTGCGATAAACGCATTTACATTAATTAAGGTCTGATTGTCGTCGTTATCCCGCATATTTGCTTACAATTAAGTATTGTCTACGTTATTTGGTACATTATAACTACAGCATTGTTTGTCCACTCTTAATTGGTAGCCGCGACGTGGGGACCGGGGCCTCTATCTGTAATGTGAAAAATCACAATTATAATTATTTTCTTTTAAAGAAATGCATTACATAGGTACAATAAATATCAAATCAAAGGTTTTTTTATTCAAATAAACTTTTACAAGTACTTTTGAATCGTCAAGTGAATCTACCACTGGTTCGGAATGCCATTCCTACGCTGTCCTTAGCATTGCTGGAGCGATCAAATCCATGCTCCTCTATCATTGACATAATCTTCAACAGTATAATAAGCTTTTTTTAGGAGCAAACTTTTAATGGATTCCTTAAATTTGTGTATAGGCAAGTTTAAAATAGGTTGTGGAATTTTGTTATAGAAAAGAATGCTCATTCCCACGAATGACCTTCTGACTTTTTTGATGTTTCCCACAGTGATCGCCGATGTATTACTGACATGTCTTTCCTGCATAAACTCGTGAACGGTACAGTAGACGCTCCTGATCTACTACAAACTCTAACCTTCACTGTTCCAAAGAAGTCAAGAAGATCAGCTTGTAGGAAAACATTTCGGGTTAATTTAGGTAAAACAAACTTGGGTAGAAATACTGCAATAAACCGTCTCACTTATGTTTACAACGAGCTTGCCAGTGTACATGATGACGTCGATATTTTTTGTCAGGGTCCAAATACTTTAAAAAAAGTTATAGCGTCAGCGCCAGCGGTCTCTGCTTTGAGGGACAGATCGGCCAGCTTTTAGTTTGTTTTTTAGTCAGTAAGTTTTTTGGTTGTACTTGCAAAATTAGTAGATTAATTTATTTATCATAGTAGTAATAGTAGGTACATTGTTCCTTTGGTTTATACTCTTTTTATCATGTAAGTAGTTAAGTACTTGTGATCGGCTGTTTCTTTTTATAATATTTTATTATTCAATAGCTGTGTATTGTGTGTATATACCTAAGTGGCGTGCCACACTGTTATACACCTTATGTACTATTTTTTAATTTAAGCTTTGTGTACTCGCCGTTGGTATACCGAAATGCAATAAATAAATAAAAAAGTGGGCATTGTTTATTGTGTTCAGTGCTAGAGCTCTTATTTTTCAAAAAATAAAAGGGCAAATATTATTGCACACTCACTCAAATGCAAGCCTAAGGGCGGTTTCAGATTAGCGTATTTTTTTGCGTGTATAAGCTCGTATTGGCTTACACGCGCGCCACATTTTGCGCTTAAAAACCGAAAGCAGGTAACACGCTTAGGTATTCCGGCGTGTTCGTCCGACCCCTGGGTCAACTCAATAGTACTTATATATGAACGCGTAAACGCTCGTAAGAGTTGCGCGTGTGACAAAGGATGCGCCTTCACTCGCTTCCAAAAACAGGCTATAGTTACGCGCCGAAAAAACGTTAATCTGTGACCGCCCTAAGGTTGTTTCACGGACTCTATATTAGGTATAAATTCGAAAGTTTGGATGGATGTTACTTACTCAACCACGCCAGAACGGCTAAACGGATCTGGATGAAATTTGGCACAGAGATAGATTATACCTAGTCTGTAATAACACATAGGCTACTTTTTATCCCGGAAAATTAAAGAGCTTCCGCGGATATGTACCAATCCTCGCGGGCAACAGCTTGTATTTAATTATTCAATGTTAAATCAACCTTCTCTTCTTGGATGAACTTCACGGAGACTAGTCTTGGCTTTGTCCAGTGCCTCGCCGAGACCAGTTTTGATCTGCCCGAACTCCTGAGTGACAAGCGACAGTCGTCCGAGCAAGTAGTTCAAATTGTCGTCCACTTCCAGCATGCGTGCCGTCATGCTGCCCACCTGGGAATACGTACAGTAGTTACGATCAATTAATTATTAATTCGCATTAATAATTACTTGCATTTCGACCTCCGTGGCGCAGTCGTGTAGCGCTGTTGTCTTAACGTGCGGAGGTCCTGGGTTCGATCCCCGGCAGGGTCAATTTGGGAATTTATAATTTCTGAATTATCCCTGGTCTGGCCTGGTGGGAGGCTTCGGCCGTGGCTATTTACCAACCTACCGGCAAAGACGTGCCGCCAAGCGATTTAGCGTTCCGGTACGATGCCGTGTAGAAACCGAATAGGGGTAAAACTGCCATGCCCCTAACAGGTTAGCCCGCTACCATCTTAGACTGCATCGTCACTTACCATCAGGTGAGATTTCAGTCAAGAGCTAACTTGTAGTGGATAAAAAATAAAAATAAAAACCGGCCAAGTGCGAGTCGGACTCGCGCACCGAGGGTTCCGTACAAACCTGTAGGTATATTAAAAGTAAAAGTTATGGTATTTTTATTCCACTTATCTATTTTAATTTCAATACCTCTACGCGTTATTGCGGAAAGGGGTAGTAACTAGTAAGTTTAAAATTATTAAATATTTTTTTATTATATGATGTAGGTAACTAAAAATTTATGCTTTTCGCAATTTTTCTTTATATATGTTACAAGACGTGCTTCGTACCAAATTTCAAGATTCTGAGTTCACGGGAAGTACCCTGTAGGTTTTGATTCCCTTGCGAGTGTCGAAAATTTGCATAAAAATATTTTTATTATATGATGTAACTAAAAATTCATGCTTTTCGCAATTCTTCCTATATCTGTGCTATAAGACGTAGCTTCGTACCAAGTTTTTAAGATTCTGAGTTCACGGGAAGTACCCTGTAGGTTTTGATTCCCTTGCGAGTACATGAAAATTCGAAAATTTGCAGCATAAACGGCTGTATCTTTTGATTGCGTTGGCTTTGAAGTTTGATTTTTTCACAGCTCCAAGGGACACTAGACCTGAGTATTTGATATGAATTTCAGCTTGATACCTCCATGCGTTCCTGAGAAAAAGGGTCTTGACACACAGACGGACGGACAACGAAGTGATCCTATAAGGGTTCCGTTTTTTCCTTTTGAGGTACGGAACCCTAAAAATAAAAATCACTAGATCTGAGAGTGGGCTAGTTGTGACAACGCATATCAATCGATTGCGACTGTTTTCTAAGCAACTCCTTTCGTTACGTAGTTCTGTTACTGGAGGTAGTAGTAGGTAAGGTAAGAAACAAATATTTCATGAAGCCTTGTCTCTACTCTCTATGTTACAAGATTTTCAAATTAAGCCCACTTATAAATGTTCTTCTTTTTACTAGCTAATTATTCATTAGACAAAAGTACATTTTCAAATTAATTTTTGCCTCACTAGCCCATTCCTAAAACTTCCCTATATCCCTAAGTAACTCTTATTAGCTTAGCATAAAGCCCTATTTACAAAATACAGTCAATAGTTTTAACTTACGTTCTTCTTCATGTTGTCTAATGTCGTAGTGCTGCCATTAACGTATCGCGCCGTTTGCTCCTGCGGTGGAGATACAATCAGCTGTTAGTTAATTGTTATGTAAAGTAATACAATGGAAATGTGTGACATAGTAGTTTATACAAGTTAAAAAAAAACTTTTCTTTCTAATGAAATTAATGAGCTTTCTATTGAAATGAACGAAATTAAAAGCTTTCTTTTTGATGGACTGATAGGTACTTATATTTAAAAGCCTCGTATTCACTACAAGACTAATATACTGCAAACATGCCGTTAGTAATGCAGGGCGATGTCGACTGACGTCGCCACACATCTTGTCTCGCGGCCTATTGTTGCCTGTTGTCAGACTTTACGTGGGATATTGGGCGAAGTCGAGCGACGTCGCCCGATTTCTCTAGCGACCCGTGTCACCCGCAACATGGCACGCATACGCGAACACTATAATAGGCATGATGACAGTAACCAAGAATCAATGAAATTATGAATTTCTCTAATGAAATAGGATTCATGGATTATAAAAAACGTATTTATTTTTCTATTTCGAGTGAGATTGCTATTTATTTTGATAAAATAAAACTATAAAATACAGCAATCCGTCATGTTGCATAAAACACAAAGAAGCGAATGACGTCACAATTGTTTGTTTTCGAGCTTTGAAAATCACACTATTGCTTACTGCACACTGCACAGAGTACATTGGTAATAACAATAGTGACGTCACAACGACGCCATGACACCGCCGTTTTGGCGTGAATTTTAAAATTTAAATTTCAAATGCTAATTTTATCTACCGAACTTTATTTTTCTGCTGAAATAAGATATTTTTTCGAAATAGTAGATACTTCCGAACATAATCTGACCATTTTTCAAAATCAGTCATCATGCCTATTATTATACTCCGAAATTCCCAAAGTACTTTCTTCCCTTTATAGGCTAATGGTTGGATGGATCGACAGTTAGGTAGGTAAGTTTGTCAGAGCGTAGGTACTCACAGTGAGGCCGTCGAGCGCGGCGCGGCTGGCGGTGAGCTGCTGATACACGATGCCGATCTGGCGCCACACTTGTGACATCTCCGACTCGATCTTCGCGGTGAGGTTGCTTAGCGCGTACGTCTGGTTTGTAACTATCTTTGTTTCGAGGTTGTTCAATCTGGGGACATGAGGGAAAATAATTATTTAATTCCGGTTGATTCAAACCATTGGTTATCGTTATAACTTAAGAACTTTAACGTCATGGTAAAAATGGTGAATTAACAGTTTCTTTGACTAACGTTCGTTAGCGCCATATTTAAAGGTTACGTGCCCGTCAAAATGTATTGATGCAACCCAGCCTAAGGCTATTGATTACGTACCTAAGGGATTTTTTTTTTTTTATAATCTTTATTTTGTGACGGGGCTTTATCACTTCGTGATTATGTCGCCCCCGTAAAAAACACTTTTAATACAGAGTTAAACTAAAAAACTATATATAAACTAAAACTATAAATAATAACTTCTTCTTAATAATATAGCTAAACTAGACTATTATATTATAGAATATAGAATCAAATATTATAATATACAATCACAAGACTTCAAATAATAATGTGCACAGCACCCTTGCCTGCTCCGATAAAGGGGAAGCCAAGATGCTGTTACACAACCCTACGTCCAAATGTTGAGGAAGTACATATCGACGCTGAGCGGCGTTCCGCTCATACTCCATTAGTATGTGTGTAATGTCGTCAATAACTCCACAAACTGTACAGTTCGGGGAGTCAGATATACCTATTAAATGTGTAAATTTGTTTGATGGAATGTGACCGGACCGCAATCGCAGTAACGCGACCACATACCTTCTCCCAATTTTATTAAACCATGGATGTCGAAGAGGCTCACTCTGCAGGGTCTTGTACCATATACCTTTTGTAAGTGATCGTTCATCAAAATATTCGTGCCACCTTTGTTTGCATATTGACTTGACTTTCCCAAGGAGGTCAGACGGTAAAGGTAAACAAACGTAGGGTGTACCGTCAAGGGTCGCTTGTCGGGCAGCAGAGTCAGCCTCTTCGTTACCCACTATCCCTATATGTGAAGGAATCCATTGCAGGACAACATTTTTGTTACATTCACGAAGTCTGCAGATAGTGTCTATAACACTAATGGCTACCGGGATGCCTCGACAACTCGAGGGAATCTGAGCCAAATGTTGGATGCTGCTTTTTGAGTCCGTAAATATGACGAAATTTTCATGATTTAGACACGTTATGTACGAAAGTGCCTCTGCAATAGCTATAAGTTCACAATTCATGATAGACACTTCAGCGTCGATTTTAAATTTGGTAGCAACATTAATCTGCGGATCATAAAAAGCAGCTCCTAAACATGTTTTATCTTTAGACCCGTCCGTGTACAATCTGTAGTGTGACCCATATTTATTATGCATGAATTCTACACATTTCCTTCTAAGGTCCATGACGTCAATTTGCCTTTTAGCTCCATCTATCCCAGTAATTTTAGTACATGTCACTTCTGATAAATCAACATTACTAGGCCACGTACCCAGAGTAAATATATCAGGAATGGAGTTGGAATACATTTGTGTGTCCTTAAAGATTCTATGCATGTCAACTAACAATGGATTTTTTTTATTTCTCCAGTAATATCCCTGGCTTAGGTCAGAAAGTTCTTCTAAAATATCTTTGGTTATATTATTGTTTGTAATGCTGAATCTCAAATAGGACTTCCCTGCAAGAAATTGCCTGCGAACTGTAAGCGGATGAATGCATAGCTCACTTTTCATTACGTGAATGGGAGTGCTTTTTATGAATGATCCTACAATCCTCATTGCTTGGTTCTGTACGCGGTCTAGTTTAAGTAGATTACTATTAGCACTAGTATGATACAAGAAACTACCGTAATCAATTCTGCTTCTAAAAATAGCTATATATAGTCTGCGAAGGTGCTTAGGATGAACACCCCATTTAGATCCTGCAAGAATTTTAAGGATATTTAAATATCTACTGATTTTATCCCGAGTTTCATTTATATGCTTGGTCCATTTTAGAGAACTGTCCAACCACATGCCAAGATATTTTACACAGTTGATTTGTTCAATAATATTATTGTTAATATTCAAATTAATTCTACTTCTAACCCTACCCCTGCTAAACACACAAACTTATGTTTTTCTCTCAGAAATTCTTAAACCAAGCTCTGCAATGATATTTTGAAAGGAATCTAAAGCATTTTGTAAATTTAAGACAGATTCTGTAAGTTGTTCTTGGCAAGTATAGAGAATAAAATCATCAGCGTACTGAGAGACAAACAATTGGTTGACATCTTGACAAATTTTTATAGTAGCCGCATTAAATAAAAGAGGAGATAGAGGATCCCCCTGGGCAATACCTATACCAGTGGACCTGCTCAATGTTTTATTATCGCTTGTTAATATTGACAAATTTCTCTGATGTAGATACTGCCAAAGATAGTTACACAAAAGAGATCCTACTCCCAGATTGTCCAGAATAGATAGGAGTGCAGAAACATCTATATTATTGTACGCACTCTCAATATCTATAAAGCAAGCAAGTGTTGGCAAACCCTTAGAAAAACCAATCTGAATTCTGGAGACCAATCTGGAAAGTGCATCGTAACACGACTTAAATCTTCTGAAACCTGTAGTATTTTGTGAAAGATATTGGTTTTTCTCCAAAAACCATTCTAGCCTGCGGGTTATAATCAAGTGAAGTATTTTACACGGACACGATATCAATGCAATTGGTCTAACACTACAGTTCGAATTATCATTGCGTCCCGGTTTCGGTACAGGCACAATTCGCACGTTCCTCCATTGGTTTGGTATGATACCGGAAGTTAAAAATAAATTATACAAAGCGGTGAGTATTTTTTTACCAGCAACTGGGAGATGTTTGATCATAGAATATGATATATTGTCTTGTCCTGGGGCAGTATCTTTATTTTTAATAGAATTGATAACTTCCTGTACCGAAATGGGGCTGCATAGATGCGTATTAGCAGAGGTAAAATATGGGGCCGATGGGACAACATAATCTGGCGCCAGATCTAGTAACACAGACTCAGCTCTATTATAATCTATAGATGATCTACCTAATCTGCGTCCTTTGACCCAGTTCATTTGCTTCCACATATCACCTGATGTCGTAACACTGTCAATATTGTTACATAATTGTTGAAATGATTTACAGCTGCCTCTGCGTATATCTCTCTGTGCAATACTGATCTTTCTTTGTAAATCATCGAGATTTTGCGGTGTAGGGTTTCGCCTAAAAGTGGCCAAAGCGAGTCTTCGCTGTGCGACTGCATGCGACAGATTTGGTTCCCAATATGGTCTGGGTTTGAATTTTTGCTGACGCAGGGGGTTCTCACAAATTTTAATCATTGGTATAAACTCATCAGCTGCTCTATTTACAATGTCTATAAATTTATCATATGCAATTTGTGGATCTGTGGGAAGTGAATAATTCAAAAGTTCTGTTTCTATTTTACTTGTATATGATGCCCAATCCGCCTTCTTGTAATTCCTTCGTTTACTAAAATTCCTTAAACATTCTATTTCAGCACTTATTTTGATTATCATGTGATCGCTGCCTAAATTTTCGTTAGTTACTTCCCATTTGAATTTTAAAGCCAAATCCGTCGATATAACAGAGATATCGGGGGAGGTCTTCTGCACCACTCCATCAACCAATTTTATTCGCGTATCTGTTCCGTCATTAAGCGTAAAATAGTTATTGTCTAGAATAGAGTCAAAAATTTGATTTCCTCTTGTGTCTACTTTGGATGACCAATTGGTGTGGTGACCGTTGAAATCCCCTGCTACAAGTGTTTTTGTGTGTAATAACGAAAAGATTTCATCCCAATCAGTTTTTGATGTTATTGCTGATGATGGACAATAAATTGAAATTATGTTTTCTATGTCAGCGCAATTCAGGAGTTTAACGTGAATAGCTTGTATTTGTGTATTGGTTATATTCAAATTGGACGATATGGCTTTAATTGATTTATGAGTTAGTATAGCCGTTCCTCCATAACCATCATCGCGATCTGCCCTAAAAATGTTATAGCCACTAATTCTAAAGGGACTTTCAGGATCAAGCCACGTTTCACTCAGTATAGCTATGTGATTTTTTTCTTGGTTTAATAAGAGTTCAAACTCCCTTTTTTTCGGTCGTAAGCTTTGGCAGTTCCATTGAGCTATATTAATTTTTATGTTCTCGTATCTGTTACCCATTCTCTGATGTACGTGAGGAAAGGCAGTTGAATTAGATAGTTCAACACAAATTGTTTGATCGCGTCATAAATTATCTTTGCACATGTTTTTATTTTATCTTCTACCGTTAACTCACTATCAAATATCTTATCCTTCAATTGTTTCAATATTTTCCTCCAATTAATTTTATTTGTTTCAGATTTGTTATTGTCTTCTTCAGTATTTTGATGCTCTTCTTCACTCTCAAAGATATTATCTTCATCATCTCTCGATTTATGTTTTTCTTTCTGTTTCTTTCGTTTTGTGCTACTTTTTTCTCGTTTATTCTTTGATTTTTCCTTGTTCTTTGTCGTTTCCTTCGTTACATCCGCGTAAGTCTTACCAGTAGGCATAGAAGACGTATTTGCGTCAGTACTCATATACTCATTCGTGAACTCTGCCTCTGCCCTATCTTCGCTAGAGTCTTCTGAGTCAGTTAGCTGAAATGTATCTTCCGGTGGTACGTAAATAGTTAGTGCCCTTTTGTATGAACAATTAAATTCTGCCATTAGTTCCCGAATGCGTTTTTCTTTTATATACATAGGACAGTTACGTGATAGTGCCATATGTTTAAAATGGCAATTATTGCATTTGAATGCTGTGGTAGCGCAATTATCGTGATGTCCACTACATTTAGGGCAGATCACTTTGTTTGAAGGACAGAATTTATTTTTGTGACCAAATCTCCAACATCGTGAACACTGAGTAACCGGGAACTCGTAAGGGCTTACGGAACAAACTGTATCAAAAATATATACCTTGGATGGCAATGTTGATCCCTTAAAACAAATCTTTATGACTTCTGAGGGTTCCCACTGACCATTTTTGTTATTTCTTCGTTTTAGTCTTTTAACTCCTATTATATGTAGGTCACACTTTAAGTTTTCCAGTATTTCTTCTTCTGTCGAGTCTAAATCAATGTTTTTAATTACTCCATACGTCTCATTAATGTCAAAAGTTCTCAGGCATTTGAATCCATTTTCCTTGAAAAATTTTGATTTCATTAACTTGTCCGCACTACTATCGTTGCTGAATTGGATAACCACCTTATATGCGTTAATATATTTAACCTTCGTGATATCTCGAATATTTTCGTCTCTTAATATTTTTGATAACTTAAACTGTTTGGGTATCATTTTGGCTGATATACTTGTGATATTCACCTCAATTTTATGTTCCGGTATCCTAATCGATTCATCTCCTTCGTATGCCCGAGCAACTCGCTTGCCTCGTCTATTTACCCTCGTCCATACTTCCTCTTGATCTACGGGTCTATTTCTTTTATGCGGTCTTGAATTATTATCCTGAGGCATATTCATGTAATTTACTTCCTGTGTGGTAACCCCGGTTGTTTCCATCTCCGCGTTATTACTTGTCACTTGCCCACAATAGTACGTTCTCGCATAGTACTCATCTACACAATTCGCGGTCTCCGCTTCGATTCTCGACTCAGTAACTTGCTCAACACTATCCATTCGGAATTATTAACATACTGAAGCGATAACGCGTCGACAAGGTCACGCAAGAACACGTGAAACGGTTTGGGAGGGATCGAGCGGAACACGCGTACTGCAGTACCGAGCGCCCGCGCGCAACTGATGTACGTAAGGGATGTTAAGCACGTCTCCCTTTGGATATAGGTAACTATAGGATATTTATTCATCAGAAGAATCAGGCCCCTGGCTCCTGCGTTATTGGCCAACATTCCCTAACTCTCATAGTCCGATGGCATGAAATATCCGACACGAAAAGAGGGAAATCAAGCGCTAAAGAGACGGTTTTACGTGCTCTTCAAGGCACGGCGGCCACGCCAGAATATGTAATTGGTACCTACTTCAAATGATTGGCACATACCTTTCATTAATAGTGTTGTTCAGCAGACTGCTTTGGATCATGATCAGAGATATTTGCTGGACGCCGTACTCGAGGCGTTTCTTCGTCGCCATCACGCTGTCCGCTGTTTGCTGCATCACGTGCTCGTTCTTGGAGAAAGCTTGTACCTGCAAAAGTAATAAAATAATGTCCCCGATCGAATTTCGGCCACGGCGCCCTATCCCTAGAGCCTACTGCGCGGGAGATATTTTAGTGCAAAAGTGTGTGCGCATACACAGGTGCACTCTCTGTTCGTTTACTCTTATAGCCCGATGGGACGAAGAATCCGACACGACTGAAGACGGAGAGAGATCAGGCTAAAGCCCGACGGCTTTAAATGCCCTACGAGGCAAGGGGGTGAAACACCGCCAAATGAATTCATACGTGTATTCTGACGTGCAGGCTTTTATGGACTCAAACAGGTCGAATTATCCGTTTGCCAAACGATTACCGTTTCCTTACACAATCGGGGGGCTGAAGTCTATTAAAACCGGGTCATGGCTTCTCGCGGTAATCATGCTGGATCGGCTGAAATGAGGACATATTACACTGGCAGCACCAACCTCGCTTCTCAGACTCTCGTAGCTGGTCTGTATGTCGTTGTAAGCGCGCTCGCTCATGGTGTTGCCCTGCGTCAGACTCTGCTGTATGTCTTCATTGGTCGCCACCAGCCGGTCGCCCATCTCGCGCAACTTCAAGCTTATTTTGGTGACAGCTAAAAGTGAGGAGAGAAAATTTGATAATTTCACACTGAGGCATCGCTTATTTCTCGTAAACAAGTACTTATGTAGTAGGTACCTATTATGAACTTAGCATAGGAGCCATAAGTAAGGCCTTAAATAGCCATAAGTACCACAGAACCAGTAAATCGATAGTTATTTGATGAGATAAGACCAGACAAAAAATAATAATTTTGAAACACTTGAGTCTTTGAGTTTTCATTTAGATACCTAGCTGGAATCCATTTTAAATAAAAATGCTCTATATAGCAGTTATAGAAAGATAAAAAGTAAGTAAGTACCTGTCGCTGACAATAATTAATTACAGTATCTTGGTAATTGTGAAATTGTGCTATAATATACCTACTGTTCATTGGGTGTAAGGGTTTGGTATTTAAAGATGATTGTTACCAATATTGTGGTCAATTTTGTATAACACAACAATCTGTAAACTGAACTAAAATGACGCGGGGGATCTAATTTCAATTTAGAAAAGTCTTGGTCTAAATATCCTCCCTTGATTTCAGGGTAAATGGCATAAAATATCCAACACCTACCATTGTCCTGGTTTCCAGTGAGGTTGGCCTGTAGGTCGCGTAGGCCTTCCAACGTGTAATTGGAGCTCCGCTGCAGGTCTGCGAGCCGCGGTAGATCCTTCCACATGCTCTCCGCGTCCGACAGCAACTGCTGGATCTTGTTTATGCTCTTCTCTTGACGCTCCATTACTGTTTGACAAAACATTTAAGGTTCATAACTTAAGTGGTACCTATACCTAGTCCAAAACTGTAAAGCTGCCGAGTGCGAAAGCGCGACGCGTAAGTTGGTAAGTAGTCAAATGGTGAAAAGCGAACCTAATTCTGCTACACAAACTTTTTATCCACTTTAGGACTAAATAAGAGTAGGCTACCTGTACTGAAGTTCATAGTTCGGCTCAATTTTATCAGATTCGGTTTCGGTTAGTTTAGACAGACTGCCAAAAGCGAATTGGTAGCCATAATTAGAAAGTGATTTTTGGATAAAACAATTTTTATTTGAGATTTTCTGAGACCTGGCAAAACTTTTGTTTCGTCATATTCCAGAACTTACTTTTCATTGAATAAGTATACTCAACGACTAGTATACTTAAGTATTTGAATGTATTATGTGTACCTAGGCGCAGGTACAGGATGTGTTGACGGCCGTGAAGACGTAGCAGACTTCCAGACAGAATTTAAAAATCTAAAAATCAAATATAAGACCAAACCAATAGCTTTATTTGCTATTGTTTGTGTAAAAGCTCTAAACGACTGATTCTGAACTATCGAAAAGCGTTTGTAAATAATATCGCTACAGGTAGAGTAGGTAAGCAAGAAATCAAATTCAAAAAGTTTTTAAGTATTCATACTCAGAAGTGCATTTCACTCATTAAATCGTCTTCCAATCTTCCATCTAGTATTTTTAGATCGATTTGGCAGCCATTGCAACCATTATTGGCGAAACATCAATCAGTATAGGTAATAAATTATAATGATCGACTCCGAAATTACCTACTTACTCGATTAAAAAGGTTTTACATTGAATTTACACAAACCTACTGAAGTATGAACATCCATTAAACTTTTCAAGGCGTTGCTGTTCTATATTATTAGTTACGTAAAATTACCTATGTACCTAAGTATGTAAAATAAATAAGTACCTACCTATCTACCTACGTATTTCATCAGTTCAGCTACCCATTCGCTATATTAGGGAACAATACATGAACGTGAGCCCGCCAACCCGCATTGGAGCAGCGTGGTGGGTCTAAGCTCTAATCCCCGCTCTCGTATGAGAGTGGAGGCCTGTGCCCAACAGTGGGGCGTTAATAGGCTGTAGTGACATGAACGTGTATTTTCTATCTTTTCAGTTTTCGAGTACCTGCTCAAAATAAAATATGCTCATTAGAATCGGATTTTCCAAATTCTATGAATTTAGTAATTGTCATAGATACATATATAGTACACATAATATGTATTTTAATTAAAATAAACCGGGTTAGAATACACGATTACGAGGTACCTAAGTACCTAATTAACGAGATTGTATGTAACGGGATCTCTGACTATAATAGTTTTAAGTAGTTGGCTATAAACTTATACGGCACAATATATTCATTTGAATAGCCGCGTAAATTTAACCCGATATCATGACTTATCGCTTAAAGCTGATTAGAGTCATATAACTTATACGACACTTGGGTACTAAACCGTTAAACTTAACCAGTTTTTGCACGTTTTTCAAGTATTAGTTAGCTGGGAAAATGCAATTGCAGGGCTATATTAGTTTTTTTTCGTTTTTTCTTACTCCCAATGTTTAGCAAGCAAACTAGAAAATTCAAAATATTTATTTTAAAAAGCTGTAAAAGTTTGACAGGTGACAGTGAAACAGAGAGACGATACCCTTAATATTGCGGACGACCCGGATTTACGGTTGCAGCATAGTACCTATCTACGACTTTACTGTATGACGGTCAATAATACACCGTCTCGTGACACCTCGCAGGATTGCTCTGTCTAGATAAATTGACTGTTAAAAGGTATCTCACAGAGTTTGGGCTGTGCTTGTACCTACCTTCAGTCATCTTGCTATGCCACGCCTCGTCAGCCAGTGCGACTTCGCTTAGCGGCACGAAATCAGTCTGAACTTTAGTGGCGTTCCCGTTCAACTCGTTGAGCTTCATATCGTACTTGTTCAGCAGCTTCTCCGCCTCCGAGATGTGCCTCTCGAACGGATTCATCTCTATCGCTACGTCTAGGCACATGTTTCTTAAAGCATCCTGCAAATCATATAATCTAATATAGGTAGGTACGCGCAATATTGATGTTGACAAGTGTCAAATCTTAAACGCTTTATCTACAAGTCAGTTCAACCGATTACGGATTTATTTTGAGGTATAACTATGTTTGAGCCTAAGTAAACTATAGAAAGTACATGGCATATCGTATTGGTTTCTGAAATTTTTATTTTCTAATTTTGCTTCGCTATAATATAATGCTCATGTTTAATGTTTGTCACCAATTCGGACTGATATGATATGAAAAATTTAAAAGGGACGCTTTAATTAAGATTACCGGTTTAGTGAGTTAACCTTTACATAAGTGGGAACTTTACCTTGCTTAAGCTTTTCTTCAAAGCTTCGACTTCTTTCTTTATCGAATCCAATTTAGCGTCAGTGGCATCAAGCCGACTGCTCAGCGGGTCTGCGACAGGGTTCAGACTGTTGTCCAACTCTGCGGGTGGAGCAGGTTTGAGCTTCGTGGTTACGGTGGCTGTTAACGTCTGTAGAGACTTCTTTATCTCTTCCAGTGCTTCATTTGTTTTCTTCTGTGTTTCCTTTTCTCTTTCTTCCTTCTGTCACAGATTATATAGTTATAGATTAAATTGGTACTCGATATTTACCTCAAGATTTTATAAGTCTGTAGTAAAATCTGAGTTTAGGTATATTGACTCGCGAGGTTAAGGTAACTTCTGTACTCGAAATGTGGAACCAAATACATGCGAAAAAAAAGTTACCATCAGTTTAGCTCTTTGTTATTTGAACATTTTCCAAAGCTAAGATGAGCATGAAGCAAGAATGAGAATACATAGATTGGCACAGTCTCCATTCCAAAAATTAATCAAACAGTTTAGGAAAGCTACCTGTAAGAATATATTCTCCACATTGTATAACCTATCGTCTAGCCTCGATATCGTGCCCTTCATGGACTCTAAATTCCTGTGCTTCTTCTCCAACCCTAGTATCATCTTCTTCAGTTGTTCCCCAAGCGCCTTCTCCCGGTACTCGTGCCGTTCAAGCTTGTCTTCTGATATTCGGAACATGTGGACAAGCGACATCATCGCATCGCGGATGTCTTCGTGTCTGAAATAAAAGTTTTAAGTTAATCATAAAAAAGTGTGTGTGTGCAATTCACACATGGCAGAATTGAAACTTCAGAAAAGTAGCCTACGAGAGAATGAGATAAATTAATACACCCTATTGAGCACAATGGAGCAGTAGCGCGACTCAAATCTCAATATCGTACAGCGCCATCTATTGGTCCTGAACATATAAATTGTATTCTCTCTTCTCTTATAATCTTCTTATAATCTCATTCTCTCGCAAGGTAAATGTCTCTTTTTACTTTCGCTTTTTCGTTTAAAATCAGATGTTTCACTTCTATATTTATTGAAGTTTTCATTGCCGAGGCCCGTGACATTGGATTACTCATTCAAGGATAAAGTGCATTATTTTTTATAAATTAAATACGATATAGAGTATACTTTTTATAACTTAAAACTCTGTTCATGATATCTAAGTATTGTGAAGGAGGAGAAGGAGGACTCTACAGCTTAGTGGTTTTAATAGAGCTGTATACTCTTGACTTGTTGAGCGCTCAGTCAACTTTATGTATGGTTGAATTGAATGATATAATGATTCAGGAGACTTATGACCGCTAAAGTAGGTTGTATTGTACCTACTCATGCTTGCAAGCTAGATGAGAGCAAGCGGGGTGCTATTAAATAATCCATATACCTACTGCAGGCTGCACTCAGGAGGGGCCATTTTTAAGGATATTTATGTACTTAGTTCTTTTGTAGATAAAGTGGATAGGTAATACGAGTATATTTATTAAGTAATTATTAAAAATACAAATCATTAAATTCTAAATTAAACCTAAATTAAAAACCAAATTAAAAACTGAAAACTAAACATTAAAAATATCATCTATCCCGCTGCAATGAGGCAGTGTGCCCAGAACGCTGGCTGCGTTACCCCGCTGAATAGCCAAACTTATATGTTGGCCGAGGTAACTGCCAGCCCTCCGGTCACCTGTGGACTCTGTGAGACGAGAAGATAGATCCTTAAAAAAGGATCTAGCATCTTCGCCCCACGACCAATAATAGGTAATTAGATAGGTATACCTATTATTTCTTCAGATCAAATCTGATTCGTTCGACCTACGAATTCGATTGAATCAGTGAATGATTTGAAAGGTCGGCTTGGGTAAGTCCGTCTAGGGGGCAAAGTCCATATACTCGCTTAATTAATATGTGCAGCCTATGCAGCTGATCTCTACGCGGTATCCTATTATTCTTCTGTCGGCCAAACTGTAATACCTACCTAGATTTCTCATTTTAGGTAAGTAATAAGTTGGCTGGTGTTTGTTGGTAAAAGTAATAAATGACTTAAAAATTAGTAAAGTTTTGAAAGATTATTATCAACGACCTACAACTTAGTAAGTGCTCTGAAAAAATTAGTTTACTGGTTGACTTTTTCCTACGGGCCGTAGGCTACGGCTGTTTCTGTATTCACCACCGCTCGGGCAAAACGTTTGTACAATAAATACGTCGTGCTATGCTAATTCAATAAGGCAATGATGTAATATCTCGAGTGCCCATCGGTTACACAACGGCCCTTAGTTTTAAAGTTTAAACTGTATTCGAATAACATTAGGAGTTTAGGACAGAGAAAGGTGTTTATTGCATAACATAGGTACATAGAGGTAATATATTACCTCTATGATAACATACAACAAACATACGAAGCAGGGACGATGCGAGACCAAAATTACTTAAATTGATTTTTCCTATGGGTATTAATTATAGGTAGGCAAGTAGGTACTTACTTAAGTAGGTACCTATGTGTATTTTGTAGCTGTTGTAACGGTGTAACCTAGTGGTTCAGAGGTTTAGTCTCCTGTTCGATTCTCGGGCACGAGCTTTTTACTTTTCTGAGTTATATGTGCGTTATAAGCAATTAAATATTACTATGCTTTACTTGAAGTAACTATTATGAACTAATTTGTGTATTTTTAAAATTAAAAACATCGTGACGAAACCTGAATTCCCGAAATGTCTTCTTAATGTTCAAAACTTCAAAGTCTCCCTTCATCCGCCCAGCGTGGTGGAGTATGGATATACAGTAGTTACAAGTTACAACCTTTGTAAGGAACGTCCGGACTTTTTAAGAAGCCATTTTCATACTCTACTCGCCACCACATCACGTCTAAAGTTTGTCTAGAAAGCTTACTAGAAAGCGGCATCTTAATTTAACAACTCGTCCTAAAATGACAAAACAAACGTAAATTTCACCCTCTACTTAACTATGACCACCCATTCTAAGTTTCGCTGCAATACGAGATGCAACTTGCATCCTATACTAATACGACAAATTAATAGGACACGAGGAAACCTCCGTCCATTTTATGCCTAGGTAAGCCTAGTATTAATTTGCCTGTTTTTTTATTTATTTTATTATGTTTCTAAAGGTATGTTTACCTATTGCACTTATCGCGGAACGGTTTGAAAATTGAAATACGTAGGACGTGTTACATATTATTATGTATAGTACCTAGTTGATAGTTTAAGTTGATGGCTTTATAGTTTATACCTAATTATTGACAGTAATTGCTACCTGAGGCCCAATTGTCTAAGCAAATCGTAATCATTAATTGACAACTTAAAACGTATTACTCGAACTGTTTAAGGAGTTCATACATGCTTTTTGAGTGCAGACTGCAGGCTCTTAAATGTACTCTTAACTCTTAAATGTCGGATTATGCGTTTGACAAACGATTACAATTTCCTTACAAATTCGGAGGGCTGAGCACTTATTCAGGAGAGACATATTATCTTTACTATTATCTCAAGTAGGTCCACAATATTCTTACGTGACATTCCTTGCTTGTGTGTTTGTTGACGCCAGCAGTACAGCCGCGACCACCCACCATAGTCTCTGAGGACAAAACATGGCTATTGAATACTGATTAGAAGACACAACATAATAGCTGTACCTACCTACTACCTACGATTAGGTAGGTATTCGGTGCTATTAGATTCTCAGGTAGGTTTTGACTTTTGAGCTTGCTTTTCATTTTAATAACCAAGTTATTTCAATGGTGTGGACAATTTTTAAAAACTAATATCACGTGTCGGGTTTTGTTCAATGTTCGGTAATCGAGTCAACGAGCACAATAAATTTGTCTATCCGTTACTTATCTCTATTTGTCTACCGTAGCTAACACGGGTCACTTGTCTCGTTACATCAAAAGTAGAGATAATGTAATATTTCTTATCTGTGGTATTTTTCTCTACGAACCCTTACATGCCGACTATTTTTAGGGTTCCGTAGCCAAATTAGGCAAAAACGGAACCCTTATAGATTCGTCATGTCTGTCTGTCTGTCTGTCTGTCTGTCCGTCCGTATGTCACAGCCACTTTTTTCCGAAACTATAAGAACTATACTGTTGAAACTTGGTAAGTAGATGTATTCTGTGAACCGCATTAAGATTTTCTTACAAAAATAGAAAAAAAACCATAAATTTTGGGGTTCCCCATACTTAGAACTGAAACTCAAAAATTTTTTTTTCATCTAACCCACATTACGTGGATCTATGTCTATATCGTATATCTATGGATAGGTCTTCAAAAATGATATCGAGGTTTGTAATATCATTTTTTTCTAAACTGAATAGTTTGCGCGAGAGACACTTCCAAAGTGGTAAAATGTATGCCCCCCCCCTATATGATGTACATTACCATGCAAACTTCCACCGAAAATTAGTTTGAACGAGATCTAGTAAGTAGTTTTTTTGAAAACCTCATAAATCGTAAACCGCAATTTTCCTTTCATTCAATCAACTCAAATATTTAAAATAAAAATATTTTTAATAATTTAAAACTTACTACAGGTTTGTACGGAACCCTCGGTGCGCGAGTCCGACTCGCACTTGGCCGGTTTTTTTTTCTTGTTTATTATACCGCATTTTATGCATGTAGGGTAAACGAAAAATTTGCCCTTAACGACAACATCTCTCTCTCTCTAGTCGCGAGATATCTCGTTGTGCGCATGCTGAGTCTGCTGGTGTCAGTTCGTCAGATTTCCGTAAAAATAAGGAGTTCCAGAATACCTAACACCGACTCAATTACTTAAATGCGGTTTAAGTAGGTAATTATTTATTAGCTAATCAGTGATCGTCAATGATGTTAAGTTCTGAATAATGAAAATGGTTCGTGGACTGACTCCTGTTAACAAATTAAATTATGTAATTAATGGGAGATCTCCACCTTACGTGAAAGGAATCAAGAACTCCAGAGCAACATCAATTCTCAAACTCAAAGTCATATTTTTTTATTCAAATAAACTTAATTAAAAGTGCTTTTGAATCGTCGAGTGAATCTACCACTAGTTTGGAATTAATCAAGAAAATTACTCCGGGAGGTAAATTAGATGAACTTGCGGGCTGCGGCTTCAGACGTCAGTACTATTATATTATTCTGTGCTTCAGGTTTTATCACTGAGTAGTCAAATATTGGTGTAGGTGCACTAAATAAATCCATATTAATATTATAAACTAGATGATTCCCGCGACTTCGTCTGCGTGGATTAAGATTTTTTGATTCCTGCGGGGACTCTTTAATTTTCTGGGATAAAAAAATAGGCTACCTATGTCCTTCCCCGGGATACAATCTACCGCTGTACCAAATTTCATCGAAATCGGTTGATAAGATGGGCCGTGAAAGCGTAGCAGACAGACAGACAGGTTACAGCCCGGGGAAGGACATAGGCTACTTTTTATCCCGGAAAATTGACGAGTTCCCGTGGGAATCAAAAAAATGTATCTGTTCAACCGATGTTGATGAAATTTGGTACAGAGACAGGTTGTATCCCGGGGAAGGACATAGGCTAAGTACTTTTTATCCCGGAAAATTGAAGAGCTCCCGCGGGAATCAAAGAACATCAATCCACGCGGACGAAGTCGCGAGCACCATCTAGTACCTATATAACCCGAGTCCGCTTAGCGAATGCTTTGATAATAACATATGGCATTATTATTGGTTATGGCGCCTTATCAGTGCGCAGTCGGTCACTTCAAATCACAGACCATACAACCAATTGACTGAGCATAGCGTGCCCCCTCACCAGCCAAACGTTAGCAGTATGAGTGCTAACGCTACGTTTTGTGCCTATAGCCGCCCTCAGTCCGTATTCGACCGTGCTCGGAAATTGATCGATTAAAAAACGAAAAATAGGCCTCTCTGTAGCATGAAATGCCGTGGAAAGAGAAGCAATACCTCCAGCTATGTAATGGATGGGATAACATTTCATAAGTAAGTGTAGGTTTGTAATAATAAATAAAAATCATCAATACGCAAAAAAATAAAAATATTTACAAAAATGAACAGGAACCCGTTGATGTCTTTCAGTTTTTCTTTGTCTTTCACATATAGTTCTACATATCTCCGTCTCTTCCACGCATAGCCCAGTGCAGCCCGTGCAACTATCGATAAATTATATCGATAGCCTTAGACTACTTGAATGTCAATAAATTAATTTATTGAGTAAAAACTCATATTTCATTAAATTCCGAACGATTCTGAAGAAGAAGAACAGGTTAGAGGTTTATTATTTATTTGATTAAAAGTTGTTGTTGAAAACTTAAGTTCTTTAGTATAGAACTTGGGCACTTGAGCAATTTAAAAAAATATATATATACCAGATAATTATCTATAATCATACATATGGTTGTATTTTGCTGTTTGAATAAAATTATTTGTATTGATTTTATTACCTCGTCCCCCACCTGAAAGTGGTGAGATGTGTTTCAAAGCGAAAATGTGGCTATTAGTTCTCAATAGGTTTACTACTCGGTGCTTCAAATAGAGGGTCTTTTCTCAACTCAACCTATCATACAAACTAGGTAGGTATTTTATTAGCATCAGTGGCTCGGAAAAGAGACACAATGAGTTGGTAGAGATTAGGTATTCTAATAGCAATTATTAGAATACACCTAACTCGAAGATTCGTTAGATTTCACAAATAAATCACAGATCCTATAAATATAGTCGCATTTAAAGACACCATCTTTGATGGATATTATGAGGTACTCAACACCCGTACAATAATTACACGTGCACAGTGCCCTTTTTCAATCATTATACTTAAAGGTTATTAGATACCACTTTTGATGATGTTTGTTATTGGGGCAACCATAAATATTGTCACCAACTTTAATTAGATAGTTGTTACCAGTAGGTATTTAAATTATAGGTTGAAATTTAACCCCATTAACCTTAGTTAGCCTACATACCGCGAACCGTCGCCTGCCACTAAAGTTATTTATTACTAGATGATTCCCGCGACTTCGTCCGCGTGGACCAATTTTTTTCGATTCCCGCGGGAACCTTTGAATTTTTCGGGATAAAAAGTAGCCTATGTCCTTCCCCGGGATACAAACTACCCCTGTACCAAATTTCATTAAAATCGGTTGAACACATAAATTTTTTGATTCCCGGGGGAACCTTCGAATTTTCCAGGATAAAAAGTAGCCTATATCCTTCCACGGGATATAACCTATCCCTGTACCAAATTTCATCAAAATCGGTCGAACAGTTGGGCCGTGAAAGCGTAGCAGACAGACAGACAGACACACTTTCTCATTTATAATATTTGTATGGATTATGGGGAATGCAATATTTTGGCACCATTACGAACTCTTCAAGTTAGACTTTAGAGCAAGATTACCTAAGTAATATAATATCATAGTCTATGATGATATTATGTATGACATACATCATAATAATACCTATTAGGTAGATTGTAGGCAGTACATTATTATTTTAGTTGCGCAACCTAGGTACTCGTAATTACTAATTATACAAAGGCCATAAATGTTTAAGCATAGTTAAGTAGACCGGTATTACATTAGAATCGCGGAAGATCTCGCTTTTAATACCTACACCTAGTCAAAATCCTTTTATGCTGAAGCCTGAAGGGCATCCGAACTCCGAAGACCTTTTTTATACCTAAGTACCTATACATTTATTATATCAAGTACACAATACAAACTCAAGTCAAAGGTACCTTTGATTTGAGTTAAATACTTACATTTCGTACTACTGACTAGGTCGTCAAATTTACGGGAAGGCTAACTAGTAGGAATTAGTAGTAGCTGAACCCACCTACTAATTCCTACCCACTTGCTTGACTCATTAGGCATGGCCACAGATCATGTATCTTTCAAATCTACATTCACTCATCACACATCACTAAAGCCTATTAACGTCCCACTGCTGGGCATTGGCCTCCACTCTTATAGAAGAGCAGGAATTAGAGCTTAGACCCACCACGCTGCTCCATTGCGGGTTGGCGGACTTTAACGATTATTATCATGTTAGTGATAATAACCGGGACCGACGGCTTAACGTGCTCTCCGAGGCACGGGGGTGAAACACCGCCAACTTCCAACTCCGGGCTGGCACTGAGAATTTCTTAATTGAAAAACCCAATACCTAACTTTTATGCCCGACCGGGAATCGAACCCAGAACCTCGTGATCCGCAGTCGACTATGCTAACCACTAGACCAACGAGGCAGTCGAGGCAGTCGTCCAAATCTACAATAGGTAGTTTTAAACAAATACTGGTGGTAGCTAAGTGATTAAGAAGATGCAGTCAAAAATTGGTAGGGGTATTTAAATATCACCCCTATACGGTTTTAATACGCGGCGTCGTATCAGAACGCTAAATCAGTTGCAAAGCCAAAGTAGCTTTGCAGCTAGCTAGGGTATAGTAAGGTGAGTGGAGGGAAGTCAGAATGGTTATTTGATGCGATACACAGTGTTGATTTGAAACTGTTGTAAATAATTTAATATAAAACTTTTTAAAACAACCGACTTCAAACTCCCGCGCCAACTTTACAACAACAAGCACACGCTATACAAAGTACTTCTTTTATTGTTGATATTTTAAAAACCGCTCGACCGATTTCGATAAAATTTATATGGGACCACATAGGAAGTATGCCCTTTCAAATAAAAAAAGAATCATCCAAATCGGTCTACCCAGTCTAAAGTTCTGAGGAATTGAGAACCTCCTCCTATTTTTGAAGTCGATTGATTAAAGGATTTTATATTAAATTAGTATGGCGCGTGGATGCGCGGCCCGCTGAAGCGGACCGCGTAGCAGACCGCGCGGCCCACTGTCTACTTACTTCCTCTCCTCCTATCCTAGTGTTTACTGCTTACGTGTTCTGAAGTGGCCGTGCTCCTCACCCATCTTTCAAACCCTCGATCATCATCGCTCTCCATATATTTTTTTCTCCGAAAAATTATGGAGAGTTCTTCTTTAAAAACAAATTTTGAAAAGGAACCGCATCAAAGTCTTGCATAGTTCTACACTTGTTTCAATATTCGCCATACATTTTCTATGGAAAAATAAATTCCGCCATCTTGAATTTTTTTCTTGTTCATCAAGTAGACCTTCATGATCTGATCATCTTTTACCAACAAACCACTCTTCCATCTTTTATACTCTCCGAGATAGACACCGACGAAATTTGTATGGCGGCCATCTTAAAACCACCATTTTGAAAAATTTTTCAGCTCACTGTCAATTGGATGAAGTTTCGAATGACATTTGGTCGAGCACCCCCCACCTATCTTCAATACCCTGGCTGTGCTGTTCACCCGTCTTCGAAATCCTCAATCATCAGCTCTCTCCGTATTTTTCCTCTTCATGAATTTTTCCCCTCTATACGAAATGGTCAGTGAAAAAAATTTTTTTCATACAAAATTGTTCAGGAGAGGTGATCAATCAATGAATCAGCACGAGCAGCTATATATATATTAATAATGCTTATAATTTTATTTTGAGTGAAAGAGTATAGAACACATATTTCCCTAGAGGTGACAGAAATCATTTTGAGACATTGTTTGATTTAAAAAAAGGTCAATAAGTTTGCACTTCAGAAAAAAAAGTGCGGGGTAAAGATGGAACTACGGTGGGGTAAGATGGATATAGTCACTAGAATTGTATTTATGGCAGTTATGCATTCGTGATGATAAATAAACTCTCGGCTTCTACGATCTGAATAGCTTGAAAGTAACTGAAATTCAAACATCGCTTTGCTTAATGCAAAAAATAATAATTCATGAAAAATATATAACAATCTTACCCCGTAAAAAGGCAGACAGCCAGAGGTTCTCAAATATTTTGATATGATATTTTACTCTCACATAGATAAATAAGAATAAAAACGTTTAATTTTTAGTATATTTTTAAAAATACAAAAATAGCACAGAAATAGCCATTTAACAAAATATTTCAAAGCCTCGAAGCATAAATCTCAGGTAACGAAAATCAGTCGAACTAGCTAGAAGATAATATATATCTTATATTCCTAAGCTGCTGAATACATTGTCATTTTTTTGTCCTCCACTCTCCGTATGGCAGTTGCAGTAGATACAATAAGTTGCCCGTAACGATTTTGTAATGTTACGATATAATGTAAATAGTTACGATTCATTTTCTTCCTGAAACAAAAAACTATTGGTTCCACCGTAAGTAATTTTGCAAAGAATAAGTGTGTTTATTTTATTTATATTTGAGTATTGGCTGATATTAGTATTTTTACAATATTATATTTTAAAAAAATATAAATTACAGGTGTTTCAACCCAATTTTAAGATGATTTGAATATTGACCTCTTACTACAATTTGAGAACCGGTGACTTTTTCTATGTATTTTGTTGGCAGGGTAAGATGGAATGATTTATATTACCATCTTACCCCTTTAAATTTTGCCAGGGTTAGTTTGAAAGGCACGATAAATCTTTAAATATGAGAAATTTACCAATTACCTTTATATAGTGCATATTACATTTCAAACATAATTGTCAATATCTAAACAAAATCAATGTAACTTATCTGCGTAAAAAGATACAACAAGCGGGGTAAGATTGAAAATCCAAAATTTACGCGGGAACGTAAATTTTGTCGTTACAAAAATCACCACGTAACACACGCGTGTTTTCACTAAGCGACTGATGAAGGCTGCAGGGCGGGACCTGACTAAAGGGTGTATGCAACGATTTTGTCTGTATTAAAATAATTCCTCAATGTTCGGCGCTATTTTCCTTTTTTTATCTTCCCCCATTTTTCATCTTACTCACTGTAGATGACTTACTCACTTACACATCTTACACCCCCACTCACCTTAACTGGGAGATACGGCGGAACCTTCCCATCAGAGCAGAGCAATTTGGGATTTATTCCTAACTAGCTGATGCCCGCGACTTCGTCCGCGTGGATTTAGGTTTCTTTGGTTCCCGCGGGAACCAAAATACCTCAATCCAGTCTGCTATTCCAGACAATAATCTTATCTCTGTGAGTCTGTGCCAAATTTCATCCAGATCCGCTCAGCCGTTCCGGCGTGATAACAAACATGAGTAACAAACATGCATCCATCCATACAAACTTTCGCATTTATAATTTATGAATAGAAGTATAGATTAATTACCTTTCCCCTGCCGGGGATCGAACCCGGGACCTCCCATTCATAAGTACACTATACGCTCATAACTGCGCCAGCGATGTCGTCAAAAATAAATTATACCTATAAATAATTAATAATTATCGATAATCTATACAACTCAATATAAGAACTCAAATACTTGTTTTGCGAAGCTAGGCTATAAGTAGATCTCCAATTACCATAATGGCAGCTATAATTATTTGCCCCTCCTAGCTATTTTCTAGGCTCCCCGTTAGCTTAGAAAATAGCTTGGAAAACTAAGTAACGTAAGTACCTATAGTTACAGGTTCCTCTGGATATACTTACTTACTCGATATCGACTGGATCTGACTACAGGGATAGGTATACTGCTTTATTAGTCTTAGGACTCTTTGGAAACCAACTGTTTATAGGTGGTACTACGCTGGGTAGTTATACATATAAGTACCGTTTCCTTTGTCAGGATTACACGGTTGAAAATAAGTAGGTAGGTAAGTACATAATTATTTGTTATTATGAAAGGGAATAGGTAGGTACATTGAGCATTATCAGAATTTTGCTCACTCAGTGTTACACCTACAAATTTTAGCGATGTGCCAACGAGCAATCTGCTATAAGTGCCTAAGTAAGTACTTTGATTATTAATAAATATTCAAATGTTGGATAGGTATGTAATTTGTCTGAGAAGTAAGCAGGACCTAAATAATACCTACTTAGATGCAACAATGAAGTCATAGTGTAAAATGATGTAATCTGATATGGATGCGCTTTAAAGTTTAGGTAAGTACCTACACATAACTACTTAAGTTTGCATACCTATTCAAATACTTACTGTAACTGTTTATGTTGGATCCCCACCACAGAATAATATAATAGTACCCCCACGCAGTCACGAAGGTTTTGACGTTGATCATATACCTACCTATTATTGCAAAGGACATTGACCAAATTCGCCTAAGAATCAACATACGTTTGAAATATACAGTAATTCTTAGCTTATTTTATCTGGGGACACGGGAGTGTCCCCGCCAAAGACGAGCCAAAGGAAACGGGGCACTACCTACCTTTTCTCGAAGCGTTTCGTCGAATTTTCGAACCGTCATAGCTTCGGTCCGAATGACGCTAGAAAGCTGAAATTTTCAGGATAAGATGTTGTTGGGGGACTTACCGAATATATACCAAGTTTCAATTTTTTAGCATTTATAGTTTCAGTTTATTGATTACCTAAAATACGTCGATTTCGTACTCACTCACTGATGATCATCAACTGAAAAAAGGTACTTCCTGAAGTGCTAGAAGACTGAAATTTGGTATGTAGGCTAGAATTTGCATATAAACAACAGGAAAATTAAGAAATCTGAATCTTTTCATCTCCAACCCCTCGTATAGGGGGTGCAAATCTGACAGCATTTCCTTGTATTTTAGAACAGTCATAACTTCGGTACGGAACATGGTAGAAAGCTGTAATTTTCAGGATAACATGTCGTTGACAGATTTATTAAACTTACCAAGTATCAATCATCTAGCATTTATGGTTTCAGATTTATTGGTACTTGAAATACGTAGTTTAGGTTTTTTTTTTCACTTTTACGAAAAAAATCAAAATCTCTAGGACTCTAGGGTGGGCCATGAAAAAAGGATTAGCTGAAGTACAGGAAAATCAGCTAAAAAAAATCAAAAAATCTAGGGCGCCTGCCAAAAATAAATGAAATCCCACCAAAAACATTTCATGTAAAATTGGTTGCCAAAGACTCACAAGTGCATAATGCTTTCACTGTTAAAAAGTTATGAGATCTCTAATTAGAACCAAGCCCGAAGGTGAGCTCCTCTTTGTGCTGCGCATCATAACCCACGGAGTCTGTCTCAAGTTCAAAGTACATAGTTCTAAATGCTCTTTACTGTGTACCAAACTAATAATATTAAATAACATGTAAGTCTATATATAAAACTTGTCCCTAGAACCTCTACATCTTGGTAAAAAGGTACGGCTTGGCCGTTTCGTATATGTCGCCCTAACTATTCCTTAATGACTTAAATGTTATGTCAGGAAATGTTCGACGAATATTAAACGGCCAAGCCATACCTTTTTACCAAGATGTAGAGGTTCTAGGGACAAGTTTTATATATAGACTTACATGTTATTTAATATTATTAGTTTGGTACACAGTAAAGAGCATTTAGAACTATGTACTTTGAACTTGAGACAGACTCCGTGGGTTATGATGCGCAGCACAAAGAGGAGCTCACCTTCGGGCTTGGTTCTAATTAGAGATCTCATAACTTTTTAACAGTGAAAGCATTATGCACTTGTGAGTCTTTGGCAACCAATTTTACATGAAATGTTTTTGGTGTAACCTTTATTCCAAATATTAGAATTCAACGGACACTTCAAATTAATTAAAAGTAAATAAAAAGGTATTCAATTGATTACTATACGTTTCCGTCTCTCGATTATTAACCACAGATCAATAACTTACAGGTTAAAATAATATCCAATACAACCGCTTGAGCGCTAGATCCGTATCGTAAGAAACAAGATAAAAGCAGCTTAAAGTGCTAAGTGCGCTAGTATTCTGAATCTCGCAACGCCATCTATTGAAAGTACAATAATTTAATATTTCTAACGCCATCTGTGAAGTTATCGATGAACTATGACGATACCTGCATCCTTATTAATAACGCCATCTGTAATGTTTTTGACGGACTACTGCGAATCTTGTCTTATCTACATACTGTTTACAGCTGTATTACAATTGGTTAAAGATGACATTTATTTGATCAAGCAGATTGATTGCAAAAGCTGAAATATCCTCAAAATTGAAAATTGAAAATTTTGCCAAAGCCATACAGGGCAACTTCTGCCGCTCAACCTTTCCACCTCTACGGAAACCGGACGATACGCTAGCCCACACCGCCAAGGAGAGAGCAGATATCTTAGGCTCTCTCTTCGCTGGTAACTCGACACTTGATGATGGAGGGAGAACACCACCATCCATCCCGCGGTGTCAAAGTTCGCTCAGTGACATTCGCTTCACTCAGAGCGCTGTGCGTAAAACGCTCCTTTCTCTCGACGTCAACAAGGCGAGCGGGCCTGACGGTATCCCTGCCGTAGTGCTTAAAATGTGTGCTCCCGAGTTGACTCCGGTATTAACGCGTCTGTTTCGGCGGTCTTACTCCTCCGGCACTGTTCCGTCTTCATGGAAGACTGCCTTAGTCCACCCTATTCCAAAGAAGGGTGATCATTCAGACCCATCGAACTACAGGCCTATCGCGATAACCTCCCTGCTCTCTAAGGTTATGGAGCATATAATTAACACCCAAATGCTTCAGTACCTGGAAGAGCACCAGCTGATTAGTGATCGTCAGTATGGCTTTCGCCACGGTCGATCAGCTGGTGATCTCCTAGCTTACCTTACTCACCGCTGGGCGGAGGCAATTGAAAGCAAGGGAGAAGCTTTGGCAGTCAGCCTGGATATTGCAAAGGCCTTCGACCGGGTTTGGCATAAGGCACTTCTGTCCAAATTGCCTTCCTACGGACTTCCCGAGAATCTGTGCGATTGGATCGCCAGTTTTTTGAACGGGCGCAGCATCAAAGTCGTAGTTGACGGTTTTTGCTCTGAATTGAAGCCCATCAATGCTGGCGTTCCGCAAGGATCTGTGCTTTCACCCACGCTGTTCATACTGCATATTAATGACATGTTACAAAATAACAATGTTCATTGCTACGCGGACGACAGTACGGGCGATGCCTTATATAAAGGTCGTGCTCAGCTTTCTCGCGCTCAGCTGGAGGAGTGTAGAAATACGCTTGTGTCGAACATAGAGTCTTGTCTCGACCAAGTATCACAGTGGGGCTCACAAAATATTGTGCACTTCAACCCCACCAAGACACAAGTATGCGCGTTTTCGGCAAAAAAGACCCCCTTTAACACCTCTATACTCTTCCAGAACACTCCCCTGACCCCATCTAACAGCATTGGGATCCTCGGTGTTAGTATATCGAACGAAGTCCAGTTCCGCGAACATCTGGAAGGTAAAGCCAAACTAGCCTCCAAAAAACTCGGGGTGCTCAACAGAGCAAAAAGATACTTTGCGCCTAAGCATAGGCTTCTGCTGTATAAAGCGCAAGTTCGGCCCCACATGGAGTACTGCTCTCACCTCTGGGCCGGAGCACCCCAGTACCAGCTCCTTCCATTTGACCGGATTCAAAGGCGGGCAGTTCGACTCGTAGATAATCCCAATATTACTTGCATGCTGGAGTCCCTAGAGCACCGAAGAGACGTTAGTTCTCTTTGTGTGTTCTATCGTCTCTACAATGGGGAGTGTTCTGAGGAGTTATTCAATCTAATACCACCTTCCGTGTTCTCCAGTCGTACCCTACGTCGCAGAAACAAATTCCATCCTCACCACCTGGATGCCTGGCCCTCTTCCACCACCCGTTATTCCAGGTCATTTCTGCCACGTACCCGCAAATTGTGGAACCAGCTTCCATCGTCTGTGTTCCCTCATGATTATAATATGGGGCTCTTCAAAGGGAGGATAAACAAATTTCTCAAAAGCCAGCAACGCATTGGCGGTTCCTCTGGTGCTGCAAATGTTCATGGGCGGCGGTAATCACTTACCATCAGGTGACCCGCCTGCTCGTTTGCTAGCTATACATAAAAAAAAAAAAAAAAAATATTTTTGGTAATAAGTAATTTCTTAGCAAGTGTCCGTTGTTTTAATCTGCTCTCAAGCATAAAAAGGTATTAATTTGAACCCAGTAATCAATGTTTTATGACGGTTGGTTCTTAGGCGAACTTTGTATGGGGACGGAACAATGTCCTTTGATAATAATCAGGGTTCAACATCATATTCCTCAACATCATGATCATTTTAATCAGCACGAGTTTAATCAGAATGCGATAGGATTCAGGCAATAGAAAAAACGCTGGCTTTAGTGCGGTTTTTTTAGTCACACCTTTGAGAACATTAGGTACCTATATGTAGAGCTCTCAGGCATGCTGGTTTCCTCATGATGTTTGAAAAATAATATTTAATTGTCAAACGTACCTACAGGTTGCCTTTCCACCAAAGATGTGCAAGGTAGCAAAGGGGTGAGCTACGAAACTTTAGTGTCTCTGTCTATTTCCACCAAAGTTTTAAGCGATGTAAAGATGTGCTATGAAGATGCGCTTCGTGCGACATAGCTATACATACGTACTACATAGTAACAGTTCTTTGTCTAATAGATTTCGACTACTTATGTGGATAAACTGATATTATATTGTACCGACGAGCAAGCTGTATAGACTCAGATACCTATAATATATTTTTAGAGCATTGCTTATTATAGGTTTAATTCTTATCCCTATCTTGTATGTAGTTTATAAAGCACTAGCGAATTCCCGCGACTTCGTCTGCGTGGTTTGAGGTTTTTTGGTTCCCGCGGGAACTCCTTAATTTTCCGGGATAAAGCCTATGTGCTATTCCAGACTATAATCTATCTCTGTGCCAAATTTCAGCCAGATCCGTTCAGCCGTTGGGGCGTCATTGAGTAACAAACATCCATCCATACATCCATCCATCCAAACTTTCGCATTTCTAATATTTATTTGATTGATAGCTAAAACCCAGTCTAAACATTATAGGGTAGGTACCTACTTAATACCACACTTGGGACACCTAGTACTAAAATAATACCTTAACACTTTCGCTGCGTTACGGCAAGTATTTTGCCGTATTTGACGGTCAGCCAGTGCGGCAGCTAGTTTTCCTTGTTTTGCGCACGGTGCGGGGGTGATTTATCTATGTTCCCGTACGTGTAGGAAAGAGACAGTGATTTTTTCTATATGGTTGCTTTTAATATAATGATATTGTATACTAATAATGTACGGCAAAATAGTTGCCGTAACGCACAGCAAGGTAATTATTTTTATTCAGTGCGGTACGGCGACTATCTTGCCGTACCCCCCCAACCCCGCGCCTCACTGCATGCGTCCGCGCGGCCTCGCAGTTTGCATTAGTGTTGGCCGTAAGTGCTCGATATTTTTTATGCAAAAAACTACGCGACGAGACTTTCACGTAAAAAACATGATATGAGTAAGGGAATTACCTACTTTTTAAAATTTTTTTTATTTCGTTAAAGTTCCTAATATGATCTCATCATAGATTAAAAATAAAAAGTAATTACTAGTGGTTCGCCCCGAACTGAGACCTCGCGGTTTCACAGAGCGCCATATATTGACATCAGTGTGAAGTTCTGTTAAAAATATCATCATCATTAAAAATTAAATAATTTCGTTTCCTTATAATATTTATCTAATTTTAGTATTTGTTGTTCAAGTACAGGATATAATTCAAATAATTGATCAAGTTTCAGGCTTGAGAGTTCAGAAAATTGAGAGTTCTGAGGTCAACTTTGGACGTTAGAAAATCGCTACTTTGAAAGCCTCCCATTTCGTCCATTTTAGGGGAAAAATTCAAAAAAAAATATTTTTGGACTCTATTCTTAATTATCTTTAAAATGATATACTGCAACCCTATGTAACGCTATAAAAAATATTTTACTTCGCATTCGCTTCTATGAGAGCCCCCCTGAAATAAAGATTTTTAAAACTTTTTAAGCCATATTCGGCGGGAGGCCATCGATTTACATATTATATTTAAATTTGAAGTAATTACGTTCAGCAATTCAGAAGTTATAAGGCTCTGACAGACGGACGGACAAGTGCCAATTCACCCAAGTAGACTCAGAGACCTTCGCTTCGCTCGGTCAATAATAATTTGGTACCCTAATATGAATCAAAATTTAAAAAACCTATTTGTATTTATTATTATTTATTTATTAATCAGTGTATTTGTACTAAACTTACATGAGTGACTGCTTTTTATTTTAATTTTTTTTATATTTAAATATATTTTTTTAAATTGGCGATAGGTACTTGTAAGAGTAATTATTATGTTGACTAATTATGAAGAATTATGTTGATTTATACACTTAAATTTGTTGTGTCTTTAATAAAGAATATCTTTAAAATATCGATTGTCATTTCAGAAGTAAACCCATCCCTAGCAATTTTTTAACTTCTATGCTATACGGCATATATATTGCCGTAAATGACTGATTTTGAAAAATCTCTGTATCTTTCGAAATATCATAGAGAACCCGGGGCTACCGCAGCTAGGTATACACGAGGATGTAGCCTATCGATTTGTTCAAAAAACCCATTGATATGGTGAGTTTCCACGTCTCCATGGACTTTGAAAGTCAGGTTCCGGTACGGCAAAATAGAGGTCGTAACGCATATCAGGAAATATAGATACGGGCAGTATTTGTCTCGTACCGCACGAGCCGTAGGTTTAGGATCCAATGCTGCCGCAGCGAATGTGTTAATATTAAGTCACGACGAATATGACGTTACTTACGCGCTACGCAATGGGTTGACAACGGGAAAGGAGTTTTAGGCTACTGGTACAGCTGAGCGCAGACCTTGGCCGAGATCCAGGTTAACGCCGCACACAAAGCTTTTGAGCTTTCAAACAAAGGTTCAGGAATTTTAGGATCAGCTGCGTTGTATTGGAATAATAGTAGGTATGTTTTGTTTATAAATACAAGGACTAAAATTGAAAATAATACTGGAACTATTCCAATTCTTCCGCTTCCTATACCGCCCTATGAATTAAAGCGCACTTATATCAGCCACAGATTACAAACAAATCTGTCCTTACCGGTTACCATCGATGTATTGTGTTGTGCTTGCGTGTAAGGAACATTTCGTTTTTTAATACAACGGTCGTGGCCCGTGACAAACGGATAATAACCTTGCCGCCCTGCAAGTGCGTGTCGTTCCACGCGAATTGTAGGGTTCCGTAATTATTGTCCGTCACAACTAGGGTTGCCACCCGTACGTTATAATAAAGTATTGTACGTTATTTCTGGTAATTGTACTCTATACTTTATGAGAACAATAAAGTACGCGAAAATACTTTATTTCGCATGATTTGATTTCTCTGGGATTACAAAAAGCAAGTAATAAAACTAGGTATATTGAAGCTAACCTCATATGAATTTCATGTATATAATAAAACGTACAAAACGTCTTTATTTGTTGCTGAACAGGAACACTTCCGAGCGTGAGCCTATATCTCTTTCAATCTATATTTCGGGCTTCAGCATCTTCAGACAATTGCCCTAGAGGCAAAACTGCTTAATACTCTATTATTTTAGCACCATTTATAAGTATTTCATGGACAGATGACGGCAAAAAGTACTTAAGTATTTTTAACATACCTGTGGTTAACATAATAACGACAAAAATCGAGTCACGGGACTATATATTTTCCAATTTACAAGTGAATATTAAATTTAAATTAAGTACGTGTATACCATAAAAAAAATAACAAAAAATAAAAAGTACTTAATTTTACCAAAAATGACCCTAATCGACAGAAGAAGCAACGTAATTTTCAGAGAAATTTTTTTTCTTCCCACATTGGACATTTTTGCTTCTAGATCAAAATGGCGCGCCTACGATTTTTTTGTTTCCTTGTATAAAAGATATAGTAAGGAATCTAAAAAAATGATTAACTCAACACCGGCAGCTTTCAGCAACAAAGAAACCTCCAGTTGAAACATAAAAAGATGGAAAATTTCAAAATGTACAAAAATACACACCATAATATTTATTTTATTTAAATAAAATCGTAACGTATTTGTAAAGAGGAGATTCTAAGCAATCTAAAAACATCACATCACTATCTTCATCAATAAATACTTTTTTGTAAAATTTAAAAGTTATCTTATTTTAAACTTTCGCTATCGGCTATTTGGTTGGATGTAAATATCGCACGTTTTTTATTATTTATCGCATATTATATTTGAGAGTAATTTTATATACCTACCTAGAAGTAAAATATTTTTATTTTTTGACATTATTTATAAAAGTCTTATTATCTGAGAATATTAAACCATGGAAAAAAGCTTTGGAATTATAAAATTCGTTAAAACTATTTATGAGACTGTTCATACCGTTTCATTCCATAGTGCGACGGAACAGAAAACGATTGCAGAAGTATAAAAGTCAATGGGAAATCAAACATGGTGATTGGTTAAATAATGATCCACAAAACAAAGCAAAGCGTTTCTGAATCTTATAAAAAACTTATTACTTATTTACTTTAACTTAAATATAGACTGGCAATTGTTTAGCAGTGATAATAATCAAATAAATATTATAAATGCGAAAGTTTGGATGGATGTATGGATATTTGTTACTCAATCACGCCCGGACGGCTGAACGGATCTGGATGGAATTTTGCAGAGAGATAGATTAATAGTCTAGAATAACACATAGGCTAGGTACTTTTTATCTCGGAAAACTAAGGAGTTCCCGCGGGAACCAAAAAACCTCAATCCACGCGGACGTAGTCGCGGGCATCAGCTAGTTTGATAAAACTTGCGAAAAGCAATAAAAAATATGTTTTTAAACATAATAATAAACAAAAATAAATTGTACTTTATTTTGACACTATGTACTTTTTTTTCTTATGCATAATAACCTCATGTACTTTAATTGCCAAAAAAAACAGGTGGCAACCCTAGTCACAACTCACAATATTATGCGTTATGATTTATGAGTTGGTCGACTTTTACTCGTTAACTTAGAAAGCCTAGGCTGTGATAGTTTTCCTTTAAACTTAGTTATAGGTCCTTATATGCCATGATTTTTTTCACATATCGTAAACCAACCGTTGTCGGCGTGATTTATTAATAATATGTTATCTATTGCCTATGCCAAATTAAAGCTTTCTAGTACTACGGGCTAGGCCGCGGACAAACAGACGGCCGGCCATGACATGGCGAAACTATAAGGGTTCCTTGTTGACTACGGATAACGGAACTCTTACAAAAAATTAGGTGATTTCTACAAACTACAGATAGGTAGATAAGAACTTACGAAGTATCAATTAGCTAAAAGGTATTTCATCTTTGCTACCTACAGGCACCGAATAGTTAATAGTATGCTACAGGTTTTGAAATTTGAATATTATATTTATCTACTTGTCTAAGTATATTCTACCTAATCAAAGGCTACAGGTAAGGCATTGTCCTATATGAGCGACAAACGCGACTCCGAAAGACAGTGTATCAAGCAGTAGCTGACCCTTCACGTATAGCCAACGTTGTCGTGTCATATGTTTGTCATTTTCTATACAGTTGTATTGCGTCGCGTCGCTTTCGTCGCCCACTTCGGACAAACGGGTAAGTAAATTACCTATGTTGAAAGCGATTAAAATCGCTGCGCACTCGCAAGTCGCGAAGACGCATTCATTTTATTAATTCCATGCACATGCCCTATATAACTCGATATTTTCTTGTGAGACGAAGAGGCGTGAAAAGCATAATATGATTAAATATATTATGCATCAACTTCGGGTCAGGGGCAATAAACATTCTTCAGATTATGATTTCAACTTCAATATAAAACGCATTATTGAATTTTTTATGAGATTCAATAGGTGTTGGTTATTTGAATGCTTAAATCAGAAACCGGCTGTAGTCTAGTTAAGTAATAAAAGGTAGCAAAATTCGCTTGCTTTATGTGATTCACGATGGATATCATAATTCCGATCTTTTTAGGGTTCCGTACCTCAAAAGGAAAAAACGGAACCCTTATAGGCTAACTTTGTTGTCCGTCCGTCTGTGTGTCAAGACCCTTTTTCTCAGGAATGCATGGAGGTATCAATCTAAAATTCATATCAAATACTCAGGTCTTGGAGCTGTGAAAAATCAAACTTCTAAGTCAACGCAATCAAAAGATACAGCCGTTTATTCTGCAAATTTTCGACACTCGCAAGGGAATCAAAACCTACAGGGTACTTCCCGTGAACTCGGAATCTTGAAATTTGGTACGAAGCAACGTCTTATAGCACAGATAAAGGAAAAATTGCGAAAAGCATAAATTTTAAGTTCTATCATATAATAAAAATATTTTTAATTGACCGAGCGGAGCGAAGGTCTCTGAATCTACTTGAGTGAAATTGCACTTGTCCGTCCGTCCATCCGTCTGTCAGAGCCTTATAACTTCTGAATTAACTGAACGTAATTACTTCAAATTTAAATATTATATATATAAACCGATGGCCTCCAGCCGATCTTTATTTCAGGGGGGCTCTCATAAAAGCGAATATGAAGAAAAAATATTTTTATAGCGTTACATAGGGTTGTAATTAGGAATAGAGTCCAAAAATATTTTTTTTTTAATTTTCCCCTCAAATTGACGAAATGGGGGGGCTCTCAAAGTGAAGATTTTCTAACGTCCAAAGTTGACCTCAGAACTCTAAATTTTCTGAAATGCTGAGCCTTAAACTTGATCAATTATTTGAAATACATCCTGTACTTGAACAACAAATACTAAAATTAGATAAATATTATATGGAAACGAAATTTAATTAATTTTTAATGAGTCTTAGTATTTACAACAGAACTTCACAATGATGTCAATAGATGGCGCCGCGAGGTCTCAGTTCGGGGCGAACCACTAGTAATATTAAACTTACTAAAGTTATGGATTTCATTTAGCAATAAAAATACCATAACTTTTACTTATATATACCCTACAGGTTTGTACGGAACCCTCGGTGCGCGAGTCCGACTCGCACTTGACCGGTATTTTTTTAAAAACGCGAACGGTGAAATGCTGTGAACGGTGAAATACTTTGTGATTCATACTCGTTATTGCTCAAGTAATTATTTGTATTTGGACGAACAAAAATTGATAAAAGTTAAAACACATAGGTAGGTATAATATGTATCTGTGTCTACGAATAAAATAAACGACTAGCTGATGCCCGCGACTTCGTCCGCGTGGATTGAGGTTTTGTGGTTACTCTTAAATTTATTTAGGATAAAAGTAACCTATGTGTTATTCCAGACTGTAATCTATCTCCGTGCCAAATTTCAACCAGATCTGTTCAGCCGTTCTGGCGTGATTGAGTAACAAACATCCATCCAGTTTCGCATTTTATAATATTAGAGATAATAATTATAGATAGGTAAGTAATTCGTATTGACAATAATTTTTACAACGCAGGAAAAAGTTGTACCATAAAGTAACAATAGTAGTCCCACAGAGTACCTAGTCCTAGCGTGTGACAAGGCGTTCTTACGCACGTCTCGATTAAATTGTTTATCGTATTGTATGAATTACTAATAAGAATAACAAAAACAAAGGATCTTAAAACAAGTTTGTTATGACTTGATTATTAAGTAGGTACTTTTTAATGGACACTGGACGTTTACTTAATTCTAATAGGTAGCTCTTTCAATTATATACCTATTTAAGAACTAGATGAGCTTACTTGAAATACACACTATGTATAAAAATATCTAAGTACTTTGATAAATCAAATCCCGTAAATTAAAATATATTCGGTTATAACTTTCTTCCATAAAATAATATCCTTAGAGTAGGTACCTAATTTATTAAAATTGTACAATCATTTTTTTAATCGGTTTTTCATTTTTTACCTTCCCGCTCAATTGGCGGGAAACCCTCTGATTGATTCCACAGAATAATTTTTTTTTAATTAATTTATTCTACGGCCCTGGATTCAAGTCCTTTATGGCCATATATTTATTGCAAAATAATATCGTACCACAGAATATAAAACTAGAAAATCATGACAGTACCTATATGTTATAAATATGCGTCCCGGCACGATGTCGTTACAGACAGACAGATAAAAGTTCACCAAAATTGTTTTGGGCTCTGTACGATATTAAAGATTCCTCAAATAAATATAATAGGTATGTACAGTTCGCGCGCGAGTTGAATGCAGAATAAATGTATGTGTCCCCATACATTTGCTCTGCATTCAATTCGCGCGCTAACTATACTTATAGGTATCCAGCTGATGCCCGTGACTTCGTCCGCGTGGTTTAAGTTTAGATTCAAGCGGGAACTCCTTACTTTTCCGGGAGTCTATGTCACTCTCCAGGTCCTCAACTATGCCCATGCCAAAAATCACGTCGATCCGTTGCTCTGTTTCGGCGTGATTGAAGGACAAACCAACAAACAAACACACTTTCGCATTTATAATATTAGTATGATATGATAATTATGATGTAAGGATTTTTATTCCACACATTTTAAGTCAATATTACATTGAACTAATAGTAGGTATTATAATACTAGTGCTTATTTACTTATGTTAAAATGTAACGACCGCTTCAGCATAACGTGCTTGTATCCCGGTATTTTTTAGTAAAATAAATAATTTCCTAAAATTATATTTTATAGTTATGATTCTGGCAATTTATTAGTTATCTAACTTAGAATATAGATATATACCACTGAGAAAAGTTAGTAAGTATACAAAAACCTAAATTAAAATAAAAACTCCAAAAGGAAAATAGTAAAAGAGCTCACCGCACTAAATAATGCCATGTCCTTTATAGTTCTAATTTAATATAGGAAGCACTTCCTTTTTGTTTTTGTTCGTGCGACGTTTTCGTAAGAGTTTGGAACGTGTTCAAAATTTCAACGGATGTGCTGCGCGCGCGCGCACAGTCTCTCGCGAACTGATCGGTGAACTTTTATCGTTTACTCAGTAGCTACTAGCTGGCAGGGCTGGCGCCGGTAAGCTCAGGGTGAACGAATGCCTGTTTATTACGCCCGGACGTGCTTGATCGACATTCCATAGGGTTAAAGAGCCTTATTTTGGGACACTATCGGTCAATCAACGTTCAACAACCATTAATTACCGGTAGTCTGAAGGAAGCAGTAAATCTATTACTGTAGCCTTTATAACATGTTCTTTATAACCGTTGATTATACGGGCGATGCGGACGGAATCTCTGAAAGTTATCGATTGGAAATAATATTTTAGTTAAAATTAACTAAACAAAGATTATAGACTTACCTATTTATCTTATCAAGTTAAATTGAAATGCTCATTATATCTAACTTCCCTAAGAACTGACCGGTTTATTTAGAAGTGGTGAGACTAAAGACGAGGCGCAGGCATAAATTAATATCTTCCATCAACCATCAAGTCTGATGCCTACTTATTAGATGTGTGTGTGTGTTGTTATGTACAAGGAAGAGACAAGAGCACACCGTCGTCACCACAACTGCTTCGTAATCCTCATTTCTGAGGGTTGTGATCCAATCCATTACTCACATTCAGTTGGAGGGATTTCTTAAGGCTACCTACATGTACAGTCATGCCAACTGCGTCTAGAGACTAGACTCCTCCTATTTAATATTTTGTTATGTTGTTAATACCTATTAACCACAGATTAAATAAATTATAGGTAATTTTATAAAATAAAACTACCGCCATAACATTACGCATACGAGACCGCACCACGTCGCTAGTCTCTACCCCATCCGCTCCTATAATTATGTCACCTTAAGATTGTAAAAACCGTTAGATTATACTTAATCTAACTCGCGAAATTGTAAACTGTCGAAAGATTTCAATATAACGCATTATTTTACGGTAGATTGTAATATTAACCCGATAAAACCTAAATGTAATATGTGTATGTATAATATGTAGGTAGTGCCCGGCCGCAGGCCGGGCACTACCTACATATTTATGTCAAACCCTAACCTTACCTACAAGAAAGACACACAGAACATTGGACGGTTCACAATTTTTCGATAGTTTACAATCTTACGAGATAAAAAGCGAAAGAGACAAGAAAACGTAAAGACAATGAATATTTCAAAAATTGACACACAGAACATTGGACGGTTCTCAATCTTTCGACAGTTTACAATCTTACGAGATAAAAAGCGTAAGATTACAATCTAACGGTTTTTGCTATCTTACGGTGACATAGGTATATAAACCGCCTTAAATTAAGTAATTTTACTTTGCAGAGTCGTGTCTCGTGAACGTCTTTATGTTAGAATACCAAGAATACCAAGAAGTAGCGGACAGCGGACTCAAGTATCAAGCTAAATTTAAAATGGATTGCGTTAGGACTAGCAAGTTTTTCATATGTATGGGTAGGATACGGGATTATTTTCCTTGCAATGATTTACCTATCTGACAAGTCTGACCCTATTTAGAACTATCGGAGAAAAACTACCACAAAACCACGGTAAGTAGGTACTTATACAAAAATATTGGTAACAGATATTACGGTATTTACGTCAACTATCAAAATCAAAATCAAATCAAAATAAATTAAATAAATATTATAAATGCGAAAGTTTGGATGGATGGATGTATGGACTATGGATGGATGTTTGTTACTCAATCACGCCCCAACGGCTGAACGGATCTCGATAAAATTTGGCACGGAGATAGATTATTTTGGAATAACACATAGGCTACTTTTTATTCCGGAAAACTAAGGAGTTCCCGCGGGAACCAAAAAACCTCAATCCACGCGGACGTAGTCGCGGGCATCAGCTAGTCAGCTAGTAATTTATGCATAGAAAAAATGATCATAAGTATATTAAAAACATGTGGAAATAATAAAAATAATTCAACTAAGCTACAAACAAAGATAATTCGAAAATAGATGTGAAATGAGATTTCTCCACCCAAGATTTTACACCTCCGATAATATCGTGGGTGGATATTATTAAGTCGATTTCTAACTATCTTAAACATGTAGAGGCAAATTTACTGTTTCTCTATCTACCTACACGATGCTTGAACTCATTTAGATAAACCCTAACTATTGTTATTAATAACATGACATTCAAACAGCGAAAACCTCAATTAAATCAGACTCAATGAAATCGTGTCAATAGTTTATCTTTGAACTGAAACACGGACAAATACACAAATTGACACAAAAATACAATAAGTAGGTAATATTGCTGTTTGAGCGTGGATATTTAATATACCTAACTAATGGTTCGTTTTATGGAAACACCAAAGATTTTAGACTTATAATATATTCAATTCGAGAATGCTAACAATTAATGTAATTTTATACGTGGACAGTGGACACTTCACACTAATGACGTTTGGGATGGCGAGTTCGTTCTGCCCCCCGGTACCTGCGCAGCTCGCTGAAGCCCCGCAGCCCCCGCTCATGCCCATGCGTTGTTCCGACGCGGGGGTTCGTTGTACCAACAATTATTGTTTTGTTATTTAATATCATAAGTACCTATAAATTACCCCCATATTCAATGTACTCTGTGCTATAAATAATTATTTCGATAATCGCAATCGAACCAACTAAAACACGCGTTCAATCCGTTGAAACTTTTAAAATCGCCATACATAGGTGGATTTTTTTACGTGGTGGAAGTGGCTTTTCACCTAAACTAAATACAAGAAAGTACTTAGATACTTTTCATATCAGCATGCAAGCACAGATAGTATAAAATATAATTATACTTACTGAGTTAAGTACCTACATACTTTTCAATAAAATTATGATCAAAAACCTAAAAGAAAGTCCTTTTGAATCTTACAACTATCTCTTAGACTATCTGTATAGTTCTGATGCAAATACAAAATTATGAACTATTTAAGCTTAAAGGACACTTACAATTTCGGCTATTCAGTAATCAACAATTAACCTAATCACACAAAAATAATCGACTTTCACCCCATCGCCTACTAAATAGGTAGGTATAATAGATAAACTTATAAAATCACCCTAAAATCTTACAACTGAAAACTGTCGTTCGGACTAAGTATATTATATACCTACTTAATATAATAAACTGTCGTTCGGATGGATAAATGGTTATATAAACAGCCTCATCCGAACACTCGATCAGACAATATAAAGGACATTGCTCTTACAAATTCGGTTAAGCTAACACAAGGCAGATAGCGTGCGGCGCTATCATAGATGACGCATTCATTAGCGGGTATGGTCGACCCCTTAGAGTCGCCGTACACGGGCCAACTTATAGGAACTAGAGCAGTAACTCTATTAGATAACACTAACAGAGAGAAGAAATAGATAACAGTCGACTCGAGCTCGAGTCGAGAGTAGTCGGTGACGTGTTGGAACTGCTCGATCGCACTGCGCACGGCGCAAGTCACGGAGCAGTCGCAACTGGCAGCTGCTCGAGCGATATATTATCATGTATGGTAATAATTGACCGAGCGAAGCGAATTTGCACTTGTCCGTCCGTCCGTCCGACTGTCAGTGCCTTATAACTTCTGAATTACTGAACGAAATGTAATATGTAAACCGATGGCCTCCAGCCGAATATGGCTTAAAAAGTTATAAAAATCTTTATTTCAGGCTCTCATAGAAGCGAATGCGAAGTGATATATTTTTTATATTATTATCTAATTAATTACAAGTAATAAAATTAAAAATTTTAAAAAACCCACGACGAACTGCAGAGCTCCATTATACCTTTGACCTTTATAACTTTGAAACAACAATTAGAACGTAGCAAACGTATATATTACATAATATCTAAAACACAAAACTGCATCATTGACAGCTCAGTAGTTTTTTTGACCAGTGTGGTGGACTATGGCCAACCCCTTTTCAAATGGACAAATCAAAAGAGTCCAAACGCGACGGGTATACGATGAGAATTTAAGGAGTTCCCATGATCGCCTCCTGACTCCATCATGATACCCTGGGCAGCATCTAGGTACAAGCTAAATATATCTAAAACAAAAAGCCCGCATCTAAATCAGCGCAGTAGTTTTTGAGAAAAATGGTAACATATTGAAAAAATAAAATCACAGACTACAGCTCAGCTTTGTTGTCTATGGTCCTAAAATATATCTAAGAACCTTCTCACAAGCTATACACATCTGATGAAAAAAACCGCATTTCAATCAGCTTATCAGCCCAGTACTTTTTGTAAAAAATGGTAACATATCGAAATATTAAAATCATAGAGACAGCTCAGCTTGGTTGTCTATGGTCCTAAAATATATCTAAGAACCTTCTCTCAAGCTATATATATCTAACTAGTATTTCGCCCTGTGCGCGAGCTGCTAAAGCAGCTCACGGGTTGTGGTTAGACTTACAAGTAGTACAGATTTTACTGTACTAAACTGAATTCATTTATTATGGTGATAACAAAATAAATAAAAATGGCGCTGATTTTTTAAAACTTTGGTAACAGTTTCCTGTTTCGTAACCCCAGGGAGTCCTAAATATCGATATTGAACGAAATTGGTCAATTAACAAATAATTTCAAAATGGCGCTGATTTTCTAAAATTTCGGTAAGTAACAGTTTCCTGTTTTGTGACCCCAGGGAGCCCTAAATATCGATTTTGAACGAAATAGGTCAATTAACACAGAATTTCAAAATGGCGCTGATTTTTTAAAATTTTGGTACCAGTTTCCTGTTTTGTGACCCCAGGGAGCCCTAAATATCGATTTTGAACGAAATCGGTCAATTAACAAAGAATTTCAAAATGGCGCTGATTTTTTGTAAATTTTGGTACCAGTTTCCTGTTTTGTAATCCCACGAAGCCCTAAATATCGATTTTGAACAAAATCGGTTGATTAACAAAGAATTTCAAAATGGCGCTGTTTTTTTAAAGTTTGGTAACAGTTTCCTGTTTTGTAACCCCAGGGAGCCGCCCTAAATATCGATTTTGAACGAAATCGATCAATTAACAAAGAATTTCAAAATGGCGCTGATTTTTTTAAATTTTGGTACCAGTTTCCTGTTTTGTGACCCCAGGGAGCCCTAAATATCGATTTTGAACGAAATCGGTCAATTAACAAAGAATTTCAAAATGGCGCTGATTTTCTAAAATTTTGGTAACAGTTTCCTGTTTTGTGACCCCAGGGAGCCATAAATATCGATTTTGAACGAAATCGGTCAATTAACACAGAATTTCAAAATGGCGCTGATTTTTTAAAATTTTGGTACCAGTTTCCTGTTTTGTGACCCCAGGGAGCCCTAAATATAGATTTTGAACGAAATCGGTCAATTAACAAAGAATTTCAAAAAGCCCTGATTTTTTTTAATTTTGGTACCAGTTTCCTGTTTTGTGACCCCAGGGAGCCCTAAATATAGATTTTGAACGAAATCGGTCAATTAACAAAGAATTTCAAAATGGCGCTGATTTTTTAAAATTTTGGTACCAGTTTCCTGTTTTGTAATCGCACGAAGTCCTAAATGCAATAAACCGCATCTCAATCGGCCCAGTACTTTTTGTGAAAAATGGTAACAGTGGTTGAAAAATTGAGATCATAGACTACAGCTCAGCTTTGTTGTCCTAAATAGCTATTTATGCAACTGTATCGTAATGAGGGTCATTTTAATTCGAGTGCTGTTTTTTTATACGAGGCTTGCCGAGTATCAAAATAGGATAGTACGAGAATTAAAATGACTAATTACGTACAGTTGCATACAAGATTTTATCTACGACAAGGACGTCTTTATAATTTTTTACTTTATAAATTAATAAAAACCAAAAGTGCCAGAACCCAGAGCCGCTAAGCTATAGGTATCCTATTTATGAAGATAACCATATCGATACAGCTACGACTCATAACGATACAGCTCCCATACAACGAACTGTATCGTTATGAGAAGCAAACACGAAAGAGGGTTCAATTCGATATAGTTGTCAAATTCGAAATTGGAACTTTTCGATGCTGGAGTAGATAAATATATTTAAGAACCTTCTCACAAGCTATACACATCTAATGCAAAAAACCGCATCTCAATCGGCCCAGTACTTTTTGTGAAAAATGGTAATATATTGAAAAAATAAAATCATAGACTACAGCTCAGCTTTGTTGTCTATGGTCCTAAAATATATCTAAAAACCTTCTCACAAGCTAAACATATCTAATGCAAAAAACCGCATCTCAATCGGCCCAGTACTTTTTGTGAAAATTTTTAACACATAGAAAAATTAAGATCATAGACTACAGCTCAGCTTTGTTGTCTATGGTCCTAAAGTATATCTAAGAACCTTCTCACAAGCTATACACATCTAATGCAAAAACCGGCCAAGTGCGAGTCGGACTCGCGCACCGAGGGTTCCGTACAAACCTGTAGTAAGTTTTAAATTAAATGTTTTTTTTTAATATTTGAGTTGATTGAATGAAAGGTAAATTGCGGTTTACGATTTTTGACGTATTAAAAAAAAACTACTTACTTGATCTCGTTCAAACCAATTTTCGGTGGTAGTTTGCATGGTAATGTACAACATATATTTTTTTTAGTTTTATCATTCTCTTATTTTAGAAGTTACGGGGGGGGGGGGGGGACGACACACATTTTACCACTTTGGAAGTGTCTCTCGCGCAAACTATTCAGTTTAGAAAAAAATGATATTACAAACCTCAATATCATTTTTGAAGAGCTATCCATAGATACCCCACACCTATGGCTTAGATGAAAAAAAAAATTTTGAGTTTCAGTTCTAAGTATGGGGAACCCCAAAATTTATTGTTTTTTTTTCTATTTTTGTAAGAAAATCTTAATGCGGTTTACAGAATACATCTACTTACCAAGTTTCAACAGTATAGCTCTTATAGTTTCGGAAAAAAGTGGCTGTGACATACGGACAGACAGACAGACAGACAGACAGACAGACAGACAGACATGACGAATCTATAAGGGTTCCGTTTTTGCCAAATTTGGCTACGGAACCCTAAAAACCGCATCTCAATCGGCCCAGTAGTTTTTGTGAAAAATGGTAACATGTTGAAATATTAAAATCATAGACTACAGCTCAGCTTGGTTGTCTATGTTTCTAAAATATATCTAAAAACCTTCTCACAAGCTATCCGTATCTAATGCAAAAAACCGCATCTCAATCGGCCCAGTACTTTTTGAGAAAAATGGTGACAAAAAAGTGCACAAACAAACAAACAAACAAACACACAACCTCTTAGGGCAAACACATATACCGTCTCCGCTTCGTCGAGGGTAATAAATAGTAAATAGTAAGTAGTACCCTGTAAATAGTAGATGAAAATTATGTAGAACGAATTGTAATGAGCGAACACAAGGAATACCGGTGTACGGATAAACCCGATCAGGGTTTTTGTTACACCGTAACAAAAATTGTAAATTGTTATATTTGAAAATGTATAGGTACTTACTTGTTTTTAAATAAATAAATAATAAATATAGCGTTACATAGGGTTGCGGTATATCATTTTAAAGATAATTAGGAATAGAGTCCAAAAATATTTATTTGTCTTAAAATTGACGAAATGGGGGGCTTTCAAAGTGGAGATTTTCTGACGTCCAAAGGTGACCTCAGAACTCTCAATTTTCTGAAAGGCGGAGCCTGAAACTTGATCAATTATTTGAATTATATCCTGTAGTTGAACAACAAATACAAAAATTAGATAAATAAGTTATTATAAGGAAACGCATTAATTAATTAAGTAACTTTTAATGCGCTTCAGTATTTTTTAACAGAACTTCACATTGATCAATAGATGGCGCTGTGAAAAAGTTTATTCGTTTGTGCTTACAAATAATAAACTATCATATGGATACCGCGAGGTCTCAGTTCGGGTCGAACCACTATAGGTAGTTAATTGATAATGAAGGACGAAAGGACGAAGGCGAAGATGTATGAGAAAATATCGTGTATTGACGATAAGTCGATGAACTTTAAATCTTCCACACACGGCATCAGTTCAAATGACTTCCTTTTCGATCCACCGTGCCTCTTATGAGAGTTCGCACACTCACTCTCCGCACGGCTTGATGCTTAGAAACAATTATGGCTGGAATGTGCAACCAGGGCCCGTATTCTCTAACTCAGTGACTATCAAAAATGAAAGCCACTGACATATATGTAATATCCATTGAAGGTTTACTATGAAATGTTACTTTTTATTTCATAGTAAACCTTCAATGGATATTACATATATGTCAGTTGCTTTCATTTTTGATAGTCACTGAGTTAGAGAATACGGGCCCAGAACTTACTTGAACTGTGGGACCTTGTAGAAAGATTTCTGCTTCTCTCAAACGTTTGTATTCGTGGCCGTCGCTCATTTCAACGGATTAATACCTATATTTCTGGAAATAACTAATATGTCGAATACTTACTAGGTATAATTTCTCTTCATTGTTGCAATGAAGAAAATTCTGTTAAATAACATGCTCTTGTCCGACCGACGACATACCGATTTGTGAAAAATGTCTTTTGTGCGACATTTTAAATAAGGTAACGTTGACCCGGTCCATAAATGTCTAGAATTAGAAAGTTCAATGAGTAAGCTTAAAAGAGGCTTAGAATCATTTCTCATACATAAATGCCTACAAAACATAAAAACTACAAAAGAGCTATAAAAGAACTCAGGTCTATGACATCAGTCACTTTTTAGCAACAACACAAAACTAGTTTTACTGTTTAGAAAAATTTTAATATTATGCTGATTCGAAGTTTCGTAAGATACAGCCGAGTTGTATTACCGAATAGGGAAGTCTATTGTCATACGAATGTTCTACAGAATAGAAATTAACATTAAAATGAATTTTGTCAGTGATGTGTTCCTAAAGTACTTGTGCCTGCGTTTGTATTGGGAACAGTTCAGATCAGAGATGTAATGCCGGTTTCAGACGTACTCTACCCACGTGTGAAACCGGCATTACATCTCTGATCTGAACTGGATGAAATTTGGCACAGAGATAGATTATAGTCTGGAATAACACATAGGCTACTTTTTATCCGGAAAAATTAAAAGAGTTCCCGCGGGAACCTCTCAAATGGATGTTTGTTACTCAATCACGCCAGAACAGCTGAGCGGATCTGGGGGTTACTACGAGCTCTTAAAGCAGGACAGAAATTAAACTGCGGCACAATTCAATGCAGTGTCTGCCTACCAGTTCAGTGCCTTGAAGTTAGGTGCAGTTCAATATCTGTCCTGCTATAAGAGCTCATAGTAACGAACCTGGATGAAATATGGCACAGAGATAGATTATTATAGTCTGGATTAACCATCGATATATATGTAGGTACTAGATGTGCCGTATCATAGAAAAAAGCCGGGCGTCCGACTTGCTGAGCACGTTCCACACCTCCCATAAGCCTGTCTTTGTCCGCGTCGTAGCACTGTCACGATCGCTCGTCGTGTAGATAATTTGTTATTATAAAGTTAACATCTAAAGTCTAATTAGATTGGCACTGTATGATTTTTATTTTAAGGCAAGTGTTTCAATTCACAGCAGCAGCAGCAGCAGCAGCAGTTTGTTAGCAGGTTCGGCTGCGGCCGACGAGGTCCTGGGTTCGAGTCCCGGGTCGGGCCATAATTAAGTATTCAGTTTTTCTGACTAGAAATTCTCAGTACTAGCCCGGAGTTAGGAAGTTGGAGGTGTTTCACCCCCGTGCCTCGGAGAGCACGTTAAGCCGTCGGTCCCGGTTATTATCACTAACATGATAATAGTCGTTAAAGCCCGCCAACCCGCATTGGAGCAGCGTGGTGGGTCTAAGCTCTAATTCCCGCTCTCCTACGAGAGTGGAGGCCTGTGCCCAGCAGTGGGACGTTAATGGGCTGTAGTGGTGGGTGGTGGTGGTGGGTTTCAATTCACAATTATACATTGCCAAAAAAACGTTATTTAATCTTCCTATTTAACACTTTTATCCATTACACAATCATTTAATTTCCGCGGCAAACTGTGATATTTTTTTTTACTAACCTATATTATCTATGACCGAGTCAAAAGTTTTCAAGCTTTCATTCAAGATGGGGGCATATGTTGCAAGCAAGTTCCCGCTTTTCAGACTAGATGGCGTTGATAAAAATACGCCATTATTTGTTCGACAGGGCCCGTCTATGTAAATTGAGGTCGTTGGGATTAACACATAGGCTACTTTTTTCCCCGGAAAATTAAAGAGCTCCACGAACCAAACAACCTCAATCCATGCGGACGAAGTCGCGGGCATCAGCTAGTAATGTATATATCAGCGTAAAATTGTAAATACCGTTAGATTATAATCTATCTTCGCGAAATTGTAAACTGTCGAAAGATTGTGCACCGTATTTGCTTACAATTTAACGCATTATTTTTAGCCTTATTTTTGGCTCGGTAGATTATAATCCATTAGGTATATTAACCCGATAGAACCTACCTGAATATTTATGTCTAACCCTAAACAAAAGATTATGAAGAGGAAGAACAAGGAAAGTAAATATTTCAAAAATTGGCACTCAGAACATTGAACGCTTCACAATCTTTCGACAGTTCACAATCTCGCGAGATAGATTATAATCTAACGGTATTTACAATTTTATGGTGACATATATAAACCATGACGAAAAAATAAAACACGTTTACTATAACGATAAACACCGTACAAGAGATAATGTGCTTTAATAAATAATTCAGAACCGATAACGAGGTCAAATATTAAAGTACACGTTAAAATAACAAATTATAATAAATTTCTATTCGACTTTATAAACTTTGATATTACTGTGAACACTTCTCCTAACATAAAACATGAAGTCCTAAATGCTGTCCTACATTTGGAACAAGTGAAAGTCCGTTTTCTGACTTCCAAAAAGAAGGAGGTCCTCAATTTGGCGTGTATTTTATTTTATCTATTAATTATTTAATTTCCTTTTCTAAAATTTTATAACTTCTGTTTGAACTTAATTATTTCTTTGGACCACAATTCTTCTGCATTGGAAACACAGTCCTAAATGCTTTGTCACATTTGAAACAAGTGAAATCCTCTTTCTCTTTATGATGACTCTTTCTATTCATGAACTATCAGAATGTTCTTAGAATTAAACCGTTTCATAGTATTGCTTTCTTATCTTCTTATCGCTATTCAGGTGATTATTTCACGCTATTTTCCAAAACTGCTCACCCGATTGTGTAAGGAAATCGTGATCGCAATCGTTTGTCAAACGCATAATTCGATCTGTTTAGGGAGTTCATAGATACCTGAACGTCTAAAGCATGTATGAACTCCTTAAACCGTTCGAGTAATACGTTTTAAGCTGTCGAATGATTACAATTCGCTTAGACAATCTCTGGACCTCTGATCCAGCAAACCAACAAAATTTCACAACTTCTGTTCGACTTTTTGAGGTTTAATATTTCTGTGAACGATTCTCCTGTGCCGTGACACGCAGCCCGAAGTCCTAAACGTTTTGCCACATTCGGAGCAACTGAATGGACGCTCATCTGTATGAGATCTACTATGCACTCTGAGTATATCCAAAGAATTGAATCGCTTCCCACAAGTCTCGCAAGCGTGTTTTCTTTCGTTGGCGTGTATAGCATAGTGTTTCCGATACTGCGCCATAATGAAGAAGTTCTTCCCACAAACTTCACAAGTCTTCTTCGGCGTGGTCGCATGACTCGCTTTGTGGAGAATAACACCGCTTTTGAACTTGAATTTCTTCTGGCAAATGTCGCACGAGTAAATCTTATCATTTGAGTGCGATTCCATATGGGTGACCAGATTCCTAGTATTTTTCCCACATATTTCGCAAATCTTCCAATACTCGTATCTAACTTTCCGGTCTTTGTACTTTTTCGTAATCGTCCTGTTCTCCCTTTTCAATCTAGGTTTTTGTGTTTTCGCCTTAGCTAATTTTACTACACGCGTTTTCACTTCTGTAAGCTCTTTGGATTGGTCATCGTAATTCGCTTCTATTTCAAACTCTATGGCATCATGTCCACTGTCTCCTTCGTCGTTATCATTGTGATGATAGTTTGTGAGTGCTTCGATTTTAACTTGACTAGCTTGCTCCCTGTACATTTTGTCCGTGTCTTGACATTTTCGTCGGAATTTGTATGCGTTTTCTAACTCTCGATGGCAGCTGAGACAAATCTGTGATGGAAGGGTGTCGGATGGGTCGACCTGCAACAATAATTTGTAGAATATAAAATGTACAATAGCTGTGTAATAGCCAAAAAATTAGCAAAATTGTGCAGAAAGTTATGTCCATTTTTCGTTTTCGTCCAATTTTGCTATTTTGGTGATTACCTCATTTACCCTTTATACTATGGTCGAATATAATGCCAACTAAAACATAGGGTATGTTCCGATATACACTGCGAGCACTGTAAGGTGTGACGTCAATTTAGTATACTTTATAGGTAGCTATACTGGTTACTGTTTAAAACGGAACGCAGTCAGCACTGAGAGCACTTTACCTCGAAAACGCCAGTAGAAAAATGGCAACGATTTATGACGTCATATATTTCCCTAGGATATTGCAGCAGTAGTATACTGCCACAATATCCTAGGGATTATCCTACTGTCAGTCCATAACGGAATTAATTTCTCCCCAGTAAGAGCACTGAACAGTGCTCTTACGCGGTCGCGGGTGTCAAATAGTATAAATATTTTATACTATTTGACTCACGCGACTAGTCATTAAACGTCTGTAAAAATGTAAAATCTATTTCATGTTGAACTTACCTCTATGCCACAGATAATCTTCAACTTTTCTGCCAAATCCACCTCGTCCTCGTCTTTCTGGTCGAATATGCCGACACAGCCGTCCTCATTGGAACAACATCGACAGACATTCGGGTCCACGACCTCAAACTTGGGTTTGACCAGGTTTAACCTCTGTTTCAAGTCAAATAACTTCATGTCGTCTTCAATGTCGTCATCTGTAAAAATAAATTTTACATGCATTCGATTAAATTTTGCATGAAATTTTACATTTCTTCTTCTTCGTCATCTTTTTTGACGTCTTCAAAACAGCTTTCTATGACAAAATCTATGGGCACCGTTTCTAATTTTCTATTCCTATGACCGAAATATATAGCGGATATTGCGGAAGGACTCTATTACGAACATAAGTGCTACCCATGCGAAGCCAGGGCGGATCGCTAGTATGAAAAATAAAGTAAAAACAACTAAACAGGCATAAAAATAATAGTTCCAAATTTGGCCACCGGGCCAAATAAGTTTGACGGATTATACTAGCGACGCTGTCACTGGGTCAGATAAGTTTGACGGACTATACTATACTCCAGTCAAACTCGATGTAGAATGTTTAATAACAAAGCGTTGCTGGCAACCGTCTGACAGCAGGGGTAACAAACATTTTTGGAGATTATTTTTTTAAAGCAACTTAAGTTTTATCATCATCAATTGTATCTTGATTTTGAATATTACTAGTTGGTTCCCGCAGCTTCGCCAGCGTGGAGTTGAAATAGCATTTCCGGTCAAACTATCACATCATTCCCCTAAATTTGATGGGAAATTTATAGATTTGGCAACACTACACTACACCGATGATTTTATTACGGTTAGTTCAATAATACGACTAAATTAGAAATGCGCCTATGATTCAGAGTACTGTAGGGGTCTTCTGGTATTTTTTACTTGATGACATAATACAAAAATTGAAAAAGGTTTTTGGCTAAAAAGCAAGCAACCATCAGGGATGTCAATAATATAAATCATGACAATTCATCATTAATAAAAATGTAATAAATGGACATTTACATGTGATTTTTTATGTGTATTGATCAATATTTATCTTTTGCTTGACTTTACGATTCATATTATGAATAGTTTGATTGATTTTGAAGGTAAAGTGAATAAAAGTATGAAACTCGTATTGTGAAGTGATAACCCTAAAAATCTGCTGTTGTGGTTTGTTTACATTCTACATTGAATTTGGCTGGAGTATAGCGACGCTGTCACTGGGTCAGTTAAGTTTGACGGACTATACTAGCGACGCTGTCACTGGGACAGATAAGTTTGACGGACTATACTTGCGACGCTGTCACTGGGTCAGATAAGTTTGACGGACTATACTAGCGACGCTGTCACTGGGTCAGATAAGTTTGACGGACTATACTTGCGACGCTGTCACTGGGTCAGATAAGTTTGACGGACTATATAAGCGACGCTGTCACTGGGTCAGATAATTTTGACGGACTATAACAATATGTATAGTGTTGTAAAATCACAGACCTACGGCAGCGTCCTCGTAGTCATCCTGTTTCTGTTGTTTGATTTGTTTTTTTGACAGACAGTCATGTGTTTGCGTGTATTTGGCCATTGCGTCATAGTACGGCCAATGCTCGGTTAGCAGCCCTTTGCTGGCAAATTTCTTTTTCCACTGAAATCAAGAGTTAATTCAATGCCTAGTACATTGATTTTACACTTGTTGATAAATAGGACACGTTAGTCTCATGTTATTTTTAGTATCCTGAGGCCCAATTGTCTAAGCAAATCGTAATCATTTGACGGCTTAAAACGTATTACTCGAACTGTTTCAGGAGTTCATACATGCTTTATGACGCGCAGGCATGTATGAACTCGTTAAACAGTTCGAATTATACGTTTGACTAACGATTACGATTACGATTTCCTCACACAATCGGGGGGCAGGACCCCTTATACGGTAATTGGGTATTTGACAACTAGTCACATCAGTAACTTTTTTCTAACGTCAAAACGCGTGCTCAGTATGGGAGATTTTGTATGAAATAGGTACTGAATTGTGACGTCATCAAAGTTCGAGGCACTTTTTCACTTCCATCGATAGTTTAAAATGGTTATTCAACATAAAACTAACAGGCGTTGAGATTACGTCTTTTAGGAGATCCTCTATTTAACAATCACTAAAAAATAATGCATAGATCAAAAATAAATTATTTCTAACTGATTATTAAATAGCGGGTCTTCCAAAAGACCTAAAATTCACATCCTCGGTTAGTTTTAAATTTGATAACTATTTTAAAATAAAGATTAAAGAAAAAAAAATGTGTTGAAATTTGATGACGTCACAACTGTGGATTTCATACAACTTCCATACTAGAAGCGCGTTTTCAAATTTGATAAAAAAGTGCTGATTTGATTGAATTCATCATCCTTATTGCTAAAGTGTAAAGATAGCAATCGCTTCCGATTGACCAAAATCATCAGAATTCGCTATTGGACAAAATCAATTGTTGCAAGAAAAATACCGTAAATTCAACCATCTTAACAAGTTATTGAGTCTTATTGAGATAGTAGCAAATATAGACGCAGCTTTTGCGGAATAGGTCTACATCTTACCCTAAAAGTTCTCAGTAAATGCAACCAAATGTCCTCAATATCCAACAGACTGTGGTCTATGGGAATGCCAATAGTTCTCAGTCTTTTTTCAACCTCCCTGTGAAAAGCAAATTTATTTTCATATTATGTAGCATAGTTTTATGCAATACAACTTGATTCCCGTGAGTATCCACATTGATTTAGGTTTTGGAACACCCAATGAAATCTTTGATATTTCGGGATAAGAAGTGTATCCCAATCCTAATGTTATTAGGATAATAAAAAAAAGGTTTTCTCTATTCCTCTTATTGTTTTTTTTATCGACTACAAGTTAGCCCTTGACTGCGATCTCACCTGATGGTAAGTGATGATGCAATCTAAGATGGTAGCGGGCTAACCTGTTAGGGGCATGGTAATTTATTAAAACCCACACCCCTATTCGGTTTCTACACGGCTTCGTACCGGAACGGTAAATCGCTTGGCGGCACGTCTGCACGTCCTTGTAAAAACCTTATGATTTGGATATGATATTAGGTATTCTATGCCCGTCATCATGATGCAAGCAAATCTGTATCAAATATGTACTATCAAAATCGTTACAGTAATTGAGGTAAATAGAAGTTTTGGACAGACAAGTCTACGCATTTATTACATTTGTATGAATATGACTTACCGCCACCCTTGCTGTATATATTTTTCGGAAAATTTGAATAAATGGTCCAAATCTGCTCTTGCGCTGATTAAATTTTGTACCCACTCCTCTTGCCCTGTAGGTTTTTTAAATTAATATTTTTAGATACAATACAAGACGACACTTACGATTTCTGCTGTTGTTCGATTTGAAAAAATCGGTTTCCAAGATTCGGGTTTATGAAAAATAATTTTCAGGATAAAAATATGTCACACTAGAAGGCCTTCAACTACCATAATGCTTAAAATTACGTCACGAAAATAGTACTTTACTATTTTAAAAGTTTAACCTACTTAAAATCATAGCAAATAAAAAGCATAGCCTAAATAGCAATTTATGCCTTTTTGTATTGGTTTAGCTATTTTTTATCATTTAGCTTAAAAAAGTATACTTACAGCCAACCATAGGATTAAGACTCAAGCTGCCTTCTCCGAGGTACAATTCCACTAAGTCGTAGTACACCCAGGATTTATTGTTTGTTGCTTTTGCCTTCTGGTAATCCTAAAAATTGTTTCACAAAATCATTAAAAACCCTAATATCTTCTGTTTTATATCTGTCTGTTTATTGTTGGTATAATTGAGTTGAAACTTTGTACGGTTGTTATTGGACCTCGCGCCAAGGTTTCTGTCGAAAATGGCGAATTGAGTGTCATTGCAATTTCCTTGAAAAGTGAAGTTTCCATTCCTGGCTTTTGGCCTGAGTTTTTTTTTAAATCTTTGAATGCAGTTTTTCCTTTAGCAGAGGATCCATATTCTCTCCTCTGCGACCCCCTCGCACAGGACAGGACCGGGTAAAGAGTTATATCTCTTATAGTTTAAAATTCGGCTCACTCCCTCTATACTAAAATTATAAATGCGAATGTGTGTCTGTTTGTCTGTCCGTCGTCCGTCTGTCTGCTACGCTTTCACGGCCTAACCGTTCAACCGATTTTGATGAAATTTGGTACAGGGGTAGTTTTGTATCCCTGTGAAGGACATAGGCTACTTTTTATCCCGGAAAATTGAGTAGTTCCCGCGGGAATCATAAAACTTAATCCACGCGGACGAAGTCGCGGGTATCATCTAGTATTGTATAAGAGCCTCAAGGACCAAGTTTAAAAAAACCCGTACTAATATTATAAATGTGAAAGTGTCTGTCTGTCTGCTACGCTTTCACTGCCCAACTCCTCAACGGATTTTGATGAAATTTGGTACAGAGATAGATTACATCCCGGGGAAAGGACATAGGCTACTCTTCATCCCGGAATATTTAAGAGTTCCCGCGGGTATCAAAAAAACATCAATCCACGCGGACGAAGTCGCGGGCATCATCTAGTGTAGAAATACATGTTATACGTACGCCGTACGTGGAAGCCCATTTCCTGGATAGCTCTCGCGAGCTCAGACTCTCGGGGAAACCGTACTCTTCAATCATTATCTTACGAAGGTTACTGCAAACAAACAAGCAATAAGTATAATATAGCAACTCGATCAAATCAGCAACTCTTTATCAAACTTAAAAACGCGCTTCTAGTATAGAAGTTGTATGAAATTTACAGCTGTGACATCATAAAATTTCAACACTTTTTTTTCTTTAATCTATATTTTAAAATAGTTATTAAACTTAAAACTGAGCCGAGGATGTGAGCTTTAGGTCTTTTGGGAGACTCTCTATTTAATGATCAGTAAGAAATAATTTCTTTTTGATATAGGCATCATCCCTAATATAAAACTGTAACCCATTTCTGTAGCCTTCACTTTTTTGGATGCAACATCTGTCAATATAGATTTTCTTACTATTATAGATATAATAGCGATTGTCACCTCATTCGTCGAAATCGACTCGGTCGTTTAGACGCTACGGTGGAATATAAATACATACATACATACATAGACTGCTAAAATCATAAACCTCGCATCAGGCTGTGCAGTTCTTCGGCCAATAAAACTTGCACTTATCTTAAGGAAAAAGTTATTATATTATGATTTTTTAACCATGTAGCGGCTGGGTAGTATCCATACTACACTCGCCGGCATATTTAGCTGAACATAAAAAAAAGGTTTGATATCAGTATCATATAAGGTTGCTGGCTGGTTTATACGTCATTTAATTTAAAAAGAAATATTTTCAAATGAAGAAAACAACTGAACATCCCATTTTATGCAATTGTTTTAATTTTATTCAAATACACCTTACCTGGAGCAAACTCCGAGTATTTCTTCCTTCTAAGTTTGATTTAAAATTTCATTGAAATACTGTTTTTTGTTAGTTTTTTTTTAATCGCGTATCTTTCTGGAGTTGATGACTGAATTATGCCTGACTTAGCCCCAACGGAGATTGCCAGGGCACTCGAAATGCGAAGAAATGGTCAAACCTACAGAGTGATATCCAGAGATCTTCGTCGACCAGTTTCAACGATCCATCGCAGTATCCAACGGTTCAGGGAGACCGGTACTTATGTGAGAAGAGCAGGACAAGGCAGAAAAAGACGCACTTCGAGTAGGGATGATCGTTTCATTCGGCTTCGTGTACGTAGGAACCCCCGTTTGACGGCCGTCCAAGCCCGACATGAGTTAGAAGCAGTGCGGGGTGTATCCGTAAGTGAGCGTATGGTACGAAGAAGGCTCGAAGCAGCTGGTTTGGGTTCATTTGTGCCCGCCAAGGCTCCAAGGCTCGAGGTAAATCATCGTAGAAACAGGTTAAATTTTGCTCAGGAACATCGACTTTGGAACGCGGACCAATGGAGTAAGGTATTGTTTAGTGATGAGTGCAGAATTCTCTTAAATCAAATTGACGGCAGGCAAAGAATATACAGACGCAAAGGAGAACGATACATTCAGACAAATTTTGAAACTACAGTTGCATATGGTGGTGGATCAATAATGGTTTGGGCGGGCATTTTTTTGGGAGCTCGCACAGACTTGGTAGTGACTGACAGAGGGAGTCTGACTGCAGACCGCTATATCAGAGAAGTTTTAGAAGAAAATGTCGTACCGTTTGCCCCATATTATATGCGAATCGCCGTAGTTGAGGAATGGCGGAGACTATCCCAGGAGACCATCGATAACATCATTCTCAGTATGCCTAGACGGGTAGAAACTTTAATAAGAGCACGTGGAGGAAATACGCGATATTAATCACCATTTTTCTAATTTAATTAATTGTTATTTTAATATTAAATTTCACTTTTCCCAGTTACATGAAAAGTTCAAAAATGTACCATTTTTCACAAATAGCCTTTACTCGCAAAATCTGTTCTTAATGTGATCTCATTTTAAGTAAAACAAATGAAACTTTAAATAACAAAAGAAGTGTAGTAAGTAGATTTTAAAATAAAACCATATTTTTTTAATTATGGACCTTTTTTATGTTCCGCTAAAAATGCCGGCGAGTTTATTAATATTGTAAATGAGAAAGTGTGTCTATCTATCTGCTACGCTTGAACAGCCGCATCATTTCAACCGATTTTGATGAAATTTAGTATAGAGGTAGGCTATACATCCCGGGGAAGAGCATAAGCTACTTTTTCATGTGGCAATGAAAAAACAACTTTAATAACGCGGATGAAGTCGCGGGCATCATCTAGTTAGAAATAAAATAAATATTATAAATGCGAAAGTTTGGATGGACGGATGTATGGATGGATGTTACTCAATCACGCCCCAACGGCTGAACGGATCTGGATGAAATTTGGCACAGAGATAGTTTATAGTCTGGAATAGCACATAGGCTACCTTTTTATTCCGGAAAACTAAGGAGTTCCGGCGGGAACCAAAAAACCTCAATCCACGCGGACGTAGTCGCGGGCATCAGCTAGTTAGAAATAAAATAACTCACTCCCACGCCCATTTCCTGTCTCTAAATAGCCAATCGTGCTGCAATCGGATCTGTATAAAAGTTTCTGTTATGTCTTTGGACCCTGAAAAAAGGCGTATCAATTTTAGATCAGGTTAGATAAGTCAAAGAACTTGCTTTTAGGGTTCACCACAGTCCACAGTCAACAAGGAGCCCTAATAAATTCGCCATTTCCATCCGCGGTTTAGCTCAGGGATTATTAGTGCTAGAGAGCTGTAATTTGGCATGGCTCATATTATTAATTACGCCGAAAAAGTGGTAAAATAAAATATTTAAACGAGGGTTCCGTACTCAAGAACTAGGTATAATTACCTTTGTTAATGAACCGCAAAACTAACTTTGTTTGTAGAGGTTTACTGTTAATATCAAAAAATTACGTTTGTTGTATGGGAGCCCCCCTTTAATATTTACTTTATTGATATTTAATTATTTATTTTGAAAGGTAATATACAAGTTAATATTCTGTGAAAATTTGAACCGTCTACCTGTTACCGTTTTTAATATTGAGCAAAAAAATACGAAAAAAACACGTTTATTGTATAGGGACCCCCCTTAATATATATATTTTTTTAATTTTTAGTATTTGTTGTTATAGCGGCAACGGAAATACATCATTTGTGAAAATTTCAGCTTTCTAGCTATCACGGTCTATGAGATACAGCCTGGAGACAGACAGACAGACAGACAGACAGACAGACAGACAGACAGACAGACAGCGGAGTCTTAGTAATAGGGTCCCGTTTTTACCCTTTGGGTACGGAACCCTAAAAAGAAATTAAGGGCCACGCCGCCCCCCTACTACAGGTATAGAAGGGATGAATTTTTTTTCCGTCTATGCGTTGGGTTGGGTGAGGTGTCGTTATCGTCAAAAATATTGCAGGTGTGGGAAAATCATTTTTTCCGTTTCATTACCCTTCTGCCGTGCTCTCACTTGCACGGTTTTATTTCACTTGGCTCAGAGAAAACTTACTTTAGAAAATGCAATGGATAGTTTTTGTGTTTTTGTTGTTTCCGGCTAAACAAGTGGAGGAATTGAGATAATTAATGTACTGTTAGTACGACACCTATGTGATTGAATCAATGAACACTCAAATACTATCAATCGAAATTACAATGTTAAAACTCGGACTAACTGGTACTGCTGAATTCAGAAAAAAAGATTTATCTACTAGGGGAAGGGGTAGTCTTGGAAATGCCAACAATCAAGGAGGAAGTTAACAAGTAAGTACTCCAAAAAGTATAAGCATAGACTAGAAAAACACCCCAATGCAGATAGATGAACTCTTTATTGCTATTACCCCAACGTATTGGCACAGAAACTGCTTATAAACGCCAACACAAAACGACTAAAAAGATGGCATTTATTTGGCAGAAATTCATCTCTCAACGATTTGGATGAGAGATGAATTTCCTGGATGATAATAATATTATAAACTGAGTGAGGATATTCATTGCAATACCCCCATAATATCGAACTAGCAAACCAACTCCTAAAATCTGATTATGGCTAGAAAGCCATTGGCAGATAGACAGAAAAAAAACTAATAGTGGACCGTAAGTAAAACTTACATTGGAAATCCGGCTCAACCTCCTGTTTGAACGTGCCCTTAGGAACATATTTCTTTCTCCGCTCGATGCTTGCAAAGGCAGACGGGGGCAACTTCTCGAGCCGCGCTAAGTATTCCGCCTCGAATCTCTGGTAGTAATCCAACACTGTGGTGTATAGCGGCCAGTCTTCTGGGTTTGCACTTTGTTTCATGACTTGACGGTGTTTTCGCTGAAAATATTATCACCTTCATCATCACTACAACATATTGCCAGCTCAATACTGAGCATGAGTCTCTTCTCGGAATGAGAGCTTGGCCACAGTCCACCGCGCTGGCCAAGTGCATATTGGCAATCTTAATATGCCTTTCAGAATATTATCAGAACATTATAAGAGCCAAGCATCAGCTAAACCACTAGATAATCACTGAATATATAAAAAACGTTTTTATTATGTGAATGTACCTATGTCACCGTAAAATTTTAAAAGTCGAGATAAATTAAAAGCGTTTGATTGTAATCTAACGCATTTTATCTCGATAGATCGTAAACTGTCGAAAGATCGTGAACCGTAACAACTGCTTACAATTTAACACATTATTTGTGGTGGAGAACCACCCAAATGAACTTGCTTTTATGCTACTAAAACGAGGCTATACAAATAGACTAAAAAGGAAAAACATCATCTAATCAGAACAGCAAAGAGTAGATGTTTTCAATGGAGGGCACACTGAACAAGCAAAGAATCAATGAACACATCTGCAAGTTGCCACTGATTGCAGATTAACACGGAGGAAAAGCAAAAAAAAAATTACTTTTAGGTAAATTGTAATCTGGTAGGTATATTAACCCGATAAAACCTACCTGATTATTTAATTCGAACCCTGACCTACAAGAAAGAGACAAGAAAACGTAAATACAATAAATTTTTCAAAAATTTACACTCATAACATTGAACGATTCACAATCTGTCGACAGTTTACAATCTATCGAGATAAAAAGCGTTAGATTGCAATCTGATGGTTTTCACAATCTTATGGTGACATACATATGATAAAAACCCAGATAAGTAGTTTCCTAATATCGTTTTTTTTTTAATGCTAATCATATCATACTTTAATATTATAAATGCGAAAGTCACTTTGTTTGTGGGTTTGTTGGTTGGTTTGTTGGTTTGTTGGTTTGTCCTTCAATCACGCCGCAACGGAGCAACGGATTGACGTGATTTTTGGCATGGGTATAGTTGAGGACCTGGAGAGTGACATAGGCTACTTTTTATCCCGGAAAATTAAGGAGTTCCCGCGGGAATAACAAAAAAACTTAAACCACGCGGACGAAGTCGCGGGCATCAGCTAGTATGTATTATAAATGCAAAAGTATGTCTGTCTGTCTGTCAAGCTTTGATCTTTTTAAACAATTGTGATGAAATTTGGTATAGAGATAGATTCAAGTATGAAAAAAAGAACAAAATAAAGGATTTCCTGCGGGATTAAATAAAAACTTAATCCACACAGACAAAGTTGCCGGCATCATCTAGTAATTCCTATAATAAAAACAAATAGCATAAATAGTATCATGCATGTTTAGTACTTGAACTATGATGTTAGTAAACATACATGAAAAGTCATTTTAATGTAGTGCCACAGTCCTTTGAGGTCTTGAATACAACAGTCTAGCGGCAAGTCCTGAGATCTCAACGCTCGCTCCACAGTCCTCCACATGTTTTGAAAGTCCAGTTTTACTTCTTTCGCCTCGGCTATGCATATTATTAGTTTTAATCTCCATTCGTCATTCCCTTGAAGAATAAAAATAGAAGATTTTGAATATAATTCTTGCAAAAAGACTAATCTCAGTATAGCACAGGGTTGTTTGCAAATTAATAATTTCTTAATCTTCTCTGGTTGTCTGATGGGAAGCTTCGGTCGTATCTAGTTACCATGCTATCAGCGTAGGGTGTGATGCTGCACTTGTAGTGATGTTGCAGTCAAAAGTAACTTGCAGGAGATTAAAAAAGTATTAATAGAAATTAAAAAAGTATTTTGTGACTTACATGAGTCATATTTATCTAAAACCTTTTTGCCAAAATGTTTATCAAACATTCTGTAGTATTTCCAATCTTTGTTTTTGGCTTTTTTGGCTAATCTGTATGACTGAAAAATAATATTTGAATGAAGTTAGTTATAGTGATTAGAGTAGTGAGTATTATATTCATAGTTACAAAGAAACTTGGAAAGATCAAAGTTTGCCCAAAAATATTGTAGCTATACTACAATAGATACAAAAACAAATGTAGTTTTAACATAAAAATAGAATAGTATCATTTCTTTTGTTCAAAAAAACTGTTATAATTTGTTATGTACTTGAAGATGTAAGAGAAGAACCAACAACTCAAACTCAACAAAACTTGGCAGTTGCTTTTAATGTTTTACAAACTAAGGTTATTATCAAATCCTCACTCTCACCTACAATTGACATTTTGTGACCCTTTTCTGGTTCACAGAAAAGTACACCTTTTCACTATTGATGCTTTAATTAAATCAAAATTATTAAAAGTTTTAAAAAATCTTACATCATAAGTGTAACCCCACTTCTTTCTCATTCGATCCATTGTCATCTCCTCAGGAAAACCATTCTCAAGGAGGATCCTACGGAACTCCCTAAAAAAATTATTATATTTAAGGATATCCTTAAAAAGGACTGTTCTTTGTGTGCAGTTATGCAGTCATATGCAGTATCACCCAGTTTTTTTTAAATCTAGTTGCTCTCTCACCTGTCTACTGTAATGTATTGCAGGGCATCGCTTTCTCATTACTAATTTGAACCCCTTCTGCTAGGATATGGAATGGTTATCAAGATCTGTTTTCCACTCTAAAAATGGAGTGGATAATAGGTATCTCAAGATTGAATAGGCATCATCTAGGCAAATAGGTTCCACCTCAGGCTGCTTCATTACTTGCAAAAAGGTTTTTAAAAAAACCAGCATGTGATCCCATCACATGCTGGTTTTTTTAAAATAGCATAATAATAAGAAGAACCCAATTACAATATAAAATGCAGCAATATAAGCAATAAGCAGAAATTGATAAAACTCTTTCAACCCAAGTTGTTGTCAAAGTCTCAGAGATAGTTTTATAATTTGGTATGTGATTAAGTGATTTATTAAGTGAGTTGATGCCCGCGACTTGATCCGCGTTTTTTGTTATTCCCGCGGGAACTCCTTAATTTTCCGGGACAAAAAGTAGCCTATGTCACTCTCCAGGTCCTCAACTATACACATGCCAAAAATCTCGTCGATCCGTTGCACCGTTGAAGCGTGATTGGAGGACAAACCAACAAACTAACAAACAAACTTACTTTCGCATTTATTATATTAGTATATAGTATGGATTCTTACTTCTTAAAGGTATAGTAAAGGTATAGTAAAGTAAACTTACATCCAAGGCTGTTTCTTTTGTTTAAATAGCCAATCATGTTCGAAACGTAATTCGAAAAATCGTTGCGTTATATCTGGAGTCCCTTAAAATAAGAACACAACAAATGAGAAATAAGACAACCTTTCTCGAAGCACAACAACTGAAAAAATGTATCTTACAAATAAAACTTTTTTCTTCCATTTCTACAAATTAATATTTCACTTTTTATTTAGATTAGCATCTTCTTTGAATAATATTTCCTACAACAAGCGAAAATTAGTAAAAAATAAAAGTATTTTGATCAAGCAAGGAGAAATAATTTTTGTGATGTTGTGTTGTGCCGTGTGCGCATAGACTATACCACAGAGTACTTTGTATATATAAGAAATAGAGACCCAACTCTATGCCTAATATTGGAAACTTAGATCATTTACGACGTAAATGGTCTAAGCTTATAGGTGTAGAGTGTACAAGTCTTACAAGTGTAGAACTATGCAAGACTTTGATGCGGTTTTTTTACAAGATTTGTTCTGTATGGAAGAATTGTCGGTTTGCTGTTAGGAAAGCCAAGATGGCGAAGTTCAATGGCACCCAAAGGTACCCGATCGTCAGTGGTATGATATTGATATTAATCAACTAAGGAAGGTTTCTTTGTGTTTTTACTTCAACGGTCTCTTACACTGTATGCATGTCTGGGAAGTTTATTTACATTAAAAAGCCCTTTTAGATATTTAGGGGGTCTCTGTTTTATGTTTTCTTATGAGAATTTTTTTTACGTCTGTCGGACGCGTGGCACTCTGGCGCTTCCACTGTGCTCGCTAGCATAGCAGTGGGTTGCTTACTTCAGAACACGTAGGCAGTAAACACTAGGATAGAAGGAGAGCAAGTAAGTAGACAGTGGGCCGCGCGGTCTACGCGGGCGGGTGCGGTTCCATTTCAAAATTTGTTTTTAAAGAAGAACTCTCCATAATTTGTCGGAGAAAAAATATATGGAGGTGTTTATTTCAGAAAGTACCTATACTAAATGGAAGAGTGGAGTGAAAGTACCTATACTAAATCGTTAAGGGATCAACGCACAGCCTAAGCCGCTGGGGTTAGCAACTTGAAATTTTGTCAGTAGGTTCCTTTTGTGACGTAGGCGCTCACTAAGGAAAGATTTTTCAAAATTCCACTCCTACGGGGGTGAAATAGGGGGTGAAATTTTGTATGAAATTCCGGGTTGGCACTGAGAATTTCTTAATTGAAAAACCCAATACCTAACTTTTATGCCCGACCGGGAATCGAACCCAGGACCTCGTGATCCGCAGTCGACTATGCTAACCACGAGACCAACGAGGTAGTCAAAAATAGTAATTTGTTAAAATTATACACAATAACTGCAATGAAGGGACCAAAAACCACTTGAATAGACACTGTAATTTTCGAATACGAGACACCATCCCGGAGATCGGGTGTCTTAATTACAAGGTTATCATCGCTAGAGCCTAAAATGAGTTTGGCAATATTGTAAGTAGAAGCTGACTGTTCAATTTCATCTCTCTACCCCTCTGAGTGAGAAACAGTAAGAGTGATATGAAATTTTAGTTTTATCGATACTCAATTTATTTGTAAACAATACAATCCCCACACTATATAAACACTCAAACAAAAACTAATGAAATAATCCAAATTTTCGGGGATAGCGCAAAAATTGACGTGTTTTGGATTCAGTAAAGAAGAAACTAAGCTATAATTAGTTGAAATAACTTAAAATACTCGCCACAAAAAGAAAAATAAAAACAACTTTGTTACTCACTTATGAAATGAAATTCCTGGGCGTTTTACAATACTATTATTACGACACCCCACAACTGAGCACTTCACCTTTGTTGATTACACAAAACTGCACAAACCTAAGCAAAAACACATAAAAATATTATGAAAATATTCACAAAACTGGTAATTAGCCACAACCAAAACACCGGAAGCAATACAGGCGCCATATAAAGGTACCAAAAAAATTGACTTCAATAGCAAAACACAGAGTACTCTAAAGCAAAATTTGATGACGTCATATGACAATTGCGGATTGCCTGACACGTTCACGCAATAACATAATACACCTGTCTCATTCTAAAAACGTAGCTTTCAATGAGTACGAATAGTCAAAACATAGTAGTACATGTTTTATTAACTAAATGCATCGTATAACTCTATTTGAGTAAAATGTAACACATCCTTCTCTATATACCTAAACAAAGGTTTTTTTAACTTGTCTCTGACAGCTGACTTGTCTCAAAAAGTACTCTGTGCTTGTCTCTGATTTTGTCCTACTTCATTTTCACGTGTCTTTTTAGAATAGAAAATATCGCCGTTATCGGCTTTCTTTTTCTGATTAAAGTGATTATAATTACTGAATGATTAACAAAAAATAATGCATAGGCTTCTCTCAGCAAAGAATTTGTGCCAAAATAATTTCCATGGAGTTACGTTGCCATCAACAACTGGCTCATTTAAAAGTGTTTCGCTCTCGCAAATAAAATGTTCTTTTTGCCGAAAAGTCCTTTTAACTTCTCATTGTACAGGTACGTTCTATCAAATAACGTGTGAATATGAATGTGCATATAGATTAAGCAATAACGTTAATTTCACATGCCTGTTTATATAAAAATAACCTGTAAAGTATTATAATTATATAACATTCTAGAGAACTTCCTCGCACGGCACCAATCTACTAAAACGGCCAATGCAGTGCGATCTCTTAAAAAGAAAACCAAACACAAAGGTTACAAAAAGTATGGTGAACTATTACAAGGTAAGTAAGAGTATGGTGTCAACAAGCATTGTTTACGATTTAATCTTTGTCACATGTGAACTCACTCATACGTTCTGATTACAGTTAACGACAGTAGCATGACCGAAATGAAAGTGTCTATAAACAAGTTAAATGCATCTCATCTCTCTAAACTAGCCTCCAGTTCTGTATCCTTGGGGCAACTCCATAAACTAACAACAAAACCACCCAAAAACATTGAAGTTGATAAAGAGCTCCTGCAGACTGTAAGGGAAAAGATTTTAAACAAACCAAAGTCAGATATAAAATTGGAAGATGATAAATGTGCTCTTATATTCACAAATCATAAAATAACTACTGTACAAGAAAGGTTTAAAACGAAACAGTACATTGACATGGTAAAGGAGAGCTATTATAACTTTAGGAAAGCCACTATTTACGATCAAAGGTTGCAGGACCTCAGATATGCAATTAATGAAGGAGTAAATCAGGAATTCAATTTTGAGACGAAGTCTCCAATGGTGAATGTTGATCCAAAATCATTACCAAAAAGTCCACACGCAGTATTTAGAGAGTTGTTTATTGATAACCAGTTAGATAGTTATGATCAAGAACTCGTGAGTCATATTACAAACTTGCAGTAAGTAAATATTTTTTTATAAGATTAATGCTCACTACTATTTGGATGGATTTCGTTTCTTTTTTAATCCACTACTATTTTATTTTTTTCAATTGTTTTAATAATCCAGTAATAATCCTTTGATTTTATGGGGAAAAAGTAGCCTAAAACTATGTGATACAAACTATATTTGTCAAATTAAATGGAAGGACAGTGAAAAATTAACAGACAGTTATACTTTTGCATGTATAATATTATTTGTATGAAAGTTTGGTTGTAAAAGCATCAGAAGCTGTAGCCTGTACCTAATCAATTTGTTATATTATGTTGTAATGATATTGTATTTATGGTCTCATTATTACTGAACAAATGTGATTTTTCAGGATGCAAGGTCTAACCCATCCTGCCATTGATGAAATCTGTGAAGATTCAGTACACACAGAAATTGGAGAGATAAAAGAGGACTTGAATGAGAATATTGAAAATGAAATTGCCAATATCAAGAGTTTAAATGTAAATAAAAAGTAAGTGTAATAGAAGTTCATATACTCATTTTTAGGGTTCCATACCTCAAAAGGAAAAAACTGAACCCTTATAGGATCACTTCGATGTCCGTCCATCTGTGTGTCAAGACCCTTTTTCTCAGGAACACATGGAGGTATCAAGCTGAAATTCACATCAAATACTCAGGTCCCTTGGAGCTGTGAAAAAATCAAACTTCAAAGCCAACACAATCAAAAGATACAGCCGTTTATGCTTCAAATTTTCGAATTTTCTTGCACTCGCAAGGGAATCAAAGCCCACAGGTTACTTCCCCTGAACTCAGAATCTTGAAACTTGTTACGAAGCAACGTCTTATAGCACAAATATAGGAAGAATTGCGAAAACCATAGATTTTTAGTAACATCATAATAATAAAAATATTTTTAATATTTATAAACTTACTACCCCTTTCCGCATGAACGCGTAGAGGTATTAGAAGTTCTTTTGAATCTTCAAGTGAATCTACCACGGGTTCAGAATGCTATTCCTACCAAGAAGAACCAGCAAGAAACTCGGATTATTAGATTTATTTATAGTGAAAAATGCATCCGCAATACATATAATATGCAACAACAGATGCGGCAATGAACTTTCAAGTGATAAAGTTACTATTCAATGTCGCCCCTAACATATTATACTTCTACACACAGTACCAAACTCAAACTCAGAGTATATTTATTCTAAACTAGATGATTCCCGCGACTTCGTCCGTGTGGACCAAGTTTTTTCGATTCCCGCGGGAACTTTTGAATTTTCCAGGATAAAAAGTCGCCTGTATCCTTCCCTGGGATACAACCTATCCCTGTACCAAATTTCATCAAAATCGGTTGATTAGATGGGCCGTGAAAGCGTAGCAGACACAGACAGACACACTTTCGCATTTATAATATGAAGTATGGATAGGCACCTTCTGAATGTCACATTTACAAAGTAAAGACTTACCTTACTTACTTAAAGTATAACCACACATTAATTATCACAAATTATTTAATTACAGGCGTCAAGCAATAAAGCAGAAGAAGAAGAAGATGCGTGAAAAGCGCCGCGTGGCACAAGAAGCCAACATGAAACAGGACATGCGGGAATTGAAGCAGCGCGGCAAAGAGGAGTCGCTCATGAAGTTGCTCACTTCACACCTGCAACTACTTTGCTCTCTTGGCATGATGAATGAGGTAAAATCATACTAGCATGTTTTTTATCTGGGTTTCTGTTTCCATTGTTAAAGTTGATTCACACTGGTGCAGAAGCAATGTGCTTCGAAGCAACAATCTCAAACTTTAGGTACATTTAAGTGCTGCTGTAATGATTTCCAAAAATCACAAGTAATTCTTTATTTTTAAACGAAATCCCAAATTTTAATTTTCATTGAAGTTATAATGTGATGAATAACATAACACACTTTCATGTAAACTTTCATCTTTCAAAATAGTTTTTCTTTATTTTTAACAAATGCCCAAATACCATTTTTCAATCATACAGGTAACTGGAAAAATTACGTACTTTTATACAGACTTCCGTCACCTATTTACAGGTCAAGTAACTAATTAACTAACCCTCTTGGAGGCAGAATTTCCAAAAATCGTGAAACGCATATTTCTTTACTACATACTGTATAATGCATATTATTTCAGGGTCGGCAAGTATTACAGTATTACCGGCACAGAAGTACCAGGGCGCCAGAACACCCCAAAGTCACCAGTGTCAAAGTGTATAACACACTTCTGCATGGATTTGCTTCATTGGTAATATATTGTTAAAGAATGCCGTAAATGTATTGATCTGGTAGACACATAATGCTGACATGATGACGTTATGTTGCTTTATTGGCTCAAATGTACTTTTTTTTTTGTAATCTGGTTTATTGGACTTTCCCCATCGTTCCCTGTGAGAAACTTATACCTAATTGGCTATAAATTAGTTTATACCACTATATTCAATGTACTCTGTGGTACTGTACCCCTACTACTTATCTTAATTTAAAATCAAAAAGCATTTGGCTTGGGTAGTATGTTTTGAAACACCCCCACATCATTTGTATTAAAATCAAACATATAAAATACTAGCAGATGCCTGCGACTTCGTCCGCGTGAAATAAGTTTTTAAATTCCCACGGGAACTTCCTAATTTTTTGGGTTAATATGTAGCCAATGACACTCACAAATAATGTGGCTTTCTATTGGTCTCTATTGGTATATCCATAGATTACCCCCTACAACCTCACAAACTTTACCTCTTTATAATATTAGTATAGATTTCGCGTGTCTTTTCGAATGTACTTGAAAGCCTATTTTTACAGGGCCAAGTAGAAAATGTGAAAGAATTACTGTCATTCATGTCAGAAGACCAAGTGGAGCCCAATGCGCAAACGTTTGCCGCAATATTCCAGTGTATTGAGACAAGTGATTTGATAGATAAGAACTCGGCATTAGATTACTACCACAGACAAATGCAAGAGAAGGTAATCATTTATAATTTGCTATTTAATTTTCTCATATCCAATTTTATGTAATGTGATGTGACCCATTATTGAATTTTGGTGGTACTAATTGCGAAACCTTTGTGGAAGTGTCAACAACAACTTTGTAAAGTTTCAACCCAATGTAACCGCACCCATGACAAGTAACCCTTGTCTGTTTTCAGGACGGAAGTAAAATTTAACATTTACGTACTTGTGTGCATATATCCAAATTAAACATTTTATTTCAGGGGCTTACACTAAATGACTTGTTAGACAAGACAAAGTTTCTCCAAAACCAACGTGAAACTGTACTGAAGGCTGTACGTCGGTTAGATCCACATTTTGAACCCATATACACCCCGCCAGTATTAGACTACGACTGTCCCTTGCTTGAAAAGATTAAACTAGACAATGTTGACAATCGTAAAGGGTTGATGACGTCACCGGCTAGCGGTTTGCTGAGTCTGGAAGATTTGAGAGTAAAGGGTAAAGAGCAGTTGGCAATGGAAATTGCTGGGGAGATTGAAGTACAAAATATTGCTGTCAAAGATGAAATAACTAAGAATGTGGAGTTGTATGTAAGTTTCTAACAAATCTTTGTTCTGGTGCGAGCTCAGCTGATTTTTAAGTAATGAATGATGCTTGTTTCAAGCTATGAGTATTCTAAGGATCTGATTGTTCCATAAAATATTAAGGTTTTTAGGACAAAATGGGTACAGCTATAATTTTTGGTTTATAGTGTTTTTAATATATTATATGATATTTAAAAGTTACACATTTTTACTCCAGAGACTATTAGGTTTACTTAAGTGCATAACTTATGTTTACTGGTCAATTACAAAAAAAAAATCTGATCTAGGACTGATTAAACATTCTGGGAATGATCCAAAATCGATCATTAAAACCAAAAACCGTATTGATAGACCTAACATCGGCGAATATGTTCTCAAGTCTAGGTCAATCTATGTTTAAGACCAGTTGTATGTATAGATTGACCAATACTTGAGAACCTGCTTTAACTGATGTTGGTTTATTAATACAGGCCTAAGACATTGAATAAGACCTGAAAATAGGAACTCACTCAAACCTATTTGTAAGAAGAGTTTTAACTATTATTATTACTGTTAATAAAGTTATTGTATAGGTACTATTGTTATAAATAAAGCTCGAAAAATAAATAAGTATATTGAGTTAAAGTACCTACTTGACTACTTCCTGATTGTTCTAGAGGGAAAAATACAATTCCCTGGAGAAGGAATGGCGTGACGTCATACACGAGGCATTTGCGCGCAACATGGGCACGCTAAAGTCGCGAAGCAACGCTTCTCACTCTGCTATTACGCTATATCCCTACTTGAAAGTTATGGAGGTAAGATATTATATTATTTATCTACTCCAGCATCGAAAAGTTCCAATTTCGAATTTGACAACTATATCGAATTGAACCCTCTTTCGTGTTTGCTTCTCATAACGATACAGTTCGTTGTATGGGAGCTGTATCGTTATGAGTCGTAGCTGTATCGATATGGTTATCTTCATAAATAGGATACCTATAGCTTAGCGGCTCTGGGTTCTGGCACTTTTGGTTTTTATTAATTTATAAAGTAAAAAATTATAAAGACGTCCTTGTCGTAGATAAAATCTTGTATGCAACTGTACGTAATTAGTCATTTTAATTCTCGTACTATCCTATTTTGATACTCGGCAAGCCTCGTATCAAAAAACAGCACTCGGATTAAAATGACCCTCATTACGATACAGTTGCATAAATAGCTATACTATTATAACATTATAATACATTAATGTATGTAGCTATAATGTTATATCCCTACTATTTAGTTTTGAAGGTAAGATACGAGTATATATCAGTTTGCACCATTTAAACACTAATATACATTGTTATGTGGCATTGTAGGGGAGTGGTGTGACGTCATACATGAGGTTCATACGTCGTGAAGCAATGTTTCACATGGCTGATGTTGTGGTGGTGGTGATGTTTCACACACTGATAGTTATAAGTTTTGATAACTATTTAAACAATTTGTAAAATTCATAAGTCAATATTACATAAAACCCCCATAGCCTGCATTTTGATAAAAATAAAGAGTTCGAATCTGAGCTCAGTACCTGATAATACCGTTTGCCATTTCCCATCCATATATAATTAATGACAAACTATGGATGGAAAGGGGATGAAAAATACACACTCCTGTAAACTATAACTAAAGTATGTATGTTTATCTTTTATGTAAGTATATTTTATCCTTTTATGTGCATCAACCATATGAGCTCCTAGACTAGACCTCATCAGCTTTGTACACTCGTGTTGCCTTTAAAAGATTACTTTAGTGATAAGTTTGCGCATTACCACAGTTTCCTGTCATCTGTTTTGTATGCATAATTTTGTGCCTATGTGTTAAGATGCAATAAAGACTACTACTGTTTCTACTACTACTATTATTACTACAGTGCTCTACGCTAAGTCCTATAAGTCAATCAGCGCGGGGATAGTATTATTCGAGTTTTCATGCAAACTTTAAAATATGAATTATTTCAGGTTGATCAGTTTGTGGAGCTGACAATGAGTGAAATCAGCAAACTAGTAGACGGCAGTGAGACGTACAGTCCGACACTGAAGTTACTACAGAGGGACTTGGGAACAAAAGTTTATAATAAGTAAGTGTTTTGAGGTTTTAACTGTCGTAAAACTTATAACAAATTTGTAAAGATAATAGCATGTCATTCATAGCTTGTCACAGTGCATAGACCATACTAATGTATAAAGCGAAAGCGTGTACCTGCTTGTCTTATAACTTTTCTCGGCCTATCGCGGTTTACCCGATTTTGGCGTTTGGTAAAGAGATACCTTCCATAGTAGACCATAGGCTAGAAGGCTAAGAAAAATAAAAATAAGAGTTCCAGGAAAATAAGAGTTTTCATATAGTTTCTAAAACGTCTAAAATCCATGCAGATGATGTATCACTGTCTAGTCTAACAAAGTATAAAATGAATTTAATCTGAACCTAAGGCATTTTGTAATAAAGTTGATTTTTCTGTGACTGTTTTGACATGTATTCACATTTTTCTATCACCCACTGGCTTAAATAAGCTATAGCTATACACTTAAACAACATTTTACATTAATTATTTCAGATACCAAATAGAACAATACCGATGTAACGGCGTTCTTGAAAAGATAGAACAAATATACGAAAAATACTGCAAGTGGTATCTAGAAAGGCACCCATTGGATGATACAAATAGACCTTATAATGGCAGACAAGCGTGGCAGTTGCTGGTGCACCAGAACAGAGAAGGAGCTAGCTTGGTAAGGGATATTAAACTTTATTTCTATGATCATAAAGTTGCTTTCAGGCTAATTGCTTAGCTTCACTAATTATTAATTACTCCAGTGTGTTAAGCGACATTGAACTTTATTGCATTAATTCAAAGATACCTTTACAAATGTATTAATTTAATTAAATTTGATATTTCCAAAAAACTTGTTGGATAGGCAATATTGTACTCTATTGTACAGATATAAAGTTCCTTTTACGGTAATCGTTTGGAACTTTTACAGAATGTTGAAGAAGAGCCTTGGCCAGTGGAAATACGACAGAACATTGGGAAATTCCTTTACAACATTATTTTAAATGATGTAAAGATTGACGTCAACATGTTCAAACCGAAAGCAAAAGTGTGAGTTATTTTCGATACTTTTATAAATAAATTAAAAATAAATAATTATTGTCAAAAGTCTTTAAGATTTTCTTATCGCATCCTGAGTCCTGAAAAGAACCTAAACATTTTCAAATTTAGGTTATGATAGTGAATAAGGGATGCGAACTATTAAATGTTGAATGATAAAGGTAGAAACTAACTGATATAATATGTATGTAGGTAGTAGGTTTATCTACTCGTAACTAATTTCGAAAATTATGTTGCTGCCCGGGCGGCACGCAGTTTGTGCCGTAACGCGTCTCTCGGACAAGTTCATAAATAAGGCCCCAGACAGGTTTGAAAATAGGCAAGCATACTGCAACAAAAATCTTTGGTTTATAATGATACACTTCATTAATAACAACAGTTTAAACAATAGAAACTGACTGACTGACTGATTAAAATACTGTTTTAAAAACGTCGCGGTTTATAAATTTGAGATGTGTCATGATTGATTAGATTAATGTGGTAGATTCTTACGACTTATCATAAGTGGCACAAGTTGTTCTATGTGAAATAAAAAAAATATAAAATTAAGTCGTGAAAATAGTGCGTAATAACCCTATAACCTGCATACAGGAAGAAGCTCCCAGCGGTATACAAGGTTCACCGTCCTTGGGGCAGACTAGTTCGGCTAGAACTGAAACCGCACCCGGCGCTGAGTCGGTTGTGGGCGTCGGCCGCGCGCCCACAACTCAAGATGCGCGCCGCACTAGCGCCCACGAGAGCGCCGCCCGCGCCCTGGCTCACGCCCACGGCCAATGGCGCTTACCTGCTCACAGATACTCCTTTAGTCAGGTATTATAATTTCAGCCTATAACTGACCAAACTTTGAACTTATCATAATACTAAATGGTACTCGCGACTTGCGTGGATTAAGGATTTTTTGATTCCTTTATTTTCCGGGATAAAAGCCTGTTTCATTCCCGTGATGAAACGCTACTATCGCTAAATTTGGCATAATTAAACAAGTGTTATAAGAATAAGATAGCAATTACGTTTTATGCTTTTATAACATTTATTAGCACATCAACACTTGAGCTAGTGATCATTCGTTTTTCTAAGTAAGTTTCTTCTTTGTTAGGCCATATCTAAAGAACCAACCGATGTAAATTGTCAGTTGTTATACTGTTCACATAGGTACTGTGCATTCTTTAATACTATACCAGTATCAGTCTTCCTAAGTATTGTTCATTTTTGGTAACCATAACACGTCTTTGGTTGGCGATAAGTAGTCAGTTACTTAGCCGCATGCGGGCAGACCGACATTATCCACACCTTAGGAGAGCTTACACCCACCAAATGCTGAATCAGCCTTCCTGGTTATAGTTACCAAAGGTACGGCTATCTCCAATAATATAACCGTTTCCCCCAGAATGCCGTACTACGTGATGGCTCAGAGCCAGCGGCTGTCGGAGGCGCCGCCGGCGACGCTGTACCCAGTGCTGGACAGCCTCAACCAGCTAGGCGAGGTTCCGTGGCGCATCAACCGGCCCGTGCTGGACCTTCAGATGAAGATATTCAGGCATGAACTAGTTATTTCTTTTATTTATTTATTGTTTATTATTTTAATATTCGTGTTTTTAAAAATTAGTTATATCAATTCTTATTTTTAATATAAATTAAATTGGTTAAAAAAATAGCATGATGAAACTTCAACTCGATGCGCTCCGAGTTCCATGCTAGAGTCATGGACTGAAGATATGTATGGAAAATTCTGTCCCGTCTCACCCCTTGTCTTGCCCCTCCTCCCCGTTTCGCCCCTGTTATCCCGCAGCATTGCTCCTTCCTTTGCTTCCTTTGACTGTACTTCTAGGAAAGTGTAGGTACTTAGGTAGGTGGGTAGGTATATTTTCTCAAAGTTGATAAAAGACACTAGAAATTTGTAACCAAACCTCAGTAAAAAATCTGTTAATTTTTTTATCTCAGCCTTCCACACTCTGTTGCCATGCGGCAAACTAATTCTTTGAACAGGAACAAAACGTTATAAGATAAGTGCCCTGAGGATTCCAGCTATTTACATTCACTTTCAATTCTCCAGACTTGAGAATGGTAAAGTTATCAAAGACAGCTCATTATTTAGGGTCCCAACCCAAGAGGTGCAAGTCTGACTCGCACTGACTAAAACCTCACACTACTAAAACCCGGATGGTTTTATTAAGTACTAGATGATGGCCGCGACTTCGTCGACGTTGATTGTTTTTCTTACTCCCGCGGAAACTCCTTAATTTTCCGTGATAAATAGCCTACCTACCCTACCTACCTACCTACCTAGCCTAACCTCCTTCCCCGGGATGCTACCTATCCCCATACCAAATATCATCAAAATCGGTTGTAAAGAAGGGCCGATAAAGCGTAGCAGACAAACAGATAAACACGTAGCAGAGAAACAGATAGAGACAGAGACAGAGACTGACAGACAGTCACACTTTCACATTTTTAATATTAGTATGGATATGGATATTCGTCACGTTATAAGACATGAAACTTAAATCGAAAACAGGTCTGGTGGTGACAAGAAGTTAGACATCCCGCCTCCCTCATCAGCGTTGGACTCGTCGCAGTGGTCGGCCGGCGGTGACCACAGCCCGGCTGGCGGTGACCACTCCCCGGCGAGTGCGTTGCGCCGACGCGTGGCCATCAACCGCGCACGCGCAGAGATGCACTCGCTGTGGTGCGATGCGCTCTATAAGCTGTCACTCGCCAACCATTACAGGTGAGCCTAGTTATATAAACACCGACACAATACCGATAACCTTTAAAATTGAATGTTGAATTGTATTCAAACCAGCTTTTGCCCGCAGCTTCGCTCACGTTAAGTTCGATTTTCGATATTGCACTCCAGTTTTGCAGGTGTTCGTGTACACAGCCCGTGAACTTGAACTGGGAGACTAGCTGTATATGCTTATGTTTACACAATAGGTCTTAATTTTGAAAAAAAAACACAAATTGCTGTTACACGAATTTAAAAAAGCTGTTTAGGAAGAGCAACTGCTGAGTTTCTTGCGATTCAATAGAACCGGTGGTAGAGTCAAAACATGACGTAACATAAGTGACACCTGTATGTCCTTTAAGTAATTAATATATTGAGCATTAAGTAGCTAGTAGCTCGACTCTTGTAATTTCCAGGGACTGTATATTCTGGCTTCCGCATAACATGGACTTCCGCGGCCGCGTATACGCCGTGGGTCCGCACGTGTCGGTGTTGGGCGCGGACGCGGCGCGCAGCCTACTGCAGCTCGCGAGACAGCGGCCGCTGGGCCCGCGCGGCCTGAGTTGGCTCAAACTGCACGCCGTCAACCTCACTGGCACCAAGAAGAGGAGCACTGTTGCGGAGAGGTAAGGAACTAAAGTCTATCTTCATACAAGGTCCTTGGAACTTGAACCTTGGTTCATCCAAGTCCTTGGAACTTGAACCTTGGATGTCCATAGACTTTAGGTCTATGGACATCCAAGGTTCAATTCAAAAGTAATAGTTGCTTAACTGTGTTTCCCACCAATTACAATACGGGTATCTTTAAATCAAGAGTGAATAGGCGCCGCTTTGGCCGCATCATCACTTCCCATCAGGTGTGTTGTTGTGGTCAAGCGTAAGCCTATAATGAATTTAAAAAAATACTTATAATTATTTGATACTAGATGATGCCCGCGACTTCGTCCGTTTTGACTAAGTTTTTTTTATTTCCGCGGGTAGTTAATTTTCCGGGATAAAAAGTAAGATGGGATGCATCCTATCCATAGGGATACCAAATTTCATCAAAATCGGTTGAAAAGATTGGCCGATATAGCGTAGCAGACAGACACACATCCGCATTTATAACATTAATATGGACTACGCTGTTAATAACAAGTGTAGTGCGAAGCGAATTATAGCTTCAGCGCAGCGCGTATTAAAGGGCCTCAGACGATTGTAGACTGACTTATGACTGCGGTTTTCTATGTGACTGAATGCCAGGGTGAATGTGTAAATTGCAAATTTTCTGGAACATTCTTAAATTAACTGAAATATCTTCATTCATATTTACTTGTAGTGTAGGCATGTGTTCTGTAACTGTTAAATGTCTCATATATGAAGTAGGTAGAATCAGGCACTGATTCGGTTGACAGTTCTCGAATGTTCTCTTCATTGCATTGTATAGTTTTTGTAGTAAGGATGGTGACCACTTTAGCTCTGTACTGAGGGATGACAAACATGAAGTTTCTTAAGCCGGGTCCGCTGCGCCTTGTTACGAACAAAATATTGTTTTGCTAACACGTTAGTGAAACATAATTTTATAACAGGCCGTCCACTGCGATTTTCGAGTAGGTTTAGATTATTTTTGTTAGTAACATATTTTTTTTTTAATTTATTGATCAAGTACGTACAATCATAAAAACACCATCCTAAAAACCACAGAGTACTTTGTCTATATAGCTAAAAACTTTGACGTAGCGAGGATCATAGAGTAAAGTAGATGGCGAGTTCACCAGTATAGGTGTTCTAAAAACAAAGTATTCTCCTTATTCCAATCCATACCGCTTATCTAAACCGAAAAACAAAGAGATTTGACGAGTTGTGCCTCTGGCGAGCACAGATACGAAATGAATTAAAGTTCCCCCCGGCCCCCTCCCAGGCGAACGCGGGGATGTTTTCCATCCGAGGCGGCAAACAAAAACACTTTCAAAACAGTTAGGCCACGCCCCCAAATAGCATGACCTTGGTTATAATAACACGTTTGTGTTAGCAAAACACGATAACAAGGCGCAGCGGCTTTAGGTTGTTCTGCAATTCGTTTGATAACAAAATGTCAATAGTAAATATTTTTCTTTGTCAATAGATTGGCGTACGCAGACAGCATCATAGACCAGATCCTGGACTCTGCAGACAACCCTCTGGATGGACAAGGCTGGTGGAAAAAGTCAGAGGAACCCTGGCAGACGCTCGCCTGTTGCATGGAAATCGCTAACGCCATGCGATCGCCTAACCCTGAAAGTATGTACTACACCCTTACTATAAAATGTACTGTATAAGTAGACATCCGACGGAGACGTCTAGACAGAGCAACGCTGCACTCTGCAGGGTGACAGGGGCGTGACTGGGGTATTTCCAAACTGGTAGAATTTTCGAAAAAAACTCAAAATTCAAATCTTTTTTATTCATGTAGACTTTGACTTTTCATGCAGAAAATTTTCCCTGTACATAATCTACAGTCAAAGATAATGAATGAATGAATGAATGAATGAAATACTCTTTATTGTACACATAACATAAATAGTAATCAGTAAACAAAAAAAAAAAACAAAAAAAAAATACAAGTCGGTACAATTGGCGGCCTAATCGCTTTTAAGATAGTGTGGCTAATTCTGTAGTACACAATCCATAAACAAAAATAAATTGACTGGAGTTAATTAGGTGCTGTCCTTTTCCGTAGGAATTATTTTGAAAGAGATAGATTAGAGTTGTTCAAAACTGCTATAAATTTATAGCCCTGATGTGCCCTGATGTGACTCATGTCATGTGCCCTGTGTGTCACATCAGGGCACATGAGCGAAGCCCTTATTCAAATTCAAATACCTAGCAGAGAATCAGTCGTCGTTGCCGAACTCGGCAAAGGAATCATCATCAAATCCATAGCACGCTACGTACTATAAAGTATAAATATTTAGCATGCTTTTAAATACGCTATGTTATAACGCGCTTGTTATAAGAAAGCGCGTGGGCGGCCCGCGCGCGATCGCGTGATATTCATAACGCCCTAGCGTCATGGGGGCTGCTCACATAGCATGTTATACGCGCTATGGAACAAAAGCGCGCAATGAGATTGCGCTATGTGTTATATTAACCACCTCTAATAAGGATACAATTAGTCCAGTCATTTTACTTTATTTTAGACTAGCGAATGCCTGCGACTTAATCTGCGTGGTTTGAGGTTTTTTGGTTCCCGCGGGAACTCTTTAATTTTCCGGGATAAAAAGTAGCCTATGTGCTATTCCAGACTATAATCTATCCCTGTGGCAAATTTAACCAGATCCGTTCAGCCGTTGGGGCGTGATTGAGTGGATTGATGGATGAATATATGGATGTTTGTTACATCCATACATCCATCCAAACTTTCACATCATTTTACTTTATTTTAGAGTACAGCCTGTGACAGAATTAGCCAATCCCAGAAGAAGGTGTCAATCGATTCGTTATTAAATGGTCCGGGTGATAAAGCCTACAATTTGTACCAACAAAATCTATATGACGAATTTTATATCCAAAAAGTCAGGGTTACTGTTTTTTTTTAATTTATACCTAATGCTTTTTGTCCATAGAGTACATGTGCGGTTTCCCCGTACACCAGGACGGGTCGTGCAACGGTCTGCAGCACTACGCGGCGCTGGGCGGCGACGCGGTCGGTGCCGCTGCCGTCAACCTGGCGCCGCGCGACAAGCCGCAGGATGTGTACAGCGAAGTTGCTGCTTTGGTAAGGGGACTAACATTTATAGAAATTATTAATTTTATTTATTAGTACATTACTGCTAAAGTTGTTGAAAAGTGTTATAAATCACGCTAAAGACTAAAACCAGTACGTTTTTAGCATGCTATAAAATAGGGTATGCCATAGCACGCTATTTATAAGAAATAAGAAATTTAAAGAAATTAAAATTATGACAGTGCACAACCAATACATATTTGAAAATTTAGTATACATGCATAAACACATTGATAAATTCAAGAAGAAAAGTGATTGTCATAATGTCAATACTAGAAATAAAAATAAACTTGTAATGACTGCTTCTAGGCTTAGTAAAATTAGCAATTCATTTGTTGGAAACAGTGTCCGCTTCTACAATAAGCTCCCAGAAGACATGCTGATGATGTCTCTGAATAAGTTCAAAGTTAATGTAAAACATAAACTCATTGAAAAATCTTATTACCATGTAAAGGACTACTTAAATGACAAGGAAGCTTGGCAATAATTTGCTCTAACGGCTCTGATAGTTCCTTAATTAAGATGATTTGTGAGATGGTAATAATAATAAAAAAGAAAAAACCCGGCTGAGTTTGTTGTGGGTTCTTCTCAGACCAGGGCGCGTTTGGAACCCTCGTAGCTTTAGTTTTAAGATACCGTAAGCGATTATCACCATTATGTTTTTTTTTAAGTAAGTATTTTTTAACGTCAATAAGTGTACCTACAGTGTACCTATATTGAATAAATGATATTGAATTGAATTGAAAGCGTGTGGGCGGCAGCAGGCGTTTTAAGTTTTGTAGCTCGCTAAATACTGTAGCACGTTACACTACATGTCGTTCGTTGGACAGATTGCGTGCTATACAAGAATATTATTAACATAGCAATACTGAAAAGAGCCAATGCACGTATTGGTTTTTTGGAACGAAGTTTCTTATTGGTACCCTAGCCGACAAAAAACGTCCGTAACGAAAATGCGTGGAGTAATATTTGTATGTATAGTTAAATCGAAATTAAACCTTAACACTAAAGCATTAAAGTTTAATTTCGAATGTAGTATATTTATATTTAAGACTTTTTGTCTTCGTAACAACACGAGAATGACGGGGACATGTTCGCGTTGTTTTTCTTTTTTTCTCGAGTGAAATTAATATTTATGTAATAAGAAACTTCGTTCCTAGATGTTGTCCTACGACTACACACGTTTTTTTAAAAATAATGAATCAACTTCCGAACAAGTAGGAGAAAATTACATTACATATTCCAGAAGCCTAGAAGACCGCCCAGGTTGTCGAGACCTTAAATGAACTGCTACTTAGTCTGTCCGTATGTCAGTGCAGCTAATTTGTTCCCAGGTGGAAAGTATGCGAGTCCGCGACGCGGCGGCCGGCGTGCCGGCTGCTATAGTGCTGGAGAACTTTGTGCGGCGGAAGGTCATCAAGCAGACGGTTATGACTACTGTGTATGGCGTCACCAAGTTCGGCGCAAGGCTGCAGATCGCCAAACAACTTAAAGGTATTATACTGTTGAAGATTATGTAAATGATAGAGGAGCATGGATTTGATCGCTCCAGCAATGCTAAGGACAGCGGTTACTTAATATGTACACATTGATATAATAATTATAAATGAATTATTAAAAAAGAGCAACCAACGAGTTTCTTGCTGGTTCTTCTCGGTAGGAATGGCATTCCGAACCAGTGGTAGATTCACTTGACGATTCAAAAGTACTTATAAAAATTTATTTGAATAAAAAACATTTGAATTTTGAATTTAAACTGCCCCGCCTAGCCAAGTTACATTACAGACACGTTTCGTGTCTATTCACTTTCTATAATCGTTAACGCTTTAGCGAAAGCGATCTTAAAACGAATTGGTAGCCAAGTCGACACAACTGTCTCGATCGCTTAGTCTATACCGCGGCGAGTAAAAAATAAGGGTGTGGCGGTCTTCGCAGTCCGCACATAATCCAATAGATGGCATTACTAGTACACGCACGCGACTACGACCAGCCCAACTCACGCTTACGAAGTTTTCTCTGAATTACGCTATATATACGACCTCCAAAGATGGACGGTCGGACCAGTGGTCCCCGAGCACAACACCCGCTCGGAGGATGATCATCCTATTGTTACGGTCGAGCCATATCACCTGCTCCCGTACAAGGGAATAGTCTGGTTAGCGTTTTTGAAAGTCAGTCACCGCTGGCAATATCGCCGAAGTTTTGTGGTGAATTAAAGTATAGCTAAATTCTATTATCTTTTTTCAAACAAACTGTTAACTTATAAATTTAGCTACGATTTTTCTTTGACTACGACATGGAGGTAACGAATATGTAATTCCATGCATTACATTACTTTTCTAGAGCATTAACTTGGCTAGGTCTGCTGGTTGCCGCATTTTCGAGTATTTTCACATACAAGTGTGCAAGCGCCGAATAAGAATACTACATTTTCCCATTATTTTTCAGTTTTAGAACATCAATTTCTTGGGGTGCTGATTGCGACATAATATGTCCACTTTAAAATTCGAAATGGTTTTTCTCGAGTTCCATTATGATATAACACATAAATTTGTATTGTTATTGTTAAGGGAATGCATTTTGAATATAGAGCAAAGCAGGAATATTTCTTTACTTTTCAGAGGTAAAATTATGGACTTGTGCAAGGAATGAGTAAAAAATGGAAACTCGTCTGGGAAATAGATAGCAACATTAAAAAAATTAGTTTTTTTTAATTCGTTAAGTATTTTGGTATTCCTTAGATATCGACGACTTCCCCAAGGATCAAGTATGGCCATGCTCGCAATACCTGACGGCGCGAACATTTGACTCGCTGCGGGAAATGTTCTCCTCCACGAAGCTTATCCAGGACTGGTTTACCGACTGCGCCAAGTAAGAAATTAATAATTAGGGTTCCGTACCAAAATGGTAAAATGGAACCCTTATGGTGCGACTTTCTCCGTCTGTCTGTCCGTCCGTCACACTCGATTATTTCAGTAACTACCGAAGCTATCGACATGAAATTTGGAATAGTTGTGTATATTAGTGGCCCAAAGACACTGGAATTAAAAAAAATTGGAAATTATTTTTGTTCTTATTTAAAAAGGGGGGAAAATCTGAGGGTTGAAATTTAAAAGTGAGATAACTGTACTGTGTGGGGTATCATATGAAAGGGTTTACTTTGTAAATTCTAAAACAGATTTTTAATTATTTTTAGTTATGATAGTTTTTGATTTATCGGGGAAAATGTCTAAAAAAATACCGTTCCCCCCCCCCCCCCCCTTATCTCCGGAGTTTACCAATCGAAAAATTTGAAATAATTATGGTCAATAGGAATTTACGTATATTTTACAGGAAAACTATAGCCAATGCTCTAACTAGCATAGTTTTTTTGATATTAACAATGAACCTCTACAAACAAAGTTAGTCTTGCGGTTCATTAACAAAGGTAATTATTTATTAATAATGGTACGGAACCCTTCGTGCGCGAGTCCGACTCGCACTTGCCCAGTTTTATTTTTTAAAGGGTTTTTAACATACTTCGCTCAGTAAGAAAACTATTAATTCTGTAATAAATTGCTTATTTCACGTAGACCTATACGCATAGCTCTTAAATGCTATGTTAAGATCAGCTGTTCGGGTCAAGGTCAACTTAAAATAACATAAATTATTTAAAAAACATAGGAACATAGATTTTGTCAATAAACTTGACGGTAGCTGCAACATATCCTATTTCCCATAACACTCCCATTTTCCTAATTGATAAAAGTCCTTTTTATTTACAGAAAAATAGCCAAATATTGTTTTTGATGACTACTTGTTTTTTTAATGATCAGACAAGCTTGGTAACAATATATCTAAATAATAATCTAGCAAGTCACACGTACTTAAATAACATTACATTAACTCCGTATACAGAGTGATATCAGGCGTTTGCGGCGAGAGCGTGGAGTGGGTGACTCCGCTAGGGTTGCCAGTGCTGCAGCCGTACTACCGGCGCGGGTCGCCTAGCAACGCCGCGCAACATTCACCCGCTGCGCCTGTGGACCTGCACCAGTGAGTGACAACCCTATTTATCTTACCTACCTCAGGCCAACGACCTCAATTTACATAGACGGGCCCTGTCAAACAAAGAATGTGAACTTATTTTACTAACGCCGTCTAGTCCGAAAAGCGGGGCAGCGTTATGGCGGGGACAAAGACAGGCTTATACAGGTGTGGAGCACGCTCTACAGGTCGGACGCCCAATTTTTTTCTATGAAAGGGCCCATCTAGTACCTACATAATATAATATATCGATGCCTCAGACCCAATCATATCTGGATATCTGGATCTTCGAGGTATTATTTCATGTGACCAACAACATCCATCGTACCAAATAAAATAATCAAATCAAATTGAATTGCATTCTGCATGGAGGAATGAGCATTCTGTTTTATAACAAAATTCCACAACCTATTATAAACATGCCTTACAAGTTAAGGAAATCCATTAAAAGTATGCTCCTGAAACAAGCTTATTATACTGTTGAAGATTATATAAATGAGAAAAGAGCATGGATTTGACTCGCTCCAGCACTGCTGAGGACTGCGGTTACTTATGTATCTTTACATTAATGTAAATTGTAAAAGTATTTTTTCAAAAGAGCAACCACCGATTTCTGGTTCTGCTCGGTAGGAACGGACCAGTGGTAGATTCTATTCAAAATAAAAAATATTTATTATTTGATTTGATTTGTACTGATCTCTGAGGGTGTTAAAAGGCTAATGGTATGTCGGCAGGCGTCCGTGCACAATGAAGCAACGCAACGCGTTTCCGCCGAACTTCATCCACTCTCTGGACTCTTCACACATGATGCTGACCGCGCTGCACTGCGAGGCCAGTGCTGTCACCTTCGTCTCTGTGCACGACTGCTTCTGGACCCACCCCGACACTGTGGACCAGATGAACCAGGTATGTTGTCTTCTACGTCATTCTTTTCAATCTTCGTCACTATTTCCTGGTGGGAGGCTTCGGCCGTGGCTAGTTACCACCCTACCGGCAAAGACGTGCCGCCAAGCGATTTAGCGTTCCGGTACGATACCGTGTAGAAACCGAATAGGGGTATGGGTTTAATATAACTGCCATGCCCCTAACAGGTTAGCCCGCTACCATCTTAGACTGCATCATCACTTACCATCAGGTGAGATCGCAGTCAAGGGCTAACTTGTAGTGGATAAAAAAAAATTTGGCTAATTATTATAACTTACTAGCTGATGCCCGACACATTGTCTGCATGGATTTAGGTTTTTTGGCGTAGCAATGTCGATGGCATGTGTCTATCTTTTTAGAATAGTTTACTATACCCATTTTAAAGTTTAAAAGAATATCGTTACATATAATGTGGTAATTGGAAAGCTATTTTGACAGATACGATATTAATTCTTCTCAAATTAAATATATTAGTTACCTTAAATAAATAAAATCTGCAGCATTGCATACATATTATAATTTTACACCATACAATTTCAAATAATATCTTCACGAAATTAATGACCAAATAAATTCAAGCACTCTCACAACTTAAAATTTGTATGAAAATCGAACCTAACGCGAGCGAAGCCGCGGACAAAAGCAAGTTTACAGTATAAATATATAGATTGACTTGATTTTAACTCAAACTTATTACTTTAGACACAGAATGAGCCCTTGGCGTACTTATCTCAGACATCAAGAAATTTATTTTGGCCGCGCCCCATAGATGGGGCTGTTTTGTATTATATCGCGCTGGTGATCCTGTCTCAGGAACTTATCATATTCCGATTATCAATTATTTTGCTCAGTCAATCAGTCAATAATCATTTAGAAATTTTTGGCGGGACGTGGACGTCCTTGATAAATGATACTTTGTTAGTGGTGGGTCGTTGTCGTATTTATGAGGGACGAAACGCAACTGTTTTAATGGCGACGAAAACGGTTGTCGTTGCAACTGGTTTGAAGGCGGCTTAAAAACCATCTTAAAACCAGTTGCAACGACGAGTCTTCAAACTGGTAAATACATTATCGACTGTATGTCATGGGCATAAGGTTCACTTTTGATTGTAAGAACGAACGTGGAACGAGGACGACTACGTTCGCAACGACATGTGTCGTTGAATCAATTCATTCTCGACTGTATATCATGGGCACAAAGTTTACTTTTGATTGTAAGAACTGTTTTGAGAACGAACGTGGAACGAGGATGACTGCGTTCGCGACGACATGTGTCGTTGAATCAATTCATTCTCGACTGTATGTCATGGGCATAAAGTTCACTTTTGATTGTAAGAACTGTTTTGAAAACGAACGTGGAACGAGGACGACTGCATTCGCGACGACGTGTGTCGTTGAACCAATTCATTCTCGACTGTATTTTCTTAGACGTAAAATATAAAATCGTACCAAGTTATTCGAAGACTGGTTTGTGCAACGAAGACTGTTTTACCCAGGACGTAAAAACGGTTTCACCGTCGCAGAACAGAGAACGGTCTTAAAAAACAGTTCGTCGTCGCAACGCCCACCAGTATACTTTGTTAATAAGAGTTAATTTGAGAAAAATAATGATATTGATAAGTGTTGCGGCTCTAAACTCTAAACGCAACTGAAGTAAAATCTTGTATAATTTCTATGGACAACCTGGCAACGTTAATACATCATCATCATTTCTACCCATTGCCGGCTCATACTATCCCTGTGGGGATTATACTATACCTTTGAGATCATTACGAAAATACTATCGGGCAGTTTTGCCCACAATTTTATCCTTCATCGTTTGAAGTAAGTGATACTCACTTGAGGTGGGTAAACAAGCCATCTTTACCACCGCTTCAGCATCGCGTATTAGCTAAAGCGTATCAAATAACCTGTTAACAAAATAGGCAATAATAATAAATATAAGTCATAATTAGGACATTTGATGAATGAGACGTGACACACTTGGAGATTATGCCATATTTTGAAACAGCACACATCTACACATTTTGAAATGGGGACCTATTTCTCTGAAACATAATCACAGTCGGCTCTCTGTAATAATACCTACTTTAAATTTATAGTTAAAGTTAATACGAGATTGTAGAACAACTATACTCGCCGGCATATTTAGCGGAACATAAAAAAAAGGTCCATAATTAAAAAAATATGGTTTTATTTTAAAATCTACTTACTACACTTCTTTTGTTATTTAAAGTTTCATTTGTTTTACTTAAAATGAGATTACATTAAGAACAGATTTTGCGAGTAAAGGCTATTTGTGAAAAATGGTACATTTTTGAACTTTTCATGTAACCGGGAAAAGTGAAATTTAATATTAAAATAACAATGAATTAAATTAGAAAAATGGTGATTAATATCGCGTATTTCCTCCACGTGCTCTTATTAAAGTTTCTACCCGTCTAGGCATACTGAGAATGATGTTATCGATGGTCTCCTGGGATAGTCTCCGCCATTCCTCAACTACGGCGATTCACAGTTCACCCACGTTGGCAGGAGCTGGAATTCTGGACTTAACTTTTCTTTTCAGCAAGTCCCAAACGTGCTCTATTGGGTTCATATCCGGTGATCTCGCCGGCCACTCCATAACAGTGATATTCATATCATTAAGATTAGCTTGAGTTACCCGAGCGGTATGCGGCCGAGCATTATCCTGCATAAAAACAAAATCGTCACCGATATATGGGGCAAACGGTACGACATTTTCTTCTAAAACTTCTCTGATATAGCGGTCTGCAGTCAGACTCCCTCTGTCAATCACTACCAAGTCTGTGCGAGCTCCCAAACAAATGCTCGCCCAAACCATTATTGATCCACCACCGTATGCAACTGTAGTTTCAAAATTTGTCTGAGTGTATCGTTCTCCTTTGCGTCTGTATATTCTTTGCCTGCCGTCAATTTGATTTAAGAGAATTCTGCACTCATCACTAAACAGTACCTTACTCCATTGGTCCGCGTTCCAAAGTCGATGTTCCTGAGCAAAAGTTAACCTGTTTCTACGATGATTTACCTCGAGCCTTGGCGCCTTGGCGGGCACAAATGAACCCAAACCAGCTTCTTCGAGCCTTCTTCGTACCGTACGCTCACTTAGGTTACACCCCGCACTGCTTCTAACTCATGTCGGGCTTGGACGGCCGTCAAACGGGGTTTTCTACGTACACGAAGCCGAATGAAACGATCATCCTTACTCGAAGTGCGTCTTTTTCTGCCTTGTCCTGCTCTTCTCACATAAGTACCGGTCTCCCTGAACCATTGGATACTGCGATGGATCGTTGAAACTGGTCGACGAAGATCTCTGGATATCACTCTGTAGGTTTGACCATTTCTTCGCATTTCGAGTGCCCTGGCAATCTCCGTTGGGGCTAAGTCAGGCATAATTCAGTCATCAACTCCAGAAAGATACGCGATTAAAAAAAACTAACAAAAAACAGTATTTCAATGAAATTTGAAATCAAACTCAGAAGGAAGAAATACTCGAAGTTCGCTCCAGATAAGGTGTATTTGAATAAAATTAAAACAATTGCATAAAATGTGATGTTCAGTTGTTTTATTAATTTGAAAATATTTCTTTGAAATGACGTATAAACCAGCCAGCAGCCTTATATGATACTGATATCAAAACTTTTTTTTATGTTCCGCTAAATATGCCGGCGAGTGTAGTTTTAATGCATGTCTGATTAAAATAATTTAAATTAGATGAAAATAAATCACATATTTGTACACCACACTGTGGTAGAATACTAAGATCTTCTATTTTTTAGGGTTCCGTACATCAAAAAGAAAAAAACGGAACCCCTATAGGATCATTTTGTTGTCCGTCCGTCTGTGTGTCAAGACCCTTTTTCTCAGGAACGCATGGAGGTGTCAAGCTGAAATTCATATCAAATACTCAGGTCTACTGTCCCTTGCAGCTGTGAAAAAATCAAACTTCTAAGCCAACGACACTCGCAAGGGAATCAATCGTGTAGGGTACTTCCCGTGAACTCAGAATCTTGTAATATTGTACGATGCAACGTCCTATATCACAGATAAAGGAAAAATTGCGAAAAGCATAAATTTTTTGTTACATCATATAATTAAAATATTTTTATGCAAATTTTCGACACTCGCTAGGGAATCAAACCTACAGGGTACTTCCCGTGAACTCAGAATCTTGGAATTTGGTACGAAGCAACGTCTTATAGCACAGATAACGGAAAAATTGCGAAAATCATAAATTTTTAGTTACATCATATTATAATAAAAATATTTATAATAATTTTAAACTTAATACAGGTTCGTACGGAACCCTCGGTGCGCGAGTCCGACTCGCACTTGGCCGGTTTTTAAAAACATCTTTGTGCTACCGTATTTCACAAATAAATAATTTGAATTTGTTATGTTTGTTTGCAGATATGTCGTGAGCAGTTTGTGGCTCTACATTCACAACCGATACTGGAAGACTTATCCGACTTCCTCGTAAAACGATACAGCTACCCTGAAAGGTATGTATTAATTAATGACCATTTCATTATATTACTGACACATTTATTTTGTGGATAAATTGAACGCTTTGGCAGTTTTTCATCACGCATTTGAATGTCGATAAGACTGCAAATAAAATAAAAAAACTTATATATAAAAAAAGTCAAATTTTGAGAAACAATAAAAGATGTACACATGCATGACGACAATAAATATAAAAAGTTACCTTTTCATGTTACCTTTTCACCTTTACATAATATAGTTACCTTTTCACTCATTGTGTAATTTTTATTTTTGTTAAGTCTTTATTACACATAAAATACAATGTATAAAGACGAACTTAATACCTAGAGGTAGTAGTAATACCTAGAGGTGAGAGGTTCAGTTCAAATAGTTGCCATGAATTTTTTTTGAAAAACGTAAGGGTGGAAACACAAAAACTGAATCGATGCTCGCTCCTTGCTGCCATAATTCGGGTAACCGTGTATTCGAGATGGCTATTAACGATCTGTCCACACGTGTTTTATGACGTATCATCGCAAAAATGTGCGACGCAAATCAAGTTAGAAGTCCCACAAACTTATCTGACTATACAGGGTTTTGACAAGGCAGACTTTGACGGTGCAGCTTTACATTGCAGTATTGTGCTTTGACCCTTATTCCACGCAGAAGAAGTCGCGGGCATCATCTAGTAATTTCATACGTTTTTGTTCTGTTGTAGTGAACTTGAAAATGGCTCGATCGGCGCGGCCAACAAAGAGCGAGTCAACTCGTTGCTGAAGAAGGTTCCAGAAAAGGGGGACTTCGACATCAAAAGCGTACTCGACTCTGTATACTTCTTCAGTTAGATCCAGAACATTCTATGAAATTGAATACAATTTATGAACTTTGACTGTAAATACAGGGCAATACGAAACTTGTATTGCGTTTTGAGACAATCTTTTACACATCTTTAAACAATAACTCCCAACTTTGATGCGTGTGTTACTATTTGATTTGATCCGCGTGTAAAAGCCGCAAATATTCCGCTAGCGGAAAAACGCGTGCGGGTTACCGCTTTAGTATTGTATAGAAAAAATATAAAGGCCGCCTCTGGGCAAAATAATGCATTCCACGCGCGTTTTTTCATGTGACCGCGCTGACGAGCGGTTGACGCGGTATTTCCGCATCTTTTACTGACACTTTTACAAACATCGCACAATCAAAGCATTATTTCTGCTTATATTTTGTTCCTGATGCGGAAACCCGCGCGGAATTTCCGTTACATTAGCCCCTAGCTTAAGGACGCAAGTCACTGTATTTTTTTCGTCCATTTTCTGGCTTAAGCTACAACTTGAGCCTAATTTAGCATGCATCACTAAAGTTAACAAAATGAACTTGTACTTAACGACTTTTGTGATGTGAGCTATGAAAGGACGATATTTTCCTTGAGGCCTAGACTGATTGTGTATGTAAGTTTATACATATAAGATGTTTTGCTATGACACCAGCCGTCAGGGCTCATAAGAATAAGAGTCCATTTTATGTTTTAGATAAAAACTGAAAATCAGCCTTATCAATGTTTGTTTACGGTTCAAATTGGAATAACAAAATAAATAAAAGTGTGTGTGTTTGCAATTCACACACGGCAGAAGTGAAACTTCAGAAAAGTAGCCTACGAGAGAATGAGATAATTATAACTTGTATTCTATCTCAATCTTTCGCAGGCAAAGTAGCTTACGAGACTTGTATGAGTCCAATTTATGTTTTAGATAAAAACTGAAAATCAGCCTTATCAATGTTTATTTACGGTTCAAATTGGAATAACAAAATAAATGAAAGTGTGTGTGTTTGCAATTCACACACGGTAGAAGTGAAACTTCAGAAAAGTAGCTTACGAGAGGATGAGATAATTTTAACTTGTATTCTATCTCAATCTTTCTCAGGCAAAATAGCTTACGAGACTTCTATTCTATCTCATTCTCTCGAAGGCTAAATCTTATTATGAATATGCTTGTCTCTTCTTAGTGTCGCTTTTTCGTTTCATCGAATTTTCAAATCAGCAACGATTCTAAAGAAGTTTCACTTCAAAATACAGATCTCTTCCTTTTGGCTCATCCAATCTAATAAACTCCTTATGCCAAGGATGATAAAGCTGAGTTTCAGTTTTCTAAAATAACCCTTTTGACTTGGGTCCGGATGGTAAAGCTTTGAAGCTTCGATTATTTTCACCCTTTCTTTATACTAGTTAGCTAGCTATGAAAGATACAGAATGTAAACCAAAATATGATTAGTTCAAGTATTAGTCTGTGATGATTATTCTAGTGTTACATGAATTAAACTGATACATGGAATATGTGTTTTATTACATTGTCACTTACCACCGAGTAGTAAACCTATTGAGAGCTTATAGGCTAATTTTCGCTTTGAAACACATCTCACCACTTTCTGGCGGGGGACGGGGTAATAATGGGATTTCTTATTGGCTGGCTCAAGATCAACTATACACAGTTATATATGTTACCGCGGCACTTGGGCTGCCCGCTGCGCGACAGAAAATATATCGATAAAGTCTAATAGGTATATATTATTACCAGTATTGGAAAATCAATACAAATAATTTTATTCAAACAGCAAAATACCACCATATCATGTATAATTATAGATAACTAGCTGATGCCCGCGACTTCGTCCGCGTGTATTAAGGTTTTTGGTTCCCGCGGAAACTCTTTAATTTTCCGGAATAAAAAGTAGCCTTTGTGTTATTCCAGAATAAAATCTATCACTGTGACAAACTTCATCCAGATCCATTCAGTAGTTTTTGCGTGAAAGAGTAACAAACATACATAGGTCCATACTTACATACGTTTAAAATATTAGTACGGATTATCTGATATGTATAATTTATATGTTTAATTAAAAATATGCCAAAATGTATATTCTCGCATCACTTCCAAACGGCTGGACCGATTCTGATGGAAATTTTTGTGTGTTTTAGTCGGACCCGGAATGGTTTATATTCACAATAGAACCCAGTAGGGGGCGCTGCAATCGAGTTCTTGGATCTGCCGCGTCTTTCATCAAACCAAATTTCATACCAAATTTCATCAAAGTCGACTGAAGAGATAAATATTTTTGATTCCCGCGCGAACTCTTGAATTTTCCGGGATAAAAAGTAGCCTATGTCCTTCCCCGGGGATACAACCTATCTCTGTACCAAATTTCATTAAAATCGGTTGAACAGATGGGCCGTGAAAGCGTAGCAGACAGACTGACACACTTTCGCATTTATAATACCAGCTGATGCCCGCGACTTCGTACGCGTGGATCGAGGTTTTGTGGTTCCCGCGGGAACTCTTTAATTTTCCGGGATAAGTAGCCTATGTGCTATTCCAGACTATAATCTATCTCTGTGCCAAATTTCAGCCAGATCCGTTCAGCAGTTGGGGCGTGATTGAGTAACAAACATCCATACATCCATCCAAATTTTCGCATTTATAATATTAGTAAGATTTGATAATAAATTAATAATAATAATATTAGTATGGATTCATATTAGTTTATTCTTCTTCTATGTCCGATTTTTACGAAATTTGGTACAGGGTAGGTTATATCCCGGGGAAGGACATAGGCTTTTATCACGGAAAATTAAAAAGTTCCCGCGGGAATCATTAAATCCTAAACCACGCGGACGAAGTCGCGAGAATCATCTAGTTTTTCAATAAAGCGCATTTGGATACAGCGGTTAGTCTTAACTTTAATGCAGATGGATGGATGGTTTTAATTTATGATCAACATTATACCTACTGACACTTTTTAATCTTGAAATTATATCTTAGGCGCTTCTTTTTTGCATTATTATACAATACTAGATGATTCCCGCGACTTCATCCGCGTGGACCAAGTTTTTTCGATTCCCGCGGGAACTCTTGAATTTCCCGGGATAAGAAAAAGCCTATGTCCTTCCCCGGGATACAGCCTACCCCTGTACCAAATTTCATTAAAATCGGTTGAACAGATAAATTTTTTGATTCCCGCGGGAACCTTTGAATTTTCTGGTATAACAAGTAGCCTATGTTCTTCCCCGGGATACAACTTATCCCTGTACCAAATTTCATCAAAATCGGTTGAACAGATGGGCTGTGAAAGCGTAGCAGACAGACAGACACACTTTCGCATTTATAATATTAGTATGGATTAGTATGTTTACTAAAGAACTTAAGTTTTCAACAGAAACTTTTTAATATTAATAGTAAACAATCAAATAAATAATAAACCTTTAACCTGCTCTTTTACTTCAGAATTGTTCGGAATATAATGAAATATAATTTTTTACTAAATAAATTAATGTATTGGCATTCAACTATCGATATAATTTATCGATAGTTGCACAGGTTACACTGGGCAGTGCGTGGAAGAGACGGAGATATGTAGAACTACATGTGAAAGACAAAGAAAAACTGAAAGACATTATTTTTATGCGTATTAATGATTTTTATTTATTATTACTTAACTAAACTTAATTATGAAATGCTATCCCATCCTTTGCATAGCTGGAGGTATTGCTTCTCTTCCCACGCTATTTAATGCTGCAAAAAGGCATATTTTTCGTTTTTTTTCTCGATCAATTCCCGAGCACTGTCGAATACGGACTGAGGGCGACTATAGGCACAAAACGTAGCGTTAGCAGTCATACTGCTAACGTTTGGCTGGTGAGGCGGCCCGCTATGCTCAGTCAATTGGTTATATGGTCTGTGTCACTTACCCATCATACTAATATTATAAATGCGAAAGTCACTTTGTTTGTTGGTTTGTTGGTTTGTCCTTCAATCACGCCGCAACGGAGCAACGGATTGACGTGATTTTTGGCATGGGTATAGTTGAGGACCTGGAGAGTGACATAGGCTACTTTTTATCCCGGAAAATTAAGGCGTTCCCGCGGGAATAACAAAAAACTTAAACCACGCGGGCGAAGTCGCGGGCATCAGCTAGTAATTTATAAACATAGAAATTATAATTAGTTAACTACTGTTAAAGCGAGTCTTGTGCCTTGTGCTTCTCGAATCTAATCAAGACTTGGCAACACTGGTCTAGGTACTTAATAGGTGTGTAATCTATAATGGCGGGTTTGTGGTGTGAATCCATAGATGCGAAGTGTGCATGTCTGCTACGCTTTCCATCTTTTCAATCGATTTTAACGAAAATTTCATAATATCTCCACCGAAATTGTCCATAGAAAAGTAAAAGCCCTCTTTCCCGCTTGCATGATTTCAATTTTCAACCAAAGATAAGCGGAGAGGAGATATGGAAATAAGATATCTGATTGGCTGGTTACAACCAAAAACAACTGTTGTTAAGTCCCACAAACTTATCCGGTGGCCAAAATTGGAACTAACTTTTGCCTGTTTAGTTTTCTGTTTTTATTTTATTTTTCATAATATTATATACCAGCGACGTTGTCACCGGGTGAGATAAGTTTGTGGGACATATAACAACCCCATACCAATAAAAAACATTCATAGAAAAAAAACATTTATTTTTTGGTACAAAATTACTATCGACAGTGACATGAAATATTTAAAAACGACAAGTACAACAATTGATTTAAGTGGACAACATTTAAAATCACAAGTTAACATTTTTTAAATTATTATTTTAACTGGTTAATTAAGTTTAACATTAGGTATAGTGCGCGTCACGTAAAAAGAACGCTGACTGTTTACCTGCGCACTGTGCGATTTTCGATCAAGTGGTATTAAGGGGGGGAAGAGGGGGTTGTACAACCACGGTAATGATATCTATATATGTATAGATATCATTACCGTGGTTGTACCATGATACCCGCGCTGAGATTACGTTATAATCAATGATCAGACACATCTCCTACGCTATCACTCAGCGTTCTTTTACGTGACGCGCACTATACAAGAACTATTTTTAGAATTATTTTGGGTATTGGCGCTAGTGCAGTCTACTGATTTAATACTATCAAGTCTGTCTTTAATAATTTTCAACTCGATTCAGCTTATGTCCATACAAAAATTGTGTTTTCTATGAAGATTCAGGTGCAGTTAGGAGATACTTAGGTGCCGTCACGGTACGTTTAGAAGGCCTATCATCCCAAGCAGTGTCCCTAGGTAAATTTGCAAGTATATTTCAGGCCGAAATGTATATGCGATCATGGAGTGTGCTTTCGGCCTGATGGATACTGTAAGCATAGAAACCAAAGTAGTTATTATCATATATAGTGACAGTCAGGCTGCTCTCAGAGCATTAGAAAGGAAGGATACCACATCAGCTCTAGTGAAGGAATGCAAACGTATCTTGAACTCACTAGCTGAAAGGACAAAAGTCACAATTGCCTGGGTTCCTGGACACCAAGGAAACGAAGGAAATGAAAAAGCAGATGAATTAGCAAGAATGGGAGCAAGCACTCCATTTTGTGGCCCCGAACCTTGCTTACCCATTCCATACTAGATCACTAATGTCGCAAAGTAGAAACAACATAGCACTTAGGTATAGCAGGCATAACAACGGGATACTGTCTGCTAAATAGACATCTCACAATAATGAGATTAGAAGATGACCCATCATGTCCAGAGTGTGGCGAGGAAGAGACCAGCTTTCACTTCATAGCTGAGTGCCCCAACAGGATCAGTGAAGAAGACCTAAGACATCTCTCCATAGGGGATATCGTAAGGTTCACTAAAGCTACAGGTAGGTTCGGGGGGGGGGTAGGCTGCCGGGACACCAGTAACCTGTGTCCTAACACGGGGAAATGGGTGGAATGGTTCAATTAATGGACCGATCACCCGCCTGGGGACGGCGGGCGTCCCCTCTATAAGTACCTACATACATACATCCCAAGCAGTTGACACTGGACAGGATTTATAATCACGGAAGGCATTATAGTTAGTTAGTTAGGTATCTTTTTTGCAGACTAGTCTATCTAGTTTGACCTATTATAATCAGGGTAAGCGGGCCTTCTAATGTATCCATGGCATGCACGCCACTGAATTCCCAAGGTGAGCTAACCTAACCATTTCAACTTTCGTTACGCCTGCCTACTGCATAATACTTCTACACTACACCCATCGTTTTCTCAATTATCTCGGCAGAAAAGGGATGACTAATTTAGTTAAATGAATAATATAAATTACCTACTTATTACATTTTGTACGAGTACGACAGACATGGTAGTCTATGTGATTTATAAATTCGTGTTTTTTTCTCTATCTATTGTCTAGACCTAAAGACATATTTTTGTAACAACAGTTCGTTACCAATAAATAATACCTACGAGAATCAGACAGCCCTAAATTCTTCAAAATATTGTACAAAAGCATTAAACTAATGCCTTGGTACTTTGCATGTGGTTAGGTAACCCAGGGAAGTCCTTATCCAATACAACGTCTAAATACTATATTTTTTAATATTCTTTTACTGTTTTTAATTGCTATATTATGAAATGGTTTTCAACAAACAAGCTCTGCTTACGCCTCCTAAGTAACATTGGGACATCATACGCTTACTAGGCCTATTTACCAGTTATTACTTTCGCAAATGTAATATCCGCTATAATTATTTCTCTTTCTAAACCATCAATCACTACAACATGAACAGCTATGCAGCCTCAATACGGTATCGAAAAATCATTTTGCTTATTTGTGTTCTTTAATTTATAATATTTATTGAGAATAAAAAAAATATTATTTTATAATATGATGTACTGTACCGTAGTCCTTAGGTTAATTATTTCGAAAAATATATAAATCGCGCGCTTTTATTTTTTACAATAGCAACTATTTAACAGACAAAAATTAAGACATGCGCGCTAAGTTTAACGCTATATAATGTGAATAGGATTATTCTACAACAGTTATAATAATTATATTTATAACTTTAGTTTAGTGTAAGTTATGTTAGATATTATTCTGTATGGGTCTATTTGTTTTTTAAAAAAATCTGGGCATCTTTAAAACATTGATTTGACCTTGCATCTTGATTATCTGCTATTTTAAGCTTAATTTAGATTTGGTTAAATCGTGACATATATTAGTTAACCTATAAATATATAGGACTCTCGTGAGTTGATGTTTCAAAAATATTCTTGATGTACAAATATTCTTGGTAAAGGTAAAATAATTCAATGTTTAAAATCGCTGCCGAACGTGAACCCGTGCACTGCGGTATGCGGCCTGGCGGCGGGATCGGCCGCACTTCCACTCGTCGTACTACGACTGGCGTCTGATGGGCTGTTGATGTAACAATAATTTATACTTAATAATTATATTGTTGAATTTAAATAATGAAATAAATCCAAGAGGCGCAGTATAATAATTGCAGACATCGTACTGATGAAATTATCAAATCTTTGAAAGTTTTAATTAACTTTTAGGTCGACTCTAGAGAGGAGATTTATTTACCTGGGTGAAAGATTGTCAAGGTCAACATCTTGTAAGCATATCCACTGAGGAGCCAGTTCTTCACCTTGAGCCATTTCCAGCGAACCCGTGTAAACCAACAAGTCGTCCATCAACACCTTTTTCAATATTATAATACATCATCATCATCATCAAATAAATGAAAAATATACAGACTAGAAAAGTAAAAATATTGTTACCCCAAATTCTCTGACGCCTCTGGTAGGAGTTTTGCCATAGTTCCAAATTTTTATGCCATATACTGAAACTGGGTTATCAAATACGAAAAATACCCTGCAAAAATAAAAAAGTTATCCCTAAGTTTTAAGATAGCCTAGATATGACATTGGGTTTTAGTTACATATTTTGTGAATCTAGGGTCAATGGTCAATTGTAAGGATATCAGGGAACTTTGACAAAAAAGGTGAGTGCTGTAAGGGACTTCGCAAGAAATCTGCAATAATAATTAATTATGCCTACCTGTTAAGTGTATGTGGTAAGATCGGCGCAAGCCACGAGTGGTGAGCGTGCGATGCACGCGAGTTGTGTCCATCCACGAGACGAGCGGGAGTGCGGACGTCACGGACGCCGCGTGAACCACGTGATTCTAGTACATTAACGCTCGCTGGCTGGGCGCATACATCTACAATACAATGTTTTTTTGGGCATTACATGTATGTCGATTTGTTTGTGTATCTGACCGTCTGTCTGTCTGCTACGCTTTCACGACCCATATTTTCAACCAATTTTGACGAATTTGGGATTACAGGGATAGGTTGCATGATGTATGCCCAGGGAAGAATATGGTATGTATACATGTAGTTATGTATATTCTTTATTGTACACCACAAAAACACAAAAGAAAGAGATTACAAACATGAAAACTTAAAACGTAGGTACAATAAGGTATGGTCTACTATATCCTGATAAATTAAAGATTTCCCACGGGATTTGTCAAAAATCACGAAAATGAAGCCGCGAGCGTCATCTTGTCTTTTACTATGCGACTTGCGAGTGCGTTGTGGACTTTTTAGGGTTCCGTAGCCAAATTTGGCAAAAACGGAACCCTTATAGATTCGTCATGTCTGTGTGTCTGTCTGTCTGTCTGTCCGTCAGTATGTCACAGCCACTTTTTTCCGAAACTATAAGAACTATACTGTTGAAACTTGGTAAGTAGATGTATTCTGTGAACCGCATTAAGATTTTCTTACAAAAATAGAAAAAAAAAAACAATAAATTTTGGGGTTCCCCATACTTAGAACTGAAACTCAAAAATTTTTTTTTCATCTAACCCATACGTGTGGGGTATCTATGGATAGGTCTTCAAAAATGATATTGAGGTTTGTAATATCATTTTTTTCTAAACTGAATAGTTTGCGCGAGAGACACTTCCAAAATGGTAAAATGTGTCCCCCCCCCCTGTAACTTCTAAAATAAGAGAATGATAAAACTAAAAAAAATATATGATGTACATTACCATGCAAACTTCCACCGAAAATTGGTTTGAACAAGATCTAGTAAGTAGTTTTTATAATAATTTAATAAAATTTACTACATGTTTGTACGGAACCCTCGGTGCGTGAGTCCGACTCGCACTTGGCCGGTTTTTATTAAACTTGCAAGTATGTTTCAAAACTTACTAGACTCTGTAACTTCAATCATATTTCCCTGTGGATCGTAAAGCTCGACACCAGTAAGACCGACATAGTACGGATCACCCCACGTTGAGTAAATGCTGATCTGCAGAACGAAACCCGTCGGCACTTTCAATTCTAGCGTGCCATATAATAGCCACTCTGGAGTCGTGTCTGATGCTTGATGACTACGTAACCTGGAGATTATAACAAAAATTGTGACTTATCATATTAATGTGACAACCGCTAATTTTCAGAATGGCTTTATTCTAGCTATTATTGATACCTAAGAAGTGTTGTGTGATAAATTAGTTATTGATAAGTATATGAACTTAAAAAGTGACATGCTAATATTGACATTTGGAATGTCGTTTTAATAAAACACTAAATGCGGGCCTCAGAGTTCAAAAATCAAAATAGTATAAACTTTCATAATTATTACTTTATAACAGTAATTCCCAAAGTGGTCTAGGTGGACCCCCAGGGGTCCACGGGAGACTCGACGGGGGTCTACGTTGGCGTGACAGAAAAATGGGGGTCCACAATTCGTAAGCGGGGGTCCACGAAAATTTATCTGGTTTCGATAGTGAAGAACTAAAATGTTGGCTTGACTTCACCTATCAATGTAGGCAGATAATATTTTAAGAAGCTCAGCGACTGTTACTTGTAAAAACTTGTAATATTCCATAATCAGTACAACGTGTCGAGACTTGCAAAGCACCGCCGCGGCCGCCCGCCTTATACTCAAAGCCGCCCGCCGACGCGCCGTCCGCAACGCTTGTTCAGACGTGCAAAGGGACCTAATACGACTTGTGGGTGGTGTGTGTGCTTGCAATCTTGCATGAACTTGTTTGATTCTTCACCAATATAAATACGAATGCCAAGAATAAACGTTACTCATTTGTTCCCTGAATTTCGGAGAGAAAAGTACCTAAAGCGAATCGATCTTAGTGATTGCCAGTGACGGAAAAAGTAAGTAGGCTGCCTTTTGCTATACATACTTTTATTTTATTTATTACTTATTTATTTATTTGTCACAGGTAGAATGCCTCGATGAGAATATTCAGACATACGTTCAACATTTAATCGCCCTGCATGATGACTTCAAAATAAGATTTGAAGATCTTCTGTTAATGGAAATACCACCATGGATCATAAATCAATTTGATGAAACGGAAGTGGAGAATGTGATACTACAAGAGGAGCTAGTCGAGCTTAGCACTAATGAGGAGCTGAAGGTGAAATTTAAAAGAGGGTATCAAACATTTTGGCTGCAGGCAGAAATACCCGAAAAATATCCTGGACTGTGGGGAATTGCGAGAAAGCTTTTGATAGCGTTTCCCTCGTCGTATCTTGTCGAAAAAAGTTTTAGTGCCGTAACAAACCTTTTAACAAAAAAAAAGGAGCAGATTGAATATCACAGAACGGGGAGATTTGCGGTTATTCCTAACAAAACTAAAGCCAAATATTGATAATTTGCTGTCAATACATCAAGTACATCCCTCCCATTAAGTTACGTTACCTACGTTATTAATGTTTAATTTTGATTGTAGGTACAATTATATTTTGATTTACTATACTTACTTAATATAATATTGTAAAATATGATGACAATAATAATAATTAATAGTTACTTACATAGTATTTGAATAAATACAACACAAGAAAATATATTTTTATGTTATTTTTACCACTCCGAGTTTTCTAAATAAAATAAGTGAGAATTGATTGGTTTTTGTGCTGTGAGTAGATGTCAAAAATGTAAGTTTGAGATGGAATCACTTCTTTTTGAATGGTCAACTTTACTTTTGACATCCACTCACAGCACAATCAATTAATTAATTTACCAATCAATTCTCTTTTTTTTTTCAAAGAATGTTTTTTTCGTGGTTGGAACTCACTCGCAACGCCAATTTTCATAATTTATCTTCACATTTTTTGTCGACTGGAAATATGATAGAAATTTAGCTGCAGGGGGTCCACCGGAACCAGCAAACTTTTGAAAGGGGTCTATGAGCAAAAAAAGTTTGGGAACCTCTGCTTTATAACATTAAGTACTTGCCTATCGTCCAAAGAAGCAAGTTCAAGATGCTGTACGTAGTCATAGCAAGTATCGCCAGGAGCGCGCCGCAGTAAGATCGCTTGCTGGTGTAATGGCTCTTCATCGAGTAAAATGCAAACGTGCTTAGCTCCGATATACGACATATCCATGTTTGCATTGTAATTCCATATGCGGATACCTAATAAATATAATTTTTAGTCTGCTTATTTAAAACATACCTATGTGCTGTCTATTAAATCTAATTTAATTATATGAAAAAAGTTTAATATACTTAATCAAACTCGTACAACAATTTCGTGCATATTTTTATTACGTCGGTTCGGTATCTAGCAGTTATTTCAAACTCTTAGAGATAGATCTCTCCCTCTCTCTCTCATATCTCTGACCATGATTGGCGACCGGCACTATTTCTTGGTGAAGAATTAACGATGTGACTTAACCCATCACGCCTATCAAAGTGAATGGTCGTAAAACTTACTGGTAATTTCAGTCGGCTCGACAAACTCCATGACAATATGGCAGAATTTAGATCCAGAAGCGAAGTTTGTGCACCACATATCATCCAATTCCGTGGTAATGTTCTTTCCATTGAACAAATTTTTACATTCAATGTAACTGCTGTGTGCAGGACTAAGTTCATCGCTGATATGGGCCGTGTATGCGCGTGCACGATGCACTTCAATCGGATTATTATGGCAAAGTATATCGATACCTGAAACGATTAAATACTTATTTTATTTAGCATTAAATAGATTTATTTAAATAATCTTCGATGATATATGAGGGATCTTAAACCCCAAAGGTGTAGCACGGTCTTGACTCTCGTGGGAGAGTTTATCGATACCATAAGCCAGCTAACGGTATTAAAAGACTTTGCTTAGCAACTTTACATTAACTAAAGGATGAAACCTATTTCAATTTGGTTGCTTTACTAGGATTAGCTCAGTGGCATGCTATAATATGTGGCATGCCATTTAGTTACCTACCTACTGAGGAATATAATACCTAATTTGTTCTGAACGCACCTGTCAATCCGATTAGTTGCTTCTGCCCCCAGTTGGACATTAGAGTCAACTTTATGCTCCTTACCACATACTTAATTTCTTGAACATCGCTTTGGAAATCCCCTACTGTTGTAGGACTCAAATTGTTTTTATTAGCGTTTGCTGTTGGTGGACGTTTTTCGACAGTTACAGGGTCAGTCAATGGTTCATTGTCCTTTAAAAGTGCTTGAAAGTTCCTATCGTTATCGAAGATGGATTCAAGAATATTTGGATCTTTGGTGAAAAGAATGGTCTGTAAAAGGAAATAAAATTTAGATCATAGGGACGTAGTATAGTTACTTTATGTAGGTAGAGTAAAGCCAGCCTCACAATTCTAGATCCAAACAATATTCTATCAGCTTGGAAAGAGGAAGATGCCAAGGAGAATGTGTCTAATAAAGTGTTCAATTATTATAAAATATATTATTTGGGAGATATAATATTTGGTATAATTAATAATGTTATTCTTATTCTTAATCAAAACTCACGTCTCCAAAAGATTGTATCAGCCCTTTTAGTTCTCCACTGGCGCGAGCGATCTCCCCGTGAAATATGACCTGGTCATCCAGCTTAATCTGAACCAATCTTATGCCACGGCTTGAATAGATACGTGATTTGTTGTAATTCTAAATTACAAACGAAAAAATGTTATATAATTCAGTTTTTTTGCTGCGAGTTTTGCTCTGAACGAAGGTGCCAACTCACGATGGTCGTGAAGTAGGTGTGTGTGTGTGTGTGTTACTTTTTTCGTGTGTATATATGTGTATCATTGTGAGTGACCCTATCTCCAGCAGCCAATGAGTGCTCTCAAAATAATTCAGTAAAGTAGGTAATTTAACAACGGCTTAAGAGTCTTTTGAAGAACATACGAACGCACGTATGTAAGTGAAGTTTTCCTGAAGAGACTAACTAAGCTGAAAATTGATTCCATTATTTTGCCTAAAGGAGATTATTTTTTTAATATTAGGGAAACAGCTAATACACATCATCTCACCCATATCCTCAACAAAGCTAATTTAGTGTTTGTTGTCAAGAGAACACTAATGGCAATAGGCAGCGCTCGCGGCGCGGATGCACTCCAAGCGTGCTTATCGTCCCGAGTACGCATCACACTGTCCACTATGTTCTCTAAGCGACCGTACTTCGAATGGTCTCCTGTGTCCGAGTCTGTCCATACCTATGGATTATATAATATTTTAATAGCATAATTTCGCCTCACTGACTAGGTAGGCCAAACCCAAAAAATTTGACGAATCCTTGAAGAAATTCATGAATCATGATCCCGATACATGAATTTATTTACAGAACTTGTCTAGTTTTTGTTAAGATTCGTCAAAACTCGAAACTGATTCCGATTGAAAATATTTGTATTGTAGCTTATACCTGCATCCTAAATGTACCTCAAGCTTTGAGGCTGCTTAATAATAGTCACAAAAGTTATCGAAATGACATTACCTTTTCAATATTAACCTGATGACCATTTGAATCGAATAGCTCAACACCATTCAAGCCAACTAGAAATTTATCTCCCCAGTTTGAATAAATTTTAATTTCTAGCAATCTCCCTTCTGGCAGTTCTGGTATGACAAATTCACTTTTGAGTTTTTCTTTCTGTGAACTCCTGCCAGGGATGGATATGAGGGATGTGGGTTTTTTTGAAGTCACGTTGGTGGTAGATTTTTCATGCTGTGTAATATTTGATGATGCTTCTTTTGGGATAAGCTTTTTGTTATATTGGTTAGTCTCCTGGAAACCTTGAATGTAAAATGGTTGCTGTTGTATGTTTGATGTGATCAAAACCTTTAAATAATGAATAATTTATAAGTAAAAATAATGTGGTCCGCCAACCGGATATTATATGACATGATTAATAGACAAGTATGAATTTTACAAATATATATGTTATTTTTAATTTCTTATTAGGTTTGCTGTGTATTTAGATATGATAGAGATTAAACCATTAAAAATATCTTACGTGATCCTAAAATTACGTCGTTAAAATCATCATCAGTGGTATTGTTCATACACCTGTGCCTCGGTGTCACGTAATGCGGTAGAAGATCTGAGAGAAAATCATTCGTTGCACCGTTTTTAGAATCATTCCATTCTAATTTGCCGTTTACTGGTTTTCGTCGTCCGTTATGTTTATATGTTCCTGATTTAAAATATCAAATCAAAAGAGCTTAGTTACTTGGATTGGATTTTTACCATATTTTAATTTTAAAATATTTACTTTTATTTCATTAATCTTAAAATATTTATAACTCAATCTTATCTACTTTTAATTATGGTAATAAATGCAAAAATTGCAGATTTGTTTGCCATGATTTATCGGTGCGATGTTAAACCGATTACGACAAAATTCAGATTTGACTGTCTTTGGTGTGTACGAGCTGCATCTCGGGGAAGGACATGTGCTACTTTTAATCTCGAAAAATTAAAGAGTTCCCACGGGACTTTTGCTAAACTTAAATCCAAGCGGACGAAGTGACGGTAATTATCTTGGTCTTCTTCATATATTGGTTAATGGCTCAGTATCTTGTTACAATTATGTGTCGTGTTTACCATTATTCCGTAAAGTGCCAGCTGAATGTGCATTTTGGTATTTTTGGGGCTTTGGAATCATGTCCATTGTTGTATCTAATGACGTCCTTCGTAACAACCTGGACAAATACATATTAATAATTATTATTTAAAAATAACTAATTAAAATTACATATTTTGTTAAATTAAGATTACCTACTAATTAAATATATAATATATAGGTACCTGTAAGTATCCAATTTAGAATTTTCATATTTGGATTGAGGATGGTCATGCGTTGGAGAACAATCGCTTATGTCGTTTTTTATGTGTGTCTCTTTGATTTTCCTGGAATAAAGTATTAAACCATCATGAATTTGTCTATAGAAACTATCACAGGGCCACGATCGTAAAAGCGAAACAAATTAGTAACCTCTCCCACCCAAATTTCTGTGAAGGAAATAAATTTGCAGGTAGGTATACCTACCATGTTTGAGGGGTTTCACATATATATGTGAACCTACAATTTTTTTTACATTATTTTGCACCGTGTTAAGTAAACATACATTCACCATGTTAATTAGGTAGGAATTTAACTTACTTGCTAATATCTTCGAGCCATAATGGAACTTTCGTGCCCTCAGCTGAATGCTCGAACCCAAGGCGCTGTGCCATTCTTGAGCCATCAGTTCATTACACTTTTTATTAACATGACCGTTTATTGTACCAGTCGCTATAAAGATGTACAGCTAATTTGAAGTAAAATCATTTTAGCCAATTTTAAAACAGTATGTTGAGATATAAAAAAATAACTAATTATTGGTTTAAATAAGTATGTATCGTAATCATATTTTTAGTATATATATATCGCTTCATCACCACTTGCCACTTTTGAAACACAATTATTGAAGTTGTTTGTTTGACCTTGGTTACTATGGCAACGTTAATATTGTAATTATCGTGAATCGGCCTACCAAGAAAATCAGATGCGCGCTAAACTTTCAAATTGTCTATGTTCTCATACGTCACACTGGCAGTCAATGTCAATTGTCACTAATATTTGTCACTTATGACCCTGTCCGCTGTCGGCTGTCATGTCATGAGTGATCAGTGATGTCAACACTCATAACCTTAAAAAAACCGATTTTTGGATTAAGTTTCCACTTTCCAAGCTGAAAGCCCACGAGTTTTGTGGAAGATTTTGTAATAATAAAACTGTTTAATAAAACAAGTGGTGTATATATACTATATTGTAAAATAAAATGTCCGATCTGAATCCTGAAGTGCTCGAAGAAAGGACTAATAGTGCCGAAAAAAAGGTGAAGGAAATAGAAAATGAATTGGACAAGCTGACGAAGGGAGATCTCAGTTATATAGGCGATCCACGACTTGACAAACTGCTCTCTGACAACGAGAAATTAAAACATCGACTAGCAATACTCGAAAATGCAATCCAAAGGGAACGCGCCGGTGAAAGCTCAGTAGTGGTGAAAAAAGAGCCTAGGAAGCGACCCACGTTGATTACTGATATAAATTCCGTGGACGGTACAATTTGCATACTAGATGAACTCAAGAATATCTTCACTGTTGCCATAACATCAGCATATCCAGACTTAGAAGATCCACCTATCCAAATCAGTCTATCTGGTAACAATCCTAAGTTCGGAGACTACCAGTGCAACTCAGCTATGCAGATTTCACAGCTGCTTAAAGCTAAGAATGTTAAAACGAATCCTAGAGAAGTAGCCAATAACATTCTAAACAAAACCCCATCATCACCACTTATAACTAAAATTGAAGTTGCGGGAGCTGGATTTTTAAACATTTACTTAAACAAGGAATTCGCCGAACACATACTTAATAGTATTCTCAGATTTGGTGTAAAACCACCCCCTGTGAAAAGGGAACGAATCATTGTAGACTTTTCCTCTCCTAATATTGCTAAAGAAATGCATGTTGGTCACTTAAGGTCCACTATAATAGGTGACAGTATTTGTAGGCTTCTGGAGTTTTTAAATCATGATGTACTTAGAATTAACCATCTTGGGGACTGGGGTACACAGTTTGGTATGCTCATCGCTCATTTACAAGATATGTTCCCCGATTACAAAACTCATTCTCCTCCTATAGCTGACTTACAAGCATTTTACAAGGAGTCCAAGAAAAGGTTTGATGAAGACGAGGAGTTTAAAAAGAGGGCGTATGCCTGTGTTGTTCAGTTGCAGTCAGGACAACCAGATTATATAGCTGCTTGGAAATTAATCTGTAATGTATCACTCCAAGACTTCCAGAAGATTTATGATCGGTTAAACATAACGATTACCCCTAGGGGAGAGTCTTTCTATCACAGCAGGATGAATACAGATGTAAAGGAATTGAGAGAAAAGGGATATCTGGAAGAAGATGAAGGAAGGCTAATCATGTGGCCAAATCCTGATAAACATGATGGTATACCATTAACAATCGTCAAATCTGATGGTGGGTATACTTACGACACCTCTGACATGTCAGCCATAAAACAGAGGGTCCAAGAAGAAAAAGCTGATAGGTTTATCTATGTAACTGATGTTGGCCAATACACTCACTTTATGCTTATAGATGGCTGTGCTCGCAGAGCTGGCATTTTGACTGATGATAAAAAAGTAGAACATGTAGGTTTTGGAGTTGTACTCGGTGAAGATAAAAAGAAATTCAAGACAAGGTCTGGTGATACTGTAAAGTTAAGAGATTTGCTTGATGAAGGATTGAAGAGAGCTTTGGACAAGTTAATAGAGAAAGGTAGAGACAAGGTTCTCACTCCAGAGGAGTTGAAACAGGCGCAAGAAGCAGTTGCTTATGGTTGTATCAAGTATGCAGATCTCTCCCACAATAGAATTAACGATTATGTCTTCTCCTTTGACAAAATGTTAGATGATAAGGGTAATACAGCAGTTTATTTGCTGTACTCTTTGACTCGTATTAGATCTATTGCACGAACGGCGCAAATATCCATTGAGAAACTAATGGAGGAAGCTCAGAAGTCTGGCATCAAACTGACTGATGAAACCGAATGGAAACTTGGCAAGGTTCTACTAAGGTTCCCAGAAGTTATTCTCAAAGTATCAAAAGACCTTTACATTCACAGTTTATGTGAATATTTGTATGAAATATGTTCAGCATTTACTGATTTTTATGACAAATGCTACTGTGTCGAAAAAGACAAAAGCGGCAAAATTGTTAAGATCTTTTACGAAAGACTGATGCTTTGTGAAGTTACCGCAAAAGTCATGCAGAAATGTCTCGACATTTTAGGCCTTACAACTGTATCCAAGATGTGAAATAATGCATATAATGCATCACAGTAAATTGTTTACTTTTTATATATTTATTGTAAAGGAAAACATTTTCTTAAATAAAACAGTTTGAATGTAGTAAAATGTTTAATTATCCCAAAAAACGCTACAAAACTATACCAGGGTCCACTATTTATCAAAGTTAACATTTTCTGAAATACTTAACATTCAAAATTCCAATAAACTATAATTATTATGAACAATTACTGGGCTGTGTATTGTACGTCGTAATAATGATTGAATACAGATAATACCTAATTTATTTCTACATTGTTTCAACAGCAACTGAGTACCTACATGGAATAGTTTTATAATATGGATAAAATATTTAAGTTGGAATCTAGGAGCTTGTATATTTTTGTAAATCTGGATTGAACAGGGCAATAGTATCATATTTTCTAATTAGTTTAAGGTGATAGAATTCGATCATCTTAACACAATAAAGATGCAGTAAAATAGACCTTCATTAAAAGTTGAAAATCTAGTATGACGAATTCTAATAAACAATTAACTTCTAAATTATTCCGCGTGGAGGGCTGAACGTAGATTTAGAAGAAACATCTACAGCCTATAAAAATAAAGTATTTTGCCAGTGTGGCTCAGTTTAGTTTGACATTATTGTATTTCGACGCTTGAATTCTATCAACTTTGTTGAGATGAAAATTCTCAGCTCACTTTTCAGCAAAAACCGTTTGAAAAACTACTTAAATTAAGAACACTATTTAAAAAACTAATTAGAAATTCAGTTTTTTTTATTTTGTAACATTGGTACACAATACACATTTTTAAAATTCTCTGAAAATATTCAATGTATACCGCTTGTTAACAGATTTTTTTATCGAACTACTCTAATAACTTGCAATGTAGTCTAGGCAATAAAGCTAGTGGCCCCCAACAATAATTCCTGCGACGAAACTTTACAGTATAATAAAGTATCATGCGTTAAACGTATTTTATAAATATCCAAAAAAATATAGAAACGAAGTTATAAGGACTTTAGAAATACTTACGTTACATTTTATAAAAGTAATTAATGAGTCCACATGTTTTTTTTGGATAAGTTTTGGTTCATACCATATACTACAACCCTGCCAAGTTTCAACGACTGAGGATTGAATGCAGGGGCCTCCATACAACAAACGTCCCTTTTCCTAGACTATTGGTTATAATAAGGACCAAATGATTCAACATTATAAACAACATTTGCTAAGAGTAGAATTCAAAGTCGCGATTTCTAGATAGGTTCTTACTTATTTATCATAGGGGCACTTTAAGTTTAAGGCGTCAAACACGAAAGCGACGGCGATAGCGGGGCTATGTGGTACGAGAGCTAGCGACGAATTTCGGGAAGGCCCTTTAGGCAAACAGAAATTGTGAAAAAATATAATACCTATCGTCAACTGGCGAATCCAGTCCTGATAGAGCGTTTGCGTTTATTTCTCCTCAAAAATATTTTATTAAAATTCCCAAAAAAATATACTTTTCTTGCGGTTTTAAACGTGAATAAAGTTTTCAAATGAGTACGACAAAATTCGTCGCCAGCTCTCCGACTTATCGCATCGCCCCGCTGCCACCGTCGCCCCGCCGCCGCTCATTTCGTGCCCTACACTAAACATTCGGCTAATGCTCTCATTCCTTATTCAAGTACCTACTTAAATAACACGAACTTACGTATTGTAATGAGGACGACTTAAAATGTAATTTTTATAAATCATATTACAAAAAACTATGTTTGTTTTCGTGTAGTAATTCTGAATCAGATCATAGAAAATACTAACAGAAGTAGTTTACCTAGCCGTAACTACAGTTTATAGAACTTTAGTTATGGATAGGTAATGAAAAACAGATAAATACCATTAGGCATAGTTATTCTAAATACAATAATGAAGGTACATAATATAATATTCAAAATACATTTTACATTTGGCCAGATACTATTAGAACTCGTCTAGGCTATAATAACAATAAATATAGAACCTAAAGCAAAAATTAAAAATGAAATAGAACGTACCTATCTAAATTCTAAATGGAAAAACAATGACATCTTCCTGGAAGACTTGAAATAGATACATTGATCGATAAGTTTGAATAGAAAAGTTGCTATTTTGTCAAATAGTTTTTATGACAAAAATCAACGTTGCTAAATAATTTATCCACTTAAAAGTAAAAACGAGATCTATTCAGTAAATTAAGAAAACAGAATATTTAGTAACTTTACAGTTTCATCAATACTATATCTACTGTGCATATAAAACCAACCAAGTGTTATTACTAGGTAGTTTATTGTAGTGGCTATACATAAGGCGATAATTCGTTCATCATTGTAGTAGATCACAAAAAATAAATAAAAATGTATGCAGCATAATGATAAATATACAATTAAATCTCATAGTACCATAGTAGCCGAAAACGTTGCTTTAAAAACCAATAAAAACATGTCAACCCGTAAAGTATTCGAGACAATTCCATTGAGATAATGTTCAATTCCTAATTAAAAAATTATACAAAAATATTATGAATATGATATCTACTTGTTACACAGACTTATGGAAATAGATGTACCTACATATTATGTATGAATATATGTACATATATAAGTCAGAAAAAGAGCGTTCAACTGCTTTTTATCATACTTAGGTACAAAATACATTTCAGAATACAGCAGAAGTTCTTCTAACACTTTTATCAGATTTCTGCCGCGAAACCGCTTAAGTTCTATTACAATTTGCATATAAAGACATGCTAAACAGGAGCGACACTGCGTGTTCTAACGCAGTGATTTGACAATGAATCCACCTCTTTGCCAGAACTCAAGTCTCTACTTATCAAATCTTCAACAAAAAAAAAACCGCGTAGAAAACTCAATCGCTGCTGTTTCGCAATCCATGTATCATTGTTTCGCGACGAATGTTTACGTTTAATTAGTATAACATGTTTTTCCCCGACATATGTCTAGCTTTTTCATACAAGTCTGTGTCTATACATATAAGTTGCAAACTACTGGTTCCAATATTCGTACCTAATATTAAAAATTCCATACCCTTTTTATACTTTCCTACGATTCCTAATAACTAGTTGACTGTAGCTGATAAAAATATCTGGCTATCAAGATATGGCTGCATCAAATCAAAATCTAGGAAATACAATTAAGAAGAATAATGTTATGTAGAATAATCCAACAGTGTAGCCGCGATTTAAAATAATTTTAACTTTTTTTTGTTATAAAAATTAATTAACCTAGATGTAAATAAGTAAACAGCGTATTTGTCATTGTAATTATGGTCTTATATGACAATTAACAACGTTAATTACCTTATTTAGAGATAACACATAGATTGATTATATTTTCAGACAATACTTGGTCCTATATATATACGTACTTTACAAATCTAACACAAAGTTTTGATGTAGGATGGTCGGATAAGAATAACTTTTTCACACCACTCGCTCAACAACGCCTTATTACATGGCCTGTTATCTAAGGTTAAAGTAAGACATTAAATCCCTAGGGTTATAATGTTGTACTGAAATCCATTATTCCCTAGGGTTATAATGTGATTTGAATTTAGAATCATCGCGCATCTGAAGCAAGATCTGAAGGAAATTCTATTCATTCCAAAGAGGTTTTATTCATAATTCTTATTGCTATATACATAAAGTCTAATTTCGGTAAACAGAATGTGTTCTCAGCAGGCGCGGCCAACTCGATTTTCGAAAACCGAAGCCGTGGCCCACTAGATTCGCACTGACGACATTTGTTTGTCAAATCGAGTAGGCCACGCCAGCTGAAAGAAGTGGTTGTATCGCGAGGTGTGAAAAGTAGAGTATTCACCGTAAGGGTAATGCTGTATTAATCTTGGGCGCCCCTAATTCCCACGCTACTCTCAGGATTCTAGATGCAACACCCTCGCTACGCTCGGGAGTTACTCTAAAATCCCTCGTTCCGCTTGGGATTTATCCCGGCGCCCGTGACATAATACATCGCATTACCCCCGTGGTGAATAATCTACTATAACAAACTTGTTAACATGATTGTTTTATGTTTCAATTAGCCCTTATTATATTTAGGACCCCAATCATAGACTAGTCTAAATAAATCTAGAACATGTTTTACACTCTATATACCTAATCAAAGGTTTTACACATGTCTCATAAATAGGCAAAGGTAAATCCTAATTAAAAAGTAGGTACCAACATTAGGTAGATAACTTAGCACTTTCTTAGTATTATAACTACGGAATAAAATTTGGTAGCGTGGTTATGATTTTAAATAAACATAATTTTAAACCTTTGTTTATTAAATAAACAATATTTAAATTGATTTCATTAAAATTTTAGTGCAACCGCTTACATCTTTAAAAATAAATATATTTACCCTGTTACCTTAAAATATGTAACCAGTCGATCTTTCAGTTAAATTCGATTAAACAATAATAAAATCAGTATAATTCATATATTTAAAATCATTATATAAATCGATCACTAATTTGCGAATGGTTGCAGCAAATTTATGACTAGAAATAGTTTATATCGCAGTGTTGTATCAATTTGAGTCAATATGATAAACACTCATATTGACTCAAATTGATACAGTTTAATTTTATTAATTAGTGATTTCAGAAAATAGAATATTAATTAGATTAAGTATATTTTCAGTATGCATTTTTTGAAAATAAAAATGAGATTATAATAATATAGTCTGCTTCAGGTATGAAGCTGAATACAAAGCTGGTCTGACCTCTCTATCAAATCGGGTAATCGGAGTGAGATAGTGGTAGCACCAACAATATTTGCTTCAGATAGGTAGTGACTAGTGAGGGACGAATAGCCTAGCTGTGACAACGCTTATCAGTCGATTGCGATTGTTAAGCAACGTTGACCTAAGTCGGTAACTGGATGGGTGACCGAATGTGAATGTTAAAAATAAAATTTGGTGTTTTCGAATCCTACGTTAATAATAATCGTAACAAACCTTAAGAGTTTGAATACTCTTAGTCGAGTCGTATGCGGAAGGACGTGGGAAGTGGGAACAGGTAGGTAGCTCACGCATTATAATCCCAAGAAAACTCCTACCATTATGTGATTAATGGAATGGGGTCACGATCCTCTGTAATGAGGAATACGACGCAGAAAGAGAGAGGTAGTAGAGAGTTCCTATACTCTACTTTTATCAGTTATCACTTCGAATTTATTTATGTATCATTCCAGTTTAATTTATCACCAGGTGTGAAGGTCAGATCTCTTTTTTCGTGAAGCCAAACTGTATGTAGATAATGTCTTGACCCCAAAAAGCCTTATCGCATTCTAATGTCATATCTAGTAAGATCCAAGTGCATTGTTAGCATGCATGAATATTCATGCGACCTACATCACTTTTCACCCGCGTGTCGTGTCTCGCTCCAGTTTCCCAACAGACTTTGATTGTCTTGCGCCTTATCGCGACACGATAAAAATTAACATTACACTTTGATGTCATTAATTATTTAGGTGATAAATTTTAGTTTTCAATGTATGAAACGAAAGAGTTTCAGTTCAAGAGTTTGTCTTGAGAAACCTAAGGGCCTCACCAAACTACGCGGTGTGTGTATCTGCGCGGAATCCGCTTGACTTAGTCAGAAAGAGCTTTATGTATCTACGCGTACCTCAAGGTATTAAGAGTGATAACGCGGTAAAACGCCGATTCCGCGTTTTACTCGTTTACGTGTTTTTACTTTTACCATAATTAATACATAATATATATACCTAAAGCTTTTTCTGAAAGGCTCCAGCCAGTTCAGCGTCGACAGATGTGGTGAGACCACAACCAATCAATTATGACTCCGAACTTGGACTGACTTGGACAGATTTTTGTTTTCTTTAGGATTGCTGATGAGTTTGTAGAATCTCTATTTTTACAGAAACCCTGAGACAGACCTACCTAATCAGATTTTTATTTCGGATTTTCTTTTATTTTTTTCTACCATTTTACTAAAGTCCTATGCACACCAATGGTGGGAAGCCTAGACTAAATTTAACTATGACGATTCATAACGATTGAGCAATATCTAGTTATCTACTAAATATTTATAATTACAGTTACTCTAAGAGCCCACCGAGTAAATTGGGAAAGGATTTACAATTTTTATCAAACGCCCTCTCCCAAATATCTCTAGGGCTTTTTGGTTTCTTAGAATAATTTTTTACCATTTTACCACACAAATATATTATTTTAGTATAATCGGTCCATATTGAAGAACACTATTTAGTATTTACCATTATATACACATAAAATATAACATTGAAGTTAAAAACTAGATACACTAAAACATGTATACGGAACTAATATAGTCTGGAAAAATTCACATGAGGCGTATAAAAAAGACCATTGGAAAAACTGGATTCCGTATAAGTAAATACTATTAAAGTATACTATAGATAGATTATAAAAAGTTTCTAAAATCCCCTAATATATTTTTTAAATTTTAAATACTCTAAAAAGGGTTGGATTTGGTCTGGAGATTCTGGGATACTACGTATGTACTACAACAATAAGATTTAACAATAATTCACAAAATACCACACTTACGAGTAGTCCGGGAGATGGTGAACGATTTGTTTCAAATAATTATACAGGTCTTAATATAAGCATTTCAATAATATCATGCGAGTCAAGTGACAGATGTTACAAATATATTATAATCAAAGTCATCAAAAAAGGCCCTTTCAAATTTAATGCTAAAACTACTTGTATCATGTAGGCTCGCAGGGCTACCTTAACGGCACTCAAGAAACTTACATTTTATACTAATTGTCTACAAGTAGATAATTAATAGCCTTACTAAAACACAAGGTCAAATCTGAAGAACAAAATTGTTCCTATTTCAGCAATTTATACCTGTGGAGAGTGGAGCACTTTTAATTTTGATATTAATTTAAAACTTTTTTTTTCAATACGGAGGAGGTTTAAATACTCTGAATGAATTATAGTTTACAAGCTCTTGGTGTAACATTGTATTTATAAATACGAACGCGTTCTGCGTGGTTTAAAGTGGGATTAAATTACTCTATAGGTTGTGGCCTGGCATTAACGCAGCCATATTACTTTATACGACTCGGATGACTGCACGCAATACAGGTTAAGAAATAACTAGTAAACTGCGAGTGAGAACTCAGAACGCGCCTAAGGTAGGGTACCTCGTACCGTAGCCGTGCTAGCTAGTAGCTAAAAATTTTGCTGCTCTTATAATCCACCAAAATTAGCAACTTTTAATTCAAAAGAGGATATCTCCCTAAAGTCGTTATATATCCACGTCCCCTATTAATTTTATGTTCCAAAACCATTGATAGAAGAAAAAAAAGTCCCTCGAGTTTTGACGTCACTGTTCAGTATTTCATACAACATCCCACATTAAGCACCCGTTTAGACATTTGAAAATAGTTGCTGATATGACTGGTTGTCAAATATCCAATTAGGTAACAACGCCTATTAACCTTACCAAGTATTCAATGCATGGTCCCTAATCCCTCTAATTCAGGTCGAAGTCTGACACCGGCAGCGTCTTTCCAATTGACATCATCTGACATTTAAGTCGCGTGCCCTTCATTGCATTCAGTGGCCTTCGTTACTTCGTTAACGAGATTAAATACGTATTGGTCCAAGAGTGGGTGCACGATTTGTTTACAATGTTTATACACGTCAAAATATCTTATACATAAAAACAACACGGGTTATTTGCTTGAAGCAGTATTGTTTTAATATAGTTAATATTCGAATTATAATCCTTTTTATAGGAACGTCAAGGTACGTGACATAAAACTGTCATTTTGAAGTAATACTGTTTTAAGCAAGGGTAGTTAGTATGCGTCCTGATTGACCGTAGGTTCTTAATATCTAGCTGTCAATAGATTTTGTAAAAAATTGACCTATACAAAACATTGGAAAATCATTCACCAGCTCCGTCTACCGAGCAGTCTTCAATGCGTTTTGAGTTCCGGGAAGAGATGGCGTAGTATGGCAAGGTAGTGGACACTGGCTGCCCACGCCACGAATATGTGCCATATCGCGTGCGCGAATGGGATCCGGCCGTCCGACTTGAAGAAGAACACTCCTATTAGGTACAGAAACCCGCCGATTTTCAAGTCGTGCATCGCCGGGATGTGGTGCTGGAAAGAGTAAAGACAAGTTGAAAATGGTGGTAAAATTAGTGATGTTTCAAAGTCTCGTATTCACTAGAAGACAAATGTCCCGCGACACCGGGAGATGTCGGGCGACGTTGGGCGATGTCGACTGAGGTCGCCAGATATCTTGTCTCGCGATCTTTTATTCACCTTCTAACCCTCCTATTACTGCCTGTTGCCTGACATGTCGTGCGATGTCGGGCGAAGTCGAGCGACGCGGTCGCCCGATGTCTCTGGTGACACGTGTCGTGGAACATTATGTCCCCTAGGGCATACGAGGCTTTATACTCAAAATTATTGTAATATTTTTGGGATAACCAACAACCACCTTTCAATTGAAGTCGGGCGAGCCTGACGCGTCAACTTTGCCAATCTTTGTTATACTCGCCCGACTTTAACATAGTGTGTAGAAATCAATATTATTTTTAAGCTATTGCATAGCTTCTATCGCAGGCTTTGAGCGTGGAGACCGAATCCAGAAATTCCGTTACAAAAAAACCTAACACTTTGGTTGCTATGACTATTTTAAAGAATTATGTTTCAAAACATAATTATTTAAAATTATTTCGCCTTTATATTCCAAATCATCTTTTCATAAAAATAATCTTTTTATTTTCAATACTTTGAAGTCAACAACATAAGTAGTCATAGCAACCAAAGTGTTAGGTAAGTTAATAAAAAATGCTATGCAATAGCTTTACCGCGGCAGTCTCCGAGTGCCACACGTCTTTTTTAGGGTTCCGTAGCCAAATTTGGCAAAAACGGAACCCTTATAGATTCGTCATGTCTGTCTGTCTGTCTGTCCGTCCGTATGTCACAGCCACTTGTTTCCGAAACTATAAGAACTATACTGTTGAAACTTGGTAAGTAGATGTATTCTGTGAACCGCATTAAGATTTTCTTACAAAAATAGAAAAAAAAACAATAAATTTTGGGGTTCCCCATACTTAGAACTGAAACTCAAAAATTTTTTTTTCATCTAACCCATACGTGTTATGGATAGATCTATGGATAGGTGTTCAAAAATGATATTGAGGTTTGTAATATCATTTTTTTCTAAACTGAATAGTTTGCGCGAGAGACACTTCCAAAGTGGTAAAATGTGTGTCCTCCCCCCTGTAACTTCTAAAATAAGAGAATGATAAAACTAAAAAAAATATATGATGTACATTACCATGCAAACTTCCACCGAAAATTGGTTTGAACGAGATCTAGTAAGTAGTTTTTATAATAATTTAATAAAATTTACTACATGTTTGTACGGAACCCTCGGTGCGCGAGTCCGACTCGCACTTGGCCGGTTTTTTACTTTACAGTGGCTTTGGAAGTCGGTTTTTTGGAATTAATTTTTATTTTTAACTTTTTAGTGTAGTCTTAATCCCCACGGCTAAGGAGTGCAGTACCCTGCAGCATCAGAGTTGAGGAGTTGAGACTTGGGTTTAAGTATGAAGTCGTTGCTTGACACCTACAATATGAATTCCCCATGAAAAAATCCTAAATCGCAATTTTTAAGGAGTTCTGTACCCTGCAGCATCAGGGTTGAGGAGTTGGGACTCAGAGTTGAATCGTATACACGTGACTTGATACCTACTATATGAATTCACCATCAAAACTGCCTAACTCCCTAGTTTTGAGTGGTCTACAGCATCAGGATTGAGGATTTGGAGTCAGATTTTTTTATGGGACCTTCTCGCGAGCTTCCTCTAACCACTGAAATTTTTTTTTCAAATCAGTTTGGAAACCACGGAGATATGCGGTAACATAGGTACATTAAAAACAAAAAATACGCGACGAAATTGAGAACCTCCTCCTTTTTTGAAAGTCGGTTAAAAATATGTATCTTTTGAGCGATTTCTGCCGTCATACGGAACGTATTACGTTAGTGTAATAAATATTAATGATGCCTAGCGTTGTTTAGACCTTGAACCTTCCGTTATATGCATTTCAAAAATTATAATAAATATTAACTTGGGGATTTATTTAAAAAATATAAGATCCGTCAAAGCTATATCTTGCATGAAACCTACTAATACTCGTAGATAGCTCAAATGGTATCTTTGTATACTATACTAGATGATGCCCGCGACTTCGTCCGCGTGAATTGATGTTTTTTTAAGATTTAAACTATCCTATCTCTCAAGTTGGATCAAACTGCACATGGTGTGCGAATTTTATTATAATCGGTTAAGTGGTTTTGGAGTCCATTGAGGACAAACATTGTGACACGAGATTTATATATATTAAGATGAAGCCCGCGACTTCGTCCGCGTGAATTGATGTTTTTTTAAGATTTAAACTATCCTATCTCTCAAGTTGGATCAAACTGCACATGGTGTGCGAATTTTATTATAATCGGTTAAGTGGTTTAGGAGTCCATTGAGGACAAACATTGTGACACGAGATTTATATATATTAAGATTTACATTTAACTCTATATGAAGTGTACAAGCTTTTTGTTCTCGCATTTCTTATTGTATGGCTGTGACCTTATTCAATAAACTCTCTGACAACGCTAAAATTTTACCAACATCCATATTTAAGAAAAACTTGTTTGAATATTAATTAATTGGCGAATGTTTTTATAGTGCTAACGAATACTTAATTTTGTAACTTATTATTATAACGCATAGGTATTAGGTATGTATTTTGAGCAGAATGTACCTAATATCTAATGTACTGCCAATTTTGCACGCCAATTATTTGGCAAAATGTGTTAGGCACAATAATTTAATTTCCATCCTACTATGTTCTGTACCCACATTTGGCAAAATACAAACATTTGTACTTATTTGTATTTGTATATGTATATAAGTGAACCAGGTTTATTTTTAAAGACAGAAGAGCTGACACAAAGAACTGACCTTCCACTACAAGAGGACAGTTTTCTGACAAGAGGTTTTATACGCCAACGTCCGACTTTAGACGATCAAAGCATATTAAAATAAGTATAATATATTTAGCACTAGATGATGCCTGCGATTTCATCCGCGTGGAATAAGTTTTCTTTTCCCGGGGATCTCCTAAATTTTCCGGGATAAAAAGTAGATGTCCTTCCCCGGGATGTAACCTACCTCCATAGCCATACCCATTACCCATCAACATCGGCCGAAAAGATGGGTCGGACAGACGGACATTTATAGTTTATAATTTAGTATGGATACTATCGTCTGCGATTCATTAACGTGACTTTGTCCGCGTGAATGCGAATATGTATTATAAATGCCAAAGTGTGTCCGTCTGTCTGCTACGTATTCACGGCCCATCCTTACACTTACCCGATTTTGATAAAGGGTAACAGAGACATGTTGCATTCCGGGGAAGGACATAATATTTTTGTTTTTATCCCGGAAATTCATAGTATAAAAAATAATTTCAATGCCAAATTCTGTAGTAGGTATCAGCTGCTGAAAGTTACACAATGAATGTTTCTACCCAATGCATTATTATCCCAAGAAAATTCCTACCATTATATCATTAATGGAACGGGGTCATGCTCTCGACCCTAAGTAATGACGAATACAACGTAGAGAGAGAAAATGTTTCTACAGGGCAGTGATATGCAAGAGCTGATGTCTGCAAGTGGCTAGTGGACACATTGACCTTACGTAATCTGCTAAGAAGCTTTTTCATGTTCCGTTAAACATTACGTATTTGACCTAATTAAAAAAATGGGGAACAATAGTTTTCATGCTGTACTACTTTCAGTTTTTATTCAACAAGTTTTTCATCACGTTGCCGTCCTCATTTCTCATTTCAAAGTGGATTTTTTAAATGGATAAACTTTCGAACAAACTCCAACCTATGATAAAAGTTATTAAAAATTTATGTGTATAAGAGCGAAAACATGGTAATGACCGGGAAGAATAAAACGCGTCTGAGGTGAACAACGTTTTGTCTAGTCGATAATGAATGATTCCATCAATGATATTTGTTTTTGAGTGCGGAACACTTAAAATATAAATTCCTAAAGCACCAGAAGGCACTACAGATGCAATCTTTGTTTAGAATACCTAGCGTTGCCAAGCTCCGTCAAGCACAGCCAAGCACCGCGCTCAAAGCTCAAGTTCAAGAGCGCATTAAAGCAACCTTCCAACAGCAATGTACCAGTTTGATGGTTATGTGATGGCAAAATAAAATGTGTCAAAATAAGATTTTTTTCGAGTACGGAACAGTTGAAATGTATATTTATAAAGCAGCACAAACCCACTACAGACGCAAGCTTTGTTTAGAGCGATAAAATAGCCCTGACGGCTGCCAAGCTCCGAGAAGCACAGTCAAGCACTCTTTCGCTCAACGCTCAAGTTCAATAGGGCGCTACAGCGACCTTATAACAGCATTTATGTACCAGTTTGATGGGTGATGATAGAATCTCTATCATATCGCTTTAGTTTTTTAATCTTTCAAGTTAAGTTCTTTTGTTAAGTTTGTCAAACACTAACTTTCAAGTTAAAGTTAAGTTACTTCTTTTAATGGTGGTTAAGAAGAAAAATTCTTGAATAAAATACACAAATTTTAGAAAGGGGGCAATAGATTATTAAATATCCTCCTGCCCATAGAGCAGAAATGAGAGAGAGGTCATTAACCAACGAGAATATGATCAACAACAGCTTAAAGCGAAAAGTTTTGGAAAAATAATATTTGTGTGACTTGTAAGTAAGTTTTGGTAAGTTATAAGTTGGCACCCATTTTGCCTTACAAGCCAGCATAGGTAATAATCCTTTGCTATTTATGAGTGCCAAAACTTATTAACTAGCAATCTGAATAGCAAGTAGGGAATCCGGAAAGTTTTAAGATTTTCATAATTAGTGATTAAACGAACTTACAAAGTGAAGTTCTATCATAATCGACCGAGCGAAGCGAAGGTCTCTGAGTCTACTTGAGTGAATTTGCACTTGTCTGTCCGTCCGTCCGTCTGTCAGAGCCTTATAACTTCTGAATTACTGAATGTAATTAACTTACTTCAAATTTAAATATTATGTATATAAACCGATGGCCTCCAGCCGAATATGGCTTAAAAAGTAATAAAAATCTTTATTTCAGGGGGGCTTTCATAGAAGCGAATATGAAGAAAAAATATTTTAATAGCGTTACTTATGGTTGCGGTATATAATTTTAATTTTTAAAGATAATTAGGAATAGTGTCCAAAAATATTTTTTTTAAAATTTTTCCCCTAATATTGACCAAATGGGGGGCTTTCAAAGTGGAGATTTTCTTACGTCCAAAGTTGACCTCAGAACTCTAAATTTCCTGAAATGTTGACCCTGAAACTTGATCAATTATATGAATTATATCCTGTACTTGAACAACAAATACTAAAATTAGAAAAATATTATAAGGAAACGAAATTATTTAATTTTTAATGAGCCTAAGTATTTACAACAGAACATCAAAATCAAAAATCAAAATCAAATTATTTTTATTCAAATAGACTTTTTACAAGTTCTTATGAATAGTCAAATGAATCTACCACTGGTTCGGAATGCCGTTCCTACCGAGAAGAACCAGCAAGAAACTCGGTGGTTGCTCTTTTGAAAATAAATAAATAGTATATGGTATGTTTACAATAATCTACATACAACATATACAGATACATAAGTAACCACTGTCCTGAGCATTGCTGGAGCGAGTCAAATCCATGCGCCTTTATCATTAATATAATCTTCGACAGTATAATAAGCTTTTTTTAGGAGCATTTTTTTAATGGTTATCTTAAACTTGTGTAAAGGCAAGTTTATAATAGGTTGAGGAATTTTGTTAAAGAATAGTATGCTCATTCCCACGAACGACCTTCGGACTTTAGTGAGGCGGAGCGATGGAGTCACGAGCCTATGACGGTTTCTAGTTGGCCTATCGTGCAGATCGCATATTCTTTTGTAATTCTGAATGTGCTGTTTTACAAAGATTAGATTACTGTAAATATACTGCGAGGCTACTGTAAGAATACCTATTTCCTTGAATTTCTCCCTAAGGGATTCACGTGGTTTTAAATTATAAATTGCACGTATTGCCCTTTTTTGTAATACAAATATTTTTTGAATATCTGCCGCTTTACCCCACAGCAAGATTCCGTAAGACATAATACTATGAAAATAAGCAAAATATACAATCTTTGCAGTTTCAACGTCTGTTAACTGCCGAATCTTTCTGACAGCGTAAGCAGCAGAACTGAGTTTACCAGCTAGATTTGATATATGGGTGCCCCATTGAAGCTTAGCATCTAAGGTCACCCCCAAGAACACGGTGGCCTCTTCTATTTTTAACATATCATTATTTACCACTAGATTAATGTTACGTGTATTCTTGGTATTGGGCAGTGCGAACTCAACACACTTAGTTTTTTTTGCATTTAAAAGTAAGTTATTAACAGTAAACCAGTGAGTGACCTGCGAAATGACACTATTTACGTCGTCAAAATCATCCTTATTTCTATCGACTTTAAAAATTAAAGACGTATCATCAGCAAATAGCACAATATCGCAAGTATCCTGGACAAAATATGGTAAATCATTTATATATATCAAGAACATGAAGGGACCCAGAATGGAGCCTTGTGGGACACCTATTAATGAGGCTGATCCGGATGATTTCACATTGTTTACACATACCGTCTGAATACGGTCACTAAGATATGATGCAATGAGACTAAGTGCAGTGTCTTTGATTCCATAGTGGCTCAATTTGGTCAACAGTGTCTCGTGCTCTACACAGTCGAATGCCTTAGACAAATCACAGAAAATACCAATAGCATTCTGTGAGTTCTCCCAAGCATCAAATATATGTTTTAACAGCGCCGCGCCTGCATCGACTGTTGACCGGCCTTTCGTAAAACCATACTGCTCGGAGTGAAGTAATTTATTTAAATTAAAATGCCGGAGCAGTTGGTTAAGCATAATTTTTTCAAATATCTTGCTTAGGGTTGGCAAAATTGAAATTGGTCTGTAATTATTTGGATCACTTTTGCTACCTGATTTAAAAAGAGGAATCAATTTACTACATTTCATGAGGTCAGGAAAAGATCCCAAATCCACAGACTCATTAAAAACTTGAGCAAGATATGGCGCAATAACATCAATGACATTGCAGATAATTTTCACTGATATCCCCCATAGATCTCCCGTTTTTTTGCATTGTAAAGATTTGAATGTTTTTATAATATCATAGGGGGTCACGTACTCAAACTTAAACTTAACACTGCACTCAGAGACATTACTACTGAGAATTTTATAGGCTTCTGTTGGCGAGGAATTAAGGGAACTGGTAGTAGAGATTGGAATATTTTTGAAGAAATTCTCAAATGTATTTGCAATTTCACACAATTATGTCAATAGAGAGCGCCGCAAGGTCTCAGTTCGTGGCGAACCACTAGTATGAGTCACTTCATTCGAAAATATAATTTATTTAACAGGTACGCGTGGTACATGGATAAAATAAATTAAAAATTATCCAATTAAAAAAAAAGTGTGTGTGCTATTCACACACGGCAAAAATTAAACTTCAGAAAAGTAGCATACGAGAGAATGAGAGAAATATAACTTGTATTCTATTACATTCTCTCGCAGGCTAAATCCTGTTATGAATTTATTATAATTTTCAAATCACAACGATTCTAAAGAAGTTTCACTTAAAAGTAGTTAGTGATCTTGATAGGAAAGAGAGTTAGTCAGTGAGCCTACAAATCTAACACACAAAATCTTAAGAGCACACGCACTAGCTTTCAACCTACCAAAACCCTGACGATTGGATTAAAGTTACAAAGGGTAATTATATTTCCATGTCAAAACCTTTGACCTTGCGACAGATTATGTATTGCTTGCTGTTAACTTATCCCCATTCCGTAACACAATACCGACTTAGCATTAACATGTTAAACGCTTTTGGCGCCTTAGGTTCAGCATCTAGGCCGTTTATTTATGCCTAAATGGACGTAGGAATGACTTTACTAATTGGTTTATCTTACTAAGATTTTTGGGGCTTTAGCTTCTAGTTATACCAACCTAACAAGATACAATTTATTTTAGCGTTTAAAAAGTCTTGGATGACATTCATCTTACATTATTACCTACCTATTCTTACTAATATTATAAATGTGAATGTTTGGATGTTTGGATGTTTGTTGCCACAATGACTGTTTCGATTTGACTATTTGGAAGGCAGATAGCTTATCTGTTACTTGAATTTGGGTACATTTTATTAGAGATGAAACGGATATCCGGTAACTATCCGGTATCCGGCCTATCCGACGTAAATGTACTATTCGGCCGGATACCGGATATTAACTCAATATCCGGCCGGATACCGGATGTTCAAAAACTACGAAAATTTCCTAAAATCAACTTTAAAACATAAGTTTTTGTGAGGTAAATAATTAGAAAACGGGTTAAAATTATGATATTTTTTATTTATAACTGAAAAGTTCAAATCTCACAAGGCACTCTTCCAAAAAACTTTTTTTTTGTCTTAAATTACCTATACTTAAATCACGCACTTTACTCAGCAAGTAAACAACAAAGGAGACCGCCAAAAGTCCATACACTTCTGGGCTAAATACACAATGATACGTTACAGCAATGGTTCTTGTGTTATTAAATCGGTAAATATATCACATTTTAGGATCTCAAAGATTTTTTTCAAAATTCAATGGGGATTAGGAGAAAAAAACTATTTTTGGTTTACTTAGGTTATGTTAGGTTAGTACTTGATAAAACGGTAAAAATGACGGAATCCAAGGAAACACGCAGAGGTCGTTCACAACAGCAGGGGTTATCCAAGTCCTTAAAACACAGCCAAAGTCGTCAAAAAACAGCGAAAATAATGGAAACACATCCGTAAGCGCACGAGTACGAAAACGAATGCCAGCAAAGAGTCAATTGTCAAAGAGTATAGTAAACACTAAACATGACATGTAATGACAATCTAGGTTAGGGATTACGCATGACAATCTGAAATCGATTAATCAAAGAATCGACTCCTTGAACCATTAAAAAAACTTTTTAATCGATATAGATAATAATGAATCGATCGAGTGGATCGATATTTTGCCCTAGAAAATCGAGATTCGACTTGTTCTGTTGTGATAACAATAACACAATTATTTAGTTCAATGTACTCAAACACAGTGTTAATTACTCGAAAACTCACAAGATAGCTGTATGCTCAGTTTCCGTTCCCTCTCCTTAATATTTAGATGAAAAATCAATTTTTATTATTATTATTAGCAATAGAATTAATATTTTAATTAAAAATTCATTTTATTTATCATATCGCCTTGATTTTGATTCGAATCGATTAAAGTATCGATTTTTTTTCGTCATCCCTAACTAACACAGACTATGACATAGATTAGAGTGGGAAAGAGTAGTATAGACATAGCATGACCACAGAGTAAAGACCAGTAAAACGTGCCCATTGTGGTTTTTATGGGTTATTTATTAAATAAGTCTTTTAGCACATTACCATAGAAAGTTGTTAATATCTAATCTGATATATAATCAGAAAAAAATCTACTTTTTTTTTGTGTTTACGGGGTGTCTGTAACGATTTAGCCCAATTTTGTCGATCTCCTTTTCGCTATGCAATTAATCACGCATGACGCCGGCTACGATCACTCACGATGACACCCGAAATTGCCCGAATTCATTCGATCGCTTTCGCTGTACCTGTGCGGCACTAAACTTGTCACAACCTGCTACGAGACCACGGGCCGGATATCCGGCCGCCGGGTATTCGGCCATTCGGCTTCGTACCTAGCCGGATATCCGGTATCCGGCCAAACAACTATCCGTTTCATCTCTACATTTTATCCCGAAAATTAAAATGATCCCGCCACCAAAAAACCGTAACTGTAATGCGGACGAAGTCGCGGCATCATCTAGTTGAAAAATAATTTATTCGGATTGGTTTCAATTATTACTAGTATTGGCTTACAACGACCTTAGGTTTAGTCAACCACCTGCACCCCTATTCTCTATTTCAGTGGCTATCAAAAAATGAAAGCTACTGACGTATATTTTTTATCCATTGAAGGTTTGCTATGAAATATTGTTATTTTTATTTCATAGCAAATCTTGAATGGATAGTTTAAAATTGGGGGCTGATCAGAGTGTCTAGTGGGAGATTTTCTTCCCATTCGATCGCGACAACGCTAAAGTTACGATTTTTATGAAATCGTCAAGCGCTTTAAAGTTGACGCTCGATCAATTCCATAATAAGTATGGTGGTTAACGTTATCGCGATCGAATACGTAAAAAACTCCCATTGGGCCTGCAAATTAAAAATGGAAAGATACCTACTGGGGTCTGGGTTTACGGAAGTTTTCCAAGTAACTAGGTATAGTACGGGACTAATAAACATTGACCCTAAAAAAAAAATGTAAAGCTGATTTTTGGCACAAGTGTTCCTTGGGGTCTGGGAAGTACCTCTTAAAAATTTCTTAAAAAATATTAGTGCTAGAAAAAACTTTCTATGGCGAAAATTATCTTCATTAAATTATCTACAAAATAATATTTAGTTCATTTCGATAAGACTAATAGTTTCGGAGATATGTTAACCCTTTATGCATGAAAAGAAAATATTTTGCATGTATGGCTTTTTGTAATGTAGCTTCTTGTGATTTCCATAAAAACTGATAGACCTACAAAAATGTTGTCTGAAGCAAAATGAAAGGCTATTAAATTAGCTATAAAATGATGTTTAGTTTATTTTGATAAGAGTAATAGTTTTGGAGATATGCCTACCTATTGTGTAAGATAAAGAAAATAATATGCAAATACTGTGTACGTTGTTTTTAATTTTCGAAAAAAAATTACAGAGTTAGGAAAAACTGATTGAAGCAGTAAGAAACATAGTTAAATTACCTACAAAATAGTATTTAGTTCATTTTGATAGCACTAATAATTTCGGAAATATACCTGTCATAGTTAACATGAAAGCAATATTGCTCAAAATTTTATATGTTTTCTGTAATTTCTAGAAAACTATTAGAGCTAGGCAAAAAACTCTCAGAAAAAAAATAAACACCTTTTAACCACTTATTTAAAAAAAAATAGTTTATAAAGATAGAACTAACAATTTAGAATATATATCCAGGTATAGTGTACGAAATAAAATAAAAAAATTGCTAGAATCCTATGTTATTTACAATTTCCATTAAAACTATTAGAGCTGGAAAAAATCCTCGGAAGAATAATTAATTTCACTAAATTACCCACAAAAAAGTCTCATGGTGAATTTAGATAGGACCCATAGTTCGAGAGATATGGCAACCTATATTCTAAGTTTTATTTTTTTGTTTTTTCAACAACCGTGGTTATATTTATTTTTGAATTTTCACAGAAACTACTAGAACTAGGAAAAAAACATAAAAAGCAAAAATGAACTTCATTAAATTATCTTCAAAATAGTTTTTAGTTTATTTTGATAAAACTAATAGTTTCGGAAATATGGCTGCCTAACTGGAATAAAAAACTAAACCTTTGTAAAATCCGTAAATGTTTATTGTAATTTCAAGAAAAAGTATTAGAGTTAGGAAAAAAGCTGTCAGGACTTAGTACAAAGATTATTAATTTACCTACAAAATAGTGTTTAGTTTATTTTGATAGGACAAATAGTTTTCTAAATATACCATGCTGTTGTGTAAGAACCGGTGGTAGTCATGTAGACTTAGCATAATACTACTGTATAACAAATAGAAATTAACCCATAAATGTAACATATTTTTATAACATCCCCTCCTCCCACAACCCCCTTCCCCCCTTCCACAACCCCCCTCCACCTAGAATATGGTCCAGTAGAATATTTTCGCCATAGATGGTTTTTTTCTAGCACTAATATTTTTTGAGAAAATTACAAAAAACTGTGGTTGGGGAGACGTTTGGGGGGGGTGGGGGGGAACGCCCACGGCCTAGGGAGGGGGAATTTTTAAGAGGTACTTCTCAGACCCCAAGGAACACTTGTGCCAAAAATCAGCTTTACATTTTTTATTTTAGGGTTCCCTTAAAACGCTTGCATAAGTAGCCTGAGCTAGTACGCACCCTACGTTAGTTGCTCTTCGTCTACCTAATCCCGTAATCGATCATAACTTTCATCGCGGTCGTATAGGTAGGTATCACTTTGACAAATCCGATATGGGGAGATCATTTTTATCGCTCGAAAATAAATAAATCTTAACTATAAATAAGTAAGTACAAGTAGGTAATAGGTATAGCCTAATCGATAAAACCATGGTGATGGGCGGGTACCTATTCTGATAGATTCGTGGAAAACAGGTATTCAAAGGGCCCTTCGGCGAAAGTGAAATCTTGCTCTATAAAGCAGGGATAATTAAATCATACAGCCTTGATATTTTGTTCATTTTGTGAATCTGTACCTACAAGTACATACCCAATCCGTATTGAACGAGATAAACAATAATTTATTTCAGATCTCATTCAATAATGCCTAGTAGGTACTGACTGATACAAGACTGCAACCTAGCCGATGAAAAAAACTACACGCACGATTACTACTTACGATTACTATTTACTAATGCACGATTGTAAATTACAATTGTGCATTGTAAAGGCAACATCTCCTGAAGATGCTCCGGTATCGGAGTGAAACATACGTTGAGGGTATTTTTGAGGGTTTATGTTGTGTGGTGAATGTCGCGGGCATCAGGTTCGAGATACGCACTGTACCACATTTATTTGCCGTCTGTGGCGGATTATAGCGAATTAAACTTCTAGTTTTTTTCATTGTCATGGACTTCCGCAAAGTAACGCCCGCTTCTATCAAACATAGCCGATGTTAATTAAGATTTCAGCAAGCAATAATAATATAAACAAGACCGCATTTCGGAAAATCCGGCCTTACTCCCGACATTATTAAAGGAAACTTTACCAAATTCCAGCTTTCTACTTCTAGGTCAAAACTCATAGGATTGGGCCTGTGCGTTGCGTAATGCCTTGATGAGTCAGTTAGTGTGTGAGCGAGTATATATCAGGAGTCAGCACTCAGGACTATATTTATTTATTTAATACTCTATACCACACAAATACAGGAGATAGTTTACAAAGTAAAAAAAACACAGTACTAAGTTTTGCATGCAAAGGTGGTCTCACGACAACCTTTGGTGAGAGAGCAAGGTGAAAGAACGGGATTGGGCAAAATATAAAACTTTCAAACTTTTTATATTGTAACAGATATTCGGCTTTACTAGTCTTATAGATCTCCTAATATTGCAGACTAGATTGTAAATATTGTTCCAGCGAGCGTCATGCATACTTTAGATATATTTGAAACAGTGAGAAAATCTATAAATACTAATAACACAATCGATAGAGCCAGGTGTGTGGATTGGAAGGGCGATGTGAAAGATCAACATTCATAATGAATGTTATAAAAGGGCAGTGACGTAGGTATCAGTCTATTTTTATTCAGATTATGTAGGCTTCACTTTATGTAAGTGTACTTACATAAAGTGGAGCCTAAGGCTTCCTGTACTGTAGTATCTAATGGTAGTTACAAGACTCACAAGTACAGCGTCACACTCGCCAGAAGGATTTGGCAAGCGCTCTGCCGATTTGTGTAGGGTGCGTCTGCGTTTCTACCAGTGCTAGTTGATTTCATAGCTAGATGTTATTAAATCAAGCACTCCTATTGGTGTATTTGACACACATTCGTAGCTTAGCAATGTAGCACATATCTGGATGGAAAGGCAGCCGGGTGAGCCTTAGAGCTCGATGAGATCAGCCCCTCCGATTGTCTAAAAGTTGCCGATCAAATCGTCAAAGTTCGGCGTCAAAGTAAAATAAACCATAACAGCATTGAATTAAAGATCAATTTCGTGTATCCATTCTCATCCGTTTAGGGTATCGTACATAACTAAACGTATGAGAATGCCGATATGGTTTATTTTACTTTGACGACGAACTTTGACGATTTGATCAGCAATTCTTACATAATCGCACCTCATGGAGCAACGACTTAGGGCGCTGCTTGTGAGGCTCCGACCGCAACTCAGGAAGACGTTCGGGCATGAGTTTGAATTGGACCTGATTTATCACACCCGTATCTACCTGTAGCTCTATTCCGAAAAAGCTGCATAATTTATGGGCTGTATTTATGGTAGGTATTATTGCTGCGATATGCGATAATATATTTTGGCCAATAACGAAAGAACCTAATTAGAGATGATTGCAATATTGCAATCGTTGTAATAAAGCTCCGACATGATCTTTTTATATGTAAAGAAAAGAAAATCGAACAAAATTTGTGTATGCAGTGACTATTTGTCATAATAATATGTGACGTGTCTGTATAATATTCAAGCCCAACATAGAATAAATACCTGTTGCCTGTAGAATAATAAACAAATATAATGATGAAAGTTCGTAAAATGTACATATTAATCTATTTCGGCATATACCTATAGTTATATTTTCCTAGAACGTTTATTTAAGTACATTGAACCTAAATAAACGTTCATAGCTTTTACGATACATCGTAAAAATGGAATAAAGCGATAGAGTGAAACCGTATCATTGATTTTTGTTTCTATTATAGATTTAAAGGGTTGTAACTTGTACCACCCTCTCCCTTGGAGAATCAATTTCTCATCATACTAGATCAAATAAACATTTAGAGCCATTCTCAATAATATGAAACGGACTGGTACGTAGATATTGTCATATTTCATTTATCTATTCAGTTCGAATATTCTTCTATGTACCTACCTACATTTCCAAATTTGTTGTTTTTAAAGATTTATAGAATTCGTGTTGTAAATTACAAAACTTAAGTTTTCTTATTTACGGAGTTGTGAACTCCGTAAGTACTTATCTCAATTCACAATGGACATGATACTAATCCATACTAATATTATAAATGCGAAAGTAACTCTGTCTGTCTGTCTGTCTGTTACGCTTTCCCGCTTAAACCTCTCAACCGATTTTGATGAAATTTGGCACAGACAATCTTTAGACCCTGAGAAAGAACATAGGCTACCTTTTATTGCGAAAAAAAGGGATGAAGAGGTTGAAATAGGGGTTGAAAGTTTGTATGGGATTTCTTAATTTTAAAAGATAAAACCATGTAACTTTATATTTAAGCACTTGATAAGAAATAATTAAACATTTGTTCTAGCGTTTTTGAAATTTAAAACTGTGAGGGGATGAAATAGGGGTTGAAAGTTTGTATGAAGTTCGTCATTTTTGAAGATAAAAACATTACATTTTGTATTTAGTACTTTTAGTACTAATATTATAAAACTAATATTATAAATGCGAAAGTAACTCTGTCTGTCTGTCTGTCTGTCTGTCTGTCTGTCTGTTACGCTTTCCCGCTTAAACCTCTCAACCGATTTTGATGAAATTTGGCACAGACAATCTTTAGACCCTGAGAAAGAACATAGGCTACCTTTTATTGCGAAAAAAAGGGATGAAGAGGTTGAAATAGGGGTTGAAAGTTTGTATGGGATTTCTTAATTTTAAAAGATAAAACCATGTAACTTTATATTTAAGCACTTGATAAGAAATAATTAAACATTTGTTCTAGCGTTTTTGAAATTTAAAACTGTGAGGGGATGAAATAGGGGTTGAAAGTTTGTATGAAGTTCGTCATTTTTGAAGATAAAAACATTACATTTTGTATTTAGTACTTTTAGTACTAATATTATAAATGCGAAAGTAACTCTGTCTGTCTGTCTGTCTGTCTGTCTGTCTGTCTGTCTGTTACGCTTTCCCGCTTAAACCTCTCAACCGATTTTGATGAAATTTGGCACAGACAATCTTTAGACCCTGAGAAAGAACATAGGCTACCTTTTATTGCGAAAAAAAGGGATGAAGGGGTTGAAATAGGGGTTGAAAGTTTGTATGGGATTTCTTAATTTTAAAAGATAAAACCATGTAACTTTATATTTAAGCACTTGATAAGAAATAATTAAACATTTGTTCTAGCGTTTTTGAAATTTAAAACTGTGAGGGGATGAAATAGGGGTTGAAAGTTTGTATGAAGTTCGTCATTTTTGAAGATAAAAACATTACATTTTGTATTTAGGCACTAAATAAGAAACAAAAAATCGTTTGTTCTAGCTTTTTGAAATTTTTACCAGTGTGGGGGTGAAATAGGGGTTGAAAGTTTGTATGATCTTGGTACGTAGGTGTCTTAGGATGTGCAGAGTTTTTCTACAAACGGAATTCCCAAAATTCGAACGGAACGGAACGGATTCGGAACGGGAACTACGAAGCCAAACTTTTTGTATACAAAATCTTTTTACCTAAAAAATTTGGCTTTTGAAGTTAAAGTTCCTTTTAACGAATACTCTGCATCGCCGCCGCTGCCGTCGGTCGTCGGTCGGCGTCGCGCACATTCGCCGAACTTGGAAGATCTTAAAAACAACGTCTATCCCGGTTTGGAATATAACATGAGGAATAGAGAGTGTGAAAGGGCAATATTAGCACCGACCAATGAAATCGTGGGACAGATCAATGAACGAATGATGTCACATGTGCAAGGCGATGTTGTCGAATATTTGTCAGTAGATATTGTCATGGACAGTGAACAGGTGACATCTTATCCTACAGAGTTTCTAAACTCTTTAGAGCTGTCAGGAGTGCCGTCTCATAAGCTGAGACTGAAAGTTGGGGTTCCAGTTTTGTTAATGAGAAATCTCGAAGCGCCGAGACTATGCAACGGGACTCGATTGCAAATTACGCAGCTAGGACGCAATATTATTAGAGCAATTATAATGACAGGAATAGCTAAAGATGAAGAAGTTTTGATACCCCGCATACCCATGATCCCTACGGATTTACCTTTTCAGTTTAAAAGAATCCAGTTTCCCCTCAAACCAGTCTTCGCAATTAGGTACCATTAACAAAGCGCAAGGGCAAACACTCAAAGTAGCAGGTGTCCATTTAGAGAAAAACTGTTTTTCGCATGGCCAACTGTACGTGGCCTGCTCGCGAGTGTCGAGTCCAAACAATCTCCACATTTTAACAAATAATAACAAAACAGCAAACGTTGTGTACAAAAATGTTTTAAATTAGGTCATTTTAAAATATTTTTGTACACAACGTGACGCTGGCCCCTGTAAGTGTCTCTTGGACATAAGGGACCAATAAATTTTCCTAGGTACTTTCTGCCACTCAATGGAATACATAGGTACCTACCTTATACCTACTGTAAACAGATATTTTTTAATTTTTTTAAATACACCTACTCTCTTTTAACCAAATGCTATACCCAAATCTATACCGTTCTTCTAATAAAATCCATGATATTCAAATTAAAAGTACGCAGACGAAGTCGCGGGTACCAGCTATTTAATATAAAAGTATTGCATTTCAACTGTGTGATGTGAAAACACTGGATAAGTTATACCTAAGTATATCCTACTAATATTATAAACGCGAAAGTTTGTAAGTATGGATGGATGGATGGATGGGTGGATGTTTGTTACTCTTTCACGCCAGAACGGCTGAACGGATCTGGATGAAATTTGACATATATATAGATTATAGTCTGGAATAACATATAGGCTACTTTTATCCCGGAAAATTTAAGATATCCCGCGGGAACCAAAAGCCTCAATCCACGCGGACGAAGTCGCGGGCATCAGCTAGTCTTCTATATATATAAAATTCAAAGTCCTGACTGACTGACTGACTTATATATCAACGCACAGCCTAAACCGTTAGGGTTGGAGACTTGAAATTTTTACAGTAGCTTTCTTTTGTAACGTGGGCGCTCACTAAGGAAGGATTTTTCAAAATTCCACCCCTAAGGGGGTGAAATAGGGGTTGAAAGTTTGTATGAAAGTCCGTCATTTCTCAAGTTATATCCATGAAACTTAGTATATGAGTTATCGATAAAAAATAAAGAGATACGTGTTTCACAGTTTTTGAAAATTCTACCCCCGAAGGGGTGAAATAGGGGATGAAAGTTTATATGAAAGTCCTTCATTGCTCAAGATATTTCTCAAGTTGTATCAACGAAACTTGGTGTTTTGGCTTTAGGTAATAAATAAAGAAGTACATGTGGTACAGTTTTTCAAAATTTCACCCCTAAAGGGGTAAAATAGGGGTTGAAAGTTTGTATGAAAGTCCTTCATTTCTCAAGTTATAGTGATGAAACTTTAGCATTTGGGCTTTCAGTTAGATATGCAGAAGTACGTGTTTCACCATTTTTGAAAATTCGACCCCCAAAGGGGTGAAATAGGGGATGAATGTCCTTCATTTATCAACACATTTTTCAAGTTATAACAACGAAACTTGGTATTTTGGCTTTCGTTATATTATAAAGAAGTACGCGTGTAACAATTTTTCAAAATTCCACCCCCAAACGGGTAAAATGGGGGTTGTAAATTGGTGTAAAAGGCCGGCGTTTTTCAAGTTACATAGCCGTGAAACTTGATATTTGGGCTACCGGTTTAAATTATGAAATACATAATTCACAGTTTTTATAAATTCTATCCCAAAGGACGTTAAATAGTCCTTCAATCACGCCGCAACAGAGCAACGGATCGACGGGTTTTTTTCATGGGTTCTTTTTATCCCGGAAAATTAAGGAATGCCTATGGGAATTAAAAAACTTATGCCACGCGAACGAAGTCGCGGGCGTCCGCTAGTATTAGATATAAATGCGAAAGTGTGTTTGTTTGTTGGTTTGTCCTTCAATCACGCCGCAACTGAGCAACGAATCGACGAGATTTTTTGCATGAATACCTATAGATAAAACATATTTGTAAATAGCTTATCCATTAGTTTTAGTTTTTCCCGTAGAAAAATTCAGAAATAGGTAGTGTGAAGGAATAAAAATCCTATAATATCCGTCTCCTGGATGTAAACAATCTCCGTGCCAAATTTCATTAAAGCTCAGCGACTAACACGTAACAAATAGACAGATAGACCTTTACCTATGATACTAATAATTGGATGATTGGATGGACTCCTAAAAAGTATCGTACTAGATTAGAAAATTGACCATCCAATCAACTAGACCTTGAGAAAATTACCTATAAAACAGCTGGCTAGGGCACGGACAACGAACTAATCCAATAAGTGCTCTATTTAAACGTTTCTTCAACGTAAGTTCAGCTAAAAATAACTGCGTTACGTATAGTGGGCGGACACCCCTTAGAAAAGTCTTGAAGAGCAATGGCAACACTAATCTTACTAATATTATAAATGCGAAAGTTTGGATGGATGTATGGATGTATGGATGTATGGATGGATGGATGTATGGACTACTAGCTTATGCCCGCGACTACGTCCGCGTGGATTGAGGTTTTTTGGTTCCCGCGGGAACTCCTTAATTTTCCGGGATAAAAAGTAGCCTATGTGCTATTCAAGACTATATTCTATCTCTGTGCCAAATTTCAGCCAGATCCGTTCAGCCGTTGGCGCGTGATTGAGTAACAAACATCCATACATCCATACATCCATACATCCATACATCCATCCATCCAAACTTCGCATTTATAATATTTATTTGATTTGATTTGATTTGATGGATGTTTGTTACTCAATCACGCGCCAACGGCTGGACGGATCTGGCTGAAATTTGGCACAGAGATAGATTGTAGTCTGGAATAGCACATAGGCTACTTTTTATCCCTGAAAATTAAAGAGTTCCCGCGGGAACCAAACAACCACGCAACCACGCAGACGAAGTCGCGGGCATTCGCCAGTATACAATACAATCGATACAATGTGGGCATGGACAGTATAGGTAATAGGTATTATGAAAGGTCAACTGATATGCCTAGAAATAGAGTAGGGTGTTACGTATTTTAGCATCAAATATAAATAGGATCACTTGATCCTATTCACGTGTAGGAGATTAAACTGCTGAGGTTCTACGATATTGAGAGAACTTACACGCTTAACCTCATGGTTCTATATTTAGCTACAGAATCCATACTAATATTATAAATGCGAAAGTGTGTCTGTCTGTCTGTCTGCTACGCTCTACGCTTTCACGGCTCATCTGTTTAACCGATTTTGATGAAGGATATAATATAGGCTACTTTTGGTTCCGGAAAATTAAAGAGTTCCCGCGGGAATGAAAAAACTTAATTCATGCGGACGAAGTCGCGGGCGTCATCTAGTATTTATATAATAGTATACACGAAGTACGTAATTCACATCTGTTGTACATCTGTGACAGACAGTTCATTAATTATTATAATACGTACATAGATTAATATTTCCAAAAATCAGCCTTAATGGGGTCTACGAACGTAAAGGCGTAATGTCAAGTTTCTAAACGCAATAAAATGTATTAAATACTTATTTTCTGAAACGTTTTTTTTATTAAAAAGAAGCTGACGAATATTCGCATGATAGTTGTGACAATTTTCCGTTTTCTATAAACACGATAGCATGTGATTCGACTTGTTGAATTCCACGAGACAATGTTGGTATGAATGAGGACAATTAATATGTTTTATATTTAAGTATCATTTGGAACTTGCCGACTCAATTGATTTGTTGGTATACTGAGACAACAGGACAATACTTATTTAATGTGTTAAATTATAACAAATAAAAGTTAAATCAAACTTTTCTAAGTAATTGTTTTCGCAGCGCGCGTATATGTTGTAACATAAATAAGATAGATGGAAAATTAACGATCAGCAAACAATACAATAATAGACTTGACCTTTAACTTGATATCAGTGACCTTTGAGATTATTTCTTAGGAAGCATTAGTAATGAATACCTTATCCAAGGAAACGTGAGTTGTTACTATGATACAGTGTAAGATTACCGGATCAAATGGGCAACTGAGCTCATCGTAAAAAGTAAGAACACAACCAACGTAAAATTCTTACAGTTAACGTCATCTGAGAAGTAATAAATTATGGATAGTGCATTTCTATAAGTGCTGCCAATTTCGATATTGGAACTTGGCTTTAAATGCTCTTATGGTAGGTATATTTTTTTCATAGGTACATAAACCAAAGAAAACATCACATCAGCTAATTTTAACACAAATAAATTGAAAGGTATTGTATTAGTCAGGCTATATAGATTATATATTAGACACATTAGTCAGGCTTGTTAAAAGCACGTTTTGGCTTCATTTGGCGAATTGCATCGATTTTGTAATTTTACCTCAGAATTATTAAGGGTAAGATATGGATGACATACCTTTCATCGTGTTATATGCTCAACCGACTACGAATATGAAGACTATCATGCAAAATTTAAAGGCAGAAGTACAAACAAGATACAAAATCGATGCAATCCAACTGAAAAACAAATATACTAACAAATAAATATGCACACAAAGCAAACATGCAAGATATAGAAAGCGTGTAAACACAAACAAGGACATACATTCGACGTGACAATGACGACCGCGGGTCCCAGCCCCATTATCAAGTAGAGTAACAACTCCAGCATCTTGTACCGCTCGTGGAAGATCTGTTGATACGTGATGCCCAGGACAGCGAGCAACCAGATCGCCCATCTCAGCTCTTGCAGCATCCAGCAAGAGAGAGTGCCAACGGTCAGCCAAGGGAAGTAGGAGCTCGCGATGAAGATGTAGATCATCGCGCGATCGCATCGGTGGAGGAAGTGCTTCATTTTGCTGCAAAATTAGTATGGCGTTAGCTTGATGCGGTTTGTAAGCCGTGTGGTTAGAATGGGTGGTGGTGCGAAACAAATTTTCGTTTAGGATATCCTCCGTCATCAGCACATCCAAATAGTATAGTGTAGCTGGTCAGCCAAGGTAAGTATGAGCTGATGATGAAGATGTAGATCTATATAATCACGCGATCGCTTCGGTGGAGGAAGTGCTTCAATTTGCTTTGTAAGCCTTTAAGTGAGGTTGTTATAACAGGCAATTGTGCAATAGGTACAGGCATTTCTGTTCAGTGTTTAAATACGTTGTTTTGCCAACGTTGTTTAAACAAAGCCATAAAGCAATTTGATACTTATCAGGAAAGTGATAAATGGAATTTTAATATCTACGTTTTGTAAATATTTAAAAATACGCTTCAAAGTTCAACACTATACGGTTGATGATAAACGGAAATGGCAATATCAAGATAACGTGGACATGTGAATGCAAACACCATAGAGATAATATAGGTAAACACCCATTACAATAATAATAGTAGGCTATGCAATGCTATTGAGTTACTATTTATAATTGTATGATATTACATGAATAGTAACTAAAGTTTTCGGACATTTACGAGTATATGAGCAAGTTCTGGTACAGTGTTAAATTGCTACAGTAGTACAGTCTCTATAAGCCACTTTCCTAATTGCTTTGGTAATTGGTATGTTAGCCCCTTTCCATTAAAGGGGGTGGCTTTGAAATTCTTCCGCATACGACACTTCAAAGTATACGTGATTTCGGTATTTTGGGTCGGGGTTTAACGATCATGGTCAGATGTACCTAAGTGGTGATAACTGAAAGCGAAGGTTTACTGTTTTACAACTTAAAGGCATGGACGGAACTTTTTTTGAATCCAAAGCCTTCCGTATTCCTCAAGATCAATTGATATATTAGCAGTAAACACTTCACAACTGTAGCAAGTTTTCTGGTGACATCCATCGCCCTATCTAATCCGGACTTTAACCAAAAAGTGGCGTCCGTAAAAGAAAAATGTAAAGTCCTACGCATTCAAACAAGATTTCTTCAGTAATTTTTCTCTTAATCGAAAAACGCATAATAGATTGCTAATATGAAATCACAACAGTACTGCCGAGTTTTCTTTTCTAGACATCAGATCTTGTTAAGGATATATGCGTGTTCATAAACGATTTTACTGGCTTCATGAACAAGATGTTTGGTCGCTCACCATACATTCTAGGGCCATTTTTACTACTCGAACTCAGGGAACATCCTTGGACCGTGTTCCAGAAGAAAAATATCTTTTGGTTCATCTAAAGGTTGGCTGGAAGAGATTGCTTTAGCAAAAAGACCGTCGTTGCAGCACCCTTCTGTTAATTATCTTTAACTTTTTTGTTTATTGCCTTTGTTATAGGCAAGTGTGTGCAATAATAGCTATTTATGCAACTGTATCGTAATGAGGGTCATTTTTCAAAATAGGATAGTACGAGAATTAAAATGACTAATTACGTACAGTTGCATACAAGATTTTATCTACGACAAGGACGTCTTTATAATTTTTTACTTTATAAATTAATAAAACCCAAAAGTGCCAGAACCCAGAGCCGCTAAGCTATAGGTATCCTATTTATGAAGATAACCATATCGATACAGCTACGACTCATAACGATACAGCTCCCATACAACGAACTGTATCGTTATGAGAAGCAAACACGAAAGAGGGTTCAATTCGATATAGTTGTCAAATTCGAAATTGGAACTTTTCGATGCTGGAGTAGATAAAGAGTTTTATCTACTCCAGCATTCGCAGAACACAATAATTTAGGCCACTGGAAGTTATTTGTTACGTATGAAAGGAGATTCAATTACTTAGTAATCCGCTTGGGAGCGGGAAGTAGCTATCAAAGGACTTGTAAAGGACTAAAGCCTAGAATGTATTTTCTGTTATATGTTTCCTTTTTGAAGCTATTTATATTTTTGAAAATAACTTAGAATTAATTCAAAATGGCTCCAAAAGTGGGAAGCTTATCAATTACGTACGTGCGTATTTTTGAAATGGTGTAGCTTCACGCTACGAAATGACTTTAATTTGACAATTCGAAAATAGTCACTTTTGGCTATGTGCTAAATCTCATACACGATTACGGTGTACCGGGGATATTACGATGAACGATCGCAAATTGGCTCACACTCTTTCGCTATTGGCTAAAATAGGTAAGATAGTAACAATGATTGATGCAGAGCTACAGAATATCCGATAAATGACAATTAATTAGTAGTGTTGGATCGGACAACATAGAGACGCGACGCTACCATAATTAAAATCTCAAAGCCAGGAAATTCCATTCTTGTTATTAAAACAGCTTATAGATATTAAATGTCTCTCTGTACTTTGCTCGGAGCTAGAAAATATAAATGCACAAAGAGCTTTTTACTTGCAATGTAATGACTTCATATTTCTATGACATTATCTTTGCCTAGATGTTGTGTGGTTGGGATTTCAATTCTAAGCTTTAAACTCCAACTTTTCGGAGTTTAAATGTGCGCTATAAGAAATTAAATATCACTTGCTTTAACGGTAAAGGAAAATATCGTGAGGAAACCTTCATACCATAGATTTACTTACAATGTTCTCGAAGGTGTGTGAAGTCTGCCAATCCGCACTTGGACTACGGCAAAATCCTTTCTCGTTCTGAGATAAAACTCTTACTCAATAGTGAGCCGGTACTTAATGGGTTCAAATGATGATGATGAAGAAATCTGGATACAATAGCTGGTTAGTTTAAAATCTGTCAGCGCCATTTTACATTTATAAAGACAACATACCATTTCTATTACCAACATTCTACAACATATTATTCTGTGGTTATGACTACAAAGTTATGACGTGAGGGTTCCGGTAGATAAACACCACCACCACCACCACCACTACAGCCCATTAACGTCCCACTGCTGGACACGGGCCTCCACTCTCATAGGAGAGAGGGAATTAGAGCTTAGACCCACCACGCTGCTCCAATGCGGGTTGGCGGGCTTTAACGACTATTATCATGTTAGTGATAATAACCGGGACCGACAGCTTAACGTGCTCTCCGAGGCACGGGGGTGAAACACCGCCAACTTCCTAACTCCGGGCTAGTACTGAGAATTTCTGGTCAGAAAAACCCAACACTTAACTATGGCCCGACCCGGGAATCGAACCCGGGACCTCGTCGGCCGCAGTCAAACATGCTAACCACTAGACCAACGAGGCAGTTAGATAATACCCGAAAAGTTAATTAAAAGCAGCCAAGCTTGAAATGCTGCGATCGGTTCGGAAATGTTTACCAATTTATTAAAATTTTTGCACGGCATACAATGTTCATATTGCAGTGTTAATTTTTGAGATGGGTCTCTAAGTAGAGAGACGGAGAGAAGTTTCAACTAAGTACATATTTACCGATTCCTGGATTCGATTCCCGGTCGGGCATAAAAGTTAGGTATTGGGTTTTTCAATTTAGAAATTCTCAGTGCCAGCCCGGAGTTGGAAGTTGGCGGTGTTTCACCCCCGTGCCTCGGAGAGCACGTTAAGCCGTCGGTCCCGGTTATTATCACTAACATGATAATAATCGTTAAAGCCCGCCAACCCGCATTGGAGCAGCGTGGTGGGTCTAAGCTCTAATTCCCGCTCTCCTATGAGAGTGGAGGCCTGTGCCCAGCAGTGGGACGTCAATAGGCTGTAGTGATGATGATGTGATAACATATTTACCGACATAGCAGTCAATAATAATAACAATTCAACCAAGCGAAGTAGGGCTGACCCAGCCTTACTTCGCTTGAGTAGAATTCCGGAAAATCCTTTCTTAATAGGCGTCTATTGACATGTAGAATGTACGCGTTGTTTCTTATTTCTTTAACTAGTGGTTTATGTACTATGTTGTATGTTGATATGTTAATCACTTTCTCCTTTTACTTTTCCTTGCTTACTAGATGACGCGGGCGATAATAAGGTTTTTATTATTATTGTGTATTATAAATTCCGGAAAATTCAAAGGTTCCTGCGAGAATCAAAAATGTATCTGTTCAACCGATTTTAATGAAATTTGGTACAGCGGTAGGATGTATCCCAGGGAAGGACATAGGCTCCTTTTTATTCCCGAAAATTCAAGAGTTCCCGCGGGAATCGAAAAAACTTTGTCCACGCGGACGAAGTCGCGGGAATCATCTAGTAGTTATATAAATTATAGCATAGGACTTTGAAACTACCCTTAAACACATTGATGTAGAATTTTAGTAATGCTTAAACACTAAGTTAATAATAAAATTAGCTTTATTAGCATGCAGCACTTAGTTTTTAACGCCAAAGTATTCCGTAGGTTTTTCTGTGATTTATGAACTAATCCTAAGGAGGGTGGTTAATGAATAAAAAAAATCCCGTTTTTTTCATAGCAGTGATTAGTTACCCTCGTAATGAGTGGCGTGTGTGTGCGTGTGTTTGTTTGTGTGCACGTGGGGGAGGATTTTAAAATCGCACATGACAGTTCGTAAGGGATGATTATATTCGGGTATTGATCTTGGAATAATTTTGTTTAGAAAATCTTGGAGAGGGTGCACTTTTTGCATTAGCTTGTAGTTTCTCTAAATTTTAAGGATTTTAATTAAGAAGTTCCGAGTATTTTGAATATTTCGTGAGCTGTATCTATTACGTGTTTGTATGTAGGTACGTTCCCGGAGTTGGGAGTTGGCGGTGTTTCACCCCGGTTTCGGAGAGCACGTTAAGCCGTCGGTCCCGGTTATTATCACTAACATGATAATAGTCGTTAAAGCCCGCCAACCCGCATTGGAGCAGCGTGGTGGGTCTAAGCTCTAATTCCCGCTCTCCTATGAGAGTGGAGGCCTGTGCCCAGCAGTGGGACGTTAATAGGCTGTAGTGATGATGATGATTATAAATGCTAAATTAGTGTGTCTGTTTGTCTGCTACGCTCTCAGGGCCCAACTGTTCAACCGGTTTTGATGAAAGATACAAAGATAGGTTGCATAACGATTCACGGGAAAGGATGCGCGATTACGGGCATAATCTAGTTCACAATATTTATCTTTATAAATATTATGAAAAAAAGACAAGGTGCAAAAATTTCTCACGTGCAGGTGATATTTTAAAACAGAAGATATTTAAGTACAAGTGTCAAGACCTATTTGGTAATGCACGCGCGTCCTCGAGAGAAAAGTTTTAACTGCAAAACTTTGTGAGAGATCCTTGAAAAGTTATATATTAAAAAGTAGAAGATTTATGTTCACTTCGATAAATTACATCACATCGCTAGAGACACAATTGAAGAAGAGCCTGTTTTAAAAGAGTTTGTCGACCTTCCTGGCGCAGTGCCTTATAAGTGGGAGGTCCCGGGTTCGATTCCCGGCAGGGTCAATTCGGAAATTTATAATTTCTTATTTTTCTCTAGTCTGGACTGGTGGGTGGGAGTCTTCGCCGGTAGCTACCACCCGTGAGCGCTGCCGTGTAGAAACCAGTTGGGGCCGGGGGTATGGGTTTAATATAACTGCCACACCCCCAACAGGTTAGCCTGCTACCATCTTCGACAGCATCGTCACTTACCATCACGTATGTATTCCTCACTGCTGAGGCTTATGACTAGAATTCGAGCCCGGTCCTTACTTCTTTTCCCCTTGATAAACAGCCACGGATTCCGGAATTTACTGAATTCATTCAGTGTTTCTCAAATATTATCAAATAACGTATTTAGCTCAATATTATTTTTTCTAGGTCTAAACTTGATGGAAATTAGAAATTCAGATGGCTTAGTTCATTTTATTTTCAGCTCTTTAATCTATTTAATGGCTAAAATAAAACGTAATAGCCCCCAGAGGGTTATCACTTACCTGCAAAATGCAAACGTCGGATGGTTCGAAACAATGAAGAAAATACCTACCTATTAAATTTCCAATACTAAACAAGCAGGCACTCTGATATACCTATTAGATTTAAATTACGTTTACTCCAGTCCTTGAAAATTCATTACTCTGAGAATTGGATTTAACAAAACATAAGACGACTCGAAGCTGCTTTTATGGACCAAACATCGCCCTCGTGAAATTAGAGCTACGATTTTAAGCCCTTTTAAGTTTTCGGGCGGGGTATCTACTTAGGTACTCTCAGAGCTCTGTACTTGCTAGTAACTACTACCTAACGATTCGTTGGTTACCTACTTTCTTTACTGAATTTCTAATCTTTTGAAATTAATAAGGTTTAATACTTATGTTGATATGATATGATACTAACGGTAGTTCAAAAATAGTCGCCTCTGAGCTAAGATGCGAGTGCTTGTTTGCGCATCTCTCACACAAACTGTCGAAGTCAACGTAGCTACATACTACGCGCGAAAATACCTATGCTATTTCAACGCGCTTTGCGGTCAACTTCAGACGCGACTACATGATTGGCGCCAGCTATACGTACGTAGAAGAAATACTTGTTCACAGATTAAATAATGGAGATAAAATGCAAGGGCATCGCTATCGGGCTAGGCAATCGCTTGGTCAAAAGCTATAGTTATTTGTTATACAAGAGTGAAAAGTTGTTTTTTAACCGCGTGCTCAATTTTGATGACCGAGCAAACGAAGGATTCTAAAATTGAATCACGAGCGCAGCGAGTGGTTCAAAAATTAGAATCCTGAGCGTCAGCGAGGGAATCAAAAGAGCACGAGGTGAAAAATCTTTTCACTCGAGTGCAACACGTAACTTTTCATCCCACCTCAGCGAGGAAATGACATGACGTGAAAGAAAATGGTGCGCGCAAAGCAAATTAAAAAAGTACACCAAGAAGGTTACGAGTGTGAGTTTTTAACAAATTAAAAAAGGTTGTATGGAAATTCGGCACCATAGAGGTAGAAGTAAATAGGTTTTAATGATGTTTTGAATTCAAAAACTTCATAGACGAGTGATATTTACTAACGTGCACACGATGTTCTAAATTCAATTTACTTTATCCTCAAGAGGATAATAACGGCTTTTGCATTCAGATATCGAAGATTAAAAATACTCTTTCCGAGATGGTGGGATGAAAAATCCTTTTCTTTTACCTAACAATTTTCCAGGGCAATCTAGAAGTGATTAACAGCACACGGAATAAAACGTGGTGCAGATGGCGAACAGAAAACACAGTGCTAAGCCTTTATAGTAGACCATGGCAGCTATGGCTTGAAGCGTTTGCACACAGGCAGTACCAGTAGCTGGCTGAGAGTCAGTTTCTTGTTTTGAATATAAAGCTTTAATAGAGATGCAAAATACTCACGTCTCAGATTGACAGCAGCACACGGAATGGAAGGTAGTGGAGACGGCGAACAGAAGGCACAGCGCCAAGCCGTAGACCACGGCGGCTATGGCTTGCGGCGCGTTGACGGAGCGGGTCAGAAGCTCGCGAGCGCCGAGCGACGCGGGCGCGACGCATAGTGCGTGCGTGCATACGTTCGCGACGTTTTCGACCTGCACCAATCATATCAGAATAGAATGCCGAACTGAATTTAGCCTGTCCTAACAGTAGCTGAGCTATGATTTTTGATTCATCTAGATTCTAGAAGGCAAATTTAAAAATATTAATAACCTGGTCGCTTCTGTACACAATACTGAACAACCTTTGTTCGATGATTTTAAGAAAATTTTAATAGTTGAATTGGCTGCCCTAAACCAGCATTGCTGTATGCAACATTCAGACTGCAGACATGATGTCATAGACCAACTAGAGCCTACTAAAACACATAACTTTTAAGTGGTACTAAGAAAGTTTTTATAAAAAGTGTTAAAACCAAAGTTTTTCAATATTATGTAGAGAAGCTAAATTCACAGGGTTATTAGTATTTTTTAATTAATTCTGTGTTTCTTAACGGCCTACCATTAAAAGTGTGAAGCAGAGCATTACCATGCAAAACTATGAAAGCACCCTTATACAGTTGTTTAATTTTTATTTGCAATACTACATACTGGTAAAGTAGGACGGAAAATTGAAGAGTTCCCGCAGGAATAAAAAAACATCAATCCACGCGGACAAATTCACGGGCATCATCTAGTATTCTAATAATATAATTGCCTAATCATCAATGTGTTAAATTATTTACAAAACACGGATAACAATAATTACAATAAATAATTAAATTACATAAGTAAGTACTTAGTGTGCCAATCAGAGTAAATAGTGTCAGAATTAAAACTTAGTATAATTTTAGTTTCAATCTACTTACTTAGTTTAGTAATATTATTTTTGTACCTACATGGATATCTAATTACTTACTTACATATATTAACTAATACATTGTAATAATACATATCAGGAATAAGAAGACAATCAAATCTTCTATATATATAAAAGCGAAATACCACTCACTCACTCACTCACAGACTAATCACGATATCTCAGGAACTATAAAGCGTACAGACTTGAAATTTGGAAGGTAGATTCCTTCTATGGTGTAGATGCCAGCTAAGAAAGGGTTTTGAGAAAATCCACCCCTAAGGGGTTAAAATAGGGGTTAGAAGTTTGCATGAAAGTCCTTTGTTTTTGAAGTTAGAGACATGAAAATTGGCAATTAAATTATTAGTTATAAATAATAAAAACCTGTATAAGCAATTTTACGAAAATGTACCCCAATAGGGGTAAAATGGGGGTTGGAAGCTTACATAAGGGTTCCATGTTTTTGAAGTAAGAGACTTGAAAATCGGGATTTAGGTTATTAGCTTTAAATAATAATACCCTGCATAAGCAATTTTACGAAAATCCACCCCAAAAGGGGTGAAATGGGGGTGAAAGGTTACATACAAATTTTATGACTTTGAAGTATAGACATGAAAATTAGCAATTAAGTTATCAGTTTTAAATAATAAAAAAACCTGCATAAGCTATATAAAGCCTCTATAGATAGGCTGTTTGCAGCGGGAAAATTTCATAATCTCATAGGAAATCAACAATTGTACGCTGACGAAGTCGCGGGCGACCTCTAGTAATATTTATATTACTACTCAAATGATGTGTGAATTTGTTAACTTGGATTTAGTATTAAAAAATTCCAGGGGAACTGTTTAATTTTCTGGTATCACTATGACTATCTGTCATAGTGATACCAGTCACTCTCCAGATCCTTACTTAACTTCCAGATCCAGAACTTTCCATAGCAAGATATCCATGCAAAAGATCAAGTCAATCCGTTGATTCTGTTGTGGTTGAAGGACAGACAAACACAATTTCGCAGTTTACACTAATTGTATGGATTCGGGATAAGATAAAAATCAAATAATTAAAGTATTATTGCAGAAAATAAGCAAATAGTAATTACAAACACTACAAAAATAAATACCTACTATGAATCCATTTAAAACTTTTTTGAAACCATACCTACCTTGGTAGGAACGTAGGCCTTATTCGACGTAGCCCTTTCGTTCATCCATTTAACCGACTTCAGCTTATCCCATTGCAGATCACAATGAAAATAGAGCTTGCTCTGGTTAAACTTTGATTTAAATTTCATGATTATCACAGAAAATAATCTAACAACGTCGCCCATCGTGTTTTACTGAATGCCTGGTGCGAATTAAATGGTCATGAGACCAACAACTGCACGGGTAATCTTGTTATGATGTTAGCACTCATGTTAGTAATTCAATTTACATTTTCTGCGAGACTTTATTTAAAACATTTTTATATTTTTAGATCCTGAGTCCTGACCGATCGAACACCATCCATGACAACCACAGAGTACATTGAATATACGGCCCTAGGGCCTACGGGTAATGACAACCACCACCGATCAACGATTATCGAATGAGTTTGACATCAAGAACTACTACTCTCTATTGACATTGACTGACATGCGAAGCGATTGATAATAAATGTTATGATAGGGCGATTGTGTAAAACCTGCAGGGCGACCGCGTATCTTTTGCATCAATCGTTTGATACATCACAATCACCTCTGATTGGTTAACACTCTTCCACTATTGGACAAAATCCATTGACGAAGCAAGAATACCATAAATTCAGCCAATCGGAGGTGATTGCGATGTATCAATGATTGATGCAAAAGATACGCGGTCGCCCTGCAGAGACAACGAGTCACCTCTACAGCAGGGCGACCGCGTAACTTCTGCATCAATCATTGATACATCGCAATCACCTCCGATTGGCTGAATTTATGGTATTCTTGCTTCGTCAATGGATTTCGTCCAATAGTGGAAGAGTGTTAACCAATCAGTGATTGCGATGTATCAATGATTGATGCAAAAGATACGCAGTCGCCCTGCTGAAGGTGGCCATTCATTAAGGTGACTGTAGAGTCCTAAATACTCAGAGTATGGAGGGTAGAGTAGAGGAGTGTTATCTCTGTATATACTATATAAAACATAGAGTAAGAATAAGCATAGAGAAGGCATTGTAATAATAATACTAGAGGTGTAAAAGTAACGAAAAAAAGCGTACCCGTATGTATTCGTTACAATTAGTACTCGTTACTATCGTATCGTTACGTTACTCGTTACTTCTGATACCTCATAAGATGCTATGAAAAAGCCACAAATAGGTTCTTTATAACGTAAGTTTTTAAATTCACCCATACAACAAAAAATGCGACTCGTTACCATCGTATCGTTACGTTACTCGTTACTTCTAATGCCTCTTATGATGCTATGAAAAAGCCACAAATAGGCTCTTTATAACGTAAGTTTTTAAATTCACCCATACAACGAAAAATGCGAGTAACAAAATGCATGCGAGTAACGAAATGCATTCGTGAGTAACGTTTCGTTACTCGGTACTGGATGGCGCACCCGTTACTCAGTACCGAATACATACGGTTCACTACAGCTCTAAATAATACCACAAGTGAGCGAAATGAGTATACATTGAAGTAGGCAGAGTGAAAAAAATTATTATTAATGTCAACTGAAATAGATCATTATTGAAAATTTCAACAACTTACGTTGTATAATGAATGTTTTCTTTCCTTGTTTATTTCTCAAACCTACTCTAAAATTTGGCGCTTCGTTTTAAATTTACCTTGATGCTAATGTGGCGCCCCCAAATGTGGTGCATTTCGACCTTTATTTCGACTAACACTTTTTATAAATGTGACTCCTTCCTTCTCTTCTACACTCCATAACCTGTACAAACTCATCCTGATTACCTTACTCTATGCACAAATTTATATAACTGAACCAGCGACAACCTCGCCAGTATATTATAAAAATAATAAAAAAACAAAAACTAAACACGGTAGTACATGAACTATTGAAGATCAGTTCCAATTTTGGCCACCAGGTCAGTTGATATAGTCAGTTGTGTTTGACAGAGCTAACAAATAGGTATTTCCGGTAGTAAATGGTATTATGTCTATATATACTTTCAAATTTTCATGAAAATAATATTAATTGTCTTACATAATCATTAGATTAGATTAATTTTTTATTTTAAACACTAGGGCATAGACTTTAGGGCATTAGCTTTCTAGATTTTTAATTATTTTGTTTTACGTAAGGCAAACATAAACAATAATTAATAACAAAGATGCAATAACAAACATAAGCACACACACACACACACACACACACATAATGAACCATAGTTTTTCACAGTAATATGATTTTTATCTCTTTTGAATAAAACTTTAACGGCACGTTAACCCTTGATTTATTTCAAGAATTTTATCAAACTTACTACCACTAGCACTCTTTCCAAAGTCAGGCCCAGGACCCAGCATACTGAAGGTTAATCAAAAAGGTGCTTATAAATTTAAATGATGTACTTAACTTTAAATTGAATGTCATTATTAATGATTTTCAATTACTTGATTTATTTATTAATATATTTTTACTTAAGAACATTTCAGGAATAGCTTTCAAATATTTGTAGAAGCTGCTTGATTTCAGCTATTCTAGCTGCTTGAGCTTGTACTGGGACCATAGCCTGAGACACCTCTTCCCCTTTTGCAAGTATTGTGTACATACTTTTTATATTATTGTCCATTGCATCACAGGTTTTTCCCACTGCATCTCTATATACCTCCATGTTTTGCGCTGTGAGTGAAGAGTTGGAATGTAAAATGCTAGATAGATTCTCTATCAAATTGTCTACAGACTGTGCTATCTTTTGAGTTTCGTATTCTAGGTCATTTAACACTGTAATATCTATTTGACCAATTTGTGGGGCCAAAATTTGTCTGTACAGTTTACCAGATGGAGTACTAGATCTAGATGCACTAGAACTACCAAATATTGGAGTTTCACCTCTTTTGGCTATTGGACTAGACAGCTTGATCTTGAATTCTAAATCATCAGCTACATAATGTGTCATATCACCTTCATAGTGGAACTGACCATCCAAGGGAATTTTTTCCTGCTTACGATTTTCAGAAGGGAGATTAAACGGTCTCGAAGGACCAGGTTCTTTGGACTGTTCGTCAGCATTTTGACCATTGTCAGAATGAAAAGATATCTCACTGTATGAAGCGGTCATCCTGGCGGATATCTCTTCGTCAATGTCCTCGCCATCCTTGTTAGATTTGTCTTCGACCTCTTTATTGACGATTTCAGGGGGTGAAGTTGAACTTTGTTTATCACTCATAGTACAAGCCACTACAAGAAATTCGTTTTTGGTACAGTTAACAGAAAGTTCTTACACCTGTTTTGTGGTAAAATTAATCAATTAAACATTCACATGACCTTTTATTTAATAAAATAAAATCCGTGAAAACCAGAAAACAACTCTGGAAAGTGGAAAACAATCAACAAAGCCAAATCCAGAGCAGAGACAAGTTAACCAGAGACAGTCGACAGTCATTGTTTGACAGAGGACCCTGGACCAGAGGACCAGAGACAAGACTGACAGAGACATTTTATTATTTTTTATTTAACTGGTTTAACGGATCTGGATTCTAGTCCTTCTCTGACAGAGACATCAGACGTAACATAAAGGCAATTTAACTGGCAGTGACATAGACGAAAATCTTTGGAAACAAAAATTTAATTATTTTCTATAAATACACTGAAAGCTCTGAGTAATTTCACATAGGGTTGTGTAAAACATCCTAGATTTCGATTTAAAAAAAATTAAAAAATCGATGACTATAGAGCAATAGAGTTTATTGTACTTTGAGGAGTGTCAAATTTGCGGGAATTTTTGACAGTTGTCAATAAAAACTAAAAACATCCCCAAGCAAAAGTGAATTCGTCTCGAAATCGCCTTCGATGGATGGGTTACGAATTAAATAGTTTGTGTTTAATGGAAATTATGTTTTAGGCGAGGTAAGCGATGTCTGAATAATAATTTGAAGTGTGTATTTGTTATTCCTCAATTCATTGCGTGCATAGGATGTATTGAACGTCCTAGTAAGTTAGTAACATGGCGCACCAAAACGACATGTGGGGGCGATAACGTTGGCCCTTTGTCGTCTTAGATTCTATTTAGAGCTTTGAAAGTGGGTAATATATCGATATTTTGAATTGTGTATAAAGTTTTCGAGCTGTTACATAATCTTTTCGTGAGCTTGGATGTAATATTACGACATAAGTATCGAACATTGCAATGGTGAAAACCCGTCGCAGCAACGGAGAAAACGGGGAGGTCGACGAAGGAAATTATTCGAATAACGACGTTGGCAGCGTCTCGGATGAGAAGGTGAACAATCCTGAATGATATTCTTCTTCTTATATTATCTCGAAATGCACCTAAGCTTTGAGTGGAATGTGTCTTTGTAATCCGACTTCCTGTCCCCATTTTGACTTTGATACTTTCGGAGTGCATGTACTTGCATGCGCTTGAATAGCTTTGCATCACGATTCTGGACTGACTCCAAGGTAAAATACGTGCACTACAACCTCACTGAGTCATTAATTCAGTTTTTAGTTCAATAAAGTTGAAGTAAATGCCATATGGCATTGTCTTAAGTTGAAATCATTGACTGTGCATGACCTATGTTTAGTTTTGTTAAAAACCATTATAAAGTTGTTTTATTTTAATTCTCGATAGAATAAAGCTTATGATATCAATGATGGTCTATATAATAAGTTACATGCATTTTATTTTGTAGTCTTATAGGAAAACTGTTTAGAGAAGGCAGTCAATTTGCACTTATATTATACTTGATAAGTGCACATAAGACCTATATTAATTATCATGTATGTCTGTCATAATGTTCCCTTCTATTATTTTATTTTATTGCAAAGGTACACAAATTCCTAGTTACTACACCTTTAATATTATAGTTATGTAATAATTTGGGAGTGTGATAGCTTACATGCACATCATAGGACAGTGTATTAAGTATCTATGTTGAGCTATGGTTTTGCTATGATTCAAACCCTTACTACTCAAATATTATCTTTTACAGAAGCTAAATTATTAATCTATGACTTAGTAGCCTTGTATAATTTAATTATATTGATGAAAGTATGGTGGCATTGTTGGGTTAAACAGTTGGTTGAAAATGTGATACATGATATAAGATAGATTGTTATAGTTATCTCGAATATTGCAATTATGAACCAATGAAACTTTGGTTATTTCAATTAAGTAATAGACATCCTCTACTAGACAACAATCTTGTGAGAGTCTCCAGAGAACAGTCTTGTGGAGCTTCTGTCCAACAGCTCCCAGTGACTCCCTTGAGATTTGTGTTCATTTGTTCACAATACTGAAATTAATGGATTCTAATTCCTATGACACTGACAGACTGTACTGTAAAGAAGTCTTTATGATAAGATTGGCATTACTTTCAATATTGCAGGCCTAATTCCCACATTGTAATAGAGTTGTTGACAACTTGTCAATTCAGTAATCCTATCAAAGATCAAAATCTGCGCTGGCACCATATCCCACTGAGTGGAGATGGGAGATGTGTTTAGCAGACCAATCATATAATAGATAGATAATGAGGCCAATTCTGTTTAGCACAATCTCTAAACTAAAATGACAGCTCTAAATCTAGTGCAGTGCTGTCCCTTTCCGCAGAGAGCAATCCCTTAAATAATATTAAAAGGATTGCAATATTAATAGATCCATCATTTAAGTTTTGTTTAGAGATAGTGTAAAACAGAATTGACGTCAATGTGAAAAAAAGTATCAATAATGCGATAGGTCTGTTAAAATATAATTTTTTGTTATTTTAAATCCAATTTTCAACAACATTGATACATCAATCTGAATATTAAACTAACTCTATTTAAATTCTTTCCGACTTCCAAAGCCACTGTAAAGTAAAAAATAATTTTCATTTCTACACACTATGTTGAAGTCAGGCGAGCCTGACACATCAACTTATTAGCCTATCTTTGTTATACTCGCCCGACTTCAACATAGTGTGTAGAAATCAAAATTATTTTTTACTTTACAGTGGCTTTAGAAGTCGGTTTTTTGGAAAGAATTTTTATTTTTACCTTATAAGTGTACTCTTAATCCCCACGGCTTAAGAGTGCAGTACCCTGCAGCATCAGAGTTGAGGTGTTGGGACTTGGGTTTAAGTATGAAGTTGTTGCTTGACACCTACAATATGAATTCACCATAAAAAATCCTAAATCGCTATTTTTAAGGAGTCCTGTACCCTGCAGCATCAGGGTTGAGGAGTTGGGACTCAGAGTTGATCGTATACACGTGACTTGACACCTACTATATGAATTCACCATCAAAACTTCCTAACTCCCTAGTTTTGAGTCGTAGGTATACCTACAGCATCAGGATTGAGGATTTGGAGTCATAATTTTTTATGGGACCATCTCGCGAGCTTCCTCTAACCACTCAAAAAAATAAATATTCAAATCGGTTTGGAAACCACGGACATATGCGGTAACATACATTTTAAAATTTAAAAAAATATGCGCCAAATTGAGAAATCTCCTCCTTTTTTGGAAGGCCGTTAAAAATAAACTAATTCTTAAATAGTTTTAATTTTTTTTTGATTTCTACTAAATAATAATTTGTTATATTGGCATATTTGTTATATGGCATTCCGAACCAGTGGTAGATTCAATTGACGATTCAAAAGTACTTGTAAAAGTTTATTTGAATAAAAAAACATTTGATTTTGATTTTTGTCAACAACCTGGCCTAAGAATGGGGTCTCTTAGGAAATAAGAACAAGTGGCAACATAAACATTTGATGTGATTTTTGTAGTTCAATTGATAGTTTAAAATGGTAGGTATCAATTTTATCTGTTTTAAAATAGTATTGTCTTTTAGGCATCAAATTGGTCACAGAGAGAATTAAGGAGCAGCGGCCAGTATAAGGTCACAAGAAAAATACAACATTGGCCAACTAAATGTAAGTAAATAGAGTAGAATAGCTTTAATATTATTTTAAGAGATTATTATTAGGTAATAAGACCACTTTGTAATAAAAAGAATTGAATATTAGTTGTTTATTTTACTGTACTTTTGATATAAATGCTGGCATTAACCTAATACAGATAGTAACAAAATTGAAAAAAAGTATAAACTTTTACTGGGGTGGGGACTCTCAGATCCTCACGCAAGAACACTGGTCTATATCTAACAGGGCATTTCCGCGAACTTAGTGTTGCCAGTGCGAGCTTTAAATATAATCCTCTTTATGAATTATGACAGCATTAGGAACATTCTAAAAGTAAATAATTTGTAAAAGCAGGGCTTTTGAAAACCCTGCGGGACAGGTTCAGGGCTCAAAAGCATATGATTTTCAAATGGATTGTTTTGACTATAGTTTTATCTTATTTTCTTTTATAGACAGCCGCAGCAGACTTCGTGCGATCAAAATGCCTCGTATAATGTTTCCCGAGAGTGACACAGAACCTGAAAAATATTCAAGAAGGTAATTTTATAATTAAGATCACTGAGAATATGCTTTTTTGTGAACTAACATTTTACAGCCACCCTTTTTAGGGTTCTACTAGCTAGAGGAACTTGTACTGTAGTTAAAAAAAATAACTAACTGATCTTGTTCAACATAACAAGTTAAAAATAATACAATTGTCGTGATCGTGTGTTCGACTGGCAACATTTATTTATTATTTATAGAATGGCAATACTGATTTCATGTTGGTATTGCACTATTAATGAATTCAGAGTTGGTAGAGGGTAGGCGAAAAAGACATTGTGTATAAATACGGGCGTCATTCTGTAAACGGGGAGTTGAGTATCGCTCGCCATCAGAGGTGCACGCCTGTGCTGTGTACATTCTTATATATTATAATATATACAGTGTCATACTTTGGTGTATAGAGTGAGTTGAGACGTGGTGTTGGAAAGTAAAGTGTGTGCAAGATGATAGCTGAAATGCCAGTAAGTCCTTTTGTTGTATCGTTCTAATTTATTATTTATTTATTATTTAATCTCTGATGGATTTTAAAAGTAATTTTTAACACATGTGTTAGTGTGCTATTTCAGGATTTCTATAAGTTACATTGTGATGTGGGTAGCGAAATTGTTCGCTACTACCCAAAAATATGCCCGTTCTATGCCCACGTGTAGTTTTATGAACTTTCAAATAAAGATCCGTATTTAGTCAATCGGTCTAAGGTTGTATTTAGTCATGGGATATATAGATGACACAATGGAACACGAAGGCAGTAGCAGGGCTCCTATGCTTGTTGTAAACACCTTCATGCAGTTGCTTAAATAAACTTCAACAGAAAATCAAAATATTTCACATTTATGGGCTTATCAATAAATGAATGACAAAACTGTGGTTTTAAACCACATCCAGTATACATGATGTGTTACAATACTTAAATATTACGGATAACATTTTTTCTAGTCATTACCCATTTAAAATTGTATGAAATAGTAAGTATTAAAAAGAAGATTTTGTATAAAGTCATCTTTAATAAGTAATTGTATTTCAGATCTCGTCAAGTAAGAGTGTTCTTTGCTGACGACAATGATTCAACCAACAGGAGCATGAAGATTCGTCGCAACCGCGGCCCGAGTAAGAATTACATGGAAGATAGTGAAGATAAACCAATACAGCAAAGTAAGTTAGTAGTAGTTAGTTAGCTTCTCTACACATAAGGCGCGAGATATACAAGAGGCGCGGTGGCCGTCTGGCCTTGCAAGTATCAAAGTGGCGTCCCCGCCTCGCCGCCTCTGTATACCTGGCGTCACATTTTGTATTTTACATATTTGTACATTTTGTATGAAATATAATAGAAGTGATACCCCACGCCCGTCGCCTTTCGTGTATATCCCGCGCCTAAGGGACTCACTAACTTATCAAAATCCTTCCCAAATCTTAGGACCTAGAAAGCTGAAATTGGGTATTTGACTACGAGTCAAATGATTTTTTTTTAGTGATTAAATAGAGGATCTCCCAAAAGTCGTAACATTCACGTCCCCTTTTTTTTTAAAGTTGAATTACCATTTTAAACTACCGATTACAGTAAAAAAGTGCATCGAACTTTGATGACGGCACAATTCACACAAAAGCCCATACTAAGCACGAGTTATGAAGCTTGAAATAAGTTACCTCGACATCTTTCGCAAGCTTATCAATAAATATAATAGATAAAGCAGACAACGGAACGAGGCTCTTAAGAGTCTTAACCGCACGAATACTGTAGCTGTAGTTTAACGCTACTAAATAAACTCATGTTAAGACATTTCAGACGTGAGACGCAGCTGTCGCCAGCGCAAGCTCCTGCATCACAACTTCAATGAGAGCTGGATAACTAACGAGCTGAAAGTCAAGGGCTATCCTGACTTGTATGGATTCCCTGGCACTAGCTCCTCGGATGAATTCTCTTCGGGCGAAGAGGCCAGGGTGACTAAGAAATTGGTAAGAGATATGTATAATTGACTAGATGATGCTCGCGACTAAGTTTTTTTTTACTCCAGTGGAAAATCCTTAATTTTGTGGGATAAACAAGTAACCTTTGTCCTACCAGGGATGCAATCTATCTTTACTATCTTTATACCTAATTTCATCGAAATCGGTTGAAACATGGGGCGTGAAAGCGTAGCAGACACACTTTTGCATTTATAATACTAGATCATGCCCGCGACTTCGTCCGCGTTGACTAAGTTTTTTTAATTGCCACGGGAACTCCTTAGTTTTCCGGGAAACAAGTACCCTATGTCTCCTGGGATATTACTATAACCAGCAACTAACTCTGTACCAATTTTCATTAAAAGCGGATGAACATGTTGGCTGTGAAAGCGTAGCAAACAGACATACACACTGTCGCATTTATAATACTAGAAGAAGATGCCCGCGACTTCGTCCGCGTGGATTAAGTTTGTTAGCCCGCTACCATATTAGATTGCATTATCACTTACCAATATATGCATATCATATTTCTTTACGAAAAAACAATTTTATACTAACTACTAAGATTTAAATTTAAATTTTTAAGATTCAATTTTTGTCCAATTTAGACTCGCAATCATGTCCCGAACAACACAGATGAAGACACGCAGCTTTCACGTTTACGACGAACTTCGGCTAGATTCACTAATAATAAAAAGGCAAGTAACTGGAATGCTAAAGGTATCTCTGTACCGAACGTCGAAATAGGATAAACGAATTACCTGACATGAACAGACATACAGAAATACACAATATAGCATTTACAATATTAGTTTACATGATATTATTTTAAAAAACCTACAGGATGCTTCAGGATCGGACTCGGACGATGACAAAAACCTGACGGTTATAGAAAAGAAATCTGTCGAAACCAAAACAGAGAAAGAGGACGTGAAAATGGAAACAGAAGAAACACAACCAAAGGACAAAACAGAGAAAGAAATTAAAAGCGAGGAGAAAAATGGAGTGCAAGATAGTGAGAGGTGAGAAGTTTTATATACTGACCTTTTTTAAATATTTAAGCTGACCGCACATTGGCAGTATTGCTCATTGCGGAAAATTTTTACTCATTGGAAGAATATTTTCAGTATGTACGGGAGCAGGTGATATGGCTCGACCGTAACAATAGGGTGATCATCCTCCGAGCGGGTGTTGTGCTCGGGGACCACTGGTCCGACCGTTTATCTTGGGAGGTCGTATATATAGCGTAATTCAGAGAAAACTTCGTAAGCGTGAGTTGGGCTGTTCGTGGTCGCGTGCGTGTACTAGTAGTGCCATCTATTGGATTATGTGCGGACTGCGAAGACCGCCACAAGTATTTTAATAAACGTTTCTGACATTTTCACTTTTTGACATTCGTATTTATAAAGAGGTATAACCAAAAATATAAGGGTACCATAATATAACATGTACATGACTAATAATTTTGACATTGTAATTAAATTAGTGACTTTTATTATAAATGCGAATTACCTTGTATGTAGGTATTTTATTAATAAATATTATTGTTTGTTTCATAATTAAGAATTTAGAAGAATAAAAAAAAAATACTAAGTATGAGCATAGATTAATTATAATACCAAGTATAGATTGCTGACTCCCTTATGAAATTTTTTCTAGGTTAATACTATCGTTAGATGGGGCGCTACCAGGCTCGCTCTTTATATGATTATAGTAAAATCGGTGAAATATAGTATTTTCTTGGTTCAATTTGTATTAATTATTTATATAAAATTATCAAAATACAAAAATTTGATAAAATCACTTAAGCAAATAGCAAATTTACATTCAACTAATTTTAACAAACAGCTTGCACTGTTACGCCATCTCAGATTGTGCGAAGAACTACAAGGTACCGGCGACTTTAACGCGCATTTAGCGAGCTTTGATTGAATGTATGAAGTGAACAGTCTTATACTGGTTTATATATTGTCTTTGGTATGAGTGTAAAATGTAGATAAATCGTATAGCAAGAATGTAATGTAATATAATAATAAAATCACTTTATATTATAACCTAAATAATATTTGTACGCCGGTTTGGCTAATATGTTGGGACTATGTAACTGAATAAACCATCCTATATGTAATTGTTGAGCAATTCGCTTGTATATTTTAGCGTTGTATATTTTAATTATTCTTTTGTATAAATTGATGAATATTCGCAGTAATCAAACGCCAGCGCGACCCATTCGGGGAAAAGGCAAGAGGAGTAAGAAGAAACCGGACTGCCAACAAGACACTGGTAAGAAAAGTTAACGTGACGTAAGATGACGTGAAAAAGTTTAAAAAATTATACAAAGTTAGTTGCCTGGAAGAGATCACACGTAGTGATAAGGCCGCCTTTACACCGTAACAAGTTGTCACAATTCGTGTTATCCCTGTTCTGTTTTTGTTTGTGTGTAATAAAGTGTTTTTACTTATGTACTTACAAAATCAGTGTCAGACCTGATGTCAATTTCTGGTTATGAAATCTATCAATTCTAACCTAACCAACTTGGATTTGAATTTTTTTACAGATTCTATGAAGAGAAATAAATTATTTTAAACATTTACTAAATTGGGTTTTTGAAAAATAGTCAAATCAGCAACTTTTTTACAAACTTCAAAACGCGTCCTAAGTATGGGATTTGTATGAAATTCTGAAATGTGACGTGATTAAAGTTCGACGCCCTTTTTTAGTTAATTCAATATAAAACGATCAGGGGGCGTGGATATTAGGACTTTTGGAAGATCCTCTATTTAATAGTAAAAAATAATTTGTTTGAATAATAGTCAAATACCCAATTGGCTAGCCATCGTAAACATTTCCTAGAAATCCTAGTTTTCATACAATTCTAGTGACAGATACATTAAGTATACCCATAACAACCCTCCAACCACCCATGGCCCCACCAACCTCGCGGTTATTTGGGCCGAATTGCGGGGGAGCGCCCGTTCGGTACTTGCTCTTGGCGTGTTCCCGGGGCACTTTCTTGACTCCCTATAAATTATTTCTCTCTGCTTCCTTGTCCCTATGTGTCATTCTCCCCATTCTGGGACTGACTTCACGTGCACACGAAGAGATCCCGCATCCTCCCCATGGCATCGCCTTCTATCTGCTTCCTGCTTCCTCCTCCTCCTCCGTGGATGCGTGCTCCTCCTCATCCTCCGTTGCATCCACATCGTCCTCACTTTCCTCCTCCTCCTCGCTGTCCTTTCCGCGTCCTCTTTACATCGCCGCCGCCGTACGTCTGAGCCGCTTCGCCTCTTGTGCCAAGCCTGCGCGAAATCCCGCGGTCAGTATGTCCATAACAGAAGAGTACTCATAAGGTAGGTGTTATTTGGCAGCGTCAACGTCATCGTCGTCCGAGTCAGTCAGTGGCAGTGAGCTGGGCATGCGCCCGCGCCGCTCGACGCGAACACGCGCCGCGCAGCCCGCGCGATTCGTTGAACTGGCGCCCAGGACTAGGGGCAGACCTAGAGGTAATAATTTTGGACAAGTGAAAAGTGAAAAGTGATATTAACTTTTCACTTTTGAAGAAGATTCACTCGACATATTGAGGGTGTAACACCGCCATTAGGGATGATGACAACTCAATCAAATCAGCATCTCTTTATTATACTTAGAAACGTGCATCTAGTATGGAAGTTAGTATGGAATACAAAGTTGTGACGTCGTCAGTTTTCAACAAACTTTTTTTCTTAATATGTAGTTTAAAAAGGTTATCAAACTTAAACTAAACGAGGATGTGAACTTTAGGTCTTTTGGAAGACCTATTTAATGATATATGTAAGAAATAATTTATTTTTGATAGGCATCATCCCTATTTTCTAACTCTTAAGTGTAGATTTTATTAGCTTTGCCAGTATCTAAAAATCTGACTCTCAGGTTTCATGCAACAGGCTCTACTGACAATTTTAAATCAGAAACTCGTTCTTTTCCAACCTGGGATGTCATTCAATCTTCAGCTGTTAAAGCCAATGAGCATTCTTGCCCTAAGACCACATGCTTGAATAGCTACTACACACTTACATAATACCTATTATATTAGTAAATCCTAAATGGGTTCGTTGTTCTTTGTTGCTTCGCCCAAACGACCATTGCTAGGGTTGTCAAAAGTAAAAAAAAAAGAAACATTTAACTTTTCAGGAAAAACGTTTACTCTCAGAAAGAAACCATATAGCTTGAGAGAAAGGAAACCAAAGTTACTACGGAGGAAAACGATAAGATGTAAGTTTATGTACCTACATTATTGAAAAAAATAATCAGTTTAAAAAAAATACGAGATATTCTTTACTTCTATGCTCATTTATTATAAACCATAACTTAAACTAAAAATTAATAAAATAAAATAGTTTTGCGCCACTTGGGTTTGAGATTGGAGTCCTGGTCATCTGACACGAACAATATTATTTATTATAAGTCATGTCTCAAAAGCTGATCTATGCCTCAGGGGGTTGCTATCATCGTTTAAATAGTATTATTTTGAAATTGTTGACGCTGTTGTTTCAGAATTGTAATCATTATTTTATTGACGTCATGACGTAAAATAATACTGTTTTTAGTGATGGTAGCAAGCCCCCAGGTGACCCAAGAGCTGGCGCTTATTTAACCCGAATTATTAAGCGATGCAATAGCCAGTGTATTGGGCACTTTTTTTTTCGTAAATATAAGTGGTAGTTTTAATTAATTAATGAATTTGTTTGTGTGTTCGTTATTTTTAAATTGAATTAACAATCCTGATAAAAAAGGTATAATGAAAGAAGGAAATTTTTTTCCAGCACAATCTCCTTCAAGTAGCGGTAGCAGTAGCACATCCAGTTCAGACACGGAAGAGGATCTCAATGTTTCCATGAAGAATAAAACCAAGGGCAGGTAAGGGCTATCTGATGTAAAATATATTAGACCACACTGCCAGTAAGTTAGAAATAAACACAAGATAACCATGAATAGATTTTAATTTCTGTTCATTCCAGTTTGTTGTGTATGTTAGATTCACATTTATCAAACAATCAGCTCGTTAACGACGTCCACTGCTGAACTTAGTTAGGTCTCTTGTAAAAACTTCCACACGCCGCGCCGTAGTCTTGCGCTCGCTTGATGCCAACCTATTAGATAAAAGCAGACGTAACTTTGTGGAATTCCGTGATAATGAAAGAACTAGAAGTTTAATTATTATTTTGAGAATAATTTGGAAGATTTGTGTGGTGGTGGTTTTATGCTGGTGCGAAAATTGCTTACTGGGCGTTGTATATCGCAAGTTACAAGTGCAAGATACATGCTGTACCACATAGATTGTCTGCTATGGCGGATTATAGCGAATTAAAATTCTAGTTATCTCATTATGATGCCAACCTTGTGGCTGCATACGCTGCGCTTATCAACGTGAGGTAACCATTCCAGCACCAAGGGACCCAAATCTCTATCGGTTCTTCGAACTAATATGAGCCCCGCCCGTAGCTCAGTACTAAATTATCAAGCCTTTTCAATTTTCTCTTTGTAAACATTGCAAACTGCTCGTGAAAGATGTCTGAAAGTACTTGAACTTATAAGTGAGAAAGATGCCTTAGGCTTAAGATTTGCAAGTTTTCTTTCATTGTTACTTACAGGCAAAAATCCAAGTCCATGAATGAAGATAAGAAAACTGACAGAGCTTTACGGGATATTCAACCAATAGAAGTAGATGGAAGCGTGAGATTTTCATCTGTAAGTCCCATTATTTTCTCATGATTATTTTGGTATTTACAAGCTTTTATTTATCTTGCTTGTTTGTGTGTCTGTTTAGGTGAAATCTTGCAACTGAATTTTTAAAACAATTAATCCCAACCACTTGAGCTGAAATTTTGCATACACGTTTAGTTTGGATGACAATGCATGGTTAGTGACGTCATTATAAAGTCAATATGGTGGACTCTCAAAGATGGCTGACTCGTAATTGTTTATGACCTCCTTACTATGGGTATCAATTAAAATTGTCTGCTGGGAATAAAACGAAAAATCAAATGACGTCACACTAAATTCAGTATGGCGGATGGTAAAACATTGTTTTTAAAAATGTTTTTTATAATGATTTAAGACTTATTCCAGTCTAATCCAATGTCCGTAAGACAAACATGCAGCCCAAAAAATGCCATAACTACCAACTTTTTCATAAGACTGATAGCAAAGTTACCCTTGTCTATAATTATTTACACAATTAAACATTCATTCACAGGTTGGAGGTCTAGAAGAGCACATAAAATGTCTACGTGAAATGGTTTTATTCCCTCTCATGTACCCAGAATTATTCGACAAATTCAAAACACGACCAGCTAAGGGCGTCTTATTTCATGGGCCACCGGGTACTGGAAAGACTTTGTTAGCAAGAGCTCTGGCGAATGAATGCAGTCTGGTCGGTGGAAGGAAGGTGGCCTTTTTCATGAGGAAAGGAGCTGATTGCTTGAAGAAATGGGTTGGAGAAAGTGAAAGGCATTTGAAGTTGCTCTTTCAACAGGTGAGAACAAATCTAGTTTACTTCTGTTCGGTTATATTAATTATATGGGTATGGGCATTGTTCATCAGATTTATTTGGAATTTTGTATAGTATACTTATCTGACCCGGTGGCCGAAATTGGAACAAATATATTCCTGTTAAGTTTTTTAAATTTTATAGATACTAGCGACGCTGTCACCGGGTCAGATAAGTTTGTGGGACTATAAAGTGGTTTTTGACATTTGCATGAAGATTTCTGACATGATCATGATCATCATCAATGATCATGATGATCAACGATGAGAATGATCGATTTACGAAATGTAGTGTACACTACATCTCGTAAATCGATCATAATCATTTTGGTTAGAATTAGTTATAGCCTACTCGTTTAATCCTTTCATTGAAGTAAAAGACATAAGAGCTCAGTCAGACTAACTAACGCGTTTTTTTATGTATTACAATTGTGACACATGGAAATGTTCTATATATCTATTTTTAACTACAATCAGCATAATTATTACGATGGTTTATGTTTTAATCCAGCGAGTGTTTTAGGCGAACAAGATGAAGCCGTCGATAATATTCTTCGACGAGATCGACGCGCTGGCGCCGGTCCGCAGCGTGAGACAAGAGCAAGTGCACACCAGCGTAGTGGGCACGCTGTTGGCTGAGATGGACGGCGTGTGTGACAGGTTAGTGTCGTCTATACTATCTTTTTGAAGTGAAAACTTCTTTAGGCGCGTTGAGCGCTTTATAGTATGGGGTAAAAATGTGGAAACGCGCGACACCGTTCTTCTTAAGACAAAAGGTCTTAAGTATAAAATATGTAGTACATTCGTTTCGTACATAGTAGCATTCGTAGCATTCGTACATTTATATTAATAAGTGCTGTGGAACCGTGACCGACACCTCGCGTTGTTACGAAGACAAAACGTCTTACATATAAATATACTACATTCGTAATTCAACTTTATGCCTTAGTGTTAAGGTTATTACTCAATCACGCCAGAATGGCTGAACTCAAATAATCGCCAATCAGATAGTCATCTCTGAGCTGAGGTGCGAGGACTTTTTTGCGCAGCTCTCCAAAAAATTGTCATAGTTCGTTTCATACTACAGATGCGACTAAATGATTGGCGCGAGCTCTAAAGGTAAGTAAAGTAAAAGTAAAATAGTCATCTCTGAGCTGAGGTGCGAGGACTTTTTTGCGCAGCTCTCCAAAAAATTGTCATAGTTCGTTTCATACTACAGACGCGACTAAATGATTGGCGCGAGCTCTAAAGGTAAGTAAAGTAAAAGTAAAATATACTTAATTGTACACAAAGAAACAAAAAGACAAAAACTATCATATTAATGGAAACGGCACAACAGGCGGCCTTATCGCTTAAATAGCGATCTCTTTCAGGCACCCTTAGGGCAGAGGAAACTTTTAAAAGAAAGTGGGAGGGGTGTACTGAGACATATTATTAATTAAATATTAATATTATTATATTACATATATTGCGTTTCTAACGTTGGTAAGATACGGGTGATTCGATTTTGATAATATTTTTCAGGGGAGAAGTGATAGTGATAGGCGCAACTAACCGCCTGGACGCAGTGGACCCCGCGTTGCGTCGCGCGGGCCGATTCGACCGCGAGCTACACTTCCCGCCACCGCACGCGGCCGCGAGACGCGACATATTGGAGATTTACACCAAACACTGGCAACCCAGACTCAGCGATGACACGCTGAATCATATAGCGGATATTACTAACGGATATGGAGGTTAGTATAATACCTAGAAAGAGACACAAAAGTTCCTTATGGGACGATGCGGAAGGGTACCCTAGCCGGAAAAAAACGTCCGTAACGAAAATGCGTAAGATTTAGGAGTGAAAACATACTCGCGTTGTTACGAAGACAAAAGGTCTTAAATATAAATATACTTCATTCGAAATTAAACTTTAATGCCTTATTGTTAAGTCTTATATTTTTTTTTTATAAAGTAAAACTTCGTTCCTATCTTAGGTTCAATCATGTAAGGATTGCCGATCAAATCGTAAAAGTCCGGCATCAAAGTAAAATAAACCATAACAGCATTGAATTAGAGCTCAATTTCGTGTATTTATTCTTATACGTTTAGGGTATCTTACATACCTAAAGTATGAGAATGGTTACACGAAATTGAGCTCTAATTCAATGCTGTTATGGTTTATTTTACTTTGAAGCCGAACTTATACGATTTGATCGGCAATCCTTACAAGATTGCACCTCTGGTATCCCACGATACCACGTTACTTTTAAAACTATTTAATTACTAGCTGATGCCCGCGACTTCGATAACATAGCATAAGTTTTTTTAATTCCCCCAGGCACTCCTAAATTTTCGGGGATAGAAAGTAGCCTATGTCACTCTCCAGGTTCTCAACCTATACCTATGCATAAAATCACGTCGATCTGTTTCTGTTGCGGCGTGATTGAAGGACGAACTCTCTATTTAACGTCCTTTGGGAAAGAATTTTCAAAATCTGTGAATCACTTATTTCTTCATTTCAAACCGAAATCCCTTTCACAGTGGATACCTACATTTCACAAAGAACACACCCTCCAAATTTCATGTTTTAGGACCGGTGTTGCGTTGATATATCAGCCAGTCAGTCAGGACTTTGAATTTTACAATTTAAATTAAATATTATCTTGATTCATTTTCACGGGGTTTTCCATGCAAAGCAATTTGCTTGCTCGGTTCTAATTTGAACCGCTTGGATATGGAATGAATGCCCTTCCGGCTTCCGTTTTCCCTTCCACTTTTAATATTGGTACATTCAAATCAGGAGTGAATAGGCATCTTTTAGACAAGGGCGCTCCACCTTAAAAGCCGGTCTTTATACTCGCTTCTCTATACATCGTATAACACTGATTTGGTTGGATTTTCCAGAATGAGAAAAAGCACTCTCTAAGTCTTTGACTATATCCATGAAAAAATGTACGTCAATCTGTTGCTCAGCTGCGGCGCGATTGAAGGACAAACTAACAAACAAACAACACTACTTTTTTTTGTTACAGGATCCGATCTAAAAGCATTATGTTCGGAGGCAGTATTGAAAGCGCTAAGAAGAGTTTACCCGCAAGTGTACGAAAGCGAATATGCATTGGTTATAGTTCCTAAAAATGTAAGTTGATCTTTCAGACACACTCTTTGATGTGTGTTTTGTGATGTTGATTTTGAAATCTGAAACCTATCTTGCATTTCAAAATACGTCTTATTGTAATATAATTAACTCCCGATATACCCTTAAAAAAATAATGAACATTTAAATTTCTTCAAAGTACTCAATAAAAAAAATACGATGGCCACCTTTGATCGTAAGCAGCGCACCGTAAACCTTCAAAAATGACTGACACCTTTAACAAAAAAAAAAAACAACGGCCACTTTGAACTCAAAAATAAGCACGATAGTTTCTTGTAAGTTGTAGCACTACAAGAAACTAACGCATTTTAAACTTACTTAAAATTTTTATTGTAATAATCAGCCCTGAAAAAGATACACCTCGAGCTGCATATTAGCGTGACTGGATATTGTGAATTCAATACAAATTTCAGCCAGCTCGCGGACACCCTACTCCGTCTCACCCGTTTCCCACAGAGTTGAGTTGCTTTGTGACTATTAGGAAGTACTTATCTGATTAGGCTGTGGTACTTTGTGGTATGCTGCCTTGTTTCGAGACCAATAGTTTATGCCCCTGACTTACATACTCCTACTCTTTTTTAAGGTGGAAGTAACAGAAGGTGACCTCGAGGCGGCTATGAGCGGCCTAGTAGCGGCGGGCGCTCGGAGCAGTCCGGCGGCCGCGCACAGGTTGCCGCACTACAGTGTGCCGCTGCTGCAGACGCAGCTGCGAGCCATCGCCGCCATGATACAGGAGCCGCAGCCTGGACAGGGACGCGGCAGGTAAGGTGACCTCGAGGCGGCTATGAACGGCCTAGTAGCGGCGGGCGCTCGGAGCAGTCCGGCGGCCGCGCACAGGTTGCCGCACTACAGTGTGCCGCTGCTGCAGACGCAGCTGCGAGCCATCGCCGCCATGATACAGGAGCCGCAGCCTGGACAGGGACGCGGCAGGTAAGGTGACCTCGAGGCGGCTATGCGGCCTAGTAGCGGCGGGCGTGCAGAGCAGTCTGGCTTTGGTGTCTGACCACATGGGCTACAAAAAATTTAATGAGATCGGAGGCAATTGTAGGTTTCCTGGGAGGTTTACACCTCGGCTTAGGTATATTGGCATGTTTGAGGTTGGTGGCATATGACCAGTCTTTAAGTCCGCGAGTCTTATAGGTCTACGTCTTAGTAACCTGAGAAATACGGGGTTTCGTTTTCTCCAGGGAAGATATTGTTAATAGTGTTAGCAATATTACTGTTTGCCATTATATCTCATTAAACAGGAAGTATAATATCTGTCATTTTGACTCGTTTCATGTCATTCGATTTAATATGCGGGTATGGACGCCATATTGAAATTAGTTAGTATAAATACAAGTGTTTTGACGATAGTAATTCAGTCTCCTGCCGGCGGACTCAGCGATTATTGAATACTTTTGTGTTTAGATCGCAATTTGGTTTAGAGCTTAACGATAGCAATCGTGGCCGGATCAAATGAATATTGTTTTTAAGTATAGCCAACTTTTATCTAATTACATTAAATCTCTCGTGGAACCTCTACACGTTTAACCATTTATTCGTGCAAGTTCCAAATGAGAGTACAAATATATTAAGTGTCTCATAAATACCTACTTCTGGATTGTCTCTTACAATAGGTTGCAGTGCTCTACCTAACATGTAGTGGAATAAATAACAAATTAGATAAAAGCGCCTAGACTTGTCTATCAATGGTTGTTATCTTTAATTTGTATTGTTGCAGATATAAGGACACCCCGGCGGCGTCGAACGTGCTGCTAATAGTGGGCGAGTGTGCGGAGACGCACCTAGCGCCCGCACTGATGGCTCAGTTGGAGCGATGCACGGTGCGGGAGCTGAGCGTCGCCACACTGCACTCCGCACTCGCGTTCACTCAGGAGCAGGCTTTGATATCGGTGAGGAATCAATTTATGTTTTCAAAACGAATTGAAAACCTGTATATATGTCACCGTAAGATTGCAAAAACCGTTAGATTGTTATCCAACTAGCGATATTGTAAACTGTCGACAGATTGTGAACCGTTCAATGTTGCGAGTGTAAATTTTTTAAATATTCATTGTATTTATGTTTTCTTGTCTCGTTCTTGTCGGGTTCGACATAAATAATCAGTTTTTATCGGGTTAATATACCACCTAACAGATTACAATCTACCGAAAAATAATGCGTTAAATTGTAATCTGTCGACAGTTTACAATTTCGCTAGTTAGATTACAATCCAACGGCCTTTGCAATCTTACGGTGACATATACATACTGTAGAAAAATATTAGCAATTATTCACGTCACGTTGATTGCTATTAAAAATTATGAAGGCGTAAGAATTTATTTAACAGCAATCAACGTGACGACATAATACTTGCTAATATTTTTTTATAGTATATATTTTTATAACGTCTTTGAGAGGTGATATCTAGTGAAACTTGAAAGGCCCGATGAATAGCGTCAGTTCTTATACTGTTTAAGTATTGCGCATACTTTAATACTGTACAAGAATCAGCTTTTCTAATTATGGTTAATTTTTGGTAACGATAACACGACACGTCTGGCCGTATCTAGTGAAAAGCCCATCAGCATGCGGGCAGACTTTCACTATCATCATCAGTGGAGAGTGTAGCACCCACTTATTACTGAATCAGCTTTTCTAGCGATGGTTACCAAAAGTGCAGCTATCTCTTAGTCTATGAGTGAGATGGGGCAAGCTACGCACCTGTTTGATATCCCACAACACTTTCTTGAAGTTTTTTAACAGACTTGGCATGAGGATGTTAACAATGGAAAAAAAGTGAAACGACCAATGAACACTGATTAATATTGTTACTCGTATGAGTTTCTGGAAGTGAGGCTTATCAAAGGATGCTTGGAATGGGATCTAAAATAAAACTATTCTGATCCTCTAAGTTGGCATCTTCTTGATTAATCGTTAATTCTCGTTCTCTTCTCGTTAATTTGATGTAAAATAAAGAATTTTTATCATACAAAATTGCAATTTCAGTTGTTCTCGGAGTGCCGCCGCGCGGATCGCGGCTGCATCCTATTCATCCGCGACATAATGGACGTGTGGCGCAGCTTGAGCGGCGGTGCGGGCGCGGCCTTACTGCTACAGTTGTGGAGGACGCGCGCGGCCGGCGACAACACCATACTCGTGGCCACTGCGCCCGCGCACGCGACCCTACCGCCACAGGTAAACTTAATACCACCACAGGTAAAGTTCAATTCAATTCAATTCATTTATTTGCAAGAAACATTGTAAAATTAAGATGACAAACTAATAAAAAGAACAAACATGTTTCGTCAGTGCTGACATGCAAATTTAAAAGGTAACTAGGTAATACAATACAAGGTAACTAGGTTTACAAAGTTGTATATCACTACTGGTAAACTTTCGTACTACCACAGGTAAAGTTTCATACCACTACTGGTAAGCTGTCGTACTACCACAGGTAAAGTTACAAACAACTACAATGGAAGTAGCAGACCCCAACTGGCAAAGCATTCGATTCAATTGCGATATTGCGTAGATTCATTTGACTATTCATAAGCACTTGTAAAAAGTCTATTTGAATAAAAAACATTTGAATTTGAAAACATTTGAATTTGAATTTGAATTTGAATATAAATCCTTCATCTTTATATTCTACTAGCTGATGCCCGCGACTCCGTCCGCGTGAAATAAGTTTTAACGTTTAAACTATCGTGAGAGATATTCATTACAAATGTACATAAACCGGATATGCGCGACCGCGACCGCGTCGCGCGAACATCATGAATAAGGGCCCCGAAAGGGTTCTAAACTAGTCGGGCACTTTTCCGACAAAACGTGAGTGTATCCGGTGTTATGTATATTTATAATGAACTCCCTAATTTTTCGGGTTAATATATAGCCTATGACGACGCTCACAAATAATGTGGCTTTCTATTGGTACCAGAATTTTCATAATCGGTTCTGTAGATCCAGAGATTACCTCCTACAACCTCACAAACTTTACCTCTTTTTTTAATATTAGTATAGATTAGTAAACTTCTATGTATTTATACTAATTGCGTGGCGTAATTGAGTAACAAACATCCATGCAGACATCCATCCATCCAAACTTTCGCATTTATAATCTTAATGTTTAATTTAATTCTTCTGTATGTGTGTTTGTCACCTAACTCCTTCTTAACGGCTGGACCGATTTGGATGAAATTTTGTGTGTATATTTCAATGGGTTCCTGGATGGTTTGAAAACACAATTGGGCCCGGTAGGAGACGTTGCAATCGGGTTCTAGGTTCAGGACAGGACAACGTTTGCCGGGCCCTCTAGTATTAGTATAGATTAGTAAAGCTCTATGTCACAACTCTTGATTTCAGCTTCAAGAGCTGTTCCCGGCATACCGAGACTGCGTATACACGGTGCGTGATCCAACGTCGTCGGAAGTGATCAACTTCCTCAAGCCGATCCTCACCGAAGCACCCTTGGAGCCGCCCGTGGTGGAAAATAAGGAGCCCCCGCCTCCGTTGCCTAGAGGTGAGTGAAGTCCCTATAAGGGCATCGGCAACGGCATTCCCTATAAATCGACAGTCTCAAAAAAAAAAATTGAGTGATAGTACCAGTTAATTTATGTAATGCGTTTTGAAACTTTTGTGTGCAGTTTTTTGAGGCCATGCGTGAATTAAAAATCATATGAAACTAGCTGATTCCCGCGATTTCGTCCGCGTGGAATAAGTTTTTGTAATTCCCTCGGGAACTCCTTAATTTTTCAGGATAAAAACTTCCCTATGTCACTATCCACGTCCTCAACTATACCCATTACGCATTCAAAAAATCACGTCGATCCGTTATTTGCGTGATTGAAGGACAAACCACCAAACTAACAAACAAACACACTCTCACATTAATAATATTAATAAGATGGTTATTTTGACAAGTCTTCTATTTCTAGTAGTTTTTTATTTCACTGACTGCTCCCTTACTTATGAATTACTAGATGATGATAAGAAAACAGTATTTAGTATAGCTATGATACTCGTAGATGAAGTCTTTGTCCACTTGGATATAGGTTTTAAAAATCCTGTGACAAATCTGATTTTATTTTGAGATTAATAAATAAAACCTATGTCCAGCTCCAGGATGCAAGCTGTCGCGTGATCAAATTACGTCAAAATTGGTTCAGCGGGTACTCCATATATTATTTATTCCATGTAGGACATACAAGTGTCTCTTACGTTACATCATGTTTTGACTAGAGTCAAAATATGATGTAACAAGACAAACTCAGCGAGAAAGCAACAATGCATGTCAAAACAGACAGATAAACTTTCGTATGGCCCTTTAGTAACATAAATCATCCTTCGTAATACTAAATATATTACTTCAGCCCCGCCCCCTCCCCCGCCGCGCGAGAGTGAAGCGGAGATAGCGAGAAGAAAGAGAAAGGAAGATTACAAGCTGCGCGAGCTCAGGATATTTCTGCGCGACATCTGTAGGAAACTCGCTTCGAATCGACGCTTCTATAAGTTTACTAAGCCTGTGGATTTGGAAGAGGTATGATATTTGAGAAATGTCCCTTCTGCAGACTGCGGTAATAAATAGGTTAAGTTCATCTGCCCACAATAATATGTTACGTTTTTTATCATAATATCCGAAACATATGACGATCGCAATTACCTCTGCAGCTTTACTACACCTATAAATTATTAATCACTAGATTCAGTTCCCTGAGTAGTGATCAAAAAATGAGGATTGAGATTGGGATGCTGACTCTGTTAAAAGTAAAATATTAATAAAAGTAATTTTAGTGATTATTAAATAGAGGATCTCCAAAAAGGCGTAATATTCTCGAAGTTTGTGTTTGATAATCATTTTTAGTTATGAATTGAAATATTTAGAAAAACATCAAATTTTGATGACATCACAATCACGTATTTCACATCACCCATACTATGCTTTGTCTAATTTAGAATGGTAATTTTGACAGATGAGAGGTGTATAGCAATAGTGAAGGACTAGAGTGAGACAGACTGAAGAAGTACTATGCAAATGGCATCTGTCAAAATTATTATCCTAGATTGGACGAACATTTTAATGTTTAAAAAAGTTTCTGATTTGACTAGTTATCGAATACCCAATTGTTTGAATTCATAGCATTGTTCTAGGTAACCGACTATTTGGATATAGTGAAACAGCCGATGGACCTGGAAACCATGATGACCAAAGTAGACCTGCATAAGTACAACTGCGCCAAAGAGTTCCTTGATGACGTCGACTTAATATGCGCTAATGCCTTGGAGTACAACCCTGACAAGTATGGATGATTGTTTTGTTTAATTTTTACTGATACGAACATCGATATATATATATGTAGTTACTAGATGGGCCCTTTCATAGAAAAAAATTGGGCGTCCGACCTGTAGAGCGCGCTCCACACCTGTATAAGCCTGTCTTTGTCCTCGCTATAGCGCTGTCCCGCTTTTCAAACTAGATGGCGTTAGTAAAATAAGTCCACATTCTTTGTTTGACAGGGCCTGTCTATGAAAATTGAGGTAATTGGACACGAAGCTTTTTATTATACACTTGTTTGGGTTTGGCACCTAATTGGAATAAATAAAAAGAACAAAAGCAGCAACGAAACGCTCCTAATTTTGTGAAAGCGGCGATGAAATTCTTGTTTGGGCATTGTTCAGGCAGTGGGTGTCGTCCATATTAGTGAACAAGCCATAGTTAGGGGAGAAAATAATCGATTAAAATGCTAATTAATATTTTTTAATCATCGAACATCCATTCTAATACTATAAATGCGAATTATATGTCCCTGTCTTAAACTTTTTACGGCTCATCAGTTCAGATTAAATTCATCAGATTTTGGCGAAATTTACTTAAAGTCCCACAAACTTATCTGATTCCGTGACAGCGTCGCTGTTATCACATTTAGTGGTCCTAGTAAATATTAAAAATAAAAACCGGGCAAGTGCGAGTCGGACTCGCGCACGAAGGGTTCCGTACCATTATTAATAAATAATTACCTTTGTTAATGAACCGCAAGACTAACTTTGTTTGTAGAGGTTTATTGTTAATATCAAAAAAACTATGCTAGTCAGAGCATTGGCTATAGTTTTCCTGTAAAATATACGTAAATTACTATTGACCATAATTATTTCAAATTTTTCGATTGGTAAACTCCGGAGATAAGGGGGGGGGAACGGTATTTTTTTTGACATTTTCCCCGATAAATCAAAAACTATCATAACTAAAAATAATTAAAAATCTGTTTTAGAATGTACAAAGTAAACCCTTTCATATGATACCCCACACAGTACAGTTATCTCACTTTTAAATTTCAACCCTCAGATTTTCCTCCCTTTTTAAATAAGAACAAAAATAATTTCCAAATTTTTTTAATTTCAGTGTCTTTGGGCCACTCATATACACAACTATTCCAAATTTCATGTCGATAGCTTCGGTAGTTACTGAAATAATCGAGTGTGACGGACGGACAGACGGACAGACGGACAGACGGACAGAAGGACAGACAGACGGAGAAAGTCGCACCATAAGGGTTCCATTTTACCATTTTGGTACGGAACCCTAAAAACTAAACAGTCATAAAAATTAGTTACAATTTTGGCCACCGGGCCAGATAAGTTGTTGGGTATACTACTTTTTGTCCTGGAAAACCAAAGAGTTCCCACGAGATTTTAAAAACCGCAGTTGAAGTCGCTGGTATCATCAAGTCAACAATATATTAGATGATTTTCTAAAAACTTTTTAATTATGTTTTATGGTTTGATTATTTTTGAACAGTAATCAAAATAAACAAAACACTATAACCCAATCCAGATGCTTTAAGATAATATAAATAGGCGTATTTCTTTTCCTCTTATGGTCACTGTCACTCGAGAGATAAGGATACAATGCCATGATCCGACTCGAAGGTCCAAATGTTCGGTCTAGGATCTTTGAATGATAGAATTGATTGATATATGATTTATTTGATTGCTAATAATTATAACTATTTTAATAATTATAATTAAATGGTAAATGCTGAATGCTAATGATATTGAGTGTCACGCGTGCTGGTCGCGGTGATGATTTGCGCACTGATTGATTGTTAATTTGAATGTATGAAAAGTAGGTTAATGCTGATGGAGCAAAATGTACGGTTGGACTGTGGACCGTACAACTGTGATCCTAATAGCATCTGGATATGGTAGTTATAATGGTATGCATGCAGTCTCTGTCACTTTATATCACCTTTCATCATCATCATCAATTAATTGTTTCATGTTTTTTTCATATTTCCGGATGGTATACAAAGGGCTAGAGCGATGACTAGGTATGGGCTAACAAAATAAACTTATTTAGTATCGCATCATTCAAATATTGTAATTCGTAATTATGTAAACAGTAATATGATATGTACTTATTAACATCCTCTAACCTTTTGCGCGTATCATATATTACTTTAGAAGTATTTTGCTTGTTTTTTATTAGTTTAGAATTTAGATACTATAATTATTTGTTTTTCTTTAATATCTGGTAATTTTAGCATGTTCTTCATCAAATTCAAATAGTATTAAATAGGCATTAAGGGCAAATATTCAATGTTTTAAATGTCACAAATTTCCCATACAAAAATTGTCAAAATGGCGAATTTATTCAGTGAAAGATTCGCTGATTAAAATATATGTCACCGTAAGATTGTAAAAATCGTAAGATTGTAATTTAACGTTTTTTTTTCGATAGATTGTACACAGTCGAAAGATTGTGAAGCGTTCAATGTTCAAGTGTCAATTTTTGAAATATTCATTGTATTTACGTTTTCTTGTCTCTTTCTTGTGGGTTAGGTTAGGGTTCGCCATAAATAATCAAGTTAGGTTCTATCGGGTTAGTAAACCTAACAGATAACAATCTACCGAAAAATAATCCGTTATATTGTAATCATTCGACAGTTTACAATTTCGCGAGTTAGATTATAATCTAACGGTTTTTACAATCTTACGGTGACATATATAAGTAGGCCATTAGTTAACTCGTATTCGTAAATAAGTTTTTAGTGCTATTTAGTTCTTATCTATAGGCTGTAACATTACTATCTTACTCTTGTACTTTCATTGTATTTTTTTTTGCATTTATCATCATAATGTAGACTAAACAAACAGACAGTATTTAAAAATATTCTATATCCCTTTCCAAGGAGCTCATATTGATAAGGTTGTACTTTTAGTTTTGTACAGTGGTAAATACGTAGGTACTTCGACTAACAAAATGAACCTCTAATAAAATAAATGGGAATGTGTTCTGTCTGTGTTTTTCACAGTTACTTTGCTTGACCGATTTTGATAAAATTTACATAGACATAACTTGCATCCGGACGGAAGGTCAGAGTAAGACTAAATTCACGCTGACGATGTCGCGAGCATCGTCTAGCTTTTTTTATTCTTGTACAAAATACAAATTAGCCTTTGACTGCAATCTCAAATGGTCAAATGACGGTTTAACCTGGTAGGGCTGTGGCGCGTATATAAATTATAAACCTAATACCATCGGTTTGTACACGGCATCGTGTCGGAACGCTAAATCGCTAAAGTACCTCTTTGCCGGTAGGGTGGTAACTGACTGTCTTGCTCCCCTAGCCAATTTACATACGTTTCGTGTCTATTCTCTTTCTATAATCGTTAACGCTTTAGCGGACAGAGTAAAATATGTGAAGAGTCTTTGGTTAGCGTTTTTAAACGCTTTTTCTATAGATTTCACAATTATAGAAAGATAATAGACATGAAACGTATGTAACTTGGCTAGGGGGCCAGCATTAACTAAATAGAAATGTAAATAGTAGCTTCGATGTTGTGTAAATATGATTGAATCGAAAAGATAGCAATATCATAGAGCTCTTGTAAAAAAAATTGATTTTACACTAGAACGTCGTCAGACAAGCAGATACGTCACGAAGCGTGCGCGCTTAGAGACCATGCGCATGCGCTCATAGACGTGGAAATGGACAGCGACTTCGAGCTGGACTGTCAAGATATAGCCAGGCGACGCATGGAGGAGGGGGCCAATGACAATGATCTACCGGACTTCATATACACAGCTTCTAATTTACGTGAGTTTTTTAAGACAAGTAATAACATGTAGTATAACTCTATTCTTGAAACCAGTCCTAAGGCTGTGTTTACAGATAGGGACAGTGGAAATCTCATTAATAAATTTTACGAAATATATATATAAAGGCATAAAGTAAAGCTTAGGAACTATGCTCAACGACGTCAAAATTGCGCCAAACCCACGCCAGACAATCGGAGACCGAATTTTTTTGTCGCCAAAAAATTTAACATACTACAGATTGCAATATTGAAACGATTGCGGCCTACAAAAAGTCGGTCAAAAACAAAATCCGCCGATGCGAACTTCGAATTCGGTGGAAAATGAAAGGTTGGGATGTTTAGTCGTTCAATAAATCGGTGATAAAATTAGGCCCAATAAAAACGTTTAATTCGCTATAATCCGCCACTGTAGACAAATTTATGTAGTACAGTGCAACGCCTCATCAACAGCATATTATATGCTGTTATGCTGTTGATGAGGGAGGGATGTTGTTTCTTTCATTCATTATCATGGACTTCCGCAAAGTAACGCCTGCTTCGATTCAATTTTCAACCGACTTTTTTTTTTTGAAAGGGCATACTTCCCAAGTGGTTCCATATAAATTGTGTCGAAATCGGTCGAGCGGTTTTTAAAATATCAACAATAAAATAAGTACTTTGTATAGCGTGTGCTTGTTGTTGTAAAGTTGGCGCGGGAGTTTGAAGTCGGTTGTTTAAAAAGAATTTTTTATATTAAATTATTAAAATTCGGCCCGATTCCCTAAGAGATATCTAAACAGCGGGTTGAGAAGGAGGTGGGTAACAATGACCTCCCAGAGTTTGATTTGGTTACTGAATATTTGACTTTAAATAAAGTAATTTTAGGTTCATTTTACTCTGACATTATTGATTCGATGTTCGATTTCTATCAAGAGTGAATAGGCATCTTCTAGGCAAGCGCGCTCCAACCTAGACGTCATCATTGCTTTGCACTAAGCATGATTGTCGTCAAGCGCAAGCCTATCTCACAATAAAAAAAAATCGTTAATTAGATGTTAAATCTCATACTAACCACACAGTTGTATTTTAGAGCATAGTTTGAATGCGACAGCACCGGAACAGAACGACAGCAAGACAGTACGGACTCCTCAGAACGGCGAAAAGAGTGAGACAAACTCCGCGAAGCGCAAACGCAGAAGAATCAACCCGTGGTCTAAGGGACTCGTGGTCAAACGGCAGAGGACTGTGCAGAAGGTAAGCACCAACGCATACAATATATAGAAAAGAGGGAGGCGCTGCGTCTATTTTTAATAGAAATTCGATTTTATTATTGTTTATTATATTACTAGCTGATATCCGCGTTTTCATCCGTTTCGTATTGAAATTTGTTATTTCCTGCGGGAACTCAATTTTTCTGGATAAAAAGTAGTCTATGTGTTATTCTAGACTATAATCTGTGCCAAACATCCAGATCCGTGCAGCTATTCTGGCGTGATTGAGTAACAAACATCCATCCAAATTTTCGAATTTATAATATTAAGAAAGAATACATGCAAACTTGTTTAATGATGTGTTTCCGAATTTTTTACGACAAATATTTTAAGTAGGATTTCGTTAGCTTAAGTGTCTATGGCGCCTATTATAAATCGACATCAACCCAAGAACACGTCCTCAAATCATGATCAATCTATGCTTAGAAGAAGACAGATACTTTGCTATGATACTTGAGGACCTGTTCTGAGCTGTTAGTTTAACAAAACAGGCCTCACACTATATATATCCTATGTTTTACGTTTTATTACAGAACTTCAAAGATTCGAGTATGCCTATAACGGATGAGGAGTCAAAAGAGAACAAACCTATAACCTCTACACCGCTACACAATGGTTGCAGTTCATCGGGGTCTGATGACGACGCGCCTTTGCGAAGGCCGGCCAACGATGACTCACTATTGAACCTTTCCGCTCATTCGCATATCAACCATGTTCTAGAAAGGTAAGGATTAAAAGAGTCAAAAGAGAACAAACCTATGACCTCTACACCCCTACTTAGACATGTTAGTTAGTAGATGACAATGCATGGTTAGCTAAGTGACGTCATTCTTAATCCAATATGGCGGTCTCCTAAGATGGTGGACTAGTTATTTTTTATGCACCCCCCCGTGTTATGGATATCACTTAAAAGAGTATGCTGAGATGAATACGAAAATTTACGTTTTTGTTTTTGTTTAAAAATGTTTTTAATAATGTAAGACTTATCCCGTTACAGTCCTGCCAAGTCGACGGATAGGACGCCCACAAAGCAATCACCAAAGAAAAGAAATTCGGGCCACGATGCCTCGAGTGGAGGTATGGATTATTTATTTCACCAACATTCTTTCACGCGTAATGAATGAATATGCATTCCTTTCTTGTCAGCTGAAATGGGTAGTGTCTATAGGCAAACTGGTAACACACACAATTTTATTTTTTTACAGAAGCAGAGAAAGTACTGATAAACAAGACTGAGTTAGATAACATTCTGTATAAGAACGCGAAAGCATTACGCAGCATCGGCCTCGAGGCGTTAATAGATCTCTACGCGCACCTCGCGGCCGCCGTGCGCGCGTACGCGTGCAAACGCGACCGCACCAAGTTACCACAACAACTGCACGCGGTCATCAATAGGTATTTACACGCGAAAAAGTGAACAGTTCCGTCGGAAAGGTAAAATAGAGACTATGTGCTGGCGAAAACAGTCCTTAACTTGTATTTTTTTCACCATTCTTGTGATGTTAAAAACTTGTATTATAATTATTTACTTTACCGTACCACTGCCTCAAAACTGCATGCGGTCATAACTATGTATTTACACGCCAATTAGTACACCTAGCCATCTGATAAAGATAGGCAAAATAAAGACTATGTGCTTGCGTACACAGACTTTTTTACCATTCTTGTGATGTTAAAACCTTGTATTATATTATTGAATTGCATTGTGCAATATCCACCGCAAGCGACACTAAGGGTGCAAATACATTAGTAAGTTATACTCACGTAAATGTAAACACTCTTTTGAGACGTGTTTACAAGTGTTGCAAGCTACTTACGTTAAAACTTACGGGTGATATTGCAGCCTAATGAATATTTGAAAGCGATACGCAATCTACAAGTCTCTTTACATAAGTTTTTCGGGAAAAGTCTTACGTGAACTTACTTAAATACATATAAAAACCGGCCAAGTGCGAGTCGGACTCGCGTACCGAGGGTTCCGTACTCAAGCAGTAGGTATAATTACCTTTGTTAATGAACCGCATAACTAACTTTGTTTGTAGAGGTTTACTGTTAATATCAAAAAATTACGTTTGTTGTATGGGAGCCCCCCTTTAATATTTACTTTATTGATATTTAATTATTTATTTTGAAAGGTAATATACAAGTTAATATTCTGTGAAAATTTGAACCGTCTACCTGTTCCCGTTTTTAATATTGAGCAAAAAAATACGAAAAAAACACGTTTATACCCCTTAATATATATTTTTTTTTAATTTTTAGTATTTGTTGTTATAGCGGCAACGGAAATACATCATTTGTGAAAATTTCAGCTTTCTAGCTATCACGGTCTATGAGATACAGCCTGGAGACAGACAGACAGACAGACAGACAGACAGACAGACAGCGGAGTCTTAGTAATAGGGTCCCGTTTTTACCCTTTGGGTACGGAACCCTAAAAAAGACTGGATTAAAGTTACATATCTCGAATTTCGGCACTGACGGGTAGGTAAGTGAACCGTGGGCTAGCGGTCAAAGGCGTTCCAGGTGCGGTTCCCAGAAAGACCCAGGCTCAAATCCTGCCGGTTCTTGATAAGTATTTAAGTAAATTTACAAATATTCCTAGTGTGAGAAGCACTCAAACTGTTTGTGCAGTCAAAACTTATTGTACTAGAATGCAATAGGTCTCAATATAGTATATCAGCTAATCTAAGCATACCTTATTGACATAAACTAAACATTAAATTCTCCTAAGCCGTCCAGAATTCAATTTTATTTTCGATCTTTCATTGCCTATATAGACTAGGGGTTAGTTGCGTTCTGCAATTTCAATCAGTTACATTAGGAAATTTATTTTAGACAAAATATATAAAGTACCATAATCTGCTCTTCCTTTTGAATCAATAGGGCTAATGTTATTGTCGCATTGAGTCCATCCAAGCTTGTCTTAGGGGTCAAATTATCGTAACACTTTGATCCGTATATGAATTGCATTGAATTTGATTATATTGACATAATAAAAAAATTACATAATCTTTAAGCCATGTGTAACGAATGTATGTTGTTATTAGTAAGGCTCATTGAAACCATTTATATCACAATATGTTTTCTTTTATTTATGTCAATGCTTCAGAAGTGAGTCACGATGATTGCGATTGTATAACGCAACAACCCATTCTACAGTAAAATAGCTTAAAGAGAAGGCCATTGTGTGTGGTTGGAAATAGAATAAAACATTCCGTGTAAATGTTGTAATGGGTGATAATGTTGGAATTATTGTAATTGAATCTAATTTAGGAGTAGTTTGTTGTTACAGGGGAGATTCCTACTCAACACCGTCTCACGCGTCTGATAAGAAATTGACTTAAGATGGAAATCCAATTCAATACTATATTTCTAAAGTTAATAATTTCTAAATGGTCTATGGTTTGAATTCATATTTTTTTCTTTTCTGAATTTCTTTTTTTTTCTGCTTGTTTCTAATCGTAAATATGTTTTCAATCTTCCCTGTAACAAATATTAAATAAATAATTATTAACTAACACTATTTATCTCGACATTAGGGAAAGTATTACAATTGTTCATAATTACCTAAACAGCCAAATTGTGAGTAAAAACGTGCATGAAGGTATTCGCTCAATACATAGGGAGCAGGGACCCTATTTCAAAGTTAGTTAATTTAGGTAAAGAACAGATTTTTAGTATAATTAATATTTTAATAATTAAGTATAGTCCGACAAACTTATATAACCCGGTGAGAGCGTCGCTAGTGTGTATGAAAAAAAAAAACATAACTTAATAGGCATAAAACTTAGTTCCAATTTTGGCCACCTGGTCAGATAAGTTTGTGGGACTTTAATTTATAGACCCAATAAGTGACCACACATTTGCAGCACAAATAAACAGTAGGCTGTGGTAGTGGCAGACAAAAATAAAAAATAAATGTTTCTCAATTATATGTTACTAAAATTATATTTAGTTATCAACTTGAGCCCAAATGTAACCAAATCTACCCAAATGTAATGAGCGCAAATCTTTAGATGCAATAAAGAAGTTTGCCCTCTGGTCTGTGATAAGTATGTAATTATAGGATAAATTAAGGAAAACGTTTTCGTTGGAACTAATTTGGTTGTACACGAAAATACTAAAACTAAACTGTAGTAGAGTATTAATTTGCTTTAATTTTATCGAGTCCCCGGTTTCAGCAGCCAGTCATAATGATTGCGAGTGTATCACGCAATAACCCGCTCAACACAATAAAGGCACAGTAAGCTGGTTTTGTGTGTACGGGGCTGCAATATCGTAGACCAGCTGATGCCCGCGACTTCGTACGCGTTGAATAAGTTTTTTTGAATTCCCGCGGGAACTCCTCAATTTTCCGGGATAAAAAGCAGCCTATGTCACTCTCCAGGTCCTCAACTATACCCATGCCAAAAATCACGTCGATCCGTTGCTCTGTTGCAGCGTGATTGAAGGACAAACCAACAAACAAACTGACTTTCGCATTTATATTATTAGTATGATGATTCATTCGATTTTTAAAAGCTTTTAATTTAAAGCACTTATAATTTGAATAAAAAAAATATGAGTTAGAGTTTGAAAAAAAAACTGTTAATGAAGAGGATGTGAATGAATCTTGACCCGTAAAAGATTTTGTCTAAGAACGCTCTATGCGGCGTTAGGCGTTGAGAATAGATTTATCTTACAAAATGTTTAATTTTAATATTTTGTGTGTACCAACGAATTTGGAGCAGTACCTAATCAGCTGGCTGCGTATTTATTATCATTATTATACTATCATTTATTAAGGTCCAGGAGCTGGTAGTAAACTTTGAATAGGTTCTTGATAAATGTTTAAAAAAAAGACCGCATGTGAACGAAGTCAAAATTGTACTACCAGCTCTTCGATTATAAGGGGTTGAAGTTTTCGGAATTTGAGGGTTTTCTAGTGTGGAAAGTGTTGCTAACTTATAGTAAATCTTTAGCTTGTTAAATGTTTATTCGATTACTTCGTATATTATTTTTAAATATTATACATGACGGATATGGTTCAAATTTGTGTGTTTATACACACAAATTTGAACCATATCCTTCATGAATTAGGTATATAATATTAGCATGTATTGGTTGGATCACATCCCTAAATCTGCTAAACTACCAACCGTATGGCCAGCGGCGTTCACAGTATTCGGAGCCAGGGTAGGTATTGGTTAGGTAGATATTTATCTTTTTAACTAGGGTAAGCAATGCTTTTATGCCTCTGTCGTGCATGCCACTGCGTATGACACGTCCCAACAAACTTCAAAATTAAGCTGACTATACAATGCACGCGATTTCGTCCACGTGGGTGGTTTAGGTTAGTCTGTATGGCACTCGCCAGGTCTTTATGAAACCAAAAAACAACTTCCGCATTTATAATATGTTGTAATTATATACATTGGATGTTTTCTTTTTATTTGGATTTGATGATTTTATTTGAGTACTTACCTATTGAGTAATTTGTGATAAAATAATAAAAGAGAAATATTTCCGTTTGATACTAAAAAGCTACAGGAAAGAGACAGGTTTTGTTTTAGAAGGAAGGTCACTAGATTATATGTGGAAGATTTAGAGATTATACATATATGTCACAGCCGAATTGTAAATCCCGTTATAATTTTTTTTTGCGAAAAGTTGATCTTGTGAAAATGAACATAATATATACAATTTGGCTTTTTAGGTTTCACGCTAGAATTTAAATTATTATTAGTAATATTAGCGAATATACTAAGGAATTATTTATATTAAAATTATAATTGTAATAATAATATATCATTTATTTATGATAAAAGCTTCGGAACACTATTTTGAGAATTAATTGGCTAGTATGGTATTTTCTGTTAAACTTGTAGAGGCGTGCACTCCATATTGTATTCCTATGGGCCAAGCACGGCCTATCTTCAATTTTTTTTAGGGTTAATTAACAGAGTAAATTATGATCGGGTTGCTTCACATATCGTGTGTTTTTTATCTTGCAATTTAACGAATGTCTAACACTGCCACTAACATTATTATGGGTGCCTGCAAAATGAATTCCATTCTGAGAAATGCGTCATGATATACATATAGTAGGAGACACTATATATCATAACGCTATAATTATATATATATATATATATATATATATATATATATATATATATATATATATATATATATATATATATGTATAGTATTATATATGTATATGTATAGTGTAAGGAGATACATTGCCGATAAATGACTTTCAATATTTTGGTATTGCGGCTGGCAATGCATATGAAGGAATCAAAATTGTTAAACAACAATGTGTCGTACAGATCGCAAAATTTCTATATTATATTATACACTGTGTAACAAAAACCCTGTGGTCCCTGTGAGCTGCGTTATTAGTATCGATATAAAAACATAGAAAATCAACTTATTTGGCAAAACTCTTAAATTAAAATATTCAAATTAAATATTAAATCAATATTATTTGTAAAATAAAAATGATTGTTCACCCCTGCAATTCTACGAGGCGATGCGAGCCAGAGCGAGTGCGAGAGAGATAGCAAATCGTATCAATGGTGCCGCGCGCGTCGGCTGACGGCAGCCGCTCGCGCTCTAGGGTCACTGTACTGAAGGTACTGATATCACGTGTCACCCACGAGTCACAAAGATCACTCAGCTGTTTGCTGAACACAACTTTTTAACGTTGTTTACTTTAGTTTACCACTTTAGTTTATACTTTGCCGGTATAGGAGTTAACACTGTTGCAACTTTTAAAATGTGAGTTCGTTCAATTATTAGAAAAAGTATTAAATAAGTTGTGTAATCTAATCGTATCACTAATTTATGATGATGACAGCTTTCCGATTACAGAGTTGTTGTTCGATATGCCCGCCTTGTACCTCCATACATTTCTCACATCGTTTGACGATATTTGCACGTACGCGTCGTAAGACCGATGAATCGGACTTTGCCAACGGATGTTGGGCACTGCCAGTGTTGTAGTTACATCGGTATGTGCAGACGTTTGAATGCCATCGTCGACGGCAATGTTGAGCGTCGTGAAATTGCCTAGTGCTCCTGGTAAAGTCAGCGCGCCTCTGCATAGTTGTAGTCACATCTCCCGAGACACATCAACATGTTAAAATATTCTTCATTCGTGTAAGACATTTCACGTGATTTCGCAACGTAATCCGCACGTCCGTTCGGTTGCGCGAGCGACTAAGAACTAGGAAGCTACTACTAGGCCGCGGACGGCGTAGTAAAAGGGGTTGGCGCCTAGCGGCGCGGCGGTATACTTCGAGCGAGCCGAATTAGCGGAACTGTCAGATGTTACAAACAATTTTTTAATGTGTCTATTTTATTAGCTATGTTGACTATGAACAATAACTGACCAGTACTTGATTTATTTTTAATACGATTTTCATTTTTGTATTGATTATGTATACGTACCTAAAAGGAACAACAGGGTTTTTGTTACGTATTGTATATATAAAGATATGCGAAACAAGTCTATGAAATCTTTGCTATAATTTATTTGCTATATCTAAATTAGTTAATATTAATATTATTTTCTATTCAACTTCTTACATGTAAATTATAAATCATAATTATTAAGAAAACATTTAATTGTTATTTATTCTTCAATAGCTTGGCAATTTTGTCCGCAAAAAGATTACCTAGGTACGTACGAAATCCGCTATTTCTAAATAACTAAATAGTCTATTCACGCTTTTTGTCTCTTCTATTTGTAACGTGTCCTCATGCAAATACTAAATGTTAAATACCTGTAAATTAAAGCCTAGTTTACACCAAGCTAGTTGCAGGGTCGAGTAAACTAAAGTCGGGTAAAGTTTTGCTTTTGGTGTCAATATAATCATCAATGAAACCAAAAATATCTTAGTCAAAATTATCTACATCTTAGAAAATATTTGTTCAAAATAATCAAAATCAATCTCATAATGTTACACATATTTCAGTCTTTCTTATTCGCCACTATATCAAGTATGAGTTTTAAAACACGTAATTCGATGTGAGGTTTCTACATACTTCTAAAAACAAGTCTCAGCCCAAATGCTTCGCTTCAATTAGTACTCGTACAAGTATGTTGTCTCGAACAAGCACTGGAGTGGTGTAAACAGGCCTTAATCAATCATTTATTTGGTGCTGCAGGCAAGTTTTTTTAGCGGGTCTCGTTTGTAATAATTGTGTTTACACAGCTTTCGCCGACGATTCTATTAGTGCACGATAAATCGAGATCGCGGTTTTTTGTCTCTTATTTTATTTGTAGTGGCAAAATGAAACATACTTCGCTTTTTATGACCTCTTGGTCATAGAGCATAGACAGACATGCCAACTCGTTTACTGCCGACTTTACGAAAGAGTCTCATCAGTCTTCCAATTCCAAATCCAAACTTATGTTCAAATCTTCCTAGTTATAGTTGGCCATTAATTTTGGCATCAACTTCTCATTGGTCCATGTTTTGTAAGGCCATCTAGATAACCCGATTTGCGCTTTAACGGCAACTTTACCTAATTCATTTAGTGTTAAAACATGGAGTGGATATTTTTCCTTTGTAAAAAGTCTTGAAATTGCATCGGTCCGATCTTGTTGGCACGTCTGTAAATGTTAATTAATGCAATGCATACTGCTCACGTTCCACGCCTTTAAAAAGGGTAAACACGATTGAGTTTTATTAATCGAATAGATACAGACATATTGTTATAATTGTGTTGCAATATGTCTCAAGGTGATTATGAATTTTAGGTTATATTAAAGACGATTTATATCTTAAAATACAAAACTTTTCTCCCTTTTTGTACTTAATTTTACTTATTTAAGATTCAAAACTCTTTAAATACGTTGCGAATTAAACCTTAAGGTGTAGACAAACTATTGCGGTAGTGCCGAGGATGATGACCATGATGAGGCGATCGGAGTTAATATAAAGGTACGCTCCAATCTACTCTAAATAGTAGAATAGTCACCGATTTTGAAAAACTCACTCATACAAAAAATTTACAAAATATTTCTTAACGATATTTCCAATGAAATGTACATTAAACTTTGGCCACGGTGACAATCTTACGTTTCTATAACATTTTAAGGGGTTTATTACCATCGCATAAAGCAGTATTATATCAAAATGACTGCTTTTTTTTTATCGCACTTCACTTATACTTATAGCCACACGTACTTTGACGTCCCTAAAATAAAAAATATACTTCTATAACACGGACGTCAACAATATTATACGGCTATATGCGATGGTAGTAGCCCCCTAAATTAAATGATGATGATGATGATGATGAACATAACCCAACGCGCCACAGTTATATGTGTCTGCACCTTAAGTTTATAATAGAAGGTGTGTGATATCAATATAAATGATGTAAACAATAAAATATTTAAATGAAGTAACAATGAGGCCAATTCTGTTGTACACCATCTCTGAACTAAAACAAGACCGTAACTGATTGTGTTTTAAAGAATTGGCCACATTGTAATATTATGTACCATCAATCGAACGGGATGTGATATCGACGGAATATGCACATAATAGTTAATATACTTACCAAATAGTTACCTAATTCCAGTTTGGGATAAAATATAAATATGTGTTAAATGTACCTTTTACCAATTTACTGTAATAAAAAGAAGAATTACTGCCATGCTATTTATACGTCTGTAAAATAATTTGGATTATTCGGTTGACAATTCGATGATTCGGTCTATTATGCAATTAATGAAATATTTAATGTGTACCAAGTCTTAAATGTAATTTTCTGGCCAGTTAACATGAGTCCAGTTGCTGGATCCAGTAACTTTCCAGCTGGACTGGATAGGATGGCCTCTTCTACATTATTCTAGTTATTGATAAGTCTTAGTTTCCACTGGAATTGTCATGAAAACTGGCCGTATATTGTGAATGCAACTAAGCCTGAACCTCTACAAATGTATTTTGGTCAAACTGACAAAGAGTCAACAAAGACAAATTTAGTCACAGTAATTAATTTTGTATGGAAATATGTGAAGGTGACTTTTTGCGCATTTTCATAAGCTAACATACAAATTGTATGTGAAAATGTTCTTATGACCAAACGCAAAATAATAACGTCACTTGGTCATTAATATAAGTGAGAAATTACACATTTGATCAAACGACAGTTCAAAAGTTGAATTAAAAAGGTCGAACGTCGAATTTTATAATGCAGTGCAAACGAATTTCTAGTATTACCTATATAATACTGATAAAAACAACACTTGCAGTTTTAACTCTTTTTTCAACATAGATTGTAAATTTTTTTGTTTTTTTACCTAATAATCAAGCTTTGAAAAAAGCCGACACGTCTGATTAAGAATTTACTTTTTGTTTCGAAAATGTAAAATCTAATAAACTAGAAATCCCTTGGTCAACATAAAGACCTTTGTTGAAGTAATTACTTGTACTTTAATTCTACTTTCTAGTAAAAATATGCTTTGCCATGCCATAATAACAAGATTGATTTGGGTGTTACAATAAAATGAGGATAAACTAAAAAACTACGTACACCATAATATAATACGTAATAGCTAATCAACTATAACAAATACAATATGTTTTTCATTACCATAGAGATTAGATGTTGGCTATCTGTTCTTTTATAGTACAAATCTTAGAAAACAATTGGTTTTCGGTGCGATGGTAATACATCGAGTGGCCATGTCTGAATCTTTTTTCGGGACGTGAAATATGCGACTTTAAAGATAAGTATTTAACTAATATTTTTTTAACTTTTTCTTTATCGAGTACAACTTGTTCATAATGTCGCATTCAATTTAATCTGCCCAAGGACTCCTTGTTTCACTATAGGACTACAAATTATATTATGTAACATATTTTTATTTGAAGATTTTAACTTTTTCAAATTTAATTTAAATCTGCACATTTTTAAAATAATGAGTTCGTTATTTAAATATACTATTATTTAAAATAACTTTGATATTATGAAAAAAATGTATTATATCAGTTTATTAATAAACTTTGATATTATCATACTAGATTCAATGTTTTTGTGTTCATAAAGTTTTAAAAGGGAAACCTTAAGGGTCTGTAATTCGGGCAGGTCTTTTATTTGAAAACGAATTAACATAGCATAATATTTTTTTAGGACTGTCTCTTATAATCCGTCAATATTGGTCACATTAGTGAATTGCTATCAGTCCATGGCGCTTGTGGTACTGTTGTTTTTTAACTCATTTCGGTAGATTATTGAGTTCATAATAACACTTTATTAATTTTTGCCCTAACAAAAGATATCGCAGTTTGGTGATTCGAAAATAAAAAAATTAGCATCAAAGTAATTTGCGTAAAGTATATAGGTAGGTGTTATTTAATTATGTCGATATAAATTATTAAAAAAATAAAATAAAAGTCTATGGATTTAATGGAGTGAAAGGTGAATCAGTATTGTAGTATGTGGAAAAGTACTTTTTTTTACAAACGTGATTAGATTTACATGTGAAAGAAAAGTGAAACTAAACGAACTTTAATTAAACTGAAAATGTATTAGGTTTACGAAGGTCTATTTAACAGTTGAAACATCATACAGACAATAAGGCGTTGCATACCATTTTATTTAAAACAATTATATTTTTATGCAAAACAAATTGTAACACATATAAATACAATAGTTTAAACAGAACGTGATCCAATTTGCAGACGCGAAATAGTTCCTTTAGACAGAGCCGCATATTGAACCAGGGACCTTTCAACTGCAAAGCTGGTTTTTGTACTGAGAGGTCAGAGGTTTAATTTTATTTGGAATAGAAAAATAAAGGAGTTATTACTTCAAGTGTTACCTAAGTTACAACAAAGCACAGATTAAAGAAAAACTGTAGACAGAATAATAAACGAGAAAAGCCTATTTTAAAAGTTAATCCGTTTACTCTAGTTAAAACACCTTACTAATGAAAGCTGTATTGACTTGCGTTCGTGTATAAAGACTCGGGATTCGGGGTTAGGTACGTCTAGATTTTTCTTGAGTCTGTGCTTAAAACTAAAAATCTCTTGCAGACTGCAGAACAGACTAACTTGCTATAGGCCGATCAAGTGTATGGTCTGCGGGACTAAAGCTTGGTCAAACAAAACTCGCGAAGACAGCGACGCATAGGGGCAGCATTTTTGAAGCGGCTTCTACACGTTATAATTGACATTAGACGGCTTTCAAACTGCGTGTACGTGCTAGGAATCAGGATACAGTTTATTGTGCTATACTTATGGAAGCTGCTGACGCGAAGCAGCAAAGCATACTAAAAATGAACGCACCTCTATTGTGTTTACGCTCACATGCAAAGGTTTATAACAAACACACAAATTGGACGTCGTCATTGGCCGATCAGTTATCATTGGACAGGAGTTCCAACTTACATGGCCGCGAACGCTTAGTTGAGGCGCGTTAATTTTTTTAATTAGACTACCTCTTCCGCTTCGCGTCAGCAGCTTTTAGGGATGTATAGGAGGTACAAGAAATTGTATCGTAGCACGTCATAGTCTGAGAGACCACCGCATTATAATCCCAAGAAAACCCAATTATGTGATTAATGAAAAGGGGTCACCCTCAGCAATGAGGAATACGACGCAGAGAGAGAGACTTCACAACTCACAGTTTAAAAGCCGTCATTACCTCGATTACAATTTCTAGAAGCCGCTTTATAATCGATGTCGCTATGCTCTGCTGCCGTTTCGCGTTGTGTTTGACCAATGCTTAATAATTGTAAAATTGTAACCTGCTTGCATTTTGCTCAATGTAATGTTTGAAGTGATTGTACTGTTCTGGTTTCCTAGGATGCTGCGCCGTCGCAGAACGGTCATTCTCTAACGGCAGCGTTATCCAAGGAAGCCAGAGCTTGAGCGATATCCACCGTTTTTTTAGTGTGTAAATTTTGTATTTATAAACATTGTATTTAATTTAAAAGATAATAAACTAAAGGGTACGCCTTCATGTGATAACGATTTTTTTGTTTTACTTACCTTTTAACAAATCTCTTCATTCATCATTCAATCTTATCATTTCATTTCTATATTTTATTAGCTGATGTCCGCGACTTCTTCCGTGTGGATTGAGGTGGACAAAGTCGCGGGCATCAGCTAGTACTAAGTAATATTATATCTGAGATTGTGAGACAAAATACTAACAGCTGGAAAATATTGGTTGAAATGGACAGTCGCTGCCGTATCAATGTCATAATTGGATTGTAACGAATGCAGTATAAGCATATATTATTGCTTTCAGGTAAACGGCTTTATTTTATTAAACTATAAGGTACCCTTACCTAATAGAATAGAATCCCGTAGGGCGACCGCGTATCTTTTGCATCAATCATTGATACATCGCAATCACTATACTGCCTCGTTGGTCTAGTGGTTAGCATAGTCGACTGCGGACCACGAGGTCCTGGGTTCGATTCCCGGTCGGGCATAAAAAGTTAGGTATTGGGTTTTTCAATTAAGAAATTCTCAGTGCCAGCCCGGAGTTGGAAGTTGGCGGTGTTTCACCCCCGTGCCTCGGAGAGCACGTTAAGCCGTCGGTCCCGTTTATTATCACTAACATGATAATAGTCGTTAAAGCCCGCCAACCCGCATTGGAGCAGCGCGGTGGGTCTAAGCTCTAATTCCCGCTCTCCTATGAGAGTGGAGGCCTGTGCCCAGCAGTGGGACGTTAATAGGCTGTAGTGATGATGATGATGGTGAATCACTATTGGACGAAATCCATTGACGCAGCAAGAATACCATGAATTCAGCAAATCGGAGGTGATTGCGATGTATCAATGATTGATGCAAAAGATACGCGGTCGCCCTGCTGGTATAAAACGACCTTCATCGAGCTGGATAATGGATGAAAAGTAATTTTATATCAAATTAAATAATATGTCAATAAATATATTGCAAATGGGTTGACTAAAAAATTTCAGTCCAGAATATGATTATCAACAATTCAAGTATTTTTTTTAAACATTTCACTGGTTTGGTTAACAGACAAATTCCATAGGTACCAATTGAAAGTATATAAAGCCCATAGAATATGCAAACGTTAGGTTGACTATTTTTTTCACGTCACTTAAAATAATATTTTAAAGAATTATTATTATTATTTTTCGCCTTTATATTCCAAATCATCTTTTCATAAAAATAGTCTTTTTATTTTCAATAATTTGAAGTCAACAACACAAGTAGTCATAGCAACCAAAGTGTTAGGTAAGTTGATAAAAAATGCTATGCAATAGCTTTACCGCGGCAGTCTCCGAGTGCCACACGTCTATTTTCATACCATTAAATTATAAAAAAGATGTCTCGAGCCAACTGGGACATCTTATCCTTTCCCCGTGGATAAAATCTCCCCGCCCATGCTCGGCCTACAGAAGTAGGTAAGATCTGTAGTAAGTAGGTAAATATTTCAGAATTCCACTTTTTTCTGTGAAAAAGAGTGACATTGAATTTTAGGTAAAAGATATTAAAATGACAAATGTGTTAGTTTATAATATAGGTACAGTTGTCTGTTAGATAAAGCCCCACCGGTGGCCGAAATTGAAACTAATTTTTATGCCTGATGTTTTTATTTTATTTTTCATATCTACCTACTAGACTCTACTAGATTTGTGTCCGTGAACTTAGCAGAGCCATATCAAAATATAAAAGGGAGTTCCTGGGTTCGCATGTAGATGAGTTCATTATAGTTCCTGATAAATTTTAAAGATAGTTCTGGCGAGTTAAACTAAGTAAAAAACATCGGTTGAAAAAATGATCTGCTAACTTCCCGTAGCAGATCATGTTCTAGATCTAGAAAATGAAAATTTGAAGTGAGTTTTGTACGCATGCGGCTGATTTTTAAAGTTCCTCATATTTTTCAGACTTAGTTCTAGCACTTTTACCTAGAAAAAGTCGATTGAAAATAATGATCTGCTACGGGAAGTTAGCAGAGCATCTGGCAGACCATAAAATAAAAAAAGAACTTTCGCTTCAGAGGCTAGAATACTCTTCGATTTCTGATGATGGTTAACAGATTTTCAATATCCAGTACAATTCTGGCCTCGAACTTGTAAAACGTCTAGCAGAGCATCGCAGATTGGTAAATATTTATATTATAAATTTATGGGTCTTGACAATATGCTGACAATCGACAAAAGGTAAAAGACAGTTCACGTAACGGCTGAATAGACACATGTAAATTGATTCATTCTAGATAGACATTACTTTAGACGAGTTACGTAACCTGTTGTTAAACTCTCGTGTTGTCAAAAGGTGGCGAAAGGTGCAATGAAACAGTGTAGCGGTATTTCACATTTTTATTTTTACACTTTACGTCGGTGACCGTAAACGAATTTTACTACATCGCTCCATCGTTTCAATTTCAATTACAAGATAATATAATGGTACTAGAACATAAATATTTTTTTCGTATTTATTTTATAAGATCAAATAGATAATCTTTTTTACACCCTAATGTAACGATATCATTTAATTTAAATTTGTAAATTATTAATTATATTAGGCAAAAATACAACAAATCAAATTACACAACTTATAATTATTTATAATTCTTTATTTATGTGAGAACAATTAGTCTAAGCTAAAAGTTATAACTCATCATTTTCTTTAATAATTAATTACACTTTATAAATACTCGTAACAAAACTGAAGGAACTAAATATTTGATTTCTACTAAAATTAATACAATCACATTTTTATCAACTAAAAATACGTAATTTCTTAAATTTATGTATGTACCTATTAAATTACGTCTTGAGATTTGGCTCCTGGTGAAAACTGTATGAAATATACATGTACCTAACGTACGTAGAGCTTAAGGAAACATCGGAATGCATTAATGTGAATATGCGGGTAGTCATAAATTTAAAATAGCGGGTAGTCAAAGGAAAAAACCGGCCAAGTGCGAGTCGGACTCGCGCACCGAGGGTTCCGTACAAACCTGTAGTAAGTTTTAAATTAAATGTTTTTTTAAAATATTTGAGTTGACTGAATGAAAGGTAAATTGCGGTTTACGATTTATGACGTATTAAAAAATAACGACCAAAGATGTAAAACGGTAATAATTACCTTTGTTAATGAACCGCAAAACTAACTTTGTTTGTAGAGGTTTACTGTTAATATCAAAAAAACTATGCTAGTTAGAGCATTGGCTATAGTTTTCCTGTAAAATATACATAAATTCCTATTGACCATAATTATTTCAGATTTTTCGATTGATAAACTCCGGAGATAAGGGGGGGGGAACGGTATTTTTTTAGACTTTTTCCCCGATAAATCAAAAACTATCATGGCTAAAAATAATTAAAAATCTGTTTTAGAATGTACAAAGTAAACCCTTTCATATGATACCCCACACAGTACAGTTATCTCACTTTTAAATTTCAACCCTCCGATTTTCCCCCCTTTTCAAATAAGAACAAAAATAATTTCCAATTTTTTTTAATTCCAGTGTCTTTGGGCCACTAATATACACAACTATTCCAAATTTCATGTCGATAGCTTCGGTAGTTACTGAAATAATCGAGTGTGACGGACGGACAGACGGACAGACGGACAGACGGACAGACAGACGGAGAAAGTCGCACCATAAGGGTTCCATTTTACCATTTTGGTACGGAACCCTAAAAATAAGGTATATCAGACGGGTACTCGTGTGAACGCGACGTTATGTATGCGAGTCCCGATATTCACCAGCGAATTTTACAGACCAATCAGATTATAGATCCTAGATGACGTGAAAAAATATCTACGCCATTTTTCAATAATCTAACAGGTCTGCTAAGCACTTCTCCGTCCATCTCCTCTCTGTTGGATACCGACTATGGATACCGAACCTGAGTTTGTCTAGGAACAGAGAATATAATGTGTAACTAGTCATGGACAGAAGAGTCTTTGAGAGACTTTAGGCTCTAAGACTGTTGCAGGCGAGTCGAAGCGACAAGAGCCGTCTTCTCTAAAATGTTGCAAAGTTAACAGGTCTCGACTAACTTTATGTCATTCACAATATTCCCATGGAAATATTTTTGCTCCTACATTTACTGTTTGTGATTTTAAAAAAATTACGTGACGGGCGTTTTGAGCCTTAATTTAATTTAATTTATTTTACATTAGTATCTGTGTAAATCTGAAATTGACGTTGACAACTTCGTAACATTAAAAAAAGACGTGTTCCTTCCTTTATTTCTACTTCTGCAATGTGCCTTGAGCTGTAAACCTGAGTGAAACCAAAACAAACTCACTCCAAAAAGCCCCGCGTACACACTCGAGTATATTATCTACAACATAATAGATCTGAATAATATTAAAACAATGATAAACTTCGTCCAAAACGAAAAACTATGTCTTATGAGATTCCTATTGCTTATTATTTATGTAAACTAAAATAAAATATTCTCGTAGTCATTCTACCTCTCGCCGCACACATTAACAAATAACAAAACTTAATTAAAAACGTCTCAATTAAAAACTTTAACAAAAATCACTCTAATACTGCTTGAATTTGTACGAATTAGGTAAACTCTATAAACCGACGACACGCAATGTGCAATCACAAGTCACGATACAACACAAAACTACTAATTAATAACGGGCGAGTGGTATGCCATATGAGCCCTGCCTGAAACCCTTTAACTTTAACTTTGCTGGACAACGTTAACGTTATAAAACTTAAACTTTGGACCATCAAGCGCAAATCTGCATACAAACACAAACACGAAATTGTATAGGCGACGAATTGATTTTTAGTCTTTGACGTGTATGTATAATTTAACGTGTACTGTATAATATTAACTTGAATGATTTTTTGTTATTTTTATAAATAAGCTACAACACATTAAAATAAGCTTTATTTATCATATCATATGTTTTTATTAATTTTATGATTGAAAACAGCTTTCATACCCCATTATGGCATTCAACTCGCGCGCTATAAATAGGTACTTCACAAACGAAAATTAATAAAAAAAACAGACACAGTCGATAGTAATAAAAGTATAAGAATACAACATAGCAAGTTGCCGATACGATGAGTTTTGATTAAATTGTTTGGCACATGTACTTAATATATTTTTTACTCAATTAAATGGAAATTCATTGAAACAATTTATTCTAGATATCAGCGAGACAGCTTATTTCATTTTTATTTATAACTACATTAATTTAGCTAACTAGTTTGCAAACATGATTTTCATTTACGACAAACGTAGTGGCAATCTTAAAGTTTTGTTGAAAAAACATTTAGTTTTTCGTCGATTCAATTCAAATAAGCGAAAGAAAAGTATTGGAGAGAAAAAGCAATAATTATACGTTCTGTTAAACTATAGGTACATATTCAATTATACAATTCGTTAATATGTAAAATCCCTGTAATGATATATTGTAAAATGACGTGTCTCTAACATGTTTTCTAGTGCATGTGTTTTCATTGCTTGCCGGATTTAGTACTGTGATTATGTGTTAAATGTACAATTATACAAAATAGAGTCGAAAATAGTTTTCAGTCTTCTGTTATGTTATGCAGATTCGTAATTTTGTATCGACGACTATAGATTTATTATTATTCAAAGGTTTAAACTTTAAACCATTTACGATCCATTCGCGGTAACCGAAGTATACTTTTGTGTATCTATTAATCGAAAAAAGGTCACTACGAAACAAGGTAGAGTACCAAATTACAAAGTTAGAGTCTATAAGTTATTTGGAATGTTTCGTTATAGGAAAACATCGTATATTTTCAACACAGCTATAAGTTTCTGAAATGGCTGGATACACGGTCCAATTTGCTGGACGTCTAAAAGATGTCGCAAACCATGCACGAAGTTTGAAGGAACCTCGTGCATATTACGTAAAACCCTAATCAAATGTTAGGTGGCGCTGTTTGATAGCTTCTGCTAACTTCATTCTCAAATGTTAAATAGGAACATATTATTATAGGCTTAGGCTAGGCATCTGCTTTAAGTTTAGCCACGGATTAAGTTATAATGTAGGTAACTTGAAGCAGTTCAAGTGTCTTTGTCAGGACTGAGGAGTGCTCCAATGCGTACGCGTGAGTAGGTATATTTAGATAGGTCATTAACTTTATTTTTGGCCATTATCAAAGGAATTGGCCGATGAGACGATAGAAACTATCGTATTAAAGACGTCTTAAATAACGAACTTGTGAGCGAAGTTAGTTGAACTACTTAAAGCGTGCCTGTTAGCATTTGAATGGAGTTTGTGTGTTTAAACATACCCATGCAAAGCGTATACGTCTTAATTAATATGTCTCCAATATATTACGTAAACGCGCATTTTGACTTCTCATGGGCGTCCAACATGATGGACTGTGTGTGCAAGCCTTAATTAAATCGTATGTACAATAGAACCGTTTGAAGACTTGTGATATATATCGTCCCGTGATAATCTAATTCAATACGAAATCATTGTATACAATTATCTAAAGCCAGGTAGTGTTGAGACCCGATTTATTCTAAACTTCCATTATTCACTAAAATCTCGAAAGCTCCTTTTGATTTGAACATTGAGTGCAGATACTTTATTTGTCTTTACCTGGCGCGCACTGTCGTTGTAACGTTTATTGATAATGAGGTCTTTGTTTTTTTTTGTAGGTAAGTAATCTTTAATCAGAAATTTGCTGACGTCACGATGTGATCGGACCACCGGAATAGTCGAGCTATGCTCACGAACTCGCCGCGGCTTATAGCTCGTGATGTATCTACATGTCATGGTACACTTTATGGTCTACATGACCCCTATTTCCTTTTTTACGGCTCTCTTCATAGATTATGAAGTATTTTTTAGTTTTTTTTCAAAATGTTCCTTGTGAGTTACAATTAATAAAGTATCTATCGTTTTGTTTTAGATAATTGTGTTTGTGTGTGACTAGTGCGTCGCGGACCCTCCATTGACGGCTGCGTCATCTATCGACGTATCGATAGTCAATTCACTGTATTTCACTTCACTAATTCTACAACAATTATTACAATTACACTACAATTTTAGACACGTGATGTCTCCTTAATTAATGGTTAATTTAAATTTAATATCCCATTAATTTACATAATAACTATTTACATTTTAAAAATTGTTTATTTAATTAATATTCATCGAATAAAACTATCATTACGAAATATTTTACAAACTTTGGTGAAATGCAGAAGTTGATTTGCACGTAACATAATATCTACACCTGATAACACAGAAAGTAAAGGCAAGAATCGATCGAGGATAGACTATTAAAAGTATAAAAATCGTAGACCTTAGGTGATATGAAATATAATATTAAAAAAAATAGAGGGAATGTCGGAATGGAATGTCAACAATATTATAAGACTTGAACAACATCGCCTGGGCGATAACAATCACAACACCTTTCATCCTTATTGCACTCCTTGGGAATAATAAATTATCGCCTAGCACTTATACGAGACGCTCAATATACATTTACAATATTAACACATCTTTTAAATATAAATTTAACTAATTTTAATCCGGACATCGCTCGTACCTTACATCTTAAAACACTTCGTTTCAATATGACCGGGCGAAGCTGAAATTCTTTCAGTATACACCGACAATCTTAGTACACTTTTCCAAATTAGATATTGCACGTGAAGATAAAGTACATATATAGAATTAAATCGCAATTAAACTCGTACGGGCGTACACTAACAAAACTTCAGTTTCACCGTCGTTTCATTTCGTAACTGAGCGATTAAATGTCCATAAATAATAAGGATCCCGTTCTTCACGCAAATTGCTTGAGTCTCTTTCGCCACGCGGGCGTTGGAAAGAGGAAGATGAAGATTTACAGAGATGATATAAGTTTTAGAGAAGGTACAGTGCAGAGGTTTTTGGATTGGAGGTCTAATCCTGCCCGTTGTGGTGTAGTAGCGTGCGGTTGTCAGGCGGGTGCGGCGGATGCGACGGCCGGTATGACTCCCCTTCTTCATCCGCAGAGTTCTCCTTTGACCTATCGCTCTTGCAGTCCTCCTCCTTCGTGACGCCTGAAAGCGAATCCAAAGCCATCGGCATCGACTGGTAAAGCTCTCTCGCTTTCTCGCTCGGCGGCAGTAAGTGCAGCATGTTTAACGGCATCGGGAACCCAGGCGGGAACTCCGGATAGAACCCCTGCTGGAACGGATTGAACATCGGATTTGACGATATATCGGGTTCAGAACTCGACGGCCTCTGGCTCTGGTTCTGGTGGTGATCGTCTTTGTCGTGGTGTTTGCTTGGATGGTTGTTGTTGTTGTTTCCGGAATTGAGATTTAAAACCTCTAGAGGTCCGCCGATGCAATCTTTCCTCAGCTGCTCGAGTTTCAGGCTCTTGCCGTATTTACCCCGCACGTACATTAGCAGTGAGTTGTACGGGATGCCGAATATCCGTGACGCTTGGCTCGTGGTCATTTTCTTGTTCCAGACGTGTTGTAAAGCTTCCGTTAGTTCTGCGTTTGTCCAGGATCGTGGTGGGCCTCCGCGCGGTGCGCTGTGCTGCCCTTTTGGTCGCCCTGTCGAACGAAACACTTCAATTAGATAGGTGCAGTAGATTACTAATAGCACAGCCTAAAGGAATACTTTTTAGGGTCGGCCTACGGAGACTCTAGATTGAGAAATTCTGCTGGGACGCAAAGGTAACGGTGGAGGGATTATACCGACCGGCAGAAGTTGGCAGAACAAACTTTAGTAATTGTTAACTCCAGCAGTGTACATAAGTTCAAAGACAGTGTAAAACATCAATAGTGTCGTAACGCTGAAAGTTTTATTGATATAAGCAGAAGACGGCGTTTTTTAAACCGCGGGAATAATGTTTTTTATTTTATTTCCGCGGGAACTCTATATTCCAGGATAAATGTAGCTTATGTATAAGCTATACCCTATTCCTAGCCAAATCGGTTCTGTCATTGTCACGTGAAAGAGTAACAAATATACAAACTCACAAGCATCCTAACGTTCAAATTTAAAATATTAGTAACATAAGATTTGATAGCGAATCGTGTTTGAAGTTGTTAAATATTTAATTCGCTAATTACGTCGGGGATTCAGTTATTTATGTTCGGAATGCAAGGCAGCAGGCGGTGCAAGTCGACGGGTGGGTACCTGCAGGGTTGCACGACATGTGCAGTGAGTCCCCCGCGACATTACCGAATGCACAACTATCTAATAACTGTGTTTTGGCTCCGGCAATAGCTCGGCGCCGAAACTCGTCGCTCGGCGAAATGAGCGGGTTACGACCCGTGGGCGACACAGTCTCGTCATTAATTCGACACGAGCACGCGACTATTAAAGGCGGGTCTGTCAAAAAGAAAAGCGGACCTGCATACGCCGGCGACGTCGCCCCATGTAACTTTATAGTTTTATAATTTCAACGGATCACGTTAACTCGATTCCGATCAGATAATTCGTGGAACGTTTCGGATTACGGCCGGAATGATGTTTTATTATGGAAATTAGTTTTTCTTTTAATAGTCGTCGCGGGTCACGCGAGCGGTCCGCGCGCGGAAATTAAAGACGTTTTCCGTTTAGTGCTGCGCTCTTGCTCGTTAGCATTTTACAAGGAGCATCGGCATGCATGTGACGTCTCCGGTCGAGCGATGGGCGCTAATCGATCGAGCAGAGCACTGTTCAGCGCCGGACTAAGTCCGGTGGAGGCCCAGGGTAACACCAAATGAGGCCCATTTTCTATGATGTATTTTCGTGTAGAAGAGGCGAAACAAGTGACATTTATTTTAGGTACCCTAGTTTGGAGGATAATACTAGATACGAAAAGAAACAGGAATTAGCAAATGAGTGCGAATATTTAAAATTTTACAAAAACAATCATTATAATAATATGATACTTGTACACCTATACTCATTACTTTTTAACTCTTTAATTGGTTATGGAGACTTTAATTTCTTCGTACCAATAGCTCTAATTTATAAAACAAAATAGATGATTCCCGCGACTTCGTTCACAACTCGCATGGGTTTCTTTTTTTATGTGTCAAATTTCGCCTGTACCGGTAAAGCGGTTATGCCATGAAAAGACTACCAATATTCAGTATGGATTTGGATTTTTTTTATAATCTTCTTTAATTTTTTGTTAAAACTTTCCTTTAATGATTTTGTAGCTGTGTCATAACCTGTATCATAGGTGAAATAAAATCAGCGTCCTGTTTTGTTCGCCTATTTGGACATACAATGCCAAGCATTTCGCAAAGCTTTACCACCAATTCTAGGTGGTGTTACAAAGGAAAAAGTTACATCTGTATCTATATTTTGCCTGTGGCATTAGTGGGGAATAAGTTGATTTTATTTTTTTATTCAAGATTTGAACTTTGGAGGCCCCCTATACCCGAGAGCCGATTCAGAATGCAGTCTGTCTTAGTCCACCCCTGTCACTATTGTACCGCGCCCGTTGTACTCGTCTCTACAGTCCGACTCCGCAGTGCCTCGTACAAAGCACACGTTAGTCTCGGCGTCTGCTCTGTTCCCCTATGAGATACGCTATCAGATCGTCTTAATAAACAATCCCCCTGGAAACAATAGTCGTTTAACATTTTGCGCGATGCGATTGCGAGATGTGTGATGGGATGCTGCGTCCGCTATCTGCTGCTTGCTAATGTCGAACGCTATTGTTGTTCATATGCGCGATGCATTTAATATTAAGTATTAGAAAGTAAATTATAGCAACTTTTTGACGACTTCCGTGGCGCAGTGTGTAGCGCTGTTGCCTTAACGTGCGGAGGTCCCGTGTTCGATCCCCGGCAGGGTTAATTTGAGAAATAAAATTTCTGAATTTCCCCTGGTCTAGCCTGGTGGGAGGCTTCGGCCGTGGCTAGTTACCACCCTACCGGCAAAGACGTGCCGCCAAGCGATTTAGCGTTCCGATATGATGCCGTGTAGAAACCGTATAGGGGTATCGGTTTAATATAACTGCCATGCCCCTACCAGGTTAGCCCGCTACCATCTTAGACTGCATCATCACTTACCATCAGGTGAGATCGCAGTCAAAGGATAAGATCTAACTTGTAGTAGATAAAAAAAAACTTGTTCTTAAATATTGGATAGAAGCTTACAAATTCAGAATACTTTGCGGAAGTCCATGATAATGAAAGAACTAGAATTTTAGTTCGCTATAATCCGCCACAGTAAGTAAATCGATGTGGTAACAGTGTGCATCTTGCACTTGTAGCTTGCCATATTCACCACACCACACAAATCTTCCAAATTATTCCCAACGTACGTTTCACTCCGACACCGGAGCATCTTCAGGAGAGATGCGAGATGCACACTGTACCACATCGATTTACTTACTGTGGCGAATCATAGTGAATTAAATTACTAGTTCTTCCAGCAACTTGATTTTATTAAAAGTTGGTTTTCCAGGCAAAAGCTCTCCTTCCTAGACCTTATCATTGCTTTCCATTGACTGTGATTTACGGCAAGATTTGTTCTACCGGTGGGACTATGGGCGCCTTTCCAACAGAATGTGCTCTAATAAGTTCCGAATATACGAATGTGCGTCAAAACCACTAAACAGCGCTTGATTTTCATATCGAAGATCGATTTTGCAATCTATTCTTCCGATCGAGACTTTTTATTATGTTCCTACCAATGAAGACTGCAACGATTGATAAAGTTTAAAGTTTGAAATTGGAATTGGCCTTGGAATTCAAAGGCATAACGTTTTGCCACGTGTACCTACGTTTTAAAATAGGAACGAGAATAATAACGTTTTGTACTTTTTTTTTTCAATACAAAGGCTAGCGCTTGGCTGCAATCAGACTTGCTTGCAAGTGGTGATGCAGCCTAAGGTGGAGCGCGCTTGCCTAGAAGATGCCTATTCACTCTTGATTTTAAGGTACCCATATTAAAAGAGGAGTGAAAAACGGAAGCCGGAAGGGCATTCCATATCTTAGCGGTTCAAATTAGGAACGAGAAAGCAAATCGCTTTCGGCTGCGTAAGGGTGAAGAGTTGAAGACCTTGTCGATACCTTGCGGTTTGATGATAAAAAGGTGACGGACTTACATTTTTTCTTGACGTTGGTGAATAGCTGCGCGTCTAGCGGCGGCGGCCGGTGCTCCACGTCCATCAGAGGGTACATCTTGTGTTCCATGCCCGGAGGGAACAGGCCCAGGGGGGACTCCATACCGAACACTGCAACAAATTGAAAATAACAGTAATTATTATACAAATATTATAATGCGATTTGTGTGTGTCTGTCTGCTACGTTTTCACGCATATGTTCAACCGATTTTGATGAAATTTGGCACAGGGATAGGTTGTATCTCGGGGAAGGACAGGCTACTTTTTATCTCCGAAAATTTAAGAGTGCCCGCGGCAAACAAAAAATGTATCTGTTCAACCGATTTTGATGAAATTTGGTACAGAGATAGGATGTATCCCGAGGAAGGACAGGCTTTTTATCCCGGAAAATTAAAGAGTTCCCGCGGTAATCCAAAAAACTTAATCCACGCGGACGAAGTCGCGGGCATCATCTAGTACCTATACTATATATATATATATATATATATATAATTCCAATGTTTTACGTTAAAACATAAATACTATTATGTTTGGTATTTGCTATGCTATATTAATATCACTATGGATAATAATAATTTTTAATGTAATTTCATCCGATGAACTTTTAAAAGCTGAGAAATTAGTAACTATAATTTGCTCGTAGATAGTCAGATCTACTAAAAAGTTTGAGTCGCTTTCTACCTTTTTTGCGGTAATATTTTGCACTAAAGATGAAAGAAAATTATCAGTAAAGTATTTTCTAATTTCTTTCAAAAAATAATAATTTTTTAGTTTAATTATTTAAGTTATTTATGTTGCTGTATCTTTTATCTTAAAACTGTAATGACTATAAATCACCGATAAATTATGCTCAGAGACGAACTATGAAGTTTCAAGTTCCGCTATTCGACACTAGATGGCGTTAGCAGTATCTAGCTGAACTTAAAATGATATTACAAAAGATCGTAAACGGCCGCTTGCGGCCGAGTATACTGAACTTTTGCTATAATATGCTTAAAAAGGTTATTGCCGTATAATAATAAAATAAATAGCGTCAAAGCGTGCTTAGCTTCACGGCCCGTTTTTGACGAAATTTGGTAATGAGATTAATTATAAAGAATAAACTATTTAAAATGAAAATGTTGGTGACTTTTGGAAACACAGACCCACTTGCAAAAGCTGTTAAATGTTTAAGTTAAATTTTCTTCTATGTACCTGTGCTTTTCATGTTAATCCCGAAATAAACATATCAAAAAGTGAACTAAATTGGTTCAGGCAGTGTTGTGCAAAACGGCGTTATTATTAGAAAACGACTACATTATTGACGACCTCCCTGGCGCAGTGTTGAGCGCTGTAATAATTGTCTTAACGTGCGAAGGTCCTGGGTTCGATTCCCGGCAGGGTCAATTTGGGAATTTATAATTTCTGAATTTTCCCTGGTCTGGCCTGGTGGGAGGCTTCGGCCGTGGTTAGTTACCACCCTACCAGCAAAGACGTGCCGCCGAGCGATTTACTGTTCCGTTACGATGCAGTCTAGAAACCGATTAGGGGTAAGTATGGGTTTAATATAACTGCCATGCCCCTAACAGGTTAGCCCGTTACCATCATATACTGCATCATCACTTACCATCAGATGAGATTGCAGTCAAGGGCTAACTTGTAGTAGATTTAAAAAAAAATACTTCGCAATAAATACTTCGTTTACAGCCTTAACAGTGAATTATGGTATCTAAAACAGTATCAAATAAACACAAAGTGCCGCTAAGATGCCGCGTTCGGTCAGATGGCTGTAGATAGGTACATTTCTATTGTCTGTGAGGCTGGGGCAATAATAAATGGCGGATTACGCGACGGTCGGTGGCGGTTCGTAAATACCTACCTGCGTCCGTTGAACTATGGCTACTGGGGAGAAAGATATTATACCTACCTATAAGACCTGTTATTAATACTAAATAGTTCACCTGAAGAAAGATTTTTTTTTAATTTATAGACTAGCGCTTGACTGCAATCAGACTTGTAAGTAGTGATGCAGCCTAAGGTGTCTGTTCATTCTTGATTTGAAAATACCAATATTATAAACAGAGAGAACAAGTGAATATAATTAAAATTATTAAAAAATACGACTGCTCTGCCGTAGACACACATACATACACGAACCCTGAAAACATAACACTCCTTTTTTGGGCAGTCGTGTAATAAAAAATCCCCCTCGAATGGAAGCACCACTGCTACTACGTAACGATACCACATTCATTAATTACCTACCTTTGGAATCTTATTCACATTTTTATCAAATGATATTTTTTTGTGAATCACTGGATATTGAACTATAGTGTTACATATTTTTGGAATCTACTTATCATTTTCTAGATGATGATTATATAGTTAATCTTATTTTCCAATATTTTTTTTCAACTTTAGTCTTTAATGCGGAACCATGGTTACCCCATCAATTTTTTTTTAAATTTTACCAGCCTATGTCACCCGGAATAAGCTAGGGATTCTAACGATACCTCATTTATCAAAATCGGTTCAGGCGTATAGAAGTTATGGTGGAATATACAAACTCACATACATACATACATACATGAACCCTGAAAACAATATACTCCTTTTTTCAGGTAGTCGTATAAAAACGGAAGCCGGAAGGGCGTTACATTTCCTAACGGTTCGAATTAGAAACGAGGAAACAAATCGCAAGAAAGACAGAAAGAACCTTCAGTCCAGCTGAAAAGTCCGGGCTTACTTTTAGGCCTAACCATAAAGAGTTTGTAGACATAAATAGTAGGAAATAAATGAAGTTTCTTGGGTAAAATACAGTTGGTTAAATGCATATAAATTACATGATCCTATGTTCTTTTAAAAACTAAGTTTGAGGTGAAAATCGGCTCTTACATTTGAGCGTAAAATATTGAAGCAGCGTTCATTTTTAGATTAGAAGACCTTAAAATTGATTCAAAGCATAATAAAATAGCGAAACTGTATATCGGGCACTGTAAAGGATTTGTATCTGTACCAAGTATAGGTACAGCAATAAAGGAAAGGTATCGATTTGTCGCGACCGGCCGAAGACACCTCCGGGCTTATTTACAACTAGCTAAAGGGAAATAGAGCCGGCACTAGGGATAACTTCGTGATCCGTCGAGACATAGGGTTTGCTCATTCATATCGCACTAGTCAGGGGCCCAGTTGTCTAAGTAAATCATGATCATTTTGAGAGTTTGAAACGTACCTATTACTCGAACTGTTTAAATAAATAAATCGTTTATTTGCTGCAAACATTGTACAAGGAATACATTGTTAAGGAATTTGCACATGACTTTTGACGTGCAGGCATCTATGAACTCCTGATACAGTTCGAATTATAAAACCATATGGCTTTAATCATTGACAGTATGGCCACAGATTGGTATTCCTGACAAAAATACTAGATCAAACTAGGGTTGCCATCTCTAAAACTAGGACGAGAAGCGTGATAGCCACGGGTTTTGGTGCATAGAATCCGGACGTGTCAACAATGTGTTCTATACATATATTATTGTATAGTTACTCTTAGTAAAATAAAAAAAGATCAAAAACAATCAAAAACAACTTTATTTTTCGCACGGGCTGCCCGGTGGCGAGCGGTTACTTGGAAACTTTTGAACCCGGAAAACAAATGAAACCCCGCCCGGATGCTCCCCGGATGCCCGGATCTAGGACAAATCCGAGGGAATCCGGACGGATGGCAGCCCTAGACAAACGATTGACCATGAGTCAACCGGATCCAATATGTCCTACAGTTACTTATTTACCCATACATAATTAAGGTAATTCAATAAGGATATTGGGTTAGTAATATGCAAACACTTGTGACTTAACCGACAGAGCCGTGTGTCCGCTCCGCAAAACGCGGTATGTCTTTAATAACATATTATTATACCAGCAAGCACATACGTAATGTTCTAAGAGATGGTGGATAATTAAACTCAAGTGCTTTTAAGATCTTCAAAAAATAAACGTTAAATCTTACTTCGGTGTTCACTGTCCAGACACATTTGGAAAAAAATGACGGACGTCATCGAGAAACTCATTTATGTTTCTTATAATAATACTTTTAATATTATAAATGCGAAAGTGTGTTTTTTTTGTTAGTTTGTCCTTCGTTTTAGATTTTTGGCATGGGTATAGTTGAGGACCTGGAGAGACATAGGCTACATATTACCAAAACCGTGTTAGGTATTTATTGATCGCATAATCTAGTGAATTGATGGATGTCTAGTCCATTCCGTTAACAGAATGTGATCTTACAGTATTTATTATGAGGGTCCTCAGTATTTACGTATATTTTAAATGTATGAATTTCTTGAATTTATTAAGTACATATTAATAATTGTAAATACTGATAATTACTATATATTAATAATGATAATTTGCACACCATATGATTGGTAGATTGTGGCACGATCCTATATATTGTAAGAACAGCTTCCTATGTACATTATTAAATATTATGATTATGATTAGTAGATATTATAGTCTATATTTAGTGTAATAGCACTTTTAAAGCACTAAAATAGCTGAAAACATAAGAAAATTATTTACGAAAAATATTACAGATGGACCTCAGTATTTACTGAACGTCTAGCTTTCGCTTGAGTCTATCTTTAAATGGAACTTAGTGTAACAGATGAAAGATTTATGAAAAATTAAAACTCTTACAAAATACTTTAAACAATTTTTCCACCAGCCCACCGCTTATAAATTATTCTACTACGTTATTATACAGAAGCTAGGAAGCCTTTCATAAGAGCACACTAATTGCATGGGATATTAGATTCACAGCACACGCATAAATATTACGAAAGTCTCGCTAGGCTGTGGTTAGTGTGACGGCGCGGGCGGGTGAAACCGCGCGCACAACTAGTTAATTATTAGCTGCCAGTGATAAGATGTATGGGTGTTTCGAGTTCACTTTTTAAGCTCGGAGTCGACTACAGAATCGCGTCTAATCGAATCGAGTCCATTTGTTCCGTATATGCGTATAATAATGTCCTCCCAACCGAATTTCGGCCACGGCGGCCTATCTCCAGAGAGATTACCCATCTGCGCGGGAGATATTATAGTGCATAAGTGTGTGCGCACACAGGTGCACTCTTTGTTCCTTTACTCTCATAGCCCGATGGGACGGAACATCCGACACGACCGGAGAGAGATAAGGCGATGGACCGGCGGCTTTACGTGCTCTCCGAGGCACGGGGGTGAAACGCCGACAAGTTCCTAACTCCGGGCTAGTACTGAGAATTTGTTGTCAGGAAAACCCAATACTTGTTATGGCCCGACCCGGGATTCGAACCCGGGACCACGTCGGCCGCAGTCGAACATGCTAACCACTAGACCAACGAAGCAGTCAATGCATTATAGAGTAGACTCGACTCAGCGCATTTCGGCACAGCGCTATATAATGATCGCAGTCTCATACTTAGTGAAGGAGAGAATCATTGCGTTTTCTTTTCTATTCGGCGAACCTAATGGATGCCAGCCTTAATACTGCCAGAAGGTAAATATTAAAGTATCCTAAGTGAGTTTTCGCAATTTTATAACAATTGCTACTTAACAACTAAAGTTTATCTAGTACTTAGTTGATTTCAATTGAAATAGGAGTTCCCTAAGTAAAGTTTAAGCGTTTCTGAGTGCAGCAGCTAGGGCTAATCTGTCATTATAAAATAAAATAGCTGATTAACAATGGCCGATGTTGTTTAGTGTGATTTTAGAGTTCACTTTTAATTCCTTAAAAAGATTGTAAGTTAAAATGTGTAATTCAAAATTACAAACCAAATTTATCTTTGGAACCTTCCGGTTACAGCAAATTATTTTTGTCAAACAGATTTTTTTTAAATTTCGTTATAGCTGCATCAAAGAAAAGAAAAGAAATACAAAACATGTACTTATCATTTTTACGTGAGAAAAGGAGATCATTAAGTTGTTAACTTAATATGAATGTAAAACTTATGCAATTATATAAAAAATCCCGCTCCAAATATATGATTACCTTTTATCAGTATAATATAACTTTACAATACTTCATTACAGGTCGCCATTATAATATGTAGTTAGAAATAAAATTGGCTATAAAATTGTTGTTCGCATCTGAAATTGGTTATTTTAGTGCCAATAAATAATTCCTATATCGATCATTGTGTTACACTTACAAAGCAGTATCAGTTCAGTGTGAGTGAAAGTACTAAGCTGAGTTTTATGTACACGTAATAAATATTAAATTGTTTTCTTTTATAGGTATCATGTTTGAACTTGACACGAAAACAACTGAAATTGACTTGTTACATTTTTTTTGAAATGAAATATTGGACATAATGCAACTCTTTATCCCAGAAAATCTATGAACTCAAACGAGATTTTTCAAAAAAATTCGCGGGCATTATTTAGCAAGTAGGTATGAAATCCCATTAAGGCAAATCATTTATGTTCGATTCAGTTCGAGTAAAATATTAAAACCTTGGGTTATATACCCAGATAGGTATATTGATTTCGCAGAAAATAATATTTGTAAGGCGCTAAGAAAAAAAAGCATTGTTGTATCTTATGTTTGTGTGACTCAGTAATAAGAAAGGGACAAAAACTACATATTTTTATGTAGTACTCGTTTATTATTGTATTCTTTTACTACTGTAAATAGCTGGCTGGCTGCCAAATTGCTTGTAGTACAAAAGTCATGCGTGGGTACTGTTCAGAGTAGGATTGCCACACTATAGAAACAAATGGGACATTCTAGTAAGATACTCGGGATATGGGCAACTTAAATTAATATTAAAATGTACCCCTTTATTATTTTGAACACAATTTATTAATCAAACGGTGCCTAGCAGGGCGACCGCGTATCTTTTGCATCAATCATTGATACATCGCAATCACCTCCGATTGGCTGAATTTATGGTATTCTTGCTGCGTCAATGGATTTCGTCGAATAGTGGAAGAGTGTTAACCAATCAGAGGTGATTGCGATGTATCAATGATTGATGCAAAAGTTACGCGGTCGCCCTGCTGGACTTTGACAGCGTGAATTTAGGTATTTGGAAAATCCTGTAGAAACACTAGTTTTCCGGGATAAAAAGTACTTAACTACGTCCTTCCCTGGGATGCATCCTCTCTAATCTGTCCCCAATTTCGTCAAAATCGATTGTAAAGATGGAACGTGAAAACGAAGTAGACTGAAAGTTACAGTTTCACATTTAATTTCCTTATTTTAAAATTGGTTGAACTGTGATACTAAATCAAAACAACTTTGATTTTGACAGCGATTAAAAGATACTAATTGTATTAATTGTAACTTCACTACTTATTATTGTTTTTTTTCTAAATTTATTTTATATTTTACAAGAATAACTCCCGCACTAAACATTAAAATTAGCTTATTAAGGCGAATGTATGAATTAGATTTAAGTAGCCATTTGATGTTCAATATTAAAGCATATATAATTTTTGGAAATGAATATACCTAAATCACGTCAAATTAGTACGCAATCCCTATTTTTTACTTGGTTTTAGTCTAATAAATATTCGACAGTCACTTTGATCAGCAGGTAGGTAGACAATGTTTTGTGACAACGTAGGAAGTATAAGGAAAGTTTCGACCTAAGACAATTTTTTTAAATGTTTTTTTTACATTATATTTTTTTGACACAATAATTTACCCTGACACACACGCCACGCCACGCTACACGCCAATGCTTATCACTTTTTGGACGTAAATTAATTGAACTTTCCAAATTCAAATTTAAAATTCAAAATGATTTTTAATCAAATAAACTTTTACAAGTGCTTTTGAATCGTTAAGTGAATCTACCATTGGTTCGGAATGACATTCCTTCCGTATGAATCGAGACCGTCCCGGAAAACTCAGCCCATTCGGTGAACCTAGCGCAGTCCATTTCCCGGGCTTTATTGCCCCGGAGCTAACGAACCGTTAATTCGTATCACTCGTTAAGGCCGGCAGATATACACTCCTTATTTGCATAACTACCCACAATCAATACACATTCTCATCTCCGGCCGATTTGCCTCACCGTGTGGAGTAGGTAACCTTTATGGGATATCTCGTATCAGTCGACATAGCTTTTAAACCATGCTAGCTGACTTGCCCTGGCTTTGAACGCACAAGACAGACAGATAGATAGATAAATTTATTCTTTATTGCCACAGAAACATAAAGATATAAAGTAAACAAGTACAGAAAATAAAGTGCGCAAGGGCGGTGTTAACACCAAAAGTGATCTCCTCAAGAATCTTTAAAAGTTATAAGTTCAGGTATGCTTCATTCAGGAGCAAACTTTTATTACTTAGTTTTTTTTTTTAGTTATGAAAAGGCAAGTCTAAATATATTGCGGAATCTATACTAATTATAAAGTTTGTAAAAGTCGGTCTGTCTGCTACGCTCTCGCTGTTCCATCGATTTTGACTAAATTTTTTAAAGAGATAGATTGTATGATGTATCCCGGGAAAATACATATTATGCTATTTTTTCCCCGAAAGTGCAAGAGTTCCGTTTTTACGCAAACCTAATTAAACGCGGCCCGCTTCACGGGCATCAACTAGTTTTATTATTAAAAAGTAATAAAAACATTTAGCGTACATAATAAAACCTTAACTCAGAATGTCTCAGGCTTAGTTCAGGGACCATACTGCCAACACTTAAAGCAATACTTAAGCATTATTACTCAAAATGACAGTTTGATGTCATGTACCTTGACGTTCCTAAAATAAGGATTATAATTCTAAAACACGAAAGTCAACAACCATGAAACAATCATACTTTCATACTTATAACTATATACTTATTATACTCATATATACACATATACTTATCATACTAATATTATAAATGACAAAAAACGGAAACCGTCGCGGGCATCAGCTAGTATATGGCAAAGGTATAAGCGTGGCAGTATGGCCCCAGGTTTTGACGGAAAAAGAAAAAGCTCATAGTTCAAAGCGAGGAAAATCGCAAATTATATGGTGGCGAAAATCGTACCATGTAACGTATCCAATAGGCATGATGACTGATTTTGAAAAATGGTCAGATTATGTTCGGAAGTATCTACTATTTCGAAAAAATATCTTATTTCAGCAGAAAAATAAAGTTTAGTAGATAAAATTAGCATTTGAAATTTAAATTTTAAAATTCACGCCAAAACGTTCGGCGGTGTCATGGCGTCGTTGTGACGTCACTATTGTTTTTACCAATGTACTCTGTGCAGTGTGCAGTAAGCAATAGTGTGATTTTCAAAGCTCGAAAACAAACAATTGTGACGTCATTCGCTTCTTGGTGTTTTATGCAATATGGCGGATTGCTGTATTTTATAGTTTTATTTTATCAAAATAAATAGCAATCTCACTCGATATTGAAAAATAAATACGTTTTTTATAATCCATGAATCCTATTTCATTAGATAAATTCATGATTGCATTGATTCTTGGTTACTGTCATCATGCCTATTGTTTTTCTTTTTTTAATGTCGTCGAAATTGTTTTTAGAGCCCCGTACCGAAATGGTAAAGAAATGAACCCTCATGGTATCCGCCTGTCTGTCACAATCAAATATCAGTAACCACTTATGTCATAGACATAAAATAATAGATTTAGCCTTACTACACTGTTTAGGTAGTTAATGCTTTTCTCATCGCTTTTCTCATAGCTAGAATAGGCATCTTCTAGGCAAGCGCGCTCCAACCTAGACCTTATTGTTGGTTTGTAATAAGCATGATTGTCGTCAAGCGCATGCCTATTCTTTGATTTAAAAAAAGCTACGGAACTTTCGATGGGCGGGTCTGACTGGCACTTGGACGTTTTTTTATCGAGTAAAATTTCGAATTAGTATGAGAACAGAGTAAACCTTGCGGTCAATTAGTCGTGCCGGAGCGAGTCGCGTCGGCTCACTTGACGCTTTCTAATTCCAGCGAGACACCTCGCCGAACTGTTCGACCATAAACAATGATTTACGAAACACGCCACCGAACAAGTGCAATATACCTATAGTTCTTGCAATTCACGAGTGCGCGTGGATCATGGTTGTGTTACGCGTGGATCACGCACACTTACGCAATGTGCATAACTACAAGTAAAGATCACGCGCGCTCGTGATTTGCAAGAACTATACCAGCTAGGTATCAAACCTTACAGTTAGTGTGAGGATAGGAATGTTATTTTTTATATAAAAGTCCGAAACTGCCTCTCGTGACTTTGAGTTGTCGTGTGGCAGCTGTTACGGACTTTTATATGGAACAGAATGAAGCAGAAATTACGCGACACATAACTCAAAAAAATATGCTCGTCTGGCTTCACCCTTAGTGCTCCATCATTTTTAGGGTTCCGTAGCCAAATTTGGCAAAAACGGAACCCTTATAGATTCGTCATGTCTGTCTGTCTGTCTGTCTGTCTGTCTGTCCGTCCGTATGTCACAGCCACTTTTTTCCGAAACTATAAGAGCTATACTGTTGAAACTTGGTAAGTAGATGTATTCTGTAAACCGCATTAAGATTTTCTTACAAAAATAGAAAAAAAACAATAAATTTTGGGGTTCCCCATACTTAGAACTGAAACTCAAAAATTTTTTTTTCATCTAACCCATAGGTGTGGGGTATCTATGGATAGGTCTTCAAAAATGATATTGAGGTTTGTAATATCATTTTTTTCTAAACTGAATAGTTTGCGCGAGAGACACTTCCAAAGTGGTAAAATGTGTGTCCCCCCCCCCGTAACTTCTAAAATAAGAGAATGATAAAACTAAAAAAAATATATGTTGTACATTACCATGCAAACTACCACCGAAAATTGGTTTGAACGAGATCAAGTAAGTAGTTTTTTTTAATACGTCATTAATCGTAAATCGCAATTTACCTTTCATTCAATCAACTCAAATATTTAAAAAAAACATTTAATTTAAAACATACTACAGGTTTGTACGGAACCCTCGGTGCGCGAGTCCGACTCGCACTTGGCCGGTTTTTTTAAGAAGATTTAGTAAGAACTTTTCTTTACACAATTATTTCTAACTACGTGAATTTTGGCTTATGAAAATGGTAAATCTATCTTGATTTTTCTTGATCTTTTACTTTAAAATATCTTAGTGTTTCAAGACTTCGAACAGTGCGTGATGACATGTACCCACGGATTTGAGAGATTTGAGACATAGCCATTAGCCTCTAACTATGGGCCTCATATTGAAAACTCTGAGTCACTTAGCGGGCGATAGAGATGAAGGTAAAGGTACATAATCAGAGTTTTGTGAGGAAAATAATAGAAGATGAAGTATCTGACATAGGTCGAAGTGTAGCGTAGCTGAAGTTTGGCGGGGTAGATAATTTGATGAATAGGCCTTACCGTTGGGGCCCCAAAGTGCTGGAATGGCGCGACCTGGAAAGCGCAGCATTGGCACCTGCCATTAGATTGACGGACGACACCAAACGAATCGCAGGAAACCGCTGGATTCAGGCCTTATATGTCCAGTAGTAGACGACTATCGGTTGAAGACGATGACGGTGATTCTGTTATTACCATTCATTATTTCAATCAATTAACTTCTATGACCTTTTTCGGAACAGAGCTGTCAGTATCCATTTATCCTACTGAAACTCCGGGCGCTGCAATCGAAACAGCTTAGCTAAATTGGTTGTTACTACTAACTTGACTAGACAACAAAGTTTATGATCGATCGCCGGCGCCGCATATGGAAGGCAACACATCGAAAACGAAAGCGCTCTAAACTTCGTAACTTGGCTCAACCCTTTCGCGCCCGTAACTTGTCGAAGTTCACGTACGTTCATTCAGATAGACGCACCCTCTCTCCCTCGCCCTCTCAGGGTCACGCACATGTGTTGTTGTGGTGTTGTCTCGCTTCGTATGCGTATTTATACGTATCTTCCCAGTAACCCGGCGAAAGGGAAGAGGAAATCGTCGCGCGTGGAAAGGGTTGCGTTCGGGATGTTCAGTGTCGAGGTCGGGTTATACGCATATCGCACGTGACGTGGAGCTATATATAGGTCGGAAGTCGGAAAGGGGCCCATTCATTCGCCACACACGGGGGCGAACGGGCGTTTCACTGACGTATTGAGGCTTTAACGCCGTGTGGGAGTCGCCGCGTGTTGTCTATGGTCAGGCCGCGCGTGCTCGTTAATTTTGCAACTAGATTTACAACTATAACTGTAAATTAACTTTATCGAGCGTGCCCGAATCTAGGTCGTATGGAATCAGCATTAATTATCGCTTTAATCTTAGGGCCGATGTCGACTTCTTACAATAGATCACATGATAGATACGGCGGTGCACGCCAAGGACACGAAAGTAGGTACTAACGGACGAATGCTTGTAACTACAATATACATTGAAATTGAATAGATTTGATGCATTGTCTGCGGTAAAATACCTTAAAGAGTAAAACTGCTAAACATTGAAATCTTTTTATTGCTACCTCAGTTTCATACGACTAATATGCTACGGCTACAATGCATTTGATTTAATCTCACATGACTGAGGCGGTAAGAATCCGTTTTCAAATGTGTCAGATCGATTGTCTTAACACATTGGAAGCCAATTTATTTTCGGATACAATACCACTTACATATACTTAAAATAGCTATTTATGCAACTGTATCGTAATGAGGGTCATTTTAATTCGAGTGCTGTTTTTTGATACGAGGCTTGCCGAGTATCAAAATAGGATAGTACGAGAATTAAAATGACTAATTACGTACAGTTGCATACAAGATTTTATCTACGACAAGGACGTCTTTATAATTTTTTACTTTATAAATGAATAAAAACCAAAAGTGCCAGAACCCAGAGCCGCTAAGCTATAGGTATCCTATTTATGAAGATAACCATATCGATACAGCTACGACTCATAACGATACAGCTCCCATACAACGAACTGTATCGTTATGAGAAGCAAACACGAAAGAGGGTTCAATTCGATATAGTTGTCAAATTCGAAATTGGAACTTTTCGATGCTGGAGTAGATAAAAATATAATCAATTTCAAATTCTTAGTCCAGTTCTAATAAGAAAGTCTTGCTATGCGCAACAAGAGGGTATGTTAATTCATTACAACTAGATTTTCGTCCAGTATTTTATTCCAGAGGGGTTTTAGCAAAATAGAAATCGGAGCATCGGAATTCGAAACTCAACATATTACCTTAAATTTAAAATTACTGTTTATGGAGACTTTTGCAGTTGTTTGCGCTGGCCCTAAGACTTAATAGGTACAGAGATGTAGCTATAGGAAAATTAAAAAAAATCTAGGACAGTCTTAACATAAAACCGTATACCCAGTAATCGATGTGGAGACCAATTAGTCACAGAAAGAAGTCTAGGTCAGCCGAAGCCTATCCTTGCATTGTTCGGAGATATCGCGTGTCCAGTGTAAGTCCTCATTACATAAATCTTGGTGCAGGAGTATGTACCGATGACTGGTGAAGGAAAATTGTTATTAACTTGAGTTGCAGACCTTGACTGGTGTTGGTGCCATCGCATGACAGAAACCATGCATCAATGTTTTATTTATTCATAGACGAGCGCTTGGCTGCAATCAAACATGCTGACAAGTGGCATGTGATGCAGTCTAGGTGGAGAATGCTATTTTTGTTAACGAGAGAGGGGGGACCTTTTTAAGTTACTCTAAGTTGGGGGAGAAATCAGGATAATATTATGTGACATTTTTACCCGCTTAAATCTTCTCGGTGGCCAACCTAAGGCCTTGTATAAATAATTAATTGTTTAAGTGATATAATAAATGGTAAATAAGTAATATATTAAATAATATGTACCTATGCATTACATAGGTACGCGAAGCTCCGAAATTTCGAGATCAAATTATGTTCATTTGAGATCAATCGGTGGCCTACAAGATGGTCTCTTCATTCATATAATTTAAAATAAAAGTGGGGAAGCCTCTATCCGAATATCTTAGCGGTTCGGTAAGAAACGTGGAAGTAAATCGATTCGAACTTCGTGGAATTTTGTCTACGTACCAACCACGGTACGGGTAGCAGATGTTGAAGAAGGAACCAGATCATCTTAGATCCGCGCTGGTTAGATCTAGTACAATTTTTTATATTAATTCTTATTAGTGCCTAATTGCGTAATGTGGCGCTTTTTAAAAATCTATGTTTTTCAGTAGAAACTGAAAAAATATAGATTATTTCAGGTCGTTTTGTAATAGGTATTGCGGATTTTACGATTTGGCGGCGACACATCTGTTCGGCTGAATCGTCAATCGAGGTGAATGTAATAAGTACATTAGAGAGTTTTCTTAAAAAACAGTTGGAAACATTGCTAATTAAATATTTTAAACGAACTTTCCTATTAACTTTTACTAGATTTAACACCGCGGTTAAAACAATAATCTCACGTGGAATGTTCTGACCTAGAACATTTTACGGCAGTTTTATAGACTCACGTGAATGCCCCAACTATAATATACCTATTAAATAAATGCTTCGAATTTTCATTTATAAATAAATCATTTCATTAAGTAATTAATTACGTGATAATAATTTAATTACTCGGAGAGCACGTAAAGCTGTCGGTCCTGCACCTGATCTCTCTCCGGTCGTGTCGGATGTTCCGTCCCATCGGATTATGAGAGTAAAGGAACAGAGAGTGCACCTGTGTATGCGCGCACATACTCGTGCACTATAATATCTCCCGCGCAGATGGCTAATCTCTCTGGAGATAGGCCGCCGTGGCCGAAATTCGGTCGGGAGGACATTATTATTATAATGGTTTAATTATATTTGAACTATAGTTATAATGCTACGAAACAATAAATGCACTTATTTAAAAGGCTAATGCTGATATTTTTCCCGCAAAGACTCGGAAAATATCCGGTCCTTCCCCGACACCCCGAATCGAAGGCTAATCGAATCGAAGGTGGTTATACCGAGACTAGACAAAATGAATCACTTAGTATGTAGATTGGTAGGTAGGTATATTATTCATAATTGGGTATAATTATGACAACTATTCAAATAAATTATTATTTAGTGATTATTAAAGCCCGCCAACCCGCATTGGAGCAACGTGGTGGGTCTAAGCTCTAAATCCTCTCTCCTATGAGAGTGGAGGCCTGTGCCCAGCAGTGGGACGTTAATGGGCTGTAGTCGTGGATTATTATATAGAGTAGTTAAGTATCTCCCAAAAGTCCTAATATCCACGTCCCCTGTTAGTTTTCTGTTTGAAAACCATTTTAAACTATTGATTGATTTAAAAAAAGTGCATCGAATTTTGATGACGTCGCAGTTCAGTATTTCATACAACATCCTATTCTAAGCACTCGTTTTGACGTTTAAAAAAACTTGCTGATTTGACTTGTCAAATCCTTTGTTTTCATGAACTTTCGAAAGCTTCGATTATTTTTAATTTTTGAAGATAACTGAGTTTCTAAAAATAAAAACAAACATGTCAGTCTTTGATTGAGCGATTTTTATATTTGCAGCTGTTATAATTAATTCCGGGATTGTTATTTACATTTTTATGGAAGCACTGATTTATGATAGGGCAATAACTTTTACCTTTCCACCAAATGTCTGGTTTCAAAGAGAAACTGGGACGACTCGATTGTATTAATCTTTCACTCAAAATAATAATTGTATGCTTATTTCATTGCCTTTCTTAGTAACAATACTTACACGCTTTTTGAATTAAAGTTCGAGATTCAAATTCGCAGGGTTCCCACAAAGCTATTATTATTTATGTAAGTAGGTATACCTTTTATTTTGTTTCATATTTTAAAGAATCCGCAACAAATCATACTAATATTATAAATGCGAAAGTGTGTTTCTTTGTTGGTTTGTCCTTCAATCATGCCGCAATGGAGCAACGGAACAAACGGCATTTTGGCATGGGTATAGCTGAGGACCTGGAAAGTGACATAGGCTACTTCTTATCCCGGAAAATTAAGGAGTTATAAAAATAAACTTAAACCACGCGGACGAAATCGCGGGCATCAGCTAGTCTTCTATATTAATCCATACCTACTAATATTATAAATGCGAAAGTGTGTCTGTCTGTCTGTCCGTCTGTCTGTCTGCTACGCTTTCTCGGCCCAACTACTCAACCGATTTTGATGAAATTTGGTACAGAGATAGATTACATCCCAGGGAAGGACATAGGCTTCTTTTTATCCCGGAAAATTGAAGGGTTCTCGCGGGAAAAACCATCAATCCACGCGGACGAAGTCGCGGGCATCATCTAGTACAAATTAATTGCCGTGCGTTAGTTTTGCGAAAACTCGAAAATGGCTGGACGGATTTTGGTGTAATTTTTGTGTGTCTGCCACGCTAGTTTTGTCTGCTAGTTTTATAATAAAAATTGACACTTAAAGTTCAGAGTATGGTTATTCAAAATTGGTACCTACGACGCACAGAAAGTGTAATGTACACTTTCTGTACGTCAAGTACCTACACAAAGTATAACATGCGATAACCTTACCTTGTAAATAGGCCGTTTAGACCCTTGGTTTAATTTATTATCGGGACTTCTTTATGTCCACCAACATAGAATTGATTTCGTAAAAATATATTTATCCATACTAATATTATAAATGCGAAAGTGTGTCTGTCTGTCTGCTACGCTTTCCCGGCCTATCTTTTCAACTGATTTTGCTGAAATTTGGTATGGAGGTAGGTTATATCCCGGGGAAGGACATAGGATCAAAGAACCTTGATCCACGCGGACGAAGTCGCGGGAACCATCTAGTACTATAATAAAGTTGAAAAAAAATATTCGGCAATTAAAATTTTTGTGCGCCATTTAAGATCTAAATAGAGTTAGTTTTCGTATGAGGGAAGTAAAGTGTCATAGTAAAGGAGTCCTCAATATAGGTAGCTAGGTACCTATTAAACATACTATTCATAGGAAACTGCTGAATTTCTTCGAAGGGTATTTGAGGTAGAGCTTATTAATATTCAATATTCTATTACATGATAACGATCATCTCTTCTGCTGAGAGGTTTTCAATACCCACCGTTATGTAGGCAAGTTAGAATATGAAAAGCTTATGCATTTGCATATAAAGTATATTTTTAATCCTTTTTAAAACCTTTAATGAGTGCAGTTACCTTAAAATATGTAAGGGTTATAATGTTAGTATGGATAAGTATGTCTATCTTCACGGCTTATCCGTTTAACCGATTATGATGAAATTTGGTAGGTACTGAGATGGATTAGGTACACCAAAGGTGGTAGGACAAAGACTTTTCATTCCGGAAAAAATAAAGAGAAGCTACCACAAAAATGTGAATCCACGTGGAAAAAGTTGTGGGCTTCATCTAGTGAGTAGTTTTTACTTAAACTTAGTTTAATTAGAGCTTAAATAGGAATCAAGATCATTTTATTGTTGATTGTAGGTAAGTTCCTATTAAAAAGTTGTTACAATAATAATTCATAGATGTATATTTCTAGCCAAGCTTAGTTCATGGGGAAAAAAATCTACAGATACAATGAATCCATTTTGCCAGGCATGTTTAATCTGCTGATGATATATGAATTAATAGCAGATGCGCGCGATTTTGTCCGCGTTGCTACTTTTTCTACTGATTGAGGTTGACCGAGAAAAAGTAGCCTATGTGTTATTCCAGGTTATAATATATCTCTGTGTATCTTTCATCCAGATCCGTTAAACTGTTTAGGCTTGATTAAGTAACAAACATCCATCAATCCATCAACCCAAACTTTCGCTTTTATAATATTAGTATACAATAAAAATACCGCGGAGACAGCCCTGAGTAACAAGATCACATTAGCGATTACTCGAATCACACACGCAAATGCCTGGGAGAGTTCGTATTATAATACAAATGAATTGCTGGTAACGTGTTAATTTTTTACTCTACCAATTTGGTTCTGAGCTTTTGTAATGTGTTTTCGTTACTTTCCATATTACCCGTTCCGTGTGAAGATGCCATTGTTTTTGGCATCGAACAATTGTCTATGCCCTACAAACTCCGATCATAATGGAGAAGATAAAAATTAAGGTACCTACTATGGTTTTCGACCGTTGCCAAAGCGATAAAAAAAGTAAAATAAAACATTGAAAATTAAAGAGTATTTATGAATTCCTGGAGCGCCTATCAGTGCCCATTTATAGACTAACTAAATGATTCCCGCGACTTCGTCCGCGTAGATTAAGGTTTTTGATTCCCGCGGGAACTCTTGAATTTTCCGGGATAAAATGTAGCCTATGGCCTTCCCCGGGATAAAATCTATCTCTGTATCAAAATCGGTTGAATAGATGGCCCGTGAAAGCGAAAACGGTAGCCCTCATTGGATTGAGTTACGATACCTAACTTTACTTGTGTTGTGTTACGTAACGCATAGTATATCTGCCTACAGTTTTTCATGACGCACGATCTTATGGGGGCGATGCATGCTCACTATGTAAACACGAAAATTGTTAGAATTTATATTTTGATACTTAAAAGGCTTGCCTGTCAAGAGATTCGAAAAAGAACACTGTTTTAAAAATTCTAATTTTTCAATTAAATTTTTTCGACAGACAGACGGACAGACAGACAGACACACTTTCGCATTTATAATATTAGTATGGATTAGACGATTCAGCTATTTTGATTCCCGCGGGAGCTGTAGCCTATGCGTTAATTAAGGTTGTAAGCTATCTCCATTCTAAATTTCAGCCTAAATTCAGTCACTGTGGCGGGAATACTTAGTAACAAACTTACATACTTAGAATCATACACACATCCAAATTTTCACATTAAATGTAATAATAGTAAGATACTCGTCACAATACAATTTGCCACGAAATAATTTTTTTAAGTATACGGAAAAAAACAATTAAGTAAGATGATCCCCATGTACGAGTATGTACATCAAAACAATGCTTGCAAGTTTCATAACTCAAAAAAAGCAGAAGCTTGATCTATACATCATCACTTTTTTTTAAATCGAAGGAACTTTAATATCTGACATTTAGTTTCTTTTTTTTCGGTGCTCGATTTGCTTAATTTCTTTCTCCTCTATTCAGCCCGCGAGGCTCACACTCGAAATTGGGCATTGTTAGAAAACTGCTGATGACGAACTGTCATTATTTGAATCGGCATTCAATCGACTTTTTTTCGGAGGCACTGCTAGTTTCCGATTTGATTATTACGTTCGATTTGTAAACATTTCGGTCGGTTTGACAACATGTTGGTCTATTAGAATCAGGGCTACCGCGTTTAAATTCGCCGCTAGGGGCGCTAGTGTAGTGTGAGGTCCCCGAAATGTCAAATATCACTGGGCTTTTATCGCGGGTCTAATTATTCAATTAATGTTATGAATATTTAGCAATAACCGATTAATTATGGAAGATGTAAGATACGTGCCAAAGAATGCCAGTGCTCTGTGCTTTGAAAGCGTAGCTAAGAAAAATAGGTGCAAAATTAAGCGGATTCTTTCGAACAGCTAATTCATAGGTTAGTATTTCCCTGGTTCCTGTATGTTTACTATTTAAAAAAGAGTTCTTTTTTCAGAAATATGCTTGTTTACCGAATATACAGCTATACTTCAGGACCTTACTCGCAAGTGGCGCCAACTAGTGAGCGTAAAAACGGTAGCCCTCATTGGATTGAGTTACGATACCTAACTTTACTTGTGTTGTGTTACGTAACGCATAGTATATCTGCCTACAGTTTTTCATGACGCACGATCTTATGGGGGCGATGCATGCTCACTATGTAAACACGAAAATTGTTAGAATTTATATTTTGATACTTAAAAGGCTTGCCTGTCAAGAGATTCGAAAAAGAACACTGTTTTAAAAATTCTAATTTTTCAATTAAATTTTTTCGTTCAGCTTTTAGCGGGAAACAGTGACAAAAGTAAGAAACAACTTACAAATTTTAATCTTAAATACAGTAAGATTAATTTCACACGTCAAATTGTGCCAATTTGTTTACTTTATGCCGGAGAAAGTACCAACCCGAGAGTAATGACCGTATCGATTTTTATTTATTCGTATCATTGCAAGGCACTTAAATCGATTCTCGCGGACCGCAATCGTTTTGCTTCTTATTTCACATGATAGAATATTACATACGTAACGGAAGTTAGGGATTGATTTCATGACCACAGAGTAAGAAAAGATTCTATGCCCTATGTCAAAGTTGCATGGAAGAAATTCGCTTCGCATTCAGCATCCCACAAGTCAGTGTCATTCTTGTTACATTACGTGTGCATTGTATATGTCACCGTAAGATTATAAAAACCGTTAGATTATAATCTAACTCGCGAAATTGTAAACTGTCGAATGATTACAATATATAACGGATTATTTTTCGGTAGATTGTAATCTGTTAGGTTTAAATTAACCCGATAGAACCACTACTTGATTATTTATGTCGAATCCTACAAGAAAAAGACAAAAAAACGTAAATACAATGAATATTTCAAAAATTGACACTTAAAACATTGAACGGTTCACAATCTTTCGATTGTTTACAATCTATCGAAAAAAAAAGCGTTAGATTACAATCTTACGGTTTTTACAATCTTACCGTGACATATATAAGGATATTACTTATGGAGTTGACACATACTTACATCACCTACTTTGATAAGTTATTTGTGACGCTCGCAGTGATATTTTTTTTTTTATCCATTTGAAGTTAGCCCTTGACACCTTGATGGGAAGTGATGATGGAAGCGGGCTTACCTGTTTGGGACATGGCAGTTATAATTAACCCATACCCCTAATCGGTTTCTACACGACATCGTACCGGAACGCTAAATTGCTTGACGGCCCGTCTTTGCCGGTAGGGTGGTAACTAGCCACGGCCGAAGCCTCCTACCAGGTCAGACCAGGGAAAATTCATAAATTATAAATATCCAAAGCACGTTAAGACAACAGTCAATAGCGCTCAACACTGCGCCAGGGTAGTTCGTCAAAAAATAATTTTCAACTTGCTGGAAATTAATAACAGGCATGACCACTCTTCTTCTTTATCTTCATGTCCTGGGGTTATTTTCCGCACTTGAACGTAGGCGTCCGCTGTGCGTGAAACCGCTGGTGCGACTCCCCGCTGGATCACTCCAGCCAGCCAGCCGAGCTTACTCCGGAATCCGAGCAGGCCACCCAGGTCGGCGAGGACTTCCGGTAGTGTTGCTGGGGAGCCAATGTAGGCTTCTCGTTGGGTGGAAACACCGCTGCACTCGAGCAGCTCGTGTTTTGGTGTCTCGTCGCTCTCCATGCAGGTAATTTAACTGGGCTTTTCGGAGGCATATATTTCAGTAATCGATCGGTTATCGATAGAATACCAATCATTGAATCGCCTACTCAATAGGTACTCATAATACCGATCAAATGTCATTGACATCTTTATCGTCGGCGTATCATAAATTGAATTCCCTTCTATTAAATACTCAAATGTAGGTATAGTTAATTGTTAGTTACAAAGACTTTAGTTTTAACGCAAGTTTATTGCCAGTGGTAAGTACCTATGGTCTTAATAATAATAATGTCCTCCCGACCGATTTTCGCCCACGGCGGGCTATCTCCAGAGATATTACCCATCTGCGCGGGAGATAGTATAGTGCACTAGTGTGTGCGCATACGCAGGTGCACTGTTTTTCCTTTACTGCCATAGCCCGATGGAACGGAAAATCCGACCGGAGAGAGATCAGGCGCAGAAACGACGGCTTAACGTGCGGGGGTTAGACACCGCCAACTTCCTGACTTCGGGATAGTACTGAGAATTTCTTGTCAGAAAAACCCAATACTTCTTATGACCCGACCCGGGACTCGAACCCGGGACCTCGTCGACCGCAGTCGAACGCGTTTACCACTAGCCCAACGAGGCAGTCAGCGCTGGGGTCTTACAAGTGTGCCTACAGCCAAAACCAACAATTTTTAGAAAATTCAACCCCTAAGGGGGTAAAATAGGGGTTTAAATGTGTAGTCCATGCGGACGAAGTCGCGGGCAAAAGCTAGTCTTCAAATGTATGGAATACAGTTGACACAATATGTTAACCTTTCTTGCTAGTGGACGTTGGGCTTTATATAATTACAGTTTAGTACACGAGTATTACCAATACACGATCTAACATACAATAATTAACATCGCAAATAAATGGAATTAAATCTTACCCAATAGGACCTAATACATTTCTAATACATTAATTGTACCTTGTTACGTTTTGTAATATGGTCCGATATCACATAGGTTACGTCATCGAGACATCGAGTAATACGTTTAAGAGAGGCCATTGCGCTCATTTCTCACAATAAAAAATCTTACAGAATAGGCCCTACTAATACATAGTACCTATAATGTAAATCATCACTACAGCCTATTAACGTCCCACTGCTGGGCACAGGCCTCCACTCTCATAGGAGAGCGGGAATTACAGCTTAGACCCACCACGCTGCTCCAATGCGGGTTGGCGGGCTCTGCTCCAATGCGGGTTGGCGGGCATAATGTAAATGCAATACATTAATTATTGTTTCATGTTAAGTTTGGGAATGTGGTCCAATATCATAACATTATGTCACAGTCACAAACAAATGCATCTAGGAGAGGCTCTAATGTTGCTTTATATCGATTTATTATTTCCTTTTTTAAATCCCTTTCAATTTCCCAATCAATCCCGTTGAATTGGAATAAAACATAGTGAATGACAGATTCAAGATTTTAAAAACAGATTGTAATAAAAAATATATAAAACAATATAATACATTACGGCGCAACATCCTAATATGATCATGGTACAGTAAAACTTCCTTAGTTTTCATTTTATCATAGGACTAAATTTAATAACAATATTTCAAGGAAAAAACAGTAGCATAATGTAGCATGCTATTAAGCAATTCGTCATCAGTCCTTAAAATTCAAGTAGATTTCTTAAAAAATCCTTTGTTTCATAATTTACGTTAGTACATATTGACGTAGCTCTGAAATAGGGTAAAGAGGTTGCGTTGTGCCACCTCCAAATATTTTACTGACCCAATGGTCATGTAGTCAGATGGAGTGATGCATTTAGCTTCTCCCCTGGAGGACAGAAATTTTTGATCATGATAGTGAAACAGAGAGTACCATACGCCTAATAATATAATACGAACTACCTTTTGTTATGACAATACGAGTTACATTGTAATTACAGTTTCATTAACAAAAAAATAACCTATACGTGTTGTAATCATAAACATTGAGTAGGGCTGTCCAAAACTAAACAATCCTAAGAGCTTTTTGTTTTCATTACATTTACACATTTAATGGTTTATTATTGCAGCTTTAATAATTTGGATCGAGCAGAAACATAGATTGTTGTCTTAGAAATGTACTTTTCCAATAATTTTCCATGCGTGAAAGGGAAAGTACATTAATTACGATGATTTTAAAATTATATAATGGTTAAAAGAAACAAACTAAGCAGTAGGTACAACTTGAGGGCTTTAAAAAAATATATTATCACTATTAGTGAGACTAACAGAAAATGAGAATTTTTACTAAAAAGTTGTAATGAGATTTCAGAAAACACACCTTCGATAAGTCGGAGGTGGTAGCTATTTTTACTTACGAAAGTTACGTTTTAAAATACTCACAAAATAAAATTTGAGCGTTGAAAATGAATGTACTTTTCTGGAGTTCATTTATAAAAACGAAACGTCGACAGCCCTAATCACACATCAGCTGCATCGAAAGTCTATTGATAGTGGAGCAACAAAAAGTTTAGATTGATTCAAAATTGCTGTTTACGTGTGTGGTTGGCCACAAAAGTGATTTCCTCTGCCTTGAGTCATGTGACCATAGACTCATACGTGACACGCAGACTAGAGGAAAAATCAGATGGAGCTTCCGCAAATTAACTTGCTCGTGAAAATGAAGCCAGCCCTGCTGTTTATCACGCGCGAGTCTAATTATAGTGGAGCAATAAAAAGTATAGATTGATTCAAAATTGCTGTTTACGTGTATGGTTGGCCACAAAAGTGATTTCCTCTGTCTTGAGTCATGTGACCATTGACTCATACGTGACACGCAGACAAGAGGAAAGAACAGACGGAGCTTCCGCAAATTAACTTGCTCGTAAAAATGAAGCCAGCCCTGCAGCTGTATTTCGCGCACGTGTCTAATTATAGTGGAGCAACAAAAAGTTTAGATTGATTCAAAATTGCTGTTTACGTGTATGGTTGGCCACAAAAGTGATTTCCTCTGCCTTGAGTCATGATTGTGACCATTGACTCATACGTGACACACAGACTAGAGGAAAAAACAGACGGAGCTTCCGTAAATTAACTTGTTCGTGAAAATGAAGCCAGCCCTGCTGTGTCTCACGCCCGAGTCTATTTATAGTGGAGCAATAAAAAGTATAGATTGATTCAAAATTGCTGTTTACGTGTGTGGTTGGCTACAAAAGTGATTTCCTCTGTCTTGAGTCATGTGACCATTGACTCATACGTGACACGCAGACTAGAGGAAAGAACAGACGGAGCTTCCGCAAATTAACTTTCTCGTGAAAATGAAGCCAGCCCTGCTGTGTATCACGCACGAGTCTTGTTATAGTGGAGCAATAAAAAAATAGATTGATTCAATTGCTGTTTACGTGTGTGCTTGGCCACAATAGTGAATTCCTCTGCCTTGAGTCATGCCTCATGAGGCTTTTTACTCATACGTGGCACTTAGTCCAGATAAAAAATCGACAAAGCTCTCGTAAGAATACTTACCATGTTCGTAAAAGTAAAGTTTCCACTGTTCATATTATTATCATGTACAAGATTTTTGATATTGCATAGAGCAAATAAAAGCTTTGAATGATGAAAGAGATTTCCTTCGATTCACGAGTTTCATTCTCATGTGATCATTCCATGTGACTACTAACGTATAATATACGTGAAAAGACCACTTCCATCACGCTTACCTGAAAAGCTTATAAATTTTACTTGTAATTTTTTTTTATTGCTGTGTGTGCGTCGAGTTTAGCCACAAAAGTTCCATCTATTTCATACTTTAGTCTGCGGCACGACAATGATATGGGTTGTAATTTGTAATGAAATTACTTGGAATATCTTAATGACTTCGACCAAATACCCGGTAAGATATTTAACATCATACGTTAATGAATTAATGATGCATTCAATGCATACTTATTCATATAATATGTGACTTATGTTAATTCCCGTTTTCTGTTAAATCGTAATGTGTTATATTTAATTTCCTTTTCCTTATAACTACGTACCTACAGTTTGTTTTATTAAGATTATTAAGAACTCAGTATAAAGGTTGGTTTGTCTAAATAAAAATAAAGAAAATTATTATGATTTGATATTTCGTTGCTTCCATGGATGTAGTAAGTACTTAATAGATGTACCTAGTACAGATCAGCTTTTGTTTTTAGTATTTTTCTATTAAAGGCACGCGTAGCTAGCATAGGTATAGGTACCTATTTATAGGTACGCATAGTAGGTAGGTACCTTTCGTAATAATAGTTAGTAGGTAACCTGTGGTATTAATAAGTAAGGTCAATCGTATGAAAAAAGGTTGTTTAAATGCTGTTACATAGTTTTATTTTAAATAAAGAAAATGAAGTTTTCAGAGAAAACTCTAAAGCACACAAACAAACTCGAAAGTGTTCTAGGTACTAAAGAACGACCTACATAAGAAAGTATTCACTCAAAAGCTCCTACTAATAACGATATATCCGTTCCAATTTACAAAACATTAACATTGGTCATTTGGTAAAAAAACAAGAAAGTTTGCAAAGGTCCTTAAGTACTTAAACAGCCGAAACCACATACATTAGAGTACAATTTACAAATAAACGTGTAACATCGAATGTGGTTTGATAGGGACACATTTCTGGACGAAGCTGCGGTTACCCCGCGCTTTGTTCTGCAGGCTTAGTATGAGATTCTACATCAGCTGACCAACGCTGATAGAATTCGAATGTCAATACACAAAAACAACGGAGTAAATCGCAAAACACACAGGAAAAGTGCGCGGGTCGGACGCGGTCCGGGTCGGGTGCGCAGCGGGTTGAATTAATTGTTAAATCCAATGGAGAAGTTTCCATTATTTTTTTTTTAATTTATTATGAAAATTATGACAAAATAAAACAAAAATATGAAAGAATCAATAAAATATCTCAACAAATGAAAAAGTTTTGGGACTTTGAAGTTGCGATTGCAAGAATAATTTTGTTAGACGCGGCGCTCCGTCGTGTGACGTCATCTCTCCTAGACGACGCAGCACGTATTCGCCGAGTACGTACAAATTTATTGTTGTGTAGTCGCTTGCGCCGTTCGGTCCGTATTTTGTTTATTACCGATGGCAGAAGTTAAAACAAATGCCTACAAATATTGTATTGTACCTATGTGTCAAAGCACAACAGTTAAAAATCCCAATAAATATTTTTTTAGTGTGCCAATTAATATAAAAACAAGGAAAGTGGTGCAAACTAATGAAGCGCGATTTAATTGGACCTAAAAGCGTAAAATTTCTGATTAATATACCTACCAATTGAGTCGTACGTAGGTTCGGAATAACTTATTTAGGAAACATAACTACATACTAGCTGATGCCGGCGGCTTCGTCTGCATTGATTTAGGTGTTTTGGTTCCCGCGGAAACTCCTCAATTTTCCGGGATAAAAAGTAGCCTATGTGCTATTAGAGACTATAATCTATCTCTGTGCCAAATTTCATGCAGATCCGTTCAGCCGTTCCAGCATGGTTGAGTAACAAACATCCATCCATCCATACATCCATCAATCCAAACTTTCGCATTTACAATATTATAGTATAGTATAGATTTTATGTAAAAGTATTGTATATGTATTTGTTATTTACTTTATACTTGCTGATGCCCGCGACTTCATCCGCGTGGTTTAAGTTTTTTTGATTCCCGCGGGAACTCCTTAATATTCCGGGATAAAAGGTAGCCTATGTCACTCTCCAGGTCCGCAACTATACCCTTGCCAAAAATCACGTTACGAAACCCATGAACATTTTGTATGGGAAAATCAAGGGAAATGTTTTTTCTTTTATTTTGTTTTTCGTCAATTTTTCGATATTTTTAATAGTTATTCTGCTATTCGGGACGGAGACAAATACAACAAATTAAAACCATTAAAATAAGTCCAGCCGTTCTCGAGTTTTAGCGAGACAAAAGAAAAGCAATATTAATTATAAAAAAACAAACATCGACTAGTTGGGGGAACATAAAAGTTGAAAGCTAACATATGTCCTCATAAATTTGAGGGTCAAAAGGCAGTGAAATATATCAATATTAGGCAAATTATCACTTTGTCCTTTGACGAAGCCTTCTTCCATTATAACACGAACGAAGCAAGAGCCGGCGCAACTGAAACGAATACTTGAATTATTTGTGGAGCGGCGATCTCGAATAGGAGCGATGACGTCACAGGCGAATCGGAAACCACAGACGTTCCGGACCTCATGTTTCTTGATATGAAGTATAAAGTTACGTACCACCTTTTCTGATGTATGGATGAACTTGAGTTTCAAACGAGGCGGTTAAAGTCAATTAGGCTTATAATATGTTTATTCATACATCTACAGCCAAGCGAAAAAGCTATGTATTTCTGCTAAAGTTATGTATACGTATGTATTTGACGTTATTCGGTTTCGACGCGACGTTCGAATTCTACCAACGTTAGTGAGATGTGAAATTTCATACTAAGCATACCTACTGTTCGGAAACTTTATAATCGCGGGCCACGTAATCTGATTTCGATTTCTTGCCGAGCTTTTTGTGAACGTTAAAAGTAAAGCGAGGTTTTGAACTCTCTGCTTCCCCTTTTGTATTATTCCCACATCGGACGTCTAATATTATGAATTTGCCTGGTTTGTGACGTAATACGAAGCTAAATGAATACGTATTTTGTTACGTAAGGCGGTGTTGCTTTTTTTCATCCACTACAAGTTAGCCCTTGACTACGATCACACCTGATGGTAATTGATGATGCAGTCTAAGATGGTAGCGGGCTAACCTGTTAGGGGCATGGCTGTTATATTAAACCAATACCCCTATTCGGTTTCTACCGGCAAAGACGTGCCGCCAAGCGATTTAGCGTTCCGGCACGATGCCGTGTAGAAACCGATTAGGGGTATAACTGCCATGGCCCTAACAGGTTATCCGGTTACCATCTTAGACCGCATCATCGCTTACCATCAAGTGAGATCGCAGTCAAGGGCTTACTTGTAGTGGATTAAAAAAAAACGCAATCGTGGTAATATTCCGAGCATAGAGGTAGTATAGTAGCTACCTACTATAATATCTCTATGATTCCGAGTAAGGCCGAGCAATTCAAAAGATTCGCTCAATGCAAGTCACTAGTCGACAGATTCGTGGATCTTTTCGGTAGCTCAGTAGATAGTTTTCGAGTGCACGGATTTTAATTGCTTTCTAAAGTCCATTCGTCGCTCGATTCCCATGACGGTCTGTGAAATTGACTAGCACACGTAGATGCATGACATGTAGTTTTTTCGTCGGGTTTTTTGTGTTTATCGTGTACTGGGATCTGGCTGCGTGGTAGTGTTGTTTTGAACGTTTGTGAGAGTTACTCTTTTATAATATGAATCGGTTCAATCAATTATGAGCCGTTAATCATGAAACTCATGAAACTCTTAATATAAACTACTACATTGGGCGAACCGGTACTACATAGTACCAACAATGCAGACTGTTACCAACATCAGGCATCATGAGCCATCAAATAAATGTTCTGACAATGCTCAAAAACAGCGTAACATACAAAACTCAACGCCGTTATAATTATAAGGTAATAAATAAATAGCTTTTGACTTTGAAGTGGCCAGAAATATAGTGAAAGAAAACTTAGCTTAATACCCCAACGCTCGCACGCCAAAGCATAGTTCGCAGTGCTCGTATCTTATTTGGATACTCGTCAGTCCGTCGTCAGTCAGTCGTCCCTTGGTCATAAATCTCTCATTCAATTACAAGTTGGTGTAATAAAAAATCTGCTAAAAACATTGCTGATCGATTGAATTCTTTATCTATACTAGAATTTATATTCACAGCTCTGTGTGCGATAAAATGAGCTGCTTCTTGTAAGTTCTACCCGATAATATTCTGAGTGTCCCGCGAAGACAAGAAGCAGCAAACCGAACTCAAAGGGCACTTTAGTACTCTGAGAGAAATCAGTTCCAAAGAATCTCTGGTCGATCCTCCTTCTAAAACATAGTACATTCACGGCTCTGTGTGGGGTAAAATGAACTGCCTCCTGCGAGTTATGCCCAACACTACGCGGTCATTGTGCTCAAGACGAGAGCTTGCGACTCGGCTCTCCGAAGGCGAGCGCAAAGAGCTCGTGATCTTATTTCGATTCTCATTCACGGTACACTCATTCAAATTTAACGGGCGAAATCAATTTGGTGTGTTGTGTGCCGGCGACACCGCTACTGGTAATAAAGCTGAGGTTTTAATAACAGTGAAAGGGAATCGTAACGTTATGTACAAGGAACATCGAGCCACGAGTCTGGGAGTGGACAATGGGTATATCACCCACCTTTTTTTAATTTTTATTGTGTGACATGCTTGCGCTTGACGACAATCATGATTAATGCAAAGCAATGATGAGGTCTAAGGTTGGAACGCGCTTGCCTCGAAGATGCCTATTCAATCTTGCCTTGAAGGCAGGAAACACGTGCTCTGGGAGGGTATTTCATACCCTAGCGGTTCGGATCAGTAACGTCGAGCTACAATGACAATTTACAATGCCAAATGGCGGTGGCGTAACTTATTACTGATATCTTAGGATTATTACCCATTTATTTTATCTAGGATTCCTTTATTACTTGCAGAATAAGAAGTTAACGTTTTCACCGTAAATAATGACTAAATACAAAAGGCTCTCATGGCTGTAAAAAGTTTTGACGGTTAAAACCAAATTCAGCACTTTTCTCCCTATATTATTTATAATTCTCTTCAACGCCAAATGATAGTAAAAAATTGCACAATTCCTTCAAGCACACATTGTAATAGATGGAGTCATGGGTACTTGAATTTATAGTGATTGAGTTACTAATAACGCTCTAATGAATTGATATGCTGATTTTGACCAAATGGTCTAGAACTCTGGCACTGGAGAACGTAGCGCTATATCACCTCGCCTACAAGGGTTGCGTTTGATAGTAATATATTAGGCAGAATGGATTATGGAGTATTAATTATTAAGGCCGGCGCTCGCAGCGGGCATACGGAATCGCTGAACATCAATCTTGCTCCGGATTGTGTCGGCGCCTCTTTATCGGAGGCAAAAAATCGAGCGGTTATTTCACATGCCACAGACAATGCTTGCGCATCTCACTTGTTATTAAATTCGAATAAAATTAAATATAATGTGTGATTCTAGTTCCGGTTGCGCGATGGGAATGTTGCTAACTGTTCTTTACAAACGTATACAGATGTGCCGACAAAAAACTTGCCGACACGTGACACGTCTCAATCTAGTCATGACCGACTGAAAATACAATCAATCTATTTCCCAATAAGGGCCTTTGACACTATAATTGTCAAATTAGCATTTTATTCATTTATATCTGATAAATTATGATATTAAAATCGTTAATTATATGCATGAAGCACCTATTAACTAGGGACGCTATTTAGTATTGAAAGTTATTTGAATAAAATAGTGACAATTAACCACAAATTGCACAAGCGTGCATGTATCTATGTTGTACTAATTAATGTTATGACGTATAATTTTAATAGTAAAGCAATCAAATTTCATCTACCTATTGTTATTTAAATTAACTCAGGGTGTAGTGCTTGCAGGTTACCTCGCCAATTTTCAGAGTTACAAACGATACGAAGTTGGATAGTCTGCAGATGCTTTATGAGATCTGACAAAACAAATGGAACTGCGTAATGTTGTATTGTAAATTGGCTGTTATTTACATAAACCTGTGTTGTGAGACCTTAAATCGTTCAGGCTGTCTTGAATTTGATATTAAGGCAGCTCTCGATGCAAAGATATTATTATTGATAAATTCAGTGCGTCGTAAATTGAATAATTTATGGCGGGAGCGTAAAACTTAAAAGATGTATTGGGCTGCGCTACTTTCAGTCCAATTAGGTAAAATTACTTATGTAACTTATTTCCTAAATTTGTGTCTATGTTGGAACAACTGCGATTTATTGGATCTGCCCACCAAGTGGGGGCTTCGGCTAATAGAAAATGGGGCTTTCCGGGGCGGGTTCGCCATTCCAATACACCATATTCTTTATGAGAAGTCTGACCAGATGAAGGACATCAAAAGATAGTTTGTTACTACTATAACAGTTATAATAAAACTTTTAGCTAGCTAGTGGAATGGTGGCAAGAATACTGGCCGCATTTCTGCACTGGACAGCCAGGCTGATCCTTTGCGCAAATGGTCCAGCCCTACTGTCTCCAGATGAGGCATTTAACCGCGGTGAAATATCTCGCATTTTTTTTAAATATTTGGTTGAATTTTGTGATGCTGTCACTTTTTTTAGCTTACTTCAGGGTTCACATGAAATAATAGATATAGAAAATCTAATTGAAACACATTTAATGGGTGTGTGCAACAGGGCCCAAGTTATAAAGTCTTGTCAGTAAAGTTCTATCACATTTTATAGTACCTACATACTTTAGGTATCCGCCATTTAATGGTAATTTAAGTTTAAACGACACATTCTCACATTACAGAAACGAATAGGTGGGTTCATAAGCGAAATATAATGTCCGTTGACAGTGGGGTCATTTTGGTAATTGTTGTCGTCTATGGGACCGTACATCATCATGGTTTCGAAATGATTGCTAGCGTGTAAACGGGTACACCAGAAGCATCCAAAGCGAAAGAATCATATCGAGTGAATTTAATCCTAGCATATTATTTTAGTTTGGGGAGACCGCGTACCGGTAAGCGCAGTGTAGGACGACGATGACAAAGAAGGTGGCCGGAAGCGCGTGGATGAGGAAGGTAGAGGATCGGTTTTAGTGGCGCACTCTCGAAAAGGCCTATGTCCAGCAATGGATGCATACAGGCTGATGGATAGATGGACACTGTTTTGGGTAACCGATCTGTCCCGTGTCCCGGAACGATGGACAACGAAGTCGAACGGTGATATATAGGGCTAAGGCAGGTAGTTCATCTCATCAGGCAGGTAAAAGATCGATTGGATGCAAAAAGTCGAAGAAAGATCACTTTGGCGGTTACAAGAACTTTAAAGACGCCTATGTACTATAATTAGTACTCTATATATACTTATGTATATATGTATACGAACTGTTAGGCGGATAAAAATTGTACAACGGAACGCAAACGTCACCCCAGACTATCCGTGTCTATGGCGCACATGAGGCCCCGTTTGACATTTGACGTTCCTAGAGTTTTCGCGCGCTTTTGGAGTGACAGACAGAGTGACAGCCATGAAGGAGGGAACTGGCTCGCGTATAGTTGGGAGAATGATGTTATTATTACACAAATTGATTATAGTTATTATTACATAAATAAAATATATTTAAGGTTGGGTGCGCCAGCACAGCATCCCTCCAACTTTAAAAAAAAACAGCAAAATAAAAAAATGTTTTGCTGTCCATTTCTTAATACTGTTTATATATTATCATTACTGTGTTTTAGTAGGCGATCGATCGAATGATTTGCCGGTCCGTCGCGAACCGTGCGGCGCGGCGTGTTGATTTGTGCTGTTTTAGAGCAGCCAAATTCCAATCAGTTTAATATACCTACTTACTAATCAGTATTTTTAAAAGTAAAACAAAAGTTATTCTGTATTACGTACAGAAAAGCTTCTGTACGTAAATTATAAGCATAATTAGCCCTGTTTAAAAGGCAAACAAATCCATATCGCAGTCCAATCTCTCGACATTACACCAGTACGTAACATCGCGTACAACAATGGTTAACATTAATGCACACGCAATCACAAGGTGAATCCATCGAGCACATGACCTTCAAGGGTGGCAAAAAAGAGACCCGAGACATTGGCATGAAGCTGCGCGCACGCAAGGGTGTGTAGGGACACCATGCGTTGAGGATTTATATGGGATAGTGAAGGTTTCGTCGGTCAATGTACAAAAGCAAACAAAAGAGAAAATTGTTTGTTTACTTCAGTTAAGAAGACGGAAATAAGGAAAATATATTTTTTATGTGAATACAGTAGGGTGATTACGGTAAAATGACAACTACAATCTAACGATAGCAACCTGTGTTTGCCAAACTATTTTCCTATTCTCATAATATAATACGAGACTCGTCTCATATTAAATTATATTCTACTAATATTATAAATGTTACTCCTTCACGCCACGATGAACCGATTTGGCGATAGCTGAATTAACACAAGACAACTTTATTCATCCCCGAAAGTTTCTGCGGGAATCGAACAACCTCATTGGACGCTAGTTAAATGTAGTATGAAATAGTAGTAAAAATCAGTATTACAAGATCTAAGTACAGTAAAGCTACCGACTCAAAAATTCGATAGCAATTTAAATATGCTCTTAAATAGACAACAATAAAATAATGTTGGGTATAAAACTCCTTCAAGCTAGCTAGCGAGCTAGCCTATATACTAAAAAAAAAAAGAAAATTACACGAGTACAATATTTAATGTACATGTGATCAGTTTCTCCATCCATATCCATACTTCCATACTAATATTATAAATGCGAAAGTGTGTCTGTCTGTCTGTCTGTCTGTCTATCTGTCTGTCTGTCTGCTACGCTTTCACGGCCTAACTACTCAACCGATTTTGATGAAATTTGGTACAGAGATAGGTTACATCCCAGGGAAGGACATAGGCTACTTTTTATCCCGGAAAATTGAAGAGTTCCCGCGGGAATCAAAAAAATGTATCTCTTCAACCGGTTTTGATGAAATTTGGTACAGGGATAGGTTGTATCCCGGGGAAGGACGTAGGCTACTTTTTATCCCGGAAAATTGAAGAGTTCCCGCGGGAATCACAAAACATAAATCCCGCGGACGAAGTCGCGGGAATCATCTAGTATATTATAAAAACTAGATGATGCCCGCGACTTCGTCCGCGTGGATTGATCTATTTTAATTCCCACGGGAACTCTTCAATTTTCCCCGGTATGTAATCTCTGTACCACATTTCATCAAAATCGGTTGAGTAGTTGGGCCGTGGAAGCATAGCAGTCAGACAGACAGACAAACAGACACACTTTCGCATTTATAATATTAGATAGTAATAATATATATAGTAATATAGATAAGTTATCGATGTTTGTCTGCAGAAAGTGCCTACGCATGTGCACTCTAGCGATGATAGTGAAGCGCCTACGCATTTACATTCAATCGACACTTTGCGCCGGTGACCTACTTGCGATTCTCATCGTGTACAACTGCCCTCGGGCAAGGATGTTACTTTTTATTTAAAAAAATCCATACTAATATTATAAATGCGAAAGTGTGTCTGTCTGTCTGTCCGTCTGTCTGTCTGTCTGTCTGTCTGTCTGCTACGCTTTCACGGCCCATCTATTCAACCGATTTTGATGAAATTTGGTACAGGGATAGATTCTATCCCGGGAAAGGACATAGGCTACTTTTTATCCCGGAAAATTCGAGAGTTCCCGCGGGAAACAAAAAAGTTTATCTGTTCAACCGATTTTGATGAAATTCGGTACAGGGATAGGTGGTGTCCCGGGGAAGCACATTTTAGGCTACATTTTATCCTGGAAAATTCAAGAGTTCCCGTGGGAATCAAAAACCTTAATCTACGCGGACGAATTCGCGGGCATCATCTAGTATTAATATATACGTTTCAGAGTTTATATGAATGGTATATTGACGCATTTTATCCATCCTTAAACCTTAAAATAAATCACAATTTTGATTGAATGTGGCTAATTACAAAGCCGTCAGTGGAGGAGCAACAGTTTTATGAATAGAAATGTATTATAATCAAAATCAACTAAAGTCCCTAAATCTAGTTAATCCTAAACTTAAAACTAGATGAATACTAGCTGATGCCCGCGACTCCGTCCGCGTGGAGGTATGAAAAATAGATGTTGGCCGATTCTCAGACCTACTCAATATGCTCACAAAATTTCATGAGAATCGGTCAAGCCGTTTCGGAGGAGTAAGGGAACGAAATTGTGACACGAGAATTTTATATATAAGAGAAGATAACCAAGACGCGATGTGAGGTTTCACAATGTGGTGAAATGTGGCACCGAGAGCTTTTCATGTTACGTCTAATTACTTATGACGTCACACGTCAACGTGGGCGCGCTGAGGATGTAACAGGCTCAAAAATAGCATGTTTAGCAACTTTGTTTTCTTTTTGTTATTTTTTAATGACGCTTGATTAAAATTCTCTTTATGTTGACATTAGATTTTTGTTTTGAGTATTTTTTTTCATAATTAAACCCATGGTAGCAACTGCTTTGTCCGTATATACGTTCGAGTTGATAATGGTATTATTGTGCCTCGCAACGCTTGCGCAACTAGCCATAAATAATATACAAGACACATAACAGAATAAATTATGTTATGCTTTTTTTTAGACAGACTTACAGACGCCTTTGTATCTTTGTACTAAGGTAGTTTTCTAGTAACGTAATGTAGTTTTTTAAAATTGTCCATTTTATCATGAGTTTATAAAAAGGTAAGCTGTTTATGAAGATCTGCGTTGCAGTGCAATTTTATGACTTCATCATCATCATCATCATTATCATCAGCCTGTGGACGTCCACTGTTGGACATACACCTTCTCAAATGAGTGCCACCACATCAGATCCTCAGCCTTCCTCATCCAGCCACTTCACATAATACGACGCCAGCCTTTATGACTTAGTTTTACAAATAATGTGTCTTCATTTTTGTTTTCAGGCAAAATTCAAAAAGCAAAAGTCAGTGAAGTATGTAATTTCTCTGTACCCAGTTTAGGCTCACTACTAAATGAAGTTCCGTTTCCCCTAGTAAAATATTTTTACAATCAACCTTTCAGCCTACTTAGTCACGGCTTCGTACTTACCTAATTACCGATTAATGTTTAACCAGTTTTATCTAAGTTCTACAAATAGTCTCATGGCGGTGTTATGTCAGTGGGTATATTATAGAATTACCTATTAAATTGCATACGTGTCGTGCTAGTTATTAGTAGGTATCATAATAATTATCTCTCATCCATTGTGTGGTAAACTTGGAGTTTTTGCGGCGCCACATATACTAAGTACCTAACTTTAAAGATCATAAGTGTGTTATAATCACTATTAAAAGATTTAACTAAGTTTAGTTAAACCGACAATGATGATTATTTGTTTTGATATGATTAATTTTGACATTAGGAATGAATCTATTTCCGTGTACTTAGATACTTAGAAAGACTTGCTGTGACCTGACTACCAACCAACTGGGGTAAGACGCTTAAAATATTGACAGTTATATTATTACTTTTATGGCGTGGGCATTCATTTCAGAGATTTTTTTGGAAATTATAAACCTAAATAAGGGATGAAATTTTGTATTAGGCAAGTCCGCCAATTTTTAAGTTATGTATCCACGCAATGGTTTTTGAGCTTTATGTTAAGAAAATCAAGATAAGTAAAGGTTTTTTTCGGTTTTAGCGTTAAAAATTCCAACACCAAGATATTTTCAGAAAGTAAGTTTATAATAATTGAAAGCAACAGTCATAACCTGATTAAATAAGTAGATTATACGACGTGATAATATGTCTGTTAATAATTCTTGATAAAGTACCTAAGTACAGCATACAGCAGCAATTTTTCGACTATTATTTTGGATATTTTACGTGTCAATATTATTTTTAAGTTTCCTTCAACATCCTATAATTATTAAATAATCACTTAAGACAAACATAATATTTTTTTAAAGAAGATACTATTTTTTTTAATCAACTTAAAATGTTAGCCTGTAAATCCAATATAATACCTACTTACATGCATAACATAAATATCTTGCATAGCTAGTAAGAACAAGGTATAGCGAAAGCCGATATCAATCGGCGTGCTATCGGCGAACGAGATACCGAATGACTTAAATAGGCCTCTGAGTCGGGTCACCAAATCTTTGCGAGCTTTTGAGACTGCCTTAAAAAAGGGATAAAGGAGACGGTTCAGATTTGTATGGGGCGTAGGCCAAGTCTTGTACAAGCAGAGAAATGAAGGAAAATAAAATACTAGACCAGTTTTTATTGGACAAATCTACGAATTAGTCGTAATTTCAGTGATGAAATTATTTAGATATATAGATATGGAACACTAAACATGAGTGGGTAACAATGGCGGATTCATATTTTATGACGTTTTCAAAAGAAAAACACGTTATTTTGTTCTCTGTCAGAAATGACATTCGATACATTTCGCGCCTACTGCCTATTCTACGGCTGAAGGTTGCCATCTTGGAAACGTATCGAAAACTTGAAATACATTTTTATTTTTTGCTCGTTATATACTTTACTGTTCTAAATTATTATATTTTTAATACAATCTATGAATTTTCCTCTATTCATGGTAGAGTGTACAAGAGTAGGCCTAAAATGAACCTTTTCCTTTATTTTTTTATGGCAAAAAAGCTCATATTATACATAAAATACAATAAACAAAATGAAAACAATACAAAATATTATATAAGATTAATATTTTTAACGAATGCTCGAATGTGTAATAATAAGACAACCATGCTATGACTTAGCCGTTGTACCTACGCTTGAACCCTCTGCAGTCTTATTGTATTATCCTCCTGCCGAAATATGCGAAGTAGGGAAAAGATAAGGCAAATAATTGCGCATCTAATGACCTCCCTGGTGCAGTGTTGAGCGCTGTTGTCTTAACGTAGGAGGTCCCAGGTTCGATTCCCGGCATCGTCGATTTGGGAATTTAATTTATATTTCTGAATTTTCTCTGGCCTGGTCTGGTGGGAGGCTTGGGCTAGTTACCACCCTACTGGCAAAGATGTACGCCTATGTAAGAATGAAATATGTGCGCCTTCTGGTTCACCACCACGGCGGCAGAAATTAGGCCAGGATGCTCTATTATATAGGCAATCTGTGGAGATTATTAAAGCTTTTAAAATAGGACGTTATCATTCCAGGAGCGCCGTCAATATTGGACATTGGTGCGGCTAAACTAAATTAGAACCAATAACCCACATGTTATGTTTATTCAACAAGTCTCACTCAAGTCACTGAATATTCATAGGTATGGTTGATTCAAAGAACATACGTTGCTAGGTTTTTCCAGCTCATTGTCTAAGCATCACGTAAAAATTTATGTGATGTTTATTTTCGTCATAAAAATAATGCATTTGCGTTTCTTGTGGTTTAATCGTGAATTTCATTTTTTTTGCGTTGCATAATATTATATTGTATGAAGTAAACGGATCGTGTTTGAATTTGTATATGACTTAATATGTTCAGGTGTATTTTACTGTGTTTTGAATGTACAAAATACGTTACGTAATTTTTTATATTTAATTTTCATACTAATTTTATTTTCATCTTGTCGTGATTAGCTGATTTGACGGTAATCTTCCTACAACAGCGTATTTTAGCCATAATAAGCAAATGTCAGCCACTAAAAGAAGTACCCCTGATTGCGATGTAGCTGTCAAACTACGGCAACAAGGTTCGAGGAGCCCTAATCCATAAAATCTGAATCAATCATTGTTACAATATCAATTATTGTTATTTGTAATTTATGCTGTACGTAAGTATGGATTTTGGCCAATAGCCAATCATATGGATACAATCATTACCCTGCAGGATTATAATTGTACCATTATAAGGTCCCGGGTCCATGACATCGATGTGTCCTGGAAAATTAGTCACACAACCATGGCCACCCTGCGTCCGGAACACATAGGAAATTGTAGGCGTTTCTCGCATTACGGTAGTGTTGGGATAATTTATTGTGAACATTTCTATCTGCTATTTATTTCACAGGTGACTTGTGAAAGGCACAAGGGGGTATGCAACTATGCAGTCCCTGCAATGCAACATTGTCGACTTTACCTAGTGATTAATAAGTAGGGAGCTACTAGAAGATGTCTGCGACTTCATGCGGGTAAAGGTTTTAAAATATCCTAATGGAACCCATATTTTCCATGATAAAAAGTAGACTTATGCAATAGCATGAGTGTGGAGTGGTTGGTTGCATGACGTGTAGCAAGGCTTAACCAATTTGAGGATTAGGTTAGGTTTAATTCTCAATTAAATCCATACTAATATAGAAATGCAAAAAATGTATCTGTTTGTCTGTTACCTTTTCACGGTCCCATCCATTCGATTGTGAAGAAATTTCGTTCAAAGGAAGTTTGCATTCTGACACGGGCATGTAACGCTATTGATTCCGGAAAATTGAAGATGTCCCACGAATGAAACAAAAACTTGAAGTCGTCATATTTTTTTAATGAAAATGGATTCAGAGTTCCAACGAATGAAATAAGCGTGGTAAGGTCGTGGGTACCGTCTTCCATATCCATACTAATATTATAAATGTGAAAGTGTGTCTGTCTGTCTGCTACGCTATCCGTTCTACCGATTTTGATGAAATTTGGTACAGGGATATATTATTTGTATCCCTAGGAAGGCTACTTTTCATCCCAGAAAATTATGGGTTCCCGCGGGAACAAATCAACTTAATCCACGCGGACGATGTCGCGGGCATCATCTAGTTATGTATATATGTATCTGCTTTAATTTTTTTCTTAATGGAAAATGAATTTTTTGCTGACGATTTTATTATTTTGTTTTGCTACCGCCAACAGCACACTGGACCACTTTTTTTTAATGCGAGACAAAAGGTCGACGTCTCTGGCGGGTCATGAATTTGACGTTTACTTGTTTTTGATGATTGTATCTGAAGACTGTATTTTATTGTTGCTAAATAAACGTCTATTTTTCATTAACGTCTATTATAAAGCCTATTTCAAATTATACTATACATATTATCTATATAATATATATCTTTATATTATAAGCTTGGTCCACATCCAAAATTTCTGAATGTTCTGAAGGCCTCTGGCCATTTCTGAAGTTTCCCTGGTCATCGGTTTTGGACTATAACAAATATACAACACTATTACCAGCCACTCTGTCCGTGTGGATTTAGGTTTATGAAAAATCCCATTGGAACTCATTGATTTCAGGCTTAAAAAGCTTAATAATGTCCTTTCCCGGAATGCGCCTCTGCACCGAAATTTTGTCAAATCGGTTGAACAGATCGGTCGTGAAAGCAACAGGCGGACAAACGGACACACTTTCGTATCTATGCATAGATATTTTTCTGTCAAGTCCGGTATTTTTATAAATTACAATTGATGACTGTGTCAAATTGTAGTGGGTGGCAAGGTGTCATACTTTCCGTATTTTTCTACAACCTACGCACTATTTTTCTATCTCAGTAAGTAGCTGGTATACCTATTATACTATATTGCATAGTGTCCAATGTACCGGTACCGTACAGGTACCTCCTCCTTTATTATCAAAAATAATTTCTTAGCAGATTCCACTAGAAATTCTGAATTTTTTAAATGTTGGTACCTATAATTCGTTTTTTATTTAATGTCCATATAATATTTATATACTTAATATGTATAATTGTATAATTTTTAACAGACTTCCAAAAAAGGAGGAGGTTCTCGGCGCGTTTTTTTTTAAATGTATGTCGGTGCATATCTCCTTGGTTTCTGAACCGATTTGAATTTTTTTTTCTATCAGTCGTTAGAGGAAGCTCTCGAGGTGGTCCCATAAAAAATTCTGACTCCAAACCTTCAACCCTGACACTAAAAAGTTAAAAATAAAAATTATTTCCAAAAAACCGACTTCCAACGCCACTGTAAAGTAAAAAATAATTTTGATTTCTACCCACTGGGTAGGTATGTTGAAGTCGGGCGGGTATAACGAGGATAAGCAAAGTTGACGCATCTGGCGTTGGAAGTCGGTTTTTTGGAAATAATTTTTATATTGATTCCTGTACCTACTTAATATTTTTTTCAATACGCCGATATAGTTGATGCTTGGTAACTATATACCTAATACCTACATAAATTAAGTCATTATAGAATTATTGCATTGAAAATATCTGGCTAGGAAATTAGAAGTAACTTTTTTTGCTAAAGGTACAAAAATAAAAAGTAAAATACTATAACTAGGGATTCAACTCAAAATCAAAATTAAAAAAGTACCTACCTAGTTACCTACACACAATAAGGCGTCATTATTACAGCTTATTTTAGGTACCACTAATAATCCATTACTGAGTAGTGCAACGGCGTACATCACATATTCAACGCCCACATGATTCAATTACATGTGTCATACAGATTTACAATGGAAGTCATTAAATTCATTGTAGGTAATTACTATAATAACAAGTTACTATCATCTCCAAGTGTCGAAGTTAAAGTTTTAGTTATAATTTTGAAATTATATGATGTGTCATAATCGAATCAATTTTATATGACGTGTCATAATTATTATTACAATTCGTACTAGTTTGGTTATCATGTATGTTTATTTCACTATACTTAGTCAGAAATATGTAAAATCTTGTTAAAAAAATGGTTAAGTAAATAAATAAAATGTAACGTTAACTCAATTTAACGTTATATTTTATTTATTTACTAAAATTATTTTAAAACTGTTGACTGCTTTTTATAAAGCTTCATGCTCTCCCGTCTAAGCATTTAGGCACTCTGTTGGACCACCTCACTCTGACGTTTGCGGTTGGTCTTCGGCATGGCGCCAAGTTACAACAGCCACATCTTTGCCACTGTGGTGGGGCAGTAGACGCGTATGGCCATCACGGGCTTTCTTGTATTAAAAGTGCCGGTCGTCTTTCGCGACATGCTTCCCTGAGCGACATCATTCGTAGGTCTCTTGCCACCGCTAAAGTGCCTGCAGTGTTAGAGCCTAATGGCTTGGCGCGCAGTCATGGTAAGAGACCTGACGGGATGACTCTTGTTCCGTGGAAGCAAGGAAGGCCGCTTGTTTGGGATGCCACATGCGTGGATACGCTAGCGTTATCCCACTCGCAGGCGTCCTCCATGACAGTGGGGGCGGCGGCCACTAATGCAGAAAGAGCCAAGAGGCGCAAGTATGAAATTATTGAAAATAATTTCATTTTTGTGTCTTTTGGTGTGGAAACCCAGGGGTCGTGGGGCGAAGATGCTAGATCCTTTTTTAAGGATCTATTTTCTCGTCTCACAGAGTCCACTGGTGACCGGAGGGCTGGCAGTTACCTCGGCCAACATATCAGTTCGGCTATTCAGCGGGGTAACGCAGCCAGCATTCTGGGCACACTGCCTCATTGCAGCGGGATTGATGATAATATTTTTAATGTATAGTTTTAGTTTTTAATTTAGTTTTTAATTTAGATTTAATTTAGATTTTAATGTGTATTAGTTTAAGTTTGTTTATAATTATTAAAGAAATATAATAATGATATTTTAAAAATATATCAACCGTTTTAAAATGATTTCCGTCCACAGAATTAAAAAAAATAAAATCGGCGAGTAACCGTAAATACAGCGAAAATATTATGAATACTAAAGCTCCAAGTAAAACAGTGACTACGAAGGTGAATTCCGAATAAATCTGGCCTATGAAGAAACGTGCTTTCTCGTGCTCATGCCCAAAACCCACCACCACTACAGTCCATTAACGTCCCACTGCTGGGCACAGGCCTCCACTCTCATAGGAGAGGGAATTAGAGCTTAGACCCACCACGCTGGTCCAATGCGGGTTGGCGAGCTTTAACGACTATTATCATGTTTGTGATAATAACCGGGACCGACAGCTTAACGTGCTCTCCGAGGCACGGGGGTGAAACACCGCCAACTTCCTAACTCCGGGCTAGTGCTGAGAATTTCTAGTCAGAAAAACCCAACACTTATTATGGCCCGACCCGGGACTCGAACCCGGGACCTCGTCAGCCGCAGTCAAACATGCTAACCACTAGACCAACGAGGCAGTCCAAAGCCCAATGGTATAATTTTACTTTTACTTTTCAATTTAAAAACGATTGCTACAGTGATTGGATAACACTCTTCTGCTACTGGCCAAAATCCTTTGTTATAGTTAGTACTATTACCTATTCTGTGGTTACAGCAAGTATACCATATTATAATCAACCAGTGCAATTGAGATTGTAACAATGATTGATGCAGATTTTACATAATAACTTCTGGATACCTCAACGGCCTACCGGACGAATACTATGTTTAAAAAAAAGAAACAATCATGAATTCCTGAACGCCACACACGAAGTGAATTCTAATTGCAGTACGCACTTTACGGCCACTAATTGTTTTAAAACAAAACAATTACATTTAACGCACCATTTACGACACACTGTAGACTATAATATTATACAGACAGCAATCATCATCTCTCACTGAAACCAGGGCTGGCAAAAGGAATTTTCAATTACCAAAGGACGGTAGAAACATTAGGTCCTTCTATATTTTAAAGATCAGTTTATGTACCTAATAATGCTTAAATATTTTCGTAGATGAGGCTTAGTTAAACATCTTAAATATATTATTATCTAAGAATCTAATATTTATGATTAGTGATTATAAGTGATTTTATAGAAAAAGGAGAAATAGGAATCTATACTAATATTATACATGCGAAAGTGTATCTGTTTGCTACGCTTTCACAGCCCGTTGGTTCGATTTTGATGAAATTTGGTACAGGGATAGGTTGTATCCCGGGGAAGGACATAGGCTAGTTTTTATTCCAGAAATTTAAAGAGTTCCTGCGGGAATTAAAAATCTTAATCCACGCGGACGAAATGGCGGACATCATCTAGTAACCTTATAATTCAGATCCAAAATTCAGAACGCGTCAGAACCATTTAACAAACCATTATCAAGAACTGGCAAAATTCAGTATTAGAAAATTGTGTACAATTTTCAGGAACGCACAGCCTAAATTCAAAATGTTATACGGACAGTTACTGATGTAGGAAGACTCAAAGACGAAAAATAAATCAACAGCCCTAACTCATAGCTGTAATGAAAAAATTAAACTAGTTCGGAATTCAAATTTGGAATTGCTTGACGACTCCAAGTGGGCACAATCACAATCAGGAAGCCGGCGTGATTGCCAGCAGTCACCGCCAACCCCGCATTACATTTACGCACCACCATTAAGCATAATCAACCTCTCATCACACACGGGAGATGGAGGAAACAATAAAATGAACACTTATTAAAATTATCCCCGACAACACCCGTAAGAACGTAATACTGCGTATTGTTTCGTGCTTTGCCTAGCTGAATTTATTTTGAATATAGAACATTAATAAATTTTTAATTTCTGTTCCATTGATAATATATATTTTGTGGATTTAATTTAAATACGAACAACGAATATTTTTTTATTTCGTTCAATTGATTATTATTTTCTTGTTTCTCAATGCTTGATTGGGGATATTATCTCTAATTGGATAGGTATATCGTGTAGGTTGTATTTGTACACAAAAATAATAATTTTTCAACAACAATAATTTTAAATGAAAAAGGCTAAAACAGTGGTACTTAAATAAAACTGAATCAGTTTCGTTTTATAAAATAAACTTTCAAATTAATCCAAGACCACTTAAAACATCTTGAAAATTTGAATAAAGAATTATTTCCGCCGTAGTTAATTTCAGACAGCTACATTACGAGAAAATGGTAATACATAGGTAATATGAACTGAACCAACAGGTTCTTAGTACACAAAACAAAATTGTAAAACTTGTTTCTGAATTTCTAAACGAGATTCCGAAAAAATTAAAAGGCATTTCAAAATTAGAATCTGTAGCGAAGGAAAGGAAACGTTTGGAAACTTCCCCTCGGTTGTATTTAGTTTCCCTACGCACGTCATTGGGGTAAGGAGTGCGTGCAACCCTTCATTTAGCCTGCACGACTATTATGACGTAATCAAGTCCTCCACATATGAACTGTGGATTGCCGAGCCAGTAAAATAAAACACGTAAAAATTCGACACCATGCTTGGCTTTGGAGTGTAGTTAACGGAGTTTGAGTGCAGTTTTTTGTTAATTTTGTTGGTGGTTAGCCGAAAATTTTTAATGAGCCTCAATTTTCCAGCATGGTAAATAATACAGGAGTCTACCTCATACACAGAAAGTATTATAAATAGTATTATAATAATGGCGTATTTATAACAAGATAGAGATATCCATACTAATATTATAAATGCGAAAGTGTGTCTGTCTGTCTGCTACTCTTTCACCTCCCAACTACTCAACCGATTTCGATGAAATTTGAAAGGTACAGAGATAGGTTACATCCCAGGGAAGGACATAGGCTACTTTATATCCCGGAAAATTGAAGAGTTCCCGCGGGAATCACGCGGACGAAGTCGCGGGAATCATCTAGTTATAATATAAAGTTATCTGAACAACAGCGAATATAAGAAAATAATACTAACCTAACTAGATTTGTAATAATTTTATTGTAATTCTACGATACGTTTCAAAAAATCCTTTTTAGATGTTATGACTTTTTGTTTTAAAATGCAACTATCGCCATACGATTCGACATTTTTTCACTTTTATTAAATCTGTAGGTAGGTACCTATCTAATATTGGACATTCTTTAAAAAAGATACTTCCAACTAAATTGGAATTAGAACAAAGATTTTATCATTCGATTTCCAATTAGAATCAGTTTCAATCAAATCCATTGTTGAACATAAAAGCGGGATATGCATAGCACCAACATTAGATCTCACAATCACTATCAATTTCCGCAATATAAACACGTTTAGAAATCGAAAAGGGCTCGTAAAACAAGATGACTGCCCTGATTGCTTCCTCCTCAAGCGCGTAAAAGGAACTTCAGTAATTATTGAAGAGTAAAATTTATACCGACACTAGATTATCACATGCAAAGGATAAAACGGAATTTATATTTTACAAACGAGTCCTAGCGACATGCAAACTTAATAGGCCATATAAAGCTAAAACCTCTTTGGATACTATAGATAAGGAATCCGACGTATGAATGGGTGATCTTAATTTATCTGTGAAAGGTTCCGGTTAACACTCTGCGTCGATCGCTAATCGATTCATTAAAACCTACATGCAATACCTATATCGCTAAAATATGTCCATTAGTTTGGTTCACGAAGTTTAGATTCTACTTTACGTTCTATTTTTGAAGAATCGATTACGATGGAAGTTTGCACAAATTTATGAGAAAGCCTCCTTTATGTTTTTCTATAATATTATCTAAGTTCTTCGAATTGTGGTGCATTTTGTTGGTTAGTATCTACTATCTACCAAGTTATTTTTATTTGCATTTGATATATTATTATCAATTATTGGCAAAGGTATATCAATAAAATGTTTAGCATTGGATAAATAAGAGCTGTATTCGACAATGAGTAAGCGAGGCCAGATGTTTTTGTGGGCTATTAACTGGTATTTTATTTATCGTTTGGCAATTGTTCATCCAAAACGACATTGTTGCTATTGACCTCATGCTTTTTATGCATAAGCGATATACCTACTGCACTCAACACTACCGTCACAGTTAGTGCACCGTTTATTACATTTATTATTACTAGTATCACTTTAATCACTTGCTAATATACCTATAACAATGACACGCTAACATCGACCGTAACATTCCTGCGTTTGATTTGCGAGACGCAATCATTGAGCAAACGTGTAACTAACAACCTATTCACCACTACCTTCATTTCTTATCACTTAATTAATCACAGATATGCAATTCTCGGCTAGCTTCTCGTTTGGCTCTTATCCTTTCACTGCCTTGCCATAATTGGTATGGAAATTCTGAACTAGTATCTATTACGCTACAGATTTTAACTTCTTACTTTTTTAGATAAAATAATGTACTCACTGTGCGGGGGCGTCAAAGACAACGCGGAAACGGCGGACGGTGGAGGCACCGGCGGGAACAGGTCCTGGTGCGGCGGGAACATCCTCGGCGGCGGCGGCGCCTCCGCCTCGGGCTCCTCGGGCTCCTGCTTCTGCGGCGAGCGCGGGCGCGCGAGGCGCACCGCCTTGAGGCCGCCGGGCGAGCGGCGCATGGACAGGTTCTCGGGCGTGTCGGACTCGCCGGAGCGGCGGCGCGGGCGCGCCTGCTTGCGGCGCGGCTGCGGGCTGTGCGGGCTGGCGGGAGGCGAGGCGCGCGGCGGCGAGCCGGGCGAGCGCTCGGGCTCGCAGTCCGCCACGTCCTGGTCGGCCAGGCCGCGCACCTGCAGCGACTCGCCCGCGCGGATCACGGTGCCCAGCTGCTCCTGCGCCACGGACACCTCGCCGCGGTACATGAAGTCCACCACGGCCTGCACCTCCCATCCCTGGAAGTCCTTGAGCACGATCACGGGGTGCTTGCACGGGTTCTCGCTGAAGATGCGGCGGAACAGCGGGCTGCACGCGCCCAGCAGCACCTTGTGCGCGCGCACGCGGCGCTCGGCGCACACCAGCGTCACGTCCACGAGCGTCTCCGCGTGCAGCAGCGCCTCGAACGAGCGCAGCAGGTGCGCCTGGTGGTTGTTCCAGCGCAGGCTGTAGTGCTCCTCGCCGCCGGCGGCCGGCTTGTCGTCCATCGCGCGTGCCGGTGCGGACGCGTGTGGCACGGCGCGCCCCGCTGCGGGCGCGTGCGCGGCCCGACGCCGCCCTCCGCCCGCCCGGTGCACGCTCCAACCCTTTCGCTCAGATCGCTCTCCCGGAGCGAGAGCAGAGCATCGCTCGACAGAGTTCGGTGGCACTGCACGGCACGGCACTGGGTACGGGATATCGCGGGTGCGGGTACGTGCGACTCGGTCGAGTCGCGGGCGCGGAGTGAACTGGCGGCGAGCGAGCGCGCGGCCACGGAGCGGCGGCGGCGAGCACTGGCGAGTGGCGGTGGCGGCCCGCCCCCGGCCCCGCCCTGCGCACACACGCGCGCGCTCCACCCACACACCACACACACACGACACACATGCATGCCTACACATGTGACGCCTCCTACACATTATGTATTTTTTCGGATACCTACACTAACCGGAAAACTCGTGGACCGCGGTTTCGGTGACAGCGCTTCGCGTAGCACTCGGACCGGTGAGTGAGATATCGGGAGCTTTCGGTCGAGCGCGAGCGAAACGAGCTTGGCATGGTTTAGGAGCGAGCTTATTTTAATGAGCGTTTCTCTCGGGAGTATCGCGTGATCGCTGATGAATATACTCAAACGGAGAGAGTGGCCGCACGGAAAATGTTTTATATTATTATGATTGACTGTATCTACGTATCCTTGTATAGAGGTTCCCTGCTTGAAGTTGGTTGAGTATAACAAACGTGATCAGTCATCAGAGTGGAGAGATTTCAGGTAGGCCGGAGCTTTACATGGGATTGTATTATTTAGATTGAAATTCTTATTTACTCTGTTTATTATTCTTTTCATAGGTAGATACAAGGTGGTCTACTTAAGGTAGGTATATCGTCTGATTAAGTTATGATGCATTTTATGTTTGAAGCAGGCTAGGCACTATGGTTGCTACATTTTAGGCGCGAAATCGTAACAGAAAGCAACTATACCTCTATGTGGGAAAGTAATCATTTTCTGGTCCAGCTTTGCCAAACGGATACTAGTTGGTAACTATAGCCAACCAGACCATAGTATCTAGGTACTTATAAACCTAGTCATAGCGCAGAAAAAATTATAACCAGGACAATAACACAGATAACATAAAAAACGAAGTTATTTAGGTAGAGACAAGCAAAATTTAAAACTTCTTACCTATTAAAGTTTTAAAAAATATGACTTTGTTTATAGTATACTTACTTAGCGCCAATCAAATACTTAGTCTATCTGGCTGAGGTGCGAGTGCTTCTTTGCGCATTTCTCACGCGAAGTGTCGAAGTCCATTTCATATGCGCGAAAATATGCTAAGTATTGCGGCGCGTCTTGCAGTCAACTTCAGACGCGACTAAATGATTGGCGTAACTTATGCCTAAGCACCAAATAAAACCTTAGCACCGACTTATTCCAAGGTCCAGGGTTCGATCCCCGGGCGCGCACGTTGATCTTATCAGAGTTGGATATCACTTGCTAAGGTGAAGGAAAACAACGTGTTAATTAAGAGAATTATTAATCATTTACATATTATCTACTTTAATTATGGACATGTTATACAAGTACCTACCTGTTTACATTGGGAAAGATTCTTAATTTAATATTTTCTTAGGGATTACGTCGGATTTGGCATTATAAATTATTATAATAATATAATTACCTATAAATTATTATCATTGGTGATTTGACATTTTTTAATAATTTTACTTAATTTTTGTTTAATTATCATGCTCTTTACCTTACATACTTTCTAAATATTTGTATAACCTACCTTAGTGATACTAAGCACGCTAAGAAGGCAAGTAGGTAGGTACGTTGTGATAGTAGTGCTTAGGTACCTCATATGCATATTCTTAATATTATAGGAAAGTAATCTAAATTCTTCTTAGGAAAGTATCTACCTAAATCTTGGTTTAAACCAGGAACCAGTAGGCAGTAATAATATGTTTAGGAATAAGGTATTCAAATTAATGTTCCAAGTCATTGGACGCACTAAGAAAAGCTGTGTTTTTCATCTTACAGTATTAGATCTATAGCTAAGTAGGTGTACCAAGGTATATTAAAATAAACTTGGCTAGTAAGAAAAGCTGCGTTTTTCATCTTACAGTATTAGATCTGTAGCTAAGTAGGTGTACCAAGGTATATTAAAATAAACTTGGCTAGTAAGAAAAGCTGCGTTTTCATCTTACAGTATTAGATCTGTAGCTAAGTAGGTGTACCAAGGTTTACTAAAATAAACTTGGCTAGTAAGAAAAGCTGCGTTTTTCATCTTACAGTATTAGATCTGTAGCTAAGTAGGTGTACCAAGGTTTACTAAAATAAACTTGGCTAGTAAGAAAAGCTGCGTTTTTCATCTTACAGTATTAGATCTGTAGCTAAGTAGGTGTACCAAGGTTTACTAAAATAAACTTGGATAGTAAGAAAAGCTGCGTTTTTCATCTTACAGTATTAGATCTGTAGCTAAGTAGGTGTACCAAGGTTCACTAAAATAAACTTGGATAGTAAGAAAAGCTGTGTTTTTCATCTTACAGTATTAGATCTGTAGCTAAGTAGGTGTACCAAGGTTTACTAAAATAAACTTGGATAGTAAGAAAAGCTGCGTTTTTCATTTTACAGTATTAGATCTGTAGCTAAGTAGGTGTACCAAGGTATATTAAAATAAACTTGGCTAGTAAGAAAAGCTGTGTTTTTCATCTTACAGTATTAGATCTGTAGCTAAGTAGGTGTACCAAGGTATATTAAAATAAACTTGGCTAGTAAGAAAAGCTGCGTTTTTCATCTTACAGTATTAGATCTGTAACTAAGTAGGTGTACCAAGGTTTACTAAAATAAACTTGGATAGTAAGAAAAGCTGCGTTTTTCATCTTACAGTATTAGATCTGTAGCTAAGTAGGTGTACCAAGGTTCACTAAAATAAACTTGGATAGTAAGAAAAGCTGTGTTTTTCATCTTACAGTATTAGATCTGTAGCTAAGTAGGTGTACCAAGGTTTACTAAAATAAACTTGGATAGTAAGAAAAGCTGCGTTTTTCATCTTACAGTATTAGATCTGTAGCTAAGTAGGTGTACCAAGGTATATTAAAATAAACTTGGATAGTAAGAAAAGCTGTGTTTTTCATATTAGAGTATTAGATCTGTAGCTAAGTAGGTGTACCAAGGTTTACTAAAATAAACTTGGATAGTAAGAAAAGCTGTGTTTTTCATCTTACTGAATGATGTCCGCGACTTCGTCCGCTTAAGGTTTTTTGATTCCCGCAGGAACTTTTTAACTTTCCGGGATAAAATATAGCCTATACATTTAGACTAAAAGCACAGTTTTTTAAAAACCATCCCGGCTATTTCCTAAACAGTAAACACGTTACCGCGAAAATGAGACAAAACTAAGTTGATAAGATTCTGAGTAGTATCGGAATAAAATAAAATATTAAGTTAAGTAAGTAAGAATCGCTAAGTCGTCGGCTTGTTCCACAAGTTCCTACCAAAGTATCCCCCCTGCAAGGGCTTACTTGTAGTGGAATTAAAAAAAAAACATTTTTTTTAATCTACTACAAGTTAGCCCTTGACTGCGATTTCACCTGATGGTAAGTGATGATGCAGTCTAAGATGGTAGCGGGCTAACCGGTTAGGAGCATGGCAGTTATATTAAACCAATACCCCTATTCGGTTTCTACACGGCGTCGTACCGTAACGCTAAATCGCTTGGCGGTCCGTTTTTGTCGGTAGGGTGGTAACTAGACACTGCCGAAGCCTCCCACCAGGCCAGACCAGGGAAAATTCAGAAATTATAAATTCCCAAATTGACCCTGCCGGGGATCGAACCCGGAACCTCCGCACGTTAAGGCAACAGCGCTAAACTCTGCACCACGGAGGTCGTCTAAAACTTTAGGCCAAATAAACATGTTCAGGCGACTTGTGGCATTATTACCGAAAAGCCTGTAAAGCTTTGGCGTTATTAAGTGAGGTCAGATTTTATCGCCCGCTAATGGTACACACGTAGGGTAATTCGGTTTGACGTATGGCACACGCACGGGACTACGTTTTATTAGGTTACACTTATAACTTCGCCACTTGAGAACTACTTGGTACCTATATAAAGAATCTGAACTAAGTATTAGGCCACGATAACGCGTCTCGTAAGTTGAACTCATGTAAGTCGCTTAGGTATATATGAGTAACTCACAATATGTAAACAGTTTTGTCCTTAAGTATGGATGCGTTAGTTGCGTAAGTTACGTACCTACGCTACTTACGTAAAAACTAAGAAAGAGTAACTGCGGCCTTAAAGCGAAATATATAGGCACGTTCTTCCTGGCGCAGTGGTAAGCGTTGTGGTTTTACAGTGGGAGGGGGGCCGTTTCGATTCCCCGCAGGGTCAATTTAAGAATTTATAATTTCCTACCGACAAAGACGTATCTACCGCCAAGCGATTTAGCGTTCCGGTACGATGCTGGCTTGGATTAAGGATTTCGATTCCCGCGGGCAATCCATAATTTTCCGGGATAAAAGTAGCCTACCCCGGGACGGAACCTACCTATCTAATTTCGTCAAAATCGGTCGGAAAGATGGGCCGGGAAAAGGTAGTGGACAGACAGACATGCACACTTTCGCATTTATATGTAATACTAGATGAAACCCGCGACTTCGTCCGCGTAGATTAACTTTTTGTAAGAAATTCCCGTGGGAACTCCTTAATTTTCTGGGATAAAAAGTAGCGTATGTCCTTCCCCGGGATACAACCTATTTCTGTACCTACCAAATTTCATCAAAATCGATTGAACAGATGGGCCGGGAAAGGGTAGCGGACAGACAGACACACTTTCGAATTGTATGGACGGTAAGTACCTACTCAAACATAGTCATATCAAGAACATTGTGACGACCTCCGTGGCGCAGTGTGTAGCGCTGTTGCCTTAACGTGCGGAGATCCCGGGTTCGTTCCCCGGCAGGGTCAATTTAGGAATTTATAATTTTTGAATTTTCCCTGGTCTGGCCTGGTGGGAGGCTTCGGCCGTGGCTAGTTACCACCCTACCGGCAAAAGACGTGCCCCGCCAAGCGATTTAGCGTTCCGGTACGATGATGTAGAAACCGAATAGGGGTATGGGTTCAATATAACTGCCATGCCCCTAACAGGTTAGCCCGCTACCATCTTAGACTGCATCATCACTTACCATCAGGTGAGATCGCAGTCAAGGGCTAACTGGTAGTGGATAAAAAAAAATAAAAAATTGTGCTGTCCCCACTAAATCACGTCGTGATTATGTAAAATTTTTAATCACGAACACCTGCATGTCGATAATGATCGGTGATCATTAAATGGTGACTGATGAGTAACGTGACGATCATTGAGTGATTAGAATAAGTGACTGATCTTGAATATAATATGTAGGAGAGTAGGTCATGGCTTACACCTCCATACTAATATTATAAATGCGAAAGTGTGTCTGTCTGTCTGTCTGTCTGCTACGCTTTCACGGCCCATCTGTTCAACCGATTTTGATGAAATTTGGGACAGGGATAGGTTGTATCCCGGGGAAGGACATAGGCTACTTTTTATCCCATAAATTCAAGAGTTCCCGTGGAAATAAAAAAATATTATCTCTTCAACCGATTTTGATGAAATTTGGTATAGGGATAGGTTGTATCCCTGGGAAGGGCATAGGCTACTTTTTATCCCGGAAAATTCAAGAGATCCCCCGGGGATAAAAAAAACTTAATCCACGCGGAAGAAGTCGCGGGAATCATCTAGTTGCAAATAAATACATCTTTAAAACTATTAACTAGATACTGTTTTTTTGCTATTTGATGTCATTTTAGCCCTTGACTGCGATCTCATATTATTACATAGTAGTTAGGTCTAAGGGCTAATCATACTTAATATTATAAATGCGAAAGTGTGTTTGTTTGTACTTCAATCACGGCGTAACGGAGCAACGTATCGACGTGATTTTTGGCATGGGTATAGTTGAGGACCTGGAGAGTGACATAGGCTACTTTTTATCCCAGAAAATTAAGGAGTTCCCGGGGGAATTTAAAAAAACTTAAACCGTCGTGACGAGAAGTTGCGGGCATCAGCTAGATGCATATAAATACATCTTTAAAACTATCAACTAGATACTGTTTTTTGGTTATTTGATGTCACTAAAGCCCTTGACTGCGATCTCATATTACATAGAAGTTAGGTCTAAGGGCTAATATACATATATGGTTAATATGTATATATATATGGTTAGAAGTTGACGAAACACCCTCACAAAACCGCCGTGTCATATAGGAAACACGTTTTATTGTGTCGCGCAGGTTTGTGTAGAATAAAGTGCGCGCGCCAGCGTTTTACGTAGTATGATTTCTCCCTAAGATGGAAGCGAGCCATATCTAATTTCATCGGTTTGTAAGGTTATCGTACTGGAACGCTGAATCGCCTGGTGACACTGCTTTGAAAGTTGCTTTGTAACTAGCCACCCGCCGTAGCAACTTTAGAAAGATTATAGGTTGGTACATACCTACCCATCTTAATCTTTGTAAAGTTGCTTTGTAAAGGTAATTGAGATTATTAAAAAAAAAAGAAAAATGGTAAACACTTTTTACCATTGTGTTAATTTTCACATTGTGCACACTCACATAATTTTCACCTTTTTACTAAAAATGGAACGCTTAGGGCGTGCGTAGGTGAGGGACAATCCTGGGCGTAGAACTTTTGTTTCATCAAAATAGATTTCTTAGGACTACATATAGCCCGTTTGTTCTCCGCGGACAAGTTTCTCGTCTGTGCAATTCCTTATATTTAGTGCGTGTGGTGCGACTATATCTGTCAGTATGTCTTGCATTTCTCGTACTTGCATCCGTCTGTCTGTATGTTTGACGAAGTTGCGGATATCACCTAGTCGCTCTCTCTGCGTCGTATTCCTCACTCTATCGGTAGGTAAGTGACGATTCAGTATAAAAAGGAAGTATGTAAATCCATTCTTTTAATATTATAAACTAGATGATGCCCGCGACTTCATCCGCGTGTATTAAGATTTTTGATTCCCGCGGGAACTCCTTAATTTTCCGGGATAAAAAGTAGACTATGTCACTCTCCAGGTCCTCAACTATACCCATGCCAAAAATCACGTCAATCCGTTGCTCCGATGCGGCATGATTGAAGGACAAACCAACAAACCAAGAAAACCAACAAACCAACAAACAAACTGACTTTCGCATTTATAATATTAGTATGATGCGAAAGTGTGTTTGTTTGTTGGTTTATACTTCAATCACGCCGCAACAATGACATGATTTTTTGTATGGATATAGTTGAGGATCTAGAGAAAGACATTAGTGTTTGTCCCGGAAAATAAAGAAGTTCCTGTAGGAATAAAAAAACTTATTCCACTCGGACGAAGTCGCGGGCATCAGCTAGTAAGTCAAAGAATAAAAATGTTCCTGCTATGCTTGTATAAATGCTTACTACCTTACTGCAGTTGAGGCGTGCGACCGGAAGAAATGAATGTTTTTGGCTTCACAACTTCAGTCTTGAGGAAAATGCACAGAGTAGCTCTATGTAGAGGCAGCGGACATAAAATGCTCAAGAGTGCACATAATTTACTTCTTAATGAAACAAGGAAAATACGGAAAGCATTATTAGTCATAAACTATAATATTATGACTAATAATGCTCTTCGTCATGATTTAATTAGATTTCAAACATTACTATTCAGTTCACTACTCTAACTGCAGACTGCAGCTGAGATGAGATTTGTTGAATAAGAGTACCTTAATACTCTAATGTCAACTATCCTAGGTATCAAGCGAGCATGTATCCATGTGTTAATTTTATTGAATGGTCCGCATCTAGGAATAAATCGTGAAGACACGAAATTCGAGTTTCTTGCAAATATTTAAATGAATTGCAATATATTTTTAGTATGTAGTCTCTGTGTATAGCTGCTCTGTCGCCCTTCCATGCATGTTACGTTCATATCACTGGTTGGTTGCTCGCTGAAGGTTGAAAATAAAAAAAAAGCTCACGTCGGCACTTGTCTGCCAACTTGTACAAGCTTGGCACTTAGATTAGTTCCGAAGTTGTTCCCAACTTTCGTGTAGGATAGGATGAATGTGGGGAAATCTTTGCCTTGCCACGTTTTGTCATACGAATTATTTTTGTTAGTCTATGGGTGTTCTTTTTTTGATTATGTTACTTCTAACTTGTTCATTTGAGTTGCTCTTGCTATGGATACCTATATTATTTGACATATTATTTATGTGTAATGTGTGTTTGCGAAATATGTAGTATAGATAATTAATTTTTTTTTATTGATTTATTCTGGTTTCTAGTAAAAGTTTTATTACATAGCAGAGATTACCTAAGTATCTGAGTAGATAACATTGTGATAGATTGCGAACAGCCAAAGATCTAAGAAGATATGTCACAGATACATTTTTACGTGTTTATCAATTGTTTATTTTTCAGTGGTTTTGTTTAAATTTTAGAACGTGTGGATATGTATTTAACGAAACCTCTAGGCACCTGTACCTGTAAAATGCATGGTGGCCTTAGCAAAACTAATGAAACCTATATTTCATTTTTAACTGAACTCAAGTTGGACATAATCTTTAACAGGATTAAAAGCTATTAAGAGTGATTAAGTGAGCAAGGAGTCCGTATATCATGATTCCACCTCCGGCCTGACGCGAGGCTTGTCTATGCCGTGCTCGTGTCTATGTGGGTATAGACAATATAGATCGTGGCGCGCGGTAATGAATCAGATGTGTATCGGCGACGTGTGAGAACACACGGCCGAAATACAGGCCGTTAATATTGGCTCGCGTGCAATGTTACTTGGATTTGGAACGGAGAGAAATGGACTATTCCAAATTTCAATAATTTACGTTCTTCATTTTTGTCAACAATTGTGTCGTCGGCGTGGGAACCCACCGCATTATTATTCCAAGAAAACCCCTACCATAATATTGTGATTAATGGAAATGGGTCACGACACTAATGCACCAGTAATGAGGAATACCTACGACACAAGGAGAGTTGAGAGATTTGTGTCGTCAAATCTTGTCGTTAATGTTGATATAATTTTCGAGGCTGAATATAATTTTCGCCTTCTTTTCAAAAACTCCCGGACACCCAATCCGGACAACCAATCAAATCAGTAATACTATATTATTATGTATATCAAACATTAAAACGCGCGCTTAGTATAGAAGTACAGGCTTATGACGTCATCAACATTTAAGGCGCGTTACTTTATTCGTTGATCATAATGATTGTAATTTTTTTTACTGAAAATCGGCTCAAAACGGATATTTATTTGATTATAAAAATAGTTTTTTTACTTGCAACATTATTACCGCTAATAGTTTAAAAGATTACAATGACACTCTGGAAAATACATACTACTGAGTATTTGGCAAGTTAAATTATAACTGACTAGATGATTCCCGCGACTCCGACCGCGTGGACCAAATTTTTTCGATTCCCGCGGGAACTCTTAAATTTTCCGGGATAAAACCGGGGCCTATGTCCTTCCCCGGGACACAACCTACCCCTGTACCAAATTTTATTAAAATCGGTTGAACAGATAAATTTTTTGATTCCCACGGGAACCTTTGATTTTTCCGGGATAAAAAGTAGCCTATGTCCTTCCCCGGGATACAACCTATCCCTGTACCAAATTTCATCAAAATCGGTTGAACAGATGGGCCGTGAAAGCGTAGCAGACAGACAGACAGACACACTTTCGCATTTATAATATTAGTATGGATATTAGTATGGATGGATAATAGAATGATTAAAATGCCAAACATAACAGAAATAAGCAGTGGCGTGACCTGTCTATTGGTTCTTCATTCTATGGTTAATTCGTGCACGGCTCGCCTCGAGCACAAAATAAAAGTTAAATTCATGCTGATAAGCGCCCAAATTTTCAATGGTTTCCCTGCATTGCCAGCTTATACGAGTACTTACTTGTGATTAATATTATGTTTTTCTTGTACACACGTTTGTTACGAGCTTGAAATAACGAAAATTTTGGGACATTCGTATTTGTTATACTTGTGCATAGGTACTTAAAAGTTTAATTTAAATTGCTTATTCATGTACAGCGCTTTTGAAACTATTGTTTTAGGTAATACTGTACTATTTCAAAACTAGAATTACGTGCTTCGCATTAAGAACCTATTTACATGCTAAGCAGTTATTGAGTTTTCCTAAGATAAGGATTCAAAATTAATTTAGAGTGATATTGAGCTATTAGTTTATCTCTACGATTTTTTTAAAAGTTTAATTTGAAAAACATACAGTAACATAACAAACAATAGGTAAGACAAATATAACATTACACTTAAACTTGTCTAAAAATTCAACAAATCTCATATTTAGATCACGCAAGCATCATAATGTTATCTGTTAATAATAAAATTGAGTTATTTTTGCTTTTTATTGTTTTTCCATACCATTTTTCAGTTTTTGCTGCAGAGTTAACAAATCCGTGTAGGCACCTCATAATATAAAGCTCCATATACACAACGGGGTTATTTTAAAACTCGTTCACACGATGCCCTCACTGAACTCGCACGTGGTTATTTGTGCGCCTCGAGCGAACTTTTCTGTTTGCTTTTTTTTTATTTTTACATTTTAAGCGCGGCGCACGTTGGATAATTAGGTACATGTGATGTTTTTACCTGCTTGTTAATGTAAAGAGAGTACTGGGAACGCGAATGGTGTATTAAAGCTTCACTGAATACCCTAATACAATTTGCGTATTAGATTTTAGGAATGATTAAACGAGTGCCGCACGTTATGAGCTTTTGAGTTTGCTGCTTCTTTTAGTATAACGCTTTAGTAGAAGGTTTTAATACTTATTCTTCGTCTTAAAATGACGAAGTTTTGAATAGGTAAATACCTAGTTATTGTAAAGTGGATGTTCATAAGACAAAACATTATATTATGTATAATTAATAGATAAGAATAGTACATTCTTAGATAAAAATTAGTTTTTTTACAAAAAGGATGATGCCTATGTCAAAAATAAATTATTTCTTACTGATTTTAAATAGAGGGTCTTCCAAAATACCTTAAATTCACATCCTCGGTTAGTTTTAAGTTTGATAACCATTTTAAACTATAGATTTAAAAAAAAGTGCGTTGAATGACGTCACTAAGTCTATGTATTTCATACAAACTTTAATACCTAGTATAAAAAATATATATAAATAATATAGATTTTTCAGTTTGGTAAAGGGTTGCTGATTTGATTCCTGTTCTTGTACAAATATACCTTTGATAAGTATTTAAGTAAGCTCTAAATTCTTAATTACATTAATTATATTATTTCACACCATTATATTTTATTATCTAATGGCTATAAGTAATGGATATGTAAAAGACGTATGTACCTACCTATCAAGAAAAAGGCATGAGAGACATGTACCTTTTTTGTAACCCATTAAAAATTACGTAGAATTTTGAAATCCCCAATAAGTACGTGTGTGACTAAGTGTAAAATAGAATGTTACAATGTACAGTAACGGTCATAAAGCAATAAACATGTTACCCATCGCATTGTAATGTGGAGTGGTGTAAAGACAAAGAGGGTTTTACCTGCCTGCGGATTTACCATACACACATTTTTTTCTAAGAAAAGATAAAGGCGAAAATAATACAGGATGTAGAGGACTGTGTGAGATAATAATATTATGTAGGCATTATTTTACTGAGAAAGAAATAGTAGGTTCAAGATTTTATGTAGCACATAGATTTTATTGACAAGTATTGTTTTTATATTTTTAGCTATAATAAATATTTATCGTTTTCATTTTTAACTAGATTGCATTTTCTGAGCCAAGACAGGCTATTCAGATTATTCACCAAACAAAATAATATGTAACCCAAATCGAAAAATAAAAGAAAGGTGAAAATGAATTTTTTAGGGGAGATTTTTCTTCCCAAGTTTTTTTACGAGCAGAAAAAAGAAGTCCAGTATTATTTTATTGGAAATACTAATGTTTCATGCAACTGAATTGATAATAGTATATTTGTACTCATCACACTACATTTTGCGCAGACCGTGCCATAAAGGGCCGTGTTTCTGAATTTAAAAATCGAATATCGAATGCACTACATTATTATTGAATTTTTTTTTTTCCCAAGACAAGTTTTATTTTGTTCTAAAGTTATAAATTCAAAACCAACCATGTCATGCCTCCAAACAATAAAGCTCTACACACACTTTACGAAAACACGATTTCGGAAGTTGAGATAAGGGCATTAATGGATTGACTGACATAAATGTGACGTCACTCCACATATTTCAGGCGATCGCATGTACGTTCAACCAATTTAACTTGACCTTTAGGCTGTTCAATTGTGTAAGTAAAGTAGAGGTCTTAGTATAATGGCTGTGTTATGGTTATCTGATAGTTTTGGGGTTACATTTTCGTATGCGTGGTCCGGCTCACGCGTTAAGGGTTAGATAAGGATCGTGCATTAGCATTTTCGGCAGTACGTGGTTATGTTTTGGGCGTCTTGAGGTCATGTGTTTGTTTCTTGCACGCAACGTTTATGGTGACCTTAATCGTCTATTACCTACGCATGTGGAAAATTAGGGAAAATTAAAAATAATTTATCGTGCGTTTTCGTTACTTTATTATGGAAATTATATACTTGGGTGGTTATATTTTCATGTTAAGTTTTTTAAATAGCCTAAATACTGGCTAACTACCAGCTATATGTCGTAATTATAGGTGTAGAGAAAAGTAAAAGCTCTAGTCCGCCTGATTTTTTTTTTTCAAATAAGTACCTAAGTAGGTACGTACTTATAGTCTGTCCAGGGATTTCCACTGAAAAAGGGCAACTAGAACAAGGCTAATGCCCGCGACTTCGTCCGCGTGAATTCAGGTTTTTCGGTTTAATCTTTTTCTTCAACTCTTTAATTCTCCGGGCTAAAAAGTAGCCTATGTGTTATTCCAGACTATAATCTCTTTACCGAATTTTATCCAGATCCAATCTGCTGTTCTGGCGTGATTGAGTAACAAATATTCATCCATCCAATTATCCATCCAAACTTTCGCAATTTATAACATTACTAACTGATGCCCGCGACTTCGTGCCTATACCTATGTAGGTACCTGACAATAGCCTATGTGTTATTCTAGAGTCTAGAATAAATAGATTATAGTCTAGAATCTAGACTATTATCTTTTTCTGTTCCAAATTTGATTAGATCCGTAGTAGCAGGTATAGTATGATGTCAGATCGAAGTTTAGTTTAAATGCCCATGACTGTAACACCTGGAATAGTACGCGCGCGAGTTAAATGCAGTCGGGACCTGATAATAATATTATGTCCTAATATTAGTACCTTCATAGATAGACATACCCACCCGCGAAAATATTGCACCCGCGCGCTATTGCAATGCGTCTTGCGGCAGACCCTTAATCGGTTTTACATCGTACCGGAACACTAAATCGCTTCGCAGCATATCTTTGCCAGTAGCCTTTCACCAGTCCAAGCCAAAGAAAATTCGGAAACTATAAATTCCCATACTGACCCTGCAGGGGATCGAACCCAGGACCTCCTACTTGTAAGACCATCCCTGGCGCAGCGGTGACCATCGCTCACCGCTGCGCCAGGGAGGTCGTTAAAAGTTATAGTTACCACTTATTATTAACAAAAGTTAAAATGAATAGCGTGTCATTAACCGGTGCCACTTAACGTTAACCATCGTAAACACGCTGCGGTTAAGTTCGCACGCGTAACTACAGTTTAACCTGACTAATGTGACTCGTAATCGATGATTAAGATAAATTGATAAGGCGTCGAGGTAGTTTTGTTGAATTAATTGTTAATAATTTGTTAAATTATACTATGTATGGGTATAACGAGCTTTTTTTACCTTCCAAGATCGCCACCTGCATTGCCACTTAGGTAGGTATACTTAGTTCGCGCGAGTTGAATGCAGAGCTTAGGTATGTTTGTATGAGAGCTGCGTAAACAAGAACTCGCACCTCAACTTAGAAATGACTTAATGATTGGCGCGAGAATTAAACTTATCTGCGTAGCCACCATCTCAGACTGCTTCATTACTTCCCACGGGTAGGCCTTCCACCTGGTAAGATCGCAGTCAGGGGCTAATTTGTAGTGGAATATAAAGCTGATTAAGACATGAGCACACACAGACATGAGACATGAGACAGACACACTTATGCATTAATAATAAATTGATATTATTGATGCAAAGTGTCTGTCTGCTACGCTTTTACTGCAAATGTATTCAACCGATTTTGACGAAATTTGGAAAAGAGATAGGTTGCATCCCGGGAGGGGACATATTATAGGCTAGGAATATTATAAAAGTTCCCGCCAAAATAAGAAAAAGACTTAATCAACGCGAACGAAGTTGCGGAGTCTCATCTGTAATATTATCTATTTAGGTATTTGTACTTTATAGGCAATTTTGCTAGAGTAATTGTTTTTATTTTTGATTTTCATCCATCGGTGGAATTAATTAAGTACCTATTTGCATTGAGGTATAACTTTAAATCTAACTAGCGAAATTGTAAACTCTCGACAGATACAACCTCACGTGTTGAGACATTTCTATACCTCTATTTAATAAACCTACCAATGTAGCTTCACTTTTTTTAAACCCATGACTAACGCCCTCGACGCCATGCCAACACACATTGTTCCCTTACAAACGTTTTTGTTACCTTTCCTTACCTTCCAAACGCGCCGACGTACAAACAAACAACAAAACGTGTAGTTTATTGCTAATATCCTTTTAAATGCATTTATTACTTCACTAGTACAATAAAGAGTTCGGGTACAAGTGTCTACCTGTGTGTTGTAAACGTTTTTTGAATGGAAATATGTGGAGTCTTTTCTTTGTTTTGTTTAAATACTGTAACGGTGAATAGAGATGCCATAATTGTATCTTGTATACTGAATATTCAAAATCCATACTCAATATTATAAATGCGAAAGTGTGTCTGTCTGTCTGTTACGCTTTCACGGCTCATCTGTTCAATTGATTATGATGAAATTTGGTGCAGGGATAGGTGGTTTTCCGGGGAACGACATAGGCTACTTTTTCCAGGAAAATTGAAGAGTTCCCGTGGGAATCAAAAAAAATCAATCCACGTGGACGAAGTTGCGGGCATCATCTAGTTTAGCATATTTTGCCAACTCTTCTTCACTCGTTAACATTCTATCATATATTTTGGGCTTAGGGTGATTACATGAAATTTTAAAATGGAATCGTTTCTACCCGGCCGCCGTACAATATTGATCACACAAGTATTAATGAGGGTTACGGAACAGTTCGGGGTTGTGATTCATTAGGCGATACATCGTCGGCACATACAACCGGCGCAGGCAAAGATTATACAGTAAACAACAGATGTGTCACATTTTTCTGTACTCCCCCTCAACAGGAGTCAAGCCAGGAGGCAGGTACTAGCAGAATTATTTGGAATTGACGTTTTATATGACGTGCCTAAAATAAGGATTATAATTGTGATACAAGAGCGTCAACAAGATTAAAATAATAATGTTTTAAGTAATGTTAAGGAGCCGCATGAAGTCTTAACTGCTAACTGTAGTTTTTCTTGCTCTGATAGTTTTTATATGCCTCAAAAAAAATTTTAAATTATAATTATTTTTAATGTAGGATACCTACATTTTAACCTCGGGCGCCCTGGGATTCACTAAAGGCCCCAAACTCGTTTAACAAGTCACAACCTCATCGCGTAATGTCTGATATATGAGTCAGTTGTTCAAAATATGACACAAGCTGTGCCAGTATTGTAATGCGATTACACCAAAATTGTGTGCAGCATCTATGCACATTCATCTCAAGTGGTTAGGCAGAAAACCACAGCGAAGATGTTTGCTTGTACGAGTCCGAGAGAAACATACTTTGTGCCACACACTAGTGGAATTGCACCATAAGAGAATGCAGTCGCTGCCAACCCTAGTTCCCGATCAACGTAGTATTTATGCCTAATATCGGGTCTGCGCTAACTTGGTCGCATACCCGAATGTATTTGATAATACGTCGGCGGCACGCGAGCCGGCACACGTGACTTTCACGACAAATGCAAATGAAGCGCACATGATACTAACCAACTATAGGATGTTTCCCTTATCCTTTAAAAAAAAAAATAGATAATGCCCGCAACTTCCTTGTGGATTTAGGTTATGATTCCCGCGGGAACTCTTTTATTTTTCGGAATGCACGGTATGGACATTTCGGAACTTTATAATTTCTGAGTTTTCCTTGGTTTGGTCTGGTGGAAGGTTTCGGCCGTTTTTAATTACCACCATTAAAACATCAATGGCGTGATATTGCGTACCGGTACCATAACGCGTAGAAACCGATGAGAGGTATGGGTTTAATATAACTGCCATACCCCTATCACGTTAGTTCGCTATCATCTTCGACGGCATTAGGGTTAACTTGTAGCGAATAAAAACATCATCAAGCAATATCGCAATGAAGTAAGGTAGGTATACACAGTAGATCGTTAAGTTACATCGCATAGTTCGTCTTCCACAGTTAACCGTTCTATAATCTAGATAGTCTAACACCGCGGAACTTTTTATAATGATTGCCAAAAAAAACACAGCCTGTATGAGCATGGCGCGAATTCGGCAAGCCCGTGCCAGGCCGCGCCGGCACACCCTGTATAATTGCCCGTCTATCTTTCATGTGTGTATGATTACTAATCTATCCTTGCTAACTTTTGAGACTCATTCACATTAAGACAGTTCTCGATACTATGTAGTCTCGATAATCCAATAAATTATGTATTTTTCTTTTAATGTTGTACTATATTATTGGCCAAAATATTTGAATTATCAATTTGAGTATGAAAGTTTTAATAGACACGCGCATACTAGTGACTTGTTAGAAGACTAGACTTTGTTAGAAGCTACGAGTTCAAATCAAGCCATCGGGCCATTTTTCCAAAGACGAAACATGGTTGTCTGATTAAAATTTGCTTTCCAAATTAAACTCGCAATGTCTAGAATGACCTGCCATATTAAATAGGTCAGACTAGAGTCTTCTTCAAAAACGAATAATTTTTGATCATTGAATTAGATGGGAGTTTTTTTTAAAAATAATAGTGAAAGATAAAATTCTTTGAACATTATCGTTTTACTTTAACTTTAAAACTTGTTTACGAGTTATATAGGCCAGAGAGACAGGACAGATACTGTCTACATGTAAATTAGGCCTAAAAATTTCACAAGTAAACATTTGTGCAGTGAAACTTTGTTTTTGTGCTCTTTTTATTGACTCCGTTCAAACATTACTCACGAAATCTTCGTGAATCGTGAACTTTTAGTGGCGTGACAATCTATACTAATCTATGGTACCTACATCAAGCGTGTCTATCGGTCTGTCTGTAACCTTGTAACTGCTCAACTACTGAACCGAACTTGACGAAATCTGGCACAAAGATAGATCTATAGAATGCAAACTGTTTACGACCTTCCTGGCGCAGTGGTGAGCGCTGTGGTTATAACTGAAAGGTCCTGGTTCAGATCCCCGGCAGAGGCAGTTTGGGAACTTATAATTTCTAAATTGTGTCTCTAATAATATGTGGTTTGGTGCGAGCTTCGTCCGTGCCGACTTAAGTACTTACAACCCTTCCGGCGAAGACGTACGCATACTGATTTAGTGTTACAATATAGCCGTGCAGGAATCGAGGTATGAGTTTATAATAAAACTAGATGACGTCCGCTCCGCGGGAACTCCATAATTTTCCGGGATAAAAAGTAGCCAATGTCCTTTCCCGGGATGTCACCTCTGTACCAAATTTCACCGGAAACTTCAAATTCAAATTCAAAATGCTTTTTATTCAAATAAACTTGTACAAGGGCTTTTGAATCGTTAAGTGAATCTACCACTGGTTCAGAATGCCATTCCTACCGAGAACCAGCAAGAAACTCGGCAGTTGCTCTCAAGAAAAAAAAATTCACAATTTTATAAAAAATATAAAAATAATTTACAACTGTTGAAATGATAGGCCGTTAAAGCGTAGCAGACAGGCATACAGACACACCTTCGCTTTTATAATTAGTATGGATATGGATAACTGCTATACTGGTACCAGGTTAACCGTCTATCATCTTGACTACGTCTTGCCTTAAGTATCAAATAGGTGACATCACAGTCAAGGTTATAACACGTTTATAACATGAAAACTTCCAACTTTATTCAAAGAGAATAAGATAAACTGACCAAATATTTATTTATTTATAAATGTCACCGTAAGATTGTAAAAACCGTTAGATTATAATCTAACTCGCGAAATTGTAAACTGTCGAATGATTACAATATAACGGATTATTTTTCGGTAGATTGTAATCTGTTAGGTTTATTAACCCGATAGAACCTAAGTGCCCGGCGAACCCTAACCTAACCTACAAGAAAGAGACAAGAAAACGTAAATACAATGAATATTTCAAAAATTGACACTTAAAACATTGAACGGTTCACAATCTTTCGACTGTTTACAATCTATCGAAAAAAAGCGTAAGATTACAATCTTACGGTTTTTAAAATCTTACGCTGAAATAAATATATGCAAAGTTGCAGTAAATCTATAGTTTTTTTTACAATGAAAAATAATTACCGCGGTTACAGTTAATCACAGATTAGCGGCAATGATCTGGTCTAGATTTTGCAATAGCCTCCAGTTTTTTTGTGAAGGATTAAGATAAGAAGTCGACAAGGCGTGTCATACGCTCGCCATTATCTTTCGACAGGTTTTATTCTCTAACCGCACAGACTTGATTTCAACGCTGATGCAGCGACAAAAAAAGACAGGAATATTTGTCACTAAAGCCGCCGGTAGGTATAATAAGGTGGGCTTATGATGCCGATGTACAGAGAGATTAGAATAGTACCTATTACCTATTGTGTGATAGTACTTACTTATTAATTTTTTGTTCTATGCCCAAGTTGTCGGACTCGCAACGATGCGGCATGCTACGGATTATTAATTATGGCAATAATTGCCGTCATTGTCAATTTTATACGAAACTATTTCAACGAAAGAGGAACAGAATAGGGGCGAGTAGGTAACTAGTGTTTTTATAAAATCCACCTTTTAAAATCTTTGTACAAAGTAAATACAAGGGCAGATAGGTTAGATGGTGGTTCAAAAATATATTATAGTACAGCCGATAGCTTTAAGTTACTAGTTACATATTAAACTACTCAAATTAGTATTATGTGGCGCACGACATGGTATCGGTAGGCGCAAGTATGTAGTATTTTCCTTTCAAAAATATCTCCTTAGAATTTTTCTTGGTAATCGATTATTCAACAACGTTCAAACATGACTCAACGACGAACTCGACGACCAGTTACGGCATTGAAAATAACACAGCTGTTTTGAGATTCGGAAAATGGTCAATAAACCCATGTTCCGCAATGCGATGGCCGCGCAATTTTTGGGCAAAATATAGAGAAACTATACGATCTTTCGAAAACGATTTCACGCCTGATTAGTTTGCCAAGTTGAGTTAATTTTCTGTTGTCAGACGTACGAACTATGAATACCAAGGTATTTATGAACTTTGTACCTACTAAAAGAATTGATTAATATTGCTAAACACTGAATGAGGAGGTGGTAGTAACTGCGCCAGGGTGGCCGTACTAGTAGTCGCAATTATTTTACGGTATAATGAAGGCATACTGAGGGCCGATTTTTTTTTTTTTCTAATTCTATCAAATTTCATATTTATTCATCGGTTCAACATAACTTTGAGGTGGAGAAAATGGCCCTGAGTCGATTTTACGCTATATCTCTCAATCTCACATCAACACCGTGGGACAGGCGGATGGCAATTCAGAACGACACAGTGACGAATCGATTAGACGGAGTCGATTTTTCAACATAACGGTGTCCGAGCTACCTATTTACATCTAGATTCTTGCGTGGCAATTTGTGAGCGTGATCTATGAAATTTTCTTTTGCGGCATAAGGCACGTTTACATGGATACAAATTTCCGTAAATTTCTATTTTCAACCGTTTAAAAAAAAGGAGGAGGTTCTCAATTCGACTGTTTTTTTTTTATGTTTGTTACCTCAGAACTTTTGACTGTGTGAAACGATTTGGATGATTCTTTTTTTATTTAAAAGAGCATACTTCCCATGTGGTCCCATATAAATTTTATCGAAATCGGTCGAGCGGTTTTTAAAATATCAACAATAAAATAAGTACTTTGTATAGCGTGTGCTTGTTGTTGTAAAGTTGGCGCGGGAGTTTGAAGTCGGTTGTTTAAAAAGTATTTTTTATATTAAATTATTGATCATCAACCTTGACTGAACTCAGTCGCCAAGTTGTTGTGAAATTATGTAACAAGATTGTAAATACGAATAAGCCGTTCGAATTATCCGTTTGACAAAATAATTGTCCGTTAGATAGTTTTAATAAGCTCTTACACTGTTTTCTTAAACAATGCGATATTTTCAAAAAACGTTAAGTACCATACGTTTTGAGCTTTCAAATGATTACGATTTTCTCATCCAATTTTTTTTTAACATATAGCGAGTAAACGAGCAGACGGGTCACTTGATGTAATGATTAAGCCTATGAATTTGCAGCACCAGAGGAACTGCCAATGCATTGCCGGCTTTTGTAAGGAAACTACATAGACTAGGTCAATCAGGCAAAATGCATAACAATAATGCTCACCTTATCAATTTTACTGAAGGTACGGCGGTAATGAGTGCTAATTAGACACTTATTTAATAAGAATCGAACATTTGCAATATTATGAAAATAAATAAATTAATGGACATTTTTTCCTCGAAGTTATGCATGAAACTTTTTTATTAAATGTATTGATGTAAACCCACCTTTATATGTTTGCTCATCGAACCATCAATTGTCATTTCATAAGGCACGCCGACAGCAGAACATGGCCTATCGACCGTTTTATCTTGGCCCATGTCCAGCGGTTCATCTGGAACTTATCTCTGGTTTTTGTATCGAGTGCGGGGGGCGAAGGGGGTCATCGTAACTTGGCGAGGTGACACATTGTCATCGGGCGCACGATTTCGCTGACCGACGAGACGTGACGAGTTACGCGTGGTCGCCGTTTTTATTTCTGCCAATGACGGGTGTTGAGGCGTGGTGACTGCAGATTCACCGGCGTAATAAACAACTCGTATTCCAATGACGTAAAGGTCAAATTCCCTTATCCGTTGTTCTATTATTAGTTGATTGCCACTGAAGAGTGGGAGTGATATGGTTTTTTTTGTCATAGCCTATAGTCATCACACGCCCATTTGGAATCGTTAACTTGAGAATAATCGATGTTGCGTCCACGATATTTCTAAATTGGTTGGTATTTGCGAGATTCGATTGTTTAAACCTATCCATGTTAGATGTTAGATACTAGGCTTACCTATTAAAACCTATGAAATGTATATCCTTTGTCATATACTAAAACTAGAATGGTGATGATGCCCGCGGCTTCGTTGGCGTGGATTGATGTTTTTTGATTCCTGCGGGAACTCTTTAATTTTCCGGGATAAATAGCTTATGTCGTTCCCCGGGATGTAAGCTATCTAGTTATGTATCAAATTTCATCAAAATCGGTTGAGTTGTTGGGCCGTGAAAGCGTAGCAGACAGATAGACAGATACACTTTCACATTTATAAATATTAAGTATGGATATTACAGATGCAAAAGTGTGTCTTTTGTCCTTCCGTTTCTCCGTCGGTCTGTCTGTCTCTACCTATTTAAAAAACTTAACCATCCGAGCTGTAGGCACGGGTGAACTTTGCAAAGCTATAGAAAACATTTGATGCTACATACACAGAAGTGTACCTATTCAAATTTTAATATGAGCCGCACAAATACCTCGTTAAACAGATATTCCAGAATCAACATGAGGTTTCCAGACGTCACCAGCATCATCCTTCCCAAGCGAACATTCCAAGGAATGAAAAATACCACTCAGAGATACCCACCAATTGTTTCAAACTATTTTTATTATCTATATCAAATTAAAACGTTCGTTATTAGAGATCAAATAACGCGTACCTCCGATTTAACAGTAACATAATTGTAGTTAGAATTCTGTAAAGTAATCCGGACGAGATATCTCGTAGATTTGATTGGGCTTTATGTATCTCCCGGCGTTCTGATTATGACGTGACGTGGCACATCTGTCTCGGCCCGTAGCACGCGCCTCCCGCCAAAATGAGGGTCGATGACCTTTTGTTTTATTGAAAATAAAGGAAAAAGCTGTTCTGTCTGGTAGCAGTTTGCGAAGAACTGAGAAAAGCGCTGTGAGTTTAAATGGGTATCGGCACAGTTCAATTCCAAGTTCCGTATCCTTGTCTCCGTTATACCTAATTTCCTTAAAATCGGTTGAACAGATGGACCGTGGCCCGTGAACCTTAGCAGACAAGCAGACAGACACACTTTTGCATTAATAATATTAGTGAATATTTCTGAAATTCTCAGTAGGTACCTACTAGCCCGCAGTTAGGAAGTTGGATATGTTTCACCCCCGTGCATCGGACGTCGGTCCTGCACCTGATCTTTCTCCGGTCGTGTCGGATTTTCCGTCCCATCGGGCTATGAGAGTAAAGGAACAGAGAGTGCACCTGTGTTTGCGCACACACTTGTGCACTATATCTCCCACGCAGATGGCTAATCTCTCTGGAGATTGGCCGCCGTGGCCGAAATTCTGTCGGGAGGACATTATTAGTGCCTATGGATGTTAAAAGTTGTTTGATGGAGGTACCAGAAAGGATGTGAAACGTTTAAGCCCCGATCCTCAAAAACACGCCAACAGAAAGTGTTGCTCAGTAACTTAGCATAATACATATTACAAAAGATTTCGATTAAATCTGGCTCATTCCGATTCCCAAGACATTACGTGCAAGTAATAGTCGACTTATCGACGACATATCTCGATATATCGATAACATTCACACATAGCACACGCTCCAGCCCGTCGTGTCAATAGAGATGGGCCGGCGGGTGCTTTGTTGGCCGTATCGAATATCGATATCGATTTTTCTACGGCGGTCCTGTCACTCAAACGTTTTTGGTTTTTATACGTTCCTTGATAATATATCGCTGTGTTATAGTTTGAGTTGGAATTAAGTCAATTATTAAATTGCCATTCTTAAAGGCAATCGTTGGATGATCTTGTACTTTCTGATAAACTACATTGATAATTTTTTGATAATTTTATAGGTTGCCAGAAACATTCATTGGTGGCAAAAAATTTTGGGAAATAAGATTTAAAGAAATTGTTAATAATTTTCTTTAGGAAAATATTTTGATTGCAGTTTGCCTAAACGAAAAACAAAAAATATTAGCTTAGAAATAGTACTTATTTAATAATGTACGATCCATTATTTCCATTAAATTTATAGACCATAAACTTTAGCTGTATAAAATATGTATAAAAATATTTGACGGTAATTGGCTGAGCCTCCCGACCGTTCCAATTTGGCTGCAACATGTAATAATTACATTGATGGTATTAAGTTGTGTACAGACGTGAGATATCGGCCAGATCTTAAATGGCGGCCACGGGCCACGATGCGGTCAAGATAGTTTTAACACTCGGCTTTTAATTCAAATTTTACTAACGTCAAAAGTTATGTACCTATAGTAGGTATGCAATCCATACGTAAGTATGCATACCATACCATCTAAGGAGGAGTATAAACTAAAATTAAGGAGTTCCCGCGGGAACCAAAAACCCTCAAACCACGCGGACGAAGTCGGGGGCATTCGCTAGTACTTTTAAATGCGAAAGTGTATCTTTCAGCCTGTCTGCGGCGCTTTCCCGGCCCATCCTTTCTTAAGCATCATCTGACTTGACGAAATTTAGTCTAGAGGTAGGTTGCATCCCGGGGAAGGTTTTTTTACCCGAAAAATTAAAAGTTCCCGCGAGAATCAAAAAATCTTAATCCACATGGACAAAGTCGCGGGCATCATCTAGTAATATAATAGTAATTGTCAAGTTGTGTTTTTGTTTACATTATAGTAAAAAAATAAACACTGTCCATTCAGTTCAACGACCCCACGTCAAAAGTTACGGACAATGGCGAAGAAAAGTGGGTAAATTTCAAAATACAATGTCAATAGCCGCCGGCCGGCAGACCTGCCCTACGCGCCCTTGACTTGAGATAAAAATGGGTAGGGAGCTGACCACCCCGCGCAGTCGGGGATGGGTCACTTCATTGCTTCATCCCCTCATAGTATTCCAAAAGAAAAGTTGCTTTCAAGTTCAAACTTTACAAACTTTTTTCGTAGAACTCGTAGACTCATTTTTGTCAGACGGATAAAAAGTCCCTGTGAAATTATACACACACTAGGCGACAGGACAAAACGTCTTTCCCTTCTGACACGGCTGTTTTGCGCGGATTATTATCTGGTCCCTACAGTTAAGTTTTGCATCTTACTGACAGTTGAACAGAATTTGTACCTACTTAATATTTTATTACCTACTTATAATTTTTGTGAGATGATTTGAAATAAAAATGGGTAGGCAGATGACCACTCCGCGTGATCAGTGGTAGGTCTCTTCATTATGAATACCTGTACATATACATAATACCAGATACACTCACGTTTTATGTCGCAAAAGTGCCCGAATAATTTCGAACCCGTTCAGGGCCCGTTAAAATAGTTTAAACGTTAAAATAGGTCTCTTCATTGCTTCATCCCCTCATAGTATTTCTTAAAGAAAAGTTACTTTCAAGTTTTTCGTAGAACTTGTAGACTCTATATTTTATTTTATTTTCACTTATATGATTAGTTGAATGTGTCATGTGTAATGTTTGCATTCAGGCTTCCTTTTCTGATGGCCGGGGATCGATCCCCGGGCATGCGCCTCTAACTTATCGGAGATATATTGTGCGTTTTATGAAACTAAATATCACTTGCTTAACTTTATCACGTGAAGAAAAACCTACATGCCCCAGAGTTCTATATAATGTTCTCAAAGGAGTGACAAATCTGTCAATCCACTCTTGGCTGACTTGGTGGATTGAGTTCTACATACCTTTCCCAATCTGATAAGAGAAAAGTGCTTAAATCAATATTATTTTAATCTTGTTGACGCTCTTGTTTCAGAATTATAACCCTTATGTTAAGGACGTTATGTTACGTTATATAAAACGTCAATTTAATATTACTGCTTTTAGATAAAGCCTACTGTGGTGAGCCGACAATGGTTATAGCACGACTTTATGATAAATCTCACTACGGTAGTACTTTTAAGTAAGTAAAAAAGGTAAAATTTTAAAGTGTAAGTGGCCCCAGCTGATCGTAAAGTCCCCTCCGTGGGGGCGGCCTTGAAACGACCCCACTATTGAAATGAAACCCCGTGCTGCGGGGTTACTGGGACTCTGCACTTTGATAACACCCGCCAGATTTGTGGCGGTTCAATGAACTGATCAAAATAAAATAGTTATGAGGGTTATGTTATGAGTTATGACATAAATTGTCTTAGAATATATTTTGTTTTTTATTTATGCAAAATATGCTAGCACTAAGGCCAGGATATCACTTGTAAGTTGTACTCACGTAAGTCGGTTACGAAATGTAAATGGTATCTATGCCATTTAGTTATTAGTAATGTATTTGTAAGACCAGCGATCTTGTGTGTGTAGTCGTAATACGTATCTACGCTACTTAAGTACGTAAAACCTTACTAATGTAATTTAGCGGCCTAATATACACAAAAATGTAATGTAGAAAGCAAGATTAGGAGATCTAGAGATCTAGGTAGATAACGTTGGTCTAGGAGTTGCTTGATGCTGATATCCACACTCGTCTCTGTACTCTTACCTGGACCACTATATACAGGGGCATATGGTAATTCATTCACAGTTAAGGCTGTACTGCTTTGAAATGAATTGCAGAGCGACATTAGGCAGTCAAAATCTTTAAACATCTATAAGAGTCGTGTAAGGGAATATTACCTTTCTAATATGCTACAGAATATTTAAGTATTTTCTTTTGTATGTAGGTTTATGTACAGATATATATAAATAAGACTTGCGGTCCGCCCCGGCTTCACAAGGGTAGCACTTGATCAAAATAGTCCATACCCAATAATGGTCAGTCGGCACTGAGACGAACAACTCCACCATACGTTCTCAAATTTTGTTCAGCAAACCGTTGTGAACGCTTGGCACTTGAGTCTCCAATACGACGTATTTTCGCTGCACTCGCCTGGGAACTATGTTTAGAACTAACAACTAAGTTGAGACCTGGCTCTTTTAGGCATTTCGCAGTCTGTCTACAACAGTTAGATATTAAAATTTTCAAAAAAAATTTAGTAAGTTCTCTTGTATTTATTATGTTTGTCTTGACAAATATGACATAAAAGTGTCTTGACAAATATGACATAAAAGACAGCCTGAATTAATAGACGAATAGAGGTTTAACGTAAAAAGTTAAGTTAGGTGAATTTTTCCGACTTAATTCACATTATTGCAATTTTCGAAGGGATCTCTAATTTATTTTACAATAAAAAGCAGCCTATGTTACTCGCTGATAAAGTAGCTTTCTATAGGTGAAAGAATTTTTAAAATCGGTCCAGTAGTTTTTTAGTTTATCCATTACAAACAAACAAACAAACAAACAAATCTTTCCTCTTTATAATATTAGTTTAGATATCAATGTATGAGTTTATATTTATTTATATTTAGTTATTATTATTATGTATAGTTTAAGTAGTATATTATTATTGTTGCACTTTCCCACTCCTTTTTAAGGTTCCTTAAGAAATGGGTTGTCTGGAGGAGATCACTTTTAGTGATAAGACCGCCCTTGCACACGCGTTGTTTTCTGTTCTTTTGTTTAAAATTAAGTTATCTCTATGTTATGTGTGGCAATGAATAATTTATCTATCTATCTGTCTATATATTTACGTGCCATCCATATAACCATCCATATATCCATATATTTACGTGGTAGGACACCACCAAAATCTCGTGGGAACTCTTTTTTTCAACCCCGGCAGGGTCAATTTGGGAATGTATAATTTCTGGATTTTCTCTGGTCTGGTCTGATAGGAGGCTTGGGCCGTGGCTAGTTACCACTCTAACGGCAAAGCCGTGTCGCCAAGCGATTTAGAGTTCCGACACGATGCCATGTAGACACCGATTAGGGATATTGGTTTTATTACCCTGAACAGGTTAGCCTGCTATCATCTTAGACTGCATCATCACTAATCAATCGGTGAGATCGGAGTCAAGGGCTAACTTGTAATAAAATAAAAAAGGATTATAAAGGCCTAGGTAGTGGGATGCAAACTATCCCTGTATACCAACTTTCGTCAAAATAGGTTAAAATGAGGGCCGTGAAAGCGTAGCAGGCGACCACACAGACATACTGTATAAAAAATATACCTACATCTATTTAGCTACACATATTCCTAATGCCATTTTAACTATGTTTATCAAACTATGCACACTTGAGACTTTAAGTCTGTACACAAAAACGGCGTGATTGTAGCTATCAATCGATTCCTATCCCGGGAGGCCTGAAAAACCTCTATTCATAAGCGCTCTCACAGGCTAACAAGGCATGCAGGATGGCCACGAAACTAGTGGATATTATAAGTTTGGTGTAACTTTTGAAGGCACGTATTCAATTGGCATTTTAACGTATTGTGTGACTCACTTTCTGGTAATGAAGATCGACACCGAATAAGCAATTTAGGAGGCTAAAATTTAATACAGAGATAGGTTGCATCCCTCTATATCGTGCACGCCACTGAACTTAGACCAATAAGTAATCCATGCTGATATTTTAAATGCGAAAGTGTGTCTGTCTGCTACGCTTTCACGGCCCATCCTATCAACCAACTTTGATGAAATTTGGTACAGGGATAGGTTGTATCCCGAGGAAGGACATAGGCTACTATTTATCCCGAAAAATTTAGGAGTTCCCGCGGGAATTAAAAAAAAAAACTTAATCCACGCGGACGAAGTCGCGGGCATCATCTAGTAATTATTAATTAGTAGAGCAATAACAACTTAAAATCATATACCCATATCATCACCGCATTGCAGTCTAGAAATGATAAAAGTCTAAATTGACCACAGTTCTCAAAATATCGTTGGTGGCATAAACTTCCGCTATTTCCACAGCCCCATTATAATACAATCGGAGGCCAACGTCCACCATGTCCATTGATTCGGCTTTCTTAAAGAAATCACGTCGTACGCCGGAAGACCATTCGACGCGCACCACGCAAGCAGAACGATAACTGACCAACATAACCTACAAACAAAATCCAACTGTAACCCAATATTTTACATCTCAAATTCCAAAAGCTCATAATCATTTTCCGAGAAAAACTCGCTGAGGGGATTTAAACTTTAGCCACGTAGTGTTTGGATTGATTTTTGCAATGTGTGGCAGTTTCAAGTAAAGTATGGCATTTTCAATCCTTCATAGCTCCTTCACGGCCGAATGCAGGGGGTGTTAACGCTAAGTCACCGACAGATGATGTTCCGCCCTGATAGATGTGATTGCTAGGTGAATGGTTTTTAGAGTGTTTAAAAAGTAATATACTTTTTTAATTTGTCGATTAGAGGTTCGCGCTTGACTACAATCTCACCTGGTGGTAAAGTAAGGATTCGTATGGGACGCGCTTCTCTAAAGGGTCTACGCCCATAGACTGCAAAATGAATCTACCACTGGTTCGGAATGCCGTTCCTACCGAGAAGAACCAGCAAGAAACTCGGTGGTTGCTCTTTTGAAAAAATATATGGGATAAACAATATATGTATAAGCTACTTGTGACTCTCTAGGTAGTTTTAAACTTTAAATATTATTGATAGGTACAAAAAAATTGCTTCGATCCGTTGCTCCGTTGCGGCGTTGAACCAAAAACCTTTAGTGGGATTGCAGTCAAGGGCTGTAATTTTTATTAGAAAAAACTATGCGTTAAAAATAGCAACCAATATGTAGCAAACACATAGTTTGTTTATGTCTTTCTGATGCCATTTCATTGCTCAATAGCTATACTAATTTTGATGAAATTTAGTACAGAGATATACTTTTATTCCCGGAAACTCCTAATCCAATTTAAAAAAAACAATGCAGATGAAGTAGCAGATATATTTCTATACGACTTTCACGCGTTGAAATCTTTCGTATGTGAGACATGTGTGTAGCATATACATACGCTCTACGAGTACGAGGCGCTACGCGTTAGAGATTTATTTCCGTCTATGATGAAAAATGCTACGTTACAATATTATTCACTCTATTCTGGTCTACATTTTAGCAAAATTAAGTTATATGTAAATATATTATGAATGAATAAGTTTTGTTTTGGTATTAAGTGACTTCAGGTCGTGATCGAAAAAATTTCATCCGAATGGCCCAGTTATAACTTTCAATTATATCTATTTACCGGCCTATGGACGGCCGAATGACACCTAGTGGCAGGCCTATAGATTGATGGAATGACGAGTTACATGAGGATTTAGTATAATGTTGCTTTTGAGTGTCTTTTATAGTTTACCTACTCAGAGGTGAATAGCTTTGGCTAAGAAAATATTTTCATTAATTCTATACTAGCGAAGCCGGGAAAGAACATCTTTTTAGATAGCTAACTAGAAGATCACTTTTAGTGGTAAGAGCACTTTGTTTTCTGTGTTTTGTTAATATTTTAGCTGTATTTTTGTGTGGCAATAAATCAGTAAATATTATCGTCTAAACATTACAATAAAATTAACTAATCATTTCTGATTAGCACACACCATTTTAATTAGGTATAATATAGGTACATAAGTGGGATTAAGATTATAAAAACGTACTTTGTAATAAATGAGGTATGCTAATCAGTACAAATTAGTCACATAAAGCAAACATACATAAAATATTTATTGCAAAATAGTTATTATTATGTAAGAGACAATATCTAATCAGGACTAGGTAGGTATAGTCCGATAAACTTATCTGACCCGGAAACAGCGTCGCTAGAATCTATTATAAATAAAACAATACTAAACAGGCATAAAAATTTGTTCCAATTTTGCCCACCGGGTCAAATAGGTTTGTGGGACTGGTAAATTGTTGAAGTTACATTTTGATGCCATCCCGGGTTCGAGTCCCGGGTCAGGCCATAATATGTGTAGGGTTTTTCTGACTAGAAATTCTCAGCACTAGCCCGGAGTTAGGAAGTTGGCGGTGTTTCACCCCCGTGCCTCGGAGAGCACGTTAAGCCGTCAGTCCCGGTTATTATCACTAACATGATAATAGTCGTTAAAGCCCGCCAACCCGCATTGGAGCAGCGTGGTGGGTCTAAGCTCTAATTCTCTCTCTCCTATGAGAGTGGTGGCCTGTACCCAGCAGTGGGACGTTAATGGGCTGTGGTGGTGGTGGTGATTGATGCCATCATTATAAAATAGACTTACCCTTAACTTAAACCTTCACGCACACTACGGTAATCAATTTAATCTAAAGTTTCCTTCAATTCAGTGCAGACGAACCCTTTCTTGGACGTCTCGCAGATCCCGATCCGCAGCAATAGTGATTTCCGAGTGCCGACAGATAAAACCTCCGGAAACTTCATCTCATATCCATTATGCATTCGCGCATCCGAAATGCACCGAATAAATCAAATCGGGACACCGATCCCGTTCCTTCGTCCTTCGATTTCCACCCATTGTTGTGTTTGTGAGCCATGTATGCAAATCAGTTTTCCGCACACAAACACACTACTTCTCACTCACACGCCTCGATAACGACAGAGAGAGACAAAAGCCAAATCCACGGTGTTAATTTACGTACAGTTGGCAATTATAATTTTCGTATTCTATTTCGTCCTTGTCTGGCGACGGTATTTTTTCCCGCCGTCTCTTTTTTATGGGCAGGGGGGTTAAAGATAAAGGCGGTGAAGACGCGCAAGATATGTAGAATTTTTTAATAAAACCAAGCTTCTGTGTGCGGCTAAGTGATATGGCTTGTTCTTTTTAATTTCGTTTTGCGAATGCGCCGCAGTCGGCGGATCATCTATCATGGATGTTTCTTTTATTTTCGCTCGTCGCGAACGGTTATGAAGATTTCGCATGGGATATGAATATTGATTGTTTTGCGACTAATGAAAGCTTGATTGGTGTTCGCTTGATGTGTAATGAACTCGACGGGGATTCTTGTCTGTGTTTTTTTTCTATTTGTTGTTGCATTGGTAAATTGGTATCTGCGACTTATTCAATCGCAAGGTTGATTAGTTTTGTATCTGTGCAGACGAAATGTAATACAATAAATTATTTGAATATCAAAGTAAATAGTTATTACGATTTTATTAGCGCTTGCAGCTATCCCGCTGTGTAATTTAACAAAATATATAAATTCGGTATGTGAATCTGTATTCTTTGCTTATTTTATGAAACTTTATAATTTTTTTAATGGATGTTTGTGTGTGTAATGATTGGTTCAAAGCCCAAATGCCGATACTTCATTTTACTAATTATTCAGCTTTAGAACTAGGAAATTAGGACCTGAGAACTTGTTATCGGGAAGCCGAAGTTTAGCTTTGGATTTAGTGCTAAAGGCATTCCTGAACAGAATTAAGATAAATCGCGTTAGGTCGTGGTTTTGGTATTGAACACCAACAAAACTTGTGAATTTTTACATAATATTATAGATTTAAGGTGATCACATCCAAAGAGTATTATCATCACAGTAGTGTGACACAGTACAAAGCTATTGATGAAGATAGTGATAAACTCTTTATCAATATCTATTAATATTGAAGTACCTATAGATCCAGCAATAAAGCGAATATCAAATTGTTGAAAGTAGGTAAGAAGCTGTGGAAGTTTAGCGTAGATATCATTATGAAATGGTAAACAAAATCAATGAAATATTAAAAGCTACATGATTCCCGCGACTTCGTCCGTGTGGATTAAGATTTTAAAATTCCCGCGGGAAATCTTAAATTTTCCGGCATAAAAAGTTCCTTACGTCCTTCCCCGGTATACAATCCATCCCTGTACCAAATTTCATCAAAATCGGTTGAGCAGATGGGCGGTGAAAGCGTAGCAGACAGACAGTCAGACATACTTTCGCATTTATAATATTAGTATGGAAGTATGGATAAATCCTGTTTTACTCTGTAGAGGAAAACTACTTTTTGTATATACAGAAAGAAACAATTTTCACAAATTCCTCTGTTTGAGTTTCATTTTGATACGAATAATAAATAATTTTATGTACTAAACACGGACCGCAACTCGTGTAGTACACAGTATACAGGGTGCTACAGGAGACGCGTAACGCAAAACAATGGCGCGGCGACGTTTGACCTCGCGGCCGCCTCCCCGCGTCTTGCCTCCCGGTAGCGCCGCGTGCAATTAATATGCCGAGGCCGCGTGTAGCGCGACCGACCACCACGCATCGTTGTGTACTAAACACGGCCTCCAACTTGTGTAGTACGCAGTATACAGGGTGCTACAGGAGACGCGTAACGCAAAACAATGGCGCGGCGACGTTTGACCTCGCGGCCGCCTCCCCGCGTCTTGCCTCCCGGTAGCGCCGCGTGCAATTAATATGCCGAGGCCGCGTGTAGCGCGACCGACCACCACGCATCGTTGTGTACTAAACACGGCCTCCAACTTGTGTAGTACGCAGTATACAGGGTGCTACAGGAGACGCGTAACTTAAAACAATGGCGCGGCGACGTTTGACCTCGCGGCCGCCTCCCCGCGTCTGAAGAAACGGGTAAATAAATATCATACTTTTATACATATTTTTTTACTAGCTGATACCCGTGACTTCATCCGCGTTGAATAAGTTTTTTTAAAATTCGCACGGGAACTCCTCAATTCTCCAGGATAAAAAGTAGTCTATGTCACTACACCCTCCAGATCCTCAACTATACCCATCCAAAAAATCACGTCGATCCATTGTTTTTTGCGACATGCTTGAAGGACAAACCAACTCACCAATAAACCAACAAACAAACACACTTTCGCATTTACAATATTAGTAATGATTATTTCAAAATGGAGCCTAAACTCAGTTCACGACAGAATAAACTATATTATTATTATTTTTTTTGTAATTCTACCTGTCTGTAATATATTTTTTGGAATGTTAGACTCAGGAACTTCGAAACAAAGTTGCGAAATTCCCGTGTGGGAAGAAAATAATGTAAATATTAATAAACATCATCGAATACAGTTCATACGTTACTACTCGATCTAGATTACAAAATAAAAACGCATTTAAATTATCTAATTACAATGATCAAGCTACACCGGTTGACACATAACCCGTCCAAGTTTTCTTTTGCGAAAGAAGAGAGAGAATTTTTGATCAATAATTGTCACTGGGCGGGCGGCCCGCGCGGGCGGGGGGAGGGGTTACTGGCGAGAGGGGGGAAGGGGGGTAATTACGAGTGCGTTTTGTTACCGAGATGATAGGCGCGAAAAATGGCTTGCGCGTGCCTTTACGTACGTCTCCTCTAGTTTTGAATATTCAAGTCGGCCTCTTGGCCTGATGAAATATTGAATAGACTTGAGTAATTTATTCCCGGAGAGTTTTGGAACGGTTTCGTTCGACGCTGGATATTGAAATTAGGTGCTAAGAAAGCGTCTGTTTGATGAGTGTCCCTTCCCTGTGTGTCGGAATGAAAGCTCGCACCTTGGCTTATTAGGAAAAGCTTCTCGTGGAAACTTCTGTATAACAAAGATAGAAATGGTCGCGAATCCATCCTAAAATTATAAGTATGAAGCGGTGGTAGTCTAGCGGCTTGGACACTCGACCTTTTCGGAGTTTAAAAAAAATCAAATATCACTTGCTTCAATCGGTTAAGAGAGAAGTAAGGAAACCTGCACGCATGAGAATTCTTCATAATTTTTTACCAATACTCACTTGGCCAGCGCGTTGGGCTTTGGCCTAGCCCTTTACATTCCAAGAGGGTACTTGTGCTCAGTAGTGAGCCGGCAATGAGTTGAAATGACGATGATTATTATAAAGCGAAATTATGTCTGTCTATCTATCTGACTGAGCCTCGGCTGGCACCTCGTTCTTTTAAAAACAGTTAGGAAGTCATCGACTTCGTCTTGTTCTTCCAATATTACTCAGCCGTGAATTGCTTTGATTCCGGCCTAGGCAGTAATGTACCTACTATTAATAAAACTTACATTATTATGGACAGAACTGTTAAAATATATTTCCGCAAAAAACGTAAATACAGCTCGCGAAATATTCAAAATACTCGGAATTTCTTAATTAAAATCCCTAAAATTTAAACAAGCTACAAGCTGTTGCAAAAAGTGCACCCTCTCCAAAATTTTCTAAACAAAATTATTCTAAGATCAATACCCGAATATAATCATCCCTTACGAACTGTCATGTGCGATTTTAAAATCCTCCCCCACGTGCACACAAACAAACACACACGCACACACACGCCACTCATTACGAGGGTAACTAATCACTGCTATGAAAAAAACGGGATTTTTTTTATTCATTAACCACCCTCCTTAGGATTCGGTTCATAAGTCACAGAAAAACCTACGGAGTGCCTTGGCGTTAAAAACTGAGTGCTGCATGCTAATAAAGCTAATTTTATTATTAACTTAGTGTTTAAGAATAGTTTCAAAGACCTATGCTATAAAGGTAACTATTTTATCTTCGCATCTTTACGTTTTTTCTGTTATAGAATTATGCCCTGTCCAAAATTATGAATCTATTTAATATTCAGTGTTCAAAGTGGCATTTCTGTTAGCGCAAACAAACTAGGACCGAGCAGGACAAAAGTCCGTGACGGAGGAAAGTACGTCTTGTCCAGTCGCGCTAGCGAATGCGGCTACAAATAAAAGTGAGTCAAAAATGTACAGTGAGGCACAAATAAAATGTGCCTAAAGTTTCTGATCTTTCTTATTCAAACCTACTCTGAATTTTATCCTACCTATTCTGAAATTTAAAGACCTAATCTTTATTGCAAAAATAATCTCCATATAAATTATATGCTCCACAGGTTTATCTGTCTGCATTAAAACAAAAACCTGCAGATTTCTGAATTCAATTATTATAATGAATTCTCTACAGTTGTCCCAGTTCGCTATCCGCACACGACACACTGTAGAAGAGAAGCATGAATTTGCATATCCGCGCTCGCTAAGTGCAATAGCTTGTCTGTACGCACTCTAACACTCGTATTTACCCTACTTCTCGCCTCGTCCCAATTAATACGCTTTTTGTATAAAATTACTAAGTATTGTCATTGAATTTGTTACCCAAATTTTCCTGCAAAAACTCTATACCTACATATTAAAGACTCTTTTGCCCGTGGCTTCATTTAAGTTAGGTAAATACGGTTTTGATTGGTAAGCTAAAGTTGCATTTTCAAAAATCATTTCTTAGCGGAAGCCTGCGTTATAATAGATATCTGTATGCCAAATTTCAGCCTCATCCGCTCAGTGGTAAGATAAGATAAGATATTTTTTATTTATTGCAACAATATACGTGAAAAGCTATTACATGATTTTAGGAATCAGTGTATTACCAACTACGGCGTGCAATTACAGACACTAGCTAACTGCGACTGCTCCCGCGACTTCGTCCGCGTGGATTGAGGTTTTTCGGTTCCCGTGGGAACTCTTTAATTTTCCGGGATAAACAGTAGCCTTTTTTTTTTTTTTTTTTATCCTCTACAAGTTAGACCTTGACTGCGATCTCACGTCTGATGGTAAGTGATGATGCAGTCTAAGATGGTAGCGGGCTAACCTGTTAGGGGCATGGCAGTCATATTAAACCCATACCCCTATTCGGTTTCTACACGGCATCGTACCGGAACGCTAAATCGCTTGGCGGCACGTTTTTGTGTGGTAACTAGCCACGGCCAAAGCCTCCCACCAGGCCAGACCAGGGAAATTCAGAAATTATATTCCAAACCCTGCCGGGGATCGAACCCGGGACCTCCGCACGTTAAGGCAACAGCGCTCAACACTGCGCCACGGAGGTCGTCTATGTGTTATTCCAGACTATAATCAATCTCTGTGCCAAATTTGATCCAGATCCATTCAGCCGTTGGGGCGTGATTGAGTAACAAACATCCATCCATACATCCATCCATCCAAACTTTCACATTTATAATATTTATTTGATGATTACGTTTGAGCTGAGTGATGGTAGATCAATCAGTATTTCTTTTATGATTATGATACATACATATATCTAGGATCGATTCATTTAATAGAAGATACTCGAAGTCTTATTTAGCTACGCAATAAAAAAATTAAAACATAAAAAACAGATGACTTGAAAAGTAATTAAAGCTAATAAGCTCAGAGCCAATGTAAGGTACTTATGACAAGAGAAAATTCGCCAAAAAAAACGCGAATGTTTTCCCCAATTCAACGTAACGTAGCCGCAAACGGCGTGTCAAGGTGAACCCCAAATGAAATCGGCTAAGTATCACACACATATAAAAAGAATAAGTGTACCGCCTCAAGAAATGGGGGCCTTACTTTAGCCTCCCCATACCGTCTCGCGTCCATTATTTCTTGAACTACACACCAAGCTAATAATTCGTCCCCAGAACCTTTCAACGTTCAACTGACAAGGGGAAGGGAAGCTCAAGGAAAAACGGTTCTCATTCAAGGAGGGATGTTAAGAGTGACTCAAGTTAAATTAAGAATGTGGAGCTCGTATTTTCTTTTACTTTTTTCACTCACTTTGTTTGTTGACGGAGACTTTTTTGACATTGTGGACTTTTGTGTGCGCCTTCCTTTTTTAATTTTTGAGGCGTTCATGTATACACACCCTAGTACACTTACTGCTACCCTAGTACCTACGTACGAGACTCGGATATTTTTTACGACGTATTAAGGGATTTCCGCGGAGAGGTGTGTTTTTTGGATTACTATACTCTTTGATGTCCCTGATTAAGGTTTTTGAGGATGTTGTGTTTGTTTTGGGTGGGGTCCCGTCTCAGGTAATAAAGAATACAATAAAAATATGATACCGACATATTGCAAAACTTATTTCTCTCTAGATATAAGTACTAAGAGGCAGAAAATTAGGTGTCGTTAAACCAGCCACGATTTCTAAGAAAACAAATCGTCGCTGATCAGAAAAAGAGCACGGAATTAATTAAAAAAAGTATTGCAGCTGTTTCAGATTTCTTGATTCATTATGAACTCTACTCCCGTGTGCACACAGTGTATTTTTCAGTAACGGTAGGTGTTTTTGAGGCAGCCATTGTGACGATCAGTTGGAGCGTATCGCGAACGGTCACTTGGTAAAAAGAATGATTGTGTGTGACATAGAAACAGCACACGTAAGCCAAAGATTTAAGTACCTTTTTTGTGAGAAAATCATACGGTTTTTATTGTTCGTTGAAGGCCGATTTACTTTATTCTAGATCGGTTTTTGTTAGGTGTCCAATCAATATTTTGTTTCTTCCAATATTCTCGAGTTTTCGTCAATGTTTGAGACCTATCTAGTTATTGTTGATCATGATTTTTTAGCATACATACATACATACATACATGACACATGAAGATGTAATTCATTAATTATTGCACAATAATTTTATAAATAAAATAATAATAAATAAATAATATTTTATTTGCAGGAATATAGGCCTTAATTATTCTACCATAAAATGGTGTGCAAATAGTTATGTATTTTCAACCGACTTCAAAAAAAGGAGGAGGTTCTCAATTCGACTGACAATTTTTTTTTTTTTTTATGTTTGTTACCTCAGAACTTTTGACTGGGTGGACCGATTTGGATGATTCTTTTTTATTTGAAAGGGAATACTTCCCAAGTGGCCCCATATAAATTTTATCGAAATCGGTCGAGCGGTTTTTAAAATATCAACAATAAAAGAAGTACTTTGTATAGCGTGTGCTTGTTGTTGTAAAGTTGGCGCGGGAGTTTGAAGTCGTATGTTTAAAAATAATTGTTTATATCCGTATCTTAGGGGCCACTTCCTTCCCAACATTTATTAATGATAAATATTTTTCAAAGTGTGCTGTGATTTCTAAACAGGTAACAATTTTTCGTTAATTTACATAAATGAGCTTAAATAATATTTGTGAGAGTGTCTGTCTATGTGTGTGTGTGTGTGTGTGTGTGTGTGTGTGTGTGTGTGTGTGTGTGTGTGTGCTACCAAACGTATCAACGCACTCATGTAATGTTTTGAACTAAATATGTATTTATAATTCTTTCTGTATCTTCATAATCATAGTTAATTAAAAATTCTTTTAAGCAGTTTTTTAGTCTATTTCTATTCATTTTAAATATTTTGATCTTTCTATTAATACATCTATACAAAAATGGGCCTAGGTAATTGAATTGCCGTCTAGTAAATGTTGTCTTGGTGAAAGGTAGGTTAGAAGGGGTTTTGTAGGGATTACGTCTATGGTTACTTTCTTGTAGGACACGAATTATGATATCGAAGTACAGCATGTAGTATAAATAGTTGGCGTATGGTTAAAAGTTGAGATTCCTTATATAGCTGTTCTGTAGAATACCTTCGTGGTTTCCGCAGCATCACTTTAATAACGGCTCTTTGCGCTCTTTCCAGTTCTATCATATGTGTAGCTGCTGCACCACCCCAGGCTGGGATACAGTAAATGAGCAGGGATTGGCATAGTGCAGTATAAACGTTGCAAAGTACCTTTTTGTCTTCATAGTCCCGTAGATTTTTGAATATAGGGATTAATCTTCTCACTCTCTTTGCAGTTGTTGTAATTTGGGGATGCCAGTTAAGATTTTCATCTATGATAATACCTAGTTATTTCATCTGGGGTGTCTGCTCTAGATTTTCACATAAACACGGGGTATTTTGGTTTTCAGTGATGTTGCAAGGGTATGTATGTAATTTTAGTTTAAAATCTTTCGGAGGCTGTGATGCTCTAGTTATACTGAAACATACATATTTTGTTTTCGACGCATTTACAGTCAACAGGTTTGCTTCTAAGTTACATGTGATTTTTCGGATACCTAGCTCAGCTGTTTTTTGTACCTCTTCCCAGGATGAACCGTGAAATAGTATGGCGGTGTCGTCAGCAAATGCAAAAATGTGTCCATTATGAATTTCTAGCTTACATAGATTATTCATGTAAGCCAAAAATAGGGTCGGGCCAAGTGTACTGCCTTGGGGAATCCCATAGGTGACATTGTTGCTCTTGCTGGTGACACCAGCGACCTTCACAATTTGACTCCTGTTGTGAAGATAATCCTTAAACCAGAGCAGTGGTGTACCGCGTATTCCTAGGTCTTCCAACTTATGCAGAAGTATTGGTATGGAAATTGTATCGAAGGCTTTTTTTAGGTCCAGGAATACTCCCACACACTTCTTTCCTTGGTCCATGTATCTTGTTAATAAGTAGGTAAATGAAATTACTGCATCTTCTGTGGACCTTCCTATTCGGAAGCCAAATTGATTGTTTGCCAGAATGTTTTCCCGCTCTAGGTATTTGGTTAGCCGAATATTAACTACTTTTTCCAGTATTTTGCTTAGTGTACTGAGTAGAGAGATTGGTCTGTAATTAGATGGTATCCCTTTTTCACCGCTTTTGTGTATAGGTATCACTACTGCTTCTTTAAATATATTAGGGAATATGCCACTCATTATGCTAAGATTACATAGGTGTTCAATCGGGCGGCAGAGAGTATCTCTTTTCATTTTTAGTAAGCCTACCGGTATATTGTCCTGCCCTGGCGCACTTCTAGTTTTTAGTGTAGATAATATAGCTTTAATTTCATTTATATTAGTGGGATACATTGGCATCGAGTGTAGTTGCCGTGTATCTGGTTTAACTAGCTTAATCAATTGACTTTCATTTTTGCCTAATGTATTTAGAATTTCTTCTGCCAGGTTGCTTCCAACAGATGTGAAATAGTTATTTACTAAGTTAATTGAATCTACCGGCGTTGATGATAAATTTATAAGTTCATTGGCTGCGTTCTTTTTCGACGTTAAGTTACAAATTTCCTTTAATATTTTCCATGTACCACCTTTATCTCCTTTTTGTTCTAAGAGTTTATTTTTGTAGTACGTTAATTTTAGTTTCTTTACGATATTTTTACACGTATTTCTGTATCTTGTATATTTTAGTTTATTTGTCAAGTCTTCTGGATGTTTTTTTGTTAGTATATGAAGCCTATCTCTTTTTTTGAAGCATTTAAGTAAGCCAGGTGTAATCCATGGTTTCATCGGTCTCCTTTTCCGTGTAATTGTAATGGTTTCTGTGTTTTTTGTAATAATTTCTTGTAGTATATTTATAAAGGTATTTGTGGCTGCATTTGTGTCTGTTATAGTTAGAAAGTCGTTCCAGTCAAAGTTATCTATGCACTTACCTATAGCCTCGTAGTTTATTTTAGTTCGTGTGTATGGGCCAGACGTAGATTTTCTTTGTGTTGGACAACCGGGAATGGACAACATAATAGGGAAATGGTCTGTAATGTCTGTCGAAAATATGTAACTTTTAGGTTTCCCTCCCAATTTGCACATAAAATGATCGAGGCATGTTTTGTCATGCGTTGACAAATATAAAGCTGGTGAAAGTCCATGGCTTGCAATTATATCTAGATAATCCTGTGTATTCCTGTTACTTGTGTTTAGTATATCTATGTTTATATCTCCAGTAATAACAATATTTCTAGTACGTGTTGTAGTTAATGTGATATCCAATGAGTTTAAGAAAGGGGTTACGTCTTTAAAGCAGTAGGGTCTATATATTCCTAGCACAGTCATATTTCCAACCTTAGCAGTCAAGCAATTAGCTTCAGTTATATTAGCCTCATAAACATTCGCTGTAATATTGGTTTTTATATACATAATTTTAAAGTTCTTAGGCGAACTTTGTATGGGCGCTGGTCAATGTCCTTTCATTAGATCATAGGTACATTGTCATATAGTCATCATTTATGTCATTATCTTAGTCAATTTATCAAATAAATTTCATTAATAAATCATCAAAACATAAATAGGTATGTACCTAGTACTGTACGTGAGGAGTGAGGACATAGGTTCATTTAGTCGAGTTCGACTTTAGCCGTCAAGACTTTCGTTTTCACTCGTATCTGCAACTCAAGAGTGAATAGGTATCTTTTAGGCAAATGTATTCCACATTAGGCTGCATCACTGCTTGTCATCAAGGTTGATTGCAGCCAAAGGCTAGGTAAGTAGTCTTTATACTAAAAAAATAACCCTTTGAAATTACCATTGAAGATAGCATAGTAGGGGATGCGGTTAGTACAACATGAAACGTGAAAGTTTTTAGTGTTATAGTTTGAAGTATTTTTAAGGTTATTTAGTGGAACTTAAGTATTGCGGTCGAGTTTATATTTAGTTTAGTCACGTTTAGAATTAGCGGGTCGCCTCCAAATGACAGTTTTAAGTTTGGCTCGTTATGTTGGTTTCTAGTGTCTTTGTCGAGTGCTTTTATAGTGTTAATAAATAAATTCTCAGGCGAATGTATTGCAGCTATTATATTTGAGAATGCAATTTCATGTCAAGAAAATTATATTTTTCAACCTCTTTACGTGAATTCAGCAAGTCAACCTTTACTAAGTAGATTGAATGTTGAACTTTGGTTTGCGACCTTTTAAATTATAATTTAATATAAAAAATTCTTTTTTAAACAACCGACTTCAAACTCCCGAAAAACAAGCACACGCTATACAAAGTACTTATTTTATTGTTGATATTTAAAAAACCGCTCGACCGATTTCGATAGAATTTATATGGGACCACCTTTGAAGTATACCCTTACAAACAAAAAAAGAATTTTTAAAATCGGTCCAGGCGTCTTCGAGTAATCGGGGAACATACATAAAAAAAAAAAAAATTGATATTTAAAAAATCACTCGACCGATTTCGATAAAATTTATATGGGACCACCTTTGAAGTATACCCTTTCAAACAAAAAAAGAATTTTTGAAATCGGTCTAGGTGTCTTCGAGTAATCGGGGAACATACATAAAAAATAAAAAATAAAATAAAAAAAGATTCCGACGAATTGAGAACCTCCTCCTTTTTTTGAAGTCGGTTAAAAATAGGTTTTTACTAGGATGTATTTTGGATCTATTTATCTGCTAACTTCCATTTTTTTATTTCTATTTACTATTAAATACTAGCTTATGCCCGCGACTTCGGCGGCATTGTTTAAGTTTTGTTTGATTGCCGCGGGAACTCCTTCATTTTCCGGGATAAAAAGTAGCATTTGTCACTCTCTAGGTCTTCAACTATACCCATTATAAAAATCACGTCAATCCTCTGCTCCGTTGCGGCGTGATTGAAGGACAAACCAACAAACAAGCACAATTTTGCATTTATAATATTAGTATGATTGCCTACTGACCGGACGTTACCCACACAACCTGTAGGCTGTATAAGGATTTCAACGCATACGACGAAGGCTCGACCGCAAATTTCCTGCTCTTCCGATGTGATTGAGGAATCACGCTCCGTTCCACGCACCTGCTGCGGTCTGGACGGCGTTACAAAACGCTCATCGGCTCATGTTTGCCTTTGCGCTACATGCCTGATGGCTTCACACTTAACTGTTATACGGTTCAATTGCTTGGTCATTGGTTTTTTTTTTACGCCACTAAGTATAAGTTAGCCTTTAAATGCAATCTCACCTCACCTAAATGATGATGCAATCTGATGCACCTGTTAGGGTACGGCAGTTAAATTAAACCCATAACACAGATAAGTAATACTCATATCGGTTTCTATACGGCATCGTTTCGCTTGTGCCAGTAGGGTGGCAACTAGCCACGGCCGAATCCTCCGACCAGACTAGACTATAGAAAATTCAGAAATTATAAATCATAAAGCGGTCTCATGCTTGTATTCAGCAGTTCGTTTCAAAGTTGTTCCTAAATTTCCACTCAACTATAATCTCCAATATTAATATAACCCACAAAATATTATGTTTGATTAAATAATTGACCAAAAGTTTGTCAGATATGCCTATTACAGATACTATTATAGATACGTGACCGTAATCGTTGACAAAATTAAACTTATCACATGTTTAACTTTTCACATGAAAATCGGTGCGTGCCGCGAAGACGCGATCCTATCGTATGTTTGTTATTAATTACGGCACGGACCTAGAGAAGGGTTTATATCACAGAATTTATAAAAAGTATAGAGATTCTAAATGCGCGTGGGCTTGCCTCGCGTATTTACAATTGGGTATTTGAATCGAAAGTTTAAAATGGTTATTCAACATAACAGTTCCGGCTTGGTGCAAAATGTGTTCCTCAGTTCGGACTTTTGATCTGAAGGAATACTGTGCGCCGTCGTTATAGGGAAGTGAGAGAAAAATACCTACCGTAGCAACGTAAACGGCTGTATTTCTGTGTTATATTGTATTTACCTATTTATATTATTTTCAGATTGTATTTTTCTAACGAATAAAACTAACAAGCGACGTGGATATTACGACTATTGGGAGATCCTCTGTTTATTAGAATACTTGTCAAATACCCAATTCATCTAATCCCACTAATTAAGATTGTAGCTATGATTGATTGCGGTTTGCGATTGTGACAATGAAATTAAACTATACGGCGGCGAGATTCGCAGAGTCAACAGATGCCATTTCTATTATCTTATTTGAAATTCTTCGGTATGTGCATATTAACCGGTGTAATTTATTGTCGAAATACCAACGATACGTGCTGATACGTATTTCGGTGTTACGATTTTTACGAGGTACGACACGCAAAGGTTATTCGTTACTTTGGTAAATATGTATCACTATTTATTAGATGAAAATTGATGACAGCTTTTTTTTTCTGTTTTATTTTTATCAAGCTTCTTCCGGCGACTTCAACCGCGTGGATTTGAGTTTCTATGCTTTCTTGAAATCATCTTAATAAACGAAATCTCTAAATACTAGACACAGCCTTTTGTACTGGTAAATGGAGCAGGCTAGCTGACTCATCCCAGTTTTATTCAGACTGGCTTAATGATTAATTCTTCTTTTTAAGGTTTGTCATAGCGTAAAATCAGCTCTAAAAATCAAACTAATAATAATTATTACAACTGCGATAGTTGTTTGTTTGTTGGTTTGTCCTTCAATCACGCCGCAACAAAGCAACGGATCGTCGTATTTTTGCATGGGAATAGTTCAGGACCTGGAGAGTTACATAGGCTAGTCTTTATCCAGGAAAGTTGAGGAGTTCCCGAGGGAATTAAAAAAACTTATACGAAGTCACGGGCATCAGCTAGTATTACATAAATTTTTAATTTCTAAATCAAATACACTATCAGATTAATTTGTATTGAATATTTAATATTTATTTTATTACAAATTATTTCTTTCATTTTTGCGTCATGCACTTGCTCGACTTCTCGCTGCGCGCCTTTATTTTGATCTTCTGAACTGAGAGCGCCTTAATTAACTTTATTAGATGATGATCACGACTTCATCTGCGTGAATTTAGATTTTAGTAGCTGATGCCCGCCACTTCATACGCGTGGATTGAGGTCTTTTGTTTCCCACATGAACTCTTTAGCCGGGATAAAAAGTAGCCTTTGTGGTATTGGAATAACACATATGCTACACAGAGACAGATTACCAAATCACTCAAATTTTCCAGACCAAATATCATCCAAATCGGTTCAGCCGTTCTGGCGTGGCGTGATTGAGTAACAAACTACCATCCAAACTTCCGCACTTATCATATTAGTATTGATTAATTAGGAGAATATGCAGTCCAACAGATAAAATAATGAGGTACTAAAAAAAACCAATGTCAAGTTTCCATGTCTACTAAAAATAATTCAGGTAGTGATATTTCACCCTTTTAAGGGCAATTTCGTTCTGCCGATACCCATTACCAGCCCTGCCTTTATTCACACTTTCCAACAAATCATCACGTGTGCCTGAAATTGCTGTAGTTTTGTAGTTTTGAAGCAGTTTGGATGTTTTCCTAACAAAAAGGTATCGTCAACTTTTGGTTACGTGACTTCCTGTCGTGAAAATGTGAACCTACGTTTAATGCGCCCTGTTGAATACGGTTTTCATTCGTTTTCTTTCCATTGCTAGTTGATGCTCGCGATGCCATCTTGCAGATTTGAGGAATACAGCAGGTAGAAGCTGGTTCTATAAATAATAATTTGCAGGTACGTGGAATACCTAACGGTTGGGAAGAAACAAAGAAGTAAGGCGGTGGAGATGAAGTTTCTTTCTAACGATTTTAGGTGTGATTAGAAACAAGTAAGGTGGTATAAGATTGGAAAACTCCTAAAGAGCACTCTCCGTTGTTGAGTCTATAGAAAACATAAAGAGAACTGAAGTCTATTCAGTTCCTCTATGGATTAAATACACGCGGTGACGGATATAATCTAGGTCTCTTAGAGAAATAGTAATGGTGTCTGTAGTTATGTGAGTACACAAAGTATAACCCAATCCAGATGCTATTAGGATGATAAAAATAGGTTTCTCTTTTCCTCATAAGATTACAGTCGCTCGAGAGAAAATTTAAAAATCAAAATTTTATTATACGACAAGAAATTATGTAATTCCATAAAAAAGGTTTAAGCCTATTTCTGGTTTACTGATTGGAAGAGATTTTAAGGTGTTGTAGATTAATAAAGATACAGAACATGAAATCAATATTGTCCGATGAATTATCACCGGAGGGCGTTATGCTAAAATATGTTTCCGTTAGTAATAAATGGCGATAATTGGACACTTCGGGTAATAAACAACTAATCAAAACAGGAATTCCGATAGCCTGTGTGCCGTGGCGTAATTTCAGCTCGAAACTTGTAGCTGTAGGTACTATTACCTATTCTGTACTTGTAGCTACGTATCGGTAATTCAATAATGCTTAGAACTCAAAATCAATCTTCATATTTTTTTGTTCAAATAAACTTATTAAAAGTGCTTTTGAATCGTCGAGTGAATCTACCAATGCTTCGGAATGTCATTTTGAAAAAAAATATATATTAACATATTAGCAAGAAACTCTGTGGTTGCTGATAAGTAGGTGTTCGTAGGACGAATATTTGATTTGAGTTGCAACAGTTTTGTACAAGTTTTTGGATCATACTGGAGTGAACATTACATTGGGGAAAAAATTGCGAGATAGTATTTTGTTTGGTAACTTTTCAATCTTGTTCTATATTTTCTTTTTTTACCAGACGTTGAAAAATTTCCACCCCTATGTTGTGGACATATTTTATTTGTATCTTCCGCCGAAACGCTTTGGTATTCATTTCATGACTATAGTTTGGTTGGCGTAGTCTGAATAACCTACTCTTCGGAGATTTTCAAATAACTCAATTCGGGTATCTTTAAATAAAGAGTGAATTAGCTTATTCGAGGTACGCGCGTCTGATCTCAGGCTGCAATAAATAGACTTTAATTTGAGTAACAAAGACTCATAAAACCTTAATTGACTAGACAAAGCTAAGTATCTAAAATAAACCAAATCATACTTCATACTAATACCTATTAAAAATGCGAAAGTGTGTTTGTTTGTCCGTCTGTCTGTCTGCTACGCTTTCACGGCCCATCTGTTCAACCGATTTTGATGAAATTTGGTACAGGGATAGGCTGTATCCCGGGGAAGGATACCATACATACCACCATAGGTACCATATACCTACTACTTTTATCCCGGAAAATTAAGGAGTTCCCGCGGGAATTGAAAACTTAATACACGCGGACGAAGTCGCGGACATCATCTAGTATCTAATAGAACTTTTAAATATACGACGAATTCAAATCTATATTTCGTAAAATACCTTGTGACGCCTGGTTTTTTGTTACTCCATGGTCTAGCTCAAGGGCTCTAGGTATTATAATCCAGTGATCGATATTGTTACAGCTCTCGCTGATCGTGCGCCGTCGGAGAGCGGTGGCCGATCGCGAAATTCACTTAGAGCATCGGACGCCGGCTGAATAATTTAACCAATAACAATCCGAAGGCTAATTTTAGCGATAAAAAATGTATATAGTGCGATCTGGATGCTTATGGTTGAAGGTTCCGTAGGTACTTAATTTTTTCTATGTACTTAATTTTGCCTAAGTATGTATTACTGCCTCGTTGGGAAAAAAATAGTCGACTACGGATCACGAGGCCCTGGGTTCGATTCCCGGTCGGGTATAAACATTGTTAGGTATTGGTTTTTTTAGTTAAGAAAATCTCAGTGGCAGCCACGAGTTGGAAGTTGGTGGTAAGTCACCCCCGTGCCTCGGAGAGCACGTTAAGCCGTCGGACCCGGTTATGATCACTAACATGATTATAGTCGTTAAAGCCCACATTGGAGCAGCGTGGTGGGTCTCAGCAGCATTAATGGAGGCCTGTGCCCAGCTGTGGGACGTTAATGGGCTGTAGTGGTGGTGGTGGTGGTGGCCTATGTTTGTATGAACGCCCTTATTTTAGTTTTCCGCCAAACAGTTGCGTGAAGGGTCTGAAATTATTTAAAATAGATGAAATGAAATAATTGTACATATTAGAACAATCATTTTAGTTAGGTATAAAATTTTTTTTTTTACTTTACTAGTTTACTGCATGCCACATTAAATCCCAGGTGTGTAAAACCTAAGACTCTTTTAATGTCCTATGTCCCCCCAGTGGGGCAGAGGGCGTTTACAGTGTTGCGCTATCTCGAGCGGTTAGAAGCTACACCCTTGACCTCATCCCACGTCGTCCCTATCCTCGCGACCTCCGCCAGAACCGTACGCCGCCAAGTTTGTTTGGGTCGGCCACGCTTTCTTTTTCCCTGAGGATTCCAGTCGAGAGCATGCCTCGCGATATTGCCTGGCTCTCTACGTATAGTGTGGCCAATTCAATTCCAAAGCCTAAGACTAGGTACCATTTATCGTTTCAATTTTGTAACCGAGTTGCGAATTAATTTGTAAACGATTTAACGTGCATGAAGTAAGTAATCTATTGTAGAACGAAGATGGATCTTTCTCAACCTATTATAAAACACCATATTAGCCGAAGAGCTAGTGGGATTTTGGAAAATAGAAGATTTTTTAACCTTTATCCCTGTGGGCATCATCAGTAGGTACTGCACTGTACTGGAGGGTTTGATAAAACTATGTATTTTGGTATATTCTAGCTATGATATTTTTATTATGAGTTAATTGTTGTAAAAGTACCCGGTATTATAGATCAAAATACTCAGCAGCCATTGATATATTTCGTTAAGAAACATTACACTGATGAAGGTATATTATATGGAATAAAAATAATGCGTGAAATATGTAAGAGCTCGAAAATTCACAAAGAACACTACGAAAAGACACTGACAGTTAACAGGTACAGATTGCCACACTTATAATATATACAGAAAATACCATTTTACTAGCCCCTTTTTAAGCACTTACTCTAAATATTCCACGAGATCTCAGACAATATTGCAAATTGCAACAACCAAAAACTGCTTCAATAAAAGACTTACAGTATTTTTTTCTATCTATTTCCAGGTAATTGCTATAGGTTTTTGCTGAAAAAGCCAGTTTCAGCAGTTTTTCAAACACCGGCGTGTAGTTTATTAAAATAATAAAAAAATTTAGGTATCAACTCCTGCGGCGACATCAAGGACGGACGTGGACGTTTTTACTCGAAATTGCAAAGTCGTTAAGTGTGAGATGGATGAATTGATTTTCTGATTTTAAAATAGTGTATTGTAAAAAATAATTTGACGACCGCTCTAGGTTCTTTTTAGACTTATTGAAATAAATACAAAATCTTTTAGGCACTAGGTAGCTTATATCTATCTATCTTATGCCGCTTTCATACAAATAAATCATTTCTTTTTTCTTTCTTTCTTGCAACGGCTCCGAGCTTCGAGCTTGAGAACCTGCGTCCACCTACAAGGGGGTTGCCCAACTCTACGCTTTCCGGTGCAAACCGCCATTCAAGCACCTTGGAACTTCAACTCCTATCGTTTTTTACTCACTACAACTTAGCCCTTGACTGCGATCACTCACTGATGCTCACCTGATGGTAAGTGATGATTTACCTCGTCTAACATGGTAGCGAGCGAACTTGTTAGGGGTATGGTAAAAATACGGTGCTTTACTTTAATCGGGACAGCATATTATAATATGCATTGTGTGAAGTCACGGATATGGCTCCACAATTTATGATATAGACTACTTTTAACTTTATACAAATTTCATACAAATTGTATCGTAATATAATTTTAATTTGAATAGTCAACGCTTTCACGGATCTCTGGAGCGGGTGACGGCGATCGCTAAAGCAATTTGCGTCGAAGTGACGAAGACTGCGTGCGCCGAGCGAAACGGAGAAATAACTAACTTTTGACATAATTATGTATCCAATATAGGTATATAAAGTGGTAATGTTACAGCTTACAGAAATATTGATAACTAGCTGATGCCCGCGACTTCGTCCGCGTGGTTTAAGTTTTTTTTTGATTCCCACGGGAACTCCTTAATTTTCCGTGATAAAAGCCTATGTCACTCTCCAGGTCCTCAACTATACCCATGCCAAAAATCACGTCGATCCGTGACTCCGTTGCGGCGTGATTGAAGGACAAACCAACAAACCAATAAACCAACAAACTAACAAACCAATAAACCAATAAACCAACAAACCAACAAACCAACAAACAAATACACATTCACGCACATTCGCGTATATAATATTTAAAAAAAAAGTTTTTTTTATTCAAATAGACTTTTTACATGAATAGTAATAGCTTGTAATGTTCATGAATAATCGAATGAACTGGTTCGGGATGCCGAACCTACTACCGGAATATTAGTATGATACCTACCCTTAGTCGGAATAATACCTATAAGTACCGTGGGTCGGAATTCGGCTACGACTACTGAATATGTTTATTCAGTGGCCACGGTAATCCCAACGAGCATGGGAGATATGATATTGCACAAATGACAAATGCTCGTGCAAAGCTGCAAGTATAGATGAACACTCTAATAATTGTCTGAGTACGAGTCTCTACTCAGGAGATAATTGTTTAACAAAAGGCACATAGGTGTATTAAATGTTTCCAATCATCTCGAAGCAAAAAGTTCTTTATTTTTTATACAGGAGGAGGAAAATCCTCATGGATGCCAGAAATTGGCATGCCCGACTTCACTCTATTTAGATATTTCGTAACCTACGGACTAAAAACCTCCTCCGATCTTCATCTACATCTTCCCGGTATCGCACTGAGCATTTCGTCAGAAAAAAAAATTAAGTAAGCAAATCCAAGACGGCATTCACAAAGTCCTCGTAAATCGTAATTATCGCAAACAAGAAAACAGAATAGGTATACAAAGAGACGTCACAATCGCAGCGATCGACCGACAACCGTATTTTAACCATAACGATGTTCCTAGGTCTACGCAACTTTAACTAGGCCCTGTATAGACTGCATTGCGCTGCCATTCACATATCCAACTTACTAATTAAGTCAACAACCGAGAAGAAAACTGTAACTTTGACATTCTTACTCCATACGTAACAATATATGCGAACGACCAGAAAATCCTGATCTTTTAGTCTTAGGGTAGATCTTTACTAGCGATTTTTTGTTTTGTCGACTTTTATGAACAGACTTGCTTTAACTGAATTAAGTAAGCCCCAAAATCAAAAGCATCACTATGAAGTCTCACCAATAGTAGTTTCAACTAATCATGTGATGGATATTTGACATAGCACTCAATAACCCAATCAATAAATTCAAATTTTAGGTGAAGCTTACAGGTAATATCGATAATAATGAACCAGACAGTAATAATAGACCAGAAAATATTATTCTTAGTCTAGTATTTTCCTAGTCTTTATCTAATTGTCTTTTTGTCGGTTTAGGTAGGCATACCTTTTTGAGACTTTTGACGTGAAATGTCTTGCACATGAATAAGAAATTCATCTCAATCTCAACAGGTTGCTTTTCAAAATACAAAAGCGTTACTTGATAAGAAGTCGCTAGTCGCTTGGTAACTCGGTGGCGCTTGTCCTATCAAAAATCACCAGCGAGCAATTCGGTGGCCACATTTAAAAAAAATATTTGACATTCTAGCTAAGTATTTAGGAGTTCCAGATGATTTAACCGGGATCTGCTTACAATAAAATAATAAAGAGAATAAATAAAGAGATCTGCAGGTAAATTATGATCTTTTCTTTACATTATCAACTACATATTTTAGTCGTAAGACATGCCGCTAGTGTGTTTCTACGTAAGCTGAAACTTTACGAAAAACAGTAGAAATCAGATAGGATCAAGTTACATTGGCGTTCGTTTCAAGTAATGCCGCGCACATAGATCTACGCCTATTTAGACACGTCCAAATCGAGAGGACGCATGCGCGGTTACGCAGCCATATACGGCTCTCACTCTATAGAGTGAACAATAGTGCACAAATGACAATCCCGCGATCCCGCACTGCCCTCATTATGGCGCCATGAGTGTGCGCATGTGAATAGACCATTGCGAAGAAATAACTTTAGTGCGTTAATTTACTGTTATATAGTGCTGGAATGTGTGATTTATGTGCTAAGGTTTGTTAGAGCCCTAGAGTTCGTAAGGCGAGCTCAGTGGGTTGAGCAAATTCGCTTGGCCAATGTGTTGCACTCTTTGATGTATGGCATGGCATACCTACTTTAATTAGATCATACTACCTACTTGAGGTACGGTTAGCGGTACTAAGGTACTATTTAGTATTCTGTGTTAAGGCACATATGCATTACTTCTGGTCAACGTGTACAAGGACCTTTGGTGGAACGTATCTTAATGAATTGAAATCCTAGTAGAATTAATAAGGCGAAAGTTTGTTTGTTTGACCTTCAATTACGCTGCAACGGAGCAATGGATCGTTGTGTTGTTTAGCATCAAAGGGTTCCTGCGGGGTTATAAAAAACCTCGCGTTCACCAAGGTATGAAGTGCAGGGCTGTGAGATTCATGAGTTACACAGTAACCCTTTTAGATATACTTACAGGGTGTAAGGGTAACGCTATACCGTATACGTAGTAATACTTAAACTAATGCAAAAACTATTATTCGCGGTTTTTTTATCAGTAGTACACCCTTTCTTACACCCTGTATTAGGCATAGATTTAGGATTGGAGACCAATCCTAAATCTATGGTATTTCCTATATCGCAAAATATATTCATATATACAGTCTGGTTATAGTGTTAAGGTCCGGGACTACTTAACAGGAACCGTCCCGAGTTGAACATTTAAATTGTGATTTAAAAATTTAAATTATACCTACTGTGAGCTGATGAAATAACGATTTGATGAGCGAACGACGTTTGACGACCTTCCTAGCGCAGTGTTGAGCACTGTTGTCTTAACGTGCGGGGCCCCGGGTTCGATTCCCGGCAGGGTCAACATGGGAATTTATAATGTTCTCTGGTCTGGCCTGGTGGGAGGCTTCGTCCACGGCTAGTTACCTACCGGCAAAGACGTGCCGCCAAGCGATTTTGCGTTCCAGTATGATTCCGTGTAGAAACCGATTAGGGGTATGGGTTTAATATAACTGCCATGCCCCTAACAGGTTAGCCCGCTACCATCTTAAATCAAATCAAATCTAATCAAATCAAATGTTTTTTATTCAAATAAACTTTTACAAGTACTTTAAAATCGTCAAGTGAATCTACCACTGGTTCGGAATGAACGGAAGGAAACTAGGTGGTTGCTCTTTTTAAATAATTCATTTACAATTATTATTTATCAATGTGTACATAAGTAACCGCTGTCCTTAGCATTGCTGGAGCGATCAAATCCATGCTCCTCTATTGACATAATCTTCAACATATAATAAGCTTTTTTTAGGAGCATACTCGTACATTTAATGGATTTCTTAAATTTGTGTATAGGCAAGTTTAAAATAGGTTGTGGAATTTTGTTATAGAAAAGAATGCTCATTCCCACGAATGACCTTCTGACTTTTTTGAGGCGGAGCGATGGAGTCACGAGCCTATTACGGCCTCTAGTTTGCCTATCGTGCAGATCGCAATTTTTGTTGTAATTATGGATGTGCTGTTTTACAAAAATTATATTACTGTAGATATATTGCGAGGCGACAGTTAGAATACCAATTTCCTTAAATTTCTCTATAAGTGAATCACGCGGTTTTAAATTATAAATTGCACGTATTGCCCTTTTTTGTAACACAAATTTTGGAATATCTGCCGCTTTACCCCACAGTAAGATTCCGTAATACATAACGCTATGAAAATAAGCAAAATATACAATCCTAACAGTTTCGATGTCTTCTTCTTCTCTTCTTCTTCTCTCCCTGGGCTTTTCCGCACTTAAGCAAAGCTGCCCGTTGTGCGTGAGACCTCTGGTGCGACTCCCCGCCGGTTCATTCCAGCCAGCCGAGCTCACTCCAGAATCCAAGCAGGCCGCCCAGGTCGGCGAGGACTTCCGGGAGTGTTGCTGGGGAGCCAATGTATGCTTCTCGTTGAGTGGATACAGCACTACACTCAAGTAGTACGTGTCTTGGTGTCTCCTCGCTCTCCATGCAGGCTCTGCACAGAGGTCTGTCGGTTATACCTAGAACATATAAGTGTTTGTTAAGTGGACAGTGTCCTGTTATCATGCCTACAGCCGTTCTGAGTTTAGCTCTGTTTAAATTCAGTAGTTTCTTTGTTAGGCGTTGGTTTGGGCTGGGTATAGCCTCTTTTGTTTGTCTGCAAATGGTGGTGTTTGCCCATAATTCGGCATGTGTACCTACTGTTTGTTGTTTTAACCAAGTCTTGTACTCACTGAATGGTATTGGGACGATCGGTTCAGGTCCCATTACCTTCAGGTTTGAGGCTCGTCGAGCAAGTTCGTCGGCTGCGTCATTGCCTGTGTTACCGCTGTGACCTTTTACCCAGCTGAGTGATACCCTGTTTGTTTTTGTTAGTGTTTGTAGTGTGTTGTGGCAATCCAAAACGAGCTTTGATGAAGTCGTGCTTTTGGCTAATGCTCGCAGGATTGCCTGACTGTCACTATGAATGTTAATATGAAAGTTTGTTACCTGTCTGTCGGCCATAGCCATGGCCGCCGCAGTAATGCCGACGCACTCCGCTTGAAAAACAGAGTTATTCTTACCGAGCGCGCGAGCGATATGTATGTTTAGTTCGGGACAGTGCACTCCTGCCCCAGTGCCGTGGTTGGTTTTTGACCCGTCTGTGAAAACATCTATCGTGTCTATAGTAGTTTTGTGTGTTTCGGTCTCTGAGATGTTGATCTCATAATCTTTCTCGATTATGTGTTCCTTCTGTGTCTTGTCACAGATCCATCCTAACATTGGACACTTCATGTTTTCACCTGACAGTATCCGGGTATGTGTTGTGTTTATATCTCTCCACAGCCCATAAGTCTTAATCCTTAGCGCTGCGAGGGTAGCTTCTTCTTTTATGTGAAGATGTAGGGGAGAGATTCCCAGTATTACCTCTAAGGCATCTGTTGGAGTGGTGTTCATGCAGCTAGTAATCGCTAGGCATGCTTGTCTTTGGAATTTTTGTAGTTCCTGTTGGGTTGTCGTTTGAAGCGTTCTAGGCCACCATACTAGTGACGCGTATGTTAATGAGCTTCTTACCACTGTCAGATATAGCCAAAGCATTATCTTTGGTTTTAGACCCCAGGTTTTCCCGATCATGCGTTTGCATTGATTTAGGATTATTGTTGTTTTTTGTATTTTCGTGTCTATATGTTTCTTCCAGTTAAGCTTGTTATCTAGAGTTACCCCCAGATATTTAACTTCTGTTGATAGTGTTAGATTTGTACCAAAGAGTGTTGGCATTCTTGGTACATCTGGTTTTCTTTTGTTTGTGAACAGTACTAGTTCGGTCTTTTTTGGGTTCACTGTTAGTTCATTTTCTTTGCACCATTTCTCTATGAGTCTCAGTGCATCTTGCATAATCGCACAAAGTGTGTTTTCGTGTTTGCCACCTATCAGAATCGTTATGTCATCTGCATAACCTATGGTGTAGAAACCGTTGTTGTTCATTTTTGTTATCAAGTTGTCAACAACCAGGTTCCACAGGATTGGAGATAGCACTCCTCCTTGTGGGCACCCTTTGGCTACTATGCCTTTTGTTATACCGTTAATGTCTAATTGGATGACCCTTTTTTCAAGTAGGGTTCCTATCCATTGCCTTAGGGTTTTGGGTACTTCGTATCGTTGTAAAGCATTGTCAATGCTCTTAAAAGTGGTTTTGTCGAAAGCTCCTTCAATGTCTATGAAGGCTCCTAGTGTTGATAGTTTGTTATCTAGGTCGTGCTCTATCTTCGTTACCACGTTGTGGAGAGCCGTCTCTGTTGACTTGCCGGTGCTGTATGCATGTTGGTTTCGGTGTATTGGTATAGTTCTTAGGGCTCCATCTCTATGGAAGCTTTCTCCGAGTCTTTCCAGCGTTTTCAGCAAGAATGATGTCAGGCTGATAGGTCTGAAAGCCTTCGGTTCGGTATAATCATTCCTACCTGGTTTGGGCAGGAATACCACTTTCACTTCTCTCCACGAGATTGGTATGTATTTAAAGGCTATACAGGCTCGAAAAATCTGAACTAGCCGCGGTGTTATCTCCGTAGCCCCCCACTGCAAGAGGGCGGGGAAGATTTGATCTGTTCCTGCTGATTTGAAGGGGTGGAACGTGTCTATGGCCCACCGTACCTTCTCATGCGTGACTATCCTGTTAGCTATTTCCCAGTCTGCTTCTGAGGGTGTATCCTGTGGATCATCCGCCCAGTCTGGGTTGTCTACTATTCTGCTGCCTGGGAAGTGTGTTTGTATGAGTGTTTCACTGACCTCTTTGTCGTCTTTGGTGTAACTACCATCAGTTTTCTTCAAAGTGCCAAGTGTGCGATTGTTGTCGTCGGCTAGAATTTTCCTAATTCTAGTCGCTGTGTCGTATGATTCTATGTTAGTGCAGAATCCTTGCCATGACTTGTCGTCTTTGCTTCGTACAAGTTTCTTGTATTGCGATTGCGCTTCTCGGAAGTTGTCCCAGTCTACGTCCTGTCTAGTGTTTTTTGCTCTATTGAATAGGTGCCTTAACCTTTGTCTTTTCTTTTCAAGGTCCGGGCCCCACCAACTGTGTTTTGGTTCCTGTTTTGTCTTTCGTGTCTTTAGAGGGCATGCTGCCTCGTAGCATGTCCTTATTTTCCGTATTAGGTCATCTACATTGTTGTCTATTTGTGACACATCCTGGATCTCAGCTGTGTCCTTCTGTCCTATGTGTCTTGTTATGAGTGTTTTATAATGTTTCCTATTTGTTCTCCTCGGATTTCTTCGAGGTAATTCTGGCGTTCTGGTGAGATCAAGTTCAAAACATATCCTGCAGTGGTCCGACAACGATGGTTCCTTGCTCACATGCCAGTTTTTGACTTGATCTACTATGTTTTGCGACGCTAGTGTGATGTCGATTATTGTTTGATATCTACTGGACACAAAAGTTGGTTCTGTACCTTTGTTTATAATGCTAAGGTTAGTTGTTAGTAAATAAGATGCCAACGACTCACCTCTTGCATTATTTTTGTCGCTACCCCACAGCGTGTGGTGCGCGTTGCTGTCAGCGGAGATAATCAGATCTATCTCTTGTTCTTCGCAATGGTTGATGAGGTCCATGACTTCCTTCGTGGGGATCTGGCCCTCAATTGGTAGATACAGTGATGCCAAGACTAGTGGTCTAGGCGTCCACCCGTTGTTCTTTTTCATTTCGTTATGTATTTTTATTACTGTTAGATCTCTGTAACAGTAATGTGTTAGTAGTGTTGCAGTGATGCATCGTGGTACGTATATACATGTTCGTGGAGGCTCTTGCGAGCTATGGTAAAATACCTTACCGTCGCAATTGCCGAGGCCGCAAACACGATTTGCCCGAACCCACGGCTCCTGGATTAGGGCTATGGTCTCGGCCGCAACCTCCAGCTGCTTTCTTAGGGTGGCCGTCGCAAGGTGTTTATGCTGGAGGTTGGTCTGCACTATTTTAAAGTGCGTGAATGTTAGGTAGGGGGGGGAGAAAGGTTCACAGGTCCGGGGACCGTTCTTCGTTTTCGGCCATAGGGGCCCATGTCTTCAGCAGCTCTTGAAGGTCTCGAGCTGCTGTGTCCGTCATGTCCGTCGTGTCCGTCCCCGCTTCCTCCTGCCACTCTGTCCTATCTGGTTTAGGAGTCGGCGGTGACTCTGTCAGTACCGCGTTGATGTCATCAAGCACGGTGCTGACAGATGGTTCATGGGAGTCTGCAGGCAGTTCGTCTGTCTGTGCGTTAGTGTTCGGTGTTGCTTTATTTGTGTTCTTTCCTGGCTCAGAGAACCCCACGGGTGGTACATCACTCACTCCTTCACTAGTGAAGAAGCGGATGTAAATAGACCCTGTGGAGTAGGCTACTTGCCTTCCCCTCGCCAGGATGTGTGCAATTTGCTCTTTGGGCACTCCTAAAACTAGGAGCACACCAGGAGTATTGCGGTCCACTTTGATGTAGTTGTACAGGGCCCACGTTGAGACCTGGTACCAGGGGTTTTGGCTGGCCAGGATCCTGTGTAGGTGCCCAACCGCCTCCGCGTACTCTGGTACAAACAGTGCGCACCTGATCCGTACAGGGATCTCCGACTGTTTGATCAACGTGAGCCCCGTCCCCTCACGTGGCGACTTCAGTCGTGGAACGACCTCTTGTAGCCATGAGAGGGCTTTGTCGTCATAGCACCATAGCTTTAACACACCCTCGCTCAAGAAGGCTTTGCCCTCGAACGCGGGTGCGTAAGGTAAGGTGCCTGGTGCCGATGGTTGGAAGCAAGCAGCAAAGATCTCACTTTGGATTTGACCTTGGATGTTGCTTGCCTCCTGTTGGGTCAAGTCTGCACGCGGTGTAAGCATTACTGCCACACTGAGGTGCGGCTGTGTTGCGCGGGCGTATGAGCCCGTGTGTTCGGTCCTCGGCCTTTTGCGTTCCCTCCGAGGAGAGATCGTGTCGTCAAGTCTGTCGCGCTTAACGCCTGACTGGCTTGACGACGGGGCGGGACCCTCCGACTCTCTTCCAGCCTCACCACCGCTCCGCTCTCGCCAGTACGCATTCGACCGGCGGGCGACAGGGCTTGGCCGGGGTTGGGCCGGGAAGTTTGCACTGTTGGTTTGTTCGTTTGTTTTGTGGGTGACAGTGGGCAGGCCACGACCCGCACCCGGCTGGTTCGCGCTCACTCCTCCTTCCCCCTGGCTCGAGACGACAGTCTCCGCAGGCGGGCAGCGACCCTTTTGGGGCGGCTGCTCGCATTTGCTTTGACCATGCAAGCCTGTTGCCAAGGGTACGGTATCAGTGACCGCAGACCCTCCGGGCACCGGCCTTGACCGACCTCCGCTCCGACCCGTAATTTTGTGGGTGACAGTGGTCAGGTCACGACCAGCACCCGGTAGGTCCGCGCTCACTCCTCCTTCCCCCTGGCCCGAGACGACAGTCTCCGCGGGTGGGCAGCAGCCTTTTTGGGGCGGCCGCCCACCTCCACTTGGACCATACGAGCCTGTTGCCAGGGGTTCGGTTTCGGTGATCGCAGACCCTCCAGGTGTCGGCATTGACCGACCTCCGCTCCGACCCGTAGAGGAGTCCGTCTGTCTGAACTTTTTGTGCTTCCTCCTTTTTGCCTTTGCGACCACCTGCGTCCATGGGTTTTGCTCCATGGGTAACGATGAGAGAGGGGTCACGGTGGCCGGAGGAAGGGAAGGTGGTTCGTCGGTCCGTTTTTCGTTCGCTAAAGTAGTTTCATGTGTGGGATCGTCCGTCGGTGTCCGTTTTGTTTGTGCCAGGGGTTGTGGGAGGTGCAAAGCACCAGGCGACTTGGTGCCCGACCCAGAGTACGGTGGGCAGCCTGTGGCTCGTCCTCCGGTCGTTGCCGTTCCCGGAGGGCGAGCCGCAGCAAGGGATTCTCCAACTCCGGTGGAGCTGGTACCCTTCTGGGGTCCTATTTCCTTTGTCGTCTTTGTCATGGGGGGGTTCTATTTGGTGTGTTATTTGTGATCGGTGTACCTACTCCTGTATGTGTGCTCGTGTGAATGTGTGTGTGTGTGTGTGTGTGTCTATGTGTTCGTGACTTGTTTTGTGTATGTGTGTATTTCAGTGTGAGTGCATGCGAGTGTTGGGGACGAAGGAGGCTGGTTTAGGAGGGGGGATCAAGGGATAAGGTTATTAGGAACCTGACCAGCGTTGGGCGTGTCATTGGCCAGACCTCTTGTCCGGGGCTCGTAAGCTTCTGTCTGGCTCCAGACATGCAGATGCATGGCCAGAACCAGGCAGATCCGGCAATCCGCAACCCGCCGACCCGTCCGGTAGCATGAGGAATGCTTCGCATATGGAAAGCATATTTTAGTTACGGGACCACACAACGATGAGGCACCCGCACTCGAAATACGATTCCACGCCGGAGTTTCGATGTCAGTTAACTGTCGAATCTTAGACCGCCTAATCACTTACCATCAAGTGGGATTGCAGTCAAGGGCTAACTTGTAGTGGGTAAAAAATGAATACTTAGTATTATCCTGATATTAGTGACTTTATTTCTGTTTTAATAGACGGAATAACATAAATTATTCTATTACACTTATTATTTCATGGAGATTTTTATGATTGCATATTATTTAGCTCATTAAAACACACAATCCTCTTTGAAGTCCTATGAAAACAGTGCTGACTGCATAAAGTCCCGGGGTTTTTAACGAAATCAAACAATTCCATCCATTATTTTACCTTCACTTCACCTAAATTCACGTCTCGCACTGGAGACGTAAACGAGGCAGCACATTGAATAGCACGCCTCAGAGAAGGCAAAAACCTTTTGTCTGATTCAGAAAGTTCTACCCTCCGATTTTTAATAACTCACGGTACTCATACCTTATGTAATAATCATTATTACATGAGGTATGATATACAAATATAGTAATATAATCTATCATCGTTACTCTAAAATCATGACTGAATAGTCACAAGAACTTTGTCTTATGTATGAGGACCGGTCACGAGAATTATACCAGAAATCATTGTATGTTAGAGTTATTCTCTCATTGTTAGAGAAATAGAAGAAATAATATTGTTAAACGTTAGATCAAAAGCTTACTTCCGTGAAAGAATATTGCAATGCACGACAAATTAATAAAGTGATCGCGCTACATTCAATTACTCATACTCATAAAAGGAAACGAAAAGGAATAAGAATAATCTCGTTTATAAAGACAAACTGCTCGTGTTCATACCCTTGATTGCTTTTGTTTGCTTAGATCTAGAAAATAGAACAAATCTACAAAAGTTTACATGAAATTCGACGATACTTCCATCGAATACTTTAAGACCAAGTGGTCTAGTACAGTGGCCGAAGAGAACATTCCTTATAATATTTATTTGCTCTTAGGGAGAGGAGCTGTTCTCTACGATGCTGGGCGTTTATTCAACCCGATAGTGTATCTCATTAAGCGGGCACTCGACGTTTTACGTCATTAAATATGTAAATAGTAGGAATTCGGACGTCCATTCAGCTGACATGTCGCGACGACGGCTTCTGCAGACCTGTTAATCTGTGGAAATGACGTTATAAACATGTTCAAGGGACGTTTTTTGTTTATTTTGCTCTTTTTATTTGAAGATCTTCGGATAGTATGTCTTCTAGCATGAATGCGTCTCCATCGAGTGCCTTGTCATGCATGGCAAAGTGGAGGTTAGATTTTCATGAAATTTGTACTAGAGACTTAGACGGAGAAGGACAAAGGCTACTTTTATCCCGGAAAATTAAGGAGTTTCTGCGGGAATACAAAAAACTTGATCCTCGTGAACGAAGTCGCGGGCATCAGCTAGTTGTTGATAATATAACACAACTGTGTTATACTCGAGCCGTAACTACTCAAGCTCTAGTATAACCGATACCAGCAACCCACGTTAATGAGATTTCACCTGTTGAACCGCTCCGATTACAATTTATATATTAAGTTCGCTTCTAACAGATTTATACCGGCTGATATAGGGCATTAAAGTTTAGATCACGTGGGTGGGCAGCCTTGCATTCAATAGAGTGTTCGCGAATGGGATGTAAAGCTCAAGGCATATAGCCGCAGATAAGAAGCGTAGTACTTAGGAGTCTTTTTTTTAATGTTTCAAATGTAAACTGAACTGAGGAAAATTTAAACAGATGAAATCACACGTAGCCGAACGTCTATAGGTTTTTAAGGGTTGCGTAGTCAACAAGGAACCTTAATAGTTTCGCCATGTTGATCCGTCCGTCCGTCTGTCCATCTGTCCGTCCGAGGCTTGGCTCAGAGTCTGTTAGTACTAGAAAGAGTGTTAGCCAATCAAAGGTGATTGCAATCGTTACACTTTATAGTTACTATACCATATTTTTTACTAGCTGATGCCCGCGACTTCGTCCGCGTGGGTTAAATTTTTTGATTACCGCGGGAACTCCTTAATTTTTTGAGATAAAAAGTAGCCTATGTCACTAACCAGTTCTTCAACTATAGCTATGACAAAAATCACGTCGCTCCGTTGCTCCGTTGCGGCGTGATTGAAGGACAAACCAACAAACTAATAAACCAACAAACACACTTTCGCATTTATAATATTAATATGATTGTAATTTGTATGTAAATCTATGCATAATCACATTGATGAATTCAAGAAGAAAAGTGATTGTCATAATGTCAATACTAGAAATAAAAATAAACTTGTAATGCCTGCTTCTAGGCTTTGTAAAATTAGCAATTCATTTGTTGGAAACAGTGTCCGCTTCTACAATAAGCTCCCAGAAGACATGTTGAAGATGTCTCTGAATAAGTTCAAAGTTAATGTAAAACGTAAACTCATTGAAAAATCTTATTACCATGTAAAGGATTACCTAAACGACAAGGAAGCTTGGCAATAATTTGCTCTAATGGCTCTGATAGTTCCTTAATTAAGATGATTTGTGAGATGGTGATAATAAAAAAAAACCCCCGGCTGAGTTTGTTGTGGGCTCTTCTCAGACCAGGGCGCGTTTGGAACCCTCGTAGCTTTAGTTTTAAGATACCGTAACCGATTATCACAATCACGTTTTATAAGTAAGTAATTTTTAACGTCAATAAGTGTACCTACCAGTATACCTATATTGAATAAATGATTTGATTGATTGATCTACATACCTACCGAAATTAATTTGTGTGTTGAATTTCAACTGTGACTTGTTTGTTTAAAGAGTGGGAAGACACTGTCTCCTGTAACACAGTTTTTACTACCTCGGGAGGCAGGGTTCGTCACGTCGTTTAAGCCCTCCAGCAATACGCCAAGAACTTAATTTCGCACTTGATGTGAGTTTTAGCCAATACAACATAAATTTTCTAAGCACCAGGCATGCTTTTACAATATTATGTGTATCTAGGACTTGTTTCGTGAGTTATAGATTCTCGCGTAAACGATGTTTAGAATAGTGTCAGGTAGGACATAGATTTTTGGGAGTTTACTATCATCGCTTCATGCAGTATTACCTACTTTGAAATTGTACCTTGACGTCCCTTAATTAATAAAGATTATAATTCTGCAGCAACAGCGTCAATATGATTAAAAAAAATACTGATTTAAGTGATGTTAGTGTAGGTACACCTACAGCGCATAAAAATCCAACAGGATATCATAGATCCTGATTTTAGGTTTTGGTTTCAGGTGTTAAAAAGACTAGGTCTAGAACGCAATAATCAGAGGATATTTTTAATAATACCTAGGGGCTCCACTGCTTTATTGTCTCTATAAAAACCCTTACCATTATTTGGTTAATGGATAGGTTTCGTAAAAGTCATTAATAAGGTAATAAGGAACTCGGCAAAGAGAGAACTATTATTCAGTTTTTCATCGAGTTTTGCTAAAGTGTACCTTATAATTATACTTATCTATTAATTTTTCACGAGTGAACCTTTGAACCGACTAACGAAAGAAACGGAGATAGCTTTTATGTGAAGACGGAAGTACCGCAGTGTAGGTAGGTAAGTAATTTCATTCATTCATTAAGAAAATCAAAGAGATCACAAGGTATTTTCATAAAACCTGAATTATAGGTAACGAAACTGTGTTTTTCTTAGTCTATTTTAATAATATTATAAATGCGAAAGTTTGGATGGATGGATGGACATTTGTTACTCAATCATGCCAGAACTGCTGAACAGATCTGGATGAAATTTGGCACAGGGATAGATTACAGTCAGTCTACTTTCGCGGAAAATTAAAGAGTTCCCGCGGGAACCAAAAATATCTCAATCCACGCGGACGAAGTCGCTGGCATCATCTAGTAATTATTAAGAGGAAGGAATTTGTTATTTATCCTTGTTACTTGCTAAACTTAGCATATAATGGACGGCCAGCTCGCCGGAGATCTTTGCCATTAAAATACAAAACTATGCGAAATATTATCGAGGCAGAAGAATTTCCGCGTTACATCCGATTTATTAGCAAACTTCCAAAGAATAGCTGTGTACACTACAGTCGTCAAAGTATAGCTAGTAGGTAAGTACATATTTTAACGTTCGAACTAACGTGATATTCATCATATCATACTAATATTATAAATGCGAAAGTGTGTTTGTTTGTTGGTTTATTGGTTTGTCCTTCAATCACGCCGCAACGGATTGACGTGATTTTTGGTATGTATATAGGTGAGGACCTGGAGAGTGACATACGCTACTTTTTATTCCGGAAAATTAAGGAGTTCCCGCGGGAATAACAAAAAACTTAAACCACGCGGATGAAGTCACGGGCATCACCTAAGTTATAACTATAATTATTAATAGACTTGCTGATACCCGCAACTTGAGGTTTTTGGTTCTCACTGGAAGCCTATGGGTTATTCCAGATTATAATCTATAGTTGTGCCAAATTTCCTCCAGATCCGTTCAGCCGTTCTGGCGCGATTGAGTAGGTAACAAACATCGATCCAAACTTTCGCTCATAATAATATCAAAATATATACCTATCAAATCTGGTGAGTACAATTCGTTTGTCGGTAGGTTTCTGTTTTTTTTTTTTTACACTTGATTTAACGGTAGAGGAAAATGTCGTGAGAGAACTTGCATTGCTAAGAGTTCCCCGTAATAATATCGATGGCGTGAGCGGTGTCTGGAAATAAGACTTTGTTAATAAAGGTTATTTTATAATTCTATGCCGTCTTGCCCGTCTCCAGAACTTTTTTTTTTTATCCACTGCAAGTTAGCCCTTGACTGCGATCTCACCTGATGGTAAGTGATGATGTAGTCTAAGATGGTAGCGGGCTAACCTGTTAGGGGTATGGCAGTTATATTAAACCCATACCCCTATTCGGTTTCCACACGTATCGTACCGGAACGCTAAATCGCTTGGCGGCACGTCTTTGCCGGTAGGGTGGTAACTAGCCACGGCCGAAGACTCCCACCAGGCCAGACCAGGGAAAATCCAGAAATTATAAATTCCCAAATTGACCCTGCCGGGGATCGAACATGCGTTAAGACAACAGGGCTCAACACTGCGCCACGGAGGTCGTCAAGGTTCTTGGTATAAAAGATGAGTACCTTTTATATTTGTACGAAGGTAGGTATACCGAAGTACTCAAATTAATCCTCTCGTGTCTACGAGCCACAATAATTTAATTTAATTACCACGGAAAAGTAAACACAAACAATAAACATACATCAGGGAAACACAAAAAGCTTGTGTATATTAATTAAGCATTGCGTGCGCATAGACAATGCCGCGTAAAGAATCAATAAGACTAAAACCGCGTTAAATCAACATTGGGAAGGCAAGACAAGAAACGAATCCCGGAATTTATGGTCGCGTTACTACAGACCTGGCAACTGCTAGAGCGGGCGTAAATGATGCGATTGTATATTTCATTGTCAGCAAAGTGCCATTTACATCAAGCGATCCAGATGCGATCGATTACGGACATGCTTCAGTCGTAGCTATAAACTCACTTGTTGAATTGGGTATTTGACGACAAGTAAAATCAGCAACTTTTTTTCATAGGTACGTCAAAACGCGAGCTCAGTATGGGATGTTGTATGAAATACTAGACTGTGACGTCATCATCTATTTAATAATCACTAAAATATAACTAATTATTTGAATAGTTGTCAAATACCCAATTTAAGGTATCCTATCTGCAACAGTGCATTTTTTTTTTAAATATATAGGCTAGCGCTTGGCTGCAATCAGACTTGCTTGCAAGTGGTGATGCAGCCTAAAGTGGAGCGCGCTTGCCTAGAAGATGCCTATTCACTCTTGATTTGAAGGTACCTATGTTAAAAGAGGAGGGGAAAACGGAAGCCGGGAGGGCATACCATATCCTAGCGGTTCGAATTAGAAACGAGGAAGCAAATCGCTTCGTGCGAGCCCGCGGAGTTTCGACTGCGTAAGGGTGCAGACCTTGTCGATGCCTTGCGGTCCGATAATAAAAAGGTGACGGAGGAACCAGATCAAATAGCTCTTGAGCACACTCTCCTATATATATTCTGTAGAATACCGGCAGACAGGCAACTTTGCGCCGATGTTCTAAGCTTTGCAGCTTTGAACTGACCAGCGCTTTGTTACCAATAAGTCTCCTGGCGCGACGATCCACCGAATCCAATGCATCAAGCTGGTACTTGGCAGAGCCATCCCATAAATGGCTGCAGTACTCCATGCACGATCGAACTTGTGCTTGGTAAGAGAGTGTCAGCCAATCAGAAGTAGTACGATCATCACACGGTAGCCTGTAATTTTATCATAATCGGTCCTCTGAAACATGCATACATAAATACATCCATGAAAGGTCAATAGGCGAAGGAGAGAGCTTTAAGTAACTCATTTGTGGCATGTTCGTTTATGTAATCACGGTTGATAAAAAAGTTTTTCATTTAGTTAATGGATGGGTAACTGAAGTATGCAAGGTCCTAGATCATAATAGATTTATAGCGACTGGAGTGGAGACAGCAAAGCTGAAGCGGAAATGATGCTCGGGAAACATTGGGGTCCCTAGGTGTTGGAATCAAGGCCCTAAACTACATTGATACTATTGAAATAAAAAGAGACAGATAAGTATAAATTAAGGATTATTATTTATTCAAATTTCACTTAGATATTATGTCTTATGCCGTGTTGTTATAGAGTCGGAATCGCATCGTCTTCGTTATAACTAAATTCCCTAGTGCCGCTTTCTACTAAGTCTTAAGTGGCTTTTGGAAGGCGTCTATGCTAATTTTAGACCTAATTAAGCCCGGATTTATGTTAGGTGCTTAAAAGGGTTTGATTAAGATTTTTGGTGACACAGGTAATAGATCTTAGATAAGGAATTGTGAATATTTATGGATCGTAGCCTGAATAATTAGACTGTTTCTCCCATTCAAGTTTAAAAAAGACTTTTATTCAAGTTAAAAAAAAAATTATAACTACTTTAATAGTAGCAGAGGTCGATGACACAGTACGAAAGTAGTTTTATTTGCAAAAAGCTAGTGTAAACGAAGGAATAAGAAATTTCCCCTAGTTTCTCGCAGGTCTTTTGTCACAATCCATAATAATATCCAATATCAATCCATAATCAATAATAAAAAATGCAAAAGTGTGTCTGTCTGTCTGTCGTTCTACTACGTTTTGTTGTGTCGAATTTGATGAAATTTGGTACAGAGATAGATAGGGAATAACATAGGCTTGGGATCCCGGAAAGTCAAGCGGTTCCCACAGGATTTATCAAAAACATTAACGAGATGAAGTCGCGGGCGTCATCTAGTATTTTGTACTTTATTCAGATTTCTATATTGCCATATCTATTCTTTTAGAGCTCTATATATTCCAAGCTTAATTTTATTAAGGACGCGCCCGCACCCGAAAAAGGCGCGAAACACACGCGATATAAAAAATGGCGCCATGCAATTTGAATGCGTGAATTATTGTCTTTTAAGGAAGAATAATACACTGACTGGAATCCAGATGGCTCTTGAAGATAAATATACTCGCAACGTTGATTTAGTTCTTTTCATTGGTATAGAACAAAATTGAGCGTGGACTGAAAACTGCAGGGCAAGGGCTGGGGCCACACTGCCAACGCTAAAGCAATACATAAGCAATTTTACTCAAAATTACAGATTGATATCACGTATTTTGAAATATCGCATTGCTCGCGTCCTCGACCGAGTCAGTTTTTTGAAAGCGGGTAGCATAAAATGTCTACGGCATATTCTATTTAGTGTGGACTTTTTGCTAAGTTTCCGTGCATTTTTAGGAGTATTTGTGAGAAGTAAAGTATCTTAATGTAGTATGAAATCCTAGTCATACTAGTCAGGATTCAGATCCAACAACCCACGCAAATGACCAAATTATTCCGTTGAGTTTACTAGTAAATAAATGTAATTTTGGTGTGGTTAGTGTGTAAGTTTTTTGGAAATAATAAATTAAAATTGAAAATTGAAATTGACGTTCCTAAAATAAAGATTATATTCTAAAACACGAAAGTCAACAATAATGAAACAATATGGCTTTAAGCGTTGGCAGTATGGCCCCAGGTCTTATTTCCTTTCTGTTATGTTATGTGCCAAGTTAGTCTTGGGTTTTATCTCCTCCTCCATGCGTCGTCTTTATCATTGCTGAGGGTTTTATCTATTTTACACGTATTTTCTATTACAAATAGCCTAACTAGTGCTCATTAATATAATGAGCGACAGGCGGTGATCAAACCATGCATTGAATCGAAACAACCGCCAAGGATATACAAAAACGGTCCACTTAGAATAATGTAGACGTTTGTTTACATTTTTTACCTTCGTTAGTACTAGCATATTCTGTGGTACTAGTAACGTAGTAGTTTTTGACAGTCGTTGCCTTAAAATAATTATTAATCTACTTGTCTTTTTCCGTAGTTTATCTACGTTGATAAAAGTTTTACAAAGGCCCCGTTGGAATTTCGCAAATTCTTTTCTACAGGATGGCACATAAAATCAGAGTGGATGGGATGTGTAAAGGTAACAGAGACCGACACACACTTTTATGTACAACAAGATGCCTACAACTTCGCCCGCTTGGATAATTAGGTTTTTCTAAATACCTACCTCAGAAATTCTTTGATTTCTGGGATAAAGGGTATGCAGTAGGTACTTATGGCCGTCTCCGGAATGCAAGCTATATTTGTACTAAATCTCGTCAAAATCGATGTGGGCCGTGAAATTTCGCATTTATAATATTAGCACAGAATATATACACTATGGTGCAGGATAATAGTTTGGAAAAGTGAAAGTTTTCGTAAAATAAATAATATATTTTATAATATTATCTTATTTAGTTGTACCATTGTACCATAGATTTTTAGTTTTACCACTCACAACAATAGAAAATTACAACAACAAAAATAGAAAAAGGACAGACACAAAGTATGATACAAAAGACGCGACGTAACATATTATTATAAGGTATATTAAGGTATACCAACGTTTCTTGTAAGAACCGGCTACAAAACTATTAAGTGTGAAGCCATAAATACTGAAAATGTCGCGGCATCCAATAATTTAAATCAATCTAAATCACACTTCGCTGCCCCGTACAAGGAAGCTGCGTAAAGCTGCCTTTCCACCAGAGATGTGCTACATTGCTAAGCTACGGATGTCAAACTCACCATTATGAGACCTTTTTGCCTGTTGGGAAGCTTTCAATTTAGCGTTCCGGTACGATGCCTTGTAGAAACCGATTAGGGGATGGGTTTAATATAACTGCCATACCCCTAATAGGTTAGCCCCCTAGCATCTTAGACTGCATCATCACTTAATATCAGGCGAGATTGTAGTCAAGGGCTAATTTATTGTTAATAAAAAAACCCTCGATCTAACACAAGCAGCAGATTCCCTGTTTCGTGATCTAACATCTAGCGATCTAAGCTACGAGTATATGAAAATCAAACGCTCCTGCTTGTGGATTTGACATAAATTCGTAGCTTAGCACTTTGTGGAAAAGCCCTTTCGCAGTACGGAGCAGCGAATCACAGCACATCTCTGGTGGAAACGCACCTTATTCCTTATCAGTTATCAGTGTATTGATCAGCGACATCAGCCGGTGTCTCATTAATATTTCACGTTTTCAATTTGCATTAAAATACGCGACACTGAATATTGGCTATTATAGGGTAGCTACTTGTATTGATTTATTTGCCATCAAGAGAGATAGTGATCAATCGGAAATCTTCATCTATTTATTTAAATAATATATTACTAGAGCTAATACCCGTGACTTTTTATCCCGGAAATGGATGAAGTTACGAAATTATTGCAGTAGCAGTTTCGAAGTACAACCTCTTTCCAAATTTCGTCAAATTCGGTTGTACAGATGGGTTGTAAAAACCTATCAAATTGACAGACAAACATACTTTCGCAATTATAATATTATTAGCGGATGCCCGCGACTTCGTCCACGTGGTTTATTTCATTTTGATTCCCGCGGGATCTCCTCAATTTTCCGGGATAAAAAGTTGACTGTGTCACTCTCCAGGTCCTCAACTATACCCATGCCAAAATCACGTCTTAGATCCGTTGCTCCGTTGCGGCGTGATTGAAGGACAAACCAACAAACCAATAAATAAACACACTTTCGCATTCATAATATTAGTATATGATTATGGAAGAAAAAAAAATCTTTATTTAAGGCAACTTCTGCACAAAAATTAATTTAAAACAAGCACTTAAATGCAAAATCAAAATTTCGTATTGTACAGCAGTGAACTCCTCAAATATGTATGCCACTCAGCTTTTGAAGGGACTCCAGGCCTCTCAGACATGAAACCACTATGGCCCACATATTTTGAGGTACCAGGTGTCTCAACGCTGATTTTCAGTGGCCGCCTTTTTATTGTGAGCGCCACCGGCTTAAGATCATACTAATATGACAAATGCGAAAGTCAGTTTGTTTGTTGGTTTGTTGGTTTGTCCTTCAATCACGCCGCAACGGATTGACGTGATTTTTGGCATGGGTATACTTGAGGACCTGGAGAGTGACATAGGCTACTTTTTATCCCGGAAAGTTGAGGAGTTCCCGCGGGAATCAAAAAACTTAAACCACGCGGACGAAGTCGCGGACATCAGCTAGTAAAAAATAAACTAAAATATAAACGGTTTCAATGTAAATAATAAAGATAGAATAAAATTATAGAAGTATGGATTTCCATATCTCTTAATTTTAGGATACAATAAGAAGCATGAGAATAAGAAAGCTTGCGTATGTTTACTAAGCCCTTAATAGTTTTAAGTATTTACGCTTTAATACTTTGCGTATTTGCTCTTAATATTTTCCGAATCTCCAGTCCGTATAGCGGAATTAGATTAAAACTGTATCTAATGTATGTAGAAACATTTGTATATTTAATATTTAATGCTTTACGGCCCATTGTGTACAAATCGGAGCATATGCAATACCAGAGATGTGGTCGATACGTTCCGTTTTTCATCCATGCCAGAATACGGAATCAATTTAGAATCACTGTTATTATAATATCTACGCAGGTTCCCATGAGCCCGATGCATCTATTAGCATTAAAACGCCGATACAATGTAGATGTATGCATCTGTAACATGCGATATTCTGTTAGTAAGCTTCTTACGTAAAATTTAAATGGCTAAGTGAAAACCCCAAACTTATCGAGTTTTGAGCTACTTAAAACAAGATAGGTTTTTCAGGATAGGATTTTTTAAAGTAAGCTTTAACCATCTGCCTTGCTTATTTCATGTGGTATGAACTTAAAGTGATGGTATGAATGGATAGAAAATTTCCCTGAGGAGGTTAAAAAAAGACGAAGGTTTGAATTTATGATGAACATTGAATGCTCAGCTTTCGTAAGCACCTCCTCGAATTTTCACAATATTTTGGCCAATAGCTTCAATCCCTATCAAAAAGGATAGACGCCCCGATTTTTCGCGGGATAGATACCCTAGGGCCTAGACATAAAGGATTGGACCCGTCATAATTACGCACAATTAAATAATAGGCATCTTTTAGCCAAGCGCGTTCCAATCTAGACTTCATCGTTGCTTTGTACAATGATTGTCGTCAAGCGCAAGGTTACAATAAAAAAAAAGAGATTGCTCAAGATCGGAAGGCATTTCACCTGCTGAACACCGTGTGACTATTAGACTCTTTTGCATAAAGTCCCATAACAGTAGCTACTTACTATAGGCACCTACAGCTATAGGTATACATATAGTTAGTAGTAAGTCATAAACTCAGAATAAACTACGCATGGCCAGCAAACGGACATCAGCGTGTATAACATAACAGAACACTGAACAACACACTCGATACCCGATACAAAATCGCATATGCAAATGAAATGCGGTGCAATAATCCGCGCAAAATGGCCGATTTGTCAGGCAAATATATGAAACTCACGGCTTATTACGTCAAGTGATTTTATGTGGCCAATAACAGTTTATCGGTCCGTAATTCTAGCATTCTATTAAACCACTATCTATAATAATATCAGTGTTATAAAACGGACCACTCTAGTGCCTATTTCCACTTATGGGTACTAGAGCAGGTCTATGTATGTGTCACTAAGACAAGCAAATGGCTTGGAAACTGCATCGTATATCGAGATATCGACACCGGATGTACGAGTATTATGCGAACGGTTAAATTATTAGCTCATTTTGTTTGGAAGGACATGGACTGAGTAAAGCAGGTAAAACATCAATGAATTTTTTCGGCGAGCCCAGTGAAGGTTTCCGAGTCTACTTGGGTGAATTGGTACTTGTCTGTCTGTCTGTCCGTCGGTTAGAGCCTTTACAACTATCGAATTATTGACATACTTAATTAATATAATATTGACGGATCATGTTATCTGAAATAAACAAATGAATAATAAATAATTAAGGTATTATTACTTGAAATTCCATATTAAATGTAAATCGATGGTTAAAGGCGGAAATTACATAAAATTTTGAGCAATTAGGAAGATTATTTTGCTGAACTTAGGTTTGTGGGGTATTACAGAATCGATTTTTTTGAATATAAATTCAAACAAACTCATATTTTTTTATTAAAATTAACTTATTATATATATTTTGAATCGTCGAGTGAATCTTCCACTGGTTCAGAATGCCATTCCTACCGAATTATTTAAATAGTAGATTATTAACCAAGGGGATAAAGCAGTGTCTTCTGTCGCGGGTGACGATTTAAATCGCGAGTGTAGCGAGGGATTTAAGTTCACCCAAGACTAAGACAGCTTTATCACCGAGGAAAATACTCTACTTTTCGTACCATTTGCGAAAAAATTAACACAATAATAATATGAGATAAGCATTTATTAAAAATAATGACAATTAAAAGTAAAAGTTAACATTCGAAACATTGGTCCAATCATTGGTAGAGAGAGTTACATTTTTGTTTGGTACATTTATTGTTGATGAGTTGATTTGAGTATTTCTCTGTTCTTGCGTCAGAGGAACTGTTTAGAACATTAACTTATTTATAAAAATAAATTAAAATAAACTTAACGTTTATGTATTTGAAGAAAACAAAAACGCGGCAAATTCCTAGACTAATATTTTTTTGTCGGAAAAGCATAGGCATCAAGCTCATACGGCCTCGTCGGTTTTCGTAATTTTATTTAATAATCATAACTGCATAATAAATGCATATTACTTTTTCAAAAAGATGTTTAATGCCTTATATACAAACTCAATGGTGTAAACGCAGATGTAGTTCAGTATAAATTTCGGTAAGTATTCCAAATTTAAATCACATTCTCCCCCTAGAGGATGAATGAAATTCAGTACAATTTTCTTTCCCTGTTTTTAACAGATTAAAAATGACTATTGTTATGTTCGCTTTTTGTGGCATAGAATGTCACTTTTTTGAGCAAGTGGTACGAAAAAAATATTTCATTCTATGTCATCCAAACTAAACATGTAAGTATGTAAAATTTCAGCTCAATTGGTTGGGGATAACTGTTTTAAAATTCAGTTGCAAGATTAGATCTATTTGACCTTAACAAAACCCACGATAATTTCAAATAAAAATAAAAGTTTTTAAAAAAATACAACTGAATTGAGAATCTCCTCCATTTTTTTGAGGACGGTTAAAAAAGACTATAATGAAGGCTAATTAATTTTAATTATTATAGTTAATTATTTTGACTGGTATCGTAGTCTAGCTATAACTTGACATCTTCGTTACATCAAATACGAACATTACTTAGTTTCTAAGTAAATTTTTAACTCAGGAAGCTTAATCTTAAAGTTTTCCTAACATTAGGTACCTACTGCAATATAGTATCGCTTTCGCGTATCAGAATTGCTAATAAAGGGAGAATGTGTGCCAGCCGAGAACTTAGGGTTGTCAGCTGCATAAACTTTTAATTAATACGTCGTCTGTATGTTCTAAATCCTACGTAAATCTCTTCATGAATTATGCTCAAAATTTTCTTAAGCTACTTAGTTAACTACTATTATTATTTCCAATTCCAAAATTCCAGAATTTCCCAATAAGGAACTGCAGTTTAATGATATAGTTGGTATCAAAATTATCATTTCATAGAGCATAAGCAATCCCTGATTTATGAGAAATGATGATCATTCTGGTTTAAATGATTACTTCGCCAACTTCCTCAATCAAAGGAAAAACCGAGCTCGCAGCATCACATCAGCAGAAATTCCAGTAATATTAGGGAAGTCAAAAATCAAAAATTTCCTCCTTTCTCCGTTTTCCTCGTTGGTCTAGTAGTTTTGAATCCAGTTACATATGGATTATTATATCTCAAAAATGTGTGAATCGGTTGTTAGTCGTATAAATTTATTAAGGATGTATTATAGAAACTTGGCAGCCCTGAATGAATGCGCGGGCGCAGCTTAATGTCCAGTGGCGCCCTCCGGACAATCGGCCGTTACGTGAACTAGCGTGAATGAATTAATGGACACGTTGCGGTGCAACCTTTTTGCATATAGCTGTTTATGTTCGGTATTTAAACTGGACTCGATAGGCTATTTGATAGCGGCTGTTGGGAAATCTTAAGGGAATCTGAGATGGTTTGCGTTTGCTCCCTGAGCTGTTACAATTTTGATGCCTCGTTGTTCTAGTGGTTAGAATGTACAACCCCGTGCCTCTGAGATCACGTAAAGCCATTGGCTTCCTCCGGTCGTGTCGGATTTTCTGTTCCATCGGGCTATGAGAGTCATAAAATAAAAAAATCTATGAGATTAAGGAAATATTATCTTTTGTGCACTATAATATCTCCTGCGCTATAATAATTAATAGCTATAGGTATTACACTACGGACAAAATATTTTTGCTTAGCGAATATACTACCGCGACAGGATGAGACGTGTGTCACAAACGATGCAGCCATTTCGCACGGACTTTTTGACCTGTCCTGTCCTGTTCGTAGTGTACTTTCGCCCTTAGGCAGACTCAGATGCAAAAGCATGCATGTTTCTTGTTTTTCCAAAAGTCTTAAAGCTACCTTTAAGACTTCACTGATCCATTTATGTTGCACAATGAGAGATATCTTTATTATTGAAAATAATTTATTATTTCACCTACTTAAATTAATAAAATGAGTTTATTTATGTAATAAATGAATAAATAAAACAAGTTGCACGATAAATAATAAAGATATAAGAATGGTACACGATAATAAACAGTTATCACATGCTTCCTACTCTGCGATTACTGACAACGTAACTTTTAGCTTCGGGCGGAATCAAGGGGAAATTATTTATGCATATTGCACAATATCCTGTAAATGGTACCTATATTTATCATAATAAAATTATTTAGAAGGGTTTTTTTACATTTTGTTTTGTTACAATATGCCTATTTCTAAATGCCCGCGACTTTGTCCATGTGTTTTTTTAAATCCCATTAAAACTATTTGATCTTTCGGGACAAAAAGTGCAACATATACCTACAGGTAGATACACAGACAGATAGACAGATATATACATACACAAAAAAAGACACACGGGTTGAAACGTCTGCTTTAAACTGAGGGGAACGGCGTTTTAATTGGTCGCGCTAGTATGCTCGACCAATTAAAACCACGTGCTAGTATGCGCGCGCAGTTCCATATAAAATTGAGCACGTAATTTGTTCACCATACATAATTTGTCTTGTCTGCTGTTTGCTTCGGGGTGTTTACGACCTACCCATAGGTACGATATTATACGATAATTTAAATCAAAATAATTGTGTGTGTTATTTATTTATTTAATATTTTATTACACACAAATACACGAGACAGGCCCAAAGGGGTCTTATCACGAACTCTCACAGACAACCTTTCAAAATAATTGTTAAATATAAATAAATATTGCTAAATAGAAATGGGAATATACGCTCATTTATCCTGTGTTTATTAATACATAGTATCTTTATGGTTCCAGTAGATTATGTTTAATAAATTATACACTAAATATAATTTCTCATTTAGCTTTGCTTTAATTAACGTTCCCAGCAACTTGGTCAATTAACCCATTACACTAAATACTCCTAAATATACAGCATATGGCCGGAGCGTGAGTAAATATAAAGTAGCGTATATTTAAATTAATATATTCATAGACTGAGTTCGCCTATTTCTTGTAACGACTATATAGCGCAATAAAATACCTGTGACATAGGAGCCAGGCTTCTACTTTAATTAGCAAGCTCATGTTAATATGCAAATCGCTGCCTGGTTAATGAGTGAAAATGATAATATGTACTTATTATTACGGTGCGTATGCGCAAGCGGCAGTGATGTCGAATGCGTGCAGCCGCAATAGCTTATATACGCTTTCCTTTTGAAATAACTTTCGTATCTATGGTTCAATACAAAAGCGCAAGCACAGAATGCTAACTATTACCACTATTGCCTATTCTGTGCTATTACTAGCAATTTATCAGCCTTTAACGTAACTCGAGGTATCGAATTTTTACTTCCGGTCCGCCTAAGTTCTGTCACGTACTATGAAGTGTGAGATTAAAAATAAGGGTGACAATATACTATGGTCTGGTCATAACATTTTCTCATCGTAGGGGCAACACGTTTTGTCATGTTAGTCAGTAAAAAAACTCCGAACTATGAGGTTAGTATAATTGCCTGAGTAAAAACTAATCGTCTTTGAACAGATAGGTTTCCTATTTTAACATCCGTAACGTTATGATCTAATTTTCTACTACTTTAAGCTGGTAACATCTCAGCAGAATTAGTAGTTACCTACACACAACGACGTACACCTAGCACGAAATTAGGTATGCTTTTATTAAATGTATTTGAAACACAAAAGTTGAAAAGGTCTTTAAAAGAATTTAATATGTTGTGAGCAACAATACTTTAAAAGGCAATTTACTTTTACAATATTTAACTCAGGATTGCCTAACGCCAGTCAAATCGTGTGTGAAACGTGCAAAAATGTTATCCGTATACGCCATAAGTCCAGCGCGTCGTGAGCCATTAAGATACGTGAATATATTGCTTACAAGGGCTTGTTGTTGCACCGTTTTTATTCAACATGCACTTTCAGTTTCAAGGCACATATCTCGAGCTGTTGCAATCGAAATCAACAGTATTGCTCAATTAGACTTGTTCGACTCAACTACTTCATAGGTTTTTTAAAATCCTTTTTTAAATAATTGAAAAAATATCACAAAATATGCTGTCATCTTTTGTTTTTCTTATTATTAATTACAAGATGATGCCCGCGACTTCGTCTGCGTTATATAAGATTTGTATTCCGGCTGGTACTCCTTAATTTTCCAGGATAAAACTTAGTCTATGTCCTTCCCCGGCATGTAATCTACGTCTATACCAAATTTCATCAGAATTGGTTGAAAAGATGGGCCGTTAAAGCGCAGCAGACAGACAGACAGACACACTTTCGCATTTATAATATTAGTATGTATTAGATATCTAATATAGGCTATTAATTTATTTAATTTTTCAATTTCGATTTTAATTCAATCAATAGCTGTTATTGTTCCACTCTGTCGCTGAGTGCTTTTGAAAGCTCAATTTTAGTTTTCTTAAGTAATCAAATTTAGTCTTTAATTTGTTTCAGATTAATCTATCGGGATTAGACCCGTTTGCAACTTGAGACCACGTATTGGAAACAGAAAAAATAGAAAGACAACCATCGCGTTGGTCCGATGATGTAACCAAGCTTGCTGGAAAAACTTGGAGGAGATGCGCCCAACACTGGGAAGAATGGGATCCACATAAATGAGGAGGTCTATGATCAATATCATTTAATCTATCGCCAGTACACTACCGACCACAAGTTTCCTTTCAGAATAAGAAGGGCTGGACCATAGTCATAGGATTGGCAGACATCAAGCACCTTTGGGAACATTATGAAGAACTCTCGGGTATGCTGGTTTCCTCACGATGTTTTCCTTCACCATTATTGTCCTGTAACTTGTTGTAGGACGTTAGAATGTTAATTTAAAATTTAAAACACATATACGTGTATAATACACGTATAACTCAGAAAAGCCAGAAGTGAGTGCCGTGCATGAACAGGAGGCCGAACATCTAAACCACAGTAATGACCGCTTACCTAGAATGAGGGGTTATGCAAGGGACAAATTTTATTGCCCCCTTTTTATTCAACATTTACATTGTAGATGGATATCCCAAAATGTGGGCTTATTTTGCAAGAATGCGCGAATGTGGTCATAAAAATGACGTGAAAGTAATCGCATAAGATCTGGTGCGTCGTGACTGTTTAAGATAAGTGGACATGTGAGGTTACACGAGAGAATGAACTCTGAAGGTGCTACCACATTATTAGTCGAATTATTTACAGTATAATGGACTTAGCAATGAATTTTGAATTAATGCTTCTATTAAATATATCGACGATAAATTTTATCGACCTCTATATAAAGAGGTTCTGGTGTTAGAATCCCAGGCATGCGCCCCTTTTACGGAGTTAGGTATGTGTATGTATTAATGGAACTAAATATTATAATTTGCGATTTCTAATTAATTAAAAAATAGTGATGCAGCGATAAATCACACAGTTTTGTGAAGTCGTACTTGACCAGTGCGGTTGATTATGGCCTAAACTCTTTATAGTCTGAGATCCTCTCAGGCTTAATCAGTAGTTGGACGACGAAAGGTAGGCCAAATAACGTTTGGTTTTTTTTGGTGTCTGATTACTGTCCCGTCGCACGATGAGAGTGAGAGAATAGAGAGTTATCTCCCGCACAGGTTTCTCATTCAGTCGGGAGGAGAAGCTCTTTGAAGCATACTTTTCTACTGTTTCAGCACGTTGCCTGAGCAAATCTTATAAATAATGCTCTCTGTCTAATGTCTCGATACCCTAACACATCATGTAGTTTATTCGTAACATGCATACGCGTTTATGGAACATTCCCCGCCATTAAACATATAAAACGGCTGATATTTAGACAATGGTAGCAATCTAAAGTTCACCACAGTTTCCCAACACGTTTTGTAACGTCTAACATGTTTATTATTGTGTTAACTTATAAATGGGTTCGGGCTACTAATGCTACCATATCCTTTATATTTTACGCTGTGAACGTAACGGTTTTATTGTATTGGGAATTGAGATATTTATTTAACTACATCCTAGGACCTTTTGGTTAGAAGTTTATATACAGTGTGTCCGGGGCCGAACTAGTGTTAATAAGTATAGCTAGTTCGATAGAGTTCGATGGGGCGTCTTCTACAATTAATTACCGCTCTAGGTATATAGCACAACCCCTTGCTTGCTTCCCTTTAAGTAGCTTTATTTTTCTTCTGTATTTATCTATTTACTTTCTTTACCTAGCTGTAAGTTTTCCTAATACACTACTCGTAAAATAAAAACCTACTAATATTATAATCAATGCGAAAGCATGTCTGGCTGCCAGCCTGATTAGCTTTTTTAAAACGAACGTTAAAATACGTCACGTGCTGCTGAGCACGGTAGCCCTATTATGTAAAAGCTGCCTCAATCATTGTTACAATCTCGATCTGGCAAAACGTTTTAGCCAATCCAAGGTGATTGTGAACTTTTCTCAGCCATCATTTTTACGTAATAAGACCCTCTCAGATTGAAATTTATTTATAATTTTTTTATTTAGGCAATATAGTGGCGAAGTGCAGATCAGCATACTTCATATTCCATTATGGAGAACTTTAGGCAATTTCCTCACGATGAATTCGCCGTTCAAACAAGTGTTTTTTTCCTTCACAATTTCTATCAGCTTATCTATTAAATACTATATAATGATGCCTCGATTTATAAATATCCGGTAGGAACGGTTCAATAATGATTTTCCGGGATAAAAAGTAGCCTTTGTCCAGTACAGTGCCAAATTTTGTCAAAATCGGTATATAAGATAGTTCATGAAAGCATAGAAGACACACGTTCGCATTTATAATATTAGTATTGAAATGGATACCTATAGTAAATTAATCATTGTAGTAGGTATAGAATAGTATAGTAGGTAATTATTATTATAGTATGCAGAGGCGTGGGGCTTGCGCGTGCGCAGGCACAATGCAGATAATCAGGTGCTACCCGCTGCCCTATATATCGCAAAATGGACATATATACAGAGTGTTTCGATAAGGATTATGCCTATGTCAAAAATAAATTATTTCTTAAAGATTCTTAAATAGAAGGTCTTCCAAAAGACGAAATTTTAAATTTAAGATTAAATTGTGTTGAAAAGTATTTCATACGAGAAGCACGAAGTATGATAAAGAGTTGTTGATTTGATTGAGTTGTCATGATGACAATAAGTCAATCAACAACAACCCTATGGTGTCAACATCGTTATACAATTTAAAAAAAAAATCTCAAATAAACTTTAACAAGTGCTTTAATAGTAATTACATCAATTTTAATTTTGTTTGAGATTAAATGAAAATGAAGGTTTTTATTGAGTTTGATTTGAGATGATGAGTTTGAAATGTGAGCTAGTCTCTGGTTGTATAATGCAGTGCTATTATTGTCCTTCGGTACGCCCACGGACACACGTCAATCAGACTATACCTCATTGTACATAAGTATAAGAACACCGTTCCACTGATTCACGACTTATGAGTATACTAGCTGATGCCCGCGACTTCGTACGCGTGGATCGAGGTTTTGTTGTTCCCGCGGGAACTCTTAAATTTTTCGGGATAAAAAGTAGCCTATGTGCTATTCCAGACTATAATCTATCCCTATGCCAAATTTCAGCCAGATCCGTTCAGTCGTTGGGGCGTGATTGAGTAACAAACATCCATACATCCATACATCCATCCAGACATCCATCCATTATTATTATTATTATCCAGACATTATTATTATTATATATTATTATTATTATTATTGATATTTGATTGATTGATTGATATTTGATGTATAGATTGTTGATATTTGTGAAAGAAATAGGATCACCTTGTATAAAGTAGTGGTATTACGGTACATTGTCCTTCGGTACGCCCACGGACACGCGTCGATCGTACTATACTCACAGTTCGCTAGTGTAGGAACACCGTTCCACTGATTCACGAGTGATTTAAATTTATAGATTTTTAAATAATAAGGATCAAAGGACAATAATGACATATAATAAGGAGGAGCTGTGCTCTTTTGTCGAATAGGTTCTTTAGGGTGTTTAAAAAGTCTATTTCTTTCTTTCGTACTCAATATCTTTCTTGTTTTACTGTAATTTTATCACCAGTTCATTCGTAGACTATGCGTAGACTTTTATCGTTCTGTTCGTCACAATTTAAAAAAAAACTTTTTAGCCATATTTTGTCCACGGTGAATAGTTAAAATATACCTATTAATCGAATTATATCTAGGAATGTAAATAATTTTTGGCTGTCGCATAACCCATGCATGGTCCAAAGAATACTAAATTGAATAAAATAAAAAAATTTGAAGACAAATATTGTTTGATAAATTTGACTTTTAAAAAAACGTACTAATATCATATGCGAAAGTGTGTTTGTTTTTGAGTTTGTCCTGCAATCACGCCGCATCGGAGTTACGGATCGACGTGATTTTTGGCATGGGCATAGTTGAAGACCTGAAGAGTGAAATAGGCTACATTTTATCCCGGAAAATTTAGGAATTTCCGCGGGAAGAAAAAAAACTTAAACGACGTGGAAGAAGTCGTGGATATCAGCTAGTAGTGTCATAATAAGATCTTTATATCAGATATAAATTTGCCAACAAGTATTAAAATAAAGTTTCTAGTCGTGTTTTACAGTTCGGTCGTAGTTAAGGTGCCTATTTCTAACTTGGTGACGTACATTTGAATGATTTAACCCTACAAAATCGTTACGTAGATAATTTCCATAATACATATTATTATTTTGTTTTCTCTATACAACAACCATTTCCCTGTACCACCTACATAAGATTATGTAAATAGGTTGAAGTAGCTAGCAAGTCATAGGAGACCTAATGCTATTCTATTCCGTTCGCAAACCATAAATACTTCTTAGCGTCGATTAAAGGAGTTACGTTGGAATGCAAAGTCGGACATGCACTTTACATACACACACGCGTATGATAATGTATGAATTGTTAACGGAGTCATATTTTATTGGGATAAATGTCAAAAATCCCGTTTATCTTAGTAATATTATAAATGCGAAAGTTTGGATAGATGTATGGATGGATATTTGTTACTCAATCACGCCCCAACGGCTGAACGGATCTGGATGAAATTTGTCACAGAGATAGATTATAGTCTGGAATAACACATAGGCTACTTTTAATTACTGAAAATCAAAGAGTTCCCGCGGGAACCGAAAAACCTCAATCCACGCGGACGAAGTCGCGGGCATTAGCTAGTATTGTATAAGACCCACACGAGATGAATTGAACTGTACTTAACAGGCTTTGAACTATCTGAAGCGTTGATCCCCGGCAGGGTCAATTTGGGAATTTATAATTTCTGAATTTTCCCTAGTCTGGCCTGGTGGGAGACTTCAGCCGTGGCTAGTTACCACTCTACCGGCAAAGACGTGCCGCCAAGCCGTGTAGAAACCGATTAGGGGTATATGGGTTAATATTCTGCATCATCACTTACCATCAGGTGAGATCGCAGTCAAGGGTTGCAGTTGATAAAAGCTTCGAAACGTGGACACTAAAGGCGAGGATAGTATACACCGACTGCATGTCGCTCATCGTGCTATGAGTTTATCAGAGTATCTAATGCTTGGATTTTTTAAAAGAAACTCTTTTTTGAAGTCCGTAATGAAGTGATTTGCCAATGAGCCAAAGTGACCGCCATAACTGTCAGGGTTGGCGCGTTTAAGTGGCAGTGGGCTGGTCACGTGTGATGGAAAACCGATGGACGTTGGAGTTGAAAGACCCTCGAGTGAAGACCGCGTATGGCGGGTTGCATTGTTGTATGATATGGCCGTGCCGCGTCACTTATGTGGGCCCAGCTCCATACAACTTCATATAAAGAGTATTTGCTGCTACGTGCCGCGCCGAGCCTCGCCTCTGTAGTGGGGCTAGACCTTAAATGCGGAAACTTGAGGCCCTGAGCTGATAGTAATTTTATCGGTTAAATCAAAATTAGCGGTTTACTAAGTTTGAATACAATTATTGTTTCTGCAATTTAACCGTACCTGGCTACTAACTCGGTCAATTTAAATTGTAACTTTGATAATTCATATATGATAAAGTTAATTGGCGAGATGGAGATCAGGAGAGTACGGAAATGTAGTAAGCCTCTGATATAAGTATTTAGGTAGGTCTAGAAGGGACTAGTAAACTAGATTAAGGTTTTTACTTCCCGCGGGAACTCTTGAATTTTCCGGGATAAAAAGATATATATGCCTATATCCTTCCCCGCGATGCAACCTATCTCTATACCAAATTTCATCAAAATCGATTGAACAGATGGGCCGTGAAAGCATAGCAGACAGACAGGCAGACAAACACACTTTCGCATTTATAATATTAGTCGTCGTCGTCGTCGTCGTCAACCGATGGACATCCACTGCTGGACATAGGTCTCTTGTAGGGTCCTCCACAAGCCACGGTCTTGCGCCGCCTGGATCCAGCGACTCCCTGCGACTCTCTTGATGTCGTCCGTCCACCGTGTGCGGGGTCGCCATTCCAGCACTTTGGGACCCCAACGCCCATCGGTTCTCCGAACTATGTGCCCCGCCCATTGTCACTTCAACTTCGCAACTCTTCGGGCTATATCGGTGACTCTGGTTTTCCTACGGATCTCTTCATTTCTGATTTGATCACGTAGGGACACTCCCAACATAGCCCTCTCCATCGCCCGCTGAGTGACTCTGAGAATTCTAATCAGGCCCATAGTCAGCGACCATGTCTCGGATCCGTAAGTTATCACTGGATATAATATTAGTATGGATTACCATCTCCCACGCAGTTGGCTTATATCAGGGAGAGATTGCCCGCCATGGCCGAAATTTGGTCGGAAGGACAATAATGTTTATTATAAGCCTCTGCGTATACTACAAACAGCAAGAATTGCATCAAGAAATTGCCAAAAGGACCATTTATTTAGGTACCTAACTAAGCTTATATGGTAAATTGCAGACTAAACTCGTGCGTGATTTGAATTGCAGCACTCCTTTGTTATGACGCATTCACACCTCGTTTGTGTCTATTGTTGTGTGGCCCCGACTATCATAACGTGTCTGTTAAATTGTTATTGCGAAACTTCGTCTGGGGATTTTTCCGGTACTTAGGTAAGTGTTTCCAACCCATACCATACCGTATGCTAATGGATTTACAGTTCAGGTACAATAAATGCTGTTTTTTTTTTCAATTCCACTACAAGTGCCAAGTGATGCAGTCCAAGATGGTAACGTGCTAACCTGTTAGCGGTATGACAGGTATATTAAACCCATACACCTGATCGGTTATTAAACGGATCGGTCGCTTAGCGGCACGCCTTTGCCGGTAGGGTGGTAACTAACCACATACGAAGCCTCCCAAGCTTCAGCCGTTTGAATCAGACAACAAGGGATTACTCTCTCTCTGAGCGTCGTATTTCTTTACTGAGGGTCGTGATTCCTTTCCATTAGTAGAGTTTTCTTGGGATAATAATGCGGTAGGTTCCCACGTACTTCCGCATACGACTCGACTAAGAGTATTTAAACTCTTAGATTTTTGTAACGATTATTATCAGATGTTGGGTGATATTAACTGGGACCGATGGCTTAACGTGCTCTCCGAGGCACGGAGGAACCGAAAAGGCCAAATTTGAACCTCCAAATTCGATCACCCATCCAGTTACCGACTTGGTTTGGGTTGCTTACCATTTGCAATCGACTGATATGCGTTATTACAACTAGGCCACTCGTCCCTCATCCAAAATTAAACGCTTGTACTCCACAAATAAACTGAAACTCAATATTGATACAGTTCTTTATTCAGTGACATCAAAAAGTGCGCGAGGATTTTTCGTTTGGGTCTGAACTGACCCTAAAGTGGTAAAATAGATAGTTGGCAGTTTAGCACGTATAGGAGTGGAGTAAGCGCGGCCATTAGATGGGCAACACACTAGGATGTCCGCGGGCCAGCTCCCGCATCTGATAGCGAGGCAACTTTCTACCGCGAGCACTGCGATAAGTCTATACTTAACCGGAATTTTCAATGATTACAATGATCATAATCTTTGTCATCTTAATCGTAAAAATTTTATTTGGATAAAGTTTTAGTATCGATACGGAGCCCAAAACTATTTAATTTAGATCTTTGTCTGTCTATCTGCTATGTTCTCAGTTTTCACGGCCCATCTGTTCAACCGATTTTGATGATAGGAATAGGTTGCATCCCGGGGAAGGACATGGTTACTTTTTAACATGAATAATTAAAGAGTTGCCAAGGGAATCAAAAACCTTTGACTTTCGCGAGCGAAATCATCTGGTATAAAATAGTGACACTTGTACACAAAATTCGCAGCAAAAATTGGTATCTAAACTGCTCAATTGGATATTTAAAGAACAAGTCTGTGTTCAAACACTCAGTAGTGGTACTGTGATCGCAAAACACTTTCTATATGAATTGTAGGTGCACGCATTGTAGTGGTTACATGATACAGGGATTGGAAAGTCCTTCCCGAGGCCAGAGATTAACAGACCATGCATACAAAATTATTACATTAGCCGAGCGAAAGGTATATTTAGGTATTACAATTAATTGATGATATACTTACATGCTTATATGAATTTCTTATGTGATTTGATGGACGTTGAAAATTAGGAATGTATTGCTTGATTTAATGATTATGGGTACAGATACAGTTTGCATATCGGGAAAGGACATACGCCACTTTTTATTCCGAAAAATTAAAGAACTTTTAAGACTTTAAAGAACTTTTTATCCCAAGAAAACTGCCACACAGAGAGAAGATCTTCAAAAATCTATATTTACGCGGACCAAGCCTCAAGCAATACCGAGTAGTTAATATTCCTAAGATCTATTTCCTAGAGAAATAAATTTCCCATTTGATAGTCACATTTCTCAGAAGCCTTCACCATAAAACTGAGAAGATTTAACGAAGCACTTATGATTCATAAATCAAAAACAAACCGAGTCCCCCAACATCTTCGCCATGTCTAACGAGGTCCGCATATGCAGTAGCGAAATAGATAAGATATTGATTTAATCCCTGTGTCTCGTACGAGTAGATCGGCCGATAGCAGATCTTGTTAACATAATTAATATGCGAGCATTTCATTAATATAACTGGCTCATTATAGCGCTTGGCTTGCTTATAACTGCTGATACGAGTATAAATAGCATTAGTTCAATACACGCCTTTTATATGGGGTATAAAATTAAGGATCTCGGTAATAGCCTGTGTAATGCCCCGCGTGCTTCTAATGCATTCAAATGCAAACTAGGAAATACTTTTACGAGATATTTAGGGATATAATTTTATCAGTTTACAGTTTTATCTACAGGTCTTAATTTATTAAGACCTGTAGATAAAACTGGAAACTGATACCCCCCCCCCCCCCCCCCCCTGAAATTTGGCACAGAGATAGATTATAGTCTGGAATAGCACATAGGCTTTTTATCCCGGAAAATTAAAGAGTTCCCGCGGGAACAAAAAACCTCAAACCACGATGACGAAGTCGCGGGCATTAGCTAGTAGTAAAATACTTATTGTTCTTAAATCTTTCGTAATATATGGTTTAATAATATATATGTGTATCGCACTTATGTTTATATCATAAGTTTTATTAAAGCATACAGGGTTGTAAATTGTAATATGGTTCAAAAATAACGGTACATGTCAGTTATCAAATAAGTCGTGGCGCGCATACATTACTTCAGTGTAATAACCGAGCGGGCCATGTACAGCTATCATATAATTATTGGCATTCGACATAAATTCCGACTGCTTTCTCTTAAAGACCTTTATGATAAACATGAGGCTTAATTGGATCCAATAAGTAAATGAGCGATTTAATTAAAACATGTATGTATTTGCATACCTGGTTTTATAGGATAATTATGTTTCTGGGCTTGAATAATCGGGTTGGCTTAGCTCGGGTGATATGCGTTTTATACGGGCTTAATTATTATATGCACGCAGGAAATGTGTTTTCCTTAGCGGTGCTTGAGGCTTTGCTATAAAAGATAGCGTTCTGAATTGTTTAATTCGATTAACTCCTGTACTATAATTTTCTTTAGGATATTATAATTCTTCGTTTTCAAGTAATTACTTACTCATTCATTTATTTTTACAATAGGATAACTAATTAATCCGCCTGAGGGAACTCTTGGATTTTTCAGGGTAAATACGAGCCTTCCTATCTCTATCAGGTCAGAGAATCAACGTCATTCAATCAACCGAGAAACGGATTGACGTGATTTTTGCATGGGTATAGTTGAGGACCTGGAGAGTGACATAGGCTACTTTTTATCCTGGAAAATTAAGGAGCGCTAGTTTATAACATGGTATCAGTGGTCAATTTGAATTGCATGAACATCTAAGACCGGGGCATACCACCTCGCTTATAGCTGTATTGTTTCAATAGTGTTGGTGTTTTAGAATAGGCATGATGACAGTAACCAAGAATCAATGAAATTATGAATTTATCTAATGAATTAGGATTCATGGATTGTAAAAAACGTATTTATTTTTTTTATATCGAGTGAGATTGCTATTTATTTTGATAAAATAAAACTATAAAATACAGCATTCCGCCATATTGCATAAAACATAAAGAAGCTAATGACGTCACAATTGTTTGTTTTCGAGCTTTGAAAATCACACTAGTTGCTTACTGCACAGTGCACAGAGTACATTGTTAAAAACAATTGTGACGTCACAACGACGCCATGACACCGCCGAACGTTTTGGCGTGAATTTTAAAATTTAAATTTCAAATGCTAATTTTATCTATCAAACTTTATTTTTCTGCTGAAATAAGATATTTTTTCGAAATAGTAGATACTTCCGAACATAATCTGACCATTTTTCAAAATCAGTCATCATGCGTATACCTAATCCATATTTTAAAAGTCTTCCTAAATAGGACTCCTTGTTTCAATTGCATTAAAGTAAATAGCGGAGATGTCGAATATTATGATTGAATACTTCATAAGCGTGATATATTTCGGTAAAACGCCATCTCGTTTTCAATATTCGAATGGCTGAAAGCTGAGTCATAGGCTATCTTGAACACAAGTCAATTAGTTGGCTGTTTTTGTTTTACAAAGCGATTGCTGTTTACTATTTAGATATTGAAGCTGTCTAAATATCTGTTGAACAAACATTGTTTTATTATGACAAAGAAATCACGGTTTTCATTAATAGGATGGTAGTTATATACTATGGTACAGCTAACTATTTTTGTCAATAAGAGGTTCAATATTACCTATAGTCTGTGTCACGAAAGACGCCTGATAGTAGTCGCATGTTTATGCAATTATTGTATACTAGACGATGCCCGCGCCCTGGTCCGCGTGGATTTAGTTTTTAATTTCCGGAAGAACTCCGTAATTCTCCGGGATAAAACGTAGCCTATGCCCTTCCCTGGAATATAACCTACCTACCTCACTACCAAACATCAAAATGAGTTGAAAAGATGGATGGATGGTTTTGGGGAAGAAAAGAGATTACGTTTTTTTCTATGTATTTATTTGTGTTATTTATGTGTTGTGGACGTGGTACCTATACAAAATAAAGAGTAATAATAATAATATTATGATCGTATTTACTCGTATTTACAGTTAGAAATTTCTGATTATACTCTATACCTAATAGTAAATCAATATCAGAGTTGCTTGAGTGAATTTTATTTATTTCATGACACATTAGACATGGTTGTATAATTTATGTAATTGCTTTCTCGACTTACAATCATAGTCGGATAGTAAATCAATTAACTACAAACAGAGAGTTGCAGTATTACTAGAGATGGCAAATACAGCTAGAAAAGGCCTCAACTTGATCAATGTACAGGGTTAGTATTTACGATTATTAGTAGGTACGATTTTTTTGTCGTTCAGCAACTGTTGTTGCTTTTTCTGTAAAATTGTTAATTACCCACCGATAATTAATGAAGTTACCATCATTTTGCTTAAACGTGCCATCTTCAAAGGCCTTTGCTGATATTATGTTCGATTTTCAGTGAGAACTTACTTGAAAGTAGGTTCTGTCTTAGTTTTAGTAGGTTTAAGGTTCACTAATAACTTGAGGTTAATATCAATTTAAGTTTTAAAGAATACGTGCTGAAGTACCTCCTTCTTTTTTGGAAATTGTTTAAAATACTAGGATGGACAAATGAGTTTTTTTAAATAATTTATTTGAATTGGGGTACGATTTTGTATCTCTAACGTAAGAGAGTGGCTCCTCCATGTCATTGTTTAACTCAATGGTTGGTATACTCTCATTACGACTGCTGTTATCGGGAATCGAACCTTGGACTGGTCGCGTGCTTGGTGAAAGTGTTTCGCACACTCGTTCATTAGCTAAAGCTATTTAACTATTTAATGCTGATGTATTTAAATGATTATAGGCGCTTAGACCCTACCCTTTCTGTTATATTATGCATGTTATTTGGAATGTAAGCAGCCTCCCTAGGCGAGTTACATACGTTTCGAGTCTATTCTCTTTCTATAATCGTTAACGCTTTAGCGAGCGATCTTAGAGAACGAATAATTAACTGCATGGATCGCTAATTCTATACCGCGGATGCGGATATATGAAAAAAATAAGAATAGTCTATGGTTAGCATTTTTAAATGTCAGTCACGGCTGTCAATCTCGCCGTTCGCACAGAGAAGTTTCTGTAGTGAACTTATCACTCTATTTTTTGAACGAACTGTTAACTTGTAAACTTGGCTACTACCCAACTAGCAAAAAAGTTGTATAATATTAGAATTATACAACTAACGGACTTATAAGGCATTTATAACAGTTTTATAGCAACCAAACAGTTGTAAAGTAGTATTTAATTTGACGTATTAGTTAAATAACATTTAAGTCTTATGAAAGCGTCTGCGAAACGTCATCTCAATGAATTTATATGACATTAATATAACGTTTCTTCGAAGACGTTTACGCGACAAGGCTTAAAGTCGAGTTAACGTTTCAGTCAGGTAATAGTCCTGAGCCGCCATTTTGTATAATTTTAGAAACTTTTATTCAACACTTATATAACGAACAGGCCTATAATAATTTTGTAATTAACAATTATAAAACAGTTGTATTAAGATTGTGTACGCTTCCTCTTTTATGTAAAACTTTATTCTATATAACTTATATAGGTCACTTGATTATTTAAACGAGAATTAGTAGCTCTTAGATAACTCAGTCGCCATTTTTCATTAAATAAATCATTATGGATTCCGAAAAGTGGAAAAGAATTAAACGAAGTGGTGGTTTTAGAAGAAAAGTAAATAAAAATTATCAATTATTAAAGACAGCAAAAATACCTACATTTAATTTGGAAAAGACCAGGTCCAGTCAAGAAGAAAGTGGCTTAAATGAAAATGGTTCCGTACATTTTTCAACACAAACAATTGCCGGAGCTAGTAAAGATAGGTGTTATATAAATCAAAGTGGTTCCGCTCATCTTCTTTTACCAGAAGGCACACTAGATAGTAAAAGTAAGTTATTGCGTTAAAAAATTGCTCCTTTAACAAGTTTGTAAGTTTATATTTATATATAATTATAGGTACATCTTAAATGTTTTCTTTGTAGATAAAAATGAGAATGATTCCGATTTTTCTGAAGAAAACAACTTCGAGGATACGGAAGAAGACGAAAGTTCTAAAGAACTTAATAAAGATGATGAGTTCCGGAATGATTTTAAGCAATGGGCAATTAATTGTAATGTTCCTCATGAAACAATAAAAAAAGTTACTGAAATAATAAATAAAAGATTAAGTACCTCATATTCTCCCAAAAGATCCAAGAACGCTTCTTCAAACTAAAACTGTATCAATAACTCAATTGGGTAACGGCTACTATTGGCACAATGGTGTAATTGAACCCCTTAAACAATATTTAGAACATCTCACGGTCATCGTACCAGAAAGTATTTCTTTAAATGTAAACATTGATGGATTGCCAATATATAAAAGTTCCCGAGAACAAGTATGGCCTATACTATGTAATATATATGAAATACCTTACCTGTCACCATTTGTAGCAGGTATATATTCAGGAAAAGGAAAACCTGCAGATTTAGAAGCTTACTTTAGATCTTTTGTAGAAGAAATGAAGGAACTTTTGCAAAACGGCTTGAAAGTTACAAAAAAAAATGGAAAAGAATTTTTAGTTAAGGTTACAATTAGAGCTTTTATCTGTGACTCTCCTGCAAGAGCATTAATTAAAGGTAAGTAGAATTTTTACTTCTATTTATAATATTGTATACTCATATAAATACACAATAATGGAAATTTCTTTTCAGGAGTGTGTAATTTCAATGGAAAACATGGATGTTTAAAGTGTACTGTGGTTGGCGAGTACTCGCACCAGTCTAACACAGTAATATTTCCTAAAACTAATTGCCCCAAACGCAATAATAGTGACTTTCGCTCCAAAATGTATGGGCAACACCATAAGTATGATTCTCCCTTGCTTGAACTTCCAATAGATATGATAGAAGATTTTCCTGTGGGAGATTCTCTTCACCTCATAGATTTGGGAATAATGAAAAGGTTACTCACAGGGTGGAGGGATGGTAATTTCGGTAAAAAAGTTACCAAATGGTGTGCAAGAGATATTGCAATATTTTCCCAGTTTATGATGAGTTGTCGCTTGCCAAAGGAAATACATAGGTCAGTTAGAACTATTGACGTTTTGGCTCATTGGAAGGCGTCAGAATTTCGTACATTTTTATATTACCTGAGTTTTATAATATTAAAAGATTTACTATGTCCTGCTGCCTATCATCATTTCTTGTTATTTTTTTGTGCAATTACTATTTTCTCCAATGAGAAACATTTTACGTTTCTTCGACTGGGTGATACTTTACTTAAGTGTTTTGTTGAAAATTATAGCAGATATTACGGTAAAGAGTATTTAACTAGTAATGTTCACAATTTGACACATGTCATCGATGAGGTAAAAAGATTTGGTATATTGCAAAGCTTTAATGCATACCCGTTTGAAAATAAACTTTATTGTATCAAAAGAATGGTCAGACATGGAAATAAAGCACTTAGTCAAATCGCCAGAAGGATATTAGAGAAAAATAATAACGAGTTAGAAAATCACGGCAACAATGAATTTAAAATACCATTCATTCGAAAATGCCAAAGCAAGGATGGCTTCATCTCAATCCTACATCTAGACAATTTTATTTTGTCTACGCAGGCCCAAGACAAATGGTTTTTGACTATAAGTGAACATGTTGTAGAAATTGTATTAATAGATAATAACAATGGAAACATAGAAATTCGAGGCAAGTGCTTCAACAATTTAACTGATGTGTTTGAAACTCCAATAAAATCTTCATTTTTAAACATTTACAAAGTGTGTACCTTCAATAGAAATAACAATTTCGAATGTCTATATACTGTTAGTGATATAAAATGTAAATTAGTTAGCGTTACATATAACAATAATACATTTTTTATACCCCTCCTACATACACTTTAATCCCTTGATCTGGACGTTGACATTAAGTAAATTAAAATCACAAGTAATTAAATAGTTTTTATTTGGCATCAATCAGACCTACATTTTTATTTTCTTATCTTAAGTAATTATAAAATTGCGAGGAACCAAAAGCTCCGCTGAAACAATGTAAAATTAAATCTTAGAAATGAATTTAAAGAACACAAATTACAATACGTATACTGTGTAAGTACTTCTTCTTCTACTCTTCCTCTACTTCTTTATCTTATACATTAACAAACTGAAAAACATAATGATTAACCACATTATCGATACAATAACAGAGTTGCATTCATATTATGTAGACTAGGTGACTTTTTTGTGTGTGTATGGATGACCAAATCCGAAACAATGAGAAATAGAGAGAGAAAAATATAAAAATACTCGAAGGAATCTAGGAGCTGATTTTTATGAAAACTCATGTGTTACAACTTACAATGAAAAATCAAAATTTCTTATATTTTCGGATTTGTATACAGTAACATCATTCATTTGTTAAACATGTACCTGTGTAGGTACCCTGTGACTGTGAATATTATCCATAATATTCTAATAATTTCTAGACATTCTATGATTCTTGTAATACTTTTATATACTTTAAACTTAATATTATCGTGTGTAATTATAATGACTGATATTATTATTTTTATTAGGTCTGTTATTGCATCCTTATAATGATAACTTTAAAAATAAAAATAAAACAAAATCAACACAGTATTTTTAAACAATATTAAATTATTGGCCTCAATAACTGCGATCGTACGGCAACTGCCGAACAGCGATTATGAGACTAACAATTAATTAAAAATTGCCATTATCTTTCTAAAATGGAACCTATCCAAGTATCGACATAAATTTAAACAAGTATTGGCCGAGACGAAAAGTGGAGGATCTATCAAAGAATCCATTTTCATGTCCAGAAGAATCTTGGACATCACTACAATGCATCGTCAAAAGAAGTCATCATCAATGATCAAACTAAACTAAAGTGAGACACGCTTACGAAATGCGTAATATAGAGCGAAACGGAAGAACACATTTCTATTGCACATTGAGTACGATACGCTGACCTTGAGCTTGGTGGCGCCTTGTCTTTGAAAAAATTAATAATTATTACAAAGGTGTTCAAAAAATAATAATTATTTTCTGAATACCTTCGTTGCATGAGTAAGGACTTTTCACTTAAATATAAATAAATAAACAAATCCTTGAAATGATTCACAATAAATAGTTAAACGTTATTCATGAGAACGTAATTCAACTATTTCTTGTGAATTTTCTCTATTGAGATCATTATTAACTAGATTAGAATTTAAATCAAGTGACTGCTCATTCTGTTGGATTTCTTGAAGAACCTGACTATCAGTATTTTTATTATTAGGCGTACGTTTGGGTCTAGATTTGCTTGATGAAGTACGCAGCAACTTTATTTTATTTCTAGTCTCGGCATGACGCATAACATTCTTGAAGAAATTTTCACATTCTATCTTAGTATAAGTTTTGTCCGATTCTCTCACAAGTTCATAAAAAAAATTGATAGTTCGTGTGTAGACTTTAAAGCAAATTTTTGACGTTGTTCTTTTAGAGCCTCCAGCCCAAGAGCATATTGTCATGAATTTTCTTGTAAACATTACATCCACTAACGCGTAAGCGTTATTGCTCCCTCGTCCTTTCCCACTCCCACAAACTACAGAAAGTTTATTTTTCAAACTTGACATCATGGTTGGATCTTTGAGTTGATCTTCAAAAGCATCAAGTTCTTCTTTGTCAGATATCGGCTTAAAATCGTTCGTTTCTTGAATTTTAACCTCTGTGGTACGTTTCACATATTCATCAAACTGAGTACTTAAATGGGACATTTTCATCAATAATTTACTCTCTACACTTTGCACATATTCAAACAAAATTTTCTGGTTTTCTTGAATTATTTCTGTTGTTTGTAATAAATTATCAATTTTTTGAGAAATTCCTTGCTGATCTATTTCAGCTCTGTGTAGTATGATGGTATTCTGGGTTTGGTCTATTTCATACTGAGAATTATTCTGAAAAAAATATATAAAATCACAATGATATCCTCCACAACAAGCAAGTAGGGGTAGGAACGCCAACGTGTCACTGAGATACCAGGCAGACTAGTTATAAGTAGTATTCTGTTAAATGAAAATACCCATCTAAACTTCAAAAACATAGGACTTTCATATAACCTTCCAACCCCCATTTTACCCCCTTAGGGGAAGATTTAATCAAAAACGTTCCCTAGCTTACACCTACATCTTAGAAGGAACCTACCTTCCAAATTTAAAGTTTGTAGACTTTATAGTTTCTGAGATTTCGTGATTAGTCAGTCAGTCAGTCAGTGAGTGAGTGAGTGAGTGAGTGAGTGAATGAGTGAGTGAGTGAGTGAGTGAGTGAGTGTGTGAGTGAGTGAGTGAGTGAGTGAATGATTGAATTAGTGGTATTTCGCTTTTATATAATACTAGCTGATGCCCGCGACTTTGTCCGCGTGCAATTAGGTTTGATTTTCCGGGATAAAAAGTAGTCTATGTCACTCTCCAACTCTCCACGTCTTTATCTATACCCATGCAAAAAATCACGCCAATCCGTTCCGACGTGATTGAAGGACAAAACAACAAACAAACACACTTTCGCATTTATAGTAAGGATATAGATTACTGAGATTTTTTACTTACAACACAAGCATCTGCCAGATCGTTGAAACACTCTTGAACGGCAATATTGCCAGACGGAGTACACTCGCGTTGTTTAAAAACGTCATTTAGTTCCCCTTCTGTGTCACTCATGCTTGACATTTGAGTTATTTCTATTTGTGCATTTTCAAGTGACGTGATACCACTTCTTTTGAGTACACATTGCATTGACGTCCAAGACTCTTCCGGACATGAAAACTGACTCTTCAACAACTCCTCCACTTTTCGTCTCGGCCAATATAAAGTACCATTTTTTTCCCATTTTTCAGGTACCGCTGTTAAAACTAACTTTCCCCTTTCTACAGTTTGAACAATTTTATAAGACATAGGTACCTAAAACAAAATATTGTAATGGTTAGATATTGCTATATTTACGTAAACATCGAAAGAATCAAATCACGTTAACAATAATTATAATTACTGTTAAATACTGTTGTTATATTACTAACGTACTCCTACTTTAATTATTATTAATGTTTGTAATAAATAAAAAAGTAAGATTGAAACTGCTTCCTACGCCGAGCCGAGAACCAAACTAAACTAATGTGAGACACGCTTACGAAATGCGTAGTATAGAGCGAGACGGAAGAACACAAGGTACAGTGCGACAAGGCTAACTTGGTGCGTGGTGAAAATCGGAACTAACGTTGTCGTCAAGTGACCCCTCTTTGTGCTCCAACAGCGCCCCCCTGTCAATGTCATTCAGGTGCCAAGAGAGCCTTGTCGCACTGTAGGTAGGTATCTACATGTGACTATAACATGCTCATTGCTCAGCGGCCAAAATTGTGTTGTTAAGTAAATATATAATAATACTTATTGAGAGTTAGGTACTTTAACTAACATCATAACATGATGATTAGGTATTTAAGTAATTACCATATTAATATTTTATTATTATGTAGAAAAAACAAATTCATGCTTAACAATTGCAGTAACATTCGTCCTCGGGAAAATGGTCGTTTAAGGCGAATTTTTCACAGTTGCGGCACCAAAAAAAATCATAGTTTAATAGTCTTTTTATCTTTCTATTATTAAGGATGATAAAATGTTTGAATTTCGAGTCGGTAGGATGATTACATCCATGGCAATTCTGTGATAAATAAAAATGAGTATTATCCCATGGCCATTTTGAATATTTGAGTAACTTCAAGTCTTTTGTTGTTAAAAACTTATCAATATCTATTAAAAATATCACCATGTTTTCCCTGTAAAAAACAAAAGTACTAAATCAAGGTTTTTTCTAAATTTTACAGAACTCTAATTGGAACCGTCATGGCGGACGATTTAAATCGTATAAAAAACATGTATAGAACCTATAGTTATATAAACATCACAAAGCGGCCGCCCAATGTTTGTTGGAAATATGGCGGAAACTGTTAATGGCAAATAATGTATTTTATTTTAATATACAATATTGAAATACCAATATTATGTAGGCGCATTAAAATATTAACAAGGATGATCATACATATTATCGGAAATTTTTAATTCCCAAGTATCATCACATCTCACTTCTAATCTTCCACCACATTAATTATAGGCTCTAGAAAATAAATAATTAAATTACAACTTGGACTTACCTTTTTGTTTTTCAAGAAAAATTATTTTCAATATTATTATGATTATAGCTTTCACAATGCTGCGGTGACCTCTTTGTAACAAAATGTAACACTAACATGACTCTTTTGTGTTATTTTTAACATCTATACGAGGTTATAGTCATGTAGGAGTATATCTAGATACGATTAATAAACTTATAAGTTAAAATTTCAACGTCTATGTGATTTTTACACAACTTAATTGACGCCAATGCGATATCAAAACGACCCTTACACGATTTATATGTTATATAATCTGCGCCCAAACCTACGTTATATTAACATATAAAAAACTTTTATAAAACTTATTCATAAGACCGAAAGTTAAATAAAAAACGTTATTGTACCATTTATATGACATTATTTTGCTAGTTGGGTATTTTCGACGATTCGTTAACGAATATGTAATGCCCATACATTCCCTTAGTTTTCTAAAGCATTAACGATTAGAGATGCTCAACTTGGCTGTACACCACTGGCTGCTGGTAAATCTCTTCTCTTTTTTGTCGTATCGCTCTTGTCAGAGTTCTCGTGGTCGTCACTTCCAAGTTATTTCAGTGTTGTGGCACGCTTGACTATGCACACTATGACTCTCGTCTGATGGCTGCCTTTCGTGTGCATTCATGTAAGGGAGTCCACCGCAGCCCTCACTTGGTCTGAACATTTCATGGGTGATTTTTAAAGTGCTCTGGTGCCCTCTAATTTTCAGATTCAATAGAGATATTACTGTCGTGACTTAAGAAAGTGAGAATGTGAGCCTGTACAGTGGAGGAAAGAAGCTGCTTCATGCCGAATTCTTCAAGAACGGACTTGTTGGCTTGAAATTCGGTCCAAAAACGCTCTCAACATTCTTCTCCAGCACCACATCTTAAGAGCGCCTATCCTCTTCTTCTCATTATCTTGCAGGGTCAACTTGTCCGAAACGTAGAGAAATATGGGGAATAAGCGCACTGACTAGCCGGGTCATATATAGGTTTTTTTTAAATTGCGAGATGAAATCCTAGGCTCGTATTAATAAACCGTCATCAACTAAGAACAGGTTAGTTCAGAAGAATGTTTTCTTAGCTTCATCAATTTACTTCATAAAGAAAATAGTTTGCAGTTCCGGTGCTTAGTTGTGAGTAAGTAAATCCCAGTCAATTACGTTAACGATTGTCGGTGGAGTGAAGACAACACAATAGGGTATCGCGTTACCGGCGACGTCGCGCGGTGAGAGATAGCTATCCCGATGACTATCCTAGATGATCACGATGCGGGGACACTGCACCGCTAAGATCCTTACTGCTATCGGTAAAATAACTTTATCTACTTCTAGCAACGACCTCAATTTACGTAGACGGGTCCTGTCAAACAAAGAATGCGGACTTATTTTACTAACGCCATCTAGTCTGAAAAGCGGGACAGCACTATGGCGGGGACAAGGACAGGATTATATGGGTTTAATATAACTGCCAAGCCCCTAATAGGTTAGCCCTCTACCATCTTAGACTGCATCACTTAACATCAGGCGAGATCGCAGTCAAGGGTTAACTTGTAGTGGATTAAATAAATACAGGTGAGGGGCACGCCCTACAAGTCGGACGCCAAACTTTTTTTTTTTGACAGGGCCCATCTAGTACTGATATATATATCGCTTCTAGATGATGTCTGCGACTTCGTTTGCGTGGTTTTCGATCAATCTTTGCTCATGACCGGTCGTAAGCATAAATTGTCTGATCCTTGAGAAGGTTTTTTAACTGATATTGGTCTATTAATGCGAGCCTAAGACTGGGTTGGCGGCTGGCGCATCCAAAGGTAGCGGGAAGCGGGTGGATGAGGAAGGAGGAGGATCGTCACGGTCCTCCGCCTTCACTGCTGGACATAGGCCTGTGTCCAGCAGTGGACCAATGCAGGCTGATGGATGGATGGATGGATGGAAAACTAGGTTTTCAGATAGAAGATTTTCTGCTATTGAGGGTGAGGACCCTCACAACACTCAAGGACGCCAAGGACCCTTACGACTCTCGTGTGAAAAGTCCCTTTTCAACCGACTTCAAAAAAGGAGGAGGTTCTCAATTCGACTGTATTTTTTTTTAATGTTTATTACCTCAGAACTTTTGATTGGGTGGACCGATTTAGATGATTCTATTTTTATTTGAAAGGGCATACTTCCCAAGTGGTCCCATATAAATTTTATCGAAATCGGTAGAGCGGTTTTTAAAATATCAACAATAAAATAAGTACTTTGTATAGTGTGTGCTTGTTGTTGTAAAGTTGGCGCGGGAGTTTGAAGTCGGTTGTTTAAAAATAATTTTTTATATTTAAATTATTAGAGGTAAAAAGGGACTTTTCACACGAGGGTTGTAAGCGTTTCATCAGTCTATTCGATATGACATCCAAGTACTTACCAGAAAAGATAGATTAGATAAACGGCAGACAAGAGAGAGTCTATGAAGATCATAATAATCAACCTACGCGGCAATAAACACGCACAGCAGTGCTAGCGCCAAGTTCTTGGTTCAATCACTAACGAGTAACAATAAAATCCAGTTTGCTCTCGTTTTACGGCCGTGAGCACTGTATTGACATATCCTATCAGCTGGCTGTAAAGATTCCGTTGTTTATGGTCCACACTTTCAATATAAACTCCTTTAAGTGCTTCCTGATAACGGATTTATTTTTAGGGTTCTGCCAATAAATGGGCGTATTTAATATCTATTTGGCAGAACCCTGACCACTAGTCAGTCACTCCGGGCTAGGCTAGGTCTTTGAGTAAATCATAACAATATTTGGAAAAATAGTAGCCGATGTCTTTCCCCGGGATACATTCTAATCCTGTACATTTAATCAAAATCGATTGAATAGATGTGCCGTGAAAGCATAGCAGACAGACAGACGGACATACAGACTTTGGCAGTTTAATTAAGTAAGGGATTATTTTATTTTCTTTTGTACGATGGGGCTGACATAATATCCAAAGAGACAAAAGCCTAAACAAATCAAGATTTAAAAAAGACTTAGCAGAAAATCCTTGTGTGATTACATAAAAAAATTGGCATGTTTTACAACCTTTCACGAAGATATATCAACATCACAATATCAACCCAAAGTTATTATCATTAACGATTTGACGGGCACTTACTCAATAACGTTTTGACGGAATAATTAAATTAAATTTTTAATTTTGATAATCAATCGTCCGACATAAGATTAATTATTCGAATAATTGACTAATTGGTCCATACTCTCGCAGTTACGGCGTTTATGACATGCGATTGCAATTATGAGTGTATCCGTTTTATCCTTTCACAATAAAACGCTCAGGGCCCGTATTCTCTAACTCAGTGACTATCAAAAATGAAAGCCACTGACATATATGCAATATCCATTGAAGGTTTACTATGAAACAAAAAGTAACATTTCATGGTAAACCTTCAATGGATATTACATATATGTCAGTGGCTTTCATTTTTGATAGTCACTGAGTTAGAGAAATACGGGCCCAGAGCTCAATAAAGATTGGTGTCGTTAGTGTCACCCGAGACCTACTTTATGATAATAAAAAGTTATAACTTGACAATAATTATTTATCTATTTGTAAATCATATATCCTCCAGCGAAAAAAAAAGACTGTGTTTGTCTGTCTGTCTTCGGCGCTTTCACGGCTCATCTGTTCAGCCGATTTTGATGGTACAGGGATAGGTTGTATCCCGAGGAAGGACATACTAAGTTTACTTTTACAGAAAATTAAAGAGTTCCCGCGAGAATCAAACACCTTAGTCCATGTGGATGAAGCATCATGTAATTTTAATTAAATAAAATCTGTGAAACCTATAAATGTAACGATTGTGACGGTAAAAGTTTAATGGAACCAAAGCGCAGCATCTTGTTTGATACCAACTAAAATTAAGCATTATTTATTTTTTAAATAGGGTTGGAAAAAGAAGACACGGAAGAAACACAAAAGGGTGCGCAGCGCTCTCAAAAAATAATTCTTTTCGCGCTCACATTCTCATATTTGTGTTTCACTCTCACTATGTACAATCCTTTGCCGGCTCACTATTACTATTGCCTGAGCACGAGTCTCTTCTCAGAATAAGAAGGGTTTGGCATTATTCCACCACGCTGGCCAAGACTTCACACTTCTTCGAGACTATTGTGAAGAAGTCTCGTGCAGGCTCTCACGAGTTTGTCTTCACTGTTTAAAGCGAGATATATTTAGAGTTGATGAGACTGGGATGATGTGATGATGATGATTTTATTATTAAAGGCTCATTAACAAAATAAATTAATAATTAATTAATAATAATAAGACGTGCCGCCAAGCGATTTAGCGTTCCGGTACGACGCCGTTTAGAAACCGTATAGGGGTATGGGTTTAATATAACCGCCATGCCCCTAACAGGTTAGCCCGCTACCATCTTAGACTGCATCACTTACCATCAGGTGAGATCGCAGTCAAGGGCTAACTTGTAGTGGTTAAAAAAATATAATAATAACGCTATCAGCGAATTGTTGCAGCAACAACAGCAGAATGGCAGCAACGCGATGAGCTAGAGCGCCGAGTTAAAATTTTTAAGTTTGTATGTATGTTATAGTGTTCTTCAGATATAATTAATTATTGTTTTTGTGTCTTACCTATTGTATAACACGGTGCACAGTAACCCGACTGTGGTTTTTGTGGCACTGTTTCTAACACAATTTTATGTTAATTTTATAAGATTAATAATAATAATAATAATACTTAATATAATAATAATAATAATAATACATAGTACTTCCATAGACCCTGATCACCAATCCATTTTAGCAACCCAAACCCGTAGACCCATACATATCATTTGCTTCCATGTTCTGCAATAGTCCTGCACTAACCGGGGATTGTCCTTGGATGCACTCGCATGCGTGCGTATAGGGATATTCGTCGGTTGGTGTCACATTTCCTTTAGAGTAAAATTGTCTAACGGGCCTCTGCGAGTTGGTTTCGGCCCCTCGTACGCCTTCCAAAGGTCCGGGACCCCATGGTCCCGAGATGGAAGAGACAGACATAATAATAATAATAACTGCGTTAGTCCTGTATCAGAACAATCCGCATATAACGGCATTTCAAGTTGCTCCCTCAGATATACCTAGTAAGAACGACGGACAAGCGAACAGAATATCGGTTTGAGACATCACGCAATTATAAACCGTGCATACCGGCCGGTGGAAGCATTCTATCGTAGTATCGACATGTTGAACCAAGAGCTAGTGGGGTATGTTCAGGTACTTAATTTTTTTTTTTTTTTAAATTCAAAATTCAATTTTTTTTATTAAAATAAACTTTTACAAGTGCTTTTGAATCGTCGAGTGAATCTACCGCTGGTTCGGAAAGCTATTCCTACCGAGAAGAACCAGCAAGAAACACGGCGGTTGCTCTTTTGAAATAATTAATTTACAATTTCAATAATGTGTAGATACATAAGAATTGCTGGAGCGAGCTCAAATCCATGCTATTTTGTCAATTAATTATAACATCAAATTAAATCAGAACTATGATAATATATTATTATGTAACAAAAATAAACTATTAACTTAAATCTAAATATCTCACTGTAAAATAAATTCTTACTAAAGTATGTACCTATATAAGAATATATTTTCCTAAAAAAAAAAGACCACCCCTGTTTTCCCCTCGGCCAAAAGGTACCGAAGCTTGCAGCATTGCCACACTAAGTAAATGGCGATTATTAACCTTTGGTTCAGGCAGGCTCCAGAGCTTGGGTACTTAGTAAAATATTTCTTCAACTTAATTCAATGATCAGTCGAGAAATGCAAAAATGTTACCAATCAACATTATTAGAGCGTTAAATAAGTCTTATAATTATTATGACGTCCCTAAAATAAGGATTATAATTCTGAAACAAGAGCATCAACAATATTACAATATTACTGACTGAAGGGAAAGTGGTAAGCAAACTGAACCATTAGCAACAGCAACAAAAGCCGATATAAATTACCTACCCTAGAATCGCGATCTCAAGCAACCATTCCAGGAAAATCAGAGATAATTTTCGGAAACACCAAATCCACGTGGACGAGGTCACGGGCATCATCTAATAACATAAAAAGGAAAAACCGGCTCAATGGGCATAATAAATAGTTCAAATTGCTGAGTTATAAAACTTGAGTAGAGAATACACTGAGAAAATTTCAGAAATTAAAGCCGAAGCAAGCGACACGTGACCGTGTCATGTGTTCAGTCTATCGACGACGAATCAGCCTCCGATTGTGTAAGAAAATCTTAATTATAATCGTTTGAATAATTCGACCTTTTTAGGGAGTTCATAGATGAGTACCTATGCTGTGTAGGCCCTACTGGCCGCTACAGCGTCACCAAGGGCGAGTGCTAGGCGTCGCCAAGAAAAGAGCCCTAGGGCTCGAAGACATCGGCGGGGCAATGTCTTCCTAAGGGCGCCTCCTTTGAGGATCGAACCTCGGCTTAGGATGACGTTGGGATGAATGGCGGTTGGAGTGAACAGTTCGAGTAATAGATACGTTTTAAACTGTCAAATGATTACGACTAACGATTACGATTATAATTCGTTCAGAGGCCCAATAGGCATGATGACTGATTTTGAAAAATGGTTAGATTATGTTCGGAAGTATCTACTATTTCGAAAAAATATCTTATTTCAGCAGAAAAATAAGGTTTGGTAGATAAAATTGGCATTTGAAATTTAAATTTTAAAATTCACGCCAAAACGTTCGGCGGTGTCATGGCGTCGTTTGTGACGTCACTATTGCTTTTACCAATGTACTCTGTGCAGAGCGCAGTAAACAATAGTATGATTGTCAAAACTCGAAAACAAACAATTGTGACGTCATTTGCTTCTTGGTGTTTTAACCAATATGGCGGATTGCTGTATTTTATAGTTTTATTTTAACAAAATAAATAGCAATCTCACTCGAGATAGAAAAATAAATAAGTTTTTTATAATCCATGAATCCAATTTCATTAAATAAATTCATAATTTCATTGATTCTTGGTTACTGTCATCATGCCTATTGTCCAACAATTGGGCCTCTGTAACCATGGGTAACTCACCATAAATTCGTGCGCTGACTCAGTAACTCTAACTCAGCGCACGGAGTCAGCTCACTGAGTCAACTCACTGAGTTAGCGCAATATTGCGCCAGCCGCCATGGCACACCGAGCAGCATAGCGCATAGCCGCACACTCGTGACTCGTCACTCAGTGCGTACTGCGTACCTACTGAGTTGGCAGCTAGTTGGCAGTTGGTAAATGTTACTGCCGCAGTAACTCGCGCAATACGCAATTACGCAGTAATACTACGTAATTGCGTATTGCGCGAGTGTGCAATGTGGATGTGCCCATTTAAGAAGAGGCCAGAGATTTGGATTTTGGCTTATAGATGGCGCTAACCCATCACCTACCTAGTAATACTACGTAATTGCGTATTGCGCGAGTGTGCAATGTGGATGTGCCCATTTAAGAAGAGGCCAGAGATTTGGATTTTGGCTTATAGATGGCGCTAACCCATCACCTACCTAGTACCTAGCCACGTTTCAATTTTGAACAGGTTCCTAAGTAAGAAACTATTATCAATCAGCGCGAGCGAACTGCGAAGTCGTAGGATTACATACTACATAGTACTCACCTACCTACCTACACTACGACTTACGAGTACGCGAGTCGCGCGTGACGCGACTCGCGGGTCTCGAAAATACCTACAGTTTATTCTACAAACGATCCGATGGATCGTACTTAAAGTTATAACTAGTAGAATCTAATAGTTATAACTTTAAATACGATCCATCGGATCGTTTAATTAGTATTCGATCACATTGGCGTCAAATTCAAAAGCAAAATACTAAAACAGACCCAATAGCCAAAACTTCAAGGACAACCGGCTTTTATTTGGAATCGCATCGAATTGAATCGAAATTGAGCTCTAAATCAATAGAAATATGGTGCATTGTGCCGGCTAAGACTTGAGTCTTGATGATACTTTTTAAGTAAGTGCGTAAATATAAATAAATATTTTCTTATCTTTACTAAAAAACAAAACGATCTTCACAATATGAACATAATTGAGATGTTTATTAAGACACAGAGTCCGAATAAAGTACCTATCCAGCGCAGACGCCCGGCCCAGCCAAACCACAGACTCCACAGAGACAGAGTCAGAGTACTTTTCTTTATAGCGCTCAGCAGTCAGCTCAATTTGTAATTCAGCGCTTGCTACATTGCACAGCGCCCGGCAGCGCTAAGCTGCGCTACCACTGAGTCGTGCGCCATGACTCTTTTGCAAAAGGAGTCAGAGCACCCAACTCAGTAAAGTGAGTTAACTCAATTGAGCGGCGTAACTCAGAGTTACCCATGTTTAGGCCTCTGAACGAATTATAAAAGTCCCTCCTCACCATTTCCACCATATCGTAGACAACTTCGACGTTTGTAGATTTATAGCGGACGTACGGCGTACGTACGTGTTAATTAATACGGGCGACCCATTAAATCACCGATGGCAAGGAAATGTGGCCTTGAGATAGGGCCTAACTGTGTTTTTATCGTTAATGCAAATCGCCGCTACTAACTATGCGTGTACGGAAACTCTCATTTAGCGATTACATCTGATCGCTTTGGAATACTAATTTTCAGAACTACTTGCTCGCTTCAAAGTGATTTTGATAGGGCCAATTTTCCGTAATTATTAAATAAAACTTATCTATAAAGCTGTAATAATACCACCTTAGAAATTATTTGTAGGGCACAGAAGTGACCTTTCTGATTTTAAATCTATAAAAGGTTTAACCGTTTATTTATTTTGATGCCCAAGCTTTACGTCGCGTCGCGTCGTTACAGGTGCATAGTGTAACAAAGACAATTATTGAGTACTAGATGATGCCAGCGACTTCGTCCGCGTGGATTGTATTTTTTTATTACCGCGGGAACTCTTCAATTTTCCGGGATAAAAAGCAACTTATGTCCTTCCCCGGGGTACAACCTCTCCATGTACCAAATTTCATCAAAATCGGTTGAACAGATACATTTTTTTGATTCCTGCGGGAAGTCTTCAATTTTCCGGGATAAAATGTAGCATATGTCCTTCCCCGGGATGTAATCTATCTCTGTACAAAATTTCATAAAAATCGGTTGAGTAGTTGGGCCGTGAAAGCGTAGCAGACAGACAGACAGACAGACAGACAGACGGACAGACAGACATACTCACTTTCGCATTTATAATATTAGTATGGATTAGTATGGATTTTTTAGGATTTCTTTAAATAACAGGCTAGTGTTCCCACATTTTTGCCAATGCCACATTCCAGAAATAATCTCATCATGTCAATTTGTTATCCAAAAATTGCCGCAATTTCACGCTGCAACTTGCAGATTTGCGATAGCCTTAAGGGCCATTTGCCTAAGATACAGGTGATAAAGACTATTACGTATTTACGACTACCAATCGACGACCCAGTGTGGACAACCCATTGTGTTCCAGCCCGGTATTCATACGTCAACACTCAATTTATGAACTCAACTTTATGCAGATGCCGAAATAAAAACACCATATTCTAACCCTTATTGCCTTGAAATAAAATTCAACTAACAATAGAAAAGGGTTTCGCGTGTGCAAATTTTTATTGGCTCTAAAGATGTATGGCCTGTGTCTATGGAGATGGCTAACTTCAATACGGGTAGCTTATTTATTGCAAAGAGGATTAATTACTATGGCTTTATAGTAATTGTTGTTGTGATAGTATCTTTAATAGAAATGGGCATTATAACTACTTTATTTTTCTTATTCATACTGCTTGTCTATAAAATATATATCTACGTATTGCTACAGGTGTGACAACCGCAATCACCTCTGATTGATTCTATCTCGCTTAATTTTCCGGGATAAAAAGCCTATGTCCTTCCACAAGATGCAACCTACCTCAGAACACAATTTCGTCAAAATCAGTTGAAAAGATGGGTTGGGAAAGCGTAGCAGACAGATAGACAAACTTTCGTATTTATATTATACGAGGGGTCGCCCGCGACTTCGTCCGCGTACAATTGTTGATTTCCTATGAGATTTTGAAATTTTCCCACTGCAAACAGCCTATCTATAGAGGCTTTATATAGCTTATGCAGGTTTTTTTATTATTTAAAACTAATAACTTAAATGCTGATTTTCATGTCTATACTTCAAAATCATAAAAATTGTATGTAACCTTTCACCCCCATTTCACCCCTATTGGGGTACATTTTCGTAAAATTGCTTATGCAGGCTTTTATTATTTATAACTAATAACTTAATTGCCAATTTTCATGTCTCTAACTTTAAAAACAAAGGACTTTCATACTAACTTCCAACCCCTATTTTAACCCCTTAGGGGTGGATTTTCTCAAAACCCTTTCTTAGCTGGCGTCTACACTATAGAAGTAATCTACCGTCCAAATTTCAAGTCTGTACGCTTTATAGTTCCTGAGATATCGTGATTAGTCAGTGAGTGAGTGAGTGAGTGAGTGGTATTTCGCTTTTATATTTATAGAAGATATATAGAAGATAGAAGAAGATAGACTAGATGATTCCTGCGACTTCGTCCGCGTGGATTAAGTTTTTTTGATTCCCGCGGGAACTCTTGAATTTTCCGGGATAAAAAGTAGCCTATGTCCTTCCCCGGGATACAACCTACCAACCTCCCTGTACCAAATTTCATCAAAATCGATTGAACAGATGGGCCGTGAAAGCGTAGCAGACAGACAGACACACTTTCGCATTTATAATATTAGTATGGATTACGAGAATGTACACACCACTAAGAAGCAAATATACCTACACATCCTGCTTATAAACAAATATTTCTATACCATCTATCAAAGCTTTAGTACCTGACCACCACACAATCAAGCTTTGCCTTGTCTCGTTAATCAAGGAAACAATCGAATATTAGTATGTAGCTAAAATAGGTCACAATTTCACTTTACACGAAGCTTATTAGGCATTTGGTGTTAAATCCTATTTGTTATTCCGTTTGCTGGTGCAATCTAGGTGGTGCCGTGTTTGCCTAATCAACTAACCCGTACGTGACCGAAATGAGTCTAGTGGAGTCTGCTCCGTGCTGAGTCAATACTGGGATAGGATGAATGTGTGCGAACGAGCTTCGTAATACTCATGCAAATATCAATACTGTGTTTAGGTTTACATTGAGTTGCAGATATCTATTACTGATTCCAATAGCAGTATCTAAATCATAAACCATACATACCAATAGCACAAAATACTAACCATTAGTAGGTGATTGATATTATAATTATTTAGAGTCGATTAATAAGAGCGTTTGATGAATTTTTAGTAAGCACCAGGTGATGCGACTTCAATTGCGTAGATTTAAGTAAGTTTAAAAAATCCTTGGGTAGGTGCTCTTTAATTATTCGGTATAAAAAGTAGACCAGATTTCCATGTTCATAACTTTATTTGTATTTGTATGTGTGGGTCGATTCAAGGCTCCGTTGCGGCGTTTTTGAAGGACGACCTAAAGGTCACAATTTGTCTTTACATAGCTTAATAGACATTTGGTGTTAAGTTCTATTTGTTATTCTGTTTGCTGGTGCAATCTAGGTGTTGCCGTGTTTGCCTAATCAACTAACCGTACGTGACCGAAATGAATCTAGTGGAGTCTGCTCAGTGCTGAGCCAATACTGGGATAGGATGAATGTGTGCGAACGAGCTTGTTTAATACTCATGCCAATACAGTATTTGAGTTTACATTGAGTTGTATGACAATAGTAAGTATACGATAGTAATATCACTGTCTGGAGTATACCAAAATGCGATAATTTATTAGTACATCCACATAAATACTTATTAATCCATATCCATACTAATATTATATCCATACTTCCATACTAATATTAAAAATACGAAAGTGTGTCTGTCTGTCTGTCTGTCTGCTACGCTTTCACGGCCTAACTACTCAACCGATTTTGATGAAATTTGGTATAGGGATAGTTGGTATTCCGGGGAAGGACATAGGCTACTTTTTATCCCGGAAAATTAATGAGTTCCTGCGGGAATCAAAAAAATCTTAATCGACGCGGACGAAGTCGCGGGCTAAACTTCTTCTTTACACACCTTTTAGAACATTATGGAGAAATCTCAGGCGTACCTACAGATGTTTTTTTTCGCCGTTTAAGCAAGTGATATTTGCGTCCTTAAACGACGTTAAGTTTCTTAAACACTAGAAGAACAGAAGCCAGAATACATACCAACCTGTCATCCTGGAACTAAATCGGGGTCTTCATAATTTATTTCCCATTCATATAATTAGTTTTCATTTATAAATAGTGGAGGGTTTTCTAATCAAAAGTCTGTTATTTATAGCCATAGAGTGGATGTAGAATAAATTGATTTGCATTAACAAGTCCCTGATAACGAATGGGGACGGTTTTGCATCAAAGATATTATGCTCTTACGGTAGATGGAATACATTATAATACTTACTCATAAATGACCGTTCGAAGTCCCAGTACTCTGTGAATTATTCCTGGGATTTTGGATTGAAATTCATTTTAATATCTCTTGCCAAATGGTTAAACTGCTTAATTGCTTTTTTTAAAATTATAGACTAGCGCTTGGCTGCAATCAGACTTACTAAAAGTAGTGATGCAGCTTAAGGTGGAGCGCGATTGCGTAGAAGATGCTTATTTACTCTTTGCCTAGAGGCTATTGAGGCCTAGTCGTCATTGCTTGATTGCCAGCAAGCATAAGCCTACGTTTCAATAAAAAAAAATGGTCGCGAGTTTGGCACACAGGTGGAAAATCAGCCTCATTAGATTATCACTGTAAAGTGATGTGTGTTGTGAAATGATATGTGTCATGCAAAACGGAAACATTACAGAATATATTTTTCGTACCACTTGCTCAAAAAAGTGACATTCTATGCCACAAAAAGCGAACATAACAATAGTTATTTTTAATCTGTTAAAAACAGGGAAAGAAAATTGTACTGAATTTCATTCATCCTCTAGGGGGAGAAGATTTAAATTTGGAATACTTACCGAAATTTATACTGAACTACATCTGTGTTTACACCATTGAGTTTGTATAGAAAGCATTAAACATATTTTTGAAAAAGGAATACGCATTTATTATGCAGTTATGATTATTAAATAAAATTACGAAAACTGACGAGGCTGTATGAACTTGATGCCTTTGCTTTTCCGACAAAAAAATATTAGTCTAGGAATTTGCCGCGTTTTTGTTTTCTTCAAATACATAAACGTAATTAATTGGACCAATGTTTCGAATGCTAACTTTTACTTTTAATTGTCATTATTTTTAATAAATGCTTATCTCATATTATTATTGTGTTAATTTTTTCGCAAATGGTACGAAAAGTAGAGTATTTTCCTCGAATTAATCTATGGTCTTGGGTGAACTTAAATCCCTCGCTACACTAAGGACTCGTCTTACATCCCTCGCTTCGCTCGTGATTTAAGTTTTTAACACCCTCGCTACGCTCGGGAGTAAACCTCGAGTCCTTCGTTACGCTCGCGATTTAAATCGTCACCCGCGACAGAAGACACTGCTTTATCCCCTTGGTTAATAATCTACTATATAATAATAGATCAATCAACATTAACGAGTACAACTACCCAGTTTCTCCCACATATGCATACGCAGGCAATAATTTAGACGCAAGGCTGGCAGTAACTCATAGCTGGCTGGTGACAGTCGCCGTTTGCATGCACAAATAACACGCAACATTATTTTGAACAGCTGATGAGCTTGTTAACATTCCTATTTACACTACAAGTCGGGTAATATATAATTTGTTGTTAAATGTTTGGTAAGTAGGGTTGTCAAGTGCTCAGTATCTTGATGTCCTGAATTCTGTGGTCTGACTGTGAGAACACACTACGATAAAACAATTTTGACAAAAAGTTTGCGTCATTCGTTTCAAATGGAGCACACACTAGGCGACAGGGTAGAACGCCGTTTCCCTCCAACGTCGATGACGTTTCGCGCGTTGCTATGTCCTGTCAAGTTTGTTTTGCAGTGAATTGTGGGTCATACTTGACTTTTCTTTAGTGCATCTGTAGCTCTTCTATGTTAAACTTACATTCAATCATTGTTAAAGTCTTAGATAGTTATTTGTTTCAAAAATTACTTAAAAAGTCTTGCTCCAACAAGGCTTTGTAAGTATTTTGGTACATGAATGCAAAACACACGAAAAAAAAGTTCGTTGTTTAATCTCTAAACAGTCAAAGGTCACGATTTGTATATAATTCAAAGCAAACGATTATATTACGTGAATAAAAGATGCCTGAAAATATAGGTCAATAATAGACGGTATAATCGAGAACAATAAACAATTAATTATCCCGCATAAGCGACCAGCATGCAGATATAGGGCGTTCGTGGGCGTACCATCTCGAATGCTTGTATGTTGTGCTAACGTACCAATGTGCTAAATGTTAATCATTATGCGAATATTATGCGCCGCTCGCCTATTGTGATTGCATTAACTGTTAATAACAAATATCATATCCTAAGGGTACTATTTGATATCATGCAGATAAATTTTGGTTTCCGTACCTACACAGTTGGTTTGATGATAAAAATTCTTTCCAAAAAACCGACTTCCAAAGCCACTGTAAAGTAAAAAATAATTTTGATTTCTACACACTATGTTTTTTACTTTACAGTGGCTTTGGAAGTCGGTTTTTTGGAAAGAATTTTTATTTTTAACTTTTTAGTGTAGTCTTAATCCCCACGGCTTAGGAGTGCAGTACCCTGCAGCATCATTTAGAGTTGAGGAGTTGGGACTTGGGTTTAAGTATGAAGTCGTTGCTTGACACCTACAATATGAATTCCCCATCAAAAATCCTAAATCGCTATTTTTAAGGAGTTCTGTACCTTGCAGCATCAGGGTTGAGGAGTTGGGACTCAGAGTTGAATCGTATACACGTGATTTGATACCTACTATATGAATTCACCATCAAAAATGTTTAACTCTCTAGTTTTGAGTCGTTGGTATACCTACAGCATCAGGATTGAGGATTTGGAGTCAGATTTTTTTATGGGACCATCTCGCGAGCTTCCTCTAACCACTGAAAAAAAAATTTTTCAAATCGGTTTGGAAACCACGGAGATATGCGGTAACATACATTAAAAAAAAAAAAAAAAAATACGCGCCGAATTGAGAACCTCCTCCTTTTTTGGAAGTCGGTTAAAAAGAAAAGGACTGAGGGACTACAGGTATCGGAAAAAGGAGATTCCCTAATTCAACGAGTTTTATTTTTATTCCGTCATATTATGCTCTGATTGAAAATGTATTGAATACATTTTTTTGCTGGGTTGTCCTTCAATCACGCCGCAACAGAGCAACGGATTGACGTGTTTTTTGCGTGGGTAGTTATAGTCGAGGACCTGGAGAGTGATATTTTTTCTTAAAATTAAGGGGATCCCATGGGAATTGAAAAAACTTTTTTCACGCGGACGAAGTTGCGGGCATCAGCCAGTACCTACTTACATACATTAATAGCTAGTATACCAAGTCGGGTTGGTTCAATTTTTTTGTTATAGAACTGATAAGCACGCTCGAGTCCTGACTCCTGAGTCAGGCTACTAGTTATGGGGCTTTACTGTCGAAAAAATATGAGTAAATATGCCAGGCCCGGAGGTGGGAAGTTGAAGATGTTATACCCTCGTATAGCCGTTAGTCGAAATATGAGATTGAGGTAATGGAGACAATAATTCATCTGTACTATTGTACACACTAGTACATATACACATTTTTATACCGTTTTTAACATGTAGGTAATAAGAACTAGCAAAGCTATAAACAAAGAGCTGGTACAATGGTATTTCTGAGCCCGGTTGGTACAGTATCCGAGCAGCGATCGCGCGTCCATTACTCGCGACAGCTCGCACAATTGACTGATGCAGCGAACACTGATCTATCTGCGTAAGCGCATTTATATCAATATGAGAAATGGCTTAAGAGTAGCTACAACAGAGGCAATATTCAACTGTTATTTATGTGATTCATACATAAATATTACTTACATCCATACTAATATTATATATGCGAAAGTATGTCTATCTGTCTGTCTGCTACGCTTTCACGGCTCACCTGTTACATTTGACCCGGTGGCCAAAATTGGAAATATTTTTTATGCCTGTTTAGTTTTTGTTTTTATTTTATTTTTGTTTACACAAAGTGTTTCCCACTAGACATTTCCTTTTGCAGTGGAAACCTCGCTAGAAGCTTTTCTTAAAATATTTAAGGCACTTGTGCGACCCGTTGTTACGTGTTCCTGTAGTCACGTGACTTATAAAAATGTTAGAAAAATCCCACAATTTTCGGAAGCACCTATGGTAAAAATACACTGCGCGGGCGCAAGCTAGTTACACCCATGAGTTTGTATTGAACACTGCGAGTAAATAAGCAATCCCTTACGCGAGGTTTAAATCCCCGAGCAAATATTTATAAATGCACATGAGCACACTTCAGTTACCCAGTATCTACTATCGGCTGAATTTATCCGACCATCATGACACTGCGTCTGCGCTTGCGCACGGTTGCAATTATTCAAATCAACTAGTTTAGCATGCGGCTTGGGACGAAAAGGTGTAGAGTCGCATTAATGTTGAAAGATTTATAAGTACCCAATCATTATTTTTAGCATACGTCATGTTTCCATCCGATGTTCTTTATGGACAGTATCTGATCCAAAGAATCATTGCTAATGTTATAAATGCGACAGAGTGTCTGTATGTCTGTCTAAGTCTGTCTGACGACGTCGCGGGCATCATTTAGTACCTATAATCAATATACTTCAGTTATATTTCGGTTAAAATTTTTAAAGTGGGTTGCACATGTCAGGATTTGTTAACTTATGACAAAAATATAACCTCTATCCTTTATCATGAAGCCCAGTTCGCTTTTTATTTGCGGCCATAGCTTAATGCCAACTGTGAATAAGCTGCCAATACTCATTATATTCAAGTGCCACTTTATGATACGAATATGAATGAACTACTCCATTACATTGCTGTTCTGATAAATGACTTAAGACGACATAGTGCATCGTCACATACGGCCACTTGTATCGTATCTACTCTTGATTATTGCTGATTGTAGTTACGTAGTACAACATGTGTAGATAACTAGATATCAATAGCTTATTAAAGAACGTTTTGTGATACATAATATTATGGTCTCAACGTCGTACTTAATATCTCTACGATCTAAATCAAGATTTAAATAGTTACCTATCTTTTATCTATGGTAAACCCATGTTTGGTAAAATCCGGTACTTTGACTAGCGGTGTATCGTTTAAGGACTCACATTACAAAGCATGAGTCGACGTAATCTAGTTTGGTATAAAATTTGCGAATGATATTGGTACCTTAGTTTGGTGCAGTTTATTTTGGAGAAATAATTCTATCATCAGTGAACCTAAGTCGAAGATGAATGCACTGCTCCATTTCATCGCTGTCCTAATAAATGACTTAAGCCGACATTGTGCATCTTCACATGTACTGCTTGTATCACAAACGCGCTTGATTATTGCTGATTGTAATATTATGTACAACATGAGTAGAACCAATAGCTTATTATAGAACATTTTGTGGCCATGTTGCTTCCATCTAAACTAATATTATAAAGCGGAAAGATTTTTTTTGTTTGTTTGTAATGGATAAACTTAAAAACTACTCGACCGATTTTAAAAATTCTTTCACCTATTAAAAGCTACTTTATCAGCGAGTAACATAGGCTATATTTTATTTTCAAAAAATTAGAGATTCCTACGAAAATTGCAATAATAATTTGATTTTTTCAGCTTCTTACGTTAAAACCTCTATTCGTCTTTTTTTTTATTTTATTATATTCTAATTTTGACTGACTTTTATAGGTATCATATTTGTCAATTGTATGTCATAATAAATACAAGAGAACTTACTAACTAACGTCTTTTTTAACATTTTAATATCTAACTGTTGTAGGCAGACTGCGAAATGCCTAAAAGAGCCAGGTCTCAACTTAGTTGTTAGTTCTAAACATAGTTCCCAGGCGAGGGCAGCGAAAATACGTCGTATGGGAGACTTAAGTGCCAAGCGTTCACAGCGGTGCTGAAAAAAATTTGAGATCGTATGGTGGAGTTGTTCGTCTCAGTGCCGACTGACCATTATTAGGAGGTTCTTAGATTGCATCATCACTTACCATCAGGTGAGATCGCAGTCAAGGGCTAAGGGTGTAGTGGATAAAAATAGAGATAAAGTTATTTCGCCTGCCTGGGATGACATAAAAACCTTTAGAGGCTTTCGCAATTGGAAAAAAAGTGTTGCCATATTTTCGTCTTTAATTAATTAAGTTAAAGCTATGAAATACACTAAAATCTAAATTAAAACTAAAAAAAAAATTAGAATTGAAACAAAAAAGATTTAAAAAAATGTGTGGTGTTTGTGCAATTCACACACAGCAGAAGTGAAACTTTAGAAAAGTAGCCTACGAGAGAGTGATATAAATATAACTTGTATTCTATCTCATCTCGCAGGCTAAATCCTATTTATGAATATGTTTGTCTCTTTTTGGTGTCGCTTTTTCGTTTCGTTTCATCGATTTTCAAATCACAACGTTTGTTATAAGTTTCACTTCAATATCTAAGCGCAGTTGTGACCTGAGGTCTGAGGAGACGTCCCTGGCACAGATGTGTTCTAATAAATGGGGGTCAGTTTCCTGGCAGAGGCAGTTTGAGAATTAAAAAAAGAAAAGTATCTGATTCTCTATGCCGTTACGCAAATAATAACAGCTGAAATTTTAATAGGGGAAACTATGGTAGTTACCAATGATGAAATAAATGATGATTTCAAAACCTCAGATGCTATAGAGTACAACGGCATCTGAGGTTCAGAATAAAATTTGTCATAATACCAGCCTGTGTAGTTTTAGAGAAAGTAACATTGTTATGTTCGTGTGTCAAGCGTGGGTGACAGCCCACTCGGCCTCATATTGCAATAACAATGTGTCCAATGCATTCTCATTGCACGTATCAAGGATACAAATAGCAACGGATTTTGTAATGATGAAATATTTGTTTATGAACTGTTGAAATCTCCCTGGCGCAGTGTTGAGCGCTGTTGTCTGATCGTGCTGGGTCCCGGGTTCGATCCCCGGCAGGGTCAGTATGGGAATTTATAATTTCTGAATTTTCCCTGGTCTGGCCTGGTGGAAGGCTTCGGCCGTGGCTAGTTACCACCCTACCGGCAGCGACGTGCCTCCAAGCAATTTAGCGTCCCGGAACGATGCCGTGTAGAGACCTAATTGGGGTATGGGTTTAATATTACTGCCATGCCCCTAACAGGTTAGCCCGCTACCATCTTAGACTGCATCATCACTTACCATCAGGCGTGATCGCAGTCAAGGGCTAACTTGTAGTGGATAAAAAAACGATAGCTATTTAGCTATACTATATGCATCAGATATACAACAGACGCATAGCGTACATGCTAGGTATCAGGACAAAACGTGGTTCCCCTCTCTTGTCCCTAGTGTGTTTTCGATTTAACATACTGACCGTTGCCTCGGATAACATACGAGTTCGCGTGTGGGTACAAGTAATTACTGAGTGCAGGATACAGTTATGTGTGTAGACGCGGCACGCTAGACTCTAGAGTCTAGAGCATTTCTCATGATCGGCACGTCGCGTCGGTACGCGTCACATATCGCATATCGCATGCGTTTCGTATAACCAGTGTTGCCATGTTACCTCACTTTTATTAGAAGGTCCTATATTTTTGCAGCTAAAAGTTTTTCCAATTTAGCTCTTATGATGCAGACCTCACTGGCGCAGTGGTGATTGCTGTCAGCTGTAGTCATAATAAGTGGGAGGACCAGGTGTCGATCTCCAGCAGGGTCAAAATAGGAATTTATAATTTTTTCTGGTCTGGTCTGGTCTGGTAACTTGGTTAGTAAGTAGTAACCACCCTACTTGCTGCCAAGCGATTTAGCTTTTCGCTACGATGCCATGTAGTAACCAATAAGGGGTATGTGTAACTCCAGTACGCCAACAGGTTAGCCTGCTACCATCTTTGACTGCATCGTCACTTGCGACTCTGAGATCGCCATCAAGAGCTGACATGCAGTGGCATAATAGTAGATTATTCACCACGGGGGTAATGCGATGTATTATGTCACGGGCGCCGGGATAAATCCCAAGCGGAACGAGGGATTTTAGAGTAACTCCCGAGCGAAGCGAGGGTGTTGCATCTAGAATCCTGAGAGTAGCGCGGGAATTAGGGGCGCCCAAGATTAATACAGCATTACCCCTACGGTGAATACTCTACTTTTCACACCTCGCGATACAACCACTTCTTTCAGCTGGCGTGGCCTACTCGATTTGACAAACAAATGTCGTCAGTGCGAATCTAGTGGGCCACGGCTTCGGTTTTCGAAAATCGAGTTGGCCGCGTCTGCTGAGAACACATTCTGTTTACCGAAATTAGACTTTATTGATATAGCAATAAGAATTATGAATAAAACCTCTTTGGAATGAATAGAATTTCCTTCAGATCTTGCTTCAGATGCGCGATGATTCTAAATTCAAATCACATTATAACCCTAGGGAATAATGGATTTCAGTACAACATTATACCCCTAGGGATTTAATGTCTTTAGATAACAGGCCATGTAATAAGGCGTTGTTGAGCGAGTGGTGTGAAAAAAAGTTTTCATACATCCAGCAGAGGAATGTTCCCCTGTGCCTTGGCTGTGGAATGTTGAACCTAGGGGAGGGTGGTCTCCCTACCACTATGGATTGTTCAAATAATGTTGCTAGTTGCTACACCCAAACTGGATATCCATAGCAAGCCTTGTTTACTAATTACTTTAATACATATGTTAATCCATACTATACTAATATTATAAATGCGAAAGTGTGTCAATCTGTCTGTCTGCTACGCTGTCTGCTACTTTCACTGTCGATCTGTTCTACCGGTTTTTATAAATTTGGTATAGGGATAGTTTGTATCCCGGGGAAGGCCATAGGTTACTTTTTATCCTGGAAAATTAAGGAGTTCCCGCGGGAAAAAAAAAACATAATCAACGCGGACGAAGTCGTGGGCATCATATAGTAAATTGCAACTAGTAAAAAATTGAAATTGAATTGAAATATATTGAATTGTAAACTAAACTAGGTACTTACCTACTTACCTTAAACTCAAAACCTAGTCTCACATTTCCTCCATAAAATATCTGACCACAATAGCAAGAATATGTAGTTATTCATACATTAGTTATGTATTGGGCAGGCTATAGGTTATCAATGCATTTGGTATTCATAGTATACACGTTCGCAGTGATAAAGAGTGATGAAAGTTTTTGTTTATTAGACGGCTTTTTAATTGGTTTGTGTAATCGCTTTTGATGTTGTGTAAAATATCTGTTACTAGCTGATGCCCGCGACGTCGTCTGCGTGGATTGAGGTTTTTTGGTCCCCGCTGGTACTCTTTAATTTTTCGTTATAAATAGTAGACTATGTGTTATTCCAGACCTATCTCTGTGCCAAATTTTATCCAGGTCCGTTCAACCGTTCTGGCGTGATTGAGTAACAGCCCGTACGAGGTTTTTTGGTTCCCGCAGGAACTCTTTAATTTTCCGAGATAAAAAGTAGCCTATGTGTTATTCCAGACTATATAATCTACCTCTGTGCCAAATGTTATCCAGATCCGTTCCGATTCGAGTAATAAACATCCATCCATCTATATATCCATACAAACTTTCGCATTTATAATATTAGTATAGAAGTATAGATAATATTGGTATAGATGTATAGATACAGTAGCCCAAGCACGATCATTGCGATGGGTACAACTTTCTAGCGGCTTTGGCTGAGACAAAGCGATGCAAAAGTTGCAAGAAGAGAGCAAATTGGTTCAAAGTTTTTAGGGTTCGGGTATTCTTTGGTTGTAAATCTATGGCGCCCGGTACACGATGCCTTTGTAAACAACGTGATTTTTTTTATTTTATTTCAAAAAATAGAAAATTATTTGATACTTTTATGTAGGTAAGAACTTTTAATCAATCACGTAACGTAATCAATAGTGTAGGTAGTTGATTGACATTTTATTTGCCAATTCTTCTTTAGTTAATTTAACAAAGTCATTTTTTTTGATAGTCTATTATCTAGAATGAGTCATTACCATATTATAAAGTGTTTTTTTGTTTACTGGTTTGTCATTCAATCACAATTCACAACTCAACAAGTCTTTTAATGCACAAATTTAAGTACTTACTTACATAAAGACGTGGAGACTAACATAGGCTTTTTATCCCGGCACATTTAGTACCTCCCACTGTCCCACAGTTTTTAGAAAATTTAAATCCAGATGAGGTCACGGGCATCATCTCATCTAGTTACTTTAGACTGAAAGATCACAAACAAGATCGTTGCAATTTCGTGTTCATGTACTTCGCAATGCATTAAAATACCTTTCAAACCTAAAACGGATTTACGTGTTCCCTGTATGCATATCCAGGATCACGCATGGCTGGAGTTGGCTGCGGAATTACATCATCATCGTGAGTTACGCAATCTGTTTAACTACGTGAGGCTAAGGATTTATTATAAACTAGATGATGCCCGCGACTACGTCCGCGTGGATTAAGATTTTTTGATTCCCACGGGTATTTCTTAAATTTCCGGGATAAAAAAATAGCCCATGGCCTTCCTCGGGATGCAACCTATTTCTATACCAAATTTCATCAAAATCGGTCGAAAAAGCGTTAAAGCGTAGCAGACAGACAGACAGACAGACCAACTTTCGCATTTATAATATTATAGTATGGATATTGATAGTATAGACAAGATGATAGCCGAGACTTCGTTATTTTAAACAATTGCATGGGTACGCTTAGCTTTTCCGGGATACAATGTAGTACCCTATGTCTATCTCTGGGTTGTAAGCTACTTTTCCAGAAAAGTTAAACGTACGGGCCCCAACAGACAGACACACAGAAAGAGAGACATATTTTCGTATTAATAAGAATAATTATTACATTGTTGTGTAAGGATATTATGTTTTCAAAATTGCATTCTCTTTTTGTTTTTCCGGGAAAAAAGTAAGTTATGTCACTTTGTAGGCATTTAAACACATAAGTAACAGTATACATGCAAGTTCACGTCGATCAGTTGCTTCGTTGCGGCAAGATTGGAGGTTAATAAATCAACAAACTAATTCACTTTTTGCATTCTCTTTTTGTTTTTCCGCGAAAAAAGTAAGTTATGTCACTTTGTTGGCCTTTAAACACATAAGTAACAGTATACATGCAAGTTCACGTCGATCAGTTGCTTCGTTGCGGTAAGATTGGAGGTTAATAAATCAACAAACGAATTCACTTTTTGCATTCTCTTTTTGTTTTTCCGGGAAAAAAGTAAGTTATGTCACTTTGTTGGCCTTTAAACACATAAGTAACAGTATACATGCAAGTTCACGTCGATCAGTTGCTTCGTTGCGGCAAGATTGGAGGTTAATAAATCAACAAACGAATTCACTTTTTGCATTCTCTTTTTGTTTTTCCGGGAAAAAAGTAAGTTATGTCACTTTGTTGGCCTTTAAACACATAAGTAACAGTATACATGCAAGTTCACGTCGATCAGTTGCTTCGTTGCGGCAAGATTGGAGGTTAATAAATCAACAAACTAATTCACTTTTGCATTTAAAATATTAGCGCAAAATTCTAAGATTGCTGCGGACGAGAAATGGTAAAATAATTGGATTTGTCAGCTCGCTGTAATCTCTGTACTCGTTAGTAGATTATGATACTTACTAATAAAGTTCTAGCGTTGAAAATTGATTTTCAAAGATTAATAATCAGCTTCTATTTTGTATTACGTAAGTATAATTAGATGATAACCTTATTGAGAGTGGACACGCGCCCGAAGGTAATACCCGTTAGCCACGGTTTATCCAGAGATAATGTAAAAATATGCTATCTGCATTCTTTTTTATCTAATGAAAAATAATCTGACATTTACATAAGGATTTAAAATAAGACTAGTGCTTGGCTGCAATCAAACTTGCTGGTAAGCAGTGATGCAGCTCATGTATGAACATGTGACCACAGTTTCTACAGTCTATTAACATTTGAATCGCCGCCAATCCATTGCTAGCTTCTTAGAACTGACATTTTTCATTTTACTAAATCTATAGCAAGCATTGGGAACACTGCAATAGACGGCAATGCCCAAAATAATGAGCTAGCCTTTTATATCCACTCAGTCCTACGGCATGTGAAGTTTTACATCGTTTATCCATGTATTGTGTTAATAGCGAACGATTTTAGGAATATTGTATTTATAATATATGGTTTTTGTATAGTTTCAGCAGAATATTTTCGCAAAACAATCTCCGTGTTTCGCAATAGATCCTTGTCGGCTCGAGAGCAGTTTTTTGTGATATCATGTCATGAGATTACTATACATGTGTATTTTAATAACAATTTCTGTCTTTATATTTATAGCAGAAAATATTCAATGGACGGTTGTCCTTAGTATCTCATGTGGTCGTACAGTTATAATAATATTATGGTCTACAGTTACGCGGAACAATCTCCTCGTTTCGCAATAAATCCTTGTCGGCGCGTGCGCAGTTTGTTGTGATATCATGTCATGGGATTATCGTATGCGTATCCTTTATGCAATTAAGCCCGCTCTAAGTATATTGTAAATACATAGTAAGTTGTCGTTATATTTAATGTAGAATTTACACAAGTTAATAGGCTCATTTTAATTATATTTTTCATTAGCAAACAATACAAGAGCTCAGTCGAATCGATGCATTTGGCATACTTTTCTCTCTGTTTCTGCTTCTACCCACCACTACCACCACCACTACAGCCTATTAACGTCCCACTGCTGGGCACAGGCCTCCACTCTCATAGGAGAGAGGGAATTAGAGCTTAGACCCACCACGCTGCTCCAATGCGGGTTGGCGGGCTTTAACGACTATTATCATGTTAGTGATAATAACCGGGGCCGACAGCTTAACGTGCTCTCCGAGGCACGGGGGTGACAAACCGCCAACTTCCAACTCCGGGCTGGCAGTGAGAATTTCTTAATTGAAAATCCCAATACCTACCTAACAATTTTTATTTTAGCCCGACTGGGAATTGAACCCAGGACCTCGTAATCCGCAGTCGACTATGCTAACCGCTAGACCAACGAGGCAGTCTATTTATTATTTATATCTAGGTATCTATTGGTATCTACTTGTTGCATCTATCCTGGTGCTTTTAGTCTTAAACTCAGCGTTTTCCATCTCTTCGCTGCTTCGTTACTGCCTTGTTGGTCTAGTGGTCAACATGTTTGAATGCAGCCGACGAGGTCCCGGGTTCGAGTCCCAGGTCGGGCCATAACTAAGTGTTTGGTTTTTCTCACTAGAAATTCTCAGTACTAACCCGGAGTTAGGAAGTTGGCGGGGTTTCACCGCCGTGCTTCGGAGAGCACGTTAAGCCGTCGGTCCCGGTAATTATCACTTACATGACGTCATTAGTCGTTACAGCCCGCCAACCCGCATTGGAGCAGCGTGGTGGGTCTAAGCTCTAATTCCCTCGAGGAGGCCCGTGCCCAGCAGTGGGACTTTAATGGGCTGTAGTGGTGGCCTCACCCTGGATCACTCGACGGTATTCTCGAAAATATTTGCTTAATAGGAGAAAACCTGCAGGCATAATCTCAAAGTCTGTCTTAAGAATGTCTGTTAACTTTTTAAGGCCCATCTGTTTAATTAATGTTGATTGGTTCCTACAACGATATTCGTAAGATAGGTATATCCCAAGGACGGAGATCTTGTCTTAATAATATTATAAAATAATGTGATTGTTTGGATGTTTGCAATTATGGATGGTTAGCCGCGGCGTAAGTTGAACCCTGCGCAGAAACACATTTCGGCTGTCAAACGAAGTGCGGTATGAGGGGCGCGGCGAGCCCATACCCCTCGCTCCCCGCGCATGCTCGTTTGGCTCCGTAGTACAATGTATCTGCGCAGACGACCGCCATTTTGGTTCAACTTACATAACTACAGTGGATTGTACTCCTTCACGCCTTGACTTATACCTACCCTTTATTATAGGCTATACTCGTATTTTAATTCGAAAAATAGAAGATAACCCGGGAATCAAAACCACGCGGACGAATTCGCGGTCATCAGGCCGCCCGTACTCATAGGCTATCAGAGAGTTCTCACAGGTGTTTGACTTTCAAAAGCAGTTGCGCGGACGAAGATTTGGCCATAATATATCGTATTCGTATCTTCATGGATTTGCCCGGTGTGTGAACAGCGCTATAGTACCGCAATAAAGGGGCAAATGTTGACAGTGTAGTGCGCCACCGCTTCTGATACGCGATTAATTAGCACACGCCCGCATCACGTGATTACGGTATACAATATAATTACTTGTTGCCAACTATCGCAAACAAACTCACCTGGATTTGGATTATTGAAATTTAACTAATAGTGGTTACTGGTTATAGATAATTGAAGATTTGAACTTTTACTTTCAGCCGAATTATGCTAATAACTACCTATGCCTATACCTATACTTACCTACCTACCTATTGTAGAGTTAATACATAAACGTACCGTAGACTTCTTAAATGGTATATGGAAGCGTTGTATTATGATTTTTTTCTGATTCAGACGCCCTGCCTATTCCATGTTTTCTGCTACGTATTTACTGCAGTACCTTCGAGAATAAGACTTAAGTACGTAATAAGTATCTTCTAGGTCCTAGAGTTGGAGTGCCTTCTCCTAGCAGCGCTCTAGAGAGAATCTAGGAAAGCTTATTATAAAAAAATATCATTGCTTCCTAAAAACATGATACTCGTCAAGCGGCTTCATTCATACCTACAAAGTAATATTATAAATGCGAAAGTGTGTCTGTCTGTCTGCTACGCTTTCACGGCCCATCTTTTCAACCGATTTTGATGAAATTTGGTATACTAGAGGTAAATTACATCCCGGGGAAGGTATAGACCGTATGTCCTTCCCCGGGTTGTCCAGAACGGATCTGGATGAAATTTGGCACAGAGCTGATAATAACTATCAGTCTAGAATATAACACAGTCTACTTTTTATCCCGGAGAATTAGAGTTCCCGCGGGAGTAAAAACATAACGTTTTTATTCCCGCGGGAACTCTAATTACGTTAAAGGATGAAGTCGCGGGCACCATCTAGTACCATAACATTGTAGTTATTGCCCATCTTAACGTTTACTTGAGTTTTGTATTAAAGAAGGATTTCCTTAATAATATATTGATAGGCATACACTTCGATGCCATGTACTACTTAAGCCCTACAAGCAAAGACGAATGGCAGTGTCCGAACGATTTCCATAAGGACATACCTCGATGAATTTTAAACAAAACATGACTAGCGCGGCCTTCTATATACGTGTCTTATTGATATCTCCCGTCTAACATATACCTGAGACTTGGCAATGTTAGCATATGTCTAAGCTCAGACTGAGATTTGCAGCTTCATTCCAGCCTGGAGTTATGGGCACGAATCGCTTAGATGTGACGTGGACACGCTAAACTTTAGAAGGGGGAATGCACATTGCACATGCGTTTAAATCTACATAAAGTTGTTGATTAAAGTTTTGTGTGCGAGTCGTTGGTCTAACGGTTAGCCTAGTCGACTGCGGATCACGAGGTCCTGGGTTCGATTCCCGGTCGGGCATAAAAATTGTTAGGGATTGGGTTTTTCAATTAAGAAATTCTCAGTGCCAGCCCGGAGTTAGAAGTTGGCGGTGTTTCAGCCCCGTGCTTCGGAGAGCATGTTAAGCCGTCGGTCTCGGTTATTATCACTAACATGAAAATAGCCGTTAAAGCCCGCCAACCCGCATTGGAGCAGGGTGGTGGGTCTAAGCTCTAATTCCCGCTCTCCTATGAGAGTGGAGGCCTGTGCCCAGCAGTGGGACGTTAATAGGCTGTAGTGATGATGATGATGATGATGACCTAGACTAGAGGCTGGTAAGGCGTGCTTCCTTAATCCGAAGCTCGTCACCTTCGGTAGATCAACATGATTCATCCCATTCGGTGAGTCAATTATTTTTTACTGCCCTATTTTGTTGAATATTGACACAGTCAGAGATTTCCTATAAAAGTATCGAAGTATCGAATATGACTGGATTTTTTAAATTCGTTCACGATGGGAACGAAGCGTCGGACGGCGGCTAGTTATGGGCTAGTTTATAATAAAACGCGTGATGGACATTGTGCACTCCTTCTAATAACGCATCACAACACACGCACATTTTAATTTGCATCCTTCGACCTATACAATAGAGTTATAATTGCATTATCCCGTATCCAGGCGGGAGGCATTCTTCATCCGAACGTCTGTCTAAGGTTGATGTGTGGCCCGCGTGTTGTGAACTCCATTAGGAACGAATTATGTTCTAGTGTCATGTTTTGCTGCACTACAAGAAACAAGCGTTATTTTACAGTTTGCTATCGATTTTTTTGATTTTTTGACGACCTCCGTGGCGCTGTGTGTAGCGCTGTTGCCTTAACGTGCGGAGATACCGGGTTCGTTCCCCGGCAGGGTCAATTTGGAAATTTATAATTTGTGAATTTTCCCTGGTCTGGCCTGGTGGGAGGCTTCGGCCGTGGCTAGTTACCACCCTACCGGCAAAGACGTGCCGCCAAGCGATTTGGCGTTCCGGTACGATGCCGTGTAGAAACCGAGTAGGGGTGTGGGTTTTGGCTAACAGGTTAGCCCGCTGCCATCTTAGACTGCATCATCACTTACCATCATGTGAGATTGCAGTCAAGGGCTAACTTGTAGTGGATAAAAAAAAAAAAGATTTAAGATAGAGTTTGAGCAAAACCTGTACCACAGTCTAAGGAGATATGTTTTTTTTCTATTAGTTGTGCGACAGAGACGTCTATGGTTTCTTTAATTTAGGATGATAAATCATACCATAGATAAATAACGCGGGGTGACAGGGGCGAGACGGGTAAGCATTTTTTTAATCTACTACAAGTAAACCCTTGACTGCGATCTCAGCTGATGGTAAGTGATGGTTAGAGGTATGGCATGCCATACTCAGTTATATTGAACACATACCCATAATCGGTTTCGACACGGCATCGTTCCGGAACGTTTAATCGCTTGGCAGCACGTCTTTGCCCATAGGGTAGGACTAACCACGGCCTAAGCCTTCCACCAAGCCAGACCAGAGAAAATGCAGATATTATAAATTCCCAAATTGAAACTGCAGGGCATCGATTTAGTAAGTCAATGCTGCCGGGGATCGAACCCGGGACCTCCCACGTTAAGACTATAAAGCTCAACATTGCGCCAGTATGGTCGTCGGTATAAGCATATCTCTAAGCCAGCACAATGTACCTACAGTAAAAAAATTCAGTCATTCTGTTTGTCTATCTGCTACACTTTCACGGCGCATCTTTTCAACCGATTTTCAATAAGTTCGATTATTGAAAACTAGCTGATGCCCGCGACTTCAACGACGACTTCAACGACCTCAACTATACCCATGCCAAAAATCACGTCGATCCGTTGCTCTGTTGCGGCGTGATTGAAGGACAAACCAACAAACCAACAAACCAACAAACCAACAAACCATACAAACCAACTAACCAACAAACCAACAAACAAACACACTTTCGCATTTATAATATTAGTATGACGGCTACCCACGAATATGGTCGTAATCCACTTTTTGTCATGGACTCTTTGTCCTGAACATAGATACCTACCGTTTTTATTCAAAATAATACCAAACATTTACATCTAATATTCTGTAAATTTATGTATTGTAAACCTAGCTTTACAGCCGCGATTGTAGAGCAGATAGATATGAAATATGTATTCGCAATTAGAATATCTAGGATCTTGTGTTAATAGTTTTTGCGCAACTATTGGGAAACTCTAAGGGTCTATTTGTTTGGCGTAATTTAGCAGCTGCGCACTGGCAGCTTTGTTATTTGAATCATGTTTAATACTGTGATAAAAATCGCGTGCTAGAATAACAGAAAAATATTTTCTGGCTTAGCTGGCCTATTGAGTAGGTAGCGGGAATTATATTGAGATGTTGGTAAGCAACGTATACAACAAATGCATAATCCATAGACTCTTAAACTCCATGCTAATATTATAAATGCGAAAGTGTGTCTGTATATCTGCTACGCTTTCACGGCCCATCTGTTCAACCGATTTTTATGAAATTCGGTAGGTACAGAGATAGGTGGTATCCCGGGGAAGGTCATAGGCTACTTTTTATCCCGAAAAAATCCACGCGGACGAAGTCGAAAAAACAAAAAGGTTTTTATTTAGCAGCATCGGGCTGACCATCATCGCGAGTTTGTAAAATACTTGTATCCATTCTAAAATTATAAATGCGAAAGTGTGTCTGTCTGTCTTTCTGCTACGCTTTGACGGCCCAACTACTCAACCGATTTTGATAAAATTTGGTACAGAGATAGTATACATCCCGGGGAAGGACATTAGTCATTACATAGGCCACTTTTAATCCCACAAAATTGAAGAGATTGTAATTAAAAAAAACATCAATCCACGCGGATGAAGTCGCGGGCATTATCTAGTATTATAATACTTCGGTCAGCCAGTATCGTTGTTCTTGAGTTTGAGATCAAATGTACAAGTTAAGGTATTTCCAATAATTAATAGGTAAATGTAACCAACATACCAACTTACAAGGCATATTAATACCTAATCGCAAGTCGCAACCGTGGCTATGTTCCGATATACACTGCGAGCACTGTTCAGTGCTCATCAGGGGAGAAATTCGTTCCGTTATGGACTGACGTACCTGTACTGCCGCAGTATCCTAGGGAAATATATGACGTCATAAATCGTCGCCATTTTTGTACTGTGAGCACTGGCGTTTTCGAGGTAAGGTGCTCTCAGTGCTGACTGCGTTCCGTTTTAAACAGTAACCAGAATAGCTAACTAGAAAGGAACGGCTTCACAGTATACTGAATTGACGTCACACCTCACAGCGCTCGCAGTGTATATCGGAACATACACTACATCTAGGGCACCGTTTTATTGTCGGCTGTCCTGACAGGTGGATGCTGAGTTATGGCTGGGATGGAGTGATTAATGCCTAACTCACTATATTGTAATGTAACGTGAGTGAACGGAACATGCCCTCATGTTTGTGAAGCTAAACACGAGACCTATTTAAATACTAGTCAAATCAGCAACTTTTTTTTCAAACGTCAAAACGCGTGCTTAGTATGGGATTTTGTATGAAATACTGCATCGTGACGTCATCAAAGTTCGACGCACTTTTTAACTTTAATCGATCTTATTATATATTCTCGGTGATGTGCAGGGCTCTGTAAAGAGACCCGGTATCACTTTGACCGTTGCTGATTTATTGTGATCGCCAGTCGCCACCATCTATAGTTCCTGGCCAATACTACTTGCTGCTAGGAACAGCAGCAGCTTCTTGGCTTTAATCGACAGTTTTAAATGGTTTTTTAAACATTAAACTAACAGGGGACGTGGATATTACGACTTTTGGGAGATCCTCTATTTAGTAATCACTAAAAATAATGTACCTGACTAGGAGTGGTAACTATTTTTATCATTGTTAATGATAAATATCGTTTAACGTTCAATCTCATGTTAGGGATAAAACACACTTGGCGGACAAACAATTAATCCCGTGCGTACTTTTATATGCAATGATTTAGCTTTTTGAAAAATCCCGAGAGAACTCTTTTACCGGGATCTTATAGAGATAGGATTCATTTATCCCGGATAATTGAAGACAACTATACAACATTTCGTCAAAATCGGTTGAAAAAGTGGTCTGTTACTCAGTAAGAAAACCCGAGGAAAACCTTTAACTTTTCAGGATAAATAGCCCATGTCCGTCCCAGGGATGCAAGCTATGTAGTTTTTTTTAAATACCTACCGTTTTGGGTTCTATACCTACTATAATAATTATCTCTGTGCCAAATTTTTGAAGTACACTCTGCTGTTTCGTTTCAAGTAGGCATAATAAAAGCCTTAATTATATTTATGTTACAAAACAAAGCGAACATAAACACGAAGTTCGCCCGCGATGTCGTAAGTCGTATCAAATTACAGAGGACAGTAATGTGCCTAATTCTAGAGAATACGCTGCGCAGGAGTTTTCTATTAGTCAATGTGGTTTTAGATTGAGGTTCCATTGGCTTACTTCGCGTGTCAAACCTCTGTCCAAAATAAATAGATTCTTTGCACTGAGATTGTTTTACATTAGTGGTTTCCTTAATTCATCAGCCTGTATGCGTCTACATGGGCCTTTTTGAGAGCGCGACACCAAACCGGGTGCTCCACCTATTATTATAAGTGGTTTATTTATCTTAAACCTTAAATAAATATTTTTGACGTGTAGTTATTGGTCCATACCTATCAAAGAGAATAAGCGACTATTTCGTACGGCTTGAATAACGTGCGTAATTTTTTACAGACCAAGGTCTTGCGAAATATGGAAACATATTATCATTATTTTAACTGATTTAGTTGGGTTAAAATTTCACCAATCGCAGGTCCACTGCAGAGCAATAATTAATACAGGAGCGCAGAATAGCAGCGTGCGTAAATATTTTGCCAAGCGAGCGAACAGCAAGTAGTACGTACCTATCAGAAGTTGACTCCCAGCAAAACATATTTATTTATTATAAATAATATGTTTTTTATACAACTTATTTATTTGCCAAGGTTAGTGTAAAATCTCTCACCTATTCAAGTTACTCGCGTCGCTTATTACAGTGTCCGAGGCGCGTTCGTTGTTCACAAGGATGAAATTCCTGTGGCGACCGCAGCACACGAGCGCCTGAATTAATTACAATTATGTGACAGCGCCGAGAGTGTGATTGTAATGGAAGGATGCTGCGCGCTGGGCGAGGATCTCGTGTAATACTCATCGCATGAGAGTGGTATCAGAATTTGTTTTGTCTGTTCAAAAGCAAGATTTTCTTTAAATTTTTACACGTACTATTAAAATTTACCACAGAATAGAGTTTCTCGCATCGCTTATGACTGTGTCCGAGGCGCGTTGTTCACAAGGATGAAATTCCTGTGGCGACCGCAGCACACGAGCGCCTGAATTAATCACAATTATGTGACAGCGCCGAGAGTGTGATTGTGATGGAAGGATGCTGCGCTGAGTGTCTTGCGTTAAGAGGAGCTCGTGTAATACTCATCGCATGCTTTTATTTGAATTATTTTCTGTAAGATGTTACTTTTTGTAAGTAAAAGTTGTATTATACAAGTTGTATAATACCCTGGACTTATATTTTAAAATTATTTATGAGTTTCTTAGCCATGTTAAGAACAGATTTTTCCAATTAGAAACCGGATTTTCTGGGATAAAAAATAGCGTATCCCCGTTTTGAGATGCAAGTTATCTTTGTACTGAATATCTGGATCCATAAGAGCCGGCCCAAGTAACATAAGTTTTTTTCATTGAAAGGGACAATGAGATCATCAAATTCCAAGCGAACCTTGCTGGGGTAAAATCGAAGAGAATTCACCGATTTTAGAATTAATAAACTAAATATAATAAGTAGGTATAGGAAAATAGTCTGTATACGATCAATTGAGATTAAATCAAGAAAAACAATTTCAAGTATTGGACAAATAGCATCAAAATTCACCATAGAACAAACAATTATAAAGCTCAAGTGACGTATCTGATTCAGTCAATTGACCGGCTGGTTCTGGCGATAGCATCTGGCGTATTATACTCGTATGTAACGAGGCATTGCGGTGGTCGGCCAGAGAATGCCAATAATTCATGTCATATTATTTCCCATCTGTCAAAACTTCTTTATTCGTCAGATTATATGCTATTCGTCAAATATTGGACAAATAGCATCATGTTCAGCATAAAACAAACAATTATAAAGCACAAGTGACGTATCTGCTTCAGTGAATTGACCGGCATTGTTCTAGGCTGGCGATAGCATCTGGCATATACTCGTATGTAACGAGGCACCGCGGTGGTCGGCCAGAGAATGCCAATAATTCATGTCACGGCATTTCTGCTCGCGATATTACTTTGTCATTTTAAACGATACCATTTTCAATTCGAAAGTGACTGATCACAATCACTTCAGCATATTGAGATGTAGCATGTAAAGAGTAAAGTAGTTCACTAAGAAACGATTGTTAAGAAATAGCGAAGAAATCTTTCAAAAAAAAACCGGCCAAGTGCGAGTCGGACGCGCGCACCGAGGGTTCCGTACTCAAGAAGTAGGTACTGAAGCAAAACAATCAGGCAAAAACCAATATGTTTATTTGACGACGAGTACGAGGTTTACTGTTAATATCAAAAAAACTATGCTAGTTAGAGCATTGGCTATAGTTTTCCTGTAAAATATACATAAATTCCTATTGACCATAATTATTTCAGATTTTTCGATTGGTAAACTCCGGAGATAAGGGGGGGGAACGGTATTTTTTTAGACTTTTTCCCCGATAAATCAAAAACTATCATGACTAAAAATAATTAAAAATCTGTTTTAGAATGTACAAAGTAAACCCTTTCATATGATACCCCACACAGTACAGTTATCTCACTTTTAAATTTCCCCCCTTTTTAAATAAGAACAAAAATAATTTCCATTTTTTTTTAATTTCAATGTCTTTGGGCCACTAATATACACAAGTGTTCCAAATTTCATGTCGATAGCTTCGGTAGTTACTGAAATAATCGAGTGTGACGGACGGACAGACGGACAGACAGACGGAGAAAGTCGCACCATAAGGGTTCCGTTTTACCATTTTGGTACGGATCCCTAAAAAACGATGACCGAGATGACACGAAAGAAGAATTGAATTTTGAATACATATTGCGGCACATATTTTGAGCGATAAGTAGTTCATATATTTTTTTAAAGTATACTCTGCAATTTAGCCAAGCATACCTACAACGCTTTACGTGGTTTTTACATCACTTTGTCGATGCATAGAAAGCGTAGCGGTAGGGATGAATTCCGAACCAGTGGTAGATTCACTCGACGAATCAAAAGAACTCGTCAGTCTACTTGAATAAAAAAGTGTGTGTGTGAATTCACATACGGCAGAAGTGAACCTTCTGAAATGTAGCCTACGAGAGAATGAGAAATAAAATATAAGTCGTATTCTATCTCATTGTCTCACAGGCTAAATTCTATTTATGAACATGTTTGTCTATTGGGGTTGCTTTTTCGTTTTATCTTTTTCGTTTCATCGAATTTTCAAATCACAAAGGTGCTAAAGAAGTTTCAGCACTGATTGTGCTTGGGTTGCGCAGGTTGAAGAAATACGACCGATGTGCCTACAATTTCGATATTCCAAACACGTTGTTTACGTGGAAAACTGGTGCATGTTCGACAATCGTGAAACAAATTACAAAGGAAACTCGTTAAATGGCCCGCGTGGTCAATAGCTCATGGTGGCCACACTCGGCCTGTAAATGGTCGGGCAGAGCCACGACTGCCAGATATATGGTCGGCGCTTGCTCTAAATAAATCACTTCCTGCTTACGATACAATGCCGAGCAGTTTCTAAGGACCTATGAAGTATTAGAATTGAAAATATTTATTTTTATATGAATGAATTAACGAATGGCATTCCGAACCAGTGGTAGATACGCTCAACGAAGTTTATTTGAATAAAAAAAACATTTGAGTTTGAGTTTGAAATTTGTTAAAACCCACGCTTGGTCAATATCTCATGGTGGCCACACTGTATCTATAAATAGTCAGGCAGAGCTGATTATAGCTGTTGGTTATACCTATATATCTTGCTAGGTCTATGGTCAGTGGCGTATGACGCGGCGGCACATGAGGGCGCGTGATATATATCGCCCCTGTAGCGTTAATAAGCGGACACGAAGCTCGTGATCGCCAATATTGAGTGTGCCGGCTCGCTGAGATGATTATAGCTGTTGTCGTGTCTCGTATCTTGCTAGGTCTATGGTCAGTGGCGTATGACGCGGCGGCACATGAGGGCGCGTGATATATCGCCCCTGTAGCGTCACAGAATAATATAATAGTACTGACGTACAGAAGTCTCACTCCTTTGATGTTGACTACTTGCCGACGTTTTAATAGCCTACATAATTATTATTAAAAAGATAAATCACGCACGCAAGCTAAATTAAACTTTATCGCCGCGCGCGAGTGTCCGTATTGCTTTGCATCTTTTCCCTTTCCTACGTCACGGACGACATTGCGAGCTTGTCTAGGGCTGTCAGCAAACAGTACAACAATACAGTAGGTTTTTCGATTTGGTAAGTAAGGTACCTACTCTGACTATGATCGACTGTGTTTACTGTGTGTCGCTACACAGTGAGTTCTTCACTACGCACGCAACTTGCAAGGTCATTCGTCGCGGCGAAGCAGTGCGGCGAAACATAATATTTCGCTCGGAGAGGTAGGTACACTTCGATCACGGAAATATATAAATATATATTCCGTGCCCTTACTCTAAATCGGCAAGGTGTAATAAGAATTAGGGAGAAAGGGCCTAACTAGGGCGAGCGTATTCCCTGCGACTCGTTTGTACTTCCTACAGCTCGTGCCTCGATTCAAAAAAATTACTTGAAAAGAGGCTCATTTAAGTTTGACATGAATTGTACCTGTTCCGTGATAGAAGTACTATTGACTACTTATTATTGTATTGACTACTTGCTTGCTAGCTTTAATAGCCTAAATAATGATAATTAAATAGATAAAACACGCAAGCAAGCTAAATTAAACATTATCGCCGCGCGTTAAACAAAGAGTAAAAAAATACAGTAGGTACATAACTTAAACTATTAAACAAATATTTTCAAAAAACTATTTACGAAAACAGCGTTAAATTCACTAGCACGTCGCTCGCTTATAACGCGCCAGCCCCGACTGCGTAAGCATTCCGGGAATGAGCGCGATCGTCGGTATTTTCGACGCGCAAGTACCAAGAGTGACACAGGCCTGGTAGCGTTAATAAGCGGACACGAAGCTCGTGATCGCCAATATTGAGTGTGCCGGCTCGCTGAGATGATTATAGCTGTTGTCGTGTCTCGTATCTTGCTAGGTCTATGGTCAGTGGCGTATGACGCGGCGGCATATGAGGGCGCGTGATATATCGCCCCTGTAGCGTTAATAAGCGGACACGAAGCTCGTGATCGCCAATAGCGAAAATGCCGCCTCGCTGAGACGATTATAGCTTTTGTCGAAATATACTGCTGCATGAAAGGCTGTATGGAGTAAAAGAGCATAGTTGAAGTATAGGTCGTTTTGTAATTTCTGAACTGTGTACCTACTTACTTGTTAACTTTCCTGTTTTGAAAATGTGTGTTCTTTATTTGAAAATTGCTTGTGTTCTTTATATCCCTGCGTAGTTCGCTAAGCTTCTTTGGAATTGCCGTATCCGGAAATCGGTGAGGAGAAATTTTTTGTCTATCAGGATGAACAAAAAAAAATTATAACTTTAGAAATGAGTCACAATACAAATACCTATTTAACTTAACGTAAATTACGAATTGACATTACAATAATAATTACAATAGTAATTACACCGAACAAATTCATAAAAAATCACTCCGCCCACGCTTGCCCGTGAGGGGCTTGCTACCGAATACCACCGCTTATAGTAGTATTATTTTTACCCTCGACGAAGCGGAGACGGTATATGTGTTTGCCCTAAGAGGTTGTGTGTTTGTTTGTTTGTTTGTGTACTTTTTTGTCACCATTTTTCTCAAAAAGTACTGGGCCGATTGAGATGCGGTTTTTTGCATTAGATACGTATAGCTTGTGAAAAGGTTTTTAGATATATTTTAGGACCATAGACAACCAAGCTGAGCTGTAGTCTATGATTTTAATATTTCAACATGTTACCATTTTTCACAAAAACTACTGGGCCGGTTGAGATCCGGTTTTTTGCATTAGATGTGTATAGCTTGTGTGAAGGTTCTTAGATATATTTTAGGACCATAGACAACAAAGCTGAGATGTAGTCTATGTTCTTAATTTATGATCTTAATTTTTCTATGTGTTGAAAATTTTCACAAAAAGTACTGGGCCGATTGAGATGCGGTTTTTTGCATTAGATATGTTTAGCTTGTGAGAAGGTTCTTAGATATATTTTAGGACCATAGACAACAAAGCTGAGCTGTAGTCTATGATTTTATTTTTTCAATATGTTACCATTTTTCACAAAAAGTACTGAGCCGATTGAGATGCGGTTTTTTGCATTAGATGTGTATAGCTTGTGAGAAGGTTCTTAAATATATTTTAGGACCATAGACAACAAAGCTGAGCTGTAGTCTATGATCTTAATTTTTTAACCACTGTTACCATTTTTCACAAAAAGTACTGGGCCGATTGAGATGCGGTTTATTGCATTTAGGACTTCGTGCGATTACAAAACAGGAAACTGGTACCAAAATTTAAAAAAATCAGCGCCATTTTGAAATTCTTTGTTAATTGATCGATTTCGTTCAAAATCGATATTTAGGACTCCCTGGGGTTACAAAACAGGAAACTGTTACCAAACTTTAAAAAAACAGCGCCATTTTGAAATTCTTTGTTAATTAACCGATTTTGTTCAAAATCGATATTTAGGGCTCCCTGGGGTCACAAAACAGGAAACTGGTACCAAAATTTTAAAAAATCAGCGCCATTTTGTTATTCTGTGTTAATTGACCAATTTCGTTCAAAATCGATAGTTAGGGCTCCCTGGGGTCACAAAACAGGAAACTGTTACCAAAATTTTAGAAAATCAGCGCCATTTTGAAATTCTTTGTTAATTGACCGATTTCGTTCAAAATCTATATTTAGGGCTCCCTGGCGTCACAAAACAGGAAACTGGTACCAAAATTTAAAAAAATCAGCGCCATTTTGAAATTCTTTGTTAATTGATCGATTTCGTTCAAAATCGATATTGAGGACTCCCTGGGGTTACAAAACAGGAAACTGTTACCAAACTTTAAAAAACAGCGCCATTTTGAAATTCTTTGTTAATTAACCGATTTTGTTCAAAATCGATATTTAGGGCTTCGTGGGATTACAAAACAGGAAACTGGTACCAAAATTTTAAAAAAATCAGCGCCATTTTGAAATTCTTTGTTAATTGACCGATTTCCTTCAAAATCGATATTTAGGGCTCCCTGGGGTCACAAAACAGGAAACTGGTACCAAAATTTTAAAAAATCAGCGCCATTTTGAAATTCTGTGTAATTGACTGATTTCGTTCAAAATCGATATTTAGGGCTCCCTGGGGTCACAAAACAGGAAACTGTTACCAAAATTTTAGAAAATCAGCGTCATTTTGAAATTCTTTGTTAATTGACCAATTTCGTTCAAAATCGATATTTAGGACTCCCTAGGGTTACGAAACAGGAAACTGTTACCAAAGTTTTAAAAAATCAGCGCCATTTTTATTTATTTTGTTATCACCTTAATAAATGAATTCAGTTTAGTACAGTAAAATCTGTACTACTTGTAAGTCTAACCACAACCCGTGAGCTGCTTTAGCAGCTCGCGCACAGGGCGAAATACTAGTTAGATATATATAGCTTGAGAGAAGGTTCTTAGATATATTTTAGGACCATAGACAACCAAGCTGAGCTGTCTCTATGATTTTAATATTTCGATATGTTACCATTTTTTACAAAAAGTACTGGGCCGATTGAAATGCGGTTTTTTTCATTAGATGTGTATAGCTTGTGAGAAGGTTCTTAGATATATTTTAGGACCATAGACAACAAAGCTGAGCTGTAGTCTATGATTTTATTTTTTCAATATGTTACCATTTTTCTCAAAAACTACTGTGCTGATTTAGATGCGGGCTTTTTGTTTTAGATATATTTAGCTTGTACCTAGATGCGGCCCAGGGTATCATGATGGAGTCAGGAGGCGCTCATGGGAACTCCTTAAATTCTCATCGTATACCCGTCGCGTTTGGACTCTTGATTTGTCCATTTGAAAAGGGTTTGGCCATAGTCCACCACACTGGTCAAAAAAACTACTGAGCTGTCAAAGATGCAGTTTTGTGTTTTAGATATTATGTAATATATACGTTTGCTACGTTCTATTTGTTGTTTCGAAGTTATACAGGTCAAAGGTATAATGGAGCTCTGCAGTTCGTCGTGGGTTTTTAAAAATTTTTAATTTTATTACTTGTAATATTGCAGTTTTATGTGACGTACCTTGTCTTCACTAAAATAAGGATTATAATAATTCTGAAACAAGAGCGTCAATAATATTAATCTTGGTACGCTGAAATAATATTTGTGCAAGTAATGGAAGGCCTGATAACTGCAACACAGTTTTTACTAACGCAGTTATCACGGTATTTTTTGTAATATGTACCTGTGTTTGTTTATGATGAATGAATAAATAAATAAATAAATAAATAAATAAATAAATATTAAAATAATACTGCTCTAAGCGATGATGTTAGCAAGCCCCGTGATTATAGCTTTATCATTGGTTCGCGCATTGGCGTATAAAATAAGTGGAACATAGCATTATCGGGCAATATCCGTGTTCGAGCGATATTATATCATCCGCGCTGGGAGCTGGTAGGTGCAACCTGTGTTAGGACTGGAACACACTGATAGCCGGTGATACTGGTAATAAACTCAATCTTGTTCGTCATACCCAATCTAATTGCTCTGCCAAATATTGAATTTTTGTCATATTCGTGTCTGATAGAAAATCAAGTCCTTGAAGGAAAAGAGAGCATGCATTAAGTCTACAGAATATTTGAAACAATTTTTATTATAAGTAATTTTAAAAAAAAAGATGACTGCCCTGCCATATTGAACTTTTTTTTTAAATATTAGAGCCAGTTCCACTCCGGATGATGTAAGGATTCTAACGATACCCCGATACTTCTATCACCTAGTTAGGGATTTATCGACGTTGTGGTTTCCTGTGCAATTTCACTATTCCAGCACTTTGGAATACCAACGTCTATCGGTTCTTCGAACAAAACAACATGTGAACTTCACCCATACAAACGTTGTTATAAATAATTTAATATAAAAAAATCTTTTTAAACAACCGACTTCAAACTCCCGCGCCAACTTTATTACAACAAGCACACGCTATACAAAGTAGTTATTTTATTGTTGATATTTTAAAAACCGCTCGACCGATTTCGATAAAATTTATATGAGACCACTTTTTTTATTTGACCCTTTCAAATAAAAAAAGAATCATCCAAATCGGTCCACCCAGTCAAAAGTTCTGAGGTAACAAACATTAAAAAAAAAACATTCGAATTGAGAACCCCCTCCTTTTTTTTAAGCCGGTTGAAAAGATCCTGGCTGAAGATTACCAGCTTGGCAAAGTTGTGCGTGTGGTGAAGGCGACACTGTCAATTAAATTATCAACATTTTATTACCAACTCAGAGTAGAATCCGTTATTTTTCAAGCTGTATTTGTCGGTACCCGGTGTGTCTCAGACGGCTTCGCATAGATAATGCAGCAATACACCGATAACAATGCACTCCCGGGCGGCGCGGGGTGTGCTTTGAAAGGATTTCATTAGAGCGCGGAACCGAGTGATTCATCTCAGATGTGGGTCACACAGATCTTGTATCTGCATCTTGTATGCGTGTTGCGCATAATGGAGTATTGTATGTTGGAGGTTTACAGTTAATCGGGTTCTTATGACGTAGTCAATTTAGGTATGGGCTTCGAGTTTCTTTTGCAAAGATGTCAGAGTAAACAGATTGACAAATTATATGTTCACAGATAGACAGGTTTGACGATCTCCCTGGCGCAATGTTGAGCGCTGTTGTCTTAACGTGGGAGGTCCTGAGTTCGATCTCCAGCAGGGTCTATTTGGGAATTTATAATTTCTAAATTTTCTCTGGTCTGGCCCGGTGGGAGGCTTCGGTCGTGGCTAGTTACCACCCTACCAGCTGAAAGGTACCGCCAAGCGATTTAGCGACAGGCAGATAGTCAGTCAAAGTCAAAATCAAAAGAATTTTATTTGAAGTTGGTACCTAAACATAGTACTGCACTGTACATTTTTGAAAGTCAATAAAATATAAGATGTGATGGAAGAACAACGGTAGGCAGACAAATAGACAGATACACAGACAGGCGGACAAAGCAACAGTAATACAGAAAGAGAGACACACTTTTGCGTTTATAATATTAGTATTATATTATTATTATTATTTTTCTAAGAATACAATCAATCAAACATTTGGATGGATGTCTGGATGGATGTCTGTTACTCAATCACGCCCCAACGGCTGAAAGGATCTGGCTGAAATTTGGCACAGGGATAGATTATAGTCTGGAATAGCACACAGGCTACTTTTTATCCCGGAAAATTAAAGAATTCCCGCGGGAACCAAAAAATCTCAAATGGATGTTTGTTACTCAATCACGCCAGAACGGCTGAACGGATCTGGCTGAAATTTGCACAGAGATAGATTATAGTCTGGAATAGCACATAGGCTACTTTTTATCCCGGAAAATTCAAGAGTTCCCGCGGGAACAACAAAACCTCGATCCACGCGTACGAAGTCGCGGGCATCAGCTAGTGATACTATAAAAACAGCATTGGTTAGGTCGTGTTTCCACATTCGCCGCATGCATAATAACTTGCACCGCTCAGGTATCGGAAGCGGGTGTAGGAGGCATTTTAATGAAAACGCCGGTCGGCCACGTCGGCGTGCGCGCGCGCAGCCGAATAGCGGGCTGGTTAATCAACCTGTTGTTCTAGATCGCTTTCTAAGGGCAGTTACAAATTTGCGTTATTTTCTGCGCGTATAAGCTTGTTTTTGGAAGAGCGTGTAGACGCGTATAGGCGCACCCTTTCCACAAGCGGAACTCTTACGAGCGTTGATGCGCTTATTAAGCTCGGATACTACTGAAAATTCTACTGACTGACCCACGGGTTCGAGCGAATGCGCCGGAACAAGCGCGTTCGGGTTTTTTGAAGCGCAAAATGTGGTGAGCGTGTAAGCGCGTAAGCCTGTACGAGCTTACTTAAACGAGAAAAATACGCTAACTTGTAACCGCCCTAAAGCTCGCTTTTGATGGTAAGTCATTTGACTAATGTCAGGTTTGAATTTAAAATTTGAACATCGCGATGCGAACCTGCGGATGTTCCATGCCCACCATAGTTTGGCGCCATGAGTCATGACATTTGACCGTGAATGCAGATATTGGATATCATGACGTGAAGTCATTCCGTCGATCGAAACACAAGTCATTTGGACTGATGCTGTAGGTACTATTTTAACTACAAACAGGTTGTATATACTATTATCTCTATCGTGTGCATTTTGCAATGTTATAATATACGGAGTACTTTGTTACTCATAAGATTAGCCCTGCTCGTAGGTTACTAATTATTTAGACAAAAGTTATATTCTCACAGTTTCCAAACTTTAATCACCGGATGGCCTTAAGTCTGTCTATCCATTAATACGAAAAAGAGCGTAGAGGTTGTGCTCTTGGATGACAATGTCATGAATCCGCTCTTATTTCAGTGTACAGGCAGCCTAACACTAATATAAAGTATACGGTATACAGCGTGCCAAAATCGTGATTTGATATATAAATTCCATTATCCTTTGATGTTAGGAGTCGTGCTAGGTTTGTTTAATGTGGTTATGTGGTTAATACCATATTAAGTTCGTAGCCATTTAACTAGCTAAGTAAGAGTAATGTAGCCAATGTACACCGTAGGTTGCAGGTTGTTTGCACGTGCCAATCTTTGAAGACCCGCAGGGCGACCGCGTATCTTTTGCATCAATCATTGATACATCGCAATCACCTCCGATTGGCTTAACACTCTTCCACTATTGGACGAAATCCATTGCCGCAGCAAGAATACCATAAATTCAGCCAATCGGAGGTGATTGCAATGTATCAATGATTGATGCAAAAGATACGCGGTCGCCCTGCCGATTCCGTCTATACTTATAATAAAACTGTAACAGCTCCAATTCTGTACATTGAAGATATTTTGAATTTTTTTTTTTGGAGGGCACTCATTATTCGATACTGGAGCCAAATCTGAAATTTTTTCATTTTTGTCTGTCTGTCTGTCTGTCTGTCTGTCTGCCTGTCTGTCTGTCTGCCTGTCTGTCTGTCTGTCTGTATCTTGGCCGCGCATCACGCCGAAACTACTGAATGAATTCAAACGAAACTTGGCACGATTTGAGCCCATACTACGACGTAGGACATAGGATACTTTTTATCCCGAAATTCTACCCCCGAAAGGGTGAAATAGGGGTTGAAAGTTTGTATGAAAGTCCTTAATTTCTCAAGTTATAGCCATGAAACTTGATATACGAGTATGAGCTGCGGGTTGAAAATGAACACATATGTGTTTCACAGTTATTCAAAATTCCACCCCCGAAGGGGTGAAATAGGGGTTGAGAGTTTGTATGAAAATCCTTAATTTCTAAAGTTATAGCCATGAAACAGCATTTGGGCTTTCGTTAAAATATGAAGAAGTACGAGTTTCACCATAGTACGGGGATTATACCGTGGGATAGTAATATAGGCTACTTTTTATCCCGGAAAATTAAGGAGTTCCCGAGGGAATCAAAAAAACTTAAAACACGCGGACGGAGTCGCGGCATCAGCTAGTCTACAATATTTTCAGAATGATGACTGCGATTTTTTCTCGGTATTCTCGGAGAAATTCTCGGTAGGCACTAGCCCGGAGTTGGAAGTTGGCGGTGTTTCACCCCCGTGCCTCGGAGAGCACGTTAAGCCGTCGGTCCCGGTTATTATCACTAACATGATAATAGTCGTTAAAGCCCGCCAACCCGCATTGGAGCAGCGTGGTGGGTCTAAGCTCTAATTCCCTCTCTCCTATGAGAGTGGAGGCCTGTGCCCAGCAGTGGGAAGTTAATTGGCTGTAGTGGTGGTGGCGGTGGATGACCGCGATTTCATCCGCGTGGATTCAGGTCTATATAAATCCTGTGAAAACTGAAAACTTTTTAATTTTCCGAGATAGATGAGCCTTCCAAGACTATACCTAATCACTTGTCGATACGTTGTCGATAGACATCCACTGCTGAACGAAGGTGCTGAAGAATTTTGCGTGGCGCAGTGTGTAGCGCTGTTGTCTTAACGTGCGGAGGCCCCGGGTTCGATCCCCGGCAGGGTCCATTTGGGAATTTATAATTTCTGAATTTTCCCTGGTCTGGCCTGGTGGGAGGCTTCGGCCGTGGCTAGTTACCACCCCACAGGCAAAGACGTGCCGCCAAGAGATTTAGCGTTCCGGTACGATGCCGTACAGAAACCGAATAGGGGTATCAGTTTAATATAACTGCCATGCCCCTAACAGGTTAGCCCGCTACCATCTTAGACTGCATCATCACTAACCATTAGGTGAGATCGCAGTCAAGGGCTAACTTGTAGTGGATTAAAAAAAAAAATATCTCCTGAATGGATCTCCATAGGACACGGTTTTATGTCGCTTCCAGCGGCTTCCAGCTACTTGCTTGAGATCTTCCGTCCATCTAGTGGGGGTCGAATAACGCTGCCATTTCCGGTGCGAGGCTAACGATTAGTATTAGGATTTCCTTACAGGGGCAGGTGAGCCAGAGATCATCCAGGTGAGATTGCAGTCAAAGGGCCAAACTTGTAATAGACAGTCAAAGAGCTAACATAATATCATCATCATCATCACATCACTACAGCCTATTAACGTCCCACTGCTGGGCACAGGCCTCCACTCTCATAGGAGAGCGGGAATTAGCGCTTAGACCCACCACGCTGCTCCAATGCGGGTTGGCGGGCTAACATAATATAGTAGATTATAATGCCCGCGGCTTCGTCCGCGTGGTTTAAGTTTTTTTTTAATTCCCGCGGGAACTCCTTCATTTTTCAGGTTAAAAAGTAGCCTATGTCACTTTCCAGGTCTTTAACTATACCCACGTTGATCCGTTGCAGCGTGATGGAAGGACAAAGCAACAAACAAACACACTTTCGCAAATTTATATTAGTATGAATGATTAAAATAAAAGCTAATCTAATAAGCCCCACTCAAACAGTAGTTGGTTGGTACTGGCGGAGTGCGTGTTGTCCAGGCATTGGCACTTGTCAACTGATCTTAATTGCTTATACTGCACCGAATCATTAATTCTAACAGTGCTAATTACAATTATACCTTGTGACTTTTGTTACAAATTCGTATTAAGGATTTCCTTAATAATCATTAAATTTAGACTGAATCTACGCTAATATTATAAATGCGAAAGTTTGGATGGGTGTTTGTTACTGAATCACGCCAACACGGCTGAACTTATCTGGATGAAATTTGACACAGAGTTAGATTATAGTCTGGAATAACACACGAGCTACTTTTTATCCCGGAAAATTAAAGATGTACCTACCGCGGGAACCAAAAATCCTCAATCCACGCGGACATCGTCTATGATATTGACTAATTTCAATGTTTAGAAATTATTTCATTTCAAGCAATTTTACGAAATTCGCAGTTAATATTTGCAAAAAAAACTATATAATCTAGTTTTGTTAAAGGCCTAAAAAGTAAGGCACAATGCAAACTGTTGTTTTGTGACCTAATACTTAGTGACAATAATTATTCTCACTATGAAAAAAGAAATGTTACAAAGTAGGCCGATGTAGGTAAGTTATTACCCTATTATTAAAGTTAATACACTATTAATGTGCTTACCCAGCCTGATTGGTAATTATGGCGTTCATGTTATAATAGCCCCGGGCGAGCTGACGTGTGGGCCTGTTTCTCTACCTCGCAAAAGCTATTTTAAGGGTTCCGTGGTAAATTAACCCTCATAATATTTCGTCCAGTCGGCCTCCTTGCGTCTATCATTTATTTTAATCCAATTTATTTAAGGGATTTTGCTCTTAAAACTTATACTTTCATATTCTATAGTTAACTAGCATCAGAGCCATGTTCATGTCTGACCACGTCTGACGGTGAAGGAAAATGTGTGAAGAAACCCGCGTGTCCCAGGGTTCTTTTCGAAATTTTCATTCTGAGAAGAGACTCGTGCTCCGTAGTGATCCGGCAATGGGTTAAATTAGATGATAATGATGATGGAAAGATAAGTAAAAAGTATGGATTTCATTTTTTCCAGTATGCATTATTTCAACTCAAAGTATATTTATTAAAAATTGATACCTACACAGTACACCTTCTGACCGTCACGTTTACAAAGTATAAGACGTGATAGTGATAATATTACCCACGGTATCTTTAAAACTAAAGCTGCGAGGGTTCCAAACGCGAGTGGTCTAAGAAGAGCCCACAACAAACTCAGCTGGGTCTCAATTCATCTCTACAATTTTCATAACATCTAAGACATGAATGTTTTCTATTGAATTATTCGAACTCAAACAAGCGTGTTCTTATAACCGGATCTCTAGTTACCATTAATCTAATAGGAATGATACGCGTACGAGAAATCGACTTCCTGATTTAGAGCCTGCTACCTTTATTCTATTTTAGGAGCAAAATTAATTATTTATAGAATGCCTCGCAGACCATCTCTCTCTTTAAGGCAGTATGTGGCAGTGTTATTAATTTGCATGGACACATTTCCTAACTATCTCTCTCGGAATACTGATTTATATTATTGCCTTGATAAAGATCATTTAAGAATCTTTTAATAGCTAATACCCGCGACTGCGTGCGTGGTTTTTTTTTTTATGTAACTCCCCAGGTCCTCAAATAGACCCATGCAAAAAATCACGTCGACCCGATCCCCTCTTGCGAGTTGCGGCGTGATTGAAGGGCAAACCTACAAACAAACACACTTTCGCATATATAATACTAGTTGATTTCCGCGACTTTGTTCGCGTGGACCAAAATTTTTCGATTCCTGCGGGAACTCTTAAATTTTCTGGGATAAAAAGCCTATGTCCTTCCCCGGGATACAACCTACCCCTGTATCAAATTTCATTAATATCGGTTGAACAGACAAATTTTTTGGTTCAACCTTCGAATTTTCTGGGATAAAAAGTAGCCTATGTCCTTCCCCGGGATATAACCTATCCCTGTACCAAATTTCATCAAAATCGGTTGAACAGATGGGCCGCGAAAGCGTAGCAGATAGACAGACAGACACACTTTCGCATTTATAATATTAGTATGGATTAGCATGAAGTTTATATATGACTAGACGATGTCCGCAACTTAGTCCACGTGGATTGAGTTTTTCGAAGTCCGTTTTAGTAAAAAACGCAAAATTACGCAAACTATCAGGATGGGACTTATTGGCATAATGGTATTGTATATAGGTAGGTACTAAAATTATACGAGTACATCAATGTTGTAATGTCATCGACTTTTTCATACATAGTGTCAATAATTGGGCAGAAAAACGACAAAGCACTTTCCCCTCGCCCCGCAAAAAATAGTCGGACCTGATTTCATACTTTTTTTTACTTTATCCTGTGTTTATTTCATCCAGGCTTGATTTACATCAATAGTCAATACCGTTAGCGTAAAAAAGTCGAATAAATCTAAGACATTTTTTATTAACGCAACGCAATTTACCCGTTTCCATTTATCGCCTACCGAGCCGTAACAAGATAACTTACCAATGATATATTATACATCAATCTCGGTTTTGAAAAATAAAGTTAGCGAGCAATTTTACGTTTCGTCAACCCTTAACGTATGAGGAAATTTATCTTTTACTTTTACGTTTCGTTACACGAAAATCAATTTTATTTCTTTCACGTTAAGCTTTTTGAAGCTGCATGTATTATTTTGCTCGTCATCTGAAAGCCAATTTAAATTTGCGTATAGTTTAAGCAATAAACCAACTTGTGCCTATTGCAATAAGGTGCATTAAAGCTGCATTCATTATTAAGTTACACGTCGTAAACTCAATCGTATGCCGAGCAAAAATCCGTCTTATGTCGTCTATTCATAAACACGTTCTTACTTTTTTGGTGACATTTCTTACAACATACCAGTATGAAATCTCAAAGAAAAGGATCTATGTCTTCAGTATAAGGTTCACATCAAATGCAAAATAAAGTTGTTACAGTGACAATATATTTCAATATATTTATGTAATTAAGCAATGGAAAATAAACCTTTTAGATAACTTCTATAAGGTTGTTGGAAAGTGCATAGTTAAGTATGTAAGGATGTAAGCACATGGGTGATGGATGACACGTCTCGCGTGACGCGTCCGTGCAACACTGTCACGGTCTCGTCACGGTGTTTTTGCGTGACGTGTGATGAATCCGATGAGGGGAAGAATTAAGTGCTACTCAATTTGCGGGTAAAATTTATCCCAAGAAACATTAAATTTGAAATTATTTGGCCAACGTTGTACCTATATCAAAATTATGACCAATTCCTTTGCTAGACTTTGTGGCTAGGCATAATTTCTTACGCCTTTGATTAAGAGGATTAAAAACAAAAACAAAATACCACAACCGGTAAAGACGCTCGCATTCCGGTACGTGCAGAAACTGATTAGTGGAATGGGCTAACAGGTTAGCCTGCTACTATCTTAGACTGCATCATCACCATGAGGTGAGATCGCAGTCAAGGGCTAACTTGTAATGGAAAAAATGACTATTTTGTATGTTATATAGAGTTTTTAATTACATTTGCATATTACTTTCTTATAAGCCTTTAGGTTTTTTATTTTATAATATACCTCCCAATTTGAGCCTTTGCCAATCTAGGAAGATGTAGTTTTTATTTTTTTTTCAGTTTATATATGTCAATAATTTCATCATTTGTGAGTAATTCATTTAGAGGACAGTATTTTTAACCCCAGACGCAAAAAGAGAGGGGTGTTATAAGTTTAACGTGTCTGTCTGTGTATCTGTGTATCTGTGTATCTGTCTGTGGTATCGTAGCTCCCAAACGGATGAACCGATTTTCGTTTAGTATTTTTTGTGTCATAGATAATTTTATCCCGAGTGTTCTTAGCCATGTTTCTTGAAAATCTGTTCATCCGTCTGAAGGTCATCAGCTTTTTTCTAGTCGGGGGTTTTTTTAAATTTGTAATTTATTGTCTTGTATAAAGTTTTACTTTTAGTAATGAAAAGTCTTTAGGTTACGTACTTTAAGTATATTTCATTATTTGATCATCTTAACATTCTACCAACCTTCAAATCCTAATAACATTAAATTTCTATTGAGTACGCATTCTCTAGGAGTCTAGAACAGCAAGAGAACAGCCTTGTCTGCGCGTCGAACAATATGAACAATCGCTCCTCTCGATCGCGGCTCATATAATTTATTGGCTATTATCGGCTAATGATAAGAACCGGATGTAAGGTAACAATATAATCAACCCGACCGGTGTGGTGATAGGCGATGATAAATTACCTATATCATAATAAACTGTATTATTGAACCTCATTCAATTAATAGGCTAAGTTATTCCTTAAAACGACAAACGCGACTAGTTGTGACAACGGATATCAGTCAATTGCGATGGTTAAGCAACGTTGACCCAACTCGGTAACATGGTTGGGTGACCGAATTTGGAGGTTCAAATTTGGTATTTTCGTTTGTGCCGTGCCTCGGAGAGCACGAACTCTTAGTCGAGTCGTATGCGGAAGGATGTGGGAACCCACCGCATTATTATACCAAGAAATCTCCCACCATTATTTGATTAATGGAAAGGGGTCACGGCCCTCAGTAATGAGGAATACGACGCAGAGAGGAGATATAGGTTGTGAGATCATTACAGCAGAGCAATAATTGTAATTTTTACGTAATTACGGTCCTTTAACATTCCAAACAAAATCAATGTTGATGCATAAGCAAGGGGTCGATAGAATCTATAATATTGCACGAGCTGGTATTGCATTAAAAAAGCACATAAATTAACTAGCGAATTAAGGGCAAGGGCAAGGCGAGGTGCGGGTTGAATCGGTTGTTGTCAAAAAAACTTGTGTAGGTATTCCGAATAAGAACAGTGAACATTTAATTAAAACTATATGCAAGGCGTCGATAGAATCTATAACCTTTATGCAAGAACTGGTAGTTGGTACCTATTGATTAAACAAGTGAATATAATTGAAATTATTAAAAAATCCAACTGCTCTGCAGTAGACACACATACATACACGAACCCTGAAAACATAACACTCCTTTTTTGGGCAGTCGTGTAATAAAAAATTCCCCTCGAATGGCAACTACGGCTACTACTGCTACTACGTAACGATACCACAGTCATTAATTACCTTTTCGTACCACTTGCTCAAAAAAGTGACATTCTATGCCACTAAAAGCGAACATAACAATAGTCATTTTTAATCTGTTAAAAACAGGGAAAGAAAATTGTACTGAATTTCATTCATCCTAGGGGGAGAATGTGATTTAAATTTGGAATATACTTACCGAAATTTATACTGAACTACGTCTGTGTTTACACCATTGAGTTTGTATATAAAGCATTAAACATCTTTTTGAAAAAGGAATACGCATTTAATAAGCAGTTATGATTATTAAATAAAATTACGAAAACCGACGAGGCCGTATGAGCTTGATGCCTTTGCTTTTCCGACAAAAAATTATATTAGTCTAGGAATTTGCCGCGTTTTTGTTTTCAAATACATTTAAACGTTAAGATTATTTTAATTTATTTTCATAAATAAGTTGATGTTCTAAACAGTTCCTCAGACGCAAAAACAGAGAAATACTCAAATCAACTCATCAACAATAAATGTACCAAACAAAAATGTAACTCTCTCTATCAATAATAATGTTGACCAATGTTTCGAATGTTAACTTTTACTTTTAATTGTCATTATTTTTAATAAATGCTTTTCTCATATTATTATTGCGTTAATTTTTTCGCAAATGGTACGAAAAGTAGAGTATTTTCCTCGGTGATAAAGCTGTCTTAGTCTTGGGTGAACTTAAATCCCTCGCTACACTCAGGACTCGTCTTAAATCCCTCGCTTCGCTCGTGATTTAAGTTTTTAACACCCTCGCTACGCTCGGGAGTAAACCTCAAGTCCTTCGTTACGCTCGCGATTTAAATCGTCACCCGCGACAGAAGACACTGCTTTATCCCCTTGGTTAATAATCTACTATTTTGTACCACTTGCTCAAAAAAGTGACATTCAATGCCACAAAAAGCGAACATAACAATAGTCATTTTTTTGGGTTCCGTAGCCAAATTTGGCAAAAACGGAACCCTTATAGATTCGTCATGTCTGTCTGTCTGTCCGTCCGTATGTCACAGCCACTTTTTTCCGAAACTATAAGAACTATACTGTTGAAACTTGGTAAGTAAATGTATTCTGTGAACCGCATTAAGATTTTCTTACAAAAATAGAAAAAAAACAATAAATTTTGGGGGTTCCCCATACTTAGAACTGAAACTCAAATTTTTTTTTTCATTTAATCCATACGTGTGGGGTATTTAAGGATAGGTCTTCAAAAATGATATTGAGGTTTGTAATATCATTTTTTTCTAAACTGAATAGTTTGCGCGAGAGACACTTCCAAAGTGGTAAAATGTGTGCCCCCCCCCCCCCCCCCCTGTAACTTCTAAAATAAGAGAATGATAAAACTAAAAAAAATATATGATGTACATTACCATGCAAACTTCCACCGAAAATTGGTTTGAACGAGATCTAGTAAGTAGTTTTTTTAATAATTTAAAACTTACTACATGTTTGTACGGAACCCTCGGTGCGCGAGTCCGACTCGCACTTGGCCGGTTTTTTTTAATCTTTTAAAAACAGGAAAAGAAAATTGTACTGAATTTCAGTCATCCTCTAGGGGGAGAATGTGATTTAAATTTGGAATGATTACATACTGAACTACATCTGTGTTTACACCATTGAATTTGTATTTAAAGCATTAAACATCTTTTTGAAAAAGGAATACGCATTTATTATGCAGTTATGATTATTAAATAAAATAACGAAAACCGACGAGGCCGTATGAGCTTGATGCCTTTGCTTTTCCGACAAAAAAATATTAGTCTAGGAATTTGCCGCGTTTTTGTTTACTTCAAATACATCTTTTAAGTTTATTTTAATTTATTTTTATAAATAAGTTAATGTTCTAAACAGTTCCTCAGACGCAAGAACAGAGAAATACTCAAATCAACTCATCAACAATAAATGTACCAAACAAAAATGTAACTCTCTCTATCAAAATGTTTCGAATGTTAACTTTTACTCCTATACTAATATGATAAATGCGAAAGTGTGTCTGTCTGTCTGTCCGTCTGTCTGTCTGTCTGTCTGTCTGCTACGCTTTCACGGCCTAACTACTCAACCGATTTTGATAAAATTTGGTACAGTGATAGGTTACGTCCCGGGGAAGGACATAGGCTACTTTTTATCCCAGAAAATTGTAGAGTTCCCGCGGGAATCAAAAAAATGTATCTGTTAAACCGATTTTGATGAAATTTGGTACAGGGATAGGTTGTATCCCGCGGAAGGATATATGCTATTTTTATCCCGGAAAATTGAAGAGTTCCTGCGGAAATCAAAAAACATCAATCCACGCGGACGAAGTCACGGGCATCATCTTGTTTTTAATAAATGCTTATCTCATACTATTATTGTGTTATTTTTTTCGCAAATGGTACGAAAAGTAGAGTATTTTCCTCGGTGATAAAGCTGTCTTAGTCTTAGGTGAACTTAAATCCCTCGCTATACTCAGGACTCGTCTTAAATCCCTCGCTTCGCTCGTGATTTAAGTTTTTAACACCCTCGCTACGCTCGGGAGTAAACCTCGAGTCCTTCGTTACGCTCGCGATTTAAATCGTCACCCGCGACAGAAGACACTGCTTTATCCCCTTGGTTAATAATCTACTATTGGAATCTTATTTACATTTTTATTAAATGACTGGATATTAACTATAGTGTTATATATTTTTGGAATCTACTCGTCATTTCCTAGATGATGATTATAATTATAGTCAATCTTATTTTCGTTTTTTTTTTCAACTTTAGTCTTTAATGCGAAATCATGGTCACCCCATCATTTTTTATTTTTTATTTTACTAGACAATGTCACCCGGAATAAGCTAGGGATTCTAACGATACCTTCTTTATTCTATCAAAATCGGTTAAGTCGTATAGAAGTTATGGTGGAATATACAAACAAACATACATACATACATACATGAACCCTGAAAACAATATACTCCTTTTTTCAGTATAAAAAAGCACAAAAATTAGCGAATTCGAGGCGAGGCTAACCTCGCCTCGAATTCGCCGCTTCCACCCGCACCTAAGTGCGGGTGGAAGCGGTTGTTGTCAATAAACTTTAAGAAGGGTTTAAAGTTCCTAAGAGGAACTGTAAACATTTAAACAAAACTAATGTAGACGTATAAGCGAGGCGTCGATAGAATCTATAACATTGCACGGGCTGGTATTGATTAAAAAAGCACATAAATTAGCGAATTCGAGGCGAGGGGAGGTGCGGGTGGAAGCGGTTGTTGTCAAAAAACTTTTATAAGTGTTTATGTGTACGTGCCTCCCCCGCGACCCGGTCCCGCGCCGACACCCTTTCGCGTATACCCACATTCGTATAAAACACCGGTACAGGCGACGGGGATACTGGAACGGACTTAGTGGCAAAAAAAAAATTGCGAGATATTTCACCGCGGTTAATTGCATCATCTGGTGACAGAAAGGCGCAATTTTTTGAGCCAAAGCATCAGCCTGGCTGTCCAGCGTGGAAATGCAGCCAGCATTCTTGCCACCATTCCATGCGGCCATGATTTCTATAGTAATTAGGTTGGGAGCTAGCTTTAAAAAAAAGAACGAACTTCATTTTACTTTTTTTTTATTCCACTACAAGTAAGCCCTTGACTGCGATCTCACTTGATCTAGATAATGCAGTCTAAGATGGTAGCGGGCTAACCTGTTAGGGGCATGGCATTTATATTAAACCCATAATATGGGGTTTAATATGGGTAGTTTAGTATGGGTAGGTTTTAACCTACCTAATACCTAGGCAGCGTTCTGGAACGCTGAGTTGCTTGGCGGTACATCTTTACCGGTAGGGTGGTAACTAGCCACAGCCGAAGCCTCCCACCAGACCAGAGAAAATTCAGAAATTATAAATTCTCAAATTAACCCTGCCCGGAATCGAACCCGGGACCTCCCACGTTAAAAGCTGGATCTAGTAGCTTCATGCAGTATGCAGCATAGATCTGCTGAATTCAGGTGACGCAAGACCACGACGTAGATATGAAAGTCCCTGCATTTACAGGACTAAAGTATTCTGATCAATTAATAGCTCTTGTTTTTTACACGCTTGATTTTTGATCCGAGGACCTTGAAAAACGGGTGATCAAAAAAAAACATTAAAGTAACTATTGCGACATAGTAGAATTTAATTATTAGCATTGAGTACTTGTAATACAATAAAAACACTAGTTACTATCAATCAATAATATCTTCATTAACCAATAATTCAAATTCAGTATCCCCTGCGCCTGTACAGACATACAAGTACATGTAAATTAAACACCACCGCACACAGACACGCACACAAATAAAAACGTAAAGAAACACCGCGAAGAGGAAGAATGTATTAAGAAAGCGCGACAGAGACGAGTTGTAATTAACACCCCGAGAGAGAGAGGGACGGGACGACCCAACACGCTAATTAAGAATACAAGAAGAAAGACGCGTTTTATGTACGCTCGGGACTTTTATTAGTGTGCGTTTATTTTATGTATGTGTTGACGATTTTCCGTTTGCAACGCGCGTGTATAGGTGTTGTGTTATTAACTCATTATGTGAAGAGTTAGTGAGTATATAGGACCTATTTACTGGTTAATTGAAGGCGTTTTACCGCGATAAGGTTGCTAAAGACAGTGGTGGTAGAAATTTCCCGGACAATTTTCCGATTTTAATGAGCGCTTGTTAATAATTATATTTATGCTAGATGATGCGCGCGACTTCGTCCGCGTGGATTAAGGTTTTCGATTCTCGCGGGAACTTGTTAATTTTCCGGGATGCAGCCTACCACTGTAGGTACCAAATTTCGTCAAAATCGGTTGAAAAGGCGGGTCGGGAAAGCGTAGCAGACACACAGACAGACAGCACAGGCCGACACACTTTCGCATTTATAATATTAGTATGGATTTAGATATTCTGAATAAGTGAAAACGTTCCTGAATTTAAACTAGGTATGAAAAATGAAAAAGTTACAAAGATTTGCGGAGAAAATACTCTTCTTTTTAATGAAAACACGTGGCAATAATCCTAGAACTTTCGAACTTTTTACTGTGCGTAAAAAAGTGTTTTAGAGGTCAACTTGCAGTGGCGGGAAACTCCTTAAACTTTTGATAATAAAAGAGCCGGCCGGCCCTCGACCTCGTTTTTTATGTTTATAAGTTGCAACGTCTTCCGGAAAAAGTGATTCTTTTTTTACTTATGTAAACAAGATGTTATACCCATCTATCCCATACACATTGTATGGGTTAGACGGGCTTAATATCTTGTACGGGATAGTGATTAGTGTACCTTAAAATCATACATTGTATGATATAATGTATGATTTTAAGGTCAGTTTAAACCGATCATAAAGTATTGGATATAAGCAGGCGTTACTATGGGAAGTCCAAGATAATGGAAGAACTAGAAATTATATTCGCTACTAGCTGTTGCCCGCGACTTCGTCCGCGTCAATTTCTGTTATTATGATCGCGTGATCCAGTCGCGGACATTTTTAGATCATTTAAAGAGGAATAACTCTTTCATAAATATTTTTTGGGTAACTTGAACCGATTACGCAGCGGACGCAACGGAAGCCCTCAAATATGGATAATTTTCCCCGTTGTAGCAACATTTTTCACTGATGCTTCGCTCCTATTGGTCGAAAAGCCTTCTTCGATAAATGGACTATCCAACACAAAAATAATTTTTCTATTCGAACCAGTAGTTCCTGAGATTAGCGCGTTCAAACAAACAAACTTTTCTAGTATAAATAATCCGCTTAAGTAGTATCTATGACGTACAGTGTGTATCTTGCACTTGTAGCGTACGATATTCACCACACCACACAAATCTTCCAAATTATTCTCAACGTACGTTTCATTCCGACACCGGAGCATCTTCAGGAGATGTTGACTCGACATTGCAATTGTGACTGGCACAATACTATATCGTTCGATCGATGTTACAATCGTGCATTCCTTTCCCTATTACCCTCAATACTAGATTAATTTTCAGTTCTAAAAAATTATATTAACTCTACATAATTTAACATAAAAAATTATTTTTAAACTAGCTGCAATGCCTGCGACTACGTCAGCGTGGATTTAGGTTTTTTGGTTCCCGCGGGAACTCCTTAATTTTCCGGGATAAAAAGTAGCCTATGTTTTAATCCAGGTTATAAGCTATCTATGTTCCAAATTTCAGCCAAATCGGTTCAGTAGTAGCGGCGTGAAGGAGTAACAAACATACACACAAACTTTCGCCTTTATTATATTATAGTGTGACAACCGACTTCAAACTCCCGCGCCAACTTTACAACAACAAGCACACGCTATACAAAGTACTTATTTTATTGTTGATATTTTAAAAATCGCTCGACCGATTTCGATAAAATTTATATGGGACTACTTGGGAAGTATGCCCTTTCAAATAAAAAAAGAATCATCCAAATCGGTCCACCCAGTCAAAAGTTCTGAGGTAACAAACATAAAAAAATAAAAAAATACAGCCGAATTGAGAACCTCCTCCTTTTTTTGAAGTCGGTTGAAAAAGACTTCCTAGCTGTTATCACGCTAATGTTATCATTAGCATTAGACTCACTATTATTAGTGAGTCTAACCAGAAATAGGGCGACTATATCAGGGACTTTATATTAAACCTTCATGCAACATCTTTACCTACAGCTTTTAAAACATGCACACCCGACACCCGGAACCGAATCCTAGACAATCTCTAATGATAGCTTCGTAGCGAAATCTTATCTTGAAACGTTTCACGTTTATTTGTTTAAGGCTTTCAGTGTGGACGAATGAAACAGCCTGCGTATCGTGTTACCAATAACGATTTAACTCCATCCCACTGCTGTTAGAAAACCAATCATGACTGCTAAACTTTAGGGTTGAAATTTGTTTGGTGGGGTTTAAGGATACAAGTTGTACATCCCTGTCGTGCCCTGAAAAAGCTTGTAAGAAAGCAAAGAATGGGAGAAGAAAGGGGAAGGGACGGCAAGGGGACATGTCTCAGGCTGCGTGATGAATTAAATTTTTAGTGGGAGGCGGGAGGGGGATCATTGCCGCTCGTCTTCATCTTCGGTTCTTTAATTTGTATTAATTGTGTTTTCGAACGGGTTTTTCGGAGTAAGAAACTGTGATGCTTCGTTTGTCTCATGGCCTTGATGGAATCTATATTAAAGCTTATCTATAGGTACCTACTAATATTTTAAATACGAAAATTTGGACGGTTGGATGTATGTTTGTTACTAGATCTGGATTAAATTTGGCACAGAGATAGATTATAGTCTCGAATAACACATAGGCTACTTTATATCCTGGAAAATTAAAGAGTTCTCGCAGGAACCAGAAAACCTCAATTCACGCGGACGATGTCGCGGGTATTCTTCTTCTTCTATCTCTGGGCTTTTCCGCACTTAGGCACCGGTGCCCGCTGTGCGTGAGACCTCTGGTGCGACTCCCCGCTGGATCACTCCAGCCAGCCGAGCTCACTCCAGAATCCAAGCAGGCCGCCCAGGTCGGCGAGGACTTCCGGGAGTGTTGCTGGGGAGCCAATGTAGGCTTCTCGTTGAGTGGTTACAGCACTGCATTCGAGCAGCACGTGTCTCGGTGTCTCCTCGCTCTCCGTGCAAGCTCTGCACAGAGGGCTGTCGGTTATACCTAGAACATATAGGTGTTTGTTGACCCGCGGACGATGTCGCGGGTATAAGCTAGTATTTAAATATTCGATAGAAGAAGGCGCTTTGCGGAAGTCCACGATAATCAAGGAACAAGAAGCTAAATTCGCTATTATCCGCCAAAACAGACAAATCTAAGTGGTAAGTACCTACATTGTAAAACAAATAAACAGGTAATCACATTAATATTGTAAAGCAGTAGTGGATTGTCGAGTCAACATCTGCTGAGGATGCTCCAGTGTTGAAGTGAAATGTACATTGAGAATACTTTGGAAGATCTGTGTGGTGTTGTGGCGGTGCGAAATGCTGGCTTATTGGGCGGTGCATATCGCAGGCTATGCGTTGTACCATATAGATTTTCTGTTTGGCGGATAAAAGCGAATTAAGGTTCATGTTCCTTGAATAATACTGTTTCTCTCTCTGTTTCTTAATCACGGGTGCACCGAAACCGATCTTGATAAAAAAAATGGCATGTATCCTATATATGTATAGGAGCTGACATAATATGATTTCTCTCTTTCTCTCTCTGTCTTCGTCGTATTCCCCTTTGCTGAGGGTCGTAACCCCATTCCATTAATCACATAATGGTAGGGGTTTTCTTGGAATAATAGTGCGGTGTTTATTAACTTCTTCAAGTTATTCGAAGTTCAGTTTAATCAATCCAGCTGATCTCAGGATCAAATCTAGAATAAAAAATAATTATTAATTAATATTTAACCACTGACAAAACAAACAAGCCACTTTTCTATTCATAATTTAATATAAAAAATACTTTTTAAACAACCGACTTCAAACTCCCGCGCCAACTTTACAACAACAAGCACACGCCATACAATGTACTTATTTTATTGTTGATATTTTAAAAACCGCTCGACCGATTTCGATAAAATTTATATGGGAAGTATGCCCTTTCAAATAAAAAAAGAATCATCCAAATCGGTCCACCCAGTCAAAAGTTCTGAGGTAACAAACCTAAGAAAAAAAAATACAGTCGAATTGAGAACCACCTCCTTTTTTTGAAGTCGGTTCAAAAGGACGAAATATTTGCTTGTGACGTCAATAAAATTCGGCCTACCTGTTTACTTTGATTATAGTTGTTTAAAATGGTTATCATATTAAACAAACAGGGCAGGTGTATACTAAGTAAGTACCTCTTTTGGGAGATCCACTATTTACTAAAATTGAAATAAATAAAAATTAATAATCACTAAAAATATAATCATTAATTAATAATACACTTTTGACAAAGGCGACATTCCAATTTTAGTGGACAAAGAATAGGAATTATGTTTGTGTAAAAAATAAATTATTAAATTGATTGTTAAATACAGGATCTCTAAAAAGACTTAAAATAAAATTGATAAAAAGTTTGATAAGTATTTTATAAAGAAAAAAAGTGCATTGAACCTTTTTCTAATTTACCTATTTCATACGAAATTCCATACTAGAAGCGCGTTTTTCAGTTGGTTATAGAGTTGGTGATATTTTGATTGAGTTTTCATCATAGCTTATATTGCATGCTCATTCATTACACAAGTTCCGAAAATCGATACCACTATTAAATTCTCAGGATCCCCCAACACACACGGCACGTACGCAAACGACTATCCGGAATAAAAAATGAATCGATAGCACCAAAACAAAAGAGTAACCCCCGAAAACGCTAAAATCGATGCGAAGTGTCATTAAAGTGCCCCCAAAAATTAAAACCCCTGTTTGTGCACACACACATGCACGCCTAATAATGCATGTGGGGTAATGAACTTGCGACGCCGGGTACTTTTTCGTGAGGAAATGTTTTTTAAGATGTCCGCTTGCTTGAGGAAAATTTGCATGTGTTTTATAGTAGGATGCAAAGAAGAATACACCTGCATGTCTAATCTGAACTAACATAAAGATAAAAGATTTGTTCTTTTGTTTGTAATGGATATACTCAACACCTCTTAACGATTTAAAAATGCCTTTCACATAAATAAAAGCTAAATTATCAAAGAATAACATGGGCTATTTTCTAAACTAAAAAAAATTACAGATCCCTACGAAAATTGCAATAATATGAATTAAGTCAGAAAAAATCATCCTATTCGTGAGGTTCAGTGGCGTACGCTGCGTATACTATGTATTGATTATCTGTTCAACCCATTTTGATGAAATTCAGTACGGAGATAGGTTGCATCTCCCTTCAGATATTTATCTTGGAAAATCAAAGAGTTCCTATGTGATTCTTAAAACGATCTTAAACAAAACCTTAATTGACACAATGATGACCAAAGACCGAACAGCTTAGGGAAAAATAGTAAGAAGCCCTTGGGGAAGCCTAACATGGGATAAGGTGATTAGGCTTACACTTTTAAGGTAAGGTAAGGTAAGGTAGGTATATTTTGATATTATATCTAAATCAACTATTTTTTATTCAAGTAGACTTGTTTGTGCGTTTGAATAGTCGAGTGAATCTACCACTATACGCACATATTATTAATGATTAAACGAACTTACCTGTAAGTGAAGTTCTATCATAATTATATGAGTCGCTTCATTCGAAGATATAATTCATTGAACTATGTAGTTTCCTTCACGTAGAAACAACCAAACGCACGTTCTTCAGAGGAGTTATAAAAAAGAACCCCTACTAACCGCCTCTGTCTCGCGCGACACCGCGGCTTCGTTCGTCATTTAGTTTAGAGATATAGGTACCTATACTTAAAGCTCTTGCGAAAATATGTTTTGGGATGGGTGGGTTGGGAGCTTAATATTATATCTTCGAATGAAGCGACTCATATAATTATGATAGAACTTCACTTACAGGTAAGTTCGTTTAATCATTAATTATACTTCGTCGCTTCATTCTTCAGATATAATTCATTGAACTATGTAGATGTTAAGAGATATATATTTTTGCAAGAACTGTATCTACACTGAATAGATACTAATTATTGTTATCAATAATTTTATTTATTCTTCTTATCTCTTATTTGAGCTGTAATGTTTTAAACAGTTTATGTTTAGTGTGGCATCTGCTGATTTCCCGAGAAGTTTATCTACATACGTTTAAGATGACTTTAAAAATTTTCTTAAGTATTTATTGTACAAAGTTTCAATTAAAATAACTTTCAATTTACCAATAATATAATCTTGCGCTCTTTTGCTTGAGTTGCTAGTAACAAGCATAAACGTATTATAGTTTCGATGCAAACGAATGGAACGGAATGAATGGAGTTATTGATGTCAATACTGCAAGGTTTATAATCTAGTACAAAGTATATTAGCCGGGACAATACTTTATTTTATTTACACAATTAGCACAACAGACATCCAATGGGGCGTTTATGTGCGAAATCCTGCCCAGTAGCATAAAAATGCATATTTTGTTTTTTGGAAGCGCGGCGGGAAAAGAACCGTTTTATTCTGGTCCTGTTGTGAAGGTATTTCAAGCTTATTGATTTTCAATATTGCTTTAGCTATATATTTGAGTAAAATTTTATATTAAAATACCGTTTTAAGTTGTTTGTCGAACAATGATATCGTCATTAAAGTTATGGAATTTAATAAATTCCTATCCGCGTAAAAGTTACCCCGAAATTATAGGTGAAGAATGAATATTCGGTCGATATTGTGACCGACTACTATCGACTTTGAAGGGTTAATCGATTGGTTTGAACTTTCTTGCCCCACAGACGTTAGGAGCTTTAAAGTAAGATACTTTTCAACGATAGATAACTTAGCTGTTCAGGCCATTGAATATAGCGTTTTAATAAAAAACATGAAATGAGAGAAATAAACCTCATTATAAGCTATTTAAAATGAGAATTTTTGAATGGATGCATTAATTCCCTGATATTTTATGGAAGATGCACTGACACCGCTGATCTATAAGTAAGCGTGATCCAAATGTTAGGTACATTTGCGGCCACTGCTCTAAGCCGATTTTGGGTTTCCATTAATGTCTTAATTGGTAACTCTCATTCAGGGTCTGATTTGACTAAACAAGAATTTTAATTTTGCTCTAGGCAAGTGTTGCGGGGGCATATTGTTTACGTACCATGTTTGCCACGAGTGATTACGATGTACGTATTATTAAGCTATTGCATAGGTTCTATCGCGGGCCTTGAGCGTGGAGACCGAATCCAGAAATTCCGTAACGAAAATAACCTAATAGCCATCTACAAGATTAAAATAGCCCAGTTGGGAAACAGGGCGGCCACGACACCAGAACACCCCGGCTCGAGTCCAGATGTCTCCAGTCCGATTATGTATATATATATATATATATTTTTTTTTTTTTTTTTTTTAAGTTTTTCGAAGATTGTTTCCAATATGTGGATAATGGATATATATGAATGGATCTTAAACTTAAAATTCTTTTTTATTTTATTTTTTACCAAAAATTTATGAAATACTTAGAAAAACAGAAACATAAAGGTAGGTAGGTTATCTCTATACGAGATCTCTACCAGTGACCCTTGGCACCCCGCTTGGATTCCCGCTTCGGGTAAGACAACCCTCGTTTTACGCGTTTTACGTTTTAAACAAATGCCCACGAAATATCTTTAAAACAGTAATTAGCTGGTGATTTTACACTATTAAGTGTGTAATATTATAATATAATCTACATCCGGTCGTCAAAATACTCGCCGTTAGATTATCTTTATTTTTAACCGACTTCCAAAAAGAAGAAGGTTCTTTGTTAGTTTTTGGTTTTTCGAACTGTTTTAAGCATAATCAACCGTATTACCTGTCAACGGGTGTATGATATATGCTTCCCGGGCACTATTAAGTTGTAAAACTCGAGAGTAGGTACCTACGTTGTTAGGGAAAAAACAAAACTTGTGGGTAATTTTTGCAATCTTACCACACATTTCCTTCGTAAAAGTTCTTTGCGTACCTACCACGCTGAGGATTTCTACTAGCAGTTTTTTTTTTTTTTTTTTTTTTTCAAATTCGACGTTTCTGTATCTACATCAATACATCAGTATTTGCAAATAAATTGTTTTATTGCTGAAGTACTTAGCTGATAAAAAAAAAAAAGATAAAGATATATTTATTACCTCAGAATTCTCAGAACTTTAGTTACCACTCCGCAGGTGTATGTAAGTTTGATTCCAAGAGGCTTTGCATTGTAAACAATTACATCTGAAAATTTTGAGCCCCAGATCTTGAATCTGCATACACTAAATGAAACATTTATGTTTCTTTTAGGTCTAGTGACTGCGTGTAAGGCACTGAAATATGCAAAAGCTGAAAACTTAAGTAGTGGTGTTAAGCTGAATATATATATATATATATATATATATAAATATTTGTTATCTAGTAAGAGTGCTTCGATATAACTTTATTGTTTATTGCAGTCTCCAAAATAATCCATTTTATAGCCGGGCAGATATTATGTAAACTGTAACGTTTAAAGAAATGACTAGAACCACCACAAGTGTTTCATTGAAAGTTAAAACACTGGTATAGAATTTAACTAGTCTTTTTTATAGTCGATCAGATATACCTTTTTATTAAGACGGTACTCCAGAGATTTTATTATGGAATTTGTTCCATAGGTTTACATTTTAAAATAACGTTTTGTGGTAACGGTATTAGATTAATAATTGCATTTACTTGCTTGAAAGAAATTAAATACATAGATATTTTTAAATATTCTGTTTATCTGTCGCCGTAAATAATAAACACTTTTATTGTGCCTCCATGCTAATAGATTTATCTTAAAAACAGAACCTCATTAGTATAAGGATTTTGGCCTTGGCGGTGATAGTGTATGAACTATGAACACAAAGCAAAAAAGGGTAGGCGATGCAAACACTTATAATATAATATATTATAATGTACTTATGATTGAATAAATCATGTCCACTATTTTGATACAGCGGTAACACCTAGGTACGAAAGATAATGTTTAGCTTTGATTTCGAATTAAGTACTCGTAGGTAAGTCGGTATCCATACAATCCTTGACCCAGTAAAAACTGAAGATTGTTAATAATTTACAGCAGTTGATAAATGAAGTAGAAGGTAACCTTCTTTATGGTAGGTGCATAGTATTTACCTGAATTCCGGTTACTTCTCAAGTATTGGTCGAAATCAATTTGTGTTAGGCTTACAAAGCTGGGCCTTGGTGACGTATCCGATCGTTGGTCCACTTTGACCCTCAACGTCTTCCCCCTTGTTCAGAGGACGGTTAACAGCTTGCTAAGTGCCAGCTATCTTGATTTGGTGGACAAATTCTTCATCGCCGGACTGCTAATTGGGCAGATGCCATCACCAGACGCGTCTAGCTTTTAGGCAACCCGCTGGAAAGACCTTTAGTGCAATTAAACACTCCATGGACGAGCAATTTCTTAAGTGCGATCCATGCTGAAAACGTTTATATTCTTTCGTGTTACCTCTCGAGTAACCTCCCGGAAATCCTTTAGTGCAATTTAACATTGCATGAAAGTGTAATTCCTGTAATGAGCGCGTATAGCTGATTAAATACTAACTTTTATTTTAAGTACCCTCCTTACTTAACTTTTATTTTTAGTATCCTCCTTAGGAAATCATACATTTTACATAGTATTGTACCACAATTCCTCAGGCGCGTCGTACTGAAACGTTTATTATCCATAGTGTTGACTCTCGGGCAACCTCCAGGAAAAAACTTTAGTGTAAATAAACACTGTATGAAAGTATAATTGGTTAGGCGCGTCATGCTGAAAGGTTTATGCTCCTTCGTGTTGACCCTCGGACAACCGCCAGGAAAACCTTTTGTGTAACCAAACACTGCATGAAAGTATGCTTGATTAGGCGCGTCATGCTGAAAGGTTTATTCTCCTTCGTGTTGACCCTCGGACAACCGCCAGGAAAACCTTTAGTGTAAACAAACACTGCATGAAAGTATGCTTGATTCGGCGGGTCATGCTGAAAGGTTTATTCTCCTTCGTGTTGACCCTCGGACAACCGCCAGGAAAACCTTTAGTGTAAACAAACACTGCATGAAAGTATTATTTATTAGGCGCGTCATGCTGAAAGGTTTATGCTCCTTCGTGTTGACCCTCGGACAACCGCCAGGAAAACCCTTAGTGTAACACACACTGCATGAAAGTATAATTGTTTAGGCGCGTCATGCTGAAAGGTTTATTCTCCTTCTTGTTGACTCTTGGCCAACCCCCAATAAAACCTTTAGTGTAAAATATAAACACTGCATGAATTAATAATGATCACTCAACCACGTAGTGCTGAAATAAATTGCTGAAAATGAAATATTAAAGACTCACCCGACTACTAATTAGTCAGACAGACTAATTTTAATATTATTTTATACTTATTTACAGATAAAATTATCTTAAGTGTGTAGAAAGTAGGAACGTGTGATCGTTGCTACGCACGAAAAAGGAATGACGAACGAAGCCGCGGTGTCGCGCGAGACAGAGGCGGTTAGTAGGGGTTCTTTTTTATAACTCCTCTGAAGAACGTGCGTTTGGTTGTTTCTACGTGAAGGAAACTACATAGTTCAATGAATTATATCTGAAGAATGAAGCGACGAAGTATAATGGTAAATTTACCTCTTTAAACTAACAATATTTAATTTTGTACTTATTCGTGTGACAAAATACTGTGCACGCCACTGTATCGAGATAGAAAAGTGAACACACTTACGCATGTTTAATGTAAAGGCAATTAAGGTCCAAATCGCGACCGGTTCCTCTTTATGGGCCAATAAAGGGCACGCAACGTTTACGCGGACTGCGGGCTATATTGTATAAGGGGGTTACTACCATTGCTTAAAGCAGTATTACTTCAAAATTACAGTTTAATGTCACGTACCTTGACGTCCCTAAATTAAGGATTATGATTCTAAAACACGAACGTCAACAATATAAAAACCATACGTATTAAAGCGATGGTAGTATGCCCTTAGTAATGTGCACGTATTTTTAGCGTAACGACTATAAATTGTGTAGAACCCAAGTTTTAGATATTTTTGACATCTTCCATAAGGAAAGTAAGGTGAGGTTTTAGATAGGTAAGGGATAAAATTAAACATCTTTTTGTCGTTTTTATCACATCTTCACACAGGGCGAAATTTTGTGCAATATGAGGTAAAAATTGTTACGTAGATTATTTTTTTTATTTTTTACGGGATTACCAAAAATAAACTTCATTCTAAAACGTTTACTTTATACAGAGTTACTTTTCCATGTACATGCCACCTCAAGAAAAGCAGCATACCTACCTTCTTCTAAGCCATGCGTATGAAATCGCGGTCAGAAGCTAGCATTGGCCTTTCAAAGAAATATCTGACCTAGAAAAGAAGATTTATCCGTCACTATAAGCACTAAAATCAAACCTAATCTAACCCAATCCAGAACCAAAAACAAGATGTCTAAAAATAAAAAAAATAAAACATTGTGAATTAATGAATATATAATATTAGAAGTCAAATCGGCTGTGAAAATCGATGTTCTGAGTCCAAAAATTAAAATATAGTAAGACCTAAAATTTCCAACAAACCAATCTCGTTAGGTACACCTAATACTGTTTGTTTGTATATATACGTAAGTATGGGATACAACCTACGGGCTCCGGGATGGCAAGGCGCCGATGAGTTTTAAAGTTTTTAAGGGTTCGCCGAAGATTGCGTGCCTTGATTACCGTCCCCCTGGGGTGGCACACACGCGCTGCCCTCCCTTTTTTAAGGAGGGAAAATTAAAAGTGCCTCGAAAGCTTCACGAGGTCTTGGTACTTTAAGACGCGTAATTAAATATAATTCCATGAAAAAATATTTTTTTAACCAAAACATGTGTACGAGATTTCCCGTGTTCTCAGGTGAATTGAATAATTTAATCGCATTTTACTTACATAAAATGGTACAAAATAACATTAGTTACGTTTAAGACAGCTAATATTTTTGTTCCCTTCAGGTAAACCAAGCTAAGAAGAATAAGTTGACAATTCTAAATCAAGTATACTTTTCCATTTGGAGCTTAATTTTCATAAACTATATTATATTCTTCTATCTATAATTGGCAACAATTTTTTTATTAGTATATTTGGAATAAAGTACCTTTGCAATATGAAATTAGTAGGTACTGTACTTTAGTCTTAGCCTGTGGAAAATAAGCAAATAATATAATTAATATGAATAAAAATTTATATTAACTTTTTCATGTATAGGCAAAGTAGCCGTGAAGCATTCATTCATAAAGTACCAAAACTGCTCTATCGCGGTAGTCCACATGCTCATTTGCGAGCGATAGTAATTTCTCCTGTCGCGATGATATTAAATGGCGATGGTCTTGTTTTTCGCGCTCAGGCTCTGGGAGGAAGTCGGGAAGAAAATATAACACACATTAAACGAAATGCCTTTGACAAATCGGGGTGAGGTGTCGTTTCTATGTGGAATCCGTTTCAGTTTTTTTTGTTTGTTGTAATATTAGTAATGCCCTCGATTTCGTAGCGATGTCAGAGCAACCACTAGGTGGACGGACCTCGCTGGATCCAGGCGGCCCAAGACCGTGGTACGTATGTGAAAGTCCTACTAGAGACCTATGTTCCTACCGTGGATGTCTATTGGTTGACGACGACGACGCTGGCTAAATCCGAAATGACAGATATAATATTATAAGTACTATCACACAAAGTACCTTCATTGAGCTCCTAGCTTGATATACTCATACTTAGGTATTGTTTGTAACTTACGCCATGTTGAATTTATCGTGACGTCATAATATAGCCCACGACATGCGTAGGTACTTAATAGTCGCAATCACGAACCATTCCATACTTCTCTTCTTTCAAAATAAAATGAGTAATTTCTCTCCGAAATTACGAAGAAAAAAATTCAATATAACTCTACATGCTGACATTCTTGCCTATCTAATCGGGCTCACCCTAAAATTAAAAACAAAACGCACACAGCCGTCATAAAGCCTAGTACACATCTATAGCTTCACCTAATTATCAGCGAAGGGGCCTTTGCATAAGAAAGTATTGCTGCGTTACGACGCGTGTCGCGCATAGGTTGACCATTTCTCTTAATGTTATTTCGGGATATTCTATGAGTCATTCATACATATAATATTATTTTTCTTCCACTGTCAAACATTGGATTTACAGATAGTGAGCGCCGCCCGACCCTGACCATAGCCTTCCTCATACAATTGCTTACTGCCGTGTATTCTTACAATTTGAGAAAAATATCGGTGTAACACCAATTTAATTTAGCTATCCGTGTGGTACTGGTGATGGAGATACGATCGAGATACGCACTGTACCACATAGATTTTCCTTCTGTGGCGTATTATATTCTAGTTTTTTTCATAGTCGTAGCTTTATTTATTTGAATTTAATCTTATTTAAAATAAATATACGAAAGGAACGCTTTATTAGGAAGTTATTTTATCAAAATTATCTTTACTCACTGGAGTATTTAGAATGAAAAGATGAAGGAAGACTTTGACTTTACTGGACACACTGGAGTATTTAGAAAGAAAAGAAGGACAGTCTCGTAATTTAGAACGACGTGGTAACCCTTGCACCTCACCCCCACGGCCCAGATAAAAAATCTCCCATTTCCTTAATTCGTTTATCGGGGCCTGCCGAGGCTTTGTCTTCGATCGATGAACGCCTCCAAATGAGCGTGGAACGTGACGCGCGTGTATTAACTGGAGGTGACGCTGACGGCTTGGGGTTTTCTTTATTTTTTGCTGAAATTTTCCGTTATTAGATTTTTTAAATTTTAATAACATCTGAAATTATGGTCATGCATTTGGAGGACGTTGTAAGAAGCCGCTGCGGATTCTGGTGAAAGACCCTGGAGTGAGAAAGTCTCTGCATTTATGTGACCTATATCTCCAGCAGTGGATGCCTGTTGGTTGATGACGTTGACGGGAATGTACAATCTAAAACTAAGAGCTTAAATCTATGTTCTGTGGAAATCTTTTTGTGGAAGAGACGCAGTTGAAGCCAGTACAATGTGATAGCTGTCTGAGTTGAGTTGCTCCATTTTTAACAGAAACTAAAAGCAATATTATTTTGTTTAAAGAAGAAGTTGTAACCCACGTACACGCCACCCTTCACTAAAAGCTCAAAACAAAATTATGTAAGACACAAAAAAAAACGCAACCGAAAACTTCTCTAATCAAACCACCCTAACAAACACAAAAGTCAATAAATTAGTCCGGGAACATATGCATAGCCCCCTGTTACGAGAACGATAACTTAGTAATTAAGAAACGCATTAATCATGGATTGGAGACACCGGGTTTTCTACGCGTCTGATTGCGGTCTGACAAACTGCCGTGTGACATGCCGCATGCGTTTTATTTCGCACGTGGGTGCTAAGCTTTAGGACGGGCGCAATATACATCGGTTTTTAAATACTTATTAGCGACTGACAAAACAACTATAGTGCTAAGAAAACAAAAATACAATAGAAAATGTATAGAATTAAACTAGGTACTTACTTATTTACTTATTACTGAGAATATGATTCTTATTCTCTACCAACTGTTTTAAAATCTAGCGGATCTATTATCTATTTTACTTTTATTTTAAATACTAGCTGATCCCCGCGACTTGATTGAGGCTTTTTAGTTCCGGCACAAAAAGTAGCCTCTGTGTTATTCCAGATTATAATCTATCTCTGTGTCAAATTTCATCCAGATCCGTTTAGCCGTTCTGGCGTAATTGAGTAACGAACATCCATCCAAACTTTCACATTTATAATATTAGTATTTATTACTAGGTATCATCATTAGGCCATAGTAAAATGCAGCCATGAGTAACTGTGAAAATCAAATTTCATTTATTTATTCATGTCCAGTCAGGTAGATTGTGTATCCAATGTGCGCCCGGCCTTACAAAGCATTATATACGAGCATGCTAAATTCGCCTGAATGTTGTACGACCGTGTTCACGCTAAATTTGCTAATGTAGGTCGTTCCGCGGCTATTCATAATGGCTAAAACTAAAATATGTTCTAGTAGACAGTAGGTAGTTCGACTAAATTCTTTGAATAAACTGAGCTTTATGCCCTTGGTTTTAATAAGGTTAAGTAGATTCTTACTTTTAGCTTCGAATTAACGTCATTTCTACGTTATTTTGGCGAGCTCCGTGGCGCAGTGTTAAGCAGTAAGCACTTTTGTCTTTACTTCTTAACTCTTGGATTTATAATTTCAGAATTTTCCCTGGTCTGGTCTGATGGGAGGCTTCGCCGTGGCTAGTTACGACTCTACCGGCAGAGCCGTACCGCCAAGCGATTTAGCGTTCCGGTACGATGCCGTGTAGAAACTGACTAGGGGTGTGGGTTTAATATAACTGCCATACTCCTAACAGGTTAGTCCGCTACCATCTTAGACTGCATCATCACTTACCATCAGGTGAGATCGCAGTCAAGGGCGAACTTGTACCTAGTGGATAAAAAAAGTTATATCGCTACGAACCTGGAGAGAGGTGTATATACTTACTAATTTTTATGCCAGAAAATCGAAGAATTCTTACTTAACTAAGAAACGTAACTCCACGCGGACGATATCGCGGGACAAACTTTTGTCAACAGCTTTATGTTTTACTAGACTAGATGATTCCCGCGACTTCGTCCGCGTGGATTAGGATTTTTTGATTCCCGCGGGAACTCTTAAATTTTTCGGGATAAAAAGTCCTTGCTAGCTAATGTCCTTCCCCGGGATATAAGCTATTCCTGTACCAAATTTTATGAAAATCGGTTGAACAGATGGGACGTGAAAGCGTAGCAGACAGACACACTTTCACATTTATAATATTAGTATGGATTTTGCAGCTGTTCATCTTTTACAAACCCAATGTCAGCATAATAATATGTTACAAACCCCGAAGCAAAAGTCGAAATTGAACGTCAAAATCTTATTAGATTATATGTATATCAAACTGGAAAGTGCAATATGAAAGGCAGGTGTGCACCGCCGGGCGGCAATCGAATGAAATGCAAATACATTGCTCATTATACACTATTCACTATCAAGATTGTTGTGGGGACAAGGGGGCTTACTACTGCCGCTTAAAGTTATGTTACTTTAATATTGTAACAAAACGTCATTGGAACATCATGGCTTAGATGATGGTAGACCCCAAGGCGTAGTATATTATGTACCTTTTTATAAGACTACCCATAAAAAAAGAGTTTTAATGCTATATCCCTTACAGTTTAGGCCGCTACCATCTTAGATTACATCGTCACTTACCATCAGGTGATATCGCAGTGAGCAGTCAAGGGGTTGTTTGTTGGTTTATTGGTTTGGTTTTTCCTTGAATCACGCCGCAACATAGCAACAGATCACAGAATGCTATTGGTATTTTCTGTGATTTGTCCAAGGCATTCGATTGCGTTGAGCACGAGACGCTTTTAGTTAAGTTGAGCTACTATGGAGTAAAAGACACTGCGCTTGGCCTCATTGGATCCTACCTCAGTAATCGCATTCAAACAGTATGTATCAACGACGTGAAGTCATCCGGATCAGCCTCACTAATGGGTGTTCCTCAAGGCTCTATTTTGGGTCCCTTCATGTTCCTGGTGTACATCAATGACTTGCCATATTTTGTCCGTAATACTTGCGATATTGTACTATTTGCTGATGATACGTCCTTGATTTTTAAAGTCGATAGACATAAGGACAACTTTGACGACGTAAATACTGCAATATCTCAAGCCACTAACTGGTTTACGGTAAACAATCTACTTTTAAATACAAAAAAAACTAAATGTGTTGAGTTCGCATTGCCGAATGCCAAATCCACAAGTGATATAAAACTAATGGTAAATAATGATATGTTGAAAATAGAAGATACTACTGCGTTCCTGGGGGTGACCTTAGACGCAAAGCTTCAATGGGGCACCCATATATCAACACTTTCTGGCAAGCTTAGTTCTGCTGCTTACGCTGTCAGAAAGATTCGACAGATAACTGACATCGAAACTGCCAGGATTGTATATTTTGCTTATTTTCATAGCATTATGTCTTACGGAATCTTACTGTGGGGTAAAGCGGCAGATATTCAAAAAATCTTTGTATTACAAAAAAGGGCAATACGTGCAATTTATAATTTAAAACCGCGTGATTCCCTTAGAGAGAAATTTAAAGAAATTGGTATTCTAACTGTCGCCTCGCAATATATTTACAGTAATATAATTTTTGTAAAACAGCACATCCATAATTACAAAAAAAATTGCGATCTGCACGATAGGCAAACTAGAGGCCGTAATAGGCTCGTGACTCCATCGCTCCGCCTCCAAAAAGTCAGAAGGTCATTCGTGGGAATGAGCATTCTTTTCTATAACAAAATTCCACAACCTATTATAAACTTGCCTATACACAAATTTAAGAAATCCATTAAATGTATGCTCCTAAAAAAAGCTTATTATACTGTTGAAGACTATGTGAATGATAGAGGAGCATGGATTTGATCGCTCCAGCAATGCTAAGGACAGCGGTTACTTATGTACACATTGATGTAATAAAATTATTGTAAATGAATTATTTAAAAAGAGCAACCACCGAGTTTCTTGCTGGTTCTTCTCGGTAGGAATGGCATTCCGAACCAGTGGTAGATTCACTTGACGATTCAAAAGTACTTGTAAAAGTTTATTTGAATAAAAAAACATTTGATTTAATTTGATTTGATTTGATCATCGTGATCTTTTGCATGGGTATAGTTGAGGACCTGGATAGTGACTCTATCCAAGTCCTCAACTATACTCATGCAAACGTACGTAAAAAAAACTACGTATTGTGTCTACGTAAAGTCCATAATGTACTTTTTATCCCGGAAAAATAAGAAGGTCCGGTGGGAATTAAAAAATATTCCACGCGGATGAAGTCGCGGGCATCAGCTAGGAAGGCATATTTTGGGAAAGATCCCACTCAATTTTATTACTGGAAAAACATTGCTTAACTACTTAGCAGTTTTTCTTTCATGAAAAAAATTACGTCAAAACTATTTTTAACGATACCAAGAAGCCGTCTTATGTGAAAATGCCTTCGTACGTATTTCCTTGTTATTCGCATATCTCGCTGTTAAAACACTTTGGTCTTAATATCGCCATCGCTTCCCCGCCAAAAATTAGGGCACCATTCGCACCTCAAAGAAAAATCGGGAGCCACCTTACAAAGTTACACTGCATTTGTCGTGATACGTATTGTGTTGCAGTATGGTTGATAATATATTGATTAAGTGATGTTTTTATTATGGTATATTAACATGAGGGAGTGGACGTGACATTTATTGTTTGACAAGCATCGATCTGCCCTTTGCGATGCGAGGCGTGAACGCAAAGTTCACGGGATTTCTTTTATGAACGTATACCTATTGCTAACTTTTACCCGTCTACTTTTACTGTGTAAGTACGTTCCTTTATAATTATTATTTCAACTTTTCTCATAAAATTCATAGGGTTCGCTTCTATGCATTTAATATAATATGCAGTTCAGGTGCTGGTTCTTCTCGGTAGGAATGGCATACCGATCCGAGTGGTAGATTCACTCGACTATTGCACTTGAGAAGCACTTGTCAAAGTCAACTTAAATAAAAAATAATTGAATTTTGAGTAGAGATCACTTTGACTGAGAGAAACAAAATCCTGCTATATTTTCGATATAGCAGCGTAATACTTTATAATATTTGAGTTTTGGCATCTTTCAAAAAAATTGCTTTCTATTATAATATAACTAACACCCTAACGTCTTAGCACTTAGTACCTGGATTAATTCTGAAGTACCTACACGATCTTTAAATGAAACTAAACTTTTGTATCGCCTATATAACAGCTATTAATCGATCTAAATAATTAATACTTTATTAGGTATATTATTAATCTGGGTGCTTTCCTTTTCCATATGCAGCATTTTGAAAGGGATTGCATTACAGTAAAGTTTAGTTTTAGAAAACAACAGAACTAGCCATAATATGGTAGAAAACAAAATGAAGTTAAAAATCATAATTTTGTCATTTATTTTTACACCTTTGACAAAGGGTTGCTACCCTTTTCTTTAATTAATATAGTGTCGATATTGATATTATGTTTCCTAAAGTAAACATAAGGAATACAACCCCTTTCACATTAATTTAGATCGGTTAGTGTGAAAGTAACCGACGATGGCATAGTGGTTCAGAAGTCGGGCTCTTACTCGGGTGGTCATGGTTTCGATACTCGGGCACGCACTACTTATCCGCGTTATGTGCTTTTAAACCTATTAAATATCACTTTCTTGATAGGAACGGTGAAGAAAAACATCGTAAACCAACATGCTCGACAGTTTTTCAGAATGTTCTCGAAGATGTGTAAAGTCTGCCATTCTGCACGCGTGGGTGACTGTGGCCAAAAGTTTTGGCGATAGTCAACCAACAAATACAAAAAGGTTTTAGCCCAAAACCCTTTTCTTCTGAGAGGAGACCTATGCTCAGTAGTGGGATGATGATTATCAAAAAGTGTCAAATATAATATTTTGTTCTGTTGACGTTCCATTGGAGTACAGTGGATGCAGAGCTCTAAAAGCTTGGGCCAAGTTATTTTGACTCCTTAACTACAATGATAGTAACTTTGGGAACTTACTTAGAAGTAAAAACTTACTTGAACTTTCAACTGCCCAAAACTATCCACAAAGCTGCATGGTGGTGGTGGACTTCACGCTGCTTTGAGAATATTATGAAGAAACTTCAGGCTTGCATGTTTCCTCGCGATGTTTTTCTTTCACCGTTTTTAAAAGCAAGTTATATTTAATATCTTAAAAACGTTCATACTTCTGAAAAATTATAGGTGCCAATTGACTTCCTTTTCGAATCCTAGAACCCCAAATAGAAGGCCAAAGTCTTAGCCACTAGGCTATCACAGAATAATAAAGAAGTATAAGTGTGTAGCTGTATTTTATCACAAACCAAGCATTTAAGGGGAAGGTACACTACACAAAACGTATTATCAAATTAAACAATATCTGCATGTTACCCCACCGAACAAAGTGCCGAATCATCCCAATGAATGTCGAATGTGTGACGGCACTTCAACGCCCTCTGGCGTCGATTATCGGCAAACGTTAAGAGTGCTTTTGTAAACTCCTTGCTTTGATTTACAACACATCCTTTATTGACGACATCCTTTTTAAAGCGAATTTGATTATGTAACGTGTTTAAATATGACAACGCATTTTACAGAGTACAGTGAATCTATTTCATGTTTTATGGAAACATAATACGGCTGGCTAGTAAGCACGTCTTCTTTTAGGGTTTAGGCCATAGTTCACCACACTAGTCAAGTGCGGATTGGCCGACTTCATACACCTTTAAGCTTTTCATCATTAATTTCACATCATTCTTGTTGTAATTCGAGAATGGCATTACAAGATAGCTGTTATGGCCTGAAGAAGAAGTATAAATTCAAAATTCAAACGTTTATATTCAAATAAACTATTACAAGTGCTTTTCAATCGTCTAACGAACCTATACCGCGCATATTCAAAATACTGTTCCTACCGAATATAAACTCGGTGATTGCTCTTTTTATAAAATCTAAAATTACAATATTGAATAATTATTAAGAAACACAAGTAGCTTTAGTCTCAAGCATAGTTGGAGCGAGTCAAATGCAGAAAACTGATGAAGTTAAATATTAGTTGTTTCCCAGTTAGCGTAGGTACTAGATATCCTATGATAGCACATGTGGCACGTTGCACCCCAGTGGATTTTTCTGTTTTATGCTGATCAAAGATAAGAAACAAAGAAAAACAAAACAAGTTGTTTTGTACTATAGGTAGGTATAATGTTTATTAGAACTGGCGAGTCAAAACAAAGATACCCAAATTACATTGTATCTGGCCTAATGCCGCATAAGAAAACCCAAATAAGGAAACCTACTTTGGTAAATTACTTGGGGGCGTATTACACCGTTCATAATCTCTTGTATCCGACATAATTTAACGAAAGAAAATCCTACGTCCTAACCGTGAGGGACGACACATACTTTGTGAGGTGGAAACAATGATATTGGCCAATTAAGATACACAGTTCCTTAGTTTATGGTTCAGCATATTATTTGCTGCTCTACATAAAGTTTCCTGTCAATGAAACAATTTCCTCATTTGTTTTCAATAATTCTTCATTCATTTTTGTCAATTGTACAAAATGCGATATTGTGTTTACGCTCCGATTTATTGAGATCTAAGATGTGATTTTGCCAGATGGAAAGTCTTGGAGGAGGCTTTTACCGCTTAAGCGGTCCTTACATAGAATAGTTAGTCTTATTAATTGTAGCATATTATTAAGCACGGAGGCAACAGTAGTGGTGGTACAGATGTTTCATATGGTATGCTAAAACTGTACGACTGTTGATAAGCAAATGTAAACAAATGTAGACAGTTCTAAACAACTAATATAACTGAAAACAAATATGTAAACAAACGTTGAACAAACATAGACATTTGTAAACTGAAGGAAGCATAGATGTGTAAGGAATAATAAATTGATTACCTATTGTTTATATGGATTGTCATAAGGGCGTCTGTAGTCCATTTGCCATACCTACTAATAATGTACAATATAACCTATACCTACCTGTGTACTGATGAACTCGATAACTACTGTTTGCTAAAACTAAATATCTACTATGTGCATGTTAGTTCTAGGTACCTACTTAAGAAATACTTATTAAGGATTAAATTGTTATTTAATTATAATGTAAAATAAACTGTAGTGTAGGCCATAGTGTAGGCGCTGCGCAACTGTGTAATTGTGTGTAAGGAATAATAAAAGCTATTTTATTTTTTTTATTTATATTATTTAAGATGTGATTTTCGTTCATTCCGTGTTTGTGTTTTAGTAACTATAAATGAACATATTCACAATGCTAAACTGACATACTAAATTTTTTAAGATAGGCGCCAAATTCTCTAACTCACTGGCTATCAAAAAATGAAAACCACTGACATTTATATTTTATCCATTGATAGTTTGCTATGAAATGTTACTTTTATTTCATACTAATACTCTTCAATGGATAAAAAATATATGTCAGAGGCTTTAATTTTTTGATAGCCACTGAGTTAGAGAATAGGGTTGCTGATCTCTTCTGGAATTTGGATATATGGAACGCAGTTTTAATTAAGCATATCTCTACATATATCTAATTGTGTTTTGTATATCAGCGGCTACACCCCAAATTAATAGCATCCTAACAAAAAACTCCACCCCCCCTTATCTTATGAGGGTGGCGGTTCATTTGCATATATGTTTCCCCGGCACCCTAAGGAGCGGGCGAGGATGTATTTTTAATTTCATTCTTATCCCTACGCTTAAATCATGAGAGCGGCCATGCGTGCAAGGGCGACCCCCCCCAGGAACCCCCCTCTGGCTTGCGTCATACATCGCTAACCACGTACAGCGTAAAAAGAAAAGAAATCTTAATAAGTTTGTTAGGGCGCGATAGGTTATGAGGACATGCCTCCCTAAATAACTATAGGTATTTCGTATCACGAATATACTTACTGAAAATGCTATATTTTTCTTTTGTTTTAGTCCCAATATTTTACTTGCGCTTTAAGGGGGTCTGTTAAAACAGCATACATGCATATAGGTATGCTCATTGCGCCATAATATGTAGTATGCTCATTAAGTTTTTGCTATCAACAGAACAGTTTGTTCTTTTAGAACTGAATTTAGCTGAGAGAAAAAATGTGAAATCAGCAAAAAGTAAATCATTAAAACATGATTCAACAAAGTCTGTAGCGTTTCATAAATTATAATCTATACTAATATTAGGTATATTATGCACCATAAATGTGTCAGTTTGTCTGTTGATTAACGTACCAGACGTTTTCACGGCCAATCTGTTCACCCGATTACGATTATATATTTTGGCATAGAGATAGATAGATCCCCCGAGAAGGAGACAAACCCCAGAAAATTATTTCCTATATTTTTTTATACTTACTTAAAAAAAAAAGTCTAATTAGCAAACCGTCGTATCCACACATACCTCATTATGAATTACAAGCTCCAAAAATACAAGCGTCGTCATTTTGGCGAGCAAATTTGGTGGAAGCGCCTGCCCCCATAGAGCATGGATATTTTAGCCATCGCGTTTGTACTACTGGCGGTTATGCTAATTTGTATCCTGCTCAGATATCAAAGTTATGAGATATTAGTTTGAGATATACATATTTATGTAGTGATGTAACTTCTCATTAATTTGTTTGTATGGAGGTACTTGTATCACAAGAAACTAATCACATGAAAATAATTTAGGTATGGTATTTTACTGAATCATTTTATTAATATGTAGGTTACTAATAAAATGATTCAAAGTGACGATGGCGCCCGAATCTAAATATATGTATAAAAGGAAAAGGTGACTGACTGATCTATCAACGCACAGTTCAAACCACTGGACGAATCGGGCCGTTTGGCATGCAGACGACGTAGACATCCGCTTAGAAAAGGATTTTTGAAAATTCAACCCTAAAAATAGCTTACATTTTTAAATTTGAGTACCTAGTTAATTTCGTCCACGCGGACCAAGTCGCGGGCACAAGATAGTTGAATATAATAATTTAAAAAAAAGACGTATGGCATTCGGAGACTGCCGCGGTAAAGCTATTGCATAGCATTTTTTATCAACTTGCTATGACTACTTGTGTTGTTGACTTCAAGTTGTTGAAAATATAAAGGCGAAACATTTTTATGAAAAGATGATTTTGGTCGCTATGACTACTTGTATTGTTGACTTCAAGTTGTTGAAAATATATCAAAAAACCTCTTTGTTTGAGGTTTTTTGATTCCCCTTGGACACCCGGACTATTGAAAACATAATTCCTTAAAATTATTTCGCCTTTATATTTTCAACAACTTGAAGTCAACAACACAAGTAGTCATAGCAACCAAAATCATCTTTTCATAAAAATAGTCTTTTTATTGTCAACAACTTGAAGTCAACAACACAAGTAGTCATAGCAACCAAAGTGTTAGGTTTTTTTTCGTTACGGAATTTCTGGATTCCGTCTCCACGCTCAAGGCCCGCGATAGAAGCTATGCAATAGCTTAAAAAGCAATACTATGAATCTTGGGCACAACATGAAACACATGAACCTACTAGAAGTTCCTTGATATGTAACAGATTGAACAGGTCGTTTTATTTGGTGGGAGGCTTCGGCCGGGACTAGTAATTAGCTCTAACCTACTGGCAATGCCATACCGCCGAGCGATTTAGTGTCCCGCTACAATGCGGCGCAGATTCCGATTAGCGGCAGTACCTATATAAATTAAATATCCTATATGGATTAAAATAAAACTGCCATACCCGTAATATATTACCTACTCCGCTACAGGCGGTATCAGAACTTACCATTATAAAAGACTAGCTGATGCCTGCGACGACGTCCGCGTGGATTGAGGTTTTTTGGGTCCCGCGGGAACTCCTTAGTTTTTCGGGATAAAAAGTAGCCTATGTCTTACTCCAGACTATAATCTACCTCTGTGCCAAATTTCAGCCAGATCCGTTCAGCCGTTGAGGCGTGATTGAGTAACAAACATCCATCCATACATCCATCCATCCATACATCCATCCATCCATCCATACATCCATCCATCCAAACTTTCGCATTTATAATAGGTATAATACTACTTAGATGATTCCCGCGACTTCGTCCGCGTGGACCAAGTTTTTTCGATTCCCGCGGGAACTTTTGAATTTTCCGGGATTAAAAGTAGCATATGTCCTTCCCTGGGATACAACCTAACCCTGTACCAAATTTCATTAAAATCGGTTGAACAGATAAATTTTTTGATTCCCGCGGGAACCTTTGAATTTTGCGGGATAAAAAGTAGCCTATGTCCTTCCCCGGGATACAACCTATCCCTGTACCAAATTTCATCAAAATCGGTTGAATAGATGGGCCGTGAAAGCGTAGCAGACAGACAGACAGACAGACAGACACACTTTCGCATTTATAATATTAGTATGGATATTATATTTAATATTATACTTGATTAGATTAGCACTCAAGGACTAATTTGTAAAAGAATGAAGAAAAACATTAGCTAGTGCCTACTGCTTATTATATTGGCGTGACGATTAAGGTCAACAGAGGTAGTTTAGTACCTACTGTTTTACGATAAAATATCAAAAACACTGTAACAATAAAATATTAATCGCCACCTACAAAATAACAAGGCGTAAACAAAAAGGCCGGCCCAAAAACTGAAAAATTAAGATAGCTCAGAGACCGCAACCTCCATAATCGCATCACAACGGATTGTGGCCGTTAATTATTGATAGAATGAAACTTTTATCAAAACTTCAGGAGCAGAAGCCAAAATTATTTGAAAGCAAGGAAACCCTTCATAATGCCTGCGAAAATATTAAAACAAAGCCAAGGTGCCCGCCCCGCCTTCTGAACAGGACAAAGCGACTTTGATATCTAAACTGAGCTGTTGTTACCCCCTGAAATCTATAAGAAATACGAATAGTTTCAAGAAATCACTATTTACAAACGTGTAGATTAATTATTTATAAAAGTTGAAATCAGACATTTACAGGACAAAATTGTATGCAGTGATCTAGGTGTTTAGAATGATGCGAAAGATAAAAAATACAGCAACTGAATTAATCTGATAACTTATTTAAGTACATTTTATAGGAAATCTGTGCGTACAATTTCAGCCTATTATAGTTTTCATAAAGCGCAAGTAGTTATTTACAGTGAACGAGTACATCACAGGACTTTTATTTTAATCGCATGAGGTTAATCTGCAATAACTTAATTTTTAACTATCAGTCTCATAAAAGCTGACGAATGAATGATAAGACACCTGTAATTTTAGTCCATCGTGTATATATGTGTCTTGTCCTGCACAAAATGTGTCCAGTAAGTAGGTAATAACATCTCCATCAGTTCATAAAGAAATCCTCGAAGACGACTGCGAGCGGGTGGTGATTAATATAACGCATCTCCCCACGGTTTAATCGTTGGCTGGCAACATTTTTACCCAATTTTTGGGGTAACCCCCCCTAAGCACCCACCCCTTTCTTTCGTTAAGATAAATTATCTTGTGATCAGGATAAGAGTGTAGGTTCAAATTGCCGCCTTTAAAATTCAAAATTCGCCCCGAATTTCTTTGAACGCGAGCGGAGTTCCCTGCTTCTTTGTAAATGTTTAAACGGTAAACCTTACCCTTTAAATGCTGTTGGGAAACTCTAACAATGTGGAACTAAAAAAAATTAAATAGGTATTGTGAAAATATTGGGTAAAACTATTTTATTGAGTCACTAGATGATGCCCGCGACTTGGAATAAAATTCGTATTATAGGTTCGTCTACATGGAAAAAGGATTTTCATTCGCGCAGGAACCAAAAACTTTTTTGTGATAATTGTAATATGTCCTGCCCAGGAGTAAAACCTACCACTGTGCCTTTCATGAAAATCAGTTGAACAGATGGGCTGTGAAAGCGTAGCAGACAGACAGACACATTTACGCATTTATAATAGGATTTTGTTTATCAAATAGTTCGGTGTTAAGGTGCAGATGTTACGGTTTATAGATTTTATAATAAAAGGGGTAAGTATTTTATTTTTTCATGGGACATGGCTTTTCAGTTTTTGGTAAATAGGAGTGATAATAATAATACATACTAACATAACAAAGTAAATGATGCCCGTGACTTTATTTCACTTCAACTCACTTTCATGGAGCTGCACACACTAACACGTCAGGACAAAATATCGTCGGCGTCTCGCACAGATGCTTTGCCCGCCCATCAAATCCCTAGCTAGCATTCGCTTTAAAAACTACTTCTAAACTTAAAAAATCCTCAAGGACGTATAAAACGCGTAAGTAGACTTTCATTGAAAGAAAACACATGCAACAGTGGGAAAAAAGTAAGGTAAAACTGTCGTTTATTATGCAGGCGAGCGTCCAACAAGCAAACAGGGGTGGTTGGAGCTCAAACGGCGTGACATGTGAACTTGGCTCATTCGCAACACGTAACCGCTTAATGAATTTCACTCTCTGTTTTTTCTCGGTTTAAAGAAATGTGATTTTGTATTCTTGGCAGAGATTTTTGCACAGAGGTAGGTAACCTATACTTGCGCTTTAAATTCAAAACATGGATTTGACTCGCTCCAGCAATTCTTAGGACTGCGGTTACTTATTATCTACATATTGATATAATAGGCATGATGACTGATTTTGAAAAATGGTCAGATTACGTAAGGAAGTATCTACTATTTCGAAAAAATATCTTATTTCAGCAGAAAAATAAGGTTTAGTAGATAAAATTGGCATTTGAAATTTAAATTTTAAAATTCACGCCAAAACGCTCCACGGTGTCATGGCGTCGTTTGTGACGTCACTATTGTTTTTACCAATGTACTCTGTGCCGTGTGCAGTAAACAATAGTGTGATTGTCAAAGCTAGAAAACAAACAATTGTGACGTCATTCGCTTCTTGGTGTTTTATCCAATATGGCGGATTGCTGTATTTTATAGTTTTATTCAATCAAAATAAATAGCAATCTCACTCGAAATAGAAAAATAAATACGTTTTTTATAATCCATGAATCCTATTTCATTAAATAAATTCATAATTTCATTGATTCTTGGTTACTGTCATCATGCCTATTGTAAAGTGTGTGGTAGATTTACTCGAAGAATCAAAAGCACTTGTAAAAGTTTATTTGAATAAATAACATTATTCAGTTTGAGTTTGAATGTTTTTTTCTCAAACGTACTTTTACAAATGCTTTCAAAACGTCAAGAAATCTATCACTGGTTCGGAATGTATCCTACCGAGAAGTGCCAGCAACAAACTAGGCGGTTTGAAAAAATTAATAAATTATTACCAAAATTATGATTAAAATGATCAGTAGTCCCAAAAAAATCATCGTGAAACTTGCATGCCTGAAAGTTCTCCATAATATTTATATACTTGAGAAAATCTTTCTTAATAATATATTCCTTGACCGAAAAAGAAATAGATAAGTAACATTGAATAACTTAAAATGCTAGAATTCCAAAAAATAAAGAGTTGTATGCCTCGGATTCAAGGCCCATTTTAACAATAATATAGAAGCTGTGGTTTTACAGTTAAAAACAAACAGAAAAATTATCGGTTAACGTAGTTTTTACAATAAAAATGTGTACAACATGGTGATTTTTACCAGTTGCTGCGATGAAATTGCATGCTTCGCGGATTTTAAATAACAGAGCGTTTCGCGTTTGTATTTTGCCCGGGAAATATCCCACTGGTCCACTTTACGCCACTAATTGGCTGGTCGGACGATATGACGTTTTCACAAACCGATGGCCACTTACTATGGAATTAAGAATAAAGAAAAATGGTATTTGTTCACCCACAATCAGAATTCAGTTTATTCAAATTATTTCTTGACTATTGACTTTCTATTACACGTTGATATCTAAAATATTATCAACAAAAGGTCTGTGGATTTATTGTGCGATTGAACTACTCGTACCACTTATTATTGATTAAAGAAACTTGAAACTTGTGAGCAGGTTCCTTTCATTATTTAGGTGTTCACTAAGAAAGGATTATTGGAATTCTATCCCTGAAGGGTTTAAAGAGGGAAACAAATAAATTCAGAGTCAGCATATTACAATCTAGATTATAGAGAGAAGATAGAGGTCAAATTGTTTAATTAGTTGCATAAAAGGTAGGCAAACCTATTCTTAAGACTATTTAGTAGAAGTGTACTGATATTGATATGACATTTAAAAAATGCCAGCAAATACCCTCTTAAAAATTATAGACTCGAAAAATTCGATTTTTAATATGTTAGAGCAGGTAGTTTAACAACGGCATAAATAGACAAAATCAATAACTATAAAAGGCATTGTCCTGAGCACAGGTCCTGAGTGGCTGACAGAAAACTTACAACCCAAACGTCTGAACGTAGAAATATGAAATTTTGAGAGAATATTTCTTGTACTGCGGAAGGATTTTTCGAAATTCTACCCCTAAGGTGGTTAAATAGGGGGTGAAAGTTTGTATTGGTTTTTTAAGAGCCTTATTCAACGCAAACGAAGTCGCGGGCGGAAGCTAGTAAATAAATAATTTATGAAAAACGAATCCCAAGATGTACTCATTAAGACGGGGCCCCCACATTAGATAATGAACGTTGACGTCCCGGTAATTACGGAGAACACGGAAAAATCTAATCTACCACCCACACATACACAATCGGCAAGAAATTCGCACACACTGATACGTGCCTAATAAATTAAGAATCCCCCTTAACAATATATGCGCTGGCTGTATTGTAAAGTCTTAAAAATGAGAGGACGGAGGAATCTTTTAAAGGGTAGGACTTAAGTGGGGGCCCCCTGTCCTTATACCCCCCAGGGGGGTTCGCGCAAACGCGTTTTACGGCCGACTGCTTTCGCATTGTCCGCTGTTTTGGTTCAATATTCCGATGACGATAAAGGTGGGTTAAGTGTTATTTTACGAAATTAATTCTGTTATATCGAGTTTTTTGGGATGGGCCGTGTTGGTCTTTTAAGTGGGCAGGGGTGTCTTATCGTGAGATTGCTTATTAAGTAACCACTTAAAAGTAAAACAAAGCCAAGGAGCTTTTTATAGGTAACTTGCTGATGCCTACGACTTTGTCCGAGCGGATTGAGGTGTTTTGATTCACACGGGAACTCTTTATTTTCCGGTATAAGAAGTAACCTGTGTGTTATTCCAGACTATAATCTATCTGTGTGCCAAATTTCATCCGTTCCGTTCAGTCGTTCTGGCGTGATTGAGTAACAAACATCCATCAATCCATTCATCCAAACTTTCGCTTTTATAGTATTAGTATAGACATAGATTAATTATCTGGTTTATATATTGTCTTTGGTATAGATAAGGTACGTGTTTTAAAGGTTCCCTGCATTGCGTAAGGTTAAGCAATAGCAAAAAGCAGATATATTATGAAGACGTTAGTTACTACACCATACATAAATAATTACCAAAGTTAATAAGGAAAATAATGTTAAGCCATGTTTACAAGCAAAACTTCTGTAAATTTTTTTTTTGGAAATATTCCATGTTGAATTTTATAAAAGCAAAAATGTATAAATCGCCTACTTTTTCACTGCCAATTTTTTAACCGATTCGGACGATGCTTAATGCAGAGGTAACTTGTATTCTGAAGACACTTCACAGTTTGTAACAGGCTACTTTCCATTTCGAAAAAATCTAAAAGTTACCACGTAATCTTAAAATGTGCGGACGCGACGTTGCGTTTCGTGTTTGAGTTTAAAAAAAAATGTACATGGTGGCTTTATATTAAACCACCACCACTAAAGCCCATTAACGTTCCACTGCTGGGCACAAGCCTCCACTCTCATAGGAGAGAGGGAATTAGAGCTTAGTAGTTTCCACCGCGGGATAGAGGGCTTTAACGACTATTATCATGTTAGTAATAATAACCGGGACCGACGCGTAACGGGGATGAAACACTGCCGTGATTTTAAACATTGTCATTCAATTAAAAAGAAAATAAAGTAACAATAAATCACTAAAAAGCTGTAAATTCAAAAGTTTTAGTTTCGTACGAAGGCCGTTAAACCGTGCATTGTCGTAAAACCTAAAACATTAGATCGCTAATATTTACGTACTATCATTGTCACGCACGCTGAATTGCGATTCCATTATGGAACTACGCCATAGCATAATTAATTCACCACATTAAAAACAAAAAGCCATACGATTTTATACCCTAAAGCTGAACCTAAAGGGGTGATGGTAAGTTTTGGGAGGTGAACAGTTTTTTTGCAAGCGACCAGGTTCATAATGACATTTATTAGAAGTCGTATTACATGACAATAATTAAAATCCATGCACGAACTCTTGTACCACACCGTGCCTCGCACGTGACGGTTTAGCATATTATTAGGTTACAAATTATTGGGTAGACGGACATCGATATATTATAACCCTAGATGAACGCTGTATCAATGTTTCCAGGGAAAAAATAGCGCGTGTAACATTGTACTTACCTACTCGTATTCTGTGGTGTAACTTTACAGTTGAAGTAAAAATATACGCGTGATTGGTATCCAATTTTATAATAACTAACCAAACGTTTTTAAGCTATTGCATAGCTTCTATCGCGGGCCTTGAGCGTGGAGTTTGGTTCAAGGTTGGAGGGGAATCAAAAAACCTCTTTGTACATTGAGGTTTTTTGATTCCCCTTGGACACCCGGACTATGGAAAACATAATTCTTTAAAATTATTTCACCTTTATATTTTCAACAACTCGAAGTCAACAACACAAGTAGTCATAGCAACCAAAATCATCTTTTCATAAAAATATTTCGCCTTTATATTTTCAACAACTTGAAGTCAACAACACAAGAAAATGCTATGCAATAGCTTTACCGCGGCAGTCTCCGAGTGCCACACGTCTTTTTTTTATCGTATCTTAATATAGTAATACTGCTTCTAATATGACTTTACACTTGATAAAAAATGCAGGTATCAAAACAGCTGTTCTAAATTAGCGATAAGTCACACGTAAAGTTTCCGAAAAACCATAATTAAAAGGTTGGTTGGATGGAAGTCAGGTGATGTCAAATTCAGGAAAACGCCATCTTATGGTCGCTCAACAGCTATAGTTGAGTTATTCCACTACTGATTCATAATGTTGGAACTCGTCAACACGGTGTTATCGCTCTCAGTATCGTCTATTACTTACCTACATGGATTAAATAATATTTTATTGAATAGTGTAATAATTAATGTTTGCAATTCATTTGTTTTACTAAAAATACCATATACTCCGACCAGCGGCGTGCACAGGGTTTGAAGCAAGGGTAGGCATAGGTTAGTTTTATTTTCGTGGTAAGAAAATAAAACTAACCTAAGGCATCGGCGTATTTCCACTTGGGTAACCCGTGCTTTTATGCCTCCAAGAACTGCACCTCACTGAGTCCGACACAAAATGCGTATCTTTAATTTTCATATATCAATGGAAATGGATGAAAAAACATTCCAAATATGCACCGGGTCGTTTTCACCGCATTCGCGGTTTCGTGGTACTATCATACGCTGTGTCGCCCAAACTTGCATGTAGTTACTGAAAACTTGGAAACTTAATCCTTGTTAGGGGTTAGAACGTACTGACAGGTGTATTTGAGGTTGAGATATATGGCGAATTATTCAACTTTTCATAACAATTCCCGCGAACTGCCTCGTTGGTCTAGTGGTTAGCAGGTTCGCCTGCGGCCGACGAGGTCCTGGGTTCGAGTCCCGGGTCGGGCCATAATTAAGTATTCAGTTTTTCTGACTTCTCAGTACTAGCCCGGAGTTAGGAAGTTGGCGGTGTTTCACCCCCGTGCCTCGGAGAGCACGTTAAGCCGTCGGTCCCGGTTATTATCACTAACATGATAATAGTCGTTAAAGCCCGCCAACCCGCATTGGAGCAGCGTGGTGGGTCTAAGCTCTAATTCCGGCTCTCCTACGAGAGTGGAGGCCTGTGCCCAGCAGTGGGACGTTAGGCTGTAGTGGTAGTGGTGGTGGATTCCCGCGACTCCGTCCGCGTGGACAAAGTTTTTTCGATTCCCGCGGGAACTCTTGAATTTTCCGGGATAAAAAGTAGCCTATATTCTTCCCCAGGATACAACCTATCCCTGTACCAAATTTCATCAAAATCGGTTGAGTAGTTGGGCCGTGAAAGCGTAGCAGACAGACAGACAGACACACTTTCGCATTTATAATATTAGTACCTTTTGCAAGTTATTGAGGTAGCTAGCAAATAACCTGCCTGGTGCAGTGGTAAGTGGTCTTCTACATAAGGGTCGTACCTGTACCTGGTCAAATTCATTAAAGATAATAAAATTTATGGATCTATAATAATTTAACTCATATCTGGTTAGGCGGGAATGAAGTTTCGGCCGTCGTTACAGCCCTACTAGCATACAACGTAACTACTATTACCAATAGGTTCTCACTCTTACTCAGTGCTACGACTAAGCGATTTCTGGTACAATGCCTCATATTATATAGCCGTATATGGGAGGTAAAACTAAATGAAGCCCTAGTCTGGGAAGAAGTCCAAAAAAATCAAAGTCAGGCAAGGTGTGGACATAATTAAATCCTACAGTAATACAATTAAAATATTAAAATATATTAGATAAGCCCAAAGGTATAAGAGACAAATTTTAAAAGTCTGTAACTAACTAAACTGGTTTAATACTATCTTTTAATACAAATTCCTGATCGCGTAACTTCTAAAAAACGTCCAAAAGAGTTAAAGTCTATCATCGAATTTAAATTACCCTAAAAAAGTACCAATAAAGATCACCCGTCAAGGAAACTGTCCTGACACTCCCCGATGGCCTGCCATAAACCAAAAGTGACGGGCTTAATGCGATCTCTGCTCTAATTATAACGGAAATTTCCAAAAATTCCTCGCTACGCCCCTCCCACTTTAACCCATTAGCGGAACTTTTCCAAAACTCGCACTTTCCCAGACTGTTGTTGTCAAATCGCGGTCCGGGTCAAAGATTATTTATTTTATTGCAAATCTCAACACTGGATGCTTCATAAAATAAATACTTCAAGGTTTTCTTTGCAAGATAGTCATCATCGTCAAACTATAGACGTCCACTACAGCCGGACATAGGCTCTATAATTTGTAGGGTCGATTTCCACAACCACGGCCTTGTGGTCTTGCTTTGTCACCTGAATCAAGTGGCTCCTTGTGACTCGTTAGATTGTAAGTCTCATGTTTCTGTATACCTTGTGGTTATGGAGACAGTGGTAGTTCGAAAACCTTTCTCGTTGGTCTAGTAGTTCGCATGTTCGACTGCGGCCGACGAGGTCCCGGGTTCGATTCCCGGGTCGGGCCACAACAAGTATTGGGCTTTTCTGCCAAGAAATTCTCAGTACTAGCCCGGAGTACGGAAGTTGGCGGTGTTTCACCCTCATGCTTCGGAGAGCACGTAAAGCCGTCGGTCCTGCGCCTGATTTCTCTCCGGTAGTGTCGGATTTTCCGTCTCATCGGGCTATGAGAGTAAAAGGAACAGAGGGTGTACCTGTGTATGAGCACACACTTATGCACTATAATACTATCTCCCGTGCAGATAGCTATCTCTCTGGAGACAGGCCGCCGTGGCCGAAATTCGTTCGTGAGAACATTATCATTATTAGTATGAAAAATCATGGACATCTTCGATTCTCAATTAAGAATTAAAAACACGAAACTTGTAGCAGGCGTATTTAACTCGTGACTGGATATGAGCTCATTTTTTTGTTGGTATGAAAAATATTAATTTTATAGCCTTAGGGGAAGAAATATTTATAATTATTTTAACTTCTTTGTTTATGACGATTTTTTATGGCCATTTTTTATAAGATATTTTTGAAATTAGTCCAGTAATTAAGCGTAGAAAATGATATAATATTGTAGAACCTCACAGAGTTATATCAACCTTAGGCACAAATAGCTAAAAGGGAACGTCTTAACTAAACTTTGAATAGGGATTCCCAAACTTTCCGCGAAAAAATCTTTCTACAATTCGCGCGTCAGCGAAACTTTTTTTAACCGAGATAACGTAAATCCAGAACTGATAGACCTCTAGTCCAAGTTATTTTGCATTCTAGGGTAGGGTGGTGTAAGACTGCGCAGTTTGCGATTAACGGTACATAAAATGAAAAGTACAAGGGTTATCAGTATGAAATTATTTACTCATAATCATTAATCATTTGACAACAAAACAACACTCTTCTAATTAAAAAAAAAAATAATAAAATTTATAATAATTAAATTAAAGCGACTAGCGAGAATTGCGCAGCTTTACACATCCTAGTGTGTAAAACTGCGCGTTGAGATCGGTAAGATTGCGCACTTTTGATAAACACAGAAATCACATATTATTTGCACATATCACAAATAAAAACTCCTAAACCGACGTAATCTGAACATTCCTCATGCCACCACTGCTGACATGAACTACACTCTATCCAGTATTCTTGAATTGGCTCTTTATATATTTCATGACATCCTCCACATACCCAAATTTTCTTTTTGGCATTAAACTTTGGTTTCTTACAATTTATATTTATCTTTTTTGGCTTTGTTTCTTGTTCATTTGTCTTTTTCTTTTTCTGTGCATTTTCTTTTTCTAGCTCATGTTTATACGGTGAGCTACTTATTACCTCAGATTTTTTGTGCTTCCGGGTATAGCTCCTTTTTTGCGTCGATTTTGGAAAAGGAATTACCTCCGATAACGGTGATGAGCATATCTTGAGACTTGACCTCGCTTCCTCAATAGACGTTATCTTCTCAGAAACAGGCGAAGGTGTCTTAGGCTGGACAAAGGTTGGTTCTGAGCGAGTCAAACTATGCTGTGCAGAGTCAAAGGTCTCGTTAGATGCTCCTGCTACTGGTTCTAGTTTGACAAAAATTGATTTTGAGTGAGTCCAACTATGCTGTACAGGGTCAAAGATCTCGTTAGAAGAAATGGCACACGACTGTGTAGATACACATGACATTTTAGCTCCTGAAAGTGTCAGATCTTGAGAATCATTCTGGGTGCCTTGATGGTTTTCTGGATCATCTCTTTCTGTAACGCTGCTCGCCAGAAAATCAGCGTCATTGAAAATATCAGGATTCCACGGCATAATACCAGTGCACTTAAAAAGTTCCACTCCACGGCCAGCTGTTGCAGCCTGATAAAAAGCTGGTTTAAAAATTGAAGCTATCTGATAGAATTTTATAGCTCTACCTGGATGATTTCTGAGCCATTTTTCGCATTCGCTTGAGTAAAACTTCTTCAAAACTCCATGAAAACCTCTATCAAGAGGCTGCATCTTATGGCTGCTATGTGGGGGCAAAGTTAATACAATGTTATTATTCTTGCGATAGAATTCTACAGCCTTCAGTGTGCAATGAGAGGTATGATTGTCCAAAATCAATAAGACTGGTTGGTCTTTACTCGGCTTTGCGTGGTATCGGAAATGATTAAGCCAATCAAGAAAAAGGTCTGCGTTAATAAAGCTCGAATCTGAGACCATACCAATAGATCCCAGTGGTGCCGCATCTATAAGTTCCGCCTTCATCCTCTTCCTTCCAAATATAAACGCAGGAGGAATAAAGTGACCCGTAGCAGACACCGCGTTTACGACAGTCACATTTGTGCCTCGCTCTCCGCTTGAAATTTTATTGACAGCCCGTTTACCTTTTTTAGACAGCACTTTCGGCTGTTTGTTAGGTACAGTGGATATACCAGTCTCGTCCATGTTATAAATGCACTGGGGTGGGAAATTGTATTTATCCATAAGTGCCGAGAGATGTATATAAAAGCGCTCCACTTGTGGTCTGTTAAAGCCTATAGCCCTTGCAATACTAGTGGAAGTGGGCTGGCGCAGAGACATTTCAGGGTGACGTTTAAGGAACCCACGTAACCACTCTTTTCCTGCGATTTTCGTTTCTTTGTTGAATCGGTGAGGAATGTTGTTTTTTTCTGCATATTCGTATGCTGCACTTCTCAATCCTTTTGCGGTTATACCATAAAACATTTCATCTAAAGATTGCAAATGACGACAAAAGTCTTTTTCTATCTCATCCGAAAAAGTATTATCAAATCTACCTAGTTTTGTTGGACAATTTGCTTTTTTTAAACGTAATCTTAAAGTAGACTCAGCCATTCCCAACTGCCGAGCTACTTCCCTTTTGCTTTTGCCATTATCAATTAGCCTACGAGCCTCTACCATAATAGTTTCAGAACAAACTCTGCGTTCGGTTTTTCTTTTTCTCCGAGACGACATCCTGAAAGATAGGTTTTATGTATAAAATAATATGAAAAAAAATAATATGTAAAATACAACAATCAACGCGTGTAAAGTTGCGCGCGCAACATTACACGCACTCAAGGTGCGTAGTTTTACACACCTAAATGCCAGCTTAATCATTACGATATTACTGCCATCTCTTAAACAACTGTTAAACTATTTCGTATAGAACAGAAACATGACCGACACTGTTGTGCAAAAATGTTATTAAAACACCAAAATTTCAAGAACTTTTTTAGTAATAATACATTCAATTTGTTAAAAAATAAGATCAAAAGTATACTAAAACTTTAAACTCACTTATTTCCTAAGTTTCTCAAAGAATTCCAATATTTTTTCTGGAGCACGCACCGGCCTCGATAACAAGTAAAACACAACTGAAGTTAGCTATGAATTTACCTCCGTTGTCCAGTTAGAACGTGTGCGCAGTCTTATCGACCGCGCAGTCTTACACCACCCTACCCTATATCAATGAATTTAAGGTTTCCTTTAGGATCAAAGTGTGTTGGTGTTGATATAGGGTTGTTTGGTGATAAGGTAGGCTTGTAATTGAGAGAGTGACTGATGAATGCAAGCGAAGATTTGCATAATGATCTGTGGTTAATGGTTCTGTGTATTTAGTTTTGGTGTGTAGGAAACATAGACGATGGTAGGGAATTTACATAAGATCCTAACACAATACCTGTTCTCATGTTTGGACAATAATATTAAGAGCAGAATCACAGAATTAACAATTAGATTTATCATTAGATAGAAATATTTATTTTTGTTCAAGTTTCCTTCTAGGCCAAGGAGCTGTACCTACTCTTTGCTTAACTTCAAAGCTAAATCATCTTATGCCAGCATGCATAATTGTATCCAAACGCTGCTGGTCTAAAAAGAAAAAGAAAATTATATCATCATAGCTATTCAGGTAGGTTTATAAGTACATAAATACTACATACTATTAATACATTACAGTTTATTTTAAAAATCAACTAAACGTTGTAAAGTTTAAATTTAACAATGACAGAAACCGGTTGCCGCTTTCATGCAACTAACTATGCTGCTACAATATGAAGACTATATAGGTATGTTAAAAAAAAACAGGATATTTGAACATGAAAACCCGAGAAAATGTCCGTATACGGGATGCAACATTTCTCCTCACCTAATTTTTATCAAACTCTCTGGAACAAGATGTATTTAAAATTAGCAAGATCTAAACGCAAAATATAAACAATAAGGGTGAGTACACACGCGGCGTACCACGTGCACATGTCGGTGACAGACATGACTAAGACAGATTATCTCGAGTGAGCCTTGCGCGTGCTAATGTGGAGATGGACTAGTTATTTTTATCATCGAAGTAATTCTTTATTTGCTATATGATCGCCTCATGATGGTTAAGAAGTACAATTTTATTTATTTGTATAAGGATTAAGGAGACACCAGAAAAGTATACCTTCATGCCACTCCTTTTCAACGCCTACATACTTTGACTCAGTTATCATCTGGTGGTACTTATGCGATTTGTTCAAGTAGCATGGTAAAAAAGATGGAAGCATAATCCATACTAATATTATAAATGCGAAAGTGTGTCTGTCTGTCTGCTATACTTTAACGGTCCATCTTTTCTTTTGATGAAATTTGGAACAAAATATGGGTTGGATCCTTAGGAAATTTAGGTTGGTAAGGATTAAGTCTACTTTTTATCCCGAAAAATTTAGGATGAAGTCGGGGGCATCATCTAGTATTATATAATGGCTTCGTAGATCCTTTCATCATTAGCATCGAATGTACAAGAGGGTTGAAATGCTACAAAAATCTAATGTAATATTTCTATAAGCCTTCTCTATACTAGAAAGCGTCCCCTTCAACGATTGTCGCAGACACGCGTGTTCTATCACACAATCTCCTCTTTTACCGTCTTATACATGTTCTCACCTTTATTTAATCTCATCAATCGAATTTGAACTCTATTTTACGGAACATTACGACTAGTTTTTATTTAATACACATATTGCTGGTAACCCAATTAAGAACGAATAAATTTTGTGAGCACCGCAAGTGCTCCGCTCAGCACCGCAATTAAATTATTTCAATGTGTGTTATTTTTTTTCATATGAAAATAAAAAAGGTTTTTAGGTAGATGTTAAGTGGCATTATTAGCTAGGTATATTTTAAAACATTTGATACTTATTTAAGCCAGTTTACATCAATTAAACCTCAGGATAATAAGAGACAGTTACTAAAATTTTATTTTATTTTATTTGCGATTAAGTAGTTAAAGGACGTTTAGCACAGCTGTTATGGGTATAAAATATGACCAACAATACAAATTAAATGTTTACAATACCTGACAGTCGAATTACATCTGAATACAAAACATCGCCAAAGTCTTACTCAAGCATCAAAAGAAACTGAACGGCCAGTGGTAACAAACGTTTTGTGGAAGGCGTCGATCCCACTAACAACGGTCTATTTCTTTAAAGCTGCATTCAGAGTTCTAAACTGATCAATCAAACCAAATGCATGTACCTGATATCAATCATAGTCGCAGTTTTCCCGTTTTTTCGACCGATATAATGTGAAGAATTCAGAATAGACAAACTTACTAGAAGTTGAAAACGATCACTACGTTATTGTTCCTACCGTTCTGATGAAGAATGATGTATTGGATAGAATCAGGCGTTAGGTAATTTGCGGAAGTTCATGATTTAGCAAGAAAATAATACAATTATTTTGCTATTCTCCGCCAACAGTTGGCGGATTATAGCAAAATAATTGTATTCTTTTCGTGCTGAAGAATTATGTGTTATTAGCTAATGCCCGCGACTTCGTCCGCGTGGATCGAGGTTTTTCGGTTCCCGCGGAACTCTTTAATTTTCCAGGATAAAAAGTAGCCTATGTGTTATTCCAGACTATAATCTATCTCTATGCCACATTTCATCCAGCTCCGTTCAGCCGTAGGGGCGTGATTGAGTAACAAACATCCATACATCCGTCCATCCAAACTTTCGCATTTATAATACTAGCTGATGCCCGCGACTTCGTACGCGTGGATCGAGGTTTTGTTGTTCCCGCGGGAACTCTTGAATTTTCCGGGATAAAAAGTAGCCTATGTGCTAGTCCAGACTACAGTCTATCTCTGTGCAAAATTTCATCCAGATCCGTTCAGCCGTTCTGGCGTGATTGAGTAACAAACATCCATTTGAGGTTTTTTGGTTCCCGCGGGAACTCTTTAGTTTTCCGGGATAAAAAGTAGCCTATGTGTTATTCCAGACAATAATCTATCTCTGTGCCAAATTTTATCCGTTATCAGATCCGTTCAGCCGTTGGGGCGTGATTGAGTAACCAACAGCCATCCATCAAAACTTTCGCATTTATAATATTAAGTATAGATTAGCTGATGCCCGCGACATTCCCGCGTGGATTGAGGTTTTTTGGTTCCCTCGGGAACTAATTTTTCGGGATAAAAAGTGCCTATAATATGTTATTCTAGACTCAGCTTTCAGCCGTTCTGGCACGAAAGAGTAACAAACATCTATACATAGAAACTTTCGCGTTTATAGTATTAGTAAGGATTTTTTAAAACAAGTTACCAAAATCGGCGGCACACTGTCCTGACAGCAGACAATCATTTCTATAGCCTTGTTTAGGATTCTGTTGTGATGATCTAAGATATCGTATTATGCTACTATGAACGCAGAACTCAACGTTTGACCGGTCCGGTGTGATCCATGCTTAAAGTTCCAAGCGTGGCACGTGAAAATCCGTGAGTCCAATTATTTTTTGCCCCTGGAAATACGAGAAATTGAAATCGTTTAGTGAAACGTATAGAAAAAGCTTTGCGCATCTTCAAAGGTGGGTTTCAACCCTTTGCCGGGGGGTCGGGGTAGGCAGGGGGGTACGCACAGTAATATAGAAAACTTGTGTTAGCCCAGTTTCGAGTCTTTGTAACATCATTTCGGCAGCCGGTCTACGCCGACTGCGAGTTATTGATACTTTTGCATAATTTTCTTTGTTTCTAAAATTGATAATATCAGTGCCTATTTAATACAAAATTATTTTTTTTTGATATGGGTAGATACAGCGAATGGAAGCCCATCTTCATATGGGGATCTTACGCAAAAGAAAGCTTAGGTATTTAGGATCTAACACTTTTTTATTTATTGTATTATGTTATTATATTGAATTTGATGTTTTTTTGTTCTTTATTGCAAATAATACTAGTGGTTCGCCCCGAACTGAGACCTCGCGGTATCCATAAAACGAATAAACTTTTACAGAGCCCCATCTATTGACATCATTGTGAGGTTCTGTTAAAAATACTAAATCTCATTAAAAAATAAATAATTTCGTTTCCTTATAATATTTATCTAATTATAGTATTTGTTGTTCAAGTACAGGATATAATTCAAATAATTGATCAAGTTTCAGTCTTAGCCTTTCAGAAAATTGAGAGTTCTGAGGTCAACTGTGGACGTTAGAAAATCACCACTTTGAAAGCCCCCCATTTCGTCAATTTTAGGGGAAAAATTTAAACAAACATATTTTTAGACTCTATTCCTAATTATCTTTAAAATGATATACCGCAACCATATGTAACGCTATAAAAAATCTTTTCTCCCCGCATTCTCTTCTATGAGAGCCCCCTGAAATAAAGATTTTTATAACTTTTTAAGCCATATTTGGTGGGAGGCCATCGGTTTACATATTATATTTAAATTTGAAGTAATTACGTTCAGTAATTCAGAAGTTATAAGGCTCTGACAGACAAACGGATAGGGTTGCTAACATTTCTTAAGCGAAATATAGTATTTTTCGGACTAAGCTATAAAAAAATATAGTACAATTCACAAAAATAGTATTTTATGGAATATTTTTGCGTACTATGTGCTTCTTCAACAGTATATAGTACGCAGACCCGAAATACAGTACAATACCAATAATAATAGTATTATAGTATGGTTGGCAACCCTAGGACGGACAAGTGCAAATTCACTCAAGTAGACTCAGAGACCTTCGCTTCGTTCGGTCAACAATAAAAGTTAAAGCTAGGTAACCTGACATAATTGAGAAACAGCAGGGCGACCGCGTATCTTTTGCATCAATCATTGATACATCGCAATCACCTCTGATTGGTTAACACTCTTCCACTATTGGACGAAATCCCTTGACGCAGCAAGAATACTATAAATTCAGCCAATCGGAGGTGATTGCGATGTCTCAAAGATTGATGCAAAAGATACGCGGTCACCCTGCTGACAGTGATTAAGTCATAATAAGCAAACAATATTTAAAACAGACTTACGTGTAAAAAATATTAGTGTTAGTAAATGACACTGAATTTTCTAAAGATAAAGCAAATATTAGATATTAATTAAAGTCTCTCATGTTATACCTAACTAAAATAACTTAATTAATTTTATTCGGAAAAATAATAAAAAGTATCAAAACCTGTTCATCCACGGCCAACTGTATAATTTAAGAAGAAGAAACAGGCCATAAGAAATAAATGTAAAGAAGGAGAAGAAACGTTCAGAGCCCGAAAGGGTTAAAAAGGGGCGCGAAACACCCCCACCTGTGTGTTATACGACTGTCGACTCGGAATACGTAATAAACGCATTTCGAAGAATTAATGTCTGTTTGTAAACTTTTGGTTTTTATAATTACCTATTATTGTTTTATTAGCTATATTTTATCTTTGTTTTTCAGTTCTGCTGTTTGAAATCCATAATAACATTATAAACGTAAAAGTGTATCTGTATGTCTCTCTGTCTGTTATATTTTTACCACCCATCTGTTTATACGATATTTAAATTTGTTTCTATGAAAAAATATTTCCTCAAAGTTATTCAACTAGAGTTATCAGTTGAATGGTTAAATAATTGGAAGAAATTCCGTAACGAAAAAAAACCTAACACTTTGGTTGCTATGACTTCTTGTGTTGTTGACTTCAAGTTGTTGAAAATATAAAGGCGAAATAATTTTAAAGAATTATATTTCAATAGTCCGGGTGTCCAAGGGGAATCAAAAGGTTGAGTCCGTGTCATGAAAGACGTCCCTGAGGGAGCCATGTAATTGCATGTTTAAATGCAATAAATGTATTAAAATAAAATGTATTAGTTTCACAAATTTCCGCACAATTTCTTTTGTTACACAGACTGTACTGAATAAATTTATAAAAAAGAAAAGTCATAGTGGTAAAATAATTAACCAACATAAAATAAAATAAAAGTAGGTAGAAACAAAATCCACGGGGCAAGCCTATATCAATCCTGTCTATGTTGTAGTGTTCTTGACTGTGGTAGTGAATTTTTGCTTACGGAATAAATCGTAAGCATGTACCTATTAGGAGCGGTCCCAGAGACCCTTTGTTTCATTAGAGGGTTAGAATTTCTCTCAAATTGTTTTTACGACGAGTATTGATTGCTACAGAGTCACTGATTTAAAATAAGCGTTGCCAAAAATTAATGAGTTCATTGGTTTTAATTTTCTTATTTTGTTTTTAACATATTATTATGTCGAATCCATACTTATACTTATATACTTATATACTTATAATACTTATATACTTATAATAATATTATAAATGCGAAAGTGTGTCTGTCTGTCTGTCTGTCTGTCTGTCTGCTACGCTTTCACGGCCCATCTGTTCAACCGATTTTGATGAAATTTGGTACAGGGATAGGTTGTATCCCGGGGAAGGACATAGGCTACTTTTTATCCCGGAAAATTCAAAGGTTCCCGCGGGAATCAAAAAATTTATCTGTTCAACCGATTTTAATGAAATTTGGTACAGGGGTAGGTTGTATCCCGGGGAAGGACAAAGGCTACTTTTTATCCCGGAAAATTGAAGAGTTCCCGCGGGAATCGAAAAAAACTTGATCCACGCGGACGAAGTCGCGGGAATCATCTAGTTATTTTATAAAGGCATGTAATCCTTTAGACTATAAACGATAATATATATTGTTAAAGCACATTACTAGACCTATATGATACCCGCGACTTCGTCCGCGTGGAAAAAGTTTTTTTAAAAAACCATGGCTAGTGAAGGTTGTGGTCGTCTAAATAGATTTGATTCCATAAGAAAAAACCGAATTTAATTTGAAAAAACAAGTAAGAAAGCCCTTCTTGCAAGCATTTCTTGTCTTATCCCATAATTGCAATTTGCAGTTTTGATAATCGAAAACTACTACAAATACTATTTAAATAGGTATATATTATAACCCATACCAATAACTATGCTGTCATATAATAAGTATGTTTGTCTGTCTATCTCTCTGTATGACACTTTATTTTTCATGAACCTAAACGATAAATCCTTGCAGACAAAGTCGTGGGCATCATCTACTACCAGTTGATTTAGAAATAGGTACAAAGTGGGAAGAAACCCTTTGTATTAAAACTTAAAGGTCTAAAGTTTCTAATAATATTACTTTAGGTTTGCTGATTGCTTTGTTGTGATTCACAACATCGTAGGCATTCTCGAAAAATCTAAATGCCTCAAATGTACCTACCTACTTAAGGCGAACTGTATTTCAAAAGTTGGTTCAATGCTTGACCGAACAATAAGTTATTTCAATAGCCTAATTTTATTTGTATGAGTAGATACCTAAAATGACCTGGGTATGTTCATACATTATATGTTCATACATAATTACATACATAATAAACTCATTATGTGTTAAAATTTATATCAACAAATAATAGTTGTTAAGTATGGCAGCCTTTATGAATATATTAATGCGAAAATAAATATTATCGCACGTCGTCGTCGTCGTCGTGAACCGATAGACGTCCCCGGCTGGACATAGGTTTCTTGTAGCTAGTTCCATACCGCGTCGACTTCAAGCAAGTCGCAGAGGGCCGCTGGAACCAGGCGGCGCAAGACCATGTTAAACATACTCTTAAACTAGTAATTATTTCAACGATGAAACCTTATTGCTAAGGCCATACCGCTTATGCTTAAATCAATACTTAAGCAATATTACTCAAAATGACAGTTTTATGTCACCTTGAAGTTCCTAAAATAATGATTGTAACTCTAAAACACGAAAGTCAACAATAATAACGAAACAATATGGCTTGAAGCGTTGGCAGTATGGCCCCGGATTGAGTGCAACCATCGATCATCAATAATTTGGATTGATCCAATGATCAGACTATCTCTGATTTGAGGAATCATCTGAGGAGGTCTGAGGAGTTATTCCTATTTCATTTACTTTAACAACATTCACTCAAACAACAAAAACAACCCTTATAAAATGTAGAAAACAATCATTAATAAGGTTACAAGTTAAACCTTTATCTCCCACAGAACCCCGTTCCCTAATCGTTCGAATGACAACACAGAAAAAAAAACAAGATAGACTCAAGTATCTAATCGAAATTCGATACCAATTAAAATGGTCCATTTCCCCCCACTTCCCCAAGTTGTCAGTGGCCCTCGAGATAGTATTTAAATTAAGGAATAAGGAATATTCTCATTGAGTCGTCCCAAGCGCCTCATTTAAATTAAGCTTTTTGAAAAAGTCTCATATCTTCTTTACCCGAGGCGCACCGGTACATCAAAGGGGGGTGGGTTGGGTAACGGGGTAAGATATTTTTCTTGGAGGGGAGGCGGGGGCAAAAATGCGTAGCGACTCACACATTTGTGCGTGGGTAAATACAGACGCACACAGACGCTGGTTGTATGTAAAACACTTTAAGAAGCGACGAAGAAATGCGAGAAGCTTAGCGGCTACAGGGTGATTCTGGTTGGGGAAAGTAATTAACTTTTTACTAACGATTTTTTTAGAATCTTTTAATTTGATGTGGGGGTGAGCTTTCATTTTTCCTTTTTGAATCATTCTGCTGTGTAATCCCTCCTCTAGTGAGTGTATTACAGAAATGTGTTTCCTTATTTTCAACCGACTTCAAAAATAGGAGGAGGTTCTCCATTCGACTGTATAGGTATATTTTTTTTTTTAATGTTTGTTACCTCACATCTTTTGACTGGGGAAACCGATTTGGATGATTCTTTTTTTATTTAAAAGGGCATACTTTCCATGTGGTCCCATATAAATTTTATCGAAATCGGTCGAGCGGCTTTTAAAATATCAACAATAAAATAAGTACTTTGTATAGCGTGTGCTTGTTGTTGTAAAGTTGGCGCGGGAGTTTCAACTCGGTTGCTTAAAAAGAATTTTTTATATTAAATTATTCAAGACACAATTAATAATAGGTAGGTTACTCTCTACCGACTCTAGAAGGTTTAAGACGTGTTGTCTTTGAATATGTCTTTAGTCATTCAAGACACAAAAATTTAACAACAAGTTGTGGAATCATACTTATTGATTCATATCAGTATTTTCAGCTCCTACTGAAGCCAGCAATATACTTGCATTTGTCTACTTGTGTTTGTGTTGCATTTTTCTTTGACTTTATACGTTGTGAAGATCGTCTCAATATGGGACGATTTAAGTGAAAGTGAAGTCAGGTGTTCATTGGCAAAAAAAAATTCGCAATTACTTGCAGATAATAGCTTTTGTACCTACTAATTAATTCATATGACAAAATCCATCCGACGTAATCCATCTCTCAACTCAACTAAAATGACAGCTCTATTTTTATATCTATAAGATACCTGTCATTTTAGCTTAGTTTAAAGATCGTGTTAAACAGAATTGGCGACAATGTCAGCAACCTCAGCACAAACCTTGCCATTGTGCACTTGGCTTTAGACAGGCTTGAATATCAGCATTTGATAAATACGGCCTAGCATCTATGGGTCACTGAACCAGGGAAACCGTAAGTACCTACTTGTTTAATAAGTGAAAAAACCAAGAAAATGCGTTAACAACGATTTAATTTGGAACGGTTTTAGAGCTCCCTGTATTAGGGGTAAAAGCGAAAGGGTTGAAGGCGATCGCCACCCGCGGGGGTGTCCACCGCCTTCTTACAAGCTTTTTCCAGTGGGGGCATAGAGTAGGCGCTGGGTAGACGCTGTGGTGGATTTCCTTAATATTATTTTGTTTCTGATAAATTGCTTCTCTGCTATACGTACCTGTATGTAAACATTTATATGCGTACTCATAGTGACAAAAAGACGATGCCCGCCATATTAAAAAAAATCTAATGGGAAATCGTTTGAAATTTAAGAACTCAGGTTTTTTTAATATTTTGATATTGTGACACTGGATCCTGAAGCTTACAATATACTCGCTTTTTCAAGAAGTTATTGTTATATTTAATATTTTTCTGCCTTTATAGTGTCGCAATTATGTCACATCAATACTTTTGGAGACTTACTCGTATGCTTAGCCACAGAATACTTACCTATGCAATCGGTGAACGAAAAATCGAAAGAATCTGCATGCCTGAGTGTTCTTTATAATGTTCTTAAAGTCTCTGAAATCTGCCGATCCGCATTTGGCAAGCGCGGTGGACTCGCGTTCAATATTGGGCCGGCAATGGGTTGAAAGGCATTTGATGCTATAAATACTTGTTAGTACAACCGAGATGTATTATTGGTACTTTAATGGGTTGTATAAAACACAGTATTTCTATTAAGAATATCCAGCAGGTACAGTGCTAAGAAATCTTAATTTCTCTATCCCGTTAAATCCATCCCATATACCCGCTTCTGTCCGTACGGGGGTTGTCGCCAAGAATGTTGTATAGCGCCTCCCGGGTCGCGGGGGGCGGGCGGGGTGTAATTGCAAAATAAAATTAGCCGGAACGGGTACGTGCTCAATTTGCGCCTCCCAGCACTGATTTGTTTTCATCTGGCTACGGCTCTGCTCTGTACATCTTAGCCTATATATTATTGATCGGATCAATGCGAGCCATATTGTTTTTACGCGCCATGCTTGCTAAGTCCGGGTCAAACTTCGTCCATAGTTATAATATCCAAACTTCCATATTAATATTATAAATGCGAACGTGTGTCTGTCTGTCTGCTATGACGCTTCACGGTTCATCTTTTGAACCAATTTTAATGAAATTTGGTATAGGGATGGGTTTTATCCCGGGGAAGGATGTATACTACTTTTTATCACAGAAAATTCACGCGGACGAAGTCGCAGGCAGGTTATTTAAACTAATCTATACAAATGTTAGAAATGCGAAAGTTTGGATGGATGGATGTTTGTTACTCAATCACGCCCGAACGGCTGAACGCATCTGGATGAAACTTGGCACAGAGATAGATTATAGTCTGGAATAACACTTATGCTACTTTTTGTCTCAGGAACCAAAAAACCTCAATCAGCGGGAGAAGTCCCGGGCATGAGCTTGTAAATTTATATTTATCTTTAAAAAAATGGCTCATGAAGCGTCAACTTGGTTTGAACCACGGCCCCTCTCGCTACGAGTACGTAACCGCGCGGCCACCGCGGCTCGAAGACTTCCTTGAAATTGGGTCAACGCACGGTCGATGCCTGAGACGTAGATACGTCTGTACTCCGTATCAGTTTTGAATGTACTCGTAAATATATACGTATGAGTACTTTGACTGCCTCGTTGGTCTAGTGGTTAGCATAGTCGACTGCGGATCACGAGGTCCTGGGTTCGATTCCCGGTCGGGCATAAAAAGTTAGGTATTGGGTTTTTCAATTAAGAAATTCTCAGTGCCAGCCCGGAGTTGGAAGTTGGCGGTGTTTCACCCCCGTGCCTCGGAGAGCACGTTAAGCCATCGGTCCCGGTTATCATCACTAACATGATAATAGTCGTTAAAGCCCGCCAACCCGCATTGGAGCAGCGTGGTGGGTCTAAGCTCTAATTCCCGCTCTCCTATGAGAGTGGAGGCCTGTGCTCAGCAGTGGGACGTTAATAGGCTGTAGTGATGGATGATGATGATGAGTACTTAAGTACTGCTAAAAGCATATAAATGATAATCACGTTAAATGTAAGGATCACAACCTTTTGAATTTGGGTCACTCATGCACTATACGAAAGTATACCTATAGGAAGATACAAGCCTTAATCAACGTAGAATGATCGAGAACTCGTTACGATACTAAAAATTTTTCATTTTAAACAGAGAAAATGTATTGTACAAAACTTTCAGTTTAGCGAAGATAGTATTCGAGAGGTCGCGCATTGAAAACAGATTTCCACTAGTTAGTTGACAGGAATAACCGGCGTTCCCCCGAGCGGTGAAAAAATCCCGTGATTCCGGTCGCGGTGCCTGAAAAAAGGCCCGAAAGTTTCGGCACCGGTCTGCGTAGTCAATGGCTTTTTTATTTTTGCCCCGTTTCTTCCCGTTTCCGGTTGAACTTTTCCCAAGTTTTATTTCGAGGAAGTTCCACGAGTGTCAGTTTGGCGTTCGCCCCCGCAATTTTCCGCGACTTGCGCCGATAATTACGGCCGCAGGTGGGTGGTTTTTTATTTTTATTTTCTTCTCCACTTCACTGTTTAATTTGCGGGGATATTACTAGTTTGCGGAGTTTCTACTGGTGTATCTAGTAGGTAGTGCGGGCTGCTACGTGGTGTGTAACGTGGAAGGTCACTCCTCCCACCGACGTGTGGTGCGTGAACGCCTACCGTGTCGGACGCCCACCGAGCATGTGCGGCACATATATGCCCTACTTACGTGACACTGGTACACACGTCACACATGGGCGTTCGACGACTGCGCATGTCGGGGCGTGGCCTCCCCGCCGTGAACGTTCACGTCACGTTACTGCTGTGTGCGCCAACGTGACAGCTATTTATTCAGCCGGCGACTAACGATAAATGAGTTATCATTTATTTTTACTCCAAAAAGGAAGGGTAAGGGGAGGCGGGCTGCCTTGTAATTAATGGCGAAATTGGCTATTCCGAGTATTCTGGAGTCGGTAATGAGGTGAGATTGAGATTAAAACTCGGGTAGATGAGCTCGTGAAGGATTAAGCGCGGAAAAATGGACCGGCATAGGCCGAGCTACGGCGCCCGGATACATTATGTATGATTTCCTTTTTCGCTCGAGTTTTAACTTTGCATTAAGTCAAAGTCCCGAGATTTATTATGATCTCAGAATATTTTGCGACATGCCTACATAGCTGGTTGTGTTTGAACAGGTTTCTTGTTTTGACGGAGATATCTTAATGGGATTGCCGAGAATAGTCTTTGAATATGTATGACAGAGTATATTTCTTATTTCGTTTATCAACCGACTTCAAAAAAAGGAGGAGGTTCTCAATTCGACTGTATTTTTTTTATTTTATGTTTGTTACCTCAGAACTTTTGACTGGGTAGACCGATTTAGATGATTCTTTTTTTATTTGAAAGGGCATACTTTCCAAGTGGTGGCATATAAATTTTATCGAAATCGGTCGAGCGGTTTTTAAAATATCAACAATAAAATAAGTACTTTGTATAGCGTGTGCTTGTTGTTGTAAAGTTGGCGCAGGAGTTTGAAGCCGGTTGTTTAAAAAGAATTTTTTATATTAAATTATGTTACGTACATATATCTATTCTAGTAGAACAATTCTACTTATTATGGACTAGTTAGTATGCTATGGTATGTCATAAGTACTACGTATTCCTTAATCTATGAATCTCGTTTATAAAACCCTGTATTTAGTACCTACTGAAATTCATTAGTTTCTATTTAGGGCAGGACCCTTCGCTGTCTGTCAAAAAAAATTGAAAATTACTTTTCGCTGTATTCAAAAGTTAAATACATGTCCAAAATACACTTCACGGGATGTCTTCATATAATAGTCTTGGTCAAGCAAAGAGCTACCGCACTCTCGTTCGCTGAAGATGAAGACGTTCACGTTGCTGAAGATGTCAAGTCAAATAGAACCAATTGAAAGCAACTATAGTTCTTACAATTCACGAGTGCGCGTGGCTCATGGTTGTGTTAAAGTAAAACGTAATGTGTGCGTGTACGTGATTGCGTGTACGACTGACCGCTCAGAGACCCACACTTACGCAATGTATAACTACAAGTAAAGTTTATGCGCGCTCGTGATTTTATGCTGAGATGCCTCCAAGAAAGTTAACAACAAAACCTATGCAACTATCTACCATGCCTCATGAAACCAGTTCCAATCGAATGAGTCGACGCATAATATATCAATATCACTCAATCTCTTATCAGTGCGACATCGAGTCATATATCCGAGCAGCTAATGAGCCGTGACATGTTTGACAAATTGTTGGCCGAATACAATGGTATCATATGTGAACACTTTAATCAATTAAAGTGACATTATGATAATGCCACCGCATATTTATTCATACAGTGGGTCGACGCACATTAAAATGACATACCCATCGCTACTATGACAGGTGTAGCACCATCAGAATAGGCAATAGTATGGTAGCACCTAGAAATACGGTACTCTCACCTATGTATAAGAGAGGTAGGAAACTGCGTATTAATTTGACATTTAAGTATTGAAAATTGATGGAACATGAGACAAGTTACAATCAAATGAGTCGACGCTTAATCTTATATCAATACTAGTTGATGCCCACGACTTCGTCAGCATGGAATAAGTTTTTAATTCTCGCGGGAACTCCTTAAACCCAACCTACATAATTAACTTTTCTATTGAAAATTCTTTCAGTTTCCTCCGTCTCCCTAGAGCTGTCAAAAGACATTCTAGACGCCTAGTCTGTCGAACGACTGGTAGGAAAGACCTTCTTAACGTATATCCTTAGCCTGTGATTCTGATTATTATGTATCACTCCGTGTTCGTATGTCAGGGAACCTAGTTTACCTTTGCAGTATCTATGACTAATGGAAATGTGTTGCAACAATAAACTTCCCTAAATATTTTAAAACAAAGTTTTTTAAATCTATGTACTACAAATTAGCCATTGACTGCGATCTCATCTGATGGTAAGTGATGTTGCAGTCTAAAATGGTAGCGGGCTAACCTGTTAGGGGCATGGCATTTATATTTAACCCATATTACCCTAATCGGTTTCTACATAAGTCTGCACGAAGCAGTCGCGTAAGGCTTATTTAGGAGAAACTGGCATAGCATAGCTCCAATGTGTGTCCGTAATTAGGTGTGAAGTTTTATTTTGACATACATCAGCCATTTAAAAAAAATAACTACAGCAGTAATTTATTATGAAAGTGGCGTTCGTAAACTGGTTATTTAACAAGTGTTGTACCTATCAGTCAATGGTTTATCAGTGATACATCGTGTCATACATTCGTTCAAATTAATGAGCTATGATAATGATATGTTGACAAATTGCTCAGTGTGTACAATAGGTCGATCAAATGAACAAGTGGTGCAATTGATACAATGTACATTGTGTTGTGACTTGTGATCCCTGACTTACTTTTGCAACACTATAATATCTATGTGTGATATCCGAGAAGAACATATTGAGCTGTGTGACCTTATGGCTAATGGATATTGGACATTAAAGACTACGTTAGCATACTAATATTATAAATGCGAAAGTGTGTTTGTTTGTTGGTTTGTTGGTTTGTCCTTCAATCACGCCGCAACGGAGCAACGGATCGACGTGATTTTTGGCATGGGTATAGTTGAGGACCTGGAGGGTGACATAGGCTACTTTTTATCCCGGAAAATTAAGGAGTTCCCGGGGGAATTTAAAAACTAAATCCACGCGGGCGAAGTCGCGGGCATCAGCTTGTAATGTATAATAATTACATTATTATTGTTAAACTGTCGAATGATTACAATATAACGGATTATTTTTCGGTAGATTGTAATCTGTTTACTTGATTATTTATGTCGAACCCTAACCTAACCTACAAGAAAGAGACAAGAAAACGTAAATATTTCAAAAATTGACACTTAAATCATTGAACGCTTCACAATCTTTCGACTGTTTGCAATCTATCGAAAAAAAAGCGTTAGATTACAATCTTACGGTTTTTACAATCATACGGTGACACATAATATACTATTTACTGGGACCATACTGCCAACGCTTTAAGCCATATTATTTTAATATTGTTGACTTTCGTGTTTACAATTATTATAATCCTTATTTTAGGAAAGTCAAGGTACGTGACATCACACTCTCATTTGAGAAATATTACTGAAGTAGATAGATAGACAGATGAACACTTTATTGCACACACTTAAAAATAATAACAATAAACAAAAGCTTACAATATAAGACAGAAGGGTGCAAAGGCGGTCTTATTGCTAAAGCAATCTCTTCCAGACAACCTTTGGGGAGAGGAGATTATAAAACAAGAGCGCGGGATAGTGCAACAACTAAACATTAAAATATATACCTAATATATATATACATACACGCATACATATAAACATACATATTATACATACATACATACATACATACATACATACAAAGATACATATAAACATCCTTACTTAATATTATTATAAATGGGAAAGAGAGTTTGTTTGTATGTTTGTTCCGCTTTCACGCCGTAACTACTGAACCGATTGCTTTGAAATTTTGCAGACGTAAAGTTAGAAGTCCGGATTAAATAATAGGGTACTTTTATCCCGGAAAATTAAAGAGTTCCCGCGGGAACTAAAACTCCTCAATCCACGCGGACGAAGTCGCGGGTATCAGCTAGTACTAAATAATTCTAAATAAAAAGATAAAATATAGGACCAAAGTGAATTTAATAGCTACCTGACATGAAATGTTTATGCAAGCGACTATTAAAAGTAGTAGTATGAAGTATTGTTCTAAGCGTTGGCAGTATTGCCCCTGAACCTTGCATAATATGAGTATTATTATATTTTTATACTTGGCATTTATTAATTGCTAGTAAATTATTACGCATAGCAGTATGTGTACCTACTGCTTTTTGACCGATCCAAAGGTGAACTCAAAAATCATTTTTTTTCCATGATATTATGTTATAAGTAAGCAATGATGTGAAAATATCATTGGTTATAATACTAATATTATAAATACGAAAGTGTTTTTGCTTGTTGGTTTGTCCTTCAATCACGCCGCAACGGAGCAACGGATCGACGTGATTTTTGTCATGGGTATTTTGAGGACCTGGATAGTTACATAGGCTACTTTTATTCCGGAAAATTAGGGAGTTCCCGCGAGAATCAAAAAACTTAAACTACGCGGACGATGTCGCGGTCATCAGCTAGTAGGATCATAGTCATATAGAACGGATGTCACAAAAAAGCCTGTAAGTAATTATTTTAATTGAGAATGAACTGACTCAAAACAAATGAGTCTTGATCCACATGAGCGATACGATCTCGAGCTATCGCTTATCGGCGCGACATCTTGTGAGCTGTGACGCAGTATGCTTGGTCGCCCAATACGGTGTGACATGTTTGACAAATTGATACAGTGCGACCGTACCGTTTTGGTACTTCATGTATTTTTAGGGTTCCGTACCAAAATGGTAAAATGGAACCCTTACTGCGACTTTCTCCGTCTGTCTGTCCGTCCGTCACACTCGATTATTTCATTAACTACCAAAGCTATCGACATGAAATTTGGAATAGTTGTGTATATTAGTGGCCCAAAGACACTGGAATTAAAAAAAATTGGAAATTATTTTTGTTCTTATTTAAAAAGGGGGGAAAATCTGAGGGTTGAAATTTAAAAGTGAGATAACTGTACTGTGTGGGGTATCATATGAAAAGGTTTACTTTGTACATTCTAAAACAGATTTTTAATTATTTTTAGTTATGATAGTTTTTGATTTATCGGGGAAAATGTCTAAAAAAATACCGTTCCCCCCCCCCTTATCTCCGGAGTTTACCAATCGAATAATTTGAAATAATTATGGTCAATAGGAATTTACGTATATTTTACGGGAAAACTATAGCCAATGCTCTAACTAGCATAGTTTTTTTGATATTAACAATAAACCTCTACAAACAAAGTTAGTCTTGCGGTTCATTAACAAAGGTAATTATTTATTAATAATGGTACGGAACCCTTCGTGCGCGAGTCCGACTCGCACTTGCCCGGTTTTTTTTTTAAATATCTTTACTACATGATCCCGCGATGATTCATCTGCGTGGATTAATACTTTTTGATTCCCGCGGGAACTTTTTAATTTTCCGGGATAAAAAGTAGCCTATGTATATCAAAAGTAAGTCGGTTGAAAAGATACAAGCCTTACAAAGTATAAAACGTGATGGTGATAATTAACTACGGTATCTTAAAACTAAAGCTAAGAGGGTTCCAAGCGCGCCCTGGTCTGAGAAGAGCCCACAACAAACTCAGCCGGGATTTTTAGTCACAAAAATACTTTTTAAACAACCGACTTCAAACTCCCGCGCCAACTTTACAACAACAAGCACACGCTATACAAAGTACTTATTTTATTGTTGATATTTTAAAAACCGCTTGACCGATTTCGATAAAATTTATATGGGACCACATGGAAAGTATGCTCTTTCAAATACAAAAAGAATCATCCAAATCGGTCCACCCGGTCAAAATTTCTGAGGTAACAAACATTAAAAAAAAAAAAAATAGAGTCGAATTGAGAACCTCCTCCTTTTTTTGAAGTCGGTTGAAAATTCTCCCGATTTTAAGTCGGAAAAGGATCACTCTGTATGTTAAATGAATGCGGAACGCCCGTGGACAGTCCATCTGTCAAGTTGCGCTACACACTACCTGAATTCCTGCCCACGTGCCGCGTCCACCTCAGTTAATGGTCAGCATGGGCCCCGCTGCGCGATCATTTGTCTACATGCGTGGACAAATATTTGCATAATTTCTCTTATTTTGTCTTTGTTTTTTTTTTACAAGACTTATTTTTATTGTATAAAAATTAAAAATTCTTTAAAAAAAACCGACTTCCAAAGCCACTGTAAAGTAAAAAATATTTTTGATTTCTACACACTATGTTGAAGTCGGGCGAGCCTGACGCGTCAACTTTGCCTATCTTTGTTATACTCGCCCGACTTCAACATAGTGTGTAGAAATCAAAATTATTTTTTACTTTTACCCTGCAGCATCAGAGTTGAGGAGTTGGGACTTGGGTTTACGTATAAAGTCGTTGCTTGACACCTACAATATGAATTCACCATAAAAAAATCCTAAATCGCTATTTTTAAGGAGTTCTGTACCCTGCAGCATCAGGGTTGAGGATTTGGGACTCAGAGTTGTATCGTATACACGTGACTTGATACCTACTATATGAATTCACCATCAAAATTTCCTAACTCAGTAGTTTTGATGATTTCAAGTAGTACGGTACACCTACAGCATCAGGATTCAGGATTTGGAGTCAGAATTTTTTATGGGACCATCTTGTGAGCTTCCTTTAACCAATGAAAAATAAATTGTTCAAATCGGTTTAGAAACCACGGAGATATGCACCGACATACATTAAAAAAAAAAAAAAAAAGATACGCGCCGAATTGAGAACCTCCTCCTTTTTTGGAAGTCGGTTAATAAAATAACTGAACGTGGAATTATAGAATATGAAACATCATCTGTGTGTATTATTTCTACGAGTATCTTGGCTGCCTGCATCTATATAAAATAGCTAAACAAATTGTTAAAAACCCAAATACATACTATAACTAAATATGTAATCCACACTAATATTATAAATGCGAAAGTGTGTCTGTCTGCTACGCTTTCATGGCCCATCTGCTCAACCGATTTTGGTTGGATCTGGATGAAATTTGGCACATACACATAAATATAACTTCTTTAACAAATACGTATGGTGTAAGTTTAAAACCAAGTAGTCTAAAACCAACAACCATACATTAAATCAAGGCCGAATACTCGATCCATTGAATAATGGTTGAATACCGCTAATCGTCTTGTGGACGTGCACCTTTATAACCACAAAGATGAAGTGCCGGCCCTCGTCCATTCATCACACCGATGGCTATCTGCCGTATCCAGCGATCGCGATTGTTATTAGTATAGTGGCTGTTATAATAGGCCCCCTTGAAGATCCTTGAAGAGGTTCGTCCTTCCTTAAACTCTTCCTGGATAAACCAGTTTAAAGTTTTCTCTTCCTTCTCCAAACATCAATACTTAGTTCTCTCGACTTCAAGTAATGTTTGATTGACGAATAAATTTGATGTTTTGGAAGATGTTGTGTAGAAATTCTGTCAAAATAAAACCATTGCTTTAAAGTTACTCGGATGGAAAAATGGCCCTTAAAATAGGACTGCAGTCAAAAGAAATGACCTTTATGCTGGGGTACTAGCCAGTACTATTGTCTAACATTTAGGCTGTTACCACAACACTACTGGCCCAGTAGACGTCTTCCGATGGGCTGAAGTCCATTAGAAGACGTCTCTTATAGGCGCTTCCATACACCATGCTTTTGCATCATCTAGAATCTGGATCCAGCGACTTCTTGACACACGTTTGGTGGCGTACGTCCACTTATTTGCTAGCGCTGTGTAGTTTAAAGCGAAATCGTCATCTCTTCCTTCCTCAGAGCACAGAATATGTAATAGTATGTTAACTTATAGTCCGGAATGACATACTTTTATCCCGGAAAATTAATACGTTTCCGCGGGAACCACAAACCCTACTTTAGGTATACTTGGTTAAAGGAAGCATAAACTATTCATATTGCGTAATTCTGTGTGTCCCGGAGGCAACGATTCTCACTCTAGCAAGCGCAACGCTCTGTGAGTTACTGCCTGCCTGCCCACGCTTGGTGCCTTACCCGTTCGTGTATGTTCACAGCGCTGTTTTTAGAAATCAGGTCTCATAGTAGAGATATACATCTAGCAGTATTTTATTCAATTAATAGCTGATGCCCGCGACTACGTCCGCGTGGATTGAGGTTTTTTGGTTCCCGCGGGAATTCCTTAGTTTTCCGGGATAAAAAGTAGTCTATAAGTTATTCCACACTATAAATAAATAAATAAATAAAATCTTTATTTGGGATTTACAATACACAGAAAACCAACAATACAGAATATGAAAATAATACAGAGACAAATAAACACTAATCTTATAAACTTATATACTAAACACTAATGCTATAAACACTAATCTGTGTAAGATAAAGTCCCGTCTATCTCTGTGCCTTTCATCCATATTCGTTCAGCCGTTCGGGCGTGATTGAGTAACATACATCCATCCATGCATCCATACATCCATCCTTCCAAACTTTCATATCGCATTTTCTTTATAATATTTATCTGATTTAGTACCAAAAAGTTTTATAAACATAAAAATTACATAATCAATAGGCATGATGACTGATTTTGAAAAATGGTCTGTTCGGAAGTATCTACTATTTCGAAAAAATATCTTATTTCAGCAGAAAAATAAGGTTGGGTAGATAAAATTGGCATTTGAAATTTAAATTTTAAAATTCACGCCAAAACGTTCGGCGGTGTCATGGCGTCGTTTGTGACGTCACTATTGTTTTTACCAATGTACTCTGTGCAGTGTGCAGTAAACATAGTGTGATTGTCAAAGCTCGAAAACAAACAATTGTGACGTCATTCGTTTCGTGGTGTTTTATCCAATATGGCGGATTGCTGTATTTTATAGTTTTATATTATCAAAATAAATAGCAATCTCACTCGAAATAGAAAAATAAATACGTTTTTTATAATCCATGAATCTTATTTCATTGGATAAATTCACAATTTCATTGATTCTTGGTTACTGTCATCATGCCTATTGCCTACCTATAATAGCCCCCCGATTGTGTAAGGAAATTGTAATCGTACCTATTCGTTTGTCAAACGAATAATTCGACCTGTTTATGGAGTTCACAGATGCCTGCACGTCATAGTATGTATGAACTCCTTAAACAGTTCGAGTAATACGTTTTAAGCACAGACATACTAATTATAAATCTGTGGTTTTAAGTTGTCAAATGATTATAATTTTCGACATTTGGGCCACTGGTTATATGTGTGTCATTATAATTATTTTAGTAGACGGTAGGTAGTTTTTTTCCAAAAACTATCCTCTTAATGATTATTAATTTTTTGAATCCTCATTAAAATTTATCTAGACGTTTATTTACAAAATATGCATGCCACAAAACTGGCAATAACTTCCAGCAAGGTACAGACAGAGATGACATCACAAATAAAACGGCCATAAGTTATTTACGAATGATAATTTAAATTTGTTACATTTGATATGAATTTAGTACAAATCACAAGCACTTAGAACTTACGGAGGGCAATGAAACAAACCCACATTCTAACTTCCGCAAGGCTACCAACAATCATGAGCGTACGACTAACATTATTATGCATGTAGATAATCAGGCGTATAACAAAAGTGACCATAAGCCTTTATCTAAGCCGATCTAAATCAAGCTATACGGTCCATAAGAGAATGGCTTCTATCCAAGTTAAATAAGAAAGATTTATTCGGTCCCCATCGTGCATATGAATTATATTCCGACCGTGACTGATTGCCGTTTATACTTTTAAAGCCAAAACACGACGACACACGGAAGAACCAAAAAAAAAAGAGAAGCGTACCCAGCGCATCAATCCACGGCGATTTATTACCCATCCAAGCGTAGGAGGCAACTAAAAATTAACCATGAACACAACTACCGGTTACTCTTAAAATTTCCACGGTAAAGTAATAGTCGAGATTAAGAGCAGTGTTGCCCCAGGAGCCACACAGAACAGATGCTTATTAGAATTTATACCAGCGCCGAGCACCTACTTTATTCTTGAAGCACGTTTGATGTAGCGCTCGCCGTTTTTTAAAACACCCGAGGACTATCGTCTATCGGTTTTATTAGAAGAAATATTGTGGTTGAACATCATGACATATAGGCCGAGCTTGTTAGTTTGCCTCCAGGGTATCAGGACGCAAAATGGGATAATTCAACGGAGTAATTCGAGCTGTCGACGAGATATCAGCCCGTGGTGACGCTGTTATACGCATCCAGTAATAGCTACCTCTAAAGTAATAGCAAATTCAAGGTTGTTCAGTAGCGAGCGGTGCTCGGTGCTCACTCTTTATTAGGTGTATCGCTGGGCGGGGTAGTATAACGCTTGGTTGCGAAAGACGAACGGAATTTGCGAGTGGGGACGTAATTTTGAACGCACCTTGGACACCAAACACGCCAATTGGTCCGGTCTTTGACACTTTGATATATTCCACTATTAGTGAGTGAATTATTAATGGGCTTCTTTAACGCTGTCGTATACTTTATTAGCAACTTTGTTTTTGTACTAAATTAGTATTGATATTGACGTCCAGCTAATTTGATGTCTTTATAAGTTTTTGAAGTAACTCTATTCTCAAGATTGTCTATCAATAAATCGTTTTAACCTAGCAACAGCATTATTATATCGTCTGCGCTGCATGCAGGTAACAGTTATTTGCAGTTACAGCTACGAGTTTACAAAATATAGTATTAGATATCATGATCCTGCAATTCATATTTGATCGGCTATCCGTACTTACGTATTAATTTTATAAATGCGAAAGTATTATGTTATATTCAATCACACCGCAAAAGAGCAATGGATCGCCGAGATTTTGATTTGATTTGGGATGAGGACTTGAAGACTGATATAAATATATGCATAATATGACACAATTTTATGGAACAATTTTTTAATTTTCATTATATTTTATTGATACAAACTAATGAATTTGCCTTGCCTGGAATAAATCGGCTTAGCATTCAACTTCTGCGCACATTCATTGTCTCTTATTTTTTAATATAAAGTATCTTTGTTAATTAAATATACCTAGCTGTGAATGTTACATGTTTCAATGTGAAAAGAGAAAATGCTGAGATCTTTTTAGATAGTTTAGTAAAATTTTAGTAGTATTGAAGCATCTATAAAATTGACTACTTGTACTTTGATAATAATTTAGGTAACTTTTTTTATTTAAGTCGATGAGTTAATTTGGTCAACGACATACTTACCTATTTAGTGTGAATAGTAATGATATACAGGCCCGATCAGTCACTATTTACACGACTAATTCACTTAACTGCTGACACATAACATTAGCGGTGTCGTGTAATGTAATGTAACTGCTTAACTTAAGGGGGATACATTCACTCGAAACTGGAACAAGTGTCGGCGGAAGATAAAAGTGAAAGTGTGTTTATTTTGCATTTAATGGTGATCGTACATCACGATTGTCCGACTGCGGCCGACGAGGTCCTGGGTTCGAGTCCTGGGTCGGGCCATAATTAAGTATTGGGTTTTTCTGACTAGAAATTCTCAGTACTAGCCCGGAGTTAGGAAGTTGGCGGTGTTTCACCCCCGTGCCTCGGAGAACACGTTATGCCATCTTTCACGGTTACCTATTATCACTTACATGATAATAGTCGTTAAAGCTCGCCAACCCGCATTGGAGCAGCGTGGTGGGTCTAAGCTCTAATTCCCTCTCTCTCATGAGAGTGGAGGCCTGTGCCCAGCAGTGGGACGTTAATGGACTGTAGTGTGTACATCACGAGGCTACCTGGTTCAAAGGCCGCGTTTTCATATCTAAGGAAAGTGTCAGCAAGTTGAATCGAGGCGCTACGAGTGAATGTGTGCCTGTTTTTTTTTAAATTCATTATAAGTTTACGCTTGACCACAATCACACCTGATGGGAAGTGATAATGTGGCCTAAGATGGAACGCGCTTGCCTAGAAGATGCCTATTCACTCTTGATTTAAAGATACCCGGATTGTAATTGGTGGGAAACACAGTTTCTGGTAGAGTGTTCCAGACCCTAGCCATGCGAATAAGGAATGAAGACGCAGACTGTCATTTCATCTAACAATGTATCCAGAAACAGATCTAAGTATCACAGACTAAGTGGTTGGCATATCATCAGAATCATCATCAACCCACCACTGAGCACATATCACCTCTCAGAATGAGAAGGGTTTAGGCCATAGTCCAAGCTTTCCAAGTGTGGATTGATTGACACACACAAACATGTTTGAAAATAATAGAACACTAGCCGATGCCCGTGACTTCGTCCGCGTGTTTTAAGCTTTTTTATTTCCACGGAAACCCCTTAAGTTACCCGGATAAAAAGCTTGTAGTTGTACTTGTTGCACTCTCCAGGTCCTCAACTATACCCATACCAAAAATCACGTCGATTCGTTTCTCCGTTGCGGCGTGATTGAAGGACTAACCAACAAACAAACATACTTCCGCATTTATAACATTAGTATGATATGAGATGGGATAAGTTACAATTTTTTTAATCATTATTAAGTTTAAGGGTTACATAAAATTATTCTAATTATAATTAAAATTAATAATAATAATAATTATTATTATTAATTACAATTACACTTAGTAAAATTAAATTAATTTTAAAATACATAAATGACCATTAATTTGGTCTGAATACAACATTGAATACAACTTACTTAATCTCAGGGAGAGAAGAGGACTCCGTCACCAAATGATTTTGATTGCAATCTAATGCAATTTGCATTTTCATTGAATAAATCAATCTTAAAAAGCAAAAAGTAGAGTTTTTTCGATAGTTTCAAAATATAGGTTTGAAGTTTTTTGTTATTGAGTTTTAAATGTTTATCATACTTTTGGTTACTTATTTTATACCTTTTTATAACACTAAATTGTAATCTGCTGCCTTCTAAAGCGTCACTGATTAAAGCGGCAAATAACTAAATCGATAAAGAAAACTGAAACAAAACAACACGAAAAACTTCTAACAAGATGACAATTATAAGTGGGACCATAAGTTTCATGCTACTCAAATAAATAAAAACAAATTAAAAGTTAAATCCAAAAACTGGATAGAAAGAAGGTACACTGAAAGAAATGTTTTGTATACAGTTACAAAAACTTTGGTTACTGTTTACACAAAAAAAGTGACTTGCAAACTATGTTTTACTAGCTACAAAACAGACTTTTGCTATTTGAGTTGAGGTACTAGTTGCTAAAGTTATTTCATTGAAATTAATTGAACTGTTTTACTGTTTTTAAGCTACCAGTTGTTGAACGTATAACACTCCATTTTTTTGTTAAGTACTTTTCAATTTTGTATCTTTTAAGCAAACTGCGCCCTATTGGTAGCTTTATTATGCGTTTGTTATTAACAAGTCGATATGTTGTTAATAGGTTAAATATTTTGTATCAATTTAATAAACTGTTTACCTACTGGTAGCCTAATGGTGTGCCTGGTTACAAAACACTTTGTCAACAGATTACTATTTTTTATTGTTACTGATATGTGAACAGTGTGATTGTTATTAAGATACCTTGGTGTGTTAGTAGTTACCAAACTGTTTAGTAATAAGTAACTAAATTAGTTGAGTAAAGGTAAGGAACTGTTCAGTAATAAATAAGAAACCTAGTTGATTAATGGTATTATGGTTAATGAAATCTAGCTACAGTATTTACATACTTATTTTTTTGTAGTAGATACAATTTGCAAGCTAAAATGTAAATCTATACCAATATTGTGCCTGTTTGTTTAAATACCAACAAACACATTTACATTTTAGCAACAAACTACATCTGTTACAAAAAAATTAGTATAGATACTATTACAAGCTAGATTTCATGAACCATACCATTACTCAACTAGGTTTCTCATTTATTACTGAACAGTTCCCTACTATCACTCAACTAATTTAGTTACTTATTACTAAACATTTTGGTAACTACTAACACACCAAGGTATCTTAATAACAATCACACTGTTAGTATTGGCTAATGTTACTGATTTAAAATAAAATTATACATTACTTTTGTACTTATTTATTTTCCTCTCACATACATAGGTAGGTACGAGTATATTTATTGTATAAATCAAAATCCCAAAATTAAAAATACAAACCTATAAAAATTACAAATATGAAACTATCTATTCATAAACATAGCTTAAACTATGAGACAATTTTCCAGGATAAAAAAGGGCTGTTTCATACGTTTTCTAATGAGCAGTGGCCTCTTGCATGAAACAGCTGTTTTTTTGTCCTGGAGGATGGTCTGACCCGCTTCAGTATTACTTATAACATAACTTCGAAATAGCATTTTATTGATTTTACCTTAATTATTAATAGTTCTTTGAGTTACAGTCATAAAAACATACATTTTTTTATAAAGTCTACAAAAAAATAATAATATTATGATGTCAAAACATACCAGTCAGTTCTTTGAATTTAACATTCAATCTGTCAGATACCACACTTATCGTTTCTATCCTAATCTAAAAAACGCTCTTTGTGTTTACATAGCTTTTACCGTTTGAAGCAATGGTCACATGTGATTGGGAATAAAAGAAAGTAATGAATATACATAAAGAACAATTCCATGTTCTGGAAACAACACTTCGAAACTATGCAAGTGAAAATCGAAATCAACTGTTTGCATTTGTATACATTCAAAAATAACTCTATCATTGTCATTAACAAAAATATTTTTAATCATCATAAATGAAATTTTGCCAAGATCTCAAATATCTTGAATAACAATTATTGTCCTGGGTCTGTTCGTACCTTTAACTTTGACCCATTTCACACAACTCAGAGAAATATCTGAACATGGATCACTTGCAGTATAACTTCATCCCGCTTTTGTTTAACAATCCGTTGCAGTAACAGCAGAATCTGAAGACCCTTTTGAAAATACGTTATTTAGTTGTAATTGATGTTTAAACACATACACTGATCACTAAATAAAATTGAAACAGGTTTATCGCGCCGGTGACCGTTGACGAACAGAAATCAATCCATAGTTATATAGGCATCTGAGCGCGCAGCGTTTCGTTCGTCACATAGACGACATACAGGATAAATATCAATCAAAGTTTGATTGATATATTTGAAATTGTTAGATTATTTGTAATTAAAGTTTGACTATATTAATACAGCATTTAGTACGCTTGATAGCAGTCAAATAAATAGGGTATCATCTGTAAAACCTTTGTAGCTATTAAATAAAGTAATATGTTAATAACAAACTTATTAAGCTTTCTAATGTCTACAAAAGTTTGGTAATTCATTAAATGTGCACGTTTTGTAAAATATGATCAAAGGCTTTGAGTAAATAATAAACAATTAGTTATGTTATGTATTAGACATCGGTTTTGTTGCTATAGAAAACCTAATTGGTTTACGTTGTTTCAGTTACTAGTAACCAAACGCTTTGTAACTTATTAACCTAATAAATTAACCCAACTGCCTTTGAGAACACACTCTAAACTAGTTATGTAATAACTAGTCAAAGTTTATTTATTAACGACTAAAGTTTGCTTAAAATTTAAGCAACCAAAATAGTTTGGTTGATTCTTTTTTTCAGTGTACCTGATACCTATAATAGGTAGAGTAATATCAGGTAGAGGTGGAGTTAAATAAATTTTTTTTTTTAATGAAATTACTGGTTACAAAGAACAGTTAAATCTGCTGTGGCTAGAAACTTGAGATTTGGCATGCTACAGCCATACTAATCAAATATCAAATAAATATTATAAATGTCGCGGGCATCAGCTAGTATCAAATAAATATCATAAATGCGAAAGTTTGGATGGATGTATGGATGTATGGATGTATGGATGTATGGATGTATGGATGTATGGATGTATGGATGTATGGATGTATGGATGTATGGATGTTTGTTACTCAATCACGCGCCAACGGCTGAACGAATCTGGCTGAAAGAAGGTCGGTCAGCTTCATACAAACTGTGACCTGATTGTAAAGTGTCGCGACCATAAATGACCTAAGGTGGGATCGATTGATAATATAGCAGTGTATTAAATCTAATGATTCTTTTTTTTTTTAAAAGCCGGAATTTGCTGGTAAATTCATGTTTGGTTTTGAGGTTAGGATTGAATACGACACCGGCGCCATTATTCAAAAACAACCATAATAGGTAGGTACTCCAGTATATTATGTCTTTCATTTATTTTGGAGTATAAGCCATTTTTGCTTTTTCGATGTTGGTTTTTAGTTAGTTCATTTTCGATGTTTGCCGTAGAAGCATCGATGTTTTTAAGAACAATGGTGCATCCATAGAAAATGATGTTTATAGGACTGGCAACCCTCGTGATTTCAGATTTTGAATTTGATTTGAGTTTTGACGATACTCTTTGACTGATGACAGCTGTCACTTGACGTTGACGTCTGCGATCCGTTTCATATAATTTTTGCTGTTACACAAAATTATTCACACATGAAACACATTAAACAAGATAAAAACTGTAGATAACTGCATTAGATTACGTGATGAAACGAAACGTAGTGATGAATTATGGTGCACAGATTAAAGAATATATCTAAAGGTGTGTTCAGAAACATTAATACGATCCGATATGGTATTTTGCAATTATTTTATTTTTTATTCCGGCTTTAATAAAAAAATATAATAGTTGTACTTAAATGCCCCTTTAATCACCTATATTTTGCCATTGTATTTATCAATGGTCGCTTTCAGTTTTGGTCTGGTCATATTTGGCCATCCTTCTTTGGCACAGAGATAGAATATAGTGTGGAATAGCACATAGGCTACTTTTTATCCCGAAAAATTAAGGAGTTCCTCTTCTGCCTGTCTGCCTGCAACGCTTTCTCGGCCCATCTGTTCAATTGATTTTGATGAAATTTGGTACAGGAATAGGTTGTATCCCGGGGAAGGATATTAGACTTTTTATCCCGGAAAATTAAAGAGTTCCCGCGGGAATCAAAAATTCGTAATCCACGCGGACGAAGTCGCGGGCTTCATTTAGTTTTTTTATAAATAAGATACTAAGATGCCGCTAGAAAAAAATATAACAATATAAATATATATAAAAAAATGAACAGTGAACAAATACGCGATCTTTGCCTTAACGCAACTAGGTATAGCACCATAGGTACTTATTACGGCAGTAGTCATTATTCTGCGGAATGTAAGGCATACGTGTGGTTAGAGTTAACTATGTGTTGCTGAACCACTATTAGCTACCAATCACTTTTGGTTTCATTCGTTCATTCATTGCTATTTGCAATACTAGAAAAGTCTTATGAATTTCCATTCATCGTCGTCTTCTAGCAGAGGCTTTGTTCAACGAATTTATTTTAACGACTCTACCATTGCGTAAATTTTCATAAACTCTTAAATTTTCAGTAACTACAAACCCCCAACACAAATCAGAAAAATCATACCGGTTTTTTTTAATACTTTTTTATTACACTACAAGTTAGCCCTTGACTGCGATCTCATGATGGTAAGTGATCTAAGATGGTAGTGGGCTAAACTGTTAGGGGCATGACAGTTATATTAAACCCATACCCCTATTCGGTTTCTACACGGCATGGTACTGGAACGCTAAATCGCTTGGCGGCACGTTTATGCCGGTAAGGTGGTAATTAGCCACGGACAAAGCCTCCCACCATGCCAGATCAGGAAAAATTCTGAAATTATAAATTCCCAAATTGACTCCTACCTACGTCCTACAGTGATGAAATTTCAGAAGAATAGATTACGTAATTCAATGTGTGAAACAGAGATTATTAAAAAATTTGCAGATATCGTTCTAGAATGACATAAATCGATACCAAAAATTATTTGATAAATGAATGAATGAAATAACGCAAAGTATAGAGTGGGATGGAGTGACAATTTCCCCGCGGACATTATTGCAAAGTAATTATATTCTATGCACGATCTATTAATCGTGAATCGCCTTTCGTTTCGTTGCTTCAAGCTTGATGCAACGTCGAATGTCGATTGTTCTTTTTTGGTGATACGGAGCGAATTTAATTTTGTCATTTCGAAGGCAATTGTTAAGCTGATTTGTTATACAGTGACGAAATGATAGTGCAGTTACAATTTCCAACCATTTTAATGCAGGACATGCAAGGAAGAAATTATTCCTTTCACTCACCAAAACTCATTCTTAATTCACAATAATAAAAAGCTTTAAATTTAAGGCCTTACTTTGATTTCAATACTCATTTGATAGGTTAATAATGACTATAAAAAATAGAAAAAGATGTAATAAAAACATGCCAAATTAACCTTGTAAATGTAAAGCAGAATACAGCAAAAATCCAATGTCTTCGTCACGAAATACTAACTATACCGTTTTTTCGACATGCCACATTCTTCTAGAATAATAATCTATTTAAAACTGAGTTAAGAAATGAAACAAACCGCGTACTTATTAGAAATAAATCTAAATTATGAGTTAATAAAAACTCTTTTTAACACACAAATAGACAATAATATATTGGATAGAGGCAGGCGTTACTTTGCGGAAGTTAAGACAATAATATATTATAGCTGTAAGTATAAGACACTTTTAGTGGCGATTTCATCATCACTGCGTGCGTTTTTCAAAACGAAGTTTGGCAACCTGGAATTTTCTTGCCTGCAATCCTTCCGAAACTAGTCTTGGAAGTGAGAATTGGGCTCCTCATTGCAGATGTCCGAAGAAAGCCAGTTTTTTCCGCATGATGGTGGACATGATTTGTGGAGAACCAAATACACATAAAATATATTAAACAGATCCTGTTCTATTATCAAGGCTATTTCTTAAACCAGAACTAGTCCTTCAAAAATTGTCCGATTGGTCACCCCAAATGTGAGACATGTTGGTATGATTTTGTAACGTTAATTTAGCTGTAATGTTAGGTGCGATGAATGTTCCATTGTGGTTCCTATCCTCTTTGTATTTCAAAGAAATACATTGTAATTTGTAATAGAATTCTCATTTGTACCTATTTGCACTGAATTGTTTGGGCGGTTACAATTATTGCTTGTCATAGAATTTTCACCTACTGTAAGTTTTTGCTGACCGATTGGAGTTTTTAATATCAGGGATGACAAAATATGTATAATTATTTGCATGTCAATGCATTAATGTTTAAAGCAAAAAGAAAAAAAGGTACCTGATATTTTTGTAGCCTTAGAAGATATATTTTTGTAGCTTTATAATTAATTTAGTAAGATTTTATAAATTTAGCTAAGTTATAATTGTTATTAGCAATTAGTAAATATTTATAAATGCAATCATAATTATTATAATTGTATCAAAAAAGTAGTTTGATCACTGATTTAGAGTGACTTAACTTCAGGGCCCTTTCTATTATTATTTTTTTTGTAACTTACTCCTAATTATTGTCTACAAACACAAAATGATCTTTATCATCAAAATTGGTTTATTAATTCGAAACAAATACCTAGATGTTAATATATTCCAATTATAATTTCAACGAAGTCAATTTTGATTTAGTTAAAACTTTAGAACCATGTCTATGAAGTTTAGTTAAAGTTGTCACTGAATATTTTGCTTATACTCGTATAATTACTAGCGCCAAGATCCTTGACTGTTCTAGTGTAAGGTATAGCTGTTCCATCTAAGACAACAGGTAGTATACTATTATAAGAAAGCAAGGAAAGGTAATCCCGCCCCGGTTTTGCATGGTTGGCAAAAAATGTACACACACAGTGTGTCCATTCGTCTGTGTGACCTTTTCACAATCCATGCATGAAACCAATTTTACAGTTTTTAAAATTTCCCGAAAGTCAAAGAGTTCTTGACTCACGGGAATTAAAAAAAAGGAAAACCCACGCATATTATGAAGTTTCATACATCATCTATAGTCACGACGTAAATACTATTTCAGCCACATTATAATAAATATAACTATTATAAACACCGCGAAGAATCCGTCTGGAAAATAAAAAGGTAAAAATTTAACAGTAGTTTCTAATCATGCCAACAGACAGACAAACTTGGCAGAGAGACTTGGTTTTATAATAAGTATAGTAATAGTGAATTTATCTATTCAAGTAACAAACATGGCCGCCACACACTTTGCATTTATTTATTATAGTTTGGAAAACTAGTATCAACAGCACATTGTGTAGGTACTACGTAGCCTGCCCCAACAGTATGGTATTAGCCCACTTCTCAATACTAAATTTATTACTTTGTTCCGTGCGATATACTGGTAAGCTAAAATACGGTATTTTAAGTTCCCGAGCTGTTTTATTCGACTTTGTTTGTATTTACTATATTTGATAGAGTATTGGAATCGAAATATTTTTTTGAACGTCAATAATATCAGACATGATGGTGATGATTAATTACGGTGTTTTACAACACAGACTACGAGGTTTCCAAACGCGCCCTGGTCTGAGCCGTCTCCGCTTCGTCGAGGGTAAAAACAAAAAGCCCGCATCTAAATCAGCACAGTAGTTTTTGAGAAAAATGGTAACATATTGAAAAATAAAATCATAGACTACAGCTCAGCTTTGTTGTCTATGGTCCTAAAATATATCTAAGAACCTTCTCTCAAGCTATACCTATCTAATGCAATAAACCGCATCTCAATCGGCCCAGTACTGTTTGTGAAAAATGGTAACATATTGAAATATTAAAATCATAGACTACAGCTCAGCTTGGTTGTCTATGGTCCTAAAATATATCTAAGAACCTTTTCACAAGCTAAACATATCTAATGCAAAAAACTACGTCTCAATCGGTCCAGTACTTTTTGTGAAAATTTTTAACATATTGAAAAATTAAAATCATAGACTACAGCTCAGCTTAGTTGTCTATGGTCCTAAAATATGTCTAAGAACCTTCTCTCAAGCTATATATGTCTAACTAGTATTTTGCCCTGTGCGCGAGCTGCTAAAGCAGCTCATGGGTTATGGTTAGACTTACAAGTAGTACAGATTTTACTGTACTAAACTGAATTCATTTACTATGGTGATAACAAAATAAATAAAAATGGCGCTGATTTTTTAAAACTTTGGTAAAAGTTTCCTGTTTCGTAACCCCAGGGAGTCCTAAATATCGATTTTGAACGAAATTGGTCAATTAACAAAGAATTTCAAAATGGCGCTGATTTTTTAAAATTTTGGCACCAGTTTCCTGTTTTGTGACCTCAGGGAGTCCTAAATATCGATTTTGAACGCAATCGATCATTTAACAAAGAATTTCAAAATGGCGCTGATTTTTTAAATTTTGGTACCAGTTTCCTGTTTTGTGACCCCAGGGAGCCCTAAATATCGATTTTGAACGAAATCGGTCAATTAACAAAGAATTTCAAAATGGCGCTGATTTTCTAAAATTTTGGTAGCAGTTTCCTGTTTTGTGACCCCAGGGAGCCCTAAATATCGATTTTGAACGCAATCGATCAATTAACAAAGAATTTCAAAATGGCGCTGATTTTTTAAATTTTGGTACCAGTTTCCTGTTTTGTGACCCCAGGGAGCCCTAAATATCGATTTTGAACGAAATCGGTCAATTAACAAAGAATTTCAAAATGGCGCTGATTTTTTTAAATTTTGGTACCAGTTTCCTGTTTTGTAATCACACGAAGTCCTAAATGCAATAAACCGCATCTCAATCGGCCCAGTACATTTTGTGAAAAATGGTAACAGTGGTTGAAAAATTAAGATCATAGACTACAGCTCAGCTTTGTTGTCTATGGTCCTAAAATATATTTAAGAACCTTCTCACAAGCTATACACATCTAATGCAAAAAACCGCATCTCAATCGGCCCAGTACTTTTTGTGAAAAATGGTAACATATTGAAAAAATAAAATCATAGACTACAGCTCAGCTTTGTTGTCTACGGCCCTAAAACATATCTAAGAACCTTCTCACAAGCTAAACATATCTAATGCAAAAAACCGCATCTCAATAGGCCCAGTACTTTTTGTGAAAATTTTTAACATATTGAAAAATTAAAATCATAGACTACAGCTCAGCTTAGTTGTCTATGGTCCTAAAATATGTCTAAGAACCTTCTCACAAGCTATACACATCTAATGAAAAAACCGCATTTCAATCGGCCCAGTACTTTTTGTGAAAAATGGTAACAGTGGTTGAAAAATTAAGATCATAGACTACAGCTCAGCTTTGTTGTCTATGGTCCTAAAATATATCTAAGAACCTTCTCACAAGCTATACACATCTAATGCAAAAAACCGCATCTCAATCGGCCCAGTATTTTTTGTGAAAAATGGTAACATGTTGAAATATTAAAATCATAGACTACAGCTAAGCTTGGTTGTCTATGGTCCTAAAATATATCTAAGAACCTTCTCACAAGCTATACGTACCTAATGCAAAAAAACCGGATCTCAATCGGCCCAGTAATTTTTGAGAAAAATGGTAACAAAAAAGTGCACAAACAAACAAACAAACACACAACCTCATAGGGCAAACACATATACCGTCTCCGCTTCGTCGAGGGTAAAAATACACGCCCCCATTCACATATAAACCTTCCTGGCACAGTGGTAAGAGTTAAATTTCCAATGTCTACTAACCTTTATATATTAAAATAGCATTGTTTTAAAAATATATAATATATATATATTGCGCTTCCGGCCAGCCCGTGACCTCACTAGGGGTCATGCCTGAAAACCAGCGCTGCAGTCGACTAACTGCAGCATCAAGCTGAGGCAGCGCCTCATTTAGCCAATAATTATTATAGATTTTAAGTTTGTTTTAAGGAGTGAGTGCCCGTGTCTCATGGAACCAAGGTTGGCTTAAATCTTGGTTGGCACCTTGGTTCCATGAGAGCTGTGGTACTATGTAATATATATTTTCTTTAGTTGTAATTTTTTTGGCTAAATATAGGATTATTTATTTATTTATTTAAATGGTCTTGTGTTCAATTCCTATTTAATTTAAATTAAAGAAAAACTTGCTCCCTAAATATACCTATTAGATAGGAAGTACTTGCCTAAAAGTTATCACTACACTTTTAGCTTGCATTAGTATGATTATTTTTATTTTCGTTATTGTGTACTAGCTGATGCCCGCGACTTCGTCCGCGTGGTTTAAGTTTTTTGTTATTCCCGCGGGAACTCCTTAATTTTCCGGGATTAAAAGTAGCCTATGTCACTCTCCAGGTCCTCAACTATACCCATGCCAAAAATCACGTCAATCCGTTGCTCCGTTGCGGCGTGATTGAAGGACAAACCAACAAACCAACAAACCAACAAACAAAGTGACTTTCGCATTTATAATATTAGTATGAAGTATGAAGTATGATATGATGTAAGTGATTGTTAGTAAAACTTATAAATAAAACTTAATTTTAGTTTTTTCTGTAGTGAATATAATTTGGAGGAACAGCAACTGCTCGAAACAAAAAACTATACCAACCGATGGAGAAATCGATTTTCCTTCAAACGTACCTAGTTATGCAGTCAGGAAGTGTGGGGTCGTTTTACACGAAGGTGCTTATTTACCACTATTTTTACATATGATAATATTAGTATGAAGTATGATATGATGTAAGTGATTGTTAGTAAAACTTATAAATAAAACTTATAAATAAAACTTAATTTTAGTTTTTTCTGTAGTGAATATAATTTGGAGGAACAGCAACTGCTCGAAACAAAAAACTATACCAACCGATGGAGAAATCGATTTTCCTTCAAACGTACCTAGTTATGCAGTCAGGAAGTGTGGGTCGTTTTACACGAAGGTGCTTATTTACCACTATTTTTACATATGACCGCTATACGACCGACACACGGCGGATCGATTACAATAATCGATGTCCCCAGGATGTGCTCGTTGCATACGATTAATAAAACACACGTTTATTAGAGCAATTTTCTCTAGAACCCGTTCGCGAAGACACAATGACATATTGACAGTGCTAGACTAGTTTTATGATAGGTACGTGTCACACTTAAACGCCAATCTGTAGTACTTTTTTTCAAAATGGAGCGGTAGCATTTTTTGTTTAGTTGAAATGTCGATTAAGTTAGTTAAACTAAGAAACAAGAACGCTTTATTTACTATAATCTGCTAATAGACATTATGTGGTAGAGTTTGCAGCATGCGATATTCACCGAATGCCCTACCATTTACACGTAGGAAAAACAAGCATGGAATTTGCACCACCGTCACTCAAATCTTCAAAATCTCTCTCAACATACGTTTGATTCAGACACCGGAACATCCTCAGGAGATTTTGTAAAGAATGATTGACAGCAGTTTTGAAGACTTACTATAAGTATCTAATACTAATTATTATCAAATCGATAAATAATGTTTTATATAATGATTGTGCACTAACATTTTATTTCGAGTAAATGGGCAGAACACTTCGAACATATTTGCTTGTGCCATTGTCCACCGAGAGGGACAATGAATTGTGCAGTAAAAAGCAGTACCGTACACTGGTGGAATTTCACTATTATATTATGAGAAAGTATGAATCTTTTTTATGCGAGTAGAGTTGCGAATGAGTGTAGCAGCACCCTCGCCGTTCAGGTTTGATGGACTATGTCATCGACTGTGCCCAAGGCCGCAATTATCGGAGCCCGTCCTTCAATGATTTGCGACCCTTGATCAGTGGCCCAGGGGCCCACATAAACCTGAATGTAGCTAGAACAAACACGGTTACGCTAAGCGGATGGACGCATAAAAAGAGCTTGATTTAAGCTGTTACGTGTTGTAGTGTTGAATACATTTTGTTTTGATTTTCTTGTATTTTCTCTGTTACAGTAGGTATACAATAAAATATAACAGTTGCAATTATATTAAGTGTCGATTTGCAATAACAATTTAATCCAAAAAAAAAAAACAGCATTGCTTGTTGAACGGTTAGAGTGCTTCCGAAAAACAAAGAATAAAAAGTACTGTATTTATTAAGCGAGTAAGTTTACTTGAAAATTTCTTAATGCAATGAAGTAGGAATCAAATTACCAGACCGATAGGCAGATAGACACACTTTTACATTTGTAATATTAGTGGATGAATTAAATTGACCCGGCAATGTACTTAGTTATTAAAACTTAGCAAGTAAATTATCAGTATTTTCCTGAATCTAGTTATTTTCTTCTTCTACACTTGACGATTCAAAAGTACTTGTAAAAGTTTATTTGAATAAAAAACATTTGATTTTGATTTTGATTTCATACACCCTGAAAACATCTTTTTTGCAATGGTATCTATTTACTTTCATGTACGCAGATTTCCGTAACTATCATCCATTCAATCATATAATTTGCACACGTTATCCAGACCATACCATCTAATTATCTCATCTAACGTATTAGCGAAAATAGAATGTAACTGATTGACAGTAATGGGACGGGCCACCTAAATTGCCTTTCCAGCTTCAATTATACTCCTTATCTAATATATTAGCTACACAATTTGTTATTCATTACACGCATGGTGAATGATTTATATCTCGCAACACCTTTTCAATATGCGTAACAAGAGAGAAAGGTAAGTTTGTTATGTAAACTATAATTCGGAAAATTCCGTGACTATCTAAGTATCCATCTATTGTAAAACTGCCTCTTTTGTGCCGCCTAGCTTAATCGGCGGCGGATTCTGGATTCAAAAGTCTAGGGTTGTGGCAAAAAAAATAGGATTTTCCGTCAAAAAACTAAGATGGGGTAGAGCAAAACATGTTCAGCTTAAAATTATTGGGCGTCTGGCAACCCTAGCGGTCTTGTTGATTTAGTATTGTATCACCTTTAGCGACAAAAAGCGACTTTGCAAAAAAAAGTTAACATTAATCAGATACGATCGTAATTTGGATCAATATTGACGAGAAGTCAATTCACTATAGTCAAATGACTTCCGCCAAAAGTGTTTGCCAATTCACGGCCAGGCACAGTATCAGTCCAAATGACATTAGAACTTCGATTTTTGATTGCTGTGCCCTCCTAGTAACGCGCGGTTTGATGTCATGGCATACGAATTTCACACTCACAGTCAAAATATCGGCAAAAGACTTGCGCTGTAGATTATGGAGGAAGGAATTTACATGGATTTCGGCATGGTGCCAAATTTAGTAAACAGATTTCGCCACACGGATGTACTGTAATAGGGGGAAACATCCTTTTCTGTTCCGACATTTTAGTATTGCTAAAATTAAAATTTCATTATCGAATAAATACCATTCGCTACTCATTGAGATATAGTATGATGTAATTAAAAAAAGTGGTCAAAAAATCGTATAGTAACGGCAGAAAATTATTGGGAAATTCATGGAAATCTCAAAAAAGGTCTTATCGCGTTCCGACTATTGTGATTTAATTTGAGACATTATTTAGACAAAAGTTATTTTAAATTGATCGTAAAAGATCAAAAAACACTTTAAATAAATAATATTTTCAATAAAACTTATAGTTTTTTTACAATCTGGTTCCAAACATCCCTCATTTTTACAGCACGAATTTTTCATACAAATTTAGTACGGGCGCGCGCATCACAAAATTTCGTTATATATTCATGAAATACGGCAGTCATTTCCCATACGCCTGCGGGCTCTCAAGGCGTGAGGTTGCGTCCCGTTGTTCCTGAACTGACGTTTGTCACTGTTAGTATCCGTACACAAACGTCAATGCATCCACTACCATTGAACAAAACTAATCATCGATATTTATACGTATAAAAAAAATGTAACTGGACGATTTCTGTATATAAAATATTTATTTTGAAAATTTAATAGTTGGTTATTTTATTATTCACTGAGCCCAAAACGGTATTTTATTCTCTGTCTTATTTTGCCTGTTTTGTGCACGAACTCCACTAAAACTAACTTTGAATGGGTATTTTGGTTCTTATAGCTCAGTCTAAGTAGATTTTTTCTTTTATAACAGTCGTCCGAAGGGGGCGAAATATCAATTTCGGGTCTATGGGGTACCTAATGCTGATGTTCATTCTGTTTTGGTCTCGCAGAAAAGGGCTGTTCGTGCCATATACAAAACTAAATTCAAAGAAATTGAAATCCACTACCAATACATAATTGAAAACTGGATGATGCCCGCGACTTCGTCCGCGTGGATTTTTGATTCCCGCGGGAACTCTTTAATTTTCCAGGATAAAAAGTACCCTTTATCCTTCCCCGGGTACCTATCCCTGTACCAAATTACATCAAAATCGGTTGAACAGATGGGCCGTGAAAGCGTAGCAGACAGACAGACAGACACACTTTCGCATTTATAATATTAGTATGGACTGAATGATGCTAGCGACTTCGTCCGCGTGGATTAAGGTTTTTGATTTCCGCAGAAACTCTCATTTTCCGGGATAAAATAACCTATGTCCGTCCCCGGAATACAACCTACTCCTGAACCAAATTTCATCAAAATCGGTTGAACGGATGAGTCGTGAAAGCATACAACCAAACAAACAAGCAACCAACAGACACACTTTTACGTTTATAATATTAGTATGGATTATGGATATTATGGATTAAGTATAATATGTGTGTAGTAGGTCTGACGACCTCCGTGCGGCGCAGTGCTTTGCGCAGCCTTAACGTGCGGAGGTCCCGGGTTCGATCCCCGGCAGGGTTTGTAAATTTATAATTTCTGAATTTCCCTGGTCTGGCCTGGTTCCGGTACAATGCCGTGTAGAAACCGAATAGGGGTATGGGTTTAATATAACTGTCATGCCCCTAACAGGTCAGCCCGCTACCATCTTAGACTGCATCATCACTTACCATCAGGTGAGATCGGAAACTAGGGCTAACTTTGTAGCAGTACCTAAGTATATAAAAATATCCATATCCATACTAATATTATAAATGCGAAAGTGTGTCTGTCCGTCTGTCTGCCACGCTTTCACGGCCCAACTACTCAACCGATTTTGATGAAATTTGGTACAAAGATAGGTTACATCCCAGGGAAGGACATAGGCTACTTTTCATCCCGGAAAATTGAAGAGTTCCCGCGGAAATCAAAAAAATGTATCTGTTCAACCGATTTTGATGAAATTTGGTACAAGGATAGGTTGTATCCCGGGGAAGGACATAGGCTACTTTTTATCCCGGAAAATTGAAGAGTTCCCGCGGGAATCCAAAAATATGAATCCACGCAGACGAAGTCGCGGGAATCATCTAGTTCTATATAAATATTTTTGGGGTCTGTATACATAATAAACATTACTCCAAAGATTTATCATAAGTACCTATATAGATAGATAGAATGAAACAACTTAAACAAAACAAAAGTCCTCATAAAGGCACAATTTTTCCTATTCTCTCTATTGTTTTGTATAAAACAAAGAAACGTGCGCACGCCGCCTAGCTTCATCCAATATTTTACTGAACGCGCAGAACTTGCTTCGCAGTTTTCAGTCGCACGTAGGCTGTCAAAATAGCTTCGTCTGATCTGAAGTGATAATCTTGCTTTCTGTCGAGTACAAAAACAATTTACTTCTGCAGTGTGTGACTATTGTAAAAAAGTAAGGATAATTTGTTTTATTAGTTACCTACAGTAATAGTCAGTGTGATTATTTGTAATATTTGAAATAAAAGATCCCTTCAAAAAAAAATTAATATGGCGTCGGCCGCGGTGATTTTCGTATTGTTGCGCTGATTGTTGGGTTTTGTATCATTGTGTGATTTCAAATTTGACGTTTGTTGAAGTAAAACTTTTACAGACACGTCACCACGTACTTTTACAGCCAGCGCATAATATTTATAATGGAGAGTGCAACGCCAGTAAAACCCATGTACCGACACTTTAATTTTTTGACATAATGACGTAAACATACCTGAGGCTTTTATCAAAGCTCAGCAAAGTTCATCAGTCCATGTATTTTTTAAATTATCTAGACATGATCTAGAATGATTTATTGTGATTCATTATTTTTGCAGATGGGAAAACATAAAAGAAGGTCTGCCTATTATAAAAAAGAAAATAAGCCGTTGCATTGGAAAAAAACAAACAAAAAGTATACTCTTATTTCCTGAAATCTTGAAAGCTGTCATCCCATATCACTTCCACAAATTATCACATGCAGATTGCAGAGAAGAAGCAAATAAATGCATTAGTTACCTACATAATTTCTGTACAAGTTTCGCGCTTTATCGCAAAATGCAATTATTCGTTTCTCAATACAAATCAACTAAATTTCCATTTCATTGTGCCTACAACACTTTTCCGCTAATTATCATAGCATCAGAGTTATACCATTTCATGTACCTACTCTCACCATAGTCTGTACACTAGTAAAAAAATATTTATTTAATTATTAATAATTAATTTATAATTAGTAGACTATACCAACAAAAGACATTCATCTTTCCTATCTAAACATTTTGCTTATTTACGTATTGCAGCTTTGAAATTCTAAACGATGATCAAGTTATAGAATATAAATTGGAGAGCTCTGAACAGCAAGGTAAAAAGCATTCGGCAAAAATAACTAAAAGGTAGGTAAATTACAAAACTAGGTATAAATCCTTATCCTTACTAATATTATAAACGCGAAAGCTTGTGAGTATGGATGAGTGGATGTATGCATGTATGTATGTATGTTTGTTACTCTTTCACGCCTGAACGGCTGAACGGATCTGGATGAAATTTGGCACAGAGATAGATTATAGTCTGAAATAACACATACTACTTACTACTTAATAAAACAGCTACTTTTTATCCCGGAAAATTAAGGGAACCAAAAAACCTCATTTTTTGTTGTTGTTTCCAAATTATATCAGCTGTCGGTTTAGTTGATGGGTAAAATTACAATTATAAAGATTTGAAATAAATAAAAGAGTACCTTTTATTTATTTTAAACTAGCTGCACTATTGGTAACTATCGCCAGGAAGGCTGATTCAGTATTAGGTAGGTGTAGGCTCTCCTCTTATGACGATAGTGAAGGACTGCCCGCATGCTGATGGGGTCTGACTACTTATCGCCTCTAAAAGACGTCTTATGGTTGCCTAAAATTAACAATGACTAGGAAGGTTAACACATCTTTGAGCGGCCATGTCTAGTGAACGGCCCGATGAATAGCGTCAGTTTTTATACTGTTTACATAGGTACTGCGCATACTTTAATACTGTACAAGAATCAGCCTTCCTAGTTATGGTTCATTTTTGGTAACCATAGTACGTGTTTGAGCGGCCATATCTAGTGATAAGCTGATCTGCATGCAGGCAGACCTTCACTATCGTCATCAGTGGAGAGCCCTACACCCACCTAATACTGAATCAGCCTTCCTGGCGATAGTTACCAAAAGTGCAGCTATCTCATAGTCAGTACCTACATGATATTATAAACGTTTTTTTGCTGTCATAAAACTTCGGTTTGTCCAAATGTGACAAGGATAATTTTTATTTATATCAATTATATTAGGTACTTTATACTAATAAACTTTATATTGTAGTAATAAATTGCGGTTTTATTTTCCATTTCAAAGTGCTATAAAAGTTTCACATCAAAAACTAAATAAATAATGGAAATAGGTTTTTTAGGATGAGTTGTGTCATTTATGATGAATCAACGGCCCAGCTTGAAAAGGAGATTCTACTGAGGAGAGATGACAATAACTCAGCAGTTTATAAAAAGAAAAAAATAATGTACGTAGAAAATAATACACAATATATAGGGAGCTACATAAATATATGTACATACATAATGTATCAAGTATTACTCTGATTTAGTGGGCTGTTAGTGGATAGTTTCCATGCAACATTAGGAAAATCATCAGTTGATGCTACGTTAGTTGTTACGGATATGTCTCAAACCCACCAGCATCAATTCATTTTCATAGCTTAGCTCTAGGGGAAAGGGGTTCAACTAAGCAACGAAGTTTTTCACATAATGAGGAAAGGAAACACGTCCTTCTAAGTATTTATTACGAGAAAGGGAATGACAGCATGACAGTCACGCAGCTTACTTACGTCCATAATGTTCCCTACATTACACATTATACTAGTTGAAGTATGGAACACAGAAGCTGACTAGTTACTTCTCAAACCACTTCATCTACATCGCACATCTCAATGGAAATCTGTCTTACACCGTTTTTATACTATTCATGCAGAACTACTACTAATACTAGGCGCCATTATTAATTAAATTTATTTTTCTACCTAAGGTTGTATAACCTTTATCAAATAAACACCTATCTTTACCTATACCTACTCATAGTTATAAATCAGTTAGCAGGAATCAGCCGGTTGGTATATTATCAAGAAGCACCTCTACAATCCATACTATGATATTAAAAATGCCAAAGACGTGTAATTGAACGGCCCATTATTTCAACCAAGTTGGTATAGAGTAAGGTTACATCCCGAGGAAGGACATAAGTTACCTTTATCCCGAAAAATTGAGAAATTCCCGCAGAAATAAAAAAAAATTAACGAACGCAGACGAAGCCGTAAGTATCATCCAAAGAGTATATAAGCACTACGTTTATCATCTAGCTATCAATCAATAAATAATATTATTTGTGCCATAGTGAGAAAGTTGATGGCATATTGTATGCTCCCGTGGTAGGGGCTGAATCCTTCTATGTGTGCCTGCGTAGACTGTGGTTGTATGTGTATAGAAACAATTGACAGCGGCTGACAGCTACGCCTAGATGTCGGCCAAGGGTAGGACCCTTAAAGAGTGATTTACGTTAGATTACTGGCCGTCAATCGCCAGTAGTTTTCATAAAATTTAAAGAAGCACCTACAATACGTTTTATTTCACTTCTGGCTGTAAGGTTGGCTAACTGAAATGTCCGTGTTTCCATAGGGCTATTATGTAGTTCAAACATGTAAATTATAAATAAAACTTTTACAATGTTTTTATTTTAATTTAGTCATCCCTACTAATATATAAAGGTGAATGTAAGTTTGTTTGTTACGCTTTCACGCGAAAACTACTCAACCGATCATCATGAAACTTTGTACACATATTCTTGGAGGTATTAGAAGTATAACATAGGCTACTTTTTATCCCGGAAAATCCAAGAGTTCCCGCGGAAATCAAAAAAAAATCTCTCTTCAACCGATTTTGATGAAATTTGGTATAGGGATTAGTTGTATCATATATAAGAAATTAGAATAGATTAAAATAATTGTTTGAACTGCAGAATGTATTTAACCTCTAACTGTAAAGGCCAATTTAGGTAAGCCAAATTTAAAGCTAGAGCTAGGTAAAATAAATATGAAGGGGCTGTACACACAGGTATTCGTCATCTCGTCGAGTAGTAAACTCTTAGCAGTCACCTCGCTAAAATCCTTTCAAGTAGCTTGAGTTACAGGCTAATAAATTATAACACTAGAAGCTACATAGAGCCTAGGCTCCCACAATTTATTAGACGTCACACATATCAAGTGAAATTATATCGGTGGCAACTTTAATTTAGCTTCGGGATCGATATTATCGATACATCGATGTATCTGCAATTACCGTTCCAATACAGCTGATTTATGCGATAATGACGGTGCATTCACACTGGCTTGTTCATATGGCGGAATACAGAAGTCATACGTAATTATGTTCTGAACATTAAATCGAATTATGATGGCGTTAAGCTAGCGGTTTTCTTTGGCTCTTTATATTCTATGATGTCCTGGTACCATCGCATTAAATATGACTGACACTTTCTGAGTAGTTGTTAGTTACTGTTTCGGTTCTGAGGCGACTTCATAGAACTAAAGTCTTAGTTATAAATAGGTGTTTTCTTCTTTCGTCGTCCATGTGGATTTTCTAGGCAGCTGGTCTATTAAGGCAAAACTACATCAATCATCGCTACAGTTAATACTTCGTAGTGATGATTCGAGTCTGGAGGCGCAGATCCCTGAGCACGCATCTCTAACTTGTCTGAATACTCACTTTAACGGTAAAGGCAAATGTCGTGAGGAAACCTGCATGGCTGAGAGTTCTCCATAATGTTCTCAGGGAAGTATGTTGTCTGCCAATTCGCTCTTGGCCAGCATTGTAGATAATGCCTAACCATTCCACTCATTCTGAGACGAGACTCGTGCTCGCAAGTGAGCTGGTGATGTGTCGAAAAATAAAATGAGTTTACCTATACAATCCCATTATTTTTATCAGAACCTTACATTGCATTGCATCCATATTATGTTCACTAGATGATGCCCGCGACTTCGTCCGCGTGGATTGAGGATTTTTGATTCCCGCGGGATCTTTTAATTTTCTGGGATCAAAGTAGCCTATGTGTCATTCCAGACTATCTATCTCAGTGCCAAATTTTATCCAGATCTTTTCGTGACGTGATTGGGTAACAAACATCCATACATCCATCCATCCATCCGTCCATCCATCCATCCAAACTTTCGCCTTTATAATATTAGTATACTTAGATAGATTGTGATAATAGGCATGTGTTAACTATATACTGTACAACTTAGTTTCAGATTTGCAATGCCCTGGGCTTCATGCCAGTGAATACATGAACTTCAATATGAAATAAAATAAATAAACCTTCAACCATTCTGTATGAAGTAAAATAAATACTGTAAAGTAACAAATCGCACGTCGGATTGTCACGAATTTCTCAATCATGTTGTCGAACAAAAAAAGAATCGTCCGAAACGTTATTCGTAGCAACTTATTACAAAAGAGGTTTCACTTCCACGAACGTCACGTCTCACGATCAATTGGAAATATTATTCACACAGAAAACATTTACCTAGATTTGTCTTTGTTTAGTACTGTGGCAACCAACGGTTTGGAAAGATAGGCCTTCCTCAAAGAGTACTACTGCATCATATCTTCAGCCCTCCTCATCCAGCCGCTTCCCGTTCTTTATATCGTCGGTCCATTTTCTTGAAAGGCGTTCTGGCCTACTCTCAGTTGTACGTGGTCCAAATCTAGACCTTTCGATTCCACAGGCCATAACTACCAATTAAATGATAATTGTTACTAATAGTGCAGTTTGGGACTGTGACTCCTTGGTGCAGAATAGTGGCCATGGTTCAATGATACTTAATTATTATTTGAGAAAATAATACTACTTTGACAAAATACTTAATAAATAGTACTGTAAGGTACTATGTAATAAGCAACTACCTCAATTTACATAGACGGGCCCTGTCAAACAAAGAATGTGAACTTATTTTACTAACGCCATCTGGTCTGAAAAGCGGGACGGCGGTAAGGCGGGGACAAACACAGGCTATTACAGGTGAGTGGAATGCTTTACAGGTCGGACGCCTAATTTTTTTCTATGAAAAGACTCATCTAGTGTCTACACAGGTACTCGTATATATCGATAATTAATTTGTGGTTGTAGAGTGGTTTGAGTTTACGTTAAATTAGTCCGTTTTTTTTAAAGATTAGTTGCAAGTTCAGACACATCCAGTATATCTATAGCACAAAAGGTTCGCGGCACCTCAGTCGGGGCCCCGACTACCGACTACCGACTACCGACTATCGTTTTGTTATTGTTCAATATGTTTTCAATAATCCAGTTAGATTAGATAGAAAGCTTCGCACGGTTACGTGAAAGTGGATGCGTGGCCGGGCCCTTATTTGTTAACGGGTTGCTCTGTGATTGAAATTTATGTCTGCTCTGCCCCTTTTGTCTGAATCATGCTTTTATGTGTAATACTAGGTATATTTGACTAGATAATTCCTGTGATTTTGTCCGCGAGTATTAAGGTTTATTGATTCCCGTGGGCACTCTTTAATTTTCCAGGATACCTAAAATGTAGCCTTATGTTAATTTAGGTTATAAGTTATCTCCATTTGAAGAGCTAAATCGATTCGGTTATTTGTAGCTTAAAACAGCAACTAACATCCAAACACTTACATCATTCTCACGGGAATTAAAATAATTATTCTACGCGGATGAAGTCGCGGCCATCAGCTAGTTCATAATATTAGTGAGACTAGATGAAGAACGCGACTTCGTTTGTGTGGACTTAGGTTTTAAATCAAGTCAGAACACTTTGATTTTCCGGAAAAAGTCTACGTCCTTTGGAATGTAAACCTTATGCAAACTATCTCTGTGCCCGTCAAAATTGTTTGAACATAATATGGGCCATGAAAACGTAGCAGGCAGACAGACACACTTTCGTATCGTATTTATAATATTACTATGAATAATCGCTATGACTGCTTCGTTGGTCTAGTGGTTAGCATGTTCGACTGCGGCTGACGAGGTCCCGGGTTCGATTCCCGGGTCGGGCCATAGCAAGTATTGGGTTTTTCTGACAAGAAATTCTCAGTGCCAGCCCGGAGTTGGAAGTTGGCGGTGTTTCACCCCCGTGCCTCGGAGAGCACGTAAAGCCGTCGGTCCTGCGCCCGATCTCTCTCCGGTCGTGTCGGATTTTCCGTCCCATCGGGCTATGAGAGTAAAGGAACAGAGAGTACACCTGTGTATGCGCAAACACTTGTGCACTATAATATCTCCCTCGCAGATGGCTAATCTCTCTGGAGATAGGCCAGCGTGGCCGAAATTCGGTCGGGAGGAGATTACTATCCTTATCCTTACTAATATTAAAAATGGGAAAGTGAGTTTGTTTGTATGTTTGTTCCGCTTTCACGCCGTAACTACTGAACCGATTGCTTTGAAATTTTGCAGACGTAAAGTTAGAAGTCCGGATTAAATAATAGGGTACTTTTATCCCGGAAAATTAAAGAGTTCCCGCGGGAACTAAAACTCCTCAATCCACGCGGACGAAGTCGCGGGTGTCAGCTAGTGAATAATAAGCGATATAAAATATGAAAACTGAAGTTATGTTAGCTTGAAAGCTTCAGACTCAACTTATATAACTTGTCGTAAATATAAACGTAAAGTACCTACGTAACCAAAAGATTCATAAGCAAGCGCGCGCGCAATCGCGATCGCATCTGTCACTATCTGTCAATTACTGTCAAACCGTGACAAAGGACACGTTGACACAGCCGTCACAGACTGCTTTATGACTTTATTATGTCATTTGTGTCGATATGTCTTAACTCTTAGGACTTCGTTGTGGAAATATCGATCACATTGGAGCTACGTGTGTTATAAGCAATTGAATAATAGAAATCTGCATGATAGGTGGGCTAAGTCTGCCATCCTACACTTGACTAGTGTGATGAACTATGACCTAAACCCCTTTTCATTCTGTGAAGATATAGAACGGTGACGGCGACGGAGCTACGATCGGATATGATGTTGGTAATGAATCAGTGTGTGAAAATTCTCGTAAGAGCACTAGCTTTTGCCCGCGGCTTCGCTCACGTTAGATTGACGACCTCCGTGGCGCAGTGTGTAGCGCTGTTGCCTTAACGTGCGGAGGTCCCGGGTTCGATCCCCGGCAGGGTCAATTTGGGAATTTATAATTTCTGAATTTTCCCTGGTCTGGCCTAGTGGGAGGCTTCGGCCGTGGCTAGTTACCACCCTACCGGCAAAGATGTGCCGCCAAGCGATTTAGCGTTCCGGTACGATGCCGTGTAGAAACCGAATAGGGGTAGGGAGGGGGTTTAATATAACTGCCATGCCCCTAACAGGCTAGCCCGCTACCATTTTAGACTGCATCATCACTTACCATCAGGTGAGATCGCAGTCAAGGGCTAACTTGTAGTGGATAAAAATAAAAAAATAAAAAAAACCTATTTTCATACTTTCAGAGCTCTATTTTACCACCCCTTAGGGGTTGAATTTTCAATAATCCTTTCTTAGCGGATGCCTACCTCATAAGATCTAACAAAAACATAATTCTAGGCAAGCGCGCAATGGCTCCAACTTAGGCTGTATCACTACTTCAAGAAAGTCTGATTGCAGCCAAGCGCTAGTCTATAAATTAAAAAAAAACCGCCCAATCCGTCCAGTGTTTGATAGATCAGTCAGTCATGGCCGGTTTCTGAATTGAGAATTTCATGTTGAGTAACTATGTCTCAAAGACTACTTAAGGACTAATTAAGCAAATTTTTGTTTCTGAATTGATATTGTGTAAGGTTTGAGGGTTGGGCTTGCTGTTTTTGCTTGAATGCTTAATTCAGAAACCGGCCCAATATCAATCCAGAAACAAAAGTTTGCTTAATTAGTCCTTAAGTAGTCTTTGAGACAGACTCAACATGAAATTCTCAATTCAGAAACCGGCCGTTAGTCACATATTCCTTTTATTTATTTGAGACTAGATGATTTCCGCGACTTCGTCAAGTTTTTTCAATTCCCGCGGCAACTCTTGAATTTTCTGGGATAAAAATTCCTTCCCCGGGATTTAACCTATCCCTGTACCAAATTTCATCAAAATCGGTTGAAAAGATGGGCCGTGAAAAGGTAGCAAACAGACAGACAGACACACTTTCGCATTTATAATATTAAGTATGGACTACTATGTCCAGCCGTGGACTTCCATCAATGAGGGCTACCGTTTTTATGCTCACTAGTTGGCGCCACTTGCGAGTAAGGTCCTGAAGTATAGCTGTATATTCGGTAAACAAGCATATTTGTGAAAAAAGAACTCTTTTTTAAATAGTAAACATACAGGAACCAGGGAAATACTAACCTATGAATTAGCTGTTCGAAAGAATCCGCTTAATTTTGCACCTATTTTTCTTAGCTACGCTTTCAAAGCACAGAGCACTGGCATTCTTTGGCACGTATCTTACATCTTCCATAATTAATCGGTTATTGCTAAATATTCATAACATTAATTAAATAATTAGACCCGCGATAAAAGCCCAGTGATATTTGACATTTCGGGGACCTCACACTACACTAGCGCCCCTAGCGGAGAATTTAAACGCGGTAGCCCTGATTGAGTTGAGCCCAGATGAGTTTAGTGAAGGGTGCTATTATATAAAATCTAAGTACCAAGTACCTACCAACCACAATAATTAAGAAAAAAAATAGAGTGCAATACAAACAGATAAACTGAAAACAAACCAAAAACATACGTAGAAAGGTAATTATTTCATATAAAAAAAGCACTCGACGTTGATTGCTTTCTGATATCACAATAGCCATGAAATGAGCCCATCGAGCCACCGGGTTACGCAGTGTGTTTCTTTGTGAATGTGATTTTACATTTAGAAATGTAAACCAAAGGCTTTTTTGTTCGATGGTACGTCAGCAGCGTCGCCCGTTCTCCTCTGGTGGCAGGTAATGAAAATAATTATAATAATGACTAGATGATTCCCGATACTTCGTCCGCGTGGACCAAGTCATTTCGATTCCCGCGGGAATTCTTGAATTTTCCGGGATAAAAAGTAGCCTATGTTCCCGGGATACAGCCTACCCCTGCACCAAATTTCATTAAAATCGGTTGAACAGATACATTTTTTGATTCCCGCGGGAACCTTTGAATTTTCCGGGATAAAAAGTAGCCTATGTCCTTCCCCGGGATACAACCTACCCCTGTACCAAATTTCATTACAATCGGTTAAACAGATGGGCCGTGAAAGCGTAGCAGACAGACAGACAGACAGACATATGGGTAGTATGGATGGATATGGATGTCCTCCCGGCCGAAGTTTGGCCACGGCGGCCAATCTCCAGAGAGATTAGCAATCTGCGCGCGTATAGTGCACAAGTGTGTGCGCAAACACAGGCGCACTCTCTTTTCCATTACTCTCATAGACCAGAGAGTGATCAGGCGCAGGACCAACGGCTACGGTAAGGGAGATGCAGTCTAAAATCACTGTAATTATATTATTGTAATTACATTCTTACAGTGAATCAAAGTCCACACAAATTGGACAAAACAGAATCATCTAACCTAACCATCGAAATAGATTGATACGAAAATTCTACATCAATGAACCTAATCTAACGTCTTACATCCTGCACCTTAACAAACACCTCTCAAACCTCAAACCTTTCTTCTCAAACCTTTTGATGGGTTGACTGACTTTTTTTGCTGGTAATTCTGCCATCGGTTTCTACACGGCATCATACAGGAACGCTGAATAGCTTGGTGGTACGTCTATGCCGGTAGGGTGGTAACAAGCCACGGCCGAATCCTCCCACCAGACCAGACCAGAGAAAATTCAGAGATTGTAAATTCCCAAATTGGCACTGCCGGGAATCGAACCCGGGGCCTCCCACGTTAAGCCTACAGCGCTCTCCACTGCGCCAGGGAGGTCGTCAACTATATGCCCATAAACTGTTACCAATAATACCAATGCCACTTGAGCTTATAAACCTCAAGCTAGAAATATTTATTAATTATCTTAATTAAAGTTTACATATTAAAAAAAAAACGGGCTGTTTTAAAGTTTTTTTTTTACAAGTAGGTACCTAACTTCTTTTATCATGCATGTTGAGTGCCTGTTAGTGTGTAAAATCAATGGTAGTCATAAGATTATTAACTAATTTGTAATAGAATATGCCGATAGATCATTGTAATACTGTTGGCTTGTTATTAAATTAAAAAACCGGCCAAGTGCGAGTCGGACTCGCGCACCGAGGGTTCCGTACAAACCTGTAGTAAGTTTTAAATTAAATGTTTTTTTTAAATATATTTTGAGTTGATTGAATGAAAGGTAAATTGCGATTTACGATTAATGACGTATTAAAAAAAAACTACTTACTTGATCTCGTTCAAACCAATTTTCGGTGGTGGTTTGCATGGTAATGTACAACATATATTTTTTTTAGTTTTATCATTCTCTTATTTTAGAAGTTACGGGGGGGGGGACACACATTTTACCACTTTGGAAGTGTCTCTCGCGCAAACTATTCAGTTTAGAAAAAAATGATATTACAAACCTCAATATCATTTTTGAAGACCTATCCATAGATACCCCACCCACACCTATGGGTTAGATGAAAAAAAAATTTTTGAGTTTCAGTTCTAAGTATGGGGAACCCCAAAATTTATTGTTTTTTTTTCTATTTTTGTAAGAAAATCTTAATGCGTTTACAGAATACATCTACTTACCAAGTTTCAACAGTATAGCTCTTATAGTTTCGGAAAAAAGTGGCTGTGACATACGGACGGACAGACAGACAGACAGACAGACAGACAGACAGACAGACATGACGAATCTATAAGGGTTCCGTTTTTGCCAAATTTGGCTACGGAACCCTAAAAATATATATTCTACTAGATGATTCCCACGACTTCGTCCGCGTGGACCAAGTTTTTTTGATTCCCGCGGGAACTTTTGACTTTTCCGGAATCCGGGATATAACCTACCTCTACACCAAATTGCAGCAAAATCGGTTGAATAGATGGGCCGGGAAAGCGTAGCAGACAGACATACAGACAGACACACTTTCGCATTTATAATATTATATTAGTATGGATTTCTCTTACGAAATTCCTCTATTCTAGCTTTACCTGTAGCGATTTTTTAATTCGATGACCAGACAACCCTTGATTGCGATATTTGATCTATAAGATGAAGAAGGCCTCAAGCATTCGTCCCGCAGTTGGATATTAACAGGCTGTTACCTACTTATAAGCACTATGTGAAGAGGTTGAAACTATCACAAACTAGAGCCTACTGGATTGCACACGTCGTGATAATATATAATCAGTTAATGCGCGTGTACGTTTGTAATGATAGCCATGTGCGGCTTTAGGCGTTTTGCAAACAGGGGAGAGTAGGGCGAACGTTCTATGAAGAAGGATCTATACATTTTCCCGTCGCTATAAAATCGAAACTATTACTGGTTTTACATATTTTCACATAGTATCCATCCATCCATCCATCAGCCTGTATGCATCCACTGCTAGACACAGGCCTTTTCGAGAGCGCTCCACCAAACACGGTCCTCTGCCTCCCTCATCCACCCGCCACTTTCTTTAGGTCATCGGACCAGCGAAGTGGAGGTCGTCCTCCACTGCGTTTGCCGATACGCGGTCTCCACTCCAGAACACGTCTGCCCCAACGGCCATCGGTTCTGCGACAGACATGGCCTGCCCACTGCCACTTTTATACACATTACGTAATTGTAGAAATCAATAAATAAAGGAATAATTTATAAATGTTTGTCTATCTGTCTGTCTGCTACGCTTTCAACTCCCATATTATCATCCATCATCCATCAACAGCTTTTGATAAAATTTGTTATTGAGATTGGGTGTGTACCGAGGAAGGACATACTTTTTATCCCGGAAAATTAAGGAGTTCCCGCGAAAAAAAACTGGCAGGCATGTTTTAGTTGATAAAAATTGAACAATTTTAAAAAAACAATTTTAAAAGTTAAAAAAATTGTTATTATCCAATTTAGCTCAGCCTCCTCCTAGTTTCTTGACACAGATCCGAGTATAATTGCGGCAATTCACCACAAACGCAGGACACGTCGGAATATATCGACGCCGGTTGCTCAACCGCGCCCTGATTGAGCCGTTCATATAATCAGCTATTTATGCCAATACCACTCAGCCCCGGCGTCCCCTGGGGCCTTTCGTTTGCCGCGGTGCGTCATTATTTGTTATGCTTTGACATGGGACATGTGCGGAAATGCAGGAATAGTTTATTTTCATCTCGTAGCTGGACAAAGGTGAAAGTTGCTATGGAGTAGTTCAGTAAATACAGCAGGTTTGAACAGGGATCTAGAACATAATACCAAAAAGTCCAGGCATGTAGAAGGTGAGCTGGAGGGGTGGTTTAGACTGTTAACCTCCTTTAAGAAAATTAACCCCCTTTTGGGGTTAATTTTCTTTTATCAAAACTATCTGATGCCCGCGACTTCGCTTCGCGTGGTTTACTCCTTAATTTTCCGGGATAAAAAGTACCTACTCTCCAGGTCCTCAACTGTACCTATGCCAAAAATCACATTGATCCGTTGCTTCGTTGTGGCGTGATTGAAGGACAAACCAATAAACCATCACACTAATAAGATAAATGCGAAAGTGTGTTTGTTTGTTGTTAGTATTATGAAAGTTCATGAAATCCTATTCAACTTCTACTTTATATACCTACTTACCTACAATTTTTCGAATTCCCAACCTTTGCAGACTGGACTAGAGGTCTAGGTTTTGTTTATTACGTAATAGGATTGCACTTGAGGATAGCAATGGTGAGTACCTACTAGGTGCGCTCACTCAGAAAGGTATGTAAGTATTGCGCGAATAGGCATGATGACAGTAACCAAGAATCAATGATCTTTATAATTTAACTAATGAAATAGGATTCATGGATTATAAAAAACGTATTTATTTTTCTATTTCGAGTGAGATTGCTATTTATTTTGATAAAATAAAACTATAAAATACAGCGATCCGCCATATTGGTTAAAACACCAAAAAGCGAATGACGTCACAATAGTTTGTTTTCGAGCTTTGACAATCACACTATTGTTTACAGCACACTGCACAGTTTACATTGGCAAGAACAATAGTGACGTCACAAACGACGCCATGACACCGCCGATCGTTTTGGCGTGAATTTTAGAATTTAAATTTCAAATGCCAATTGTATCTACCAAAAGTTATTTTTCTTCTGAAATAAGATATTTTTTCTCGAAATAGTAGATACTTCCGAACATATTCTGACCATTTTTCAAAATCAGTCATCATGCCTATTGTGGGCTCCGGAAGGGAACGACGTTAAATTTGTGTACTGTCCAGGTACTAAAATTCTACATCAATGACTGTCGCACAAGTTTGTGCGAATTTATATAAATGTAACGCAGACTTTTTGTCCGTCAAACAATTTATTTTTGTCCCTAGTATGACGCAGGAAGCACGGACCCCGGAAAAGAATTTTACAAGCGGTTTGCATCACAACTGTTGAACAAAAACTTGCCGAGTAGATGTCGACCACATAATATTTTGATGGTGTTAAAGCTCACGGTTTCACGCTTCTTCTTGCTAATAATTTATAACGGATAGGTAGAAAAAAAATTATAACAAGAATATTATATTATGCTAACACTATCCTCGTCACTAAAACTCCCAAGAAGGTTTTTAGAGGCATGTTATTAATTATGAAAAAATTAAACGTCTATTTCACCGACTTCTATAATATTCTATAATGCGATGCAACGCGACAGGAACAAACGGTTGCTAAACCTCCACGTGACCTACATTGTCGCGTAGATACTTAAGTTTGTCACTTTCTATGGAGGTTTATCGCGTCATGCAGCGTCGCGTCGTGTCGCTTTCGTCGCTCATTTAGGACAACTGGTAAACGGATCTGAATTATTTTAAATTCTAAATAATATTTTAGTGTTTCGACTGACAAAATTTTATGTAACGATTAAATTAATGTAGCTAAAATAAAATAAAAAAATTATGACTGGGTTTCAGTAATTTTTCTTCGTCTATTTCTAATTAAATTAAAGCATACAATCGTAACTAATTAACAAAATAATTTGTCAGTAATTGAAGATTACGTGATGTTGCTGGTACTTTATATAACTGTAGAAACTGAGAAAGCCTTAATTCGATTTAGAGCGAAGTTAATTCCGTCAAGTTTTGTTTGTGAAATGTTATATGATGTCTATATTACAACAGAGGTATGCCTCTCTCTGCGTCTTATTCCTCATTGCTGAGGGTCGTGACTCGTGACCCCATTCTATTAATCACATAATGGCAGGGGTTTTCATAATGCGGTGGGTTCCCAGGTCCTTCCGCATACTATTCGACAAAGAGTTAAATTTCTGACTCACTGGAAGCTCAGAGTTAAAAAAACCCAATGTCTTTCTCCCGAATGACGAATCAAAGTATCTTGATAAAACCCGTAACGGAACCACTGGAGTGTAAACAGTGTGTTAAATGTACAATGCAACGTATAAAAACTAGTTTTGACATCATTTCACGTTGATCAACCTCCAATAAAGGCTTGGACAATCAGATCGCGCAATGTCAGCGATGCGCAGTGGCACAGAAAGTCATTTCCCTTCAAATACACATAAGTTGCTTCGTGAGGACTGAAGAGTGTGGATTTGGGGTGATATCAATACTACCGTCTACCCTGCTATTTTATCATTGCACGTTGTTGTTCTGTATTGTTTCTTATCTATCTCTTATTCTATTAAATTACCTACTAGCTGATGCCCGTGACTTCATCAGCGTATTTCAAGTTTCTTTTTTATTTCCGCGGGAACTCCTCAATTGACCGGGATAAAAAGTAGGGAGAGTGACAACTATACCCATGCCAAAAATTACGCCGAACCGTAGCTTCGTTGCGGCGTGATTGAAGGACGAACCAACAAACAAACATACTTTCGTATTTGTAGTATGATGACCTGATATGGAACCCTCGTAGCTTTAGTTTTAAGATCCCTACCTAATTATCACTTTATATCATAGATTAATTATAAACCAAGTATAGATTGCTAACTCCCATATAAAAATTTTTCTAGGTTAATACTATCGATAGGTGGCGCGCTACCACGCTCGCTCGACAAATGATTATAGTAAAATCGGTGAAATATCGTATTTTCTTGGTTCAGTTTGTATTAATTATTTATATAAAATTATCAAAATACAAAAATTTGATAAAATCACTTAAGCAAATAGCAAATTTACATTCAATTAATTTTAACAAAATTAACTTGCAGAAGTAATTCGATTTGAAACAAGTTCTGTGTATTCTTATGTTATAATCAGCTAGTGGACCATGCAGTTAGGCTGCATTCCTATAGATGGCGTCACAAACTGACGATACACTAAAATAATTTTTTCCTCTTGTTTTGGTGCCGGCCAAAGACGATATACTTATAAACCAGGTTGGTACTTGGTATTATAATTAACTAGCTGATGCCCGCGACTTCGTATGCGTGGATCGAGGTTTTGTTGTTCCCGCGGGATACTGGTTTATATATTGTCTTTGCTTTATATTCATGCTCAGAAAGAGTACAGTATTTTACTTTATGACTTTCTTTATGAGTTGCTGCTGACACAACTCGCCACCGTTCTGCGGTTTCTCTGTCCGATCCCTTAGGAGGTAAGAAGAGAAAAACGTACAAAATAACCTCCGGTCTTCTCAATGCGACTCATTTTATGAATGGAATAAGAATTTTTTTTGTACGGAACCGCGTCAAATACGTGCTTTCCTTTCTCGACCGTATCGCCAGACGTGCATTCATTTTCGATAAGTCCATTTCTGAACCGATTTGTATCGAATGCGTTTCCAGACGAATTTAAATCCTATTGCTTATTCAGTTGGGTTTAGTCTTCAATGCCGTATGTATAAGGTGTGTATACATCTGTATAGCTTCGTTGAAGTGCAGTGGACAACCTGGCTGCAGGTCTAAATCAGTAAGAAATACAAGAACGCTATGAGGGACGCAGATGTGGTCTGAGTAACGAGATTTTGCTTTAAACAGGGTGATTTGATTTAGTTATTGACGACCTCCATGGCGCAGTGTTGAGCGCTGTTGTCTTAACGTGCGCACTGCAGGTCCTGGGTTCGATCCTCGGCAGGGTCAATTTGGGAATTTATGATTTCTGAATTTTCCCTGGTCTGGCGTGGTGGGAGGCTTCGGCCGTGGCTAGTTACCACCCTACCGGCAAAGACGTGCCGCCAAGCGATTTAAAGGTACGATGCCGTGTAGAAACCGAATAGGGGTACCTATGGGTTTATTATAACTGCCATGCCCCTGACAGGTTAGCCCGCCACTATCTCAGACTGCATCATCACATACCATTAGGTGAAATTGCAGTCAAGGGCTGTAGTGGATAAAAAAAGAAAACATATAAAATATTAACTTACTTAATATTATCAACTTACAATAACTACGTCCCGAGTTAAAGCAGCGAGAACCTCGTTCCATCCACACACCTCACGCTCATGTCTTGCAAAGTGACGCCCAATGATGTTTACTAATATTATGTATAGAAGCTGCCCTAAGAGATTATAGATAGTATTTTTAGTAAAAATACGATCTACGATACGATATTATAGTTTTCAAACATCGATATATATGTAGGTACTAGATGGGCCCTTTCATAGAAAAAAATTGGGAGTCCAACCTGTATAGCCCTGTCCTTGTCCCCGCCATAGCGCTGTCCCGCTTTTCAAACTAGATAGCGTCAGTAAAATAGGTCCACATTCTTTGTTTGACAGGGCCCGTCTATGTAAATTGAGGTCGTTGGTTTTAAATATTTTTTTTTTTAAATATGAAACCTATAATATCGTAGACAAAACACTGTATAAGTTTCACAGTGCAGTAGGCAAAAGCACGCGGGCCGGCGGCAAAAACTGTTTGGGCTCGTGGGAAGTCAATTACACGATTAGTGCTCTCCCCGCGTACCGGTACGCTTATTATTCACTCGGGATTTTAATTTAGCGGTCTACGATTCGATTCCCCATTGGACGTTTTCTAAATTGGCTGATATGGAAATAATAAAATCTATTAATCAATACCAATATATACTCTGACTCGCAGGGTTAAGTAGAGATAGAGATCTATTAAAAAACCGGCCAAGTGCGAGTCGGACTCGCGCACCGAGGGTTCCGTACTCAAGAAGTAGGTATAATTACCTTTGTTAATGAACCGCAAAACTAACTTTGTTTGTAGAGGTTTACTGTTAATATCAAAAAATTACGTTTGTTGTATGGGAGCCCCCCTTTAATATTTACTTTATTGATATTTAATTATTTATTTTGAAAGGTAATATACAAGTTAATATTCTGTGAAAATTTGAACCGTCTACCTGTTACCGTTTTTAATATTGAGCAAAAAAATACGAAAAAAACACGTTTATTGTATGGGGACCCCCCTTAATATATATATTTTTTTAATTTTTAGTATTTCATGCGAAAATTTCAGCTTTCTAGCTATCACGGTCTATGAGATACAGCCTGGAGATAGACAGACAGACAGACAGACAGACAGACAGACAGACAGCGGAGTCTTAGTAATAGGGTCCCGTTTTTACCCTTTGGGTACGGAACCCGTAAAAGGTCTGTACCCTTACGTAGTCGAAATTTCGCGGAACGAAGCGGTTTGCTTCCTCGTTCCTACTTCGAACCGCTAGGATGTTATGGAATACCCTTCTGACTTCCGTTTTCCGCTCCCCTTATAGATACCTTAAAATCAAGAGTGAATTGGCATCTTATAGGCAAGAAATGCATCACCACTTGCAAACCGGTCTGATTGTAGCCAAGAGCTAGCCTATATATTTAAAAAAAAAAGTTGACAACTATATTTTCTATGGTGAGTCAGAACTGTTATTGTACCAATACTATACAATAGGTTTCTCTTAATGTTGTCAGGAACGCAAGTCGACGACAGGTGCGTGCTTATAATCTTTTCGCTGTTAAATTCTGCCGAAACAATGCTGGCAAGCGCTCACCTATGCGTCGACTTGTCGAAGAATACAACAGAAGCTTTGACAATGTTGATATTTTTGCTCTGTCTGAGGGCAGATATAAAAAGGCTGTCATCAAAATTTTGAGGGAAAAACAATTTTTATAAGGTTTTTTTTTTATAAGGTTTGTACACAGACATCTGGGTTTGTGTACCTACATTGGATAAGAGGCTGTTACCATTTCTGTAACTCATCTTCTCTATTCTATTTTCTTATGGTTTTCTGCTTATTAATTATTTATATATTGTTAGCAGTAAATTTAAATTTTTGTGTTGTATTTTAGCATAAGTATATATTATTGTAGCATATTATATAACATAAATATAATTCAGATAAGTTTAATACATTGTGTCGCCTTCATTTTCAAAACTTCAAATTGTTAACCCGTGGATGGTGTAGTGGATTGCACATTTGTTAATATTTTGTTTTTGTTTAGATAATAAGATTTAATGTGTAATTGTTAATCGTCCCCAATAAATAATTAAAAAAAAAAAAAACCAATATCTACTCTGATTCGCAGGGATAACCTAAGTTGAGATAGTGATCTATCTATCTGTAAGCACAGTCTGAGAAGATACGTTTTATCCTACCAGTCGTTCAATGGAGTTATTTAGACAGAGCAGCGCTGCGGGGTGACAGGGGCGGGATGGAGGAAACAAGCAGAATTTGTATTGCAAAATTATGTCTCATGTGCAAAAACTCTTGCAAAAATGTCTTTGTAAGCAGTTTCCTACCTCGCTGAACCATATTAAACAGAGAGGACCATACCACTTGGTGCTACAACTCTCATGGTTTGTCATTTGTATGGGCGTCGACCCACTGTATGAATATATACTTACGCTGTGCTATAACTATGAAACTGATATGATTGATAAAAAAAATATACCGCGGCTAAGTTTGTTGTGGGCTCTTATCAGACCAGGGCGCGTTTGGAACCCTCGTAGCTTTAGTTTTAAGTTACCGTAGTTAATTATCACAATCACGTCTTATACTTTGTAAGCATGAAGTTCAGTAGGTGTACTTTGTAGGTACCTATCATACTAATATTATAAATGCGAAAGTGTGTTTGTTTGTTGGTTTGTTGGTTTGTCCTTCAATCACGCCGCAACGGAGCAACGGATCGAAGTGATTTTTGGCATGGGTATAGTTGAGGATCATGGGTATACTTTTTATCCCGGAAAATGGAGGAGTTCCCGCGGGAATAAAAAAAACTTAAACCACGCGGATGAAGTCGCGGGCATCAGTTAGTTTTGAATAAATATGTTTTGAGTTTGAGTTTGACAACGCACAGCCTATAGGATTCCTTGAATAACCTAATGATGCACTAAGGAAGGATTTTGATAAATTAAAATGGACAGTTTTCAGTGGGCGAATGAGAGATGAAACTATACGTTCGAGGTATCTCTACGTGGTCAGATCAGAAATGAGATCCAACAAGAGACCTTTCCCCAGAAGTGTATTTCTATCGGTTGATGACGATGAAGTCTATGTAAGTACAATATGTGTACTTAGATAGTGTAGACAATCTCGAATTGTAAAGTCGACATCTCCTGAGGATGCTCCAGTGTCGGGGCGAAACGTGCGTCGAGAATAGTATAAAAGTCTTGTGTGGTGGTGCATGTGAGTGGTGGTAGCATTGCTTGCTTGGGAACTTAGCTTTCTTGCTTGGTGAAGGTAAACGGTGCTTCGCTTTTAATTGCATGCTTGACCATAAAGATTTTTTTCTGTCGGCGGATTAGTATAGCAATATTCTTTTCTTGCTAAATCATGAACTTCCGCAAAGCAACGCCTGATTCTATCCAATATTCTATCCAATACAATATGTGTGGCAAGATTGATCCATGCAATTATTCCTTATAGCGGTCCATGGTATCCACGTAGCAAAAGCAATGTCAATTTCTCTTCCGCTGTAAGAATTACAATCAATATCAATAGAATCGCAATGAAAGCGATACAAGTGCTACGCTATACAAACGAACCGTTTATATATTATAAAATACTATCAATTACTCTCGAGCTTTGCACTCGGAGGTGTTTATTTCCCTGTACAAGCGGCCGTATTACATACAATCCCTCTTAAACTACCGTTACGACCACGTTCCAGATCACGTCCATTCTAACATTCAAACATACAAATCGAGTGTAAAGCCATAATTGTTAATTTCAAGCAAAATGCCCGCAATAGCTTTCGCGTTGCCCTAACTAACGATCCCATTGGTGGATGCCGATCGGGTTACCGCGCTAAGGGTCAATGCCACAGTTTTGTTAACTAATGTTTGATCTAAGATTAACTTGTGATCAGCTCTGAATTGACTAAATCTAGCTCTGAGTTTTGGAAATGATATCTATGTTTTTTGGATTAATTAAGAATAATAAAACAGTAGCCTTTGTGGTGACTGGACAGACTAAAATGCAACAAGTTGATCGCGAGGCACAGAATTGAGTGAGATTTAAACTCTGTTTGTTGGACTTTGTTACGAGTATCTATTCTGTGCCATAATAACTCGTAACAAAAGCGCTTAGTGAAACAAGTTAAAGTTTAGGAGGAAAAAAAAAGGAATGAATGTATGACTAACATACTTAAACAAATATTAGTATTATATGCTTGCACCGCTAAAAAAATTTGACTCAATTACTCAATAACACGTCAGCTATATTTCTTTCCTAGTTTTGGAATTCATAATAGCATTTTAAACTTACCATTATATCATATAATTTTACTATTGCTGGTCTGTGGTTAAGAGTGTATGTCTACAAAGGAAGAAAAAGTTAATCGTTAGTTATCAGTTGGTTAACATTCGGTGCAACTGGTCGGAACGTGGAATGCACTCGCATAATGCATGCGCGCACGCACGCCGCGACGCGCCTCGGAGATCGATGGCTCGTATCGATACAATCGAGTCGTGATCTCGATTACGTTAGCTTAAGAAAGTATGCCTTGGTCAAATTAAAATGTCCCTTGATGTGCAACAACAAAGGAATGCAAAAAACATTATATTATTATTTAAAGATTTTCTTTTAAATGCTTTTTAAGTAGCTGTACATTAATATCGAGAGTAATCCATATTTAGATACTAATATTATTAATGCGAAAGTGTGTCTGTCTGTCTGCTACGCTTTCACGGTCCAACTACTCCACCGATTTTGATGAAATTTGATACAGAGACAGGTTACATCCCGGGGAAGGACATAGGCTACTTTTTATTCCAGAATATTAAAAAGTTCCCGCGGGAATCAAAAAGCTTAATCCACGCGGACGAAGTCGCGGGCATCATCTAGGTAGTATAAAATAAGTAAGGCCAAGGAAAATCTAGTGAAAATGTTCTATGTATATTTGAAATCGGTGTTTTGTTTGTTTATTTTTATAATTATTATGGCGTTGGGTACCTAATACGGGTCATAGACCAGTGTAGGACGAGGCTTTAGCCGCGGTTTGCTAGCACCCTACCGGCAGAGTCGAAGCATCGATATTTAAAGAATTAGTTTTCTTGTAGTATTTACTGCATCTTATTCAGACAGAAATCGCATTTCTAATCAATCAAGCTGTATAGCCGTTTATGTAAACCGGCTGTTTTATTGTTTTAGAGTTAAGTTTAGTCGGTGTCGCAAAACGGCCAAGGTTCTTACTCTTATTTAGTGTTCGCAGGTTTTGCAAGATTCGCTTTAACGAGCCACAATTATGGGCGAGCTTTTTTTATAAAATTATCACGTGGAACATATAGATTATTAACTAAAAGCAGTGGTATTTACAGAGTCTGTGATTTTATTTGCACCTGTTAATCTATTATTACCTCAAACTCGAAGGAATTCCAAATAGGTTCCTAGAATTAATTATTCGTTTTTATAATAATATAAATCACTCATGTTATTTCTAAAACCTTTATTGACGTCCAAATAAATATAACCTACTAGACTAGATGATTCCCGCGACTTCGTCCGCGTGGACCAAGTTTTTTCGATTCCCGCGGGAACTCTTCAATTTTCCGGGATAAAAAGTAGCCTATGTCCTTCCCCGGGATGTAAACTATCTCTGTACCAAATTTCATCAAAATCGGTTGAGTAGTTAGGCCGTGAAAGCGTAGCAGACAGACAGACAGACAGACACACTTTCGCATTTATAATATTAGTATGGATTCACTTCGTCGTCTGTGTGTTGAACACAATAATTAAGAGACGTGATATAATCTGACCCTTTCTTCGGTACTGGATAGATTTTAGACTAGCACCATCCATTTTTAAAATGCGCATAAATCAACTGATATTTTTAAGGTTTCTCATTAAAAAAATATAAAATCTTAAAACTAAGGCATTAAAGTTTAATTACGAATGTATATTAATATATTTTAAACTTTTGTCTTCGTAACAACGCGAGCATGTCGGCGCGGGGCATGTCGGTGACGCAAATCCACATGTTTACCCCCTACCAAAAAGTGCTCAACGCGGCTAAAAAGTTTTCACATCAAAAAACATGAACATTTACTTAGAATTTTATCTACAGATCTATCAGGCATTACATAATCTGTAAGCACCTCAGAAGTCTGATTACCTACTTTACTGTGGGAACACTAGTTCCTCACGGAACAGTGTGAAAGTAACAAAGTAAAACGAATTAACTACATTTGCGTGCGGCTATCAAGTATAGGACATACAAACAAGCGTCCATTAGGTATGTCCTATGGCGGAAGAGCACAGGAATCGGTAACAACCTTCGACATCACACGACGGCGCAGTGCCGTATAGCTGATATTTTATATCGATATCGATAAATCATAAATAATATATTTTCTTAATATATAAAACACAGTCGGGTTTGTTCGAACACTTATAACTCTAGAACGGCTGGATTGATTTTCATGGTTTTTGATTTGTTGTATTTGTCTCCGTCCCTAATAGCATAATAACTATTAAAACATTGGAAAATTGACGAAAAAATAAATGGATCCAATACAAAATGTTAATGGATCGACGTATTTTTTGGCATGGGAATAGAAGAGAACCTTGAGAGTGACATGGGCTACTTTTTATCCCGGAAAATTAAGGGGTTCCCGCGGGAATAACTAAATACTTAAACCACGCGAACGTAGTCGTGGTCATCAGTTTATAATAAACTTTATTTATCAAAAGTAGGTAATTCAACTGAAAAGATTTAAAATAATGCAATCTCGACATTGCCTCCTGTGAGGATTGAACTCACGACCCCTGGTTTACGAGACCAGTGCTCTACCACTGAGCTAAAGAGGCTGATATGAGGAGCGGTGAAATACGTTGTTACAAGAAATGAAATAGTGATGTGAATGATAATAGTTTCAGGCAATGAAAAATATTATCCGAGTATTCTTTATTTCCCAAACTATTCACAGCTTTAAATATATAGTTTAAAAAAATCGGTGGGATATAAGCGCCAACTCTTGGGTCTCTAACGTGTGGTCTTCTAGGTTCAGGACACAACATTGATAAAATATTTCGTATGGACCTGGGCCTTGGCCCATGCTCATCGTATACGAAATATTTTATCGTCTCAAACGCAAGCGCCACAAAAATGTAGTTATTTCTGTTGACTTGTCGACCTCCTTTGCGCAGTGTTGAGTGCTGTTGTCTGAACGTGGGAGCTCCCAGGTTCTAATTTCTGAATTTTCTCTGGTCTGGTCTGGTGGGAAGTTACTACCCTACAAAGTCGTAGGCGCCAAACGAGCGTTTAAGCATTTGGGCAGATTGGGCAGCTGCACCAGCCTTTTAGGACGTGCCCGGTTAGTGAGACGCTGCCAACGTACACACCGTCATCCCTGAACAAACCTGAGGGTTCCAAGTGTCGGGAACAGGGATGCCCGCAGAAGCCAGAGCGCCATTGTTTTGTTATATCATTGATGTACCGTGACGATATGAACGGCCTACACTCCGATACTAAAATAATTATTAGATAAAAAATTAAATTTGAAATATTATTAGTATTATAAATAAATATTTTTGGCCTAAAAATTAATATTCTTGTAAACTAAAAATTTACCAGTATGAGATACTAGTGTTAGCAAATTTAAAATATTATGAATACGAATAAAAATAATACATTATTTGTGCTGTAATAATTAGGTACTTGTGATAAGAAAGAGACAGTACGCGATCAATACAAATTGCAAATATCGAGCATTATTTCAAGAAAATATCCCTCTAAGTTTTACACTAGTTTAAATAATAAACCATCTACTAAGTTCGCCTGTAAAAATTCAAACCAGCGTCCGACTTTAAATGAAACCACAATTTTCTGGACGTAGTCACGTCCGTAAAAACGCATTTAAAGCAGTCACATTATTAACCCCCAGCTCGTTTCACCTAATTGAGACGGCCTGGCGAACCAACTAAGATTCCCGTAGACCCTAAAAATAATTAAAAACTCCGACCATTTAACCGTGGTACGTTAAATCTCATCTTGGAAGCTAGATAATTATCCTGGCGACACTCCAAAGTGTCGTACTCATTTCAATTAGCTCTCTTAAATATTCAATGTCTTTAAAATAGGCTGCGCGATTGCCCACCCCCCTACCGGAGTCTAGGAGTTACATTTAGAGGTTAACCGTTAAGTTTGGTCTTTTACGACTCGAGTTTTACGAGTTAAAGTCTCATAATAATACTGATTTTGAGTAATAAACGCCGGGATTTGTTATTTGGTTTATGCGAGTTTTGTGGTTCAGTGGCATAACCTTTTACCTTTACGATATGAGGTTTATGTATATTAGTATTACATTTGTCTGTGATCATTTGCACTGAATGGTTTGTACATGAATATATTTTTGAGAGCATTATTGAGTAGAGAAACCACACGCAGCACGTACTTACAAGAGTGCAATTAATTCTACCTTAAGAAAAACAGGAAAATTATAATATTTTCTTATAATATTTAGAAATTCTGATTACTAGCAGTTACATCACTATCCCATGGGTACCGTTGTCATAGAAAACCTAACGTCAGTACAACAATGTGCAAACTCATCTATCGCGTATCAGTCCATCGACAACGTATCGATGTGCACGCATCGATAATTGGCGGACGCGCACGGAATGCCCCATCACTAGACGCACGCGGACTGATGATCATTGCTAGCGCATGCTCTCTATAAATAATATGTTGTAAAACGATTTTCGATAGATTAATCTGAATCGTGCGCGCGGTCGTGCGCCGCCGGCAGAGGATCTATTGTAGATCGATAGTGTGCTAGGAATGTCAGGAAATACCTAGTGTCTCCTTTATTTTATAGACGTTTCTTGATTTATTACTGTGTAGATTTTATAACTGTTAGATATCGATATGCAACGTGTACAGAGAACTAGATACCAGCTATCATCACCAACGTTTTAATCATTTCAACCCACGGTAGTCCTCCGCTGATTATAGACCTTTTCCTGCACACAGCTACACTACAGCCTTCCTGACTCTTACCAGTCTTACCGCCACCTATATCGTCCATTTTGCTGAAATAGTCTGCAAGGGACTCATCTGTTGATTTGTCCGCTATCTCTGACCTTTCCGAGCTCATGATCACGGCACGGCACATATTGATTTTGAGGACAACTTTTGTGTCAAGTAGCTCAAGTGAGAACTTTGAGATGTTACTAGAACAGCGAACATGCGCATTTTTTGTAATTTTTCAAATTAGATGCTATACTTTGGTAATTCGTAGGCTCATTAAGGGCCTAATATTATAATAATTATGCCTGTGTAATATTATAATAATTAGGCCTGTGTGTATTATTTATCGCACTTAATATAAGGTATATATATATACTTATTATGTATAATTGGGTATTTGACTACTAGTGAAATAAATTATTTTTTAGTGATAAGATCTCCCAAAAGTCGTAATATCCACGTCCCCTGCTAGTGTTGTGTTGAAAAACCATTTTTAAACTAGGTATTGATCAGAGTAAAACAGTGCGTCCAATTTTGAAATTTCATACAAAATCCCTTACTAAGCACGCGTTTGGAAAAAAGTTGCTGATTTGCCTAGTTGTCAATTATTACCCAATTGTTTATTTCAGGGCATAAATTAAGAGAGGCTCTGTCTATGAGATTCATATGTCTGGAGTGGTCAGCGCACGCGTGTCCGTACGTAGAACGTAAATGAGCGCTTGTGAGAATGTCCGCTCGGGACTGTTCGACGTACACGCCGTCCGAACGGCCGGACAGACAGCGTTTATCTTATATAGAGCACGTTTGACCTCTGAGACATGCATGGAATCGGTTGACTTGACCATTGCATGGAGAACAGTGGCCATACTACCAAAGCATAAAGCAATATTGTATTATTATTGTTGACTTTCAGTCGTTGCAGTGATACAATGCTTTTGGGTATATGGGATAAGTCGGCTTTAGGGTCGTAGCACCTATAACTTATAAGTATTACCCGAACGGCTCAGTAATTAACAAAATAAATAGAGATTGTTCTGCCAACTTAATATGGCGGTTGGTGTAATTGGTATTAGAACCTCTTGAATGATTAGGATCGCTCAGTCACTCCTCAGGATCGCTCAGTAGACCTTATCCATGCTACGTAACGTGAATACTTACCTAGTACCTAAATACATTTTAATGTTTCCTAGTAGGAATATGTTCTAAATACTGTAATTTTAAGCGTTTCAACCGTAAACTAACGTTAAAATAAAGCACATCTTAACTACAGAACATCCATACGATCATGATTAAGCCACTCCCCGGAAACATAGTGAAAACTATAAAGGAAACTGAACGGGCGATCTCCGTATTAAAAATTCCCTTTACACTTTCTTAACTGGATACTTTAAGCCCCATAAAACTTGGAGCGTGCTCCACATAAGTTTCGCCTTCTCTCCTATAATATAATATACAATGCAAACTTTCTATGCACCTAAAAATCAACTTTTAACTCTTAGTAATAACGAAATATGGTTGAAATTTCAATGTTTAATGTTATGCCAATTGTAAAGTTACAAAGAAGTGTAAAATACACTCCTGTTGTGGTATAAAGACCATAAACACTAGTGAGTGTGTACTGCATCTTTATCTTTGTGAGACTACCGACCGCCCGCAGCTTGGCTTCCGTGTATAACAATAAATTGTATGGCAGATATAGGTGGGTCCTTATAGTTGTCAACTGTGGTGTAAAGTAGCCGCAAAAAGCTGTGGTATTCGAGCCAAAAGTTTTGTAGTGTAAACGCTTTATTAAGCATAGGAAAGTTCGTTTTTGTTGCTAGTGCCAAGTTTGAATCCTACGTGCGACTGCTTAAAACCCGTGAGCAAAAACATTTTTTGCTTACTGGTTTTAAGCAGTAAAGGCGCATTTTCGACATTTTTAGAAGGGGGAAAAATTACTTTCCGCACTCCGTATCACTTAAACATCACTAAGGAATTTTACTGGTTTTTATACCATCCGGTAAACTTCGGTACGCATTCTGAAATAATAGGTACAGTACTGCAATTCCAACAGTCAAGTGAAAATTATATCAAGTTACAAATACAAGTAGCACTACATCAATGTCAACAATCTTGGGCGGTAATGCCCTTTTCATATCAAACGCCACTACGAACAACTTGCAAAACTATTCAAACAATACGTTTAGATCAGTCCAAATCGATAGGAACTGCAATAATGCTAATGCGTAACCGTAAAATGACGGCTGATGGCAATTAACGATAGCACTCTCTATGCACTAGTAGACGTGCCGGACAATGTAGGGTAGCTGGTGCTATTCTGTGAGCGTTCGATAAAATAACTAGCCGTCGTTATCGTCAACCGATATATTCTACGACATACTGAGAGCGTTCGATAACAGAATCGAGGGTAAAGAGAATTAAATGCTTGTTTGTTTTGTAAATGATAAAATAGAGCTTTAAAATATTCATTGATTTTAAGTGTTCTTTTTAAAACCTTTATTAAAAACAATAGAAGACAAAGCAAGAATATCATAACCTAATTACTATATTTAAATCATGCCCACGTAGAATGGTGGTAAGCTATGCTAGCTGCGTTTCGGCGCTGGTCAGCCAGGCTTTGCGCAAAAAAATTAGCCAGTCCTTCTGTCACCAGTGTTCTTTCTGTACCTGAAAAGCAACAAGAGGTTTAGAAATTCAAACTCATTACGATGTCGGCGAATCTATGGAAGTTATTTTTTTTATGGATACAATTGAAGAATGTAAAATAAAAATTCAACAGTCCAAGAGTTGAATCTTTTCGAATAGCTTACGAAATAGCCCTCGTCCTGTTGCACTTGTGTGACAAGACCTCATTATGATTAAAGGAAGCTAGATCGCGTGAAGTGCGAACAGTGCGTGATTGCGAACAAACTCAAACAATGTAACATTAGAGAAATTATATTATTGTTCCGAATCAGTTTGAGTTCATATACTCTCTGGTATTTTGATCATAATGTTTTCTATTATGACCAAAGTCCCTGAAATAATATTCCAATATTTTTAAATGAAAGCTCCATGAAAATTAAATAAAATTTATTTTCTCGGATTATAGGTAGGTACATAAAAATACCCGCTCGGAGGTTTGTACTGCAGTACATGAGTTACAGCAAAAAAACACTAATTATACATACTATATGACTATACTTAATGTATTATTGAGAAATGTAGTAGGTGCCTATAAGATCTCATTATTTCAGCTGTACGTTCGAACGTCGAATGTAGCTTTCATCTTCAATTAACGTTCGAACTGCAAAGACGTGAAAACGTAAAACACAAACAACATACCTACACTACACCATCTCACAAAAATTAATAGTCGTATGGTTTAGCACTCATTCGAAAATTAAATCGAACGGTTCACAGAATAGCCGCCCTCCCCATACACGTGTGTGACAAGATCTCATTGTTACGGCTATACGTTCGATTGCGAGCGACGATTGTGAACAAACGCGAACCGCGAACACGTTCGCCATTATCAAGATCCGACTGTTTAATTCCTACTCAAGTTTTTGGTACGCGATTGCGGAATAGATTAATTCAATTAAGCGTTTCGGTATGAGCAACGCCTTATTCTAAATGTCATTGAACAATAATATATTCGGGTAGTGTAGAGTTTAAATACACGATATTATAATATAGGCGTGTTGTTTTAAGAGCTGTGAAAACTAGAGCTTTATGTGATTGTTTACTTTAAGAAATCACGGCGTCTATATTGTAGAAAACGACACTGAATTCAAAGTTTAATAGTTATTTGTTATACAAGAGTGAAAAGTTGTTTTTTAACCGCGTGCTCAATTTTGATGACCGAGCAAGCGAAGGATTCTAAAATTGAATCACGAGGGCAGCGAGTGGTTCAAAAATTAGAATCCTGAGCGTCAGCGAGGGAATCAAAAGAGCACGAGGTGAAAAATCTTTTCACTCGAGTGCAACACGTAACTTTTCATCCCACCTCAGCGAGGAAATGAAATACTTCTCGCGTGATTGTTGAGGGAGAAAGCTCATTTCCGCATTTTTAACAGTTTCAGTCAATTCTGTTGGCGTCAAATTAACTTCTTCGTCACTAGAATCACTCATTTTAGGTGTTTCACTTATTTCCAATTTTCTTGTTTTTAATCGAAGGTTTTAATTTTAAACAATATGACGTGAAAGAAATGGTGCGCGCAAAGCAAATTAAAAAAGTACACCAAGAAGGTTACGAGTGTGAGTTTTTAACAAATTAAAAACGGTTGTATGGAAATTCGGCACCATAGAGGTAGAAGTAAATAGGTTTTAATGATGTTTTGAATTCACAAACTTCATAGACGAGTGATATTTACTAACGTGCACACGATGTTCTAAATTCAATTTACTTTATCCTCAAGAGGATAATAACGGCTTTTGCATTCAGATATCGAAGCGTAAAAATACTCTTTCCGAGATGGTGGGATGAAAAAAAATTATGTCATCCATTATTTAAGCTGAGGTTTATATAGGTAGACATTGAAATGCATTAGACACAATTCTCATAACAGAATGCTGTGTACCTACGTAAAAGGGTCTATTTCATACATTGCACTCAAAATGCTCACAATATAAGACCAACAAAGTGATCAAAATGCATATTAAACAAAAATACTGTTTATATTTATATTTTTTTATGCACAATGACTCTTTTATGACCCGCACATTCTATTTAATCTTCACTAGCTGATGCCCGTCATTTCGTGCATGTGGTTAATTTTTGCGGAAACTTTGCCTTTGTCACTCTACAGGTCCTCAACTACACTCATGCAAAAAATGAAGTCAAACTGTTGCTCTGTTGCGGCATTATTAAAGGACGAACCAACGAACTAACAAACACACTTTCAAAATTCTAATACTATTTTGATAAGATAATATTATGATAGTATAAAGTATGGTGTTAAATGTTATAAAAAACAAGTAAGTTTATCTACTTATTCAAATCCGAACTTATCCCACCGGCCTCCCTATTCTGTAACTCAGTGGCTATCGAAAAATGAAAGCCATTGACATATATTTTTTGTCCATGGAAGGTCCACTATGAAAAAGTAAAATAATGTTTCATAGCAAACCTTCAATGGATAAAAAATATAAGTCAGTGACTTTCATTTTTTGATAGCCACTGAGTTATAGAATAGGGCTGCTGGACTCCTTAATCTAAGAACGTTTTAATTGCTACGCCATTAAATCACCCATATTCGTTATTAAACTTTCTAGATAGATAAACGAATGTACCTCTAATTCCCTACATTTCAGAGATAACCGGCCGTCACGTATCGGTCAACGTTTGATATCAACGAATGTCACTTTTATCCGAGAACACTTAGCGAGAGTGGGACATTGAGGGCGCCTTAACTGTACGAGCACGATAGTGTTACGGTAACGACACGACACTTGTGGTGTATTTGAAGATAAATTGTGACATACACTTCATTTAACGTGCATGTGCAATCCAAGTTGAGAATATACTCGTACCTGGTTATTATGATACTTATTATGTTATGTAGAGTGGGGCATTGGGCACCTTAACTGTATGAGCACGATAGTGTTACGCTAACGACACGACACTTGTGGTGCATTTGAAGATAAATAATTGTGACAAACACTTCATTTAACGTGCATGTGCAATCCAAGTTGAGAATATACTCGTACCTGGTTATTATGATACTTATTATGTTATGTAGAGTGGGGCATTGGGCACCTTAACTGTATGAGCACGATAGTGTTACGGCAACGACACGACACTTGTGGTGTATTTGAAGATAAATTGTGACAAACACTTCATTTAACGTGCAAGTGCAATCCAAGTTGTTTGAATATACCTGGTTATTATGATACTTATTATGTGGGACATTGAGGGCGCCTTAACTGTACGAACACGATAGTGGTACGATGACAACACGACATTTGGGGTGTATTTGAAGATAAATTATGACAGACACTTTATTTAACGTTCAAGTGCAATCCAAGGTGTTTGACCTGCCTATTTTCACGAGGCATCGCTGTACGTTGCATTGCTTAGAGCTTGAAATGTGTACAAAAGGAATCTGATTTACTTATTTGCTTTATAAAACAATAAACGAGAAGTCATCCGCCTTACTATGAATTCAGTAGATAATATGACCGTTCTCGCTGAACAAAGAGAGAACAAGAAAAAAGATTCTACTTTTTTCTCCGACCCATATTGTTAACATCATCATGCAAGCTCTAAGTGGGTTTACAATAATGCATATTATGATGGGTTTTTTGGGCTCAGTAAAACAATAATGCACGATCAATTTGCATTTAGTTTAATCTCAAAAGGGCACACAAAAATATACAATGCAAGTCGCGGGAGAGAGCGGTACGCGTACGTTCACCAAGCAGAGCTACCTCGGAACCAGAGACAAAAAGACTAGAGAGTTTTGTCACCGGTGACGGCTGACATTATATTTTAAAATACAATGTCAGCAGCAAATTGAACCTCTGGGCTCAAAGGGCGTAAAGCACATTTTGGGGCATATGGAGTTAATAATACCATCGTATTCAGTTTTTCATTCTCTATCGATTGGTATATACGAAGTTGCCAAATTCGCACAAAAATGCTCTTTACGCCCCATCTATTTTGGGCTGCTAAACCAAAATGAAACAGGAAATCGGGCTGTAAATTACATTACTGCGCAAGTTAAAAATGTCCTATGTTGTATAGGAATCCAATTATGAGTATTAAGGCGTATAGCACATTAATTATCATTATTGTTCTTTACAACCATTCAACATAACAGCACCTGTACTATACTACCTCAAAATAATTATAAATATTTCCTGAAGTTTAGGGTGTAAAGCACATTATTCTATTATTCCATACTCAAAAGGCGTAAAGTTAATTTTGGGGTTCATGGAGTTCATAATAATTGTAAACAATTTTTCATTCTTTATCGACTAGTAAGTATAAATACACAAAGTTTCAAAATTCGAACAAAAATGTTATTTACATTCCATGTAGTTTGGACGGCTAAACCAAAATAAAACAGAAAATTGCATATGACGCCGTAATGATGCCTTTAACTCCTGAAACTTACAGAAAAATCTTTAGTAATTCGGATATTAATACTTGCCTAAATCAAACTGAAATTCAAAATAAAAATAAAGGCAGAAAACGGCGTAAAACTGGAGTAAAATCTTATATGGATTTCCTGTCAGATGAGGACAAGGTAGATTATTCTTCAGGAAGCTCCAACAAATCTAGAAAAGAATCAGAAAGTAGTAGTGAAGAAGAAATGGATATAAGGTAGAGAAAAGTTAAGAAAAACTCTCATGTAGAAATTAAAAAGAAAGAAAATAAACGCAAGATCATCAATAAATTAAAGGTAGAGGGAAAGTCTTACGAAAACAGGTGTGGGAAAATCGTTCCCGAAAAAGAAATTAAACATAAACCAATGTATAAACCGCAAATGCAGCAGAGGATGCTATGATATACCAGAAGAGAGACGTCGGTCGTTATTTGCACACTTCTGGAGTTTAGATTCCAACGGAGGCGCGATTGGTTAGTACGATGATGTCACACAGTTCCAATAAAAAGAAGGAAGAAAACCGATAGCCCTTCCTTGCGAAGAAATGCATCTTACGAATATTACATTAACAATGGCGAAGATCATCAAAAAGTTTGTCAAAAGTTTTTGTTAGATACCTTAAATATTACTCAAAAATACTTGACCTATACAATGTCACGTGCTATCGAGAATACGGCTCAAATAGATAAGCGCAAACCTAATGCCCCACAAAAATATACTGATGCTGCTAAGCTTAAAGTGAAGGAATTTATTGAATCGCTACCTGCAGTGCCTCCCATTACAATAGACAAAGATCAAACAGAGTGTATCTACCTCAAGAATTAAAGAACGTGTCTAATTTATATCAGATATATAAAAAAGCATAAACAGTGTCCAAGACACTGTTAGTGAAAATATATTTAGAAACATTTTTAATGAATATAATATTAGTTTCCACATTCCCAAAAAAGACAAATATGTAACATGCACAAGAGCGGAACATAATATGGATACAATGAGTGAGAAAGATAAAAAATTATTTGACTATCACATAAAAGAAAAAAGAACAAGTTATAAGATTTAAAAAACATCAAAATTTGAAGTCTTTTGATAATGGAACTATTACATGTAGTTTTGATTTGCCAAAGGTTGTAGGCACGCTGCACGGTCAAAGTATGTTATTATACTATCCAAGAAAATATGCGGTGTATAATTTAACATTTTACGAAAGCGGCACACAGGAAGTATACTGCTATAACTGGGGAGAGAGCGATGGTAAACGAGGAAGCAATGAAATTGCCTCTTGTATTTTAAAGTACTTAGAAGAACTCGGAAAAAACCTAAGCCATACAAAGTAATTGTTATGGACTACACCGGTTTTCTGAATTTTGATAAATTAACTGCCAATACTTTCACACCAAACACATTGAAAAATATAAAACTAAAACAGATTAGAATTGCTACATTTAAAAAGAAATACGAAAACCAAATATCTGTCAAATATTCCATGGCAGAGGAAGCTGAAACTCAAAATATAACGTTAATGGAAAAGTCATCGGTCAAAGGAAAAGGAAAACAAAAAGGAAAAGGAAAAGGAAAAGGCAAAGGAAAAAGTAAAGCAACGGACAAGTCAAGCGAAAACAAAAAGCAGGAAGCGGAAGAAGTTAAGCCACTATATATAACTAAATTTAACATACACAAACAAAAATACATGGATTTGACACGTCTCTGTGACGACGGAACTATACCTAAGAGATTTCATGAAGAATATAGAAAGCTTCCATGGAGCTCTAATGTTTGTGATACATTAAATGAAATTGATGAAGAAGATAAAGAAGATGAAAATAATACTGAAAAAGAAAATAATTCTAAAGATGAATAACCCAAAAATTGGTTTAAACTTTCTTGTTTGCCCTTTTATTACGTATGATAAAAACTATTAACAATGACTCTTCAATTATTTAATTTTTAAAAAGCTTTTTGGTTAATAATAATAAGCATAATCCCCATTGGGATGGGGATTATTGGAATAATCCATAAGGACGGGATGGGGTACCCCCCACCCCGTTTAACCCTTCTTATTATGAAAGTTGTACAATTTTAAATGCAAACTTTGTCATTTACGACACAATTAAACATTGCTATTATCATTTACTACATAATATTACACAACTTTTTTACGCTTGGTTATATTTACTGCCTAAGTTAATAACGTTAGCTATTTTTTAATGGGTTTAAAGGACATTTTGTAGTTTTTTTTAGGTAGTAAAGCAAAACTATTTTAGAAACTATTATATTTAGACTTCATTTAATAATATTTACTTAAAATATAGGAAAATGTAAGTATTTTTCTCATAGATTGTTTTTATATAATCATTGAGAAAAAAAAGTTATAACTAATTTTGTTTTATTTTTTAGGTTTTTTGGCTCTCCTGAACAGTACCTGTTTTGTGCTATACGCCCTTTGAGCCCAGAGGTATCGATACGGAGTTCTTGGCTCTGCGTACAAGGTTTTTTGTACATTGGTATAGATAATATAAGGTTTAGTTTACACATTACAATTATATTACGCTAACAACAATTGTATCAAGTTTTGATCCAACATATTACTCCAATATCTAGCTTTATTTTTTCTGTTAATGTATTGTAATTTGTAACCTATTCTAAAATATGTAAATTTAAAAAAAATGCTTCCCTGGTAAACGTTAAAGGATGTCGTCTTGAATCGTGTAACGCTCGAGCTTGTGTAATTTTCTACCAGACATACTCGCATCCTGGATGATTTTTATCTTCGCTTTAGTCCAAGCTTTTAAATAAAGGATTAACTACTGGGTTCGCTATTACACAATTTATTTTTAATCTCTCTAATAAGTAATGTTCGTAGCTAAAAATCATTCGTCCTTGAGACCCAATTGTAAACGGACAATCACATCCGATTCCGAGAGTGATTGTTTATGTTATTGCATGGTGTAATTTTATTCGTTCCTAGGCGCATATTCTAGTTAATTTTATTAGCATAATGGTTGACAACATAAAACCATTATGCCACAGTACCATTTATAGCTTACGCCTGCAGTTGCGCGTGAGTTGGTTCAAGGTATGAGATTACGCGATTTAAATTTTATTTGCTAATTGAGATTGGTACCTAATTAAAATGTATACCTACCTAATCATAAATTCTGGTAAATCCTCTTCAATTCATTCATGTATTATTTTTCAGCCGTCTCACCCATTTTTTGGGGTCTGGTTATTCTATGGTGATACCAAGCTGGTAGATGTACCTATCTTAACGTTAACTATTCAAACTAAAATTCAAATATACTTAATACTAGATGATTCCCGCGACTTCGTCCGCGTGGACCAAGTTTTTTCGATTCCCGCGGGAACTCTTGAATTTTCCGGAATAAAAAGTAGCCTATGTCCTTCCCCGGGATACAGCCTACCCCTGTACCAAATTTAATCAAAATCGGTTGAACAGATGGGCCGTGAAAGCGTAGCAGACAGACAGACAGACAGATAGACAGACACACTTTCGCATTTATAATATTAGTATTGAAGTATTGATTTCACTTTTCACAACTCAATTTGGGGAATAATTTATTGTATGAATCTAGGAACTGTATAACAGTTCAAAGAGACTCAATTGCTGTACCTAAATTAGACTATTTCTTTCTTATAATATTCATTGTCAAAGGCAAAGTTCTTGGCAGTGCCTTTTCAGCATACTTGACCTCATAATACTCTTTAGGTTAAATAATAATTTTTTGTTTTGCAATTTCATTCGAGGTTATTCAGTTATTTGGTTTTAATTATTTAAGGACCTAGATATTTCTGGAAAGCGTAATAATTTTTTTTTTTGACATGACACTTACGAAAAACATGATACCGTTTTCTCTCATGACTTACACTGCGCGATATTAACGAATATGTACCCCGAGGTCAGTATCCGTTTGTTTATATCATACTAGTATAATTACTGCCCCCGATCGTTGGTTACGCTGGACCGTATCGTCTATACTTCTCTCAATTCGTCGCTTCAGGCTGTGAGAGATTCTTAAGTCGTACTAATAAGCCGACATCAGCTAAGAACACGTTATTACTTAATAATCGGTCTAATCGGTCAATCTATTCTTATGACAGGTCTTAAGAGAGGTCATAGATGACCGATACTTGAGAACTTGTTGCTAGCTGATGTCGGTTTATTAATACGATTTATAATCCGCCAGGCACTCAATTCTGGACCACTTATAATCCTCAGTGTTTACCACTGCACCAGAAGGCTCCGGTCGTCAAAACTTACTTTGTCTATCACTTTGTATCAAAACAAGTTTTTTCTAAATTCTTCTCAGTTACTTACAGATTTTGACAATCCTTTTTTTAGAAAGGAATCTGATGGGTGATTCTGAGATATTATAGGGCGCCACTTTTTAACGGGGAAAAAGCATTGTTTAACCACACTGAATCACAGGTATCTATACTAATATTATAAATGCGAAAGTTTGGATGCCGCGGGCATCAGCTAGTAGTTATTATATAGGCCCAACAGAACTCATAAACCTTTCAGCTGACCATGCGTCTGTACTCATATACTGTACTTTGATATTATTAGGAACGTAACTTAGTTAATATTTTTTTATAAACTTTAGAATTCCGATAAATAAAAGTTGATATCACCAAGGCTCCGCAAATCACACCAGAATGTTGAAACATGACGTCAATCGGAAAAGAATTAATAAGTCAACCCCTAAAGCGCAGTAAAGGGCAATAAATCGACGTACCCTTGTATCAACAGCATATTAGTGAATATGGATAAACCACTCATAAATGAGCTTCCATACCCCCTTCATCGTATACTTTAATGCAACCAACATGGGAGATTACATACAACGTCAAAGGTCCCGAAAATCTGGTCGAGTTAAGCCCTCAGATTTGTCGCGAGCAAATCACGCGAAAAATCCAACGATAAACGTCTATATCCGCTTTTCCCACATATTTTCGCGTTTCCCTCTCATGTGCTCACTTAACATGACGGTGTTTGCCCTTTTCCCCTTGATGCCCGAGACAAATCTTTTTACCCCACAACCTAAATCCAACCTTAACTTTACTTGTATACGACACAATTTTCAATAAACTTATTTTATTAGAAAAATTCGCGTTCCATTTTTTCCTAGCTTTTCTATAATGTTGAATACGATCAAAATTAATCTTTATACATTCAGGATAAGGTTTGAATTCGAGTAGGCATAAATAAGGTTAGTTATTCAGTTTTTCTATGAAAGGGGAAGTTCAGGCGACATTGTTACACAGTGTATTGCACATTATTGGGTGATTGAATGGTATACTTAACCGTCTGAGCGACAACTTTGATAAGGTGCCCTCGTGTTAAGGATAAAGTAGGCGTGGGGCACAAATTGTTTGATATGTAGCCGCGAATTTCTTTATCGAGTTCGTATTTGACTTTTATTCGAGTAGCTTCTAACTTGGGATGGAAAGAGGGCAGTATAATTTGAACATGATATAAGAAAAGCCTTAAGAATCACACTCTTTAGAGAGAAGGGACTGGGCAAATCAAACGAAATCTTCAGAGAGGAAACACGTTTTGTCCTGTCACATTAATCTGTGCAGCTACATATAAAGACGAGTTAGGTGGACTTTTTGACAGCTGGACAGTTAATCTTTTACCCTAATGTGATTTCGATCTTAACAGTTCTGAAGACATAATATAAATTAGGATTTATATTTAGCTAGTAGAATATAGGATAGGTACTACTGTAGGTACGTCTTTCCATACTTATTATTAAAATGCAAAAGTTTGTCTGTCTGACTGATCTTTTCACGTCTCACCAACATAACCAGATTTTTTTAAAATATGAATAGCAAACAAACGAGCAGGCAAGTCACTTGTCAAGTGTCACATGTTAAGTGATTATATTTTCTTGCCAGAGCCTACTTATTATCCCATAAAATTAAAGAGTTACCAAGAAATTTTTAAGAAACCAAAATTAATACATGTGGGCGAAGTCTTAGGCTATGATTCTAATGTACCTAATATTATGCAATTTGCAAGCACTTAATATTTCATTCAATTATTATTATGTATACAGCTCTTTAAGGTCATAGATTTGCATGTAGCCATTTACTAGTACAAGAACAATTCAATTTCGAGTGCCCCCAACATATATCGGCGATGTTTCGTCGACAGAAACAAATTAACACTTTCCCACCAAGCGGCGCCATATTGCTTCAGTGCATGCAGTCTACCTACATTTTATAGTTAAGGAGTGTTTACACCAAGCCATGCGAACTATCCATACTTGATATTATAAATGTCTATCTGCTTCGCTTTTACGGTGCATCTTTCCACCGACTTTGACGAAATTTGGTACTGAGATGGAAAGCATCCTGAGGACGGACTTATGGCCAATTCTGTATAACAAAATCTCTAAACTAAACAAAATTTACAGCTTTTTTTAATCTAGTTCTGTCCCTTTCCGCTGGAAGTAATATGAAAGGGTTAGCAATATTTTTTTAACCGACTTCCAAAAAAAGGAGGAGGTTCTCAATTCGGCGCGGTTTTGTTTTTAATGTATGTCGTTGCATATCTCAGTGGTTTCTGAATCGATTTGAATTTTTTTTCTATCAGTCGCTAGAGGAAGCTCTCGAGGTGGTCCCATTAAAAAATTCTGACTCCAAATCCTCAACCCTGATTCTAAAAAGTTAAAAATAAAAATTATTTCCAAAAAACCGACTTCCAAAGCAACTGTAAAGTAAAAAAAAATTTTGATTTCTACACACTACTCGTATGTTGAAGTCGGACGGGTATAACAAGTATAAGCAAAGTTGACGCATCAGGCTCGCCCGACTTCAACATAGTGTGTAGAAATCAAAATTATTTTTTACTTTACAGTGGCTTTGGAAGTCGGTTTTTTGGAAATAATTTTTATAATGCTGTCATTTTAGTTAAGTTTACGGTTTGTGCACTACAGAGGCCCCGCCCCATAGGCTACAATTTTCCCGAGAAATCTAGTATCTAAATCTAAATCTTTAGTAGTTTTTATCACGAGATTTTTGACCAAGTCACGAGTGTCTTCCTTAAGGTATTTCATAACGCGGACGAAATCACGGGCATCATCTAGTTTATAATAATTGTATGGATTATTTGTCAATGTTTTTCCAATAATTATTATGGTTACTGTCTTTTTGGCTGTTTATTTTAGTTAGATTTTTGTCGCAGAAGACCTGACTTTACGTTATTATTGGATGTGCATGTGTCCGCTTTTTCAATACGCAGCTCTTAAAAACTAGACAAGTGTGAGTACCTCTTAACCAACAGTTAATTTAACAATTCGATTAAGAAGCAACAGTCGGCAATAACACGGACATGGGGCCCCGCTGTTTTTGTTGTTACTCCGAATCGCACATCATACGTGTAACACATCGATTCGCTGGATGTAGTATCTACTTTACCATTTGCCTTTGTTAGCTTTCTACCATAGAGTACAGCACTTGTAGGTATTTGTCTGATGGTAACGGTCGAGTTTTTGAAGTGAAACTTCTTTAAAATCATTGTGATTTAAAAATTCGATGAAACAAAAAAGCGACACCAAAAAGGGAACAAAACAATATACCTGATGATTTAACCTGCGAGAGAATGAGACAGAATACAAGTTATATATCATTATCTTGTAGCCTACTTTTCTGAAGTTTCACTTCTGCCGTGTGTGAATTACACACACACTTTTTTCTAAGTTTGTTGCTTGTTGGTAAGCATAATTCTTATTATTATGACTTAATAGATGATACCCGCGATAACATCCACGTGGATTAAGGTTTTGTATTTCCGCGGGAACTCTTTAAATTTCCGGGATAAAATAAAGCCTATTATTTTATAATTTAAGATATAAGCTCTCTCCGTTAGAAATTCTAGTAAAATTTGTAAAGACATTGTTATTATTTGAAATATAAATCATTTTAAAAATTCGGCGTCACAGAAACCCGATTGGGTTTCGATCGGGATCGGAATCAGGAATGGGATCGGAAAAGGGATCGATTGGGGTTGTGGCGAGAAGGAGTATTTAAAGTCTTCGATCGCTCGGTATAGAAGTATTTAGTCCGTCTTCAGTATACAAGTTTTTGAATCTTCAAGTAAATCTACCACTAATTCACAATGCCATTCTTAACGATAAGAGACAGAAAAATACTCGGAGGTTGCTTTTTAAAAAATTATAACAATAGATGTTAAAGTAAGTATAGAATGATATGATAAAAAGTAAACTTATATGAATCGAATGAATGAATTACTTAATAGCATTGCGGTTAAATGGGCAAAAATAACTAACTGCCTGCCGAGGTAACTGCCTCGTTGGTCTAGTGGTTAGCATGTTCAACTGCGGCCGACGAGGTCCTAAGTTCGAGTCCCGGATCGAGCTATAATTAAGTGTTGGGTTTTCTACTTGAAATTCTCAGTACTAGCCCGGAATTAGGAAGTTGGCGGTGCATCTCCCCCGTGCCTCAGAGAGCACGTTAAGCCGTCGGTCCCGGTTATTATCACTAACATGATAACAGTCCTTAAAGTCTGCTAACCCACATTGGAGCAGCGTGCGGTGGAAACTACTAAGTTCTAATTCCCTCTCTCCTATGAGAGTGGAGGCCTGTGCCCAGCAGTGGGACGTTAAAAGGCTGTAGTGGTGGTGGTGAAAAATAATTAAATTAATAACAAAAGCACACATAAGTAACTGTATCACACAGATTCCATTAAGTGCAGTGACAAAGAGGCCAATACGCGCACAACAAAATGCCAAACCGCTTAGCGTCTCACTGTGTTTGTATCTCAGGGTGCGTTCACATTGCTTGCAAAACAAGAGGTAAATACTATGATAGGTTTTTTAAGACAATACTAAGTATCAACACAAAGACAAATTCATGCGGCAAGAAGACAATAGATACTTATAATTCTGTCAAAGAAGCAGCTTTTAAAAACTCATCGAATAACTTTAGCTCTAAATGAATTAATTACTGATTTTCCAAAACATCCTAAAAAAAAAGAAAAAAAAAATCGGTTCAGAAACCTCTGTGAAGTTTGAGTTGGTGTAAGTTTACATTCGTTAAAAAAATAACCGCGGGATTGAGCCTCCTTCGTCCTTCTTTTTTGAATTAAAAAATATTTGCAATCCTATACTCCTTGTTTTTACACATCATTGGAATCATTTGTTTACGAGAATTTTCACCAGCAATAAGACTACGATTTTTTTTTCATAGAGCTTTGATCATACCAACAAAAGGCAATGTATTTTATGTAAGTAAGTACGTTACAATTAACATTCTATTTTTAGTAAAATAATTAAGTTAAGAGATAAGATAAGTTAAGAAAATAGTACTTTTTAAATGTCTTAATCTACGCAGAGACTGTAGACACACCCTATGTTACTGTTCGGCCAAATCAAACCACTAGTTCAATACAAAAAAAAAACACTAACCCGAAGCCGAGCATATGAACCAAAGGTCACATCATTATAATCTGTGGACGTGACCAACCGAAATGGCGGCCGGTATCTATCTCGTCGTTCGTAATTCAAAATTTCTATTCTCTTGTCGTAATAAAATCATGCGCGCACGCATGTAGTCAACCCGTTCTAAATTTAAATTGGTTGAGCCTTTGTTTCAATGTTATTATGAGAATTTTCCATTACCTACTGTGGTCTTTAGGATTTTAGTAGGTATGGTTGAAAGAAAGTCGCAAGGGACTTCATTTGTTTAGGTTGAATACCCAGGCAATCCTAGATAATAATAACATTCGATCAAATATTGGAGAGAAGCAGGTGTTACTTTGCGGTCTACTTTGTTTTTTTTTTTTTTTTTATCTGATTTATTTGGGGGCGTCTACTTTGTTAGTCCATAATTATTAAGGAACAAGAAGCTTAATCCGCCAAAACAGACAAATCTATGTAGTACAACGTATAGTTTGCGATATACACCACCCAATAAGCCAGCAATTGTCATCGCCGCAACACCACACCACACAAATCTTCTAAATTATATTAAGAATCGTGCATTGTCGAGTCAACATCTCCTGAGGATGCTCCGGTTCTTATTCCTTGATTAACATTGGATCAGTCAAAGACCGTCCTACTGTTCTATATTGTCTATTACACTGTTGAGTAAGGTAGAAAGACAAAAGTAGGTACGCAACAGGCAGGTGTTTATGCTTTTAGTTTAGTTTTGGAATTTTCGTCGAACTGGCCCATCTCTGAACGGGTCTCCTCTCTGAATGAATAGGGTTTAGGCCATAGTCCACTACTCTAGCCAAGTGCTGATTGGCATACTTCACTCACTGTACAGAAATGAATTTAAATATTATAAAAATTATTTTCAAAAAACCGACTTCCAAAGCCACTGTAAAGTAAAAAATAATTTTGATTTCTACACACTATGTTGAAGTCGGGCGACCCTGACGCGTCAACTTTGCCTATCTTTGTAATAAATTGTTTTTTACTTTACAGTGGCTTTGGAAGTCGGTTTTTTGAAAAGAATTTTTATTTTTAACTTTTTAGTGTACCTACTCTTAATCCAGTACCCTGCAGCATCAGAGTTGAGGAGTTGGGACTTGGGTATAAGTATAAAGTCGTTGCTTGACACCTACAATATGAATTCACCATAAAAAATCCTAAATCGCTATTTTTAAGGAGTTCTGTACCCTGCAGCATCAGGGTTGAGGATTTGGGACTCAGAGTTGTACCGTATACACGTGACTTGATACCTACTATATGAATTCACCATCAAAATTTCCTAACTCACTAGTTTTGATGATTTCAAGTAGTACGGTACACCTACAGCATCAGGATTGAGGATTTGGAGTCAGAATTTTTTATGGGACCACTTTGTGAGCTTCCTCTAACCAAAGAAAAAAAATTTGTTCAAATCGGTTCAGAAACTACGGAGATATGCACCGACATACATTAAAAAAAAAAAAAAAAAGATACGCGCCAAATTAAGAACCTCCTCCTTTTTTGGAAGTCGGTTAAAAAGAACTAGAAGTTTTAATTCGCTACAATCCGCCAAAACAATCAAATCTATGTGGTACAGCGCGTAGCTTATGTGAATATCATACCCAATAAGCCAGCAATTCGCACCAGCACAAAACCACACCACAAAAATCTTCTAAATTATACCTAATCAACATACGTTTCGTTCCGACACCGGAGTATCTTCAGATGTTTTTATCACGGAATATTAATTTAAGAGCGGGATCCAAAATCTTTAATCCACGCGGACGAAGGCGCGGCCATCATCTAATTTATTTATTATATATATGAATTGTTTCCTTTGTTTTTAACCGACTTCCAAAAAAGGAGGAGGTTCTCAATTTAGCGCATATTTTTTTTCTGAAGGTTTCTGAACCGATTTGATTTTTTTTTCTAGCAGTCGTTAGAGGAGCTCTCGAGCTAACACACTACTCGCTCGCACGCTCTCGAGCTCGACACTAAAAAGTTTAAAAATAAAAATTCTTTCCAAAAAACCGACTTCCAACGCTACTTTACGTACAAAATAATTTTGATTCCTACCCACTATGTTGAAGTCGGGCGAGTCTGATGCGTCAACTTTGCTTATCCTTGTTAAACCCGCCCGCGCTTCAACATAGTGAGTAGAAATCAAAATTATTTTGTACTTTACAGCGGCGTTGGAAGTCGGTTTTATGGAAAGAATTTTTATATTTATACGACTGCCTGAAAAAAGGAGTGTATTGTTTCAGGGTTCATGTATGTATGTATGTATGTATGTATGTATGTGAGTTTGTATATTCCACCATAACTTCTATACGCCTGAACCGATTTTGGTAAATGAGGTATCGTTAGAATCCCTAGCTTATTCCGGGTGACATAGGCTAGAATTTTTTTTAAAAAAATTGATGAGGTGACCATGGTCCTGCATTAAAGACTAAAGTTGAAAAAAAATATTCGAAAATAAGATTAACTATATAATCATCATCTAGAAAATTATAAGTAGATTTCAAAAATATATAACACTATTCAATATCCAGTGATTCACAAAAAAATATCATGTGGATAAGATTCCAAAGGTAATTGATGGTATCGTTACGTAGTAGGTACCTAGATAGTTAAGGGCTACGGCAGAGCAGTCGTATTTTTTAATAATTTTAATTATATTCACTTGTTGAGTGTGTGCATTACACTGGGGCCAATACTGTTTAGCACAATCTCGAAACTAAAATGACAGCTCTATTTATATTTCTATCCCTTTCATAATACCCCCTACGGAAAGGAGCTGCACTAAGATTAACACTAAGATTGTGTTAACAGAATTGGCCCCACTATCTACCTATAAGAACTGTAGATACCTATAGGTGGTACCTACCATACGACATACACTTCTAATTAGTAATGGCGAACGATTTGCAAGATTACGAAAACCGAAACCATGTCCATGTACATGCGAAATGTCAACATGTACATGTTGTTAGCACTCCACTAATTAGTGAAATCGTGCGCTGGAACAATAGAAGGCACGGGCATTCAGATTGGATGCCGATACTGTGACGTATCGAGGCGAGCAAAGTGGATTTGTATCGTGTGTCGGACCTTTAATTACTCGCGCCCATATTTTTAGTTAAGGGCTAATTGCACCATCGATGATCAGTCAGGCCACACTAGTACTCTGTGGTCAGGCTCCTTTGCTCTAACCAAAATTTCTAACTAGATGCCCCGCATCGGTTTCGCACGGGTGGGCATTTTATATGCTAAAACTAAAGCTAAACTATCATAAAGTACTATCTGATACCCGCGACTTCGTCCGCGTGGATTAAGTTTTTTTTAATTCCCACAGGAACTCCTTAATATTAAGAGTAAGTATATGGGATACTCATTTTCCAAGTCCTCAAGTACATATTGCAAAAAATCACGTCACGTCAATCCATTGCTCTGTTGCGGCGAGATTGAAGGACAATGATTATGAAGAAGGAATATTACAGATCTCCTGCGGGAATCAAAATCTTTAATCTACGCAGACGAAGTCGTGAGCATCATCTAGTACTTTATATTTGATTTTATCGTTAACTTTTTTTAAAGAGTAACCGCCGAGTTTCTGGCTAGTTCTCGGTAGGAATGGCATTCCGATCTAGTAGTAGATTCATTTGACGATTCAAAAGCACTTGTTGAAGTTTATTCGAATAAGAAACGTTTGAATTTTGAATTTTTCTTTAACACAGGACAGCTGATAAAATAACCCACACAGTCTAAGCCACAGGTAAAAGCTTGTTTAAGTAATAACTTTACCTACTTAATTATCTCAATCATTTACTCTGTGACAGGTAACAAATGAGCGTCATAGCTCCCTGTATTGAATGAACCTCGAAGCTCCAGCATGACTAGTTGGCATTAATTATAGTATAGTATGGTTTGAGTACGAGTATCAATTATATTACTATCAGTATAAGTAGCGATCGCTGACGAGCGACATGGCGGCTTTAGATTGTATCAGGCCAGTCTGTGGTGTATACAGGGGGATTATGAAACACAATCTATACACATAAATAATATGAAATGCTGTTCGTTGATAAACGCATCACTTGAAAACAGCTGGGCCAATTTTGCTTTATTAAGTTTTACTTATAATTTTCGTAAAACATACTTGGTCCGAATTAGGTATTTATGAAAAGAAAAATTGGGTAAAGTTTCTCAGCGGTAAAACTGAATGTCCTTTTTCCTGTGTTTTTTGTATGAACTCCAGAACACAAGTCACGATACGGTGGATATATATATTTAGGAAACAGAAGTGGAGTAAAGTGAAACTAAGCAAATATAACAAACCACAATTTATTCTACTTAATGATTTTAACATATAACAATTAAAATAATCAAAAAGGAACACACTTTAATCTGAACACAATTATGACTCATTAAGAGTTTCACAATAACGCAGTTTACAGCTCGGAAGGTGACAAAAGAATGACTACGCGGTAATACAGAGAGCGCGATTTATAGACGTTTATCCGATGGCGCCACTGTCTACAGGAGGTTAGGCTGATTCTCCTAATTCGGCCGTCCTGCTCGCGCACCGTCCCGGCTGCGCTGTGGTCGAACGCCTTCATCTGGAGCGTCCACAGCAGTCTGGTGCACGGGCAGACAAAGGACCTGCGCCTGCGTCATCATTACCACTGTCGGAACCTGTTAAGCAGACAGATGGCTTTAGTACAACATCAAAGCATCGTAGCCTTCATTCAATATTACTCAATTGCAGAGTAAAACTCTTTGCCTTTAAAATAATGCAAAACTATTCCAACGAATTCAAAATTATTTAAAAGAATTCAAAATTATTGAAAGTAATTCAAAAATATTCAAAGGAACTCAAATATGTTTCAAAAGTGTTCAAAAGAATTCAAAAGTACTGATGTGTAATCAAACTTTTCTTGACATTACATGTCACTATTCCTGTTAACTAAAGTTGAACAAATCCATCCACACGTTAAAACACAAACTTTCAACTCTCGAAGTAAATAAAAAAAAATGAACAAGAAAAGGGCAGGGCTTTCATTTAGTTAATTAATTATGCAACGGTCATCTTCTAGTAATTTTATCTTTCAAACTTCTCAAAGTCTGTCTCTGTGGACTTCAAAATAATAAAAAATGATAGGGCAAATCTTTCAAATTTTGCAAAGCCTAGAGAGATGTATCAAAATAATTAAAAAGATAAAATAGTAAAGGGCAAGGCCCTGTTACGAAAACTCCTCGGTGTCTGCAACCCGCCAGTGCGCCGCCAGCGCCATCATCGCCGCCATTGCGCCACCAGCGCGCCGCCAGTGCGCCATCAGCGCGCTGCCGCTTGGCCGCCAGCCACTCAGTACCGTGGCTCGTTGCAGAAATCTTTCTTGCGCTAACGCACCTACCCAAAACCATGGGTACCATTGTGATTTTCAAGATGAACCGGGTCCATACTTGGCCCGAGGTTGACACACACATTCGTGTGCATCTCCCCGTCGGTGGTAGCCATTCTACCACCCACCTGACAGAGTGCTATGCTACACTCCTCGCAAGTCTGCCGACATAACCTTCTTCTCAATCTGCCCACTACTACTACGCTGTCCGCTGTCATCCACTAGCCTAACAGAGCCTAAAGTAACCTAACCTAACATGTAAGCTTACATTTTGACCTAACAACTGAACTAATAAGTAGCCTAACGTTTGACCTAACAACTGACCTAACGTCTGATTTACGAGTAACCTAACTTTACTAAAGAAAGCATGTAACTAAATTGGATGACAACAAGCAGAGCCATAGGCAATGTTTATGCAAATTAAGTTGAAAGTGTCTGTCACCGAAGAACGTGCCGCGTAGTCCGAAGCACGACTTCGAGGTACCACTCCAAGGCACCGCTCCAGGACCCCGCTCCAAGGCACCACTCCAGGGCACACCTCCAGGGCCCCGATCCAGGGCACCACTCCATGGCGCCAAACATGTAACAGAAATTAAAACCAAATCGTTATCACGAAACGACGTGATCATCGTGGCTATCCATACATAGCAGGTAGTCAACGCATAGTCAATTACCTTCACAAGCTCTCTGACTTAAAAGTTCATTACCAGCACAGTTACCAGTACCAGCACAGGTACCAACAAAATTATTTGACTGCTTCAGCAGAGCTCATACATACAAAGCCGATAGAACTCACAGAACCTGTGGAGCTCTCAATAGAGCTGGTAGAGCTCCTAGATACAGTAGCGCTGGTAGAGTAACAAGACACAGTAGAACTCGTAGAGAAACAAGAGACAGTAGAGCTGGTAGAGCATAACGAGTCAGTTGAGCTCATAGAGCAACAAGAGTCGGTAGAGCTGGTAGAGCACAAAGAGTCAGTAGAGCTCATAGAGCAACAAGAGTCGGTAGAGCTGGTAGAGCCCTCACTAAAGGTCGCTCAACCATAGTACAAACTCACAGTTGTACCATGTCGAAACAACTTTGAACATTCAAAACATCAAACATCATCATCGATGAACACAGAAAATGAAGAAAGTTTACTCATACCAGTTATGTTCAACCATATCGAGTAGGCTAACGAGCAGCCTCGCGCACTATACAAGCACGCAGCCCTGCGCGACCAGTAGACGCGCAGTGTCACGCCTCACAGCGTGGCATGCGAGCGCGCAGCATCGCACCCTAGGCGAGCGCACAGCCATGCGCAACCAGGAGCACGCAGCATCGCGCACCAGGTGGGCGCGCATCCCTGCGCAACCAGTGGACACTCAGTGTCACGCCTTAAGCGCGGCAGGCGAGTGCGCAGCAACGCACACTAGACAAGCGCACAGCCCTGCGCGACCAGCAGACGCGCAGTGACGCGCTTCACACACGCGGCATGCGGGCGCGCAGCCCGGCGCGACCAGAACGCCTCACACGTGGTGAGCGCCGAAGACGAAAGGAACATAGAACAGAAAATGAACCTGTGACCAGTAGGTCACAGCACACACGTCATGTCCATCACAGGTTCTGAGTACCTTTACGAGCAATTTATAGCATCGACGATCAATTGTCCTAACCAGCTGCCACTGTGCCTCATACATTCACAACTGAATTTTAACTTCATTGCACTTTATGTAATCCTTGTTTAGTGCGGATTACAACCATTTTGTTTATAAAAGCCTCGTATGTAAAATTACTAACGAGAAAAAGTTAAGATTCTGACAGGTAGGTATGTAGACTCGTAATCGATTTGTATGAAATCAAACTTTAACTATCCACGAGGGTAGATAAACAATACTTCTCTAATCAAAATAGAATGCAACATTCAACAACAAATTACGTAACCTGGTTCGGTAATATTAAAGAAAATAACCTGTAACACTCAAGTTAACGTTTATCAGAACTATAAATATGTTTGCTCGTCCATACCTGACCTCAACAATTATTGTTTTGTGTACAAGCACTATTCCTTTGTAAAAGTATCACAGAAGCATTAACAAACCCCAAGGGATACTAGCGAGTTTAACAGGTTTTCTTAAACCGCTGTCTAACATCACGAATGCATCGCATCATTCGAAAACACAGTGAGCGTTATTAAGAGACACTTTTTATAAAAACAGCATGTTTAATTGAATCGTAAAGTGGGTATAATCTGCCTTTTGACCATCACGCATTTATTACGTATTTGACTTTCTAAATTGCGGATGATTGGTATCCGATCGTAACTAGGTCAAGAGTTTTAAATAACAACCCTCATTTTAAAAACAAAAAACTAAATTACGCAAAAACAATTTATCCGTACAGCATGTTTTAGCAAAACTCTTTATGACTCAAAACTCAGCAAACTTAGAGGTTTCAAGTTATGTATTCAAACTTAGGGTATGAGTCACCTCTTATTCACAAATATATTTTTGTACCCGGTCGGTACCCACAAAGGTTCTACTTTTGAACAAGATGTTTCTGCTAGACACTTTATACTGTTCACAAACTAGCATTCAGGGTGGTTTAGGAACTAAAATGTATGCGTTATGCCAATAACAACCACTGAGCCAACACAGCTTGCTAATTTAGTGGGAAATTATCATAAAATGGAAATCGCGTAAATACAATTGCGGTCTAAACCTTTTCTTAACACAATTAACAGTCAATTCAGTAACATGAATTACTGTTCATTTACTTTGTGGCTACGCTTGGTGGGTATTACATCCTTTAGCAAATAAATTAAACGGTCTTACCGATGTCGCATATTACGTCATATCACCAGAGGCTCGATGGTGTCATCACCTCACCACCATTCCAGGCAAATGCCAGGCGTAACACGGGAAAGCGCGCAGCACCGCGGCTCCGAGGCACGCAGCAAGGCACGACAGCGTGTCGCGCAGACTGAATTGCCCTCGTGAACGGTGCACCCAAGCGCACTCGTGAGGCGCCTCAAGCACACGAGCTGTGCAACACCACAGCTCGGCCACACTCCGCGAGCCAGCGATAACAATCACATGAAAACAAAACACAACTTTAGCACACAAATAAACACTGCACATTACGCGAGTCACCCTTCGAGAGATATCTTGATCGGTCACGTGATCAACTTTAAGCACTTTAAATTTGGGTATGTTCCTTTTTGATTCATCTCGTATGTGGGCCTATTTAGCGGTCCTTTATCCCACTTCTGAATTTAGGTAACCAGAAGTGGAGTAAAGTGAAACTAAGCAAATATAACAAACCACAATTTATTCTACTTAATGATTTTAACATATAACAATTAAAATAATCAAAAAGGAACACACTTTAATCTGAACACAATTATGACTCATTAAGAGTTTCACAATAACGCAGTTTACAGCTCGGAAGGTGACAAAAGAATGACTACGCGGTAATACAGAGAGCGCGTTTTATAGACGTTTATCCGATGGCGCCACTGTCTACAGGAGGTTAGGCTGATTCTCCTAATTATATCTTTTTCTCATTTTTCCAATTTTCTAACAGATTTGCACAAAGTTACATAAAAACGTTCACAGAACTTCTGTCGAGCCAGTTAATCAAAACTAAAATATTATTCAATTCACATATTAAGTAGGGATACTAAAATATTAATTTTAATTTTCTTCAATATAATACGAATTTATTGTAAAAATACGTCTGATAAATTTAAGAGTAGGTAACTGAGTCCTTTTCATCGTCGCAACTTGCAACCGATAAACGTCTATAGGTTTTTTATAGGAAATTTCATTGATATTTAAGGTCTTGCATCAAGTAATTTGTATTAATTGCACTGCTACTCGTACCTGCGATACATTTTTTTTATCCCCTACAAGTTAGCCCTTGACTGCGATCTCACCTGATGGTAAGTGATGATGCAGTCTAAGATGGTAGCGGGCATACTTGTTAGGGATATGGTAGTTATATTAAACCCATACCCCTATTCGGTGTCTACAAGGCATCGTACCGGAGCGCTAGATCGCTAAAAAACCCACTAGGCCAGACCGGTAAAAATCAAGAAATTATAAATTCCCAAATTGACCCTGCCGAGGATCGAACCCGGGACCTTCGCACATTAAGACATTTTAATATTGCGCCACGGAGGTCGTCTATCCATCTTGTATAGAAATGCTGTTGATAAAAATGATTTATCTCTGATCTAGACACCCTGTATAAAGCACCGGTAAACTGTCTACCCTCCACCGGTGATCACATTAACCTATTGTTCCAAGATATAGAACAAATTAATGACCACAGGCTCCTCATATAAGTGCTTACACTTTTTATGCTTTTTAAAAGGACGTGGGAAGCCTAATGAGTTATTATGTATCAGAATGATGCATTACAATATTATACTTACTTAGAAATTCTGGTTCCGCTGGTATGAGTTTTAAAACCTTCTTTCATTTTATTCTACGCCGCCAAATTATTTTTCTAGTTTGCTGTTGGCAAAGAAAAGAGCTTCTTAAAAAACATACGGCCTTTGAAATTCAGCTTTTTAGATTATACAGCGCTCATTAGTGTTACTATTAAGTTTTTAAGTAAGTATTTCTCTATATTCCATGGAGTAACTTTCTCTGCGAACAGTACCCGATTGCGGTGATTACAGTAACTAGTTATTATGACCCAGTAAACTGCATAAACAAGGTAGCTCAACAAAATTATCGCGTAACAACCATCGGTCTAATAGGCCCCCGAAATAGCGTACGAACTACGAGTACCTAACGCACCCCTATTTGACAAGCAAATAGTAACGTCGATAAAGTTAAGCGTAGTTCACATGTTACACGAATGATCTAAAATTAGCCACCCAGTATAATTAGTAGGATACTTTTAATGATTCCAACGAGCACTGGTCGCCTCTCAGAATGTATGGGGCTTAACCGTAGTCCACCACGCTGGCTAAGTGCGGATTGTATTAGTACGTATTATGTCACTAAGTAAAAAAAATTATAGTACTATAATAATTTGCAAACGAAATCCTGAACCTTTCAGCATATTATTTATTATCTCATGTATCTTAGTAGGATCCCTTATGTGTTCCCTAAATTAATAAATGAAACACGAATAAATAAATTCTAACTTTACCTTTTAACATTTTTGTTTGCAAATTTTTATTTCTAGAACAAAATACGGAAAAGGAAGTAAGTAAGGAAAAACTAAGGAGCTGATCAACTCAACGTAAGAACAGATTTACATTGCTGGAAAAACCGGCAAAACGTCAAATTTTATATCCTTGGTGGCGACAATTTTTTGAGAGTGAAAAATTGGCCCATATTAAAACATTCCGACCCAGTGGTACATCAAAAGTATTGGCAAAAGTTTATTTGAATAAAACCTTTGAATTTGAAAATGTCTGAAAATTTACTCGGTCTGACCTCAGCCTTACTAGTTCCACTTAAACAGGCGCCCATAACTCACGCGTGTTATACCCGCGGCGTTTATCCACAATAAACTCCAACATGGCCGCTGAAACGCGACAATTTGTCGCGAGATATCGCGACACGTGGACATGTGTTATTATTTACAACGGACCGGGACACCACTGTTCCGAGTCACGAGCAGATATCTAGGTTTTCTTAGAATTCTCTTTGTAACTTTTGTGCGAGAACGTGCATACATTGTAAGAAAGGGTTTAATGATAAAATTGGATGCGACCCGCGACTTTTAAGCATGGAATTAGTTTTTTTTAATGTAGAGTAGGAACTCTTTCATAAAAGTTCGGGCTTTGGTTCAACTAGGGAGTTAACTTTGGGATAAAAAGCAGCATAGGTCACTTAACTGCATACCTATCTACTTATGTCGATCCATTGCTCCGTTGAGGCAATATTAAAGAATAAACAAACACACTTTCGCATCTATACTATACTAATATTATAAATGCGAAAGTTTGGATGGGTTTGTTACTCAATCACGCCTGATTGGCACAGAGATAGACTAAGTATAGTCTGGAATAACCCATAGGCTAACTAACTCCACTAACTTGCTGATGCCCGCAACTTCACGCCTTCCCTGGAATACAACCTACCTCTGTACCAAATTTCATCAAAATCGGTTGTAAAGTTGGGCTGGGAAAGCGTATCCGCTTCTCTGTGCCCCTTATTACGCGATATGCGAACGACCACTTGACAGGTGTCGAATTTCGCGAGCCGCCGGCGGCCCGCGCGATATAAATAAATATATCTCGTATTACTTGTACAAAAGAGCTATGTAAACAAATTACGTCATACAAATCGTTACGAACTATAGCTATAGATTAAAGTTTAAAAGTTAATCGCTCTTCTTTATGGTTTACAAAGAAAAATAACAAAAAACTAAAAAAAAAATGGCCTTTTTTTTGGTACCAATAAAATAAACAATATAACCCGTATCTGTAGTTTTAGTCGTTGATTTGCTCTATGGTTAGTCATTTTAGAGTATAAACACACGAAACAAAGACTCTTTTCCATAATTCCTACTCTAGCACAAAAACCAAAAATTAAAAAAAAAAAAAAATTACAGTTCGTGTCCTCCTCGCACGAAATTTCTACCCATAGATTTATTTCATGGAGTAGGGCCCTAGAAAAATTCCTACTGTGTCTTTGAGACAACCATGGTCGTAAATAGCAATAATTATGTTTTACTTTACCAATGTCCTTTGCAAAATTTACTAGGTAAGTATTTATTAACGTTTAACTTTTATTAGAATAAATTATGTAACACAAATATTTGAATATTCAATAAATAACTCAACAAGCCCGACAACATTGAGTAAAATGTAATTAGCTTTAGACAAAATGTGGGTGGTATTAATTAAACTAGTTGTAGATTTATAATTTCTATTTGATAGTCTACCGACTAGTTTCAAGTACTATTTACGGAATCACAGCTTGCTTTAAACGGCGTTCGTAAAAATACGGCCTAGTCTGGTAGAAAGAAACTCTGCATCTAATTTTTTAATTAATTTGTTAATTTTTTTTTCAGCAGCTGCTGACTTCCTTTTAGTACCTACATACTTTGGCGTTCCTTGATAAGTGTCACCACAAAACAGCTTTCCCCATACAGCCGCTTTCTGCGAACCTCGTTATAAGGTCAGCCGGACCATACTGCCAACAAAACAACACATAAGCAATATTACTCAAAATGACAGTTTGATGTCACGTCACGCCCTTGACGTTCCTAAAATAAGGATTATAATTCTAAAACATGAAAGTCAACAATAATGAAATAATATGGCTGTATATAGCCCCTGTCCATCTTACGGTTAGGCATTATGGCGGTTATGGCAGTCTCTACGAGGAATTTTCAGTAACCTTGTTTAAAAAGAATTTTTTATATTAAATTATTGGCCTAATAATTTAACATAAAAAATTCTTTTTAAACAACCGACTTCAAACTCTCGCGCCAACTTTACAACAACAAGCACACGCTATACAAAGTACTTATTTTATTGTTGATATTTTAAAAACCGCTCGACCGATTTCGATAAAATTTATATGGGACCATTTGGGAAGTATGCCCTTTCAAATAAAAATAGAATCATCCAAATCGGTCCACCCAGTCAAAAGTTGTGAGGTAACAAACATAAAAAATTAAAAAAAAGATACAGTCGAATTGAGAACCTCCTCCTTTTTTTGATGTCGGTTAAAAACGTGCGTTATTTAAGCAAAATTTTAGCATAACGGAGTATTGCCAATTTCGAAGGAAATAAACTGGCAGTGCACAAGTACGACGTAGCAATAGCAAATAGTTAGTATTCTGTGACACAACTGTGTGTGCTAACACAGGTGCACTCTTTATTCCCTGACTGTCATAGTCTGATGGTACGGCAATTTAACACGACAAGTGGGGGATCAGGCCGCCAATGTCTAGCCCCACTTGAGATGCACGGAGCGGCGCGGCACGCAGCGGCAAATATTATTTGTATGAGTTTGTACGGGGCCGCGTCGCGCAGTGCAACTTCGTGCCAAGTGGGCCCAGCTCCATACAACCTCATACAAAGAATATCTACTTATTGCCGCTACGTGCAGAGCCGAGCCGCGCCCTTATAGTGGGGACTGGGGCTAGACCTTTACATACATTTATTTGGTACATGCTTTGCGAGACAGGGAATGTTAACTTCCATACCTATTTCGGTAGTTCGGCCTGAGATATTTATTGTCTCAGAAAGAATTTTACAATTCACTTATTTGAGACTTACAGGTGTCGTGATCGTGTGTTCGACTGGCAACATTTATTTATTATTTATAGAATGGCAATACTGATTTCATGTTGGTATTGCACTATTAATGAATTCAGAGTTGGTAGAGGGTAGGCGAAAAAGACATTGTGTATAAATACGGGCGTCATTCTGTAAACAGGAAGTTGAGTATCGCTCGCCATCAGAGGTGCACGCCTGTGCTGTGTACATTCTTATATATCATAATATATACAGTGTTATACTTTTGTGTATAGAGTGAGTTGAGACGTGGTGTTGGAAAGTAAAGTGTGTGCGAGATGATAGCTGAAATGCCAGTAAGTCCTTTGTTGTATCGTTCCAATTTATTATTTATTTATTATTTAATCTCTGATGCATTTTAAGAGTAATCTTTAACACATGTGTTAGTGTGCTATTTCAGGATTTCTATAAGGTACATTGTGGGTAGCGAAGTTGTTCGCAACTACCCAAAAATATGCCCGTTCTATGCCCACGTGTAGTTTTATGAACTTCCAAATAAAGATCCGTAGTTAGTCAATCGGTCTTAGGTTGTATCTAGTCATGGAATATATAGACCTTAACGGGAATTCGTGACAACTTCAGAAGTGAAAATGAACCCAAGAAAACAATATTTTTTTAACACGAGAAAAATATTGTTCACTAAGTAGTTATATTGTGACACAATTCTCTGTGTCGTACCTTCAAAACTTTTAAACAAAGAGTATTCCGTTTACTAAGTTCAAAAGAGATTGACTACTTTAATCAAAGTTAGCATGTACTTGAGATCCATTCTTGCTATGCTATAAAGATAACGTGCAGCAAAGAACTTTTGGATATTGCTAAATCTGTTTTGACACCTATTGTGTGGGTACATTGAATAACATTAGTTCTGGGTGAACTCTTAGATTTGCTATTTTGGCTATAATACTATGTTGTATTCCATTTGAGTAGAGGTTAAATCGAGTGTTTGGTAATGATCTCGTGCGATAATAATTGACATTGTATCAAGGCAATTAATATTTGAATTACATTTATATTTCGTATTTAGTTACCCACAAATTGGAAAAGAGTTTGCTGTAAACTTTAATATTACGTCATCACGACGTTAAGACTGTGAAGTCTCATCTGAATGAATTGCCAACTCAAACCAGCTTGGCGACTGGCTTCCATCGAGGAGGATGATCCCCGAATTACGATTTTGTAAGCAGTTTACTTTAGTGTCGAAGTAATTCTGATTCTAAGGTATTTAGTTTAGATAAAACACATCGATAGAAATTTCAGTGAATTGAGTTTTGAATATAGTGTCCATACTATTTATTTATGATAGATGATGTAAAAATGTCATGTCCTGGACATGAGTCCAAGAAATTTTGTGTTATTTAGCTATAATCAACAAATAAAGCGTCAAGCGAGAATTTCGCCAGTATGAGAGTATATACTGGAATAAATTTCACTAGCACCGGCCGTCTGAGCAGCCATTTTAGATGATTAAATGCGATACCATACAGCTTGATTATTACTACTGGTTAACCTGAGGTACTCCTAGAGATATGAAATAGGTAAATAATTATCAGTTCTAATTAACTCAAGTATTTGTGAATTATTCTCTGGACCATTACTTTGGATGAACGTTACCTAAAGTTTTATTTAGTGTAAATGTAGTTAAATGATTATTGAATTTAAAAGCAGCCTCGTGCCTTCAGACTAGTGTACTGAATGAGATTGTAGTTTTTTTTACGCACTGTTTAAGTTTCGAATTTTGATTTTACAAGGTTTTTAATTTTTAATTTAGTTTTTAATTCGAAATTTCTATTAACCAGGCATAGATTAGATTACTGGTTATTCACGAAGAGAATTCATGGAGTGAATAATAGTAATAAAAAAAAAAAGAGAAGTGAATATGTCGAATAAGATACCCTCATGTCAATACTAGGATGCAAAGCAATTTATCGAACTCTCATTAGTTTCATGTGTGATTTATAAGAAATACGATAAAAGTATGATTTAGTTTTAAATTCTCGATATAAAAGTATACTTACTGGTATACTTATTTTATGTGATCTAGATAGTTTAGTCTGGTAGTACTAGACTCGATCAAAACAGGTGTCTTAGGAATTTGTAGTGTTTAAAAAGTAATTTTTTTGAGTGGCAGGGCAACTATTTATATTAGTGCCGCGAGTGAACTTAAATTACATTAGTGAAGTACATTGGCCAGACATGTAATTTATGATAAGTTTATTTAAGCACTTGCTTAAAATCATTTGCCCTTTTATTAGTGATTTGTTCGATGGTAGTTGTACCTATGCTGAAAGAATAATAGTGGTTTTACTGACCAAGTCCATTTGCAACTCTTAATATGTGCTATTATCACAGCATATGTATTTTAGTACTGTATTGTATATCAGCTATTGGTATCATTATCATTTGTAGTTTAAAAAAAAAAGGGGAACCTCTTTCTATCGCATTACAGGTTGATTGACATCAGGGGTTCCGCTTTCATGTACGGAAGCCTTAGTGTCTCTTGACAGATTTATCAGTGATTGAGGTTAATAATGAAGGATTTTGGAAGAATACAAGATAGAGACGTTAGAATATCTTAGATTTCAAGTTGAAATTGACGATTTTGCGTAGCTGGTATTGTGGGAGTAAGAATAAAGATATTGAATGATGGTCAGAGAGCTCGTATACGTTTGGAGTAGTCATGAGTGTGTCTACTCACTATTATAGAGTGGCCAAGTGTGTCGATATTTTAAGGTGGCCATGTGAGTCACCATTTTAGAATGACTATGTATGTCATTTGGGCCATGTGAGTCCATAGAATGTAACCAAGTGTGTTACTAGAGTGGAACAAGTGTTTCCATAAGTTGTGACCTGGGTGGCCATGTGAGTCACCATTTTAGAATGACTATGTATGTCATTTGGGCCATGTGAGTCCATAGAATGTAACCAAGTGTGTTACTAGAGTGGAACAAGTGTTTCCATAAGTTGTGACCTAATGAGCCGGTAGGTTGTGAATAAGTGTGTTACTGTTTTTGACAGTATGTTATCTAACTGTTCGTGAAGGATCTAATGTATTTTATTTACTTAATTTTACGTACATATCAAACTAAAGGGATGTACATAATGAAAGCAAGTTTTCTAGTCCAGAATTATTAGCTGCTTTAGTAGATTACTGTACAAGTAACTCGTTCTATCTAGAACTACCATGGCATTTTATTCATTTTTCATAGTTCCTGTGTGCCTTTAAATGTTTTGATCAGGGGAAGTTCTACATTTTTAAATTTTGAATGATTTTAGATAGATTTCGGTTATTTTAAACGACTAAGATCAATTTTTACAAGTAGTATAACTGTACCTAATGGTACAGCCGCAAAAATTGATTGTATTTGTATGGACTTTAAAATGGATTAATTAGTGATCCCGATGTAAGGCGACCGATCCTCGACGTGTTTCGGATGTATATAATCTGAATGCGCCGAAATACGAATGAATTATAGTTATTTCAAAAAAAAACTATGATGATCAAACGAACTTGCAAATTGAAATTAGATCGATATTATATGAGTACGCTTCATTTGAAGATATACAACAACATAGTTATTATATGTACACTATTTATAATAACGTACCAGATCGATGTCGATGTGGTTTAGGAAATGATGCATTTAATAGCCTTATTGTCATTGGTTCAACTTATCAGTTGGTCACTCACCCATTCGTTATATTTGAAAGATTTGTGTTTCTCAAATATATGACTCACTTGTAGACTATGCTTATTAGTTTAAAAAGTTAACAAGCAAGGAATGCATAAAGTAAATTGAAACAAAGGTTCCAAGTTTGTTGTTGTTAATAGATCTTTCACTCGTTTGTTTACACTATTTTATGGCTTTCAACATAATGCGGTCCGATGTTCGGAATGCGTTAAGAATTAAATACGGAAGGATATATACTTCAGCTTGTAACGGTGAAGGTTGTAGTAATTTTGAAATTCTAGATATCGCAAAAATAATAATTCCAAAAATAGTTCAAACGTGTTTCGTCAATACTAATTAGCATTCCAGTGATTCAGTTTGACCAAGTTAGTTCATTAAATGTTAAATTGAATTTAATAAAAAGATTAAAATTTTTGGAACATTTACTAATCACAAAGAAAGATAAATAAATAAATATAAGGGCTGAACATTTGAGGCTCGAAGTTAAGTAGCTTGCTAGAAACTACAGTCACGACACGAGAAGCCCGTTCAATAAAGTAATAAAATTGTAAAAATGCGCCATTCTCGAAGTCACATTGGGTTTTCTTTCTATATATTTATCTGAGTGATTTGAAATAATGAACTGGATGATAAAATTTAACAGACTATTATTTGAATTGAAAATGAAATCGCGCAATTAATTATCTTTTGCCGTCCAAAATCTCGAGAGTATAATATGATGTAAAAATTATATTTTCTAGAGAGTGACTAGTGCGTGCTTGCTTACTCTAATTTTATCTCCATATTGTTTTTCTCAAATTTATTGAATAATGTCGTGTGATGCACGGGCGTTGTGGATCCGCAAGCTCGTGACGAAGGTATACCCTCTCACCTAGCGGCTCCGGCCTACAACCGTCAGTTAATTTGTAAATACTTACTTTAATTATTAAAAGACGCAGAAAAGTAAAGCAAAAAGTATTAAAAAGCAGAACGAATAAAACACTCAGTATATATACTATATTATGTTACTGACGTAATATATTATAACTTGGTGTAACGTTTTTATTTATAATTGGTTTGATTTTTGTTCATATGTTGAGGTAATGATTCTGAAAAAAAAAAGACAAAACAGGTTTTGAGTATTAAATTCAAATTTCTGAATTTGGGGTTTTCATCTAGTTTTTTTTATTATTTAGTTTTGTATCAAGCTTTGGATTTACAGCAAAATTTGAATTTTGTATTTTAATTTGAAATTGCTATTGGGTAAAGGTAATTTAAAATAATTATATGATAGCGATTTAGTATTGTACAATAATTGCAAGCCGATTCTACTTCAATTCATACAAAAGTTTTGCATTTCAAAGAAGCCTTTGATGAAGAGTTAGATTTAGTTTTGGACTAAGGTTTAGTTTTGTACTTTTTGTTTGGTTTTCAATGATGATTGTAGTCAAAGTTCAGGTATTTGACCCAGTTCAAAGAATTGGGTAAGATTCTAAGTATTTCACAAGTTAAAGATTGTCTTGGACAACATAACCTGAACTGATTCGGTTGAATTTTGTGGTGCTGTCTCTTTTTGATGGGTTTATTCAGAGGTTAACACGGAAAGGAAAGGTTAGGAAAAGAAGGGAATAAACTAAAACAACTTGTGTTTTGAGGCGTGTTTAATAGAATTGAACTCTATTTGTTAAAATTTTTGAATAAGCTACGAAAAATTTCATTTCATTTATTAAAAACGTTGACTGTTACATAGTTAAAGATTTTAAAATAGTAATAATTTAACATAGTGGGAACAGTCTACCGCCAACAGGTATACGATGTCAGGAATTTAGAGCAGATAATTTAACATAGACTTAATTTGATTCAAACGATTAGTAAAGATTAGTTAATGGTACAGCAGATCCAACTGAATTGAAGAATTGATAGATTAGTAATCCTGATTAATGTTTGCATTGGATGCGGTTGTAGATTTTATTGTGAACTCTGGGGTAGTGTGTGATACTTATTTCTTGTCAAGTCCTAAAATTTTAATAAAATCAGCTTTCCTTTACGTTCTGATAAATTTTTCGATTTCAATAAAGTTTTTTAAAAAAAGCAGGCATGACACGTCATGTATGACACATGATAGGTGGAGCTCAGGATGATGGACCTGTTGGTCTGTTACAGATTGTAATCAGGGTTTAGATATTTACTTAGCTTTAGATTCAGCGTCAGATGCTTGTAAGGTATAAATAACTGAAACGGTATAAGAAATAAAATAAATATTGGGTATTTTATTAAATTTGAATTCAGTTTTAGACTTTTGCTTACGGTATATGTAACATACCGTTTAGATTATGTTTTAGACTGTAACTGTTCCAGACTTTGATTAAGTTTCAGATTAGATTTTTATTCAGCTTTAGATAATTAATCCTTTATTTGCCTAACTTTATTCTATACGAGTTTTAGATTTAAATTGCGATATTTTTATTTCTGTTGTGAAATTTCGACTCAGCGATATCAATCAGTTTAATTGCACTTCACACACACTTCACAAATCTCAAGATCAAAAGCTCGATAGTTTTGGATTTCAGATCGGTTTGAGGTTTTAAGTTTGATATTACTAAATTGAAAAAATGTAGGTTTCCTTTTTGTTATCCTTTTTAATTCTCCCGAATGTCGTGATTTACTAAAACTAAATGTCATCGTGCAAGTATGAATGGATGAAGATGTTTTGTTGTACACTACAGATTGTTGCAAGGAGTGAAGCGAACTAAGCTTAGCAAAGCAAATGTTTGGTGGTTGTGCACCGGGAGGTTGCACAATGTCGGATGGCCGAATGTCGTGATCGTGTGTTCGACTGGCAACATTTATTTATTATTTATAGAATGGCAATACTGATTTCATGTTGGTATTGCACTATTAATGAATTCAGAGTTGGTAGAGGGTAGGCGAAAAAGACATTGTGTATAAATACGGGCGTCATTCTGTAAACAGGAAGTTGAGTATCGCTCGCCATCAGAGGTGCACGCCTGTGCTGTGTACATTCTTATATATCATAATATATACAGTGTTATACTTTTGTGTATAGAGTGAGTTGAGACGTGGTGTTGGAAAGTAAAGTGTGTGCGAGATGATAGCTGAAATGCCAGTAAGTCCTTTGTTGTATCGTTCCAATTTATTATTTATTTATTATTTAATCTCTGATGCATTTTAAGAGTAATCTTTAACACATGTGTTAGTGTGCTATTTCAGGATTTCTATAAGGTACATTGTGGGTAGCGAAGTTGTTCGCAACTACCCAAAAATATGCCCGTTCTATGCCCACGTGTAGTTTTATGAACTTCCAAATAAAGATCCGTAGTTAGTCAATCGGTCTTAGGTTGTATCTAGTCATGGAATATATAGACCTTAACGGGAATTCGTGACACAGGCTAACATTACTTACTAAGAAGTTACTTACTTCGAGTTTCTTGCCAGAAAAACCAAAATAACTTTATTGGACATACTTAACTATTAAAGCTTTCAAAAGCAAAAGTTATAATTTAAACTAGAAGTAAATATCCTTTTTACTGTTTGCATTATTTCTTGGAAGGCATTTTATCTAGAACTAAGCGATCCCCACGATATCATTGCATTACCATAAATACAACATATGGAAATGCATAAATATGAGTGTCCTTAAATATTACAACAAACTTAAGACTTTTTGTTTCAAAACTTATTGTCTTTTTGAATATAAGTAGTTGTACTTTGCATGAGTTACCTGTTGTAAAAAATAATTGGCAACATAAATAATAAGAAGACATTAAGTATAATGTTTTCGTCGTCCAGTAAAATTTTGGCAAAAGTATATCTTCACCTCATCGTATTTTATTGTAGTCAGTGTGGTTTTACCTTATACCTGCGCGCACGCATTACAGTAATGTACACATTACACAACTGTTGAACGATTTTAGTTTTAAAGGACTGAACAATAAGGACTGAAAATGCAGAAGGGAAATTAAGGATTGTTGCACACCTGTACCGCAGACAAATGCGGATGATCGCCCGCTAAGCATTTATTGAAATGTCTAGCATAGGGTAGTTTATTAGATAAAACATAAAAATCATGAGCATCACTTCTTAAATGCAATCCTACCTTAATTTCTCCTAGCTATTTAAATCCATTAGCATTTACTCTTCATGGTATTAAGGTAAGCGTACATTATGCCGGTACAAAATGGGCCCGAACGGGCCCCAGTGCAACGCAAAATGCCGAGTAGAATAGTAGACTGCGATAGAAGAAAATGAAGTCTTTATTAGGTAAAATATGATTCAATAAAGGTGTAACATCAATAAAAATACACGTAGGTACACGTGTTGTTGTTACCGACAAGGACGTTCAAATTTTAATTATAATTTACATTAATTAAAAAGTAACAGACCGAGTTAGTTAAAGCTGATTTGATAATTTATTAGCCCTTTTTGAGCACTAGATGATTTTTGATTCTCGCGGGAACTTTTCAATTTTCCGGGATAAAAAGTAGCATAATATGCCCTTGATGTAATCTATCTCTGTACCAAATTTCATCAAAATCGGTTGAGTAGTTGGGCCGTGAAAGCGTAGCAGACAGACAGACACACACTTTCACATTTATAATATTATTAGTATGGATTCCCTATAGTAGTAAAAATACAGTTAAGTCTTATCGAATAAATAGTTTTCATTTGCATTCAATCCCGATTTCCATTTTCCCTTAAATTATCAGGAAACAAGTTGAGTGCATAAAAATTTATGTTAAAAAATTCCATATACTACATTTCTATGCATGGCTATTGAATCTATAAATTGTCATGCACACACCGGCCACGATAAATAATACGGATCCAGATAACTCGCGTCGCACAATAATAACATACTATTGCAGTAATGCACTGTTTTGTCTCCATACTATAATCTATAATAATAGTTATGCTAGGACCCTGGCGTTCGATGTGGAAAGATAAAATTTCTCTTATTATAAATCGCTCGCGTTTTCCTTTCATAATGTACCCATAGTTACATAGTTAACTAGCTGATGCCCACGACTTCGTCCGCGTGGTTTAAATTTTTTTTATTCCCGCTAGATCTCCTTAATTTTCCGGGATAAATAAGCCTATGCCACTTTCCAGATCCTCAACTATACCCGTGCGAAAAGTTACGTCGATTCGTTGCGCCGTTCCTGCGTGATTGAAGGACAAACCAACAATAAAAACACACGTTCGCATTTATAATATTAGTATGGGAGTTCCCGTTTGTCAATATATTGAAGATCTCTCACAGTCTTTTGTCTCATTCACTCACTCACTTTTCATATTATGAGATTTAAAGAAGATTGTTTTTTTTTACTTTTTTTTTTATACAAACCTTGTCCTGACAATATCTAGCGGACACAAAAAAAAAAAAATTATTCAATTTGGTGCAGTCGTTCTGAAGTGATGCGCTTAAAAGATTTTTTATTTATATGTATAATATGTCGCAGTCATCTGGTTTAATCTGCTATTTGATTGAATGACTAGCGCGTTCATTGAATGACAACATTCAATTGAATGACTAAAGGACAAATCGTCAAGTTGTTTAATGTAACGTTCAACGTCTTGACTGAACGTCATTTAGCATAGTCGTTGAATGGGATATAGCCGACTTTGTAATGTTTGGTTATTGCACCGAGTAGTAAACCTATTGAGAGCTAATAACCACATTTTCGCTTGGAAACACATCTCACCACTTTCAGGTGGGGGACGAGGTAATAATAGCATTTCTTATTGGCTGGCTCAAGGTCATCTTTACACAGTTATAAGTACAAAGTGTATGTTACCGCGGCACTTGGGCTGCCCGCTGCGGGACAAAAATATATCGATAAAAATTACCATTGGAAAATCAATACAAATAATTTTATTCAAACAGCAAAAGAACCATATGTATGATCATAGATAGTTATCTGATATATAATTTTTTTTTAAATTGCCCAAGTGCCCAAGTTCTATACAAAAGACCTTATGTTTTCAACAACAACTTTTAATTAAATAAATTATAGACATCTAACCTGTTCTTCTACTTCAAAATTGTTCGGAATTTAATGAAATATAAGATTTTACTCAGTAAATTAATTTATTGGCATTCAAGTAGTCTAAGGCTATCGATATAGCTATCGATATAATTTATCGATAGTTACACGGGCTACACTGGGATATGCGTGGAAGAGATGGAGATATGTAGAACTACATGTGGAAGACAAAGAAAAACTGAAAGACATCAACGACAGCAACGGGTTCCTTTTAATTTTTGTAAATATTTATGTTTTTTATTTTTTTGCGTATTGATGATTTTCATTTATTATTACAAAACTACACTTACTTATGTAATGTTATCCCATCCTTTACATAGCTGGAGGTATTGCTTCTCTTTCCACGCCATTTAAAGCTACAGAGAGGCCTATTTTTCGTTTTTTAATCTATCAATTTTCGAGCACGGTCGAATACGGACTGAGGGCGGCTATAGGCACAAAACGTAACGTTAGTACTGATACTGCTAACGTTTGGCTGGTGAGGGGGCACGCTATGCTCAGTCAATTGGTTGTATGGTCTGTGGGTTATTGTAATCTGTTAGGTATATTAACCCGATAAAACCTAACTAACTGATTATTTATGTAGAGCCCTAACCTAACCTACAAGAAAGAGACAAGAAAAGTAAATTTCAACCACCTGACTGATTTTACGTCCGCTCTGTTCAAAGGGCTATGTTACAATCCGCTAACTAGTTGCACGTTGAGTGACAAGACGTTCGGCCTAGTCATTCAATTGAATGTTGTCATTCAATGAACGCGCTAGTCATTCAATCAAATAGCAGATTAAACCAGATGACTGCGATATATAAAGATGACAATTAACTAACGAGAATTAAGTAAATTTTTTGAGCATATAAACCTCCATTAGACTTATCTGTTTACCGTATAAAGATAATTTTAACAATATCCATGACTCACGCGTAACTTTTTTTAAACAATACAATGTTTCTGTCATCTTAATGGTCGAGATGTATGGGGGCAAATAAAGTATATAATAGAGATAAGGCTTTTAAGTGAGATAAGTTGTGATCGATTGTGGGAATCGGTTGGATGGTGACACTAAGTTGTATGAAGCACCTAGTTGATACTGCTCACCGTATGAGCGTGATAACATCTGTGTACTGCGACAAAAGCGATTTGAAACTTACATATTGTAAATAAAAGTGGCTTCACAATTATATTTTATTCATAATGAGGAGGTTTGATAATAACCGTATTGAAATATGAAACCCAACTATTAAAGTACATACTTTTACGTTGTTTTATGGTTTTTCAAAATTCATACTTATAATATAATCCTTGTACAACATAAGGATGAGAAACTAAATTACTTTATATTTTTAAATTAACCAGTTTTATTTCAAATATCAAGACAGTGTATTCCAGCTACACTATCAAGACGCGCCTCATACATTATGCGGCTGGCATACATTATAGTCTAATCACATTCTCATAATAACATCATTAGAATTAGTGCGCGCGCAACCGCGACGTGTGCGGTCTGGAACCAGCAGGATTGTCAACGATAAAGACTTGCAACCCAAGTCTCAAAATACAGCGATTTAGTTAGGTTTTGCATATTGGACTTGTCGAGTTATTACTCCGTATCCTATGATATGTGTTACACCAAACCCTGCATCCTCTCTGGTCCGTTGTGTGTTCATCTAGCAACAGCTCTGTGAATTAAAAAAGCTGCTATATGAGGTGACGATCGACGTGAATAGTCAAGAAGTCATCTTGCCTTGCAGTGTCGCGAGTGAGTACTCAACTCAATGTTGATTTTGCCTGGAATCAAAGAAAGTGAAGTGCAAAAGTGTGTCTGTCTGTCTGCCACGCTTTTCCCAGTCGATTTTGATGAAATGTGGTACAGGGATAGTTTGTATCCCGGGAAAGGACATACGTGTTCCGTCTAGGACCTTGTTTGAATGATAGAGTTGATTGATATATGATGTTTTGATTGCTAATAATTATAACTATTTTAATAATTATAATTAAATGATCAATGCTAAATGCTAATGATATTGAGCGGCACGCGTGCTGGTCGCGATAATGATTTGCGGACTGATTGATTGTTAGTTTGAATGTATAATGAAAAGTAGGTATTAAAAGTAGGTTAGTGCTGATGGAGCAAAATGTACGGTTGGACTGTGGACCGTACAATACGCTACATTTTATGCCGGAAAATTAAGGAATTGAAAAACTTAATCCACGCAGACGAAGTCGCGGTCATATAGTCATATTATAATTCTGTATTGATAGACACACAATAATAACTGTAGCATGATATAAATTTATTATTTATTTATTTCAGGCAACAAGACTCTTTTATTATAAGTAAGTAATACTAGTAGGGAATAACACTTCAATTTTAGCAAACGCCAATTTCCTATAATTTATACCACACGACTGTATTTAAAAGTCACGAATTAAGAACGTGTGTGGTACGCTTAATATCCTCTTAATAGGACGTGTGAGTAATTGTTTGAGGCCTTGTATGAATAAATCATATTTTGACTTTCTCATGCGGGATCCGGAAGTGGTAAGATGTACAAGTATGCCCTTGGCTTCTATGTGGTTGTATCTCGAGTTTTTTTTTAATCCACTACAAGTTAGCCCTTGACTGCAATCTCACCTGATGGTAAGTGATGATGCAGTCTAAGATGGTAGCGGGCTAACCTGTTAGGGGTATGTCAGTTGTATTAAACCCATACCCCTTTCAGTTTCTACACGGTATCGTACCGGAACGCTAAATCGCTTGGCGGCTCGTTTTGCCGGTAGGGTGGTAACTAGCCACGACCGAAGCCTCCCACCAGGCCAGACCAGGAAAATTTCAGAAATTATTAACTCCCAAATTGACCCTGCCGGGGATCGAACCCGGGACCTCCACACGTTAAGGCAACAGCGCTCAACACTGCGACTCGAGTAAAGTTGAGAGCCGAAGAGCCGATATCAATTTTTATTTAAATTGTCATGAGTGATATTTATTGTGAATAGGTAAGTATAAATAATATGCACTACTACTTGATAACCGCAACTTTGTCCGCGTAGATTAAGAAATTTTCGATATTTGCGAAAATTATTTGATTAATAATTATGTTATATTAATGTATATTAATGTAGCCTATAATTATTTGTTCATTCAGGGTATACGACGACCTCCCTGGTGCAGTGTTAAGCGCTGTTCCTACAGTTAAGCCCGGGTTCGATTCTCGGTAGGGTCAGTTTGGAAATTTATAACATCTGAAATTTTCCTGGCCTGGTGGGAAGCTTCAGCCGTGGCTAGTAACCACCCTACCGGCAAAGGCGTGCCGCCAAGCGATTTCGCGTTCCAGTACGATGGCGTTTAGAAATCGATTGGGGGTATGGGTTTAATATATGTAACTGGCGTACCGCTAACAGGTTAACCATCTACAATTCTAGACTGCATCATTACTTACCATCAGGTAAGATCGTACCGTAGTCAACGGCTAACTAGTAGTAGAATTTAAAAAAAAATGATGCATAGGTACAAGCACAAGTTTTAATTTTCCATAGGTTACCAGCAATTAAAAGTCTGTTAAAACGCACCACTGTGCCACCAAAACACCAAAATTAGAGCCTTTTTACAAAACCGGAACTGTTCTAAGATGGAGTGAAAATATAAATTTATAATTTAGAATATTAGCTTGTATCCGTTCCCTCAAGTGAACTTAAAGAGAGAGAATTCCGCAACAAATACGTCAACAACTTAACCCTTAACAACTCACGAGTTCACACCAAATAAACAACCCGTCAACGAGACCAAATAAACTCAATTTTCGTCGCGCCGCAAAATCTCTCGACATTTTCCCCAAAAACGTCCCATCCAGCCTACGAGCTACGTGCTCACATAGGGGGTACCGTAGATACCGTATGGGATGTCGTATGAACGCAACAGGTGGCCGCCCGTAGGGTTAAACGGTGCGGTGCCGCTCGAAAGAAAGGTTGCTCTACCTATTTTCTTATTGAAGTGAAACTTCTTTAGTTGTAGTTGTGATTTGAAAATTCGATGAAACGAAAAGCGATACTTAAAAGAGACAAATAAACATATTCATGATAGGATTTAGCCTGCGAGAGAATGAGTGCTATATTTATATACTTTTCTGAAGTTTCACTTCTGCTGTGTTTGAATTGAAATTTTTATTTAAGAGTGTTGAATGAATGAATTAAAGTTTTTTGGAAAATGTTAGTTGAGTGTTGTTATGTGATCTTAAAGTTCAACTTACAACAGTTGTTGTATAGTGTTCAGAAAGAAAAAAAACTTCGTTTAACTCTATCACAAGATCAGCAAAATCATGCAATTATGCTAAAAAATTCAAATTAACCGAACGGCGTATTTAACCAAAAATCATATGATCAGTAAGTGGTTTGGTCTACCGGACTAAAACACTAAGCTTACACACACAGTGAAATACAAGAACAAATCAATAAAGGATTTTTTCACTTTCAGTCAAAGTGTAAGACTTTAATTATTATTATTATTATTATATAAGATAGTGTATGTATAATATTAAAGAGAAAATATTAAAAAAAAAGTGGGCTGAAACGAAGTAGAGCACCGTCCGAAAAATAAAATTCGTGAGCAGCATCAGGAAAATGTTTTCTCATATGGCGGAAAATCCTGAGGCTAATGCGTGTTAGGGCCATGCCGGGGAATTTATGTCGCACTTTTGTTTTACGAGCTCTCTGAATAAATTTCATAATACACTGCCACGGGCGGTTAGTGTATTGTTTACGAGCGAGATAGCGGTATTTATGATATGTTGGTGAGTGAGACGGCGATATTTATATGATATTTATGGATGCGTGGTGTATGGATGCGTTTATTGTGTGTATTATATTGGTATAAGCGAGTGTCGTACTGTTGGTACGTCTTAGGCATTGTTTATCGTGCAATGTACAGTGTTCATGATACGAATCGTACGGATAGTGATGTGATAATATATAGAGAAAAATATGTTATTCATAAGTTGATGCCCGCGATTTCGTCTATTCAAAAATCCTCTGAAAACTGTTTGATTTTCCAGCATCAGAAGTAGCATATTTTAAGAACTATGTCAGTTCCCGGGACTAAATCTATCTCCTAACCAAATCTCACTAAAATCGGTTATACGCGGTACAGTGAAAGTAGGAGGTATATAAAGTGAACGCGAAACGCAAAATTCAGAACTCTAGAACGTTGTCAGTAGTTTCATAACTTTATAGAAAACATTCAGGAAAACTTACACTTTCCATCCTATTAGATCACAAACACACTAGAGACTGGATAGGACAAACCTGTCGTGTAGGTATTCCACGAAACTCTTTAAAAAAAAATGAACTATGCGTACTTTTTCTACCCCAGATATTTTTTTGTTCACAGCGTGTTTTGACCCTAAGGCTTAATGACATGAAGGGTAAGGGAAAATCGCCAGAGAAATTTTCACATGCCATTCTATTAGGAAGCCGTAACACTTGATCTACGTTGTAAGGGCAACCTCCCTGGAGACCTCACCCTCACATTATCACACATTATCACTAAACGTTCACGTCACGTGGTACGTGAAGGGTTAGGGATGGGGCGATCATATCAACCAATAAGTCGCATAAGCTTATTGAACTCGTGATTTGTTTTATATTGATTGTCTATTATGGGGTGATATTTATCAAATGATGTGTCACATTCACTCAAAAGCTAATGCTACTCGGTTTGGTTTGCATGGATTTTATTTTTAAAAGCTACTACACATTAAGTATTTTTTTTAAGTACTCTACCTAACACGATCCAAGTTGCAGGGGTACAAATCCTTCAGTGGGATTTACGTAACAAAAAAACTTAGGTAATAAAAATCCCTGTAAGTAGGTATGGCTCTCAGTATGTCAGTCATTAAATTTATCCTTTTAAAAATAACTAACTACGAGTAAATATGTCAAAATCGATTCAGCTATATTGATCTGTAAAAAGGTAACTGACAGACATACCTACAGCCAGTTAAAAACATAATCATACTTCATACTAATATTATAAATGCGAAAGTATGTATGTTTTTGGTTTATTGGATCCCGCTGCAACAGGGCAACGGATGATTTTCTGCATGGGTGTTGTGAAGGACCTGGAGGGTGACATAGGCTACTTTTTATCTGGAGATTTCTTGGATGTTGTAATCTGCAGTCTTGTAGCAGCATTAATAGATAATATGATTGAATAGCTGAAATCTATGTGTTAAACTGTCTGATATACAAAATGTACCTTTTACAAAATACATAGCGATTTAAGAACGTGAATTACGTGAATGCACTAAAAGCACTAAAGTGGGACGTGAAGTGATGATGAGTCTCACGGATAATGTGCACACTTACCGCGAATCTCGGTGAAACGTGCAATTTTAATTCATTTATGCTCTAAATTTTGTGGATTAAATGTGTTTTTAATTTCACACATTTTTTGAGATTTCTGTAGATTTCTACGATCAGGAAAGATATTTTTGTGCCGATATTCCCACCTCCTAGTAAGGTGCTAGGAATTTAATTTGATGTCTTCTCTGTTATATGATCTTAAACGTTATACTTACGCAGTAAGTAAAAATAGTTAAATAAAATTGACCTATCCAAATGGAAGGTATTTAGTTAACAATCGATTAAAAATATTTTGTAAAATTATTTAACTATTTAAATGTACTTATTATTACTATGTATTAAATTAGAAATTATTAGTATGAAACCACGCTTAACTTATGACGATTTCCATGTGACCTCTATAACCCATTAAATACTACTTAGTGAAAGGACTACCAACATAAAAAATACGTTCGTAATTTAAAAATATGAGCAGAATAAGTATACAGCGCGTGTAGACGCATCTGAATGGAGGCGCATTAACGCCCGGCATTCATCAACCGACTAATGACACGTCCGCACGTCACACCCGAGTGTGGTCTAGTGCATGGGCGGAAATAATGCTTCAGTTTTAACCTATCAAAAATAAAAAATAACAATTAAGGGAAGAAGTAGGAACGAAAAGGTAAATTGAAATACTATATTCCGCAACTCTGGCATGTGGCATGCGTGATACACATATACACACATTAGAATGGAGTAAGTACATACCTTTTTGGTGTGTATTTAACGATTGCTTCAGCCAATTGATAAACTTACTAATGACCAAAATAAGTTAACCAGTAACTTTATCGGCCAATCTGCCGCAGACCCTTTTAATTTAAAAAAAACATTTCCAAATAGTTGGCCAGGGATTGGTCGAGTTGATAATTATGTCGACAAAATATGTCATCACACCATTTAATTAAAAATCCGCCAAGGACAGAAAAGAATAATCTCTTGGATTGCTTTTTTATTAACGTCCACATATGACTCAACTGAAAATTTTTAACTAGGAATTTAAAAAATATATCCCTATATCTCAAGCCGATCCTTCGTAGATTAACATTAGTCTTGCCAAGGTCAGGACGAAGCTCACGTCTGAAACGGATAAGGTGTTTCCTTTATGAATTAACGAATGAGTAGATGTTTCCTTCGTCATATTCCGGTAAATTAACGAATGAGTAGATTTTGGTTTTATATTTTGGCCTTTCACATCTTGTGAATGTATTAAAATCATGTAAACTCAATCGAACGATTTCTTGGAGGATAAAATAGCTCAATTTCGCTTGTAACTTGGACCATGCACAGTGCCATAACAGATGGGAATATTAAAACATTACATATTTTCATTCTTTATTCCACAGTTTCTTTCAGCGCTCGCTGCTAGCCTACCTGCTTCTGAATAGCGTTAGACGTGACACGTATTTACAAAGTGTTCAGAATAAATCTGAATGGTATTCATTATGAAAAAAGGAGAAACAGATACCGTATTTTATATTGTAATGGAGAATGACCTATATATTTTTAAGGGCTCATGACTACTCATAGTTTTACTATTAGTATAGTGGAAACATGAGGGTCTTATAACTAACCCTTAGGAAACGCCTAAAACTGCAGCTAGTAGAGCAGTAGATCCAGACATCACGGATCACGGATGGAATCACTGATTTTTAAAATTCCGATTTATCGTTTGGCTTTGAGAATGCCTGTTGCCAGTAAGTAATCGAATCACTGAGCATAATATTTTGATATGCTACTAATTTTGAGCATTGTGTTGTCCACACACTTAAACACTGTGCATTGTGCGTTTGTGTGTAGGTAAGTAAGACCTTCGAGCATTTAAAGAGCAGACATACAAGAAGGTCTAAAACATACAATTTGATATAGTAAAATTATACATTCACCTAAGCTAACACTATTTCTAATAATAAAACCTACGTAGAACAAAAGAATGAGCTTAACGAGTATAAGATAAAAAGTTCCAGACGAGTTTTTTCATTTAAAATCCCTCAAGGAGTTAAACGTTGAGTTTTAAACGTCGCGAAAATACTTTTCACTCACGCATTCACACGAGCTATTATAAACTTACACGTCCGTACAATCTTTTCACTATTCATATTATTAAGCGTTTTGTATCGTACTACACGATATCGTAATCTAAAAAATATTTGAAAACTTAGCCCGCCAACCCGCACTGGAGCAGCGTGGTGGGTCTAAGCTCTAATTCCCGCTCTCCTATGAGAGTGGAGGCCTGTGCCCAGCAGTGGGACGTTAATAGGCTGTTGTGAAGACATGAAACGGATCCATTAATAAGACATGAAAAATATAAAAGAAAAAATATAAGTTATAGGATAATGAATGTTACAAAACGTTAAATAATTATTTAAAGTTTTGTAACATTGTTGTTATAAACCTTAAACTTCGTTGTTATAAGTCACGTCGTTATTATTGACCAATAAGAAGGACACATTATATTGAATAGAATATAGTAAGTCTTCAAAATCTAGTTTTTTTATCATAAACCATATTTATAAGGTTTATTTTCGCTAAATACTCCTTGCCTCAAATATGCATATTTCATATTTATAATCAAATAAGCATAAATATGCATATCGCACCATACCAAAACACATAATTGACTAGTAAAATCATGCACAAATAATTCTTATAGATAACTGTTGTCAGACAAACTTATCAGAATACCATTGATAAAATATAAATTATAAATTTTCGGATCGGATCGGATTATTAAAAAAAAACGGATATAGTTAAAACGCTTTAGTATGTTAAACGCTGAAAATTCCACAGGCTGTTTTCACACTAGCACTACCTTTTAAGGGGGTATTCATACGTCACACCTGGAGGGGTGCCGAGGGGCTATTATCCGGCCATTATGAGTAGAGCAGCATAATAGACCGTCTGCGGGATAATGTGTGGAATAACGGACGTTTTTATACAAACGTGTCGGTTTATTGTTTTGTCTGCTACAGTGGCTTGGTGCGTTGAATGGGATTCTTTCTTGTTCCTTTTTTAAATAAAAATGTCTGGAAGTAAATCAGCGTTTGGGCGAGAAGTAGAATCCTGGGAGCTTTAGTGCTCCCGGAATTGGACACACACATTTGTTTGTGTATGGAATGTGTAACCATATTTAATCAGATAAATGAAAAGGATACGTATTTTAAATCTTATAATAATCGTATTCAATATTAAAATAACACTACTTTAAGTCATGATAGTAAGCCCCGAGACGTTGTGAACAATACAACTGTTTATGCCAGCCTTTGGCCTGCAAGACAGTAATGGCTACTTTATTTGAGTTAATTCATTTGCACTTTTGTGTCGAAATGGCCATACAAGGTTTACTGATCCAGTGACAGTAATATATTTTGCAACGCGTTTAATAGTAGGAAAGTGGCGAGTTCGAACCTTATTATATTATAGAGAATATTATTGTAGCTTTGCATTGATAAAGTAGTTGTAAACATGAAGTACACGATACCGCTCTATTCATGTGCGCTAAATATAGGAAATACCAACGCTGGGAATTGCTTTTATTGGGTCTAATGCAAATTAATTACAGTAAGTAATAATAATAAAAAAATACGATCAAAATTTGGAAAGTAGGTAGTAGGTAAGTACCCATGGTGGATGACCAAAACAATTACTAGTCTTTACAGGTACTTATAAACATAACCAACCATAAGTCTAATAATATTATAAATGCAAAAGTACGTTTGTTTGTTGGTTTATCTACTCCAGCATCGAAAAGTTCCTATTTCGAATTTGACAACTATATCGAATTGAACCCTCTTTCGTGTTTGCTTCTCATAACGATACAGTTCGTTGTATGGGAGCTGTATCGTTATGAGTCGTAGCTGTATCGATATGGTTAACTTCATAAATAGGATACCTATAGCTTAGCGGCTCTGGGTTCTGGCACTTTCCCAACCAAAGTAAAAAATTATAAAGACGTCCTTGTCGTAGATAAAATCTTGTATGCAACTGTACGTAATTAGTCATTACGATACAGTTGCATAAATAGCTATTATTGGTTTGTTGGTTTCTCATTCAATGACGCCGCAACCACAGAATAGGTAATCCGCAACGGAGCAATTACGGATCGACGTGATTTTTGGCGTAGATATAGTTGATCACCTGGAGAATGGCATAGGTTACTTTTTACCCCGGAAATTTAAGGAGATCCCGCGAGAATCCAAAAACTTTTACCACGCGGACGAAATCGTGGGGAACAGCTTATTTAGGTACTATACTTAAGTTCTTAACCAGGAGCAACGGCTTGACGGGCTCTCCAAGGCATGATAAGTAACATATCTAAGTCCTTAGTCCTGGTGGGTTTTTACCAAAGCTTAAAGCAGTATTATTCCAAAATGGCAGATTTATTGTAATCCTTTTTTAGGGATGTCAAGGTACGTGTCGTACAGTGACGTCCCTAAAAAGAGTAGATATTACAATTTTAAAACACGAACTTCAGCAATATTAAAACAAAACTGCTTTAAGTAATGGTTGTATGCCCACTGGAAATAAAACAGTGAACCAAAATTTCAAAGCACCACATTAAACAACTATTAGGTATACGCTTAGCTTAGATAGGTAGGTACTTGTACGTGCATTAAGCAAAATTATTGGCTACAACAAATACAGGGTTACAGCCAATAAACAATTTGCCATATACCATTTCAAAATATTAAGAACTTACCATGCGACATTGTCATAAATATGACACGTCGATAGCCACAATTCGCTTTAACCGGTATTTATCACATGCACCGGTTTGTACGTTTTGTGCGTTACAACTATTTCTGGCTAAAAATCTAGCGATTTTTCCTCTGGCTAAGGGAGCTGTTATATGCAGATTTCACTTTTGCCAAAGCATAAGCCCTCGCGGGCGCAACAATTGAGCTGCCACATTTTCGGAGCACGCGAAATGTTTTATAAGCCGTAGCGATGATAACATTTTTTTTGACGTTACTGTAACTCACCTGGCGCAACGTCATCTATAATCGCGGTACTGCTAGAGCCAAGAATCAATTTTTAAATTGTATAACTGAACCAACAAGTGAATATAATTAAAATTATTAAAAAATACGACTGCTCTGCCGTAGACACACATACATACCCACACGAAACCTGTAAACATAACACTCCTTTTTTGGGCAGTCGTGTAATACAAAATCCCGCTTGAATGGAAGTACGGCTACCACTGCTACTGTACGTAACGATACCACAGTCATTAAATACCTTTGGAATATTATTCACATTTTTATTAAATTATATTTTTTTGTGAATCACTGGATATTGAACTGTAGTGTTGTATATTTTGGAAATCTACTCATCATTTTCTAGATGACGATTATATAGTTAATCTTACTTTGGATTTTTTTTTTCAACTTTAGTCTTTAATGCGGAACCATGGTCTTTTTTTAAATTTTACTAGCCGGTATAAGCTAGGGGTTTGTCACCCGGAATAAGCTAGGGATTCTAACGATACCTCATTTATCAAAATCGATTCAGGCTTATAGAAGTTATGGTGGAATATACAAACTCACATACATATATACATACTGGAAACAATATACTCCTTTTTTCAGGCAGTCGTAAAAAATAAATTTATTTGAGTTCTTATCGTCGTTAAAGCCCGCCAACCCGCATTGGAGCAGCGTGGTGGGACTAAGCTCTAATTCCCTCTCTCCTATGAGAGAGGAGGCCTGTGCCCAGCAGTGGGACGTTAATGATGGTGGTGGTGGTGGTGGAGTTCTTATCATAATCGTAAAGCATGATAGAACCTTTTATAAAGGACGAGATAGATTTATGTCCTCTCTCAAGCTGTCCGTGTTGCTCGATGATTTCTGCCAGTCTGAGGCGAGGCGTTAAGATACCCTATCTCTGACGCTAATGCAACACTAACTCATGTGCACGCGCCTTTACGATGGTGTAATGTCCACTCCGAGAGCCTGACTTACCTATTCCCATTTGAAAATATCTTTGAAATGCGTATCTGGAGCTATTAAAGTCACGTTAGGCGGAAAATTGATGGTAAATGGCACTTAATACCGGGTTAATATAAAAATTATTGCACGGATGTCATACTTAAGTTGATAGGCCCCTATCATCTTTAAATAAATAGCTCTAGGATGGCAATGCTAGTGAGCTATATAACTCTTGGGCAAAACATCTCAGACATCTCAGAAAAGACAACCAGACTCGACCCGTTGCGCTAGTGTGTGCTCCTTATAAAATTGAGTTAGGAACCGATAGACTAGTGTTTTTTTTTTATCCACTACAAGTTAGCCCTTGACTGCGATCTCACCTGATGGTAAGTGATGATGCAGTCTAAGATGGTAGCGGGCTAAACCTGTTAGTAGGGGCATGGCAGTTATATTAAACCCATACCCCTATTCGGTTTCTACACGGCATCGTACCGGAACGCTAAATCGCTTGCGGCACGTGTTTGCCGGTAGGGTGGTAACTAGCCACGGCTGAAGCCTCCCACCAGGCCAGACAAGGGAAAATTCAGAAATTATAAATTCCCAAATTGACCCTGCCGGGGATCGAACCCGGGACCTCCGCACGTTAAGACAACAGCGCTACACACTGCGCCACGGAGGTCGTCAAAGAGTATCAGCTTTGCGTTTAAAATTGAATTGAAATTTGAGATAAAAGATTGTGTATTTGTTTAGTGATGAAGGTTTAATTAGGCTGATATTTGACTCGTTCGGAGTATTTCACTCGATTCGTTCTTTGGAGAGGATACACCATATTTTTCCGTTTGAAAATCAGTCTCCTGCCGGTAGGACTCAGCGATTATTCAATACTTTTGTGTTTAGATCGCAATTTGATTTAGAGCTTAGCAGTAGCAACTGCAGTCTGATCAAATTATTAATTTATTGTTCTTGTGATGCTTTGGCCAAGTTTTATACTTAACTATTTACATTAAATCTCTCGTGAAACCGCTACACGTTGTGACCATTCGCTCGTGCAAGTTTTACAGAGAGTAGGTACAAATTTATTTAAAAGTAAATTTAATTATTTGCCCACTTCTGGAATTAAGCTTATACAAGTAAGTTTTTACGTTGTACATATCGTACATTCGACTGGTTAGATATTATCATAGGTGACTCATTTAAGCGACTTATGTGAGTAAAACTTACAAGCAATTTTTTCACCTAACATTTTTTCCCCTAGTGAGTTTTCACCTTTAATGACTGCGGAACCTATCCGCCACATACGAGTAGAGCGTTTTTAACAAAGATTTTACAATAATTAAATCGCTTGCAAGGAAAGCACTGCTATTTTAAAGAACAAAAGTTTAATTTGTAACATAATAATTTATACCTTAGAAGGCTAGCCTACACTTACGCCACTATAATACGTATTACCAACATACAAGATGGAGAGCAGTGGCTGATAAATTTATGCGACAGATAGTGCATTATCGCACACTGCGTCTTTATTACCTGACTTTACTGGGGCACTAACGGTGCCTGTACATACTGGAAGACTTTATAGACTCCCCGTTTCAATATGTCCTTTCCACCAGGGTTTTTCAAATAGACATAACTAGCTGATGCTCGCGACTTCGTCGGCGTGGCCTTGAGCGTGGAGACCGAATCCAGAAATACCGTAACGAAAAAAAACCCAACACTTTGGTTGCTATAACTACTTGTGTTGTTGACTTCAAGTTGTTGAAAATATATAAAGGCGAAATAATTTTAAAGAATTATGTTTTCAATAGTCCGGGTCTCCAACGGAATCAAAGATTCCCCTTGGACTATTGAAAACATATTAAAAATATTTCGCCTATATATTTTCAACAACTTGAAGTCAACAACACAAGTAGTCATAGCAAGTTGATAAAAAATGCTATGCAATAGCTTTACCGCGGCAGTCTCCGAGTGCCACACGTCTTTTTTTTTCCCGCGGGATTTTCTGGGACTATAAAGTTGTCTATGTCAGTCTCTAGGTCCTCAACTATACCGTCCGTTAGCTCCGTTACGACGTGATTAAGGACAAACCTACAAACAAACAAACTTTCGACACAAACTTTTCGGCGGGGAATTCGTCAATTTGGGAATTTATAATTTCTGAATTTTCCCTGGTCTGGCCTGGTGGGAGGCTTCGGCCGTGGCTAGTTACCACCCTACCCGCAAAGACGTACCGCCAAGCGATTAAGCGTTCCGGTACGATGACATGTAGAAACCGAGTAGGGGTATGGGTTAATATAACTGCCATGCCCCTAACAGGTTAGCCCGCTACCATCTTAGACTGCATCATCACTGTGGACACACCATCAGGTGAGATCGCAGTCAAGGCTAAATTGTAGTGGATTAAAAAAAATAATAAACCAGCTGTTTTACTTTTTAACATCTACTATTCTTAAGAATAGCGCGCCTATTCCAGAGTAATTTGTTATACCACCAATTTGCTTGGAATAAGAGCTTATCCTAAGAATATAAAATTAATTATTGGCCTAAATATGTTACTTTGGTAACTGCCCGAAACCAAAGTAGTCCTGTATATAATAGGCATGATGACTGATTTTGAAAAATGGTCAGATTATGTTCGGAAGTATCTACTATTTCGAAATAATACCTTATTTCAGCAGAAAAATAAGGTTTAGTAGATAAAATTGGCATTTGAAATTTAAATTTTAAAATTCACGCCAAAACGTTCTGCGGTGTCATGGCGTCGTTTGTGACGTCACTATTGTTTTTACCAATGTACTCTGTGCAGTGTGCAGTAAACAATAGTGTGATTGTCAAAGCTCGAAAACAAACAATTGTTACGTCATTCGCTTCTTGGTGTTTTATCCAATATGGCGGATTGTTGTATTTTATAGTTTGATTTTATCAAAATAAATAGCAATCTCACTCGAAATAGAAAAATAAATACGTTTTTTATAATCCATGAATCCTATTTCATTAGATAAATTCATAATTTCATTGATTCTTGGTTACTGTCATCATGCCTATTGTTTCCCTGTTCAGATTATTATATCTAGATGACGACCGCGACTTAGTTTGCGTGAATTTATGATGAAAATCTAGGGAAAAATAATTCCAGATAAACGAAAAGTTTTTGAAAAACAATCTTCTAGGCGTTCCAACGTAGACCTAAATTGCTTTGCACTAAGCATGATTATCGCCAAGCACAAGCTTATCTAGCAATAAAAAAACCTAAGCACTTTATTTACCCGAATACGGCAAAGCCAAAATGAAGGTCTATTTATCGCTTAAACTACTGAGCCTATTTTGATGAATGAGGTGTCAATCGATTCGTTATTATGTTCCGGGTAACATATAGTCTATATTTTAAACGAACGAAATCGAAATGACGGATGTTACATAGAATAAAGTAAAAAATTTCAAAGACCCTCTTTGAATTTTTTTCCGCATTCGGGTTACAGTTTTTTTTATTCCAATTAGCCCTTGACTGCGATTTCACCTAATGGTAAATGATGATGCAGTCTAAGATGGTAGTGGGCTAACCTGTTAGCGGTATGGCAGTTATATTAAACCCATACCTCTAGCTAGTCAGTTTCTACGCGGTGTCGCACCGGAACGCAATGGCGGTACGTCTTCACCAGACAAATTCTTTATTTTTTACTAGCTGATGTCCGCGACTACGTACGCGTGGATCGAGGTTTTGTGGTTCCCAATAAAAGTAGCTATGTGTTATTCCAGACTATAACTCTGTGCCAAATTTCAGACAGATCCATTCAGCCGTTGGGGCGTGATTGAGTAACAAACATCGATACATCCATCCATATATCCATCCAAACTTTCGCATTTATAATATTAGTAAGACTAGATGATTCCCGCGACTTCGTCTGCGTGGAATTTTTGAATTCCCGCGGGAACTCTTTAATTTTCCGGTATATAAAGTAGCCTATGTCCTTCCCCGGAATACAATCTACCCTTGTCGAATTTTTTCAAAATCGGTTGAACCGATGGTCCGTGAAAGTCCGATCCGTCCGATGACGGATGTTACATCAAATTAAAGTGGGGTCCTTGAAATTTTTCCCCTACAGGTTACAGTTTTTTTTTTAATACTGCTTGTTACAGAAAAAGTTTGCTCAACAGAGTCAGGTTCCTCCGCTACAAATGTTACACACAGTCCCGCAAGATAAAGGAAATGGCGCGTTTGACGCGGCCCTGATAATCTTATCTGCCTCCACAGCTTTATTACTGGAGCGTACTGGGGCGGTAACGGTGAATGTACGGAAATTTGTTAGAACACTAACCAAAGACAGTTTGATACATTTAACGTTGTAAATACTGTCGGTACTGGGACAGAGATGTAGAGATCTAAACTAGTTCTTTTTTTGTGTGTAAAATCAAAACATGGCATTTAACTTAACACATACCTAAAATTCAGGCATTTTTTTAGAAAGTGTGATTTATTGTTTTATTTTTTGTAACATATTTGGCTATAATAGATGATCGCGCCTAGTCTATGCCCGCGAGTGACTTCTCTATCTACGGTTTTGCTTCCTTGTCTATGACCGCTTCGAAAAGGTCGGTCAAAAAAGTAAGTTGCAAGTTGGCGAACCGCGCGGCGTGTTTTTTGCTAACTAACGAGTTTTTTGTTGGAAATAACCCGGTTGTTTGGGCACTGGTTATCGACAGGCTGACTCCTCGTTTGATACGCTGGTTGATTCTCCAGCGACGAGGCCTGCAGATCCACCCCACTTGGGAACCGCGGCCGACACGTGTAATAACCTAATAATTGTTTTGTGTCGCGTCTAATAACAATAATGGTTTATAACCTCGAGTGAACTGAACTTAAAAGTGCCTTTTGTACGGCCCTTAATTGGCCGAAGGTGTAATTGTATTGTGTTGTGTGCCACTAAATTGTAAACACTACCTACTAGTGAAGTACCAAGTCACCTTGAAGCCAGAAGAGGCCTGACACCTACCACCAAGGAGTTGAGTGAGGGTTCACGCTAAACACATACTCACATTTACACATTTCTCCTCAACACCACTACCACACCCTCACTGGCTCCCTAGACGACGGCAAGGTGATTGTCAGGGTAAGTGTAGACATATAAGTACGGCTACCACAGCCATCACCAAGTAGAATCCTGTTCACCAAGGCCCTAACCCAACGACCGGCTCCAGTTCCTCTATGGGCCCGGGACAGGACACGGTTGCTTCGTTGGGGTAGGCGTTGGCCTCAACATTTGGTAGCAAGAGCGTGGTTGCATGGACCGCAAGGCAGCGAACAGGTTCTACTTGCTTGGCTGAGTGTTTTGGTTGTTTGAGTGGGTTGTTTGTTTGAATAACTTAAAGTTAAACGGCCAAGCCACCGGCAGAAAAATGCCTTAATATAAATGCCTTAATATAAATGCCTTAACTTAATTTAAGTTAAGTAATGCTAGCTAATAATTTTGTATTCTACTTGTATTGCATAAGATACTTTATTAGGTTGTATTAAATTAGGGATTTCAGGTGCCTAATTGGGGAGTTAGGCTGCCTAACTCATTAATTTGTAATTTGTAAATTACTTTGCCATAATATTTTATTGTCTGTAAATTTACCACTACTATTTGTCTTTTTTGTGCTATCCCCTACCATTTGTAAAATTATTTTATCATAAATATTTAAGTTTCTCCTTAGCTTGTAATTTGCTTGAAAACTTAAATTGTTATCATTTAGTTATCATTGCCCATATACATCTCACCAAAATGTCAGCACCCAAAAAATTTATTGGCCAGATTCAATCTGAGCTCCGTTGGGCGGCTACTGCAAACACCTTGATAGGCCGCGAAGATAGAGCAGCCGCACTGCTCCAGCGGTGCGAACAGGTGCTAGCCAGGCAGGCGGTTGTCGAGGAGGCATACAGGGACCTTGCAGCTTTGGAGCCGCCTGAGGAACTGCTCAACTCCTCTCAGCGGGACTATGAGCAGTTCTTCGAACTGACAGACGGCCTTGTGGAGGCGGCCTCTAAAATCAGGAAGGAGGCAAGGCTGAGTTCGCTTCTGGAATCTCCAGCTAAACCCCCGACCCAGACCGCGCTACTGGGAAGGTTGCCCACTATTGACTTGCCGAAGTTCTCGGGCAACCTTAACGAGTGGTTAGGCTTCCTGGGCCTTTTCGACAGCTTGGTGGACGCGAGAAGGGATCTGTCTCCCTGCCAAAAGCTAACATACCTGCTCTCCTCCTTACAGGGAGAGGCTCTGGGTGTTGTCGGCCACCTGGACCTCTCCGAGGAGAGCTACGCTACTGCCCGGGAATTACTCACCCGGCGGTATGCGAATATCCGTCGCCTCGCTGACAATCACGTGGCTCAGATCCTATCGTTGCCGCGTCTCTCTGGGGTGGCCAACCTCAGAGATTTGTTGTTAAATCCACTGATCGTGGCCTGCAACGCCCTCCGGCGGCTGGAGTTACCGGTAGACCAATGGTCATTTCTACTCCTGCACATCGTCCTGTCCCGCCTACCTCCCGAGCTACGGCTGCGGTTTGAACAGAGGTATGGCGGAGACGGGGCGAGCTACCTGCCTCCGTTCTCGGATCTAGTCAAGTTCCTGGAACAGGAGTGTCGGCAGGCGGACAACTCCGGTGTTGCTGGTCCCTCTAGGACCCCGGAGCTGCCTGACCTGTCGAAGAAGGGCAGGAGTGGGACGGGGGGCCCCGGCAGGGGAGCCCCGGACCGCAGGCCGCGAGTTGGGGGGCCTGAGGAGGCTCGGCGCGTGCCGCCCGTTTATGGCGGATTTGCAGCCACGGAGGCCCCCCCTTGCGCTTATTGTCGGCGGCCGGGCCACTCGGTGCCCTCTTGCCCACAGTTTTTGGCCAAGCGGGTCAAGGACCGAAGAGGTATTGCTAGGACCCGCCACTGGTGCTACAGCTGTTTGGGGACACATATGCAGCAGAACTGCCCGCGACAGCGGCCTTGCCCAGAGTGCCAAGGTAACCATCTGGCCATCCTGTGCGCCAACCGTAACGGTGTTGGCCGCCAGGAGGAAAGTGAGCACGCACCCCGCACAGGTCGCGGCGCTTTTGCTGAACCCCCTCCGGTGGACTTGCGTCGGTCCCCGGTGGAGCCGCCCGTTTCCCGGTGTGTCGGGGCTTCACCCCCCCGGGGAGGGGTCTCACCCCCTCCGAGCCATTTTGATGCTGGATTTGCTGCGGCTCCGGCGACTGCCCAACCCGTTCGCTACTCCCCTCCTCTACACGAGTGGCCTCGACTAGAACGTCGTCCACCTCGAATGGGTCGGCAGCGGTATTACGTTCCGGACTCGGTTCACGCAGCTCGGGCCGGATTACCGCCTCGGGATGATGCCTGGGTATACCCGAATGGAGGACCGTCTCCCCCTCCCGTGGAAGTGCCCCCCGAGTTCCGGTTCGAGGTGCCCCGGCACGACGAGCCGTTTGATGAGGGCGACCAATGTTAGGTAGTCGCCGCCCTAGCCCCCACCACAGCCACCTGTCCTGAGAACTTGAATCTTCAGCAGTCTATTTGTCAGATAGTTCTTCTACCGACTGTCTCAGTGAAGGTGTATAACCTGAAGGGTGAATGTTTGATTGTCCGCGCCCTTTTGGACTCAGGTTCACAACGCTGTATTGCTTCGTCTTATTTGGTGGGAAAGCTAGGGCTCCCTTGGAGTCCTCGTGCGGGTCGGATGATAGGTATTGGGGGTGCCGAACCCTCGACTCCCAAGGGTGAGGCGGAATTGATGTTTGGCCCTATTAAGGGTAATCTCCGCGTGTTGGTTAAGGCATCAGTCCTTGACGATATTTTGGGTCCCTTACCGCAGGTACGGATATCCGATGCTGCGGTGCTTTGTGCGTCAGGGTTAACCCCTGCCGACCCCCACTGGTCCGAACCCGGTCCCATGGACCTCTTGCTGGGTTCCGACGTGTTGGGTCTGATCTGGTCGGGAGGAGTTAAAGTTTTACAGAAGGATGGCCTTTGTGCCATGCCCACTATATTTGGTTATAGCTTTTTTGGCCCAGTTTTGTGGTCTCCACACCTTCCGGTGGCAGACCAACTGCAGGCAATCGGCGTATCGCTTTCAGACGTGGTCCAGCGGTTTTGGGAAGTCGAGGAGCCGCCACGTGCCGCTCGGGTCAGCCCCCTCGACCTCGAATGCGAATTATTCTATCAGAATAACACCGGCCGTCGCATTGACGGACGTTTTGTTACTCGCTTGCCCTTTCTAGCCTCTCGGCCCCCGCTAGGGCACTCGCGGGCTCTTGCCGAGAAAAGGTTGTTGTCTATGGAGCGACGCATGCGACGAGATCCCACTTTCCGTATTAAGTACGTTGAATTTATGCGCGAGTATGAGGACCTTGGGCATATGTCACAGTCCGACTTTGATTGGCGTTCGCACGAGCACTACTTCTTGCCCCATCATGCTGTTTTGAAGACTCCGGGAGGGAAGATCCGAGTAGTTTTTGACGGCTCTGCGGCTACGTCGAATGGGGTGACTTTGAACCAGTGCCTGCACTCCGGCCCCAAGTTGATCAAGGATATTTCCGACATCCTCACGCACTTCCGCCGGCACCAAATTGTTTTCGTGGCTGACATCAAGATGATGTTTAGGCAGTCGGTGGTGCATCGCGACGATCGGAGGTACCAACTGATTCTGTGGCGTGAGACTTCTAACGAGCCGATACGAGTCTTTGAGTTGAACACTACAACCTATGGGCTCCGGTCAAGCCCCTATATTGCTATTAGAACCTTGTTGGAACTAGCTAACCGTGAGCGGCTGAAATATCCTCGTGCATCAGCCACTTTGGAATCGTCAGTCTATATGGATGACATCTGCACGGGAGCTTCTAGCGTTGAGGAAGCTTTGATTCTGCGCGACGAACTAATTTCAGTACTGAAGTCCGGTGGTTACGAGTTGCGCAAGTGGCTGTCCAACTCCCCTCACGTCTTGAAGGATCTCCCGGGAGAAGATCAGCAGGATCCTCATATATTTGAAAACCTCGAAAATCCGAATTTGTTGACGGTCCTTGGAATACAGTACCAGCCCGTCCAGGATGTTTTCACCTATCGGGTCAAACTGGACCCACCTCCTAAGGTCTGGACCAAGCGCTCCGTCTTGTCTACGGTGGCTCGCACCTTTGATCCAAACGGGTGGATCACTCCCGTAATATTTTTAGCTAAATGCTTCCTTCAGAAGCTTTGGATTGCTGAAGTCGGCTGGGACGAACCCCTCCAAGGGAAGTTATTGAAGGAGTGGTACTCCATTGTTTCCTCACTTCCGGACGTCAACCGAATTTCGATTCCTCGACGCTTCCTACCACCAGGAAGGTGCCATGCCAGCCTCCACGGCTTTTGTGACGCGTCCGAACGAGGATATGCCGCCGTGGTATATTTGCGGACTGTCGATGCCACCGGTAAGGTCGCGACGCATCTTGTCTTAGCAAAGAGCAAGGTGGCCCCTATTAGGTCCCACTTGACTATCCCAAAATTGGAGTTGTCAGGAGCTGCCCTTTTGACTCGCCTCCTTAATCACGTCCGTGCCTCCCTAGTTTCTGTTGTCGAGCTCACAGATGTTTATGCTTGGTCTGACAGCGAAATTGTCCTTTGTTGGCTTCGAGCCGCTCCTCACAACTTGGAAGTCTTTGTTGCGAATCGGGTGTCCCAAATCCAGAGCTCTGAAACACCTTTGATTTGGAGACACGTACCTGGAGAATTGAACCCGGCTGATTGCGCCTCACGCGGCTGCGAGGCCTCTTCACTTGTTAATCATCCCCTTTGGTGGGGTCCAAGTTGGCTAATTCAAGCTGAGTCGACTTGGCCTCAGAATCGGTTCTCCACTCCGGAAGTATTGCCGGGCTTGAGAGTCGGAGTTGTTGAGGATCAACCGATCCCAGACTTGAATTCTCTTTTGGAACGATACAGTTCACTCGATAAATTAATCGGTGTAACCGGCTGGCTCAAGCGTTTCATCCATAATGGAAGGAACCCCGGTAATAAGGTTTTGGATCCGGTCTTGTCACCTCTTGAACGTCAGGAGGCCCGGACACATTGGGTGCGTGCGGTTCAGCTGGAACATTTTGCGTCCGTGATTGACACATTAAAAGGAGGTTTAGTTTTGAAGGGCTCTCTTGCTCGCCTAAACCCCTTTTTGGATGATGACGGAATGTTACGCGTTGGCGGACGCCTTAGGAATTCCGAACTGGCCTATGGTGCTCGTCACCCTTTGCTGCTCCCTAAGGACGGCACCCTTGTTAAATTGTTGGTGACACATTACCACCTTAAAAATGCCCACGCAGGTTGTAATGCCCTCTCGGCTATTCTACAGCGTGAGTTTTGGATTTTGGCAGGGAGACGCATCATCCGGAGCGTCATTTTCAAATGTCTCCCTTGTTATCGTTTGAAGGCCACTCCTATGCAGCCGATGATGGGTGACTTGCCCCCCGATCGCGTAAGGGCAACCCGACCTTTTGCGGGAGTTGGGACTGATTTTGCAGGCCCATTTGCCATCAAGAGCTCTAACCTCCGCAACGCCCGATCACTCAAGGCCTACCTATGTGTTTTTGTATGCCTCTCTACCAAGGCGGTCCATTTGGAACTCGTGAGTGCCTTAAGCACGGAAGCCTTCGTAGCTACGCTGGGTAGATTTGTGTCTCGTCGAGGATTGCCTGACCTGGTTCGCACTGATTGCGGTACTAACTATAAGGGTACTGATAGGTATTTAAGAGAAATTGTTGAATTTTTGTCTAGAAATAAGATTAGTATAAGTACAGCAATGTCCAAGATGGGGATAACCTGGAGGTTTGACCCCCCGGTTTGTCCCCACTGGGGCGGTATTTTCGAAGCGGTGGTCAAGGTCGCCAAGACGCATCTCCGGCGCGTTATAGGTGAAACTATTTTGACCTTTGAAGAACTCGCCACCGTATTTTGCAAAATTGAGGCTGTACTCAATTCTCGGCCACTCTGCCCCCTCTCATCTGATCCAAACGACCTGGAGGTCCTAACTCCAGGCCATTTCTTGATTGGCCAGCCCCTTAACGCCTTGCCCGAATACCCCTTCAGGGACGTGAAAACATCTCGTTTATCCCGTTTTGAACTACTACAGCAGATGACTCAGAGCTTTTGGCGCCGTTGGTCACTCGAGTATTTGCACCTTTTGCAGCAACGCGTTAAGTGGACTGACAAATCTGATCCTCCCAAGGTTGGTGATCTCGTATTAGTTAAGGAACCGAATTTGTTACCTTTGTACTGGCGTCGGGGACGCATTGTTAATTTGACTTACGGATCTGACGGGGTCCCCAGAGTCGCCGAGGTAATGGTCGGAGATTCTGTCTTACAGCGAGCCGTCTCAACCTTGTCCCGCCTACCCATTTCTTAGTGCGTGGACGTGAATACTCGCGCCCACGGGGGGGGGGGTTGATCGCGCCTAGTCTATGCCCGCGAGTGACTTCTCTATCTACGGTTTTGCTTCCTTGTCTATGACCGCTTCGAAAAGGTCGGTCAAAAAAGTAAGTTGCAAGTTGGCGAACCGCGCGGCGTGTTTTTTGCTAACTAACGAGTTTTTTGTTGGAAATAACCCGGTTGTTTGGGCACTGGTTATCGACAGGCTGACTCCTCGTTTGATACGCTGGTTGATTCTCCAGCGACGAGGCCTGCAGATCCACCCCACTTGGGAACCGCGGCCGACACGTGTAATAACCTAATAATTGTTTTGTGTCGCGTCTAATAACAATAATGGTTTATAACCTCGAGTGAACTGAACTTAAAAGTGCCTTTTGTACGGCCCTTAATTGGCCGAAGGTGTAATTGTATTGTGTTGTGTGCCACTAAATTGTAAACACTACCTACTAGTGAAGTACCAAGTCACCTTGAAGCCAGAAGAGGCCTGACACCTACCACCAAGGAGTTGAGTGAGGGTTCACGCTAAACACATACTCACATTTACACATTTCTCCTCAACACCACTACCACACCCTCACTGGCTCCCTAGACGACGGCAAGGTGATTGTCAGGGTAAGTGTAGACATATAAGTACGGCTACCACAGCCATCACCAAGTAGAATCCTGTTCACCAAGGCCCTAACCCAACGACCGGCTCCAGTTCCTCTATGGGCCCGGGACAGGACACGGTTGCTTCGTTGGGGTAGGCGTTGGCCTCAACAATAGATATAATCTTCAATATTCATCTTTAAATTTTGAATATACCTGCATACCTAATTATGTTGAAATCAGTTAGTACTTACTTGACTATTCAGAACAGAAAAAACTAAAGTTTTTGCTCTTCCTGTATTTTAGTTAAAAACGTGTTACTGAAAATAAAACTGTTCTTGCTGCAACACTGCACACACAATAATAATAAAACACAGAATGTTAGAACAATACTGACTATATTTTAAAAGAAGCATGCTTTACTATACACACACTCACTGATAGGTATTTTTATCTGAGAATTTTATTGGGGCTTAACTAGGTCATTAAATCCTATAGGTAACTTCACAAAACTAAATTAAATCTATAGTCTTTTGTCTCTCCAGCCCAAGTTTTCAGATTTTCACAAATACTTTCTCAGTCCTTAGACAGTCCTTCAGAGATAGTTCCTAAATCCAATCACGAAGAGCTCCATGAAAAGCCGGGGCGAGTGAGCTAGTTAGAGCTATTATATATCATGTCGTCAATAAACCGTGCAACATGCTAAAGCATGTAAGCGAACACGTCGGCCCGGCCATGTTTTAAGGCGGGACATGAACTTGCGACCGGCCGACACTACCGTATCGAGTTACTGATTTACTGCGTCGCTGTCCAGTATTGCATGGGACTCAGCTTTTGTGGAAGGAATACGTTATGTGTAGTAAATGTTTTGCTAAACATGAGGATTGAGGAACAAAGCTTATCATACTAATATTATAAATGCGAAAGTCACTTTGTTTGTTGGTTTGTTGGTTTGTCCTTCAATCACGCCGCAACGGAGCAATGGATTGACGTGATTTTTGGCATGGGTATAGTTGAGGACCTGGAGACATATCTTAGATACTTTTTATCCCGGAAAACTAAGGAGTTCCCGCGGGAATAACAAAAAACTTAAACCACGCGGACGAAGTCGCGGGCATCAGCTAGTTATCTAATAAATTTTCGTTATACTATAATGAATTGCGGTTCGTTAGTCTCGTTTAAACTCAGAAACGGCTTGACCGATTTACATGAAATTAATATTTGTGTGTATTTGAGGGGGTCCAGGTATGGTTTATATTAATAATGGGCCGGACCCATTAGTTCCTAACGTATCATGAGTGGCACAAGTTGTCCTACATGAAATAAATAAAGCATTTATCATTTGCGTCTCCCTGGGATTCGCGCCCGGAGCGCCTTTGACCGCTAGGCCTCGGTTCACTTACTCGCCGGTAACCCGGACAAAGGTAGGCCCACTACAGAGGCAAGTATTCTTTGCACAATTATGTCAAAGTGCATCTCCGGCACGTCAAAGTCGTAGCGCCGTGCCCAGTTCCATGCAAACTCATACAAATAATATTTGACCCTTGTCGCGCCGCGCTGTGCATCTGTAGTGGAGCTAGACCTTAATAAATAAACGATTGACAAGTCATTCATCAAAATCGATTTAGTATGACCTATCTCCATTCCGAATTTCAGCCAAAAATATTCAGTATGTTAGTAAATAATATTACCTATTACAATCATATTTTGACTTTGCACTCAGTCTTTAACATATTTTGCTTATGTAGATATGATATATATTTTTGTTTGTGTTCAGTAAGTATTTAATATGATTTACGTAAAAAGACACCCTGATTTATTAATTGTTTTTTTTTAATTTTTTAACTAACTTGTATTTATTTATCAACATAAACATCGTTCTAAAACAGCGTATAAGTAATAGGTATTTCTGTACGATTGTGTTTTCAGGCGGTACATGAACTCGAAACTCGCTAATACTACCGTATCGGGTTACGGATTTAGTGCTTTGTTGTTACGTACTTATTGCATGGGAGAAAATACTGGGCCTTAGATAATATTATATGTAGGAACTAAATCTATGAAAGCACTGACATTCTACTATAATAATATTTCCTAGTAGTAAAGCTACAGATTCAAAAAGGACTTAACGTAGATTTAGAAAAGATGAATAAACTTCAAGTAGTGTGCAACTTTACCCTTAATATTTAGCAACTAATAATTACTAGTATTTTGTGGTATTCATTTGGTTTATCTCTAATAATTATATTAAAAAAAATTTAAAACATCTACGAAAATAAATTATTATAAACATTAGACTTACATTATGCAGCCGTAGATAGGTTTTTTTTTTATCCCGGAAATCAAAGTGTTCTCACGGGATTAAAAAAAAAACTTAATTGCCTAAGATCCCGATATACGACGACCTTCACCGAGCTGGTTAATGGATGAAACTTACTTTTTATTTACATTTAATTATAGATCCGATCCGTTAAGTTACCTAAGGACTATGGTAAGTTGGTAAGTTACCATAGTCCATAGGTAACTTCACGGATCTGTTAACCGCTTGAATTATATATCAAAATATAGGTAATTTTATAACAAACGCGATGGTATAGAATTGGCTACAATAAAATTTTCAAAAAAAAATTTAATTAATAGTCTGGACCGGATTTTGATAGGCAACCTATTTGAGGAGTATATATTTATAATTAAATGTAAATAAAAACTAGGTTTCATCCATTAACCAGCTCGGTGAAGGTCGTCGTATATCGGGATCTTAGGCTATAACTAATGTAATGAGTATGCTGCGAAGGCCTTATACTGGCCGCTGCAGCATCACCCCGAATGGGCGCGCGCTAGTCAACGCCGAATGCAGTCGGAAAAAGCCGTGGACTTCTTTGCATTAGATACCTTAACAAAAATTTTTTGCATTAGATACCTAGACTGACATAAGTAACTGGATTAAGATTTGACAACACTTATTTTTGTGTGGTATACAAAATGCCAGAGCTTCCTAAATATTCGTCTAGGGGTGCATAAAAAAGAAAATATGGTATCTTTATTAAGCTAGCTTTCAAAGAAAAGTTGCAGTCAGCTCTAAATTAACCCTTTGCAAGGCCTTAAGGTGTTTAACATTCTAAAGGAATGTAGGAACCTAAGCTTACACATAATAAGACCCTCTTACTGCACTTAAGGGGATATACACATCTCATTTCAGCCCTTTAAAGTGAAATACATAGGACACCAGCGCTTATAAGTTGTTACTACGTAGATAGGATATACAACATCGGACAGAGCTTGTATATCCGTGGAATGACGCTGTTACTTTGCAGTTTGGTCGCCGAAACTGTGTTGTATAGGTGGATTAAAACGGTTTGATGCTAGTAAATACTAAGTAGAGTGTTATCTCAAAGGGAGCAACGAGCTCAAAGCGAGAAGAAAAATTAGATTATTTAATATCAGGAGCATGTGGCTAGTTAGATACTTACTTAAGTATTGAAAGCAAATGTAGATTGTAAATAACATTTAAACCACCTATTTTACACTAGATGTGAAGAAAACTTTATTAATTTAAGGGTACCATTTATTATAATGCTAGTTACACTGGACTGCATCATCTTCTTAATCCTCGTCAACCAATAGACGTCCAGTGATGGTAATTCCGATTCAATCATTAATTGATGCAATTGCTAATGCGACGGAAACAAAATATTATAAATCTACTTTGACAAGTATCATAACATCACCATTCAGCTACAATACTGTACTGTGCGTTGTCACTACAGACATTGGGTATGAGATTTGTTGGTACTGTGCAATGTAACAGGCAATTTAGAGACGTTTCCGGTCGAACGATTTGACGGGTTTTCAGCTATAGAAAGAGTTGCGATGATAGTATATAATAAAATATATCTATTAACTTACGACTTAGTTACTAAACTAAATCAAGTATCAAAACCTCACTATTTAGCTACAATGCAGTACAGTGCGTTGTCACTACACACATTAGGTGTGAGATACGGTGGTATTGTGAAACGAAACAGGCGATTTAGCGACGATTCAAGCGGAATTATTTGACGGGAATTAGGCTGAAACGGCTCGCGCCCACACGCTTCCCTTGTGACTTTTGTTGTGAAAAATATTATTACTGTTATGAGTGTTTAGAATATGGTTTAACTTATGTTAAGAAGAGGTGTGACAATGGAGAAGTTTACTATATATATTTTTTAAATTTATTATGAAAATTAAGACAAAATAAAACAACAATATGAATGAATCATTTAAATATCTCAACAAATGAAAAAGTTATGGAACTTTAAAGTTGCGCTTGCAAGACGGGAGACGTGACGTCATAATTCCCTATCAACCGACTTTATAAAGCCGAATAAAAGAAATAAATGGACTTAACGTGACTTAATTGAATTAAAAGCACTTAATTTGAGTGTGAAGATAATTTTGAAGTATTAAATCTCGGCTAGGTATTAAAAGTCACTCACAAAATTCCTCACTCCAGGAGGATACAGCAATCGGTGTACATTAAATAATTAAACTTTTAAATCGTCATTTCTCAGTCATTTATTGAAATTTGAAAAAAAAACCACTGATTTATTAGTTTTAATCTATATTTTACTTTCGTTGTTTTAAATATGATATTCACAACATCATGAAACTTCTCCATTATAAGAAATGCAGGACTAATGCCTGATATTAATCCAAAAAATCTCCTTAATATTTAAGTATTACCACAGGTATTACCAAAAAGTTCGGAAGCCACAAACTGCATCAACATCTCTTTGGGGTTTTACCGATCGGATTTATTATGTAGCGATGATAGCCTAGTGATTTGGATGTTCGGCCTTCTCTTCCGATGGTCTGGGTTTCGATTCTCAGATAAGTAATTAAGTACACACTTCTAACAGCTTTTATAAGTTATGCGCGTTTTAATTAAATCGCAAAAATAATTAAATGTAAGACCACGGTATACCACGGTACACCTATTTTTAGAGTCGTATCCGATGTTATTGAATAGGATAACATCGGATCCGACTATCAAAGTTAGATAGTCTGATAAGTCTCTCTTGAGACACCCCTACGCAGCTTTTACAAAATTTTCTAATATTAGCAGTCTAAGCGACTGTTTCGCTTCTAATAGCGATAAATTGTTTTTTTTAAACAAACAAATTATCAGAATTTTGTATCTTTTACTTTTATTATTTCATAATATACTTCAATATATTAATAGTAAAAAGGATTAGTTTAATTATAAATCTAATTAACAATATTTCATAATCAAACCTGCATAGCACCAAACCAAACAACAAATTAGCGAGCCTACCACACATCTCATGATCGTGATCGCCGCTAATTGCTGCCGGCCGCCCCTCGTTGTGCGGTCACGACGGCACCACGCACACATTCATCATACATTTTGTTACCACACATCATCTGTCAACTAAGACTGTCCTGACAAGGTTTGACTTTGACAAAATGTGGAGAATGTTCACTAAAGTACTTACCAGAAATCAGTCAAGTATTATTGTTCATTCACAGGTAATAATTATAGACGTCAAATCAAAGAACAAATTAGCACGCCTATCACACATGTCATGATCGTGATCGCCGCTAATTGTTGCCGGCCGCCCATCGTTGTGCGGTCACGACGGCACCACGCACACATTCATCATACATTTTGTTACCACACATCATCTGTCAACTAAGACTGTCCTGGCTAGGTTTGACTTTGACAACATGTGGAGAATGTTCACTAAAGTACTTACCAGAAATCAGTCAAGTATTATTGTTCATTCACATGTAATAATTATAGACGTCAAATCAAAGAACAAATTAGCACGCCTATCACACATGTCATGATCGTGATCGCCGCTAATTGCTGCCGGCCGCCCATCGTTGTGCGGTCACGACGGCACCACGCACACATTCATCATACATTTTGTTACCACACATCATCTGTCAACTAAGACTGTCCTGGCTAGGTTTGACTTTGACAAAATGTGGAGAATGTTCACTAAAGTACTTACCAGAAATCAGTCAAGTATTATTGTTCATTCACAGGTAATAATTATAGACGTCAAATCAAACAACAAATTAGCACGCCCATCACATATCTCATGATCGTGATCGCTGCTTATTGCTGCCGGCCGCCCATCGTTGTGCGGTCACGACGGCATCACGCACACATTTATCATACATTTTGTTACTACACATCATCTGTCAACTAAGACTGTCCTGACAAGGTTTGACTTTGACAAAATGTGGAGAATGTTCACTAAAGTACTTACCATAAATCAGTCAAGTATTATTGTTCATTCACAGGTATTAATTATAGACGTCAAATCAAACAACAAATTAGCACGCCTATCACACATGTCATGATCGTGATCGCCGCTAATTGCTGCCGGCCGCATCATACATTTTGTTACCACACATCATCTGTCAACTAAGACTGTCTTGACAAGGTTTGACTTTGACAAAATGTGGAGAATGTTCACTAAAGTACTTAACAGAAATCAGTCAAATATTATTGTTCATTCACAGGTAATAATTATAGACGTCAAATCAAACAACAAATTAGCACGCCCACCACACATCTCATGATCGTGATCGCCGCTAATTGCTGCCGGCCGCCCATCGTTGTGCGGTCATGACGGCACCACGCACACATTCATCATACATTTTGTTAGCACACGTCACCTGTCTAATAAGACTGTCCTGACAGGATTTGACTTTGACAAATTATGGAGAATGTTCACTTAAGTGCCAGAAATCAACCAAATGATCATTCAAAGGTAATAATTATAGACGTCAAATCAAACAACAAATTAGCGCACTCATCACACATCTCATGATCGTGATCGTATCGACTCAATAATGCACATCTGTAAAGAACTTTCTTTATGTGGTTTATCACTGACTAAATTTGGAAAAAATCTGCCATGTGTTAAGTACTTGCATATTTCATAGATAGGTCATGTAGACATCGAAAAGAAGATGCTTTGAAGTTTTGCTTGAAGCGCAACTTCAAGCAAAACTGCGATCTTTTAACTAGCAATATGTTTTTACATATATATATTTCTTTAGGAAGCTCCCAGTGACCACAATTATAAATTTTCCCGTTATCAATTAACAAAGCTATGGTAACCTCAATCATACACCTATTGATGAACAATTGCCCTACCTTAGATGAGGTCAATAGTGCCTTCCTAGGCCGTGGCTTCAAGCGCCATGGTGATTTAAATTTTAATCAAAACTAAACCCTAAACCTAACGCAAGAAAGCTTAAATTCTTCTGAAATAATTGGTGTATATAAGCTTTTTAGATTGTTAGCAGGTCTATTGTTTTTTACGTGGAACCTTACGTGGAAAATTGTATTCTAAACTGATGTGCATAAGGTAGTATTTTGAATGTACGGTTGTCATAGAACAATGATACATGGAGTTGGCATGTCGTCGGCATGCTTTGTCGCGGGCCGACAAAGGCACGTGGGAACGTGCGCGTGCTCTCTTCCTTAGTATTATGAGAGTACTTAGTATGTGTATTAAACTATTAGAGATTGATTTCTGATTTACTAGTAGGTAATATACCTAGCAGTGGCTAACTATTTGAAATGGAAAATCTTAAGAAGATGGGGCAAAAGTAGAGGTTAAGCAATTGCTTCTTATTCTTCTGTACAAAGAATATTTAAATAATATAATATCTTCTATACTCAGAGAATTTGCTACACCCCACCAGTATTAGAAATTAAATCTTTTTGCTTTGTCGTTCATAATTCGAAACGCTAGGATATGGATTATGAAATGCTCATCCGGCTTCCGTTTTCCCCTCCTTTTTTAATTTAGGTTCTTTCGAATCAAAGCGGTTTTCTAGCCTGGAAATTTAAAATAATAAAAACAGTAGGGGTAATTCGGCTCATCAAGATTGTAAAAAAACAGCCAATACATTAAAGTTCTACCTGTTGAGTTACATCCTAAAGGTCATCTTTCATATTATTAAGAACAGTTATGATCGCCACTCTAAAAATACTAAGTGAGAGGCCACAATAGACGATACTGGAGCATCTAATGATGAGCAAAATGTTATTATGTTAGTACTCGCTCGTAGCCCCCCATTGCTCTAATAGGAACATAGACAACGAGCGTAGAAGGTAAATTGTTACGTATAGTCCCACAAGCCCGGCGGCCAAAATTGGAACAAATTGTATGCCCGTTTAAAACTAAACAAGTTTTTATTTTATTTTAAATATAATAGTATACTAGCGACGGTGTCACACCGGGTCAGATAAGTTTGTAGGACTACAGGAGATATCTAAATTATAGCGAACTAGATGATGCCTGCGATTTCATTCGTAATTTTCTGATTCCCGCGAGAACTACTTGCCTTAAAAGGCATACTATTTTCCTGAAAAACTAAGTAGTTGACTATTTATAAGGATGGATACAACCTTTCACATAGTTACCAAAATTTTTATCAAAATCGGTTGAAAAGATGGGCCATGAAAACGTAGTAGATAGACAGATATTCCGCTTTTATAATTTTAGTATGGATAACTAAATTACCAGACAAATTATCATAATCCAATATCTAAATAGTTTAACATTAAGTAGGTAACACAGCTTATTGTCTCCATTCAAAAATAAAAACCAGCCTGCAATTTCGTCTATGTGTTTTTTAATAACATTGGTCTTTCCGTGCCAAAAAAGCAATCTCTTTACTCTTACTCCATCAAGATGATAGCGTTGTAGCACAGAATACATAATAGTACAGCTTGTATTCTCAAAATGGTGGCTAAATTGATACATAAAAAAAGACACGTTTTTGGTTGTATATTCAAGTAATCAACTAGCATGCAGCTGCTGGACATAAGCGTTTTCCAAAGCGTGTCATCCTACGATACTCCACCTGCCTCATCCACCCAAACCTTGAGTCTAGGAAAACAGTAGGTACCTGTCCGCGTTTCAATTAACTTCACATAGCGCCGTATTAATTTACGTTCTGCAGACCCCACATGCGGGCGAGTCTCGCAAGTCATGCCCAAGTGAGTCCATCCTATTAACGATATAGTCTGATATTATCGCCGGCCTGTTTCATCCTTTACACTTACTATTATGTGAGTATGTGCAAAATCTAATAAACGATGTGGTTCCCATAAAAAAAAGGCTGAAAAACCTGGAAAAAAAAATTGGTTGTCTGTCGGTCGTCGTGGAAAAAAGTCGGTTTACTGACGATAGTTGAACGTGACAACGTCTTAAGAAAATACTGATGGAATGGTAGCATTTTTCAAAAGAAAATTTTAATTTCATTTGTTTAATAGATTTGTATGTATATAGAGAAGGAGGTAATTGGAAATCACTGCACTTGATACTCGATCAAACATGTAAATGTACTATAGTATAGCAGCTGTCCACGCAGACGCATCGCTCACTCAAGTAGGAGAGAGACGGATGTCGAACGCTGCCGAACGCAAAGGCCGATTGTGCCTCTTTGTCGCTCGTTCCGCGCTCTAGCTTGCACTTCAAGCCTTACATGGAACGCCTCAGAGCGAGGTAACACCGCATACGTCATCTTTTTTCGTGCGTGCAGCCGGCTATATCGAATTATAAGACGTTGTCACGTCAAAAGTTGGAAAACTTTGTACGAACTGCTGAGATGTAGGCCGTTATTTCTCTTTCTCTCTCTTATCAACCCACCAAGTGATGCCCGCGACTTCGTCCGCGTGGTTTTAGTTTTTGTTATTCTCGCGGGAACTCCTTAGTTTTCCGGGATAAAAAGCCTATATATCACTCTCCAGGTTCTCAGCTATACCATGCCAAAAATCACGTCGATCCGTTGCTCAGTTGCGGCGTGGTTGAAGGACAAACCAACAAACCTATAAACAAACAAATAAACACACTTTCGCATTTGTAATATTAGTATTATAATGGCTCAATACTGAGCATGAAACTCCTCTTGGAATGATGAGGCTTTAGCCATAGTCCATACGCTGACCTAAACCTGTTATAGTCTTAATTGTTGTGATTGGCTTAATATATGATACTTTTACAGTGGCTTAAGGATAATATGTGGAAGAGTGTTAACCAAACAAAGGTGATTGCAATCGTTACTCTGTAACAATCACTTTTACATAAACTAGGCACCTGGCATCGCTCGCTTGACAACGTGTGAAAAGACCTGCAAGCTCTAGTTCTGCCCAAGCTAAGATTCTATCGGTGTCAACCAAAAGGATTTTGAGAAATTCCACCTTAATTTTTAAATAACTTAATTCAACCTGGACGAAGTCACGGTTATCAACGTAGTTATCTCTATGAATCAATTTACTTATTATCTGTTAGATTAGATGAAGTCGCGTGCGCATCTCAATCATATTATGGAATTCCCTACGGTAAGTTAATTATAGACATTAAGCTAAACACGTGTTCTATTCAATCCGTAGGTAATAGAGGGGCTTCACAGAGCAACGATCGATGAAGCGAAAACCGATTATGTCGGTATAGAACTGACTGATACTTTTTATTTTGGTCATCGTATCATCATTTTTAAAAAATAATTTTTAATATAAACTTCAAGCATTTAGTTGGTTAAAACGCTTTTTAAAGATATTTGTATGAACTACCTCGGTAATTAAGTGTTTTATAAAGAAAAATTTAAAGAGATACCTATATCTTTACGTTACAGTTATCTGAACTTTCAGTACAGCCGTGTTTAACTGACTTTGATATTGATAAATTCATACTTAGCAATAAAAAATGTAGAAGTTAAAGATGACACTTGACTACCGATTTCGAGTAGCTACCTCAAATAATCGGCGTTCTTTTGCGATTGCGATCTTACGATATAATATTTTATTAACTAGGCTTTGAAATGTTGTGACTTAGTTAATGTGTTGTTGATGAGCATCAAAACATTAACATAAAAAATTTAGAACTTTGACTTTCGACTAAGCGAATAAAATAAGTAATATCGGCCACCGCTAAGCCCCTAATACAAAGGCGCGACGAAACTACCAATGATACAATAAAGATACCGACGTGGAGCACAATAACACGTTGGCGCACAGTAATTCCGCCGATGTGCACCGCCCCTAACTTTCTTCAATTAGCGCTACACTGTATTTTATTGAAGACAATATTATGAACGTTGAACATCTTCATCCTGGTATTATGGATAACGTTCATATAAATTTAATGCGAATGTAACAGTATTTATAACACCGAGTTCCTTCATAAGTTCTTTGATGAAAGAAACATCACTTAAAGTAGTATAATTATTTTAAAAAAAAAAAACAGTATTATGTCACGTATCTTGACGTCCGTAAAATTAGGATTATTATTTAAAAACACGAATGTCAATATTATTATAACCTACGTTAGTATACCCCCAGCCACGTTTTTCTAACGGTAATAATCTCAAAAACTGCTGTGGTGACTTTACTAAGTATTTACAAGAGGCGCAAGTATGAAATTATAGAAAATAATTTCATTTTTGTGCCTTTTGGTGTTGAAACACTGGGGTCGTGGGGCGAAGATGCTAGATCCTTTTTAGGGTTCCGTACCTCAAAAGGATAAAACGGAACCCTTATAGGATCACTTTGTTGTCCGTCCGTCTGTGAGTCAAGACCCTTTTTCTCAGGAACGCATAGAGGTATCAAGCTGAAATTCATATTAAATACTCAAGTCTACTGTCCCTTGGAGCTGTGAAAAAATCAAACTTCTAAGCCAACACAATCAAAAGATACAGCCGTTTATGCTGCAAATTTTCGAATTTTCTTGCACTCGCAAGGGAATTAAAACCTACAGGGTACCTACTTCCCGTAAACTCAGAATCTTAAAACTTGGTACAAAGTCTTATACTTCGTCTTATAGCACAGATATAGGAAGAATTACGAAAAACAAATTTTTAGTTACATCATATAATAAAAATATTTTTATGCAAATTTTCGACACTCGCAAGGGAATCAAAACCTACAGGGTACTTTCGGTGAACTCAGAATCTTGAAACTTGTTAAGAAGCAACGTCTTATAGCACAGATATAGGAAAAATTGCGAAAAACATAAATTTTTAGTTATATCATATATAAAAATAATTGTATGCAAATTTCCGACACTCGCAAATTAATCAAAACCTACAGGGTACCAAAGGCGGCTCGCTCAAAGGAGCGCTGGTGCAGTGAACTCCCACAAAATTTTAAAAAATACATAGGTACTAGGTAGGTATAATAATCAAATAAACTTTGCTATAAACGTTTTAAATATTTTTATATAAATCTATTCCCATTGTCATTTTAATCATGAATATCCTTATGTACCTACCTACCTACTTTACTACTTATTTCATCAATCAACACAAATTTGATACATGGTATTTTTGTTAAGTGGAGCGCTTAGAGCAACGCTCCTATAGACGAAAGTTTAGTACAACGTTCCTATTGAAATGTAATGAGAGTAAAAGAGAGCATTCGATGCGAGCGGCGCGTGAGACAAAAGATTTGTATGAGATATTTGGTAAATATGGAGCGGCGCTCCTGACACGAAGTACGCATGCGCGATATTACCCGACTAAATGACATGGCCTGTTGTCACGAAGAAAGAGTTAAAACTCGCGAGTATTTTTTTTATTCGTATTATGCCGGTAAGATGTAAACAAAACACAAAATATGAAAGTAAATTTATTTTGATTTCTTCGCGAGTGCGTTGGATCATTGTACAGTGGCTGGAAAATCTGTATTGTTGTTTTAAATAGTGTACATATTGTGTTGTGTATTTATGTGAAAAAGACTGTGATTTATGTAAATAGTGTAGGTAGGCGATTAAAATGGAACAATATAACGTAATGACCGCCGAATGGACTTCATTTACAAATAATTGGTAAGCATTTTTTTTTATTAGTGAACTCCCAATATGATCTTTCACGAGCCGCCTCTGCAGGGTACTTCTCGTGAACTCAAAATCTTGAAATTTGGTACGAAGCAACGTCTTATATCACATATAAAGGGAAAATTGCGAAAAGCATAAATTTTTAGTTGCATCATATAATAAAATATTTTTAATAATTTTAAACTTACTACCTCTTTCCGCATGAACGCGTAGAGGTATTAAAGTGAAATTAAAATAGATAAGTGGAATAAAAATACTATTACTTTTACTTATATACCTACAGGTTTGTACGGAACCCTCGGTGCGCGAGTCCGACTCGCACTTGGCCGGTTTTTTTTAAGGATCTATCTTCTCGTCTCACAAAGTCCACAGGTGACCGGGGGGCTGGCAGTTACCTCGGCCAACATATTAAGTGCACACTGCCTCATTGCAGCGGCATAGATAATATTTTTAATGTTTAGTTTTTAGTTTTTAATTTAGATTTAATTTAGATTTTAATGTTATTGTAATGTATGAATTTTGTAATTAATATAATAATTGGATGACACAATATATTACATTTATTAATAAAAAAAGTATTTACCCATAAACAGACTTGGGTATTTAAAGAAAAGTACAATTCACTATGGTGGAAATAATAATTGGGATGTTGCCTATGGAAAAAATAAATAATTATTTAGCTAATATTAAATAGAGGACTAGGCAAAAGACGTAAAACTCACGTACCCTGTTATTTATTATATTTTTGACTAGCGGTCCGCCCCGGCTTCGCACGGGTAGCACTTGATCAAAATAGTCCATATCCAATAATGGTCAGTCGGCACTGAGACCAACAACTCCACCACACGTTCTCAAATTTTGTTCAGCAAACCGCTGTGAGCACTTGCCACTTGAGTCTCCAATACGACGTTTTTTCGCTGCTCTCACCTGGGAACTATGTTTAGACCTAACAACTAAGTTGAGACCTGGTTCTTTTAGGCATTTCGCAGTCTATCTATAACAGTTAGATAATAAAATGTTTAAAAATAATGTTAGTAACTTCTCTTGTATTTATTATGTTTGTCTTGACAAATATGACATAAAAGACAGTCTGATTTAATAGACGAATAGAGGTTTAACGTAAAAAGTTAAATTAGGTGAATTTTTCTGACTTAATTCACATTATTGCAATTTTCGAAGGAATCTCTAATTTATTTTAAAATAAAATGCAGCCTATGTTACTCGCTGATAAAGTAGCTTTCTATAGGTGAAAGAATTTTTAAAATCGGTCCAGTAGTTTTTTAGTTTATCCATTACAAACAAACAAACAAACAAACAAACAAACAAATCTTTCCTCTTTATATTATTACTTTAGATAACTATTTTAATCTTATTTAATTAATTTGTGACGTCATCAAAAGTAAAAACGTTGACTTTTGATGACGTCACAAATAGGTAACCATTTCATACGAAGTCCCATACTAAGCGTGCGTTTTGACGTTTGAAAAACAATTCTGATTTGTCTAGTTGTCAAACTACCGGAAAAGTCACGTGAGGAAAGTTGGTTACTGTTAAAGTAAGGTTTATGAAAACTTTGTATTTTTGTTATTTCAAATCGATCTAAAAAGCTTCGCTTCTCTTTTGAACGTACAACACAGACGACTTCTTCTAAGACGTACAATAAGTAACTGAAAATTAAATCCTTACCAAACACGGGAAAGTCGGAGTATGACTAGTAAGTAAATATACGATAAAAACTGTTCTGTTTCATATTGGTTAAAATATTTTCCCAGTGCGACTTTCAAAATCAGTGTTTTGTTTTTCAACTAATTACGGCGTCCGGATTTGAGGAGTCCAAACAAGCCAACTGTTTTCGAAAAATTCCAACTAAAATGAGTTCTCGCATGCACTCAAAATTTCAAGTATTAATTTTTAATTTGAGTGCCAGTTTCGAAATCCAGTCGCGACGACTTGGGGGCTAAAACTTTCGTTTCAATTCGATATCAAACAATGCGTTTTTCGATTGGTCGCAAATTCGCTAGCGGCAATTAAAAAGTTTGAGAACGACTGACTTTTTTGTTATTTTTTTGTTGCTGGTAAACCAGACATTAGTTTATTACAAGCATCACAATTACCTAGATGTTTTCAATCCTGAGCAAGAATATTTTAATTCTGAAGTAAAATAGGAGCAGTAAGCCCTACAACCCTGAAAAATGTTGGTGAATCTATTGTGACCGATGTAATAGCTAAAAGGTACTCTATAATACATAAGTAAGTAAATGCTAAAGAATGTCGTGTGAACCTGGGGCGGGTCAGAAACCCTACCAATTTTAAGACAAGGAACAATTTTTAGGAAAGGTTTCAGTCCATGACCGCTAACATTTTTTTGAGAGTAGGTAATCAGATTCTACGGTAAGTCAAGATGCAATGTATAATTTAATATAAAAAATTCTTTTTAAAAAACGACTTCAAACTCCCGCGCCAACTTAACAACAACAAGCACACGCTATACAAAGTACTTATTTTATTGTTGATATTTTTAAAACCGCTCAACCGATTTCGATAAAATTTATATGGGACCACTTGGGAAGTATGCCCTTTCAAATAAAAAAAGAATCATCCAAATCGGTCCACCCAGTCAAAAGTTCTGAGGTAACAAACACAAAAAAAAATAAAAAAAATACAGTCGAATTGAGAACCTCCTCCTTTTTTTGAAAGCTCATAAAACACCTTATTGGTACGTATTGTATCGAAGCACTTCCTAAAAACCTATCTTAGAACTCTTCCTGCAACATACTCTCTATTTCTATAGGTAGTATTTCTTTTTTCTTACCATCTGCTAGTATTTATGAGCTATTTTTTTTCTTTTAATTAGTAGATTCCGTACGTACCTAAAAGGTAGGTTGGCGCACCCATTATGGTGCGACTATGTCTGTCCAGTCAAATTTAGCAGTTTTTTTATTATTGTTACTTTATACCTAGCAAGTAAAAGCTTACCAGAGCTTTCTCTAGCAATTTTTCCAAGGTTTGCAACTAGGTAATTTTTCATCCACTTTTCTTTTCAACCAAACAACATCGTATGCAAAACCAAGTTACCAAAGCCAATTACGCCAAATTACATGCAAGCAGAAAAATAAACAGACCTCATTTCGTTGCTTATTCGCCTGACTAATATGTAAATATAGGCTACGTATGCCGTTCGCCGCCAACAATAAAAATGCTGACGTTTTGACGTTTCCATTCCTCGCCATTTTTGATTTAACATGGCTGCAATTTGCTTTATGCAGTCAGCGTTTTGTTATACTGTTTGCATAGCGATTGTGGTTTGTTTTAATTATTTTATTTTGTACTATTTTCACATTACTAATTTATTTAGTTTTGAAACGAATAGTTAATTTAGGTATGTAATTGAAACTGCCTTGTTAAACACCCTACTTTAGTAAGTGGATTGTAAAAAAAAAAACTTTTCTTCATGAAATAGAATCGGTGTCGTTCAGGAAATAGAATCGGTCTAGTGAAAGCTGAGCGTCAATTTTTAGATACTGGCAACACACAACTCTAGGCTTTATAAAAAATCTAATACATTTGAAATTTGAATACCTTAGCCATTTTTTTAAATTTCTCGCCATTTTTCGATCTCACCTTTCACTAGATAGACTATAGCATCTCAGAGCTAACCTCTATCCTCCTCCAGAACCAATCTAGAACAGAGCAAAAACCTATTTTTTTACAGAAATTATGAATTCTAAAAAAGACCCCGCTGGGGAGCGATCATGGGACCTTCCACTTCTAAGACAACTGCGCTCAACAATTCACCAGGGAGGTCGTCCCTCGTCAAATTCAAAATCGTCAAATTACAGTTTTTCTTGTGACTAACTGTAGAATATCATTTTGATACCTCTATCTAAAATTGATTGCCATACCACAAGCATACCAGTCAAAGGAAATTCTTAGAACAATCGTATAATGGTCTACTCCCACTATAGACGCGCGGCGCGGCACGTAATGGTATGTATTCTTCGTATGAGGTTGTATGGAGCTGGGCCCACTTAATATGCGACGCGGCACAGAGACGCACTCCGCGATGCGACTCCGTACATGCTCATACAAATAATATTTGCCGCTACGTGCCACGCCGCTCCGTGCATGTCAAATGGGGCTAGACCTTAAGACAGAACACTTAACTCAAGACATATCATAAATCATCCGAACCTTATTGAAAACGGACGGATTGAGGACAGGACCCTCCCAAATTGGTCTCATGTGTCCCCACCACCCCCTTGCCCGGAACTTGGTCGCACATGTGCTTAATACCCGGACATTTGTCAGTCTGTAATTGCGAAGTGATTCTACTTTCTGTCCCTTACTTGCGTCTTAATGTTAGTTTGGTTAATAATTCATGTCTGGATGTGGATAAACTAGGGTATTATAAAGTTGGTACGTAACTTTAGTGTACCACGATATATAACTGATTAGCTTGTAAAATTGTATGTTGTGTTAATATCATCCATCCATACTATAAATGCGAAAGTTTGGATGGATGGATGTATGGATGGATGGATGTTTGTTACTCTGTTTGTTACTGTTGTGTTGTTGTTCAACATGAAATTTAACACAGGGATATATTACCTATGGTTCGGATTAGAACATAGGCTACTTTTTATCCCGGAAAATTAAGGAGTTCTCGCGGGAACCAAAAAAAACCTCAATCCACGCGGACAAAGTCGCGGGCATCAGCTAGTTACTAAAATTATTTAAATAACCCATACCCAATAAAGGTCTGTCAAGATATTATATCTGTCTATCTGTTTGTCTGATGCGCTTCCACGTCCCTTCTATTTAGCCGATTTCACTGAAATTTGGTACTGAGAGAGGTTGCATCCCGGGGAAGTTTATCCTCTGGATTACTTTATTTGCTAAAAATTCGAGAATTTCTTGATAAAAACCTAGAGGAGTTTGCAACATATAGTAAGCAATTCATATACCTATTATGTTAGTCAGTAATTTTTATTTGTTTTGCACACTACCTACTGTAGAGTAGGAAGATCTTCCTTCATACAATTTCAAGAATATCGATTACACTTGCACGTATAATTTTAATAAATAACAATTGTCAACAATACGTTCGAGTTTATCGGCTTTAACCAATAAGCATGCTATAACAATAAATCCTATGACCTTTCCCTAACCATAATATAATGCGGCAATAAACGTCATCTTGCACGGTTCAAGCGTAGGTGCGTATAATAATAACCACACTACTAATCTGTAGAAACTTCCACATATTATGTCCACACAGTACTGAGCAACACGTCTATGAGTAGACAAACGCCTATGAGTAGCTATGCTAACAGAATCAATATTTAGGCAGAGCTCTCGAATGATACAATAAGTCAAATCAAGTTTACGTATAAGAATTTTATTTAAATAGAATTAAATATAGAGAGTCAAAACGACAGCAAAAAGGAAATAAGTGTAAGAATAGAACACATTAAGAATTAATGCAATTGATGAACGGTGGTGGCTTAAAAAACATTACCATTATTCTTTCTTGAGAAAGAAATTAGATTAACTTTTAAATATAAAGTAAGACTATAAAGTAAAATGTAAGACACTAACATGTTCATTTCTACTGTAAGTTTTTAATCAGTACATATATAAAGTAAAAATTAGTATATTTACTTTATTAAGTGACAATAATTTAGCAATGTAACTAACGTACTCGTTTTATAGATTGTAATAAATCAAGCTTATCGGACCCAGCGGTCCTGTGCTTTGGCATAGGAAAATTTGCGATTATCTTCTCTCCCTCAAGAGTTAGATCCTTTGCTTTTAGAGTCCACGCGTGCTAATAATACCTACTGCAAGCACTAATATTAGATCCAATACTAACATACGTGACCAAAATTTTAGAGCCTTCGATATTAGCCTGAGCACATCAATATAAACCTAAACTTTTACAAATTAAGCTGAATTTCCACTAGTCAGACAATATTATAGACCAAACAAGCAATACTGTTTTCACGAATGGCATAGTAAAATATAGTTGAGTAGGTAGGTAGTTTTCGATTTGAAAATATTTGAGGATGACTATCGTCTCTTTTCATTTAAAGATAAGCAGTCAGATAGATACAATAACAGTCACATTATTCTCTGAAACAGAAATGGGTTCAATTAATTTCATAGAAATCTGCCTTGCCTCTAAACAGGTTTAGCCCGCTGCCATCTTAGACTACATCATCACCTACCAGGTGAGAATATGATCTCAATCAAGGGCTAATCTGTAGTGGATCTAAAAATTATTTTCAAAAAACCGACTTCCAAAGCCACTGTAAAGTAAAAAATAATTTTGATTTCTACACACTATGTTGAAGTCGGGCGAGTATAACAAAGATAGGCAAAGTTGACGCGTCAGGCTCGCCCGACTTCAACATATTGTGTAGAAATCAAAATTATTTTTTACTTTACAGTGGCTTTGGAAGTCGGTTTTTTGAAAATAATTTTTATTTTTAACTTTTTAGTGTACCTACGCTTAATCCAGTACCCTGCAGCATCAGAGTTGAAGAGTTGGGACTTGGGTTAGCTATAAATTCGTTGCTTGACACCTACAATATGAATTCACCATAAAAAAATCCTAAATCGCTATTTTTAAGGAGTTCTGTACCCTGCAGTATCAGGGTTGAGGATTTGGGACTCAGAGTTGTATCGTATACACGTGACTTGATACCTACTATATGAATTCACCATCAAAATTTCCTAACTCACTAGTTTTGATGATTTCATGTAGTACGGGTACACCTGCAGCATCAGGATTGAGGATTTGGAGTCAGAATTTTTTATGGGACCACCTTGTGATCTTCCTCTAACCAATGAAAATTGTTCAAATCGGTTAAGAAACCACGGAGATATGCACCGACATACAGAAAAAAAAAAAGATACGCGCCGAATTGAGAACCTCCTCCTTTTTTGGAAGTCGGTTAAAAAAACATAAAACTAGGGTTGTTTACTTATCTAATAAAAAAATTACAAAGTTGATTAATTTTTTCTGTAATCTAGTAGTCGGCTTAGTTAAAATCCACCTTAGCAAAGGACCACGTTAGCATGGTTATCGCGGATTCCCTATTGCCACGTAGGATAGTAATAAGCATGAAACTTTCCCAAACCCACGCAACGCCTACTCCATCTGTATTGAGGATACTTCGAGTGAGAAAGTTTGTAATGCGTGTGTGATAAAGCATTAGCTATTTACCTAGGTTTCCTAACGGCCATTTTAGTTCTGTGATGATAAACTTAAATGTCCTACATTTAATGTTTATTCGTATTATTTCAGGATACTAAACTCCTATTTTTTTTTGACAAAAATGATGAAAATTTTTAGACATTTTTAGACGAAATAATTGAACTTAGATTTAATACATATTATTTCTTATATTTTGAAAATGACTTTTGCATATTTTGTCACAAATACCATCACACACTTTGTCACAAAGTGGTCGAAGAGAGCCTTATAATTTTCAGTATCTGTTTAATTTTCCGCGATAAAAAGTAGCTTATCTGGGGACACGGGAGTGTCCCCGCCAAAGACGAGCCAAAGGAAACGGGGTCTATTATTCCATACTATATTCTATATCTGTGGAAAATTTCATCCGATCAGCCGTTCTTGCGTGATTGAGTAACAAACATCCAATATTAGTATAAAATAGAAGTATAGATTTATACAATTACTAGCATAATACACATAATTTATTTGAAAAAGTTGATATATTGAAATTAAAATCCTACATTATATTTTCAAAGACTACAAGAATACATTCAAGTCATTTATTTGGAGCTACATGCTATACTTTTAAAATACAAAAATCTAATACTGACATGAAAAAACTTTCTTCGCATCAAAACAAATAAAATGCAGTTTAAACATACTTTGATTTTATTAATAAAATCAAAGGTAACATAAGTGGCTTCGTCCCGTGCACTAGGTGATGTAGGAGAGGCCCACACCCATATTTTTGATTTTAAAATCAAAGCCCATAGAGGTAATATCTCTATGCCCACACCCGCTATGAACGTGGGGGTAGTTCCCCAGAATAGGACGTTGTAATATTTGAAAAAAAACGGACTGATTCACTGTTCGACAGGGTACCCTACTATAAACCTATACCTAATATACTACTACTATCATCATACTAATATTATAAATGCGAAAGTCACTTTGTTTGTTGGTTTGTTGGTTTGTTGGTTTGTCCTTCAATCACGCCGCAACGGAGCAACGGATTGACGTGATTTTTAGCATGGGTATAGTTGAGGACCTGGAGAGTGACATAGGCTACTTTTTATCCCGGAAAATCAAGGAGTTCCCGCGGGAATAACAAAAAACTTAAACCACGCGGACGAAGTCGCGGGCATCAGCTAGCACCTAATAAAAGTCACCAGCCACAGGGCTCAATTCTGGGCCCCACTCTTTGGAATACTAATATTATAAATGCGAAAGTCAGTTTGTTTGTTGGTTTGTTGGTTTGTTGGTTTGTCCTTCAATCACGCCGCAACGGAGCAACGGATCGACGTGATTTTTGGCATGGGTATAGTTGAGGACCTGGAGAGTGACATAGGCTACTTTTTATCTCGGAAAATTAAGGCTTTCCCGGGGGAATTTAAAAAAACTTAAACCACGCGGACGAAGTCGCGGGCATCAGCTAGTATCTTATATGATGGGGTCTTACCCCTAAACCATGAGGATGGGGTCCAGTCAGCTAAAACCGAAATCAGCCCTGTGAATAGGGCAAATAAGGCCCTTGAACGTATTAGCGGATGGATGCAGGAAAATAAATTATCCCTGGCGCCAGAGAAGACGGAGGCGACTATTTTTAGTGGTAGGCGGAAACTAGAACCCATCCAGTTCAAAGTTAAACGTGCACCAGTTCCGAAGGAGCACATTAAATACCTGGGTTTGTAGCTCGACAGAAGCCTTAACTTTAAAAAACACGTCGAAGTAACAGCCAAGCAAGCTCAGAAACTGACGGAGGCGCTAAACAGGTTGATGCCGACGAAAATAGGTCCTAGAGCAAGCAGGAGAAGGGTTCTGGCAGCTGTGGTCCACACCGTGATTCTCTATGGGGCACCCATTTTCGAGAGTGCAATGACAGTGGAGCTCTATCGGAAAAAACTAGAAGCGGTTCAAAGACGAATGGCGATAGGCATCTGTGCAGCATACCGCACCATCTCCACGGATGCGGTACTAGTTATAGCAGGACTTATTCCCATTGACAAGATGGTTAGAGAACGCGCACAGCTATTTGCAAACAAGGAACAAACGCCATCCGAAGTGCGCGAACACATCATGACGGAGTGGGAGAAATAGTGGTTAGGACCTGGAAAGGAACTTGGACGTGGGAGCTCATAAAGGATTTAAAGAAGTGGCACCACAGGAAACACGGAGAGGTGGATCGGTGGCTCACGTAGGCATTCAGCGGTCATGGGGTGTTCAACACCTACCTCTTCGCTATCGGAAAAGCGCCAACCGAACAATGCTACTTTTGCGGAGAGGAGGACACCCCAAGGCATGCTATCTTCGAGTGTCGCGCCTGCGCAGAATTAAGATCGGTGGCACAGGGACCGAACGAGGGTGTAAGCGCCCAAAACCTTATATCGCGCATGCTGTCAAAAGAAGATGAGTGGCGGAAGTACGCACAGAATGCTGCGATCAATAATGATGAGAAGAGAAGAGCGCGAAAAAAGAGGAAAAGAAGAAGAATGAATAAAAAGAGCGGTCGGCATGAAGAAATGCAAACGCGGTTCCGTGCTGATCGCAGGGAGCCTCGAGGGAGGTTGTTTTTAGTCCGTGCGAGTCGGACACGCCCTGCCATCAGACAGGAGTCCATAAGAGATTTTTTCCTCCTCCTCTGGGAAGAAAAAAAAAAAAGGACGTGCTTATGCCATTCTAAGTTAGTAGTATTTTAGGTAGTTAGTAGATTTTTAGTAGGTAGTAGTATTTTCCCCTTCCGAGATATTAAAAAATATATCTAAAAACTACAACGGTGATTTACAGGCGAAACTGAGTTAAGTATATACCTATATTACTTAGTATCATAATCAAAATACGTAATTACTTACCTACATATTATTTAATGAAAATGATGCCCGCGACTTCGTTCGCGTGGAATTTTTTGTTATTCCCGCAGAAACTCCTTAATTTCCGGGATAAAAAGTAACCTATGTCACTCTCCAGGCTCTCAACTATACCCATGTCAATCAAATCACGTCGATCCGTTGCTCCGTCGCGGTGTGATTGAAGGACAAATCTACAAACCAACAAACAAACACCCTTTCGCATTTATAATATTAGTATGATTGCTAGTAACGGATTTCAGCTCTCATACTCAGCAACTCACAGGGATTACAGCTAAGCAATTAAGATTTCAATAAAGGGAGATCACATCACACACATTATGGTTCCGCCATTATTATTTTGATAAGGGTACGCTTCGGCCACCAGGAATTAACTTATCACTGGTACATACCATAAACATTCATGAACGGATTCTGCGTTCGTTATATTGTATCAAATAAATAATTAATTGACAAGTGTTTCGAAAGGGAAAACTGTCATACATGATAGCATGTATCAACGAAATACTGCATGTATATGGAATTGGGATGGCCTGTTTATTACCTCGTCGAGGCCCTTTCGTTTGAATAGTTTTGATGAAATTTGTTAAAGGGATAACTTTAAATCTTGAGGACTTACTTACACTTTTTTATCACAGTAAATCTAGTTTTTTTTAATTCTTTTTTTTTATTATTAAAACCTTAATTCATGTAGATTGAAGAAGAATTGCCGAAGTCCTATTTTATTCAAAGAATAAACGTTGTTGGGGTCGAATTTGCTCCTTTGACGTCAATTTAAATGACTCTTAAAATCAAATCCATCTGTTCCTGATCCATCCCTGTAGCCACCCTAGGAGCCAGACTCGAACAGGGAGGGTCTGTGGGGCAGCACATATCTCAGACGGGGATGCAAGAAATGCTCTATCAATATGGAGATGTGTGCCAACTTGCCGCGATCATTAATATACTGTGATCGATGTTACTTGATCGTTTAATTCGTTTTACAAGTTGGTATTGCAGTAGATATTATCAATTTCTCCTATATAATATACCTAAAGGTATGACAGTTCTGTTAAGATCGTAGGAACTAAAATCCTATGTATACATAGTTTATCGCGTGTACCTACAAAGTGACTATCTGGAGCTAAAATGGTTCTGTTATTTAAATGTATAAAGATTATAATATTATCAGCGTCATCAAAGATTTTCAGCCAGGACGGGCCTTGGCTTGCTCAAGCAATTCCGCTACCGGCAATCGGCATGTCGTCTCTTACTTCGAGTTTGATGAAGATGATGATAGCGTGGTATATTTTGTATCATTTTTATTCACCTAAATTTTACCAGTAGTTTATGCTAACACAATTAATAAAACATTTACCAAGTTAAAATTATTTTAATGTAGGAACCGTTTCGTTACAAAACCAGTAATTGCAGTTATGTAGAGTAAATACTCTACATAACTGCAAATGTAAAAGATGGTGATCATTTAGTGATTTTTGACCTATTTTTTTCTCATTCACTGATTAAATAGGTTCGTATGTAATTGTCAAGTATCAAGAGTGTTCGGTGGTATTATTTGGAGTATTCATAGAAGGGCAATCTGCGAGCACCGAATGTTTTGTCCGCGTTAGTTAGCGAATGTGTGACCGCCAGCTCAGACATGGCGGCATGGTTCAAATATCTTTCCTTACAATATGTTGCGATTAAGACAACCCTTGTAGTGTAGGAGACTAACAGGGTAAACTTTCTTTGAATAGCATGTTATTCTTTGATATAGAAACAAAGACACACATTTTTTTAATGATTGTTTCATTTCACGTTGTCCAGGAATCGTGAGACAAAAGCAAATCAACCAATCAACAAATCAACCAACAAAAACATCTCATGTCATAACACCCAAATGGAAGAGAAAACTTTGGTGATGAGAGGAACTTAAATCAAGTCGCCAAAAAGATTTATATAAAGAGACAGGTCTATAATGGAATCTTTTGTAGCAGGCCCTGGTCTACAGATGGGTATAAAACCGATTTTGATGACGATAATAGTGGCAAATTATTTCTCCTAATGTACAAAAGCTCATGCAAGGAGATTTAGAGCAATAAAACAACAGAATAAAAGAACAGGTCCTGTGACCATTTGATTATCCAGTCCACTTTCACACCTTATGCTAAACGGTTATAAAATTATGATTCCTTAATTTGGGACTTGAGTCTAGAGAATTGTTGAAACTTATTGAACGTATTGTGCAACGTAAATTGTAACTGACAAATGCACATGAAACTTGCATTGAACTAAAAACTTTGTTTATTAGCTAACTAGCTAGGAGGCTTCGAAGTCCATACCGCCAAGCGATTAAAATATGACACTTCATGCGATCAATACTCAAGTACTCTCTGTGTGATACAACGTAGAAACCGATAAAAGGTAGGTATGCGTTTATATAAACCCCTTCCAAGTCATTTCCATTCTTATCAGCACGATTCAAAACAAAAGCTTTGTTGCTTTGTCACACGTCAGCTCCTGTACTAGAAAACGTCTCAAGACGCAGGGTTGTCCACGCCAGACTTTGATAATATAATAACAATAATATGAGTGCGATTGTCGTGTGTGTCTGAGGGAATTATTAATGCGGGACTTGGAAGACACCCGACTGTGAATGCGGGCTTATTTAAATAGTTTCTGTCCCTTAATATTAGTTGAGATATTTTGGGTTTAAGATGTGTGCTGAGAATGTTTGGGATTGGATTTTAGAGAAATATGGTTTGTAATTGAATTCATTTTCTTACTGAAATGGGATTTACTTTAACTGTTAGATGTGATACAAACAAGACTATACTATTTACAATTAATGCATAATAACTTGAGTTAATAAGAGAGTTTTTAATTTATATAGACTTTTTGGTATTTCTTTAATACCATTTAGGATAGATATAAGTGATACAGGAGTACCTTCTCATCGGCGCAAGAATGAATAATTATCGTTCGCTTATCTTTCAAAATCATTACCTGGTGGAGAGTGATGATACAGTCTTATATTGTAGCAGCCTAACCTAGGGGTATGAAACTTATACTAAACCCTTTATCGGTTTCTACACGACATCGTACCCGAACCATTGTTAGCTTGACGGAACGTCTTTACCAGTAGAGAGGCTAGCAACGGTCGAATCCTCCCACTAGATTATTTTTCCTAAATAGTGACCCGTATGGAAAACCTAAATGTACGTCTGAGTATAATTAATCCGGGTTTGTAAGTAAGATTTAAATTAGAATAACAATTTGTATAGACAAAGCAACTATCACTTCTCGACAGCCCTTACCCTTCTATCGCAGAAGGAGCCGGACAATGAAATATTCGCTCATTAGCCCGTCTACTGGTTAATTGGGCTTCTTAGTATAAAGGCGCGGTCTCACTGCGGGCGTTTTAAAGTAACACTAATACGATTCATCATTTCCACCAATCCCAGCCTGCTGGTTCACTAATGAGCACAAGTCTGCTTTCGAAATGTCCATCACGCTGTCAAAGTGTGAATTGGCAGACTTCACTCACCTTCGAGAACATTATGAAGACAGAAGAACTTTCGGGGATGCAGGTTTCCATACTATTCACAAAAGTCCGAAAAGTCAGAGGTGCGTGCCCGGAGATCGGAGCCACGACACCGTAGAAGCCTTGTGTTTAATTAATCACAGGGCTATCACCGCTAACACAACTATTATAACTCAATTCAATTTATGTCAGATTATATTATGAAAGAATTATGTCACACTAGATGATGCCCGCGACTTCGTCCGCGTGGATTAAGGTTTTTTTGATTCCCGCGGGAACTCCTTAATTTTCCGGGATAAAAAACCTATATCCTTCCCCGGGATATAACCTACCTCTATACCAAATTTCAGCAAAATCGATTGAAAAGATGGGCCGGGAAAGTATAGCAGACAGACAAACACACTTTCACATTTATAATAATATTAGTATGGATTTGATTCGTTAAACTTAAAGTAAGTATGTTTTTTAAATTTACAAAAGGTGCTTTAATATAATATAAAAAAACTTATTTGCACTTAAACTCTATTACGTAAACATAATTACATATTATGAAATCTAGTTAAGACCTCTTTCCTTTTTTACTAAGAAATTTAATATAAAAAATACTTTTTAAACAACCGACTTCAAACTCCCGCGCCAACTTTACAACAACAAGCACACGCTATACAAAGTACTTATTTTATTGTTGATATTTTAAAAACCGCTCGACTGATTTCGATAAAATTTATATGGGACTACATGGGAAGTATGTTCTTTCAAATAAAAAAAGAATCATCCAAATCGGTCCACCCAGTCAAAAGTTCTGAGGTAACAAACATAAAAAAAAAAAATACAGTCGAATTGAGAACCTCCTCCTTTTTTTGAAGTCGGTTGAAAAATTACTAAACAGGTAAGTACTCATAAAAAATGACGTCCATTTACATAAGAAAATATTATAGTCTTAAGGTATCCAGTAACCCCTCCCGCTAGCAGTATGGCCACAGATGTGTCGTCGGCTTACCCATTCTATTGTTTATGTGTAAGATATTATAATGTGTAGTCGGTAGCGCTGGTGATATGGAGCTATTTACGAGCAGATAAGTGTACGGGGCAGGAATGTGGCTTGTATGGGGACGTCGGTTATCCTTTGAGATCGCTTTGAAGTTTGCAGGCCAATGTGTAGATAGATAATGTGTCTTGTGTTAACGTTTTCTAGATAACTCACACTTAAGATTTACCTACTGTAGTAGGCTGTGATATGGTACATAGGCTTTTAAAAGCCTGGTTCTGGGAAGTTTGTTCTCGTATCCAGTTTCTAAAAATCTCTTTGGGTTGCATAGGTTAACTAGAGATCTTAAATGTACTACATAAATAGATTCCAGGTTTCATTTATTTTACTTAGATGGATGGTCTCAAGCGAATTGCTGGGAACTGCTAAAATTTTGTTCTGGTGTGCGATACTGGCAAGAGAACTATTTCCAGCTGTGAACGTCTATCGATTGAAGACAAGACGACAGTAATGTAAAATTTTATCAGATAAATCATTTTCACGTTTACAAATCTGAGTGTCAACCCGATTCAAACATTCACTCAACTAAAAGTGTGTTTGTTTGTTAGGTTGACCATAAGCTATTTTCTATCACGGAAAATGAAAAAGCTTCCAAGGGATTTGAAAACCCAAATGCACGTGGTTGAAGTCGCGAGCATCAGCTAGTACGTATTATTATTATAATTAGTATAAGTGTGTGCTGGCACTAACCCAAAACTATCCCTCACGTTTTAGCCAGCCAAAACTTTACAAATCCAAAGGTGTCTTAAACCCCCATAATTCCATATTATAATGTGTCCCTTCGGTTTCACATGGACATAATTGTCGAATGCAGATGTCACACAACCCGACCGAGATTAATCTTAACGAGGGTTCAGCTATACCTACTTATGCGATTACGTTGTGGTCCAAGTAAAATTAATTAGCGATTTCGATTACGTCATTCTAATCATAAGAGAAAACATGTTCGTGCACTGGCTACCACTTTACCTTGTTCTTCATATTTTTTTAACAGTAAGCGTATTTGATTATAGACAGACGACATGTAATTTTTTTAGTAAATATCTTCTAGTTACTGCAAGGCAGACGCAATCAACTTGTCTATAGATAATATTTAAATCCAATCAAAATATAATTTAACAAGTAGATATTGAATTTGAAACACAATAAATTCTATTTCTTAATAATTGTGTAAAATAACATGCCCAAAAGTTTATTTTTGAGAATTAATAAAATTCAGATAACCTTTCACCGAGTCATTTTCTTCAACAAAGAAAATTGAGTTACAAATAAAAAATAGGTATTATGGCGCGAAATTTAAAAAAAAATAGTCTGGAAATAGATTTGTAAGGTTTTTTTTGTTTAGCCTGGAGTTTTGTGGTGCCTCAGGGTCTTAAAACGTTGATTTTTAGTTTCCACTAGAAAGTAAACACCCTTTAAAAATGTAATGCATGCTAAGCAGGAACTTTTCTTTTCACTTTCAACTTTATGACAATACCAACGGGTGTTATTCCATAATATTATTTACCGCTTTTGACTTGCACCACCTTCCAACAATACGTGTACTACACACGCAGGCACCGTTCTTAACAGATCACGTGATCGGGTTTAATCCTAAGCAATACCAGCACACACGGCCTGATCCCGGGATAAGTCCGCAAATATTGGTAGCCTCCAATTGGAGTTTGCATGCTCGAGCGTCTATGTGGTCAGTTAGAGAGAGGTATTACCAAAGAGCTACAGATCTAACAGAAGACGCCCACACCTAAGAGATGACGCCTTATCTGCTGTCATATCGATCCCTCTGTCGAACTCGCAGCACAGCTCACTGCAGCTGGATGGATGTAAGGAATAGCATAAATAGTCTGGAAGCTAATTTACCTTGGAGCGTAAATTTTAACCACCTAACCTTTAAAAAACATCGTACGTAGTCGTATGAGCTATAGCATGCCGCTTCGATGCCACGTAGAAACTTATAGGATAATTAGGTATACGAATCTATTTATGAATGCTTTTATTAACATAGACTTCATATTTTCTTATTGTGAGACATTTAACACTCAAGCGCTGATTTATTAAGGTAATACAATAGAGGAATAGAAAAAGAATTTAACACATCCTCTCAAAATAAATCCCATTGCCAGTAAAATTCAGTCACAAACTTCTATGACTGTTCGACTTAGTTTAAAATAAATTTGCCCAACCGGTCCGGTTTATTGACAAAGAAAAATGTTGTATATAACGCCTCCTCACAGAGGGGAGGGATTTACGTTGCTTTTTGCTCGAGTGTCTATTCTATGTGGTCAGTTAGAGAGGTATACGCCGCGATTCCGATCCAATTAGTGAGTAAACTTTGCACTACCTGCGCTGTAATAAATCGGTGTTCGAAAACTTTCATTTTGCGTGTACTCAACGATTTGTTTCTAAACGGAATATTTTCACAAATAAAACAGTTTATATTCATGATTTACTAGATGATGCCTGCAACTTCGTCCCCGTGGTTTAAGTTTTTTTTATTTCCGCGGGAACTCCTTAATTTTCCGGGATAAAAAGTAGCCTATGTCATTCTTCAGGTCCTCAACTATGCCCATACCAAAAATCACGTCGATCCGTTGCTCAGTTGCGGCTTGGTTGAAAGACAAACCAACAAACCTTTAAACAAACAAATAAACACATTTTTGCAATTGAAATATTAGTTAGTACCATTATGCTACGAAAATTTAAGAATTTCCGCGAGAAAAATCTTAATCCACGCGGACGAAGTCGCGGGCATCATCTAATAAAATATATATAAACTACTCATTAAATTCTGACATACACATTAGGGCATGCTCCCGGGAATTACCGGTATCAAAAGTACCGGGAATTCCCGAGACTTCTGCATATATTCAGACCCGGTTCTCCACACCACAAAACCGGTACTTTTGATACTTTCGAGACTCGAAGTAAATAGATAACTTCCCTAATTTAGTGCGGATATTTCTGAATGTAACCAGAACTTCGTTCACTCTACTGTATTTTATGCTCACAAATTCGAGGTTTTAGAATAAAAAATCCAATTTTTACTTTGAGTTTAAAAGCGACGATTATTTTTCTGCCACTTCGTACAGTTTCGTATGTTAGTCTTTCTAAATATTAATTACCAGCAGAGAAGAGTTTTTCTGAAGATCAATTAAGTCATTGATGGATCTGTCCCTCCAATAAAATTGTTCTGCTTTAATGAGTTACAGTAGATTATGCCATTCTGATAATTGTATCGTTAGATAGTTTCATAATTATCACATGAAGATTGATAGAAAGAAAATTGAATAACTGGGTTACTGTAATATAAAATATACCTCATAAGCACCAGGATAATGGCTGCTAAATTTTGATTTTTGACTCCACTGTCATTGACACCAACAGCAGAGGGGAAGAATATATGGATATCCGTATCCATAATTCCCTAAAATGCTTAACGTTTTTCCGATATATCTTATATACCAAGATAATCAGTCAAAAGACCAAGACTGTGGTCAGTCCAATCTTGATGTACGGCTCTTGAGTTCCGGACAGTAATGCTTAAAGTGGAGGCTCTTAGTGGCTCATAGGAAACATCTTTGGAAGATCTTAGAGTAAACCACACGCACGGGGAGGAAAGTGGTTGGAGACATAGAAATACTAAGAGGTACCGAACCCAGTATAATTGTAGAGAGTGGTAAAACAAAAGAGCTGCACATGGGCCATACTGCCAACGCTTAAAGCCAATATTGTCTCATTATTGTTGACTTTTGTGTTTTAGAATTATTATAATCCTTATTTTAGGAACGTCAAGGTACGTGACATCAAACTGTCATTTTTTTTAATATTGCTTATGTATTGCTGTATGGCTCAAGACGGGTAAAAGGGGTAATATCTACTCGGACGCCAAGATTCTCTTGGGATTACTGAGTATTCATTGGAGAAATTTTACATTTAGATTTGTAATTCGTTGAGGTTAGGTTACTGCGTATGCCATGTTAAAAAGAACGACCCTTAAAGGATCACTTTGTTGTCCCTTTGTCCAAGCCTCAAGACTTTTTAGAAACTCTTTGAAGGAATAAATTGATTGAGGAATCTAATTGCTATTTAAAAAAAAAAATAAGCTTATCGCGATAAAAAAAATAAAGCTTTTCGAAGTGTATTTTCATACAAGAAGTCCCACGCTATAACTGTAAAACCTATACGCCGGTATTTCCCGTTGAACTAGGTACAATAAAACTTTGAAATTTGTAACGAAGCGAATTATGGCACATGTAAATTAAAAAATCATGAATTTACGTTCCTGTGTGGAAATATTTGGTTTATTTCATACTTTCTGTAATGTACTTGCCTTGTTTTTGTGATAATTTATGATAGTATCAAAAGTATCGAACGTACCGGGAATTCCCGGTTCCATGCCAGTATCGGTCCGAAAATTCCCGGTACTCAGAAGCAGTATCGACTATCGACTGCATGCCCTAATACACATATTATAAGCAGCGTGGCTGTACGAAGTATGTTCATTTATTGATTTTTTCACCAATTATCCGCCGAGTGGTTATCTTTACTATAATAGAAATAAAACCTAAATATCGCGGTTTTTAATATTACAAACAACTCAGTCATAGCTTAACACTAAATCTCATATTTGTGTCTAAGAAATAATCACACAGAATGGACGATATTAAATAAATATGATCCCTTAGTAATATAAGCGGAACACATTAATTTGCGGCCCACATCTGCATTGGGAGCGTAAACAGAAGTTATGGGATACCCGCAGATAGTTTCGAAGGACTAAGGTCATGAGTTACGAGTTGGTACATTACCATACATTTACATATCACACGGGGAAAATGGAAATTCTTAGAGTACCAAATAGCGAAATAGGCGACCTATGATAAGGGGTGGTTCACGAATACGGATGAAAGTGTTTGTTTTTGGGTAAGTAATGGAATGAAAAAATTTTATTCACGCGAACGAAGTTACGAGCATCATCTAGTGTATAATAATCTCTTGATCTCAATCGATACTCAAGTATCGATGCTAATACCATATTGTTTTCAATACTTTGCACACTTGTTTAAGTAGGTAGTTGAAATAAATGCAAAGGAAATATGGCATCGTATTTCTTTTTCCATTTTCTCATCACAGTATAGAATATAGATAATATAGATAGATAATGTCATGTTATCCATCTTTTTAATAAAACACCAAAGGCGTGTAACCAATACATATTAGGGATTTGATACGAATCGTAATAGGATATTCAATATTATTATGATAAACAATGTTGCTTCGAACTTGGGGTTTGACCGCCCCTTTGCTTTACAGAGAAGGATTTAATAAACACACTAGCGAATGCCCGCGACTTCGTCTGCGTGGTTTGAGGCTTCTTGGTTCCCGCCGGAACTCTTTAATTTTCCGGGATAAAAAGTAGCCTATGTGCTATTCCAGATTATTATTTGTCTATGTGCCAAATTTCAGCCAGATCCGTTCAGCCGTTGGGGCGTGATCAAGTAACAAACATCCATACATCCATCCATCCATACATCCATACATCCATCCAAACTTTCGCATTTATAATATTAGTAAGAAGTATATATTACAAATTTAAAACAACCCCCGACATAAAATGGATTAATAAAAAAGCTGTATGACACAAAAAAACTACACGAAAATCGGTTCATCCGTTTGGGCGCTACGATACCACAGACAGATACACAAATATACACTTTAAACTTGTAACACCTCTCTTTTTGCGTCGGGGGTTAAAAAATTAGTTCTCACCTTCGTGTTTTATCTAGAGCAGTGATGCAAATATTGAATGGTTTCAGGTTCAAATCTGGGCTAATCCAATTTGAACAGTGAAGTACGTAAATGCTCGTAAAGCTCAATAAGCTAAGACATAATCGAGCAAAATATGCATGATTTTTTTTTAATGAGAAAGCCGTAATCGTAGTTATAGATACCTACTTGTGTTATACTTACTATGTTTTTATTTTTGAAATACGGTTGTGCTAAACGACAATAGGAAAATTTTAAATATAATTTAAGTTTAATATAATGACGTCGTTCTAGTTTGGAAGTTAGAACACGTTTGTTTAAGGTTCCTTGAAGGTTCGCTGAGCAGCAATTACCGACGTTGGAAGAGCATTCGGTCCTCGGTCACTTTTGCACTGAAAAGACTCACTTCGGTCATTGATCAACAAACTGCCCCAACCGTGTACCATGCTTACGTAGCATCAGTCCTCAGATATGGCTTAATTATATGGGGAAATAGTTCTGAATTTAACAGGGCCTTTATAGGCTATAAATTGCTCTAACAAATCTTTTTTGGGCTATAAATTATAGCCCAAAAAAGATTTGTTGGAGCAATTTGCGGAGTCTCGCCACTAACATCTTGCAAACCTCTCTTTATAACATTAAATCTTTTATCACTGCCTTGTTTATAGGTACATCTATGAAATATCTGTGTTCGTGAGAGAAAATCATAGTATTTTTATGAAAGTTAGTGATATATAACCACGGTGCACTAGAAACACCGACAGGCTTGTGTTGCAGTGTCGACCGAGGACGGAATTTTACTTAAATAATTTAATATAAAAAATTCTTTCTATACAACCGACTTGAAACTCTTGCGCCAATTTTACAACAACAAGCACACGCTATACAAAGTATTTATTTTATTGTTGATATTTTCAAAACCACTCGACCGATTTCGATAAAATTTATATGGGACCACATGGGAAGTATGCCCTTTCAAATAAAAAAAGAATCATCCAAATCGGTTCACCCAGTCAACCAGTCAAAAGTTCTGAGGTAACAAAAAAAAAATAACAGTCGAATTGAGAACCTCCTCCTTTTTTTGAAGTCGGTTGAAAATTGCCCAGCCTTATGCGTAAAAATTTATAATAAGCTGCCAAAAGATATTAAGGCATTACCAATTAAATTATTTAAAAATAAGTTTAAATGGCTAGTAGCCCAAAACTTCTATTCTTTAAAAGAATTCTTGAATTTTAAAACTCACCCGATTTAAATGTTCATTTGTGTATTTATTTTAAGTTTAATTTAATTTTACAAATATTTTGAAGCTTGCAACTTGTTTAGAAACCTATGTTAGTTTTAAGTATTTTGCACGCCATTGCATGGCTGATTGTAACAATATGCTCACCTTATTGCATAATAACACCGTACTACGTACCGTTTTGTTCCCCGAGGGCGCTATTTTGAATTCAGAGCGAAGTGAAGGATTCTAAAGTAGAATCCTGAGCGTAGCGAGGAATTCAATATACGCCGCCCGAGAACAAAAAATTTGGCCCCGAGTGACACACACTATTTTTCATCATTACATATGAGAAAAAGCTAGGAGTATCAACCTACTATGTATGGACATTACCTATACGTTTAAGCACCAATCAGAAGCACGAACGCGGACCAACCAGAAGATACTCCTATCAACCTTCTATGTATAGACATTATTTAGACGTATATTTAAAGTTTAAATAAAACACAAATAAATTATTATGAAATCATTAAACATTAATATTTATGTTGGATACATTTTTACAATTTGAGAAAGATATATTAATAGTTTTATTTGGGACCGAGAGAGTTGTGTTTTGAATAGATTGAGTATTTATAATATTTGTGTCATCTATTGTTAATTCGTGTCTTGATGTGGACGGTCGCGATGGCGGTGGTGAAACAACAGGCAATTTATTCGGTTTTAATGTTATGTTCTCTACAATACGACTGGCCGTATTGCTCTTGTTGTCAATTGAGTTTTCAATATATCCTTCTGCAACAGAAGAGGATTTCCACCCTCCGTGGCGCTTAAGCATTGTCAAATCCGCTCCTGAATCGGCCAGGAGGGTGGCGGATGTCCTTCGAAAGCAGTGTCCGGTGAACATATTAACATTAGGTAATTTTAAAAATTCGGCAATTTTTCGTGGCATTTCAGAAATTTTATTCTTTCCTATAACTTGTTTCCAGCATTTTCCTCCTTGATATCGGATAAAAAATCGCCTGGTGTGTATGTTAGGAGGACGAAGAGCCATGTATTTGTCTACAATAGTTTTGTACTCGTCGCGTACAATAAAAGATCTGTCAATTTTGGTTTTTGTGTCTTTCAATTTCACTAACATTAATTGTTCAGACTGCTTTTCAATATCGTCAACTGTAAGGTTCGTTAGTTCGATACCACAACAAGCTCCGTGGATACCAAAAATTAAAGCTACCTGTAACAAAAAAAGCTCTGTTAATTGCAAAGACATACCTTACATTCAAACTTGTAATCTTTACTGACTCACTAATTATACTAAGCGATAAGGCCGCTTTTTGTGTCACACTTTTTTGTCTTTGTTTTTCATTTTTTTTTGTTGTTATTATTTTGGATGGTATAAATCAATAAATAATTCTTTTGAAAATAATAAGGTACAAACTTACTTTGATAGCAAGGAAATCGTTATCAGGTGCCTGATTTAAAAACGTTTCCACATTATGGCGGGAAAGTACACTGGATTTCTTCGGTTGGTATCCTTCAGAAAGTCTCTTCAAATATGACACCAATTTTGTATAGACTTCAATTTTTATATCATTATTTGCTCTAACTGTCGCTTTCAGCATAGAGTAAATACTCCACAGTGTAGGAGGTTTTTTTATTTTAGCCAATTCTTGAAAGTATGTTAGAAACACGGATTCTGAAAAAGACTTAGCATTTTTTCTATTTTTCCATTCGACGAATTTATTGTATTCATTTAAATATTTTACACGCGATTTTTGTGGTAATAATTGTTGCACCACATTAGCTGCTTCATATAATATGTTTTCAGGAGTTAATACATCACTATGACTACTTGAACTCATATTTTATAATTATTATTTGCAATGACTTTAAACTGACTTGAAGACTAGCGTGAACATTTGTGAGAAAAACAAATGAAAAAAAAAAAGATGACTTTTTTTTCAGCGCGCAATGCCGCCAAAACGTAACCGGCCAGTTATAGGTAACTTCATACATTATGCGTTCGACCTCTTTGGTTAACTAGTATATAAGTACTAAAGCACGAACGCGGACCAATCAGAACAGAGAAATGAAAAGTCCCATGGGCCTAAAAATTAAATTTTGCTCCCGCTATCCTCTGAAGCCAATATTCGTTTTTCGAATGGGTATGATGAAAATAAATATTCTGTTCTATCCGTCGGTAGACAAAAGATAAGAGTATTATTATCACTATAATAATTAAAGGTTAGTTTTGGTACCTAATGCCTTTGAAAAACCTTATCTAAGGGGATAAAGTTAGAAATATAGTCAATAAGGAAACCATAACCATTTTCCAGCATGGATTGATAAGATAAAAAGTTACACACCGATAAATCTGCTCATATCCTGGATTGCGAATTCATATCCGAATTAGTATCTCGATATGATGTGCGAATAACTCGTTACTTGATGTGTGTTGCAGCCACGAAGCAATGGAGAGTGCTAAACTTTGAATTTTAGGCCCACTTTTCTCTGTACCTGGAGGCATACATACTTCCATCGATTAAAGCCGTATTATTTTAATATTGTCATGTTATAGCTATTTATGCAACTGTATCGTAATGAGGGTCATTTTAATTCGAGTGCTGTTTTTTGATACGAGGCTTGCCGAGTATCAAAATAGGATAGTACGAGAATTAAAATGACTAATTACGTACAGTTGCATACAAGATTTTATCTACGGCAAGGACGTCTTTATAATTTTTTACTTTATAAATTAATAAAAAAGTCAAATCAATCAAGTGCCAGAACCCAGAGCCGCTAAGCTATAGGTATCCTATTTATGAAGATAACCATATCGATACAGCTACGACTCATAACGATACAGCTTCCATACAACGAACTGTATCGTTATGAGAAGCAAACACGAAAGAGGGTTCAATTCGATATAGTTGTCAAATTCGAAATTGGAACTTTTCGATGCTGGAGTAGATAAAACTATAATCCTTGTTTTAGAGGCGTCAAGGTACGTGACATAAAACTGTCATTTTGAAACAAAACTGCTTATGCGTTGATATTAACCCCCTGTCTTTTTCATGTCAATAAAATCCTTACTTAATATTATAAATGGGAAAGTGAGTTTGTTTGTATGTTTGTTCCGCTTTCACGCCGTAACTACTGAACCGATTGCTTTGAAATTTTGCAGACGTAAAGTTAGAAGTCCGGATTAAATAATAGGGTACTTTTTATCCCGGCAAATTAAAGAGTTCCCGCGGGAACTAAAACTCCTCAATCCACGCGGACGAAGTCGCGGGTATCAGCTAGTTAAACATAAAGTGACTGTTGGTATATGAGTTCGCAGGGAAAAGAAAAGACGTCTGCACTGTACGACTGCCTGTTTAATAATGAATAAAATATTGTACAGGCTACAAATGAATAGTGAATGATTGTTTAAGTGAGTGAGAAGAATGTATGAGAGTGACTGAAGGAATGAAGTATGAACTACGTCCATAGACAACTATTATATTGTGTCATTACAGACTTTTGTATTATAGACTAGTATTTTTGCTATATTCCAACAGTCCCCCTCAAAAATACAAGTAATCAAGTCAATAGTAATACACAATAATCAAACATGATTCTAGTTAACTATAATTAAGTACATCATTTTTATTTAATTAACATAAATTTAGATTATCTCTTAAATCTATAAATTTCTTGACAGCTATCGCTTTTGTAAACATGTCAGCAAGTTGGTTTCCTGTGGAAATAGATTCAAGCTTTATTATTTTACTCGCGATTTTCTCCCTTACAAAATGGTATTTAATGTCTATATGTTTAGACCTTTTATGATTTGCAGGGTTATTAGCAATGCGGATGCAACTGTTGTTGTCTTCATTTATTATTATTGGTCCCTTTATTTCAAAAGAGATGCTACTAAGTAGCGATCTGATCCAGACTGCTTCTTTTACAGCCTCAAATAAAGCCATATATTCAGCTTCCGTTGAAGAGACGGCTACAGAATTTTGTTTTCGTGTGCTCCACGAAATCGTACAATTATCAAAGGCCTTAAATACATAGCCACTTGTACTTTTCCTATCTGTTTCATCGCCTCCCCAATCGGAATCCGCATAGCCAGTAATTACCTGCTTAAAATCACATTTCTTATATACCAATTTTAAATTAATTGTACCTTTAATATAACGTAAAAGGTGTTTTAAACACTTCCACAATTCAACATTTTGTTTAGATTGAAATCTACTCAATATGCTGATAGCGGCACAAATGTCTGGTCGCGTACATAACATTGCATACATCAGGCAACCTATTACATTTTTACAAGGTGCATCACATGTATTGTCAGAATTCAATAATAAAAAGTCTAATTTATAAGGAAAGGGTGATTTTGACGGGTTACATTCGTTCATAGAAAATCTATTTAAGACATTTTGTAAATATGTACACTGATCTAAAGATATTTCATTATTTGATCTTTGAATTCTGATACCTAAAAATAGTTTAATATCCTTCAAATCTGTCATTTCAAAATTATTCATTAATTTATTTTTGTAAAACTGTATAACTTCTATATTCTTAGTTGCAATAATTAAATCATCGACGTACAAAACTATATACACATTTTTATCTATGCATTTTTTATCTAAAATATATAAACACGGATCAACTTCAGAGTTTTTAAAACCCATATTCTTAAGAGCAAGATCGAAGCGCTCGTACCAGCATCTGGATGATTGTTTTAAACCATATAATGTTTTATTTAATTTGCATACTTGGTTATCTTTAGCGATAATCCCCTCTGGTACTTTCATGTAAATATTTTCTTTTAATGTACCATTGAGAAACGCAGTTTTTACATCCATGTGATGTAAAAGTAAGTCAAATTGATTTGCTAAAGCTAAAATAAATCTGAACGTATTCATCCGAGCTACTGGTGCGAACGTTTCGTCATAATCCTGTAAATACTCTTGGGTAAAACCTCGAGCTACTAAGCGGGCCTTATACCGCGTGGGTTCACATAACTCATTGTTTTTAATTGTAAATACCCACTTACAACTAACGATATTTACATCTTTTGGGATTTCAACAAGATCCCATGTTTTATTACGTCGAAGTGAATCAATTTCACTCTGTATGGCTTTTAACCATTTATCTGTGTCGGGTCTGTTAAAAATATCTTTGAACGATGATGGTATTGAATTTACAGATAAGAGCGATAAAAATAAATCAGGGTCGTCCATTTTCATATAATCCATAGGCGTTAGTTTCTTAATTCTTTCGCTACGCCTTAGATTACTGTTTGATGAACAGCTATCTATTGAGGATTTTTCAGAATTTTTGTTCAAAGAATCTTTATGTTGACTTTCTATTAGCTTTACCGATTCAAAGTCAGGTTTACTAATTTTTGTGGGAACTTCAATGTTTTCACTAATGCTACGTACAGGACGCGTTTGATCGAAATTTAATTCATCAAATGTAACATCGCGAGCTATAAAAACTTCGTTTTTATTAACATCAAACAATTTATATCCGTTTGGATGGTAACCAACTAATATTGATTTAAATGATTTTTCTTCAAATTTAGTTTTACGCGTTTTGTTATGTACGTATGCAGTAGCACCAAACATTTTTAAATGATTAATTTTCGGCCTTTTACCATGCCACATTTCGTATGGTGTTTTATTTGTCAGAGCTTTAGTGGGTAGCAAATTTGTAATATAGCTGGCTGTTAAAACAGCTTCTCCCCAATATTGTTTGTCTAATTTCGCACTTGTAACCAATGTACGAGCCATTTCGGTTAACGTACGATTCATACGCTCCGATACACCATTTTGTTGTGGGGTATGAGGTACCGTCAAATGATACATAATTCCCTTGTCAACACAAAATTCTTTGAACTCATTCGAAAGATATTCTCGACCGTTATCACAGTATAAATTAACTACTTTAGAGTTCAGAAAATTCTCACTTTTTGCAACATAATCAGTAAAACATTTAAATACTTCCGACCTAGAATGCATTAAATAAGTAACTGTATAATGGGTATAATCATCAACAAAGGTAACAAAATAATTTTTATCATCGAAGGTAGTTGGCGTTATTGGGCCACAAACATCGGAATGAACAATGAACAGGGGTCTATTTCGAATTGATTTATCTTTTGACTTTGCAAAGGGTAGGCGTGACTGTTTACTAAGTACACAAGGTTCACACAGTTTGTTATTTGGAATAATATTTTCAATTATATGATAGTCGTCAATAAAATTTTTAAGGATATTAAATTTTTGTTTGTTTATATGCCCAAGACGTTCATGCCATAACTTATAAGAAATGGAGCTCTTAGTTACATTTAATAAGGATTGAGATTGATCAACTTGAAAACATACTTTAAAAAGATTATTATCACGCACACCCGTTAGTAAGATTTTGTTATTTTTGGATATATATGTTTGATCATTTTCAAAAGTTACCGTCATACCTGCTTCTTGAATACGACTTACGGATAACAAGTTATATGGAACATCTGGTGAATACAAAATATTTTCGATTGTACCTTGCAAACCTGAATTAGTAGTAACATTTATTTTTCCTTTACCAAATGCAGCAATGTTGGTATTGTTTTTAGCTACTCCAATTTTTAATGGGGTTGTAAATTCGAAATATGATGAAAAATAATCCTTGGTATTCATTATATGGTCAGTTGCTCCCGAATCTAAAAGAAAATAAATCATATTAGTTGTTGAGTTCGTGTGAGAATACTTACAGTTTGAAAACATAAATGCGAAACTGTCCTCGGCTTGATCATCCATCCGGCTCATTGTGTTTGCATTTGACTGGTTACTAGCACCATTGCTACGACCGCTGCTGCCGCCATTTTGAATTCTTTTGTAGAATCTACAGTCTTTGATTTCTTCTGCCGCAATGATCACAATATAACTTCGAGATCTTGTGGGTAGAAATTCCAGGATATGATTTTTTCTTAGGTTGTGTATTATGATACGATTTCTTCTTATCCAATCTAGATCGTGCTGAAAATTTCCTTGTGTGGGTATGTAAAATTTTAAGTTCAGTCGTTGTAGTGGCTGTTATTTTGATTTCATGATCTAACAGACGAGTCTTAACAAATGCAAGATTCAAATGTTCTTCTCCGAGTGTTTCTAATGCCGTAATTACACCATCGTAAGAAGTGGGTAGTGTTAATAACAAATGCGATATTTTATCCATTTCATCTAACTTTGCACCCGCCGAAATCAATTCGGTGACAATATTATCAAAATTATTGAAATGCTGAAGTAAAGATACATCCGGTTGCAATTTTAAATTTAGTAATTTCTTCCGAAGTGCCAATTGTGTAGCCAAGCTTCTTCTTTCGTAAATTCTGTCTAGTTCATTCATGATGGATTTCGCTGTGCAAAATTTAAAAATGCATCGCTTAAATATTCCACTATTGTACCTTTAGCTGTAAGATTTTTCTTCGTCCATTCTTCGTCTGGGTCGAGTGGTATTTCTTCATCAATAACACTTAACACTTGCAGCTCACCTAAAAGAGATCTTATGCGAAACTTCCACGTGCTATAACGATCTCCGTTGAACGGTTGAATATTCCTTTTACTTCGCGACTCCATTTCGTATTTTATTTTATTTTTTTTTTATTTAAAATTTTACGGTTGACTATTTCACACTAATTTTAACATTTATTTAATTTTATTTTTTAAAAGTGACCTGGCCCCATAACCTGTTGGTATATGAGTTCGCAGGGAAAAGAAAAGACGTCTGCACTGTACGACTGCCTGTTTAATAATGAATAAAATATTGTACAGGCTACAAATGAATAGTGAATGATTGTTTAAGTGAGTGAGAAGAATGTATGAGAGTGACTGAAGGAATGAAGTATGAACTACGTCCATAGACAACTATTATATTGTGTCATTACAGACTTTTGTATTATAGACTAGTATTTTTGCTATATTCCAACAGTGACAGCATCAAAAATTTAAGTTAGCCTTTACAGTTACGAATATAATGGTGCTATAATAATTAATTGCGGTTGGAAAAAATATACGGGTCAAAAATTCAAAATTATTATTCTTTAATTTTACGAGATTAAAAGTAGGTACGTACCTAGGTACTACGTACCTGATGTGTGTGAATGAACCTACCAAATTTTCGTGAAAGCGACAGACAGGTCGAAACACTTTCGCATTTATGATATAACTAGACTAGATGATGCCCGCGACTTCGTCCGCGTGGATTGATCTTTTTTGATTCCCGCTTAAACTCTTCAATTTTCCGGGATAAAAATTAGCCTATGTCCTTCCCCGGGATGTAACCTATCTCTGTACCAAATTGGTTGAGTAGTTGGGCCGTGAAAGCGTAGCAGACAGACAGATAGACAGACACTTTCGCATAAATATAATATTAGTATGGATATGGAAGTATGAATATGGGATAGCGTGGATCCCAAGAAGTTCTTTTTTCAGAAATTTCCGAAATTATCCAAAGCCGGGTAAAATCAGCTGACTTCATATTATACCGACTCTGTAATATTCTGGCTCGGTGTAGAATACTTAAACGATTCAATTTCCTACAATATTGATATGTTGCCGCTCGTGGACTAATGTGAGTTAAATGTGTTTGCAGACTGTTTTGGTATCGTGCTTATATTTTAAATGTGTTTGTTTGCTGGTTTGTCCTTCAATCGCGCTGCAATAAAGCAACGGATCGACGTGATTTTTGCAATTTATAATTTCTGAATTTTGTCTAGTCTGGTAGGAATTTTGGCCGTGGCTCGTTGCCGCTTATTCGCTTGGCGACACGTCTTTGCCGGTAGGGTTACCGGCAAAGACGTGTCGCCAAGCGAATAAGCGTTCCGGTACGATGCCGTGTCATGATGTGTGCATGAAATGTCTGCGACGTTTCCACGGCCCATCTGTTCAACTGATTTTAATGAAATTTGGTTCAGAGATAAGTTGAATTCTGAAAATAGGTTAATGACTTGACAGAGAATAGAACCTGGAAAATTAAACAGAAAATCAGAGTCACCATTAAACTCACGTAAAGTACCCAAATACCACTCTCTAGGAATACGGGCAACATACAATACCATATCGTTTATATGTAAATGATGTCATGTCAGAATTAGCGTGCCGCTATTCGATTCTAAGTTGATGGAACTGCGTTATAGGGAGCCGGGGGAACGTCCCGAATCTCACGTATTTGATCGTTCGCCTCTTGCTCTGCCAGCTACGTATTATACGTACATGTGACACCTTATATCTAAAGAGATGATATTACACACAAAATTGACAAATGTTCACTGTGAAATATAGTTTATGCGATAAGACGTATATGCAGTCATTATTTAACAGCTATTAACGCCATATGTGGCATACATGATTATTAGTGTTCATTATTATTTGGGAATTCATTTCTTTTATTGCATATAACCCAGCTCAGCTTTGATACTAGAAATCAGCTTAGCTCAGCCCAGAGGCCTATAAAGTAATAGAGATAGGGAGGAACGTCTCGAATCTCAATCGTTTTTGCTCTACCTGCTATACCGAGTGGTTGTATGGTCTGTGACCTGCTACGTATTAGTACAGTAGTGGCAAAACAATCTGAAGAGATGATATTACCCTCAGAAAAGTTACTCTGTTAGCACCTGATTGGCCATAAATTATATTTTATTATTAAGCACAATATGAAGCCAGCGACTTCGTCCATGTGGATTGAAGTGTTTTTTCATTAAAGTTAAATGTTTCAAGCTTTGGTAAGTCTTGGTAAGTTAGGCATGGCTTTGAATAAAATTAAACTCGCGTGTAATATATCTCTTGCTAAAACCAGTAATAAAATGATAATTATATTTTATTTTAACTGTTATAACAGCTCCACATTTATACAATGATCGGATCACAATGTGTACAAATCAAATAGGTGTATCATGCAATCAACAATTTCAAGATATTTGCGTTCCGATTGAGGCCGGCCTTACAGTCTGTCTGTGGCGAGCTATCCGTGGCATTTTCTTGCTATTATATTGCTAAGACGCCTTGCATACACTGGCGATGTTTGTCCAGAAATTCTGAGCTGTCTCCAAATATGCTAGCCTTATGCTGCCAAGTTGTATTTACCAATAGGTACCCTATCAGATAGATTGTACCTAAGTGTACCTAAGTTTGAACAAAGAAGTGTCCAGCCATTTAGCGTTCCGGTACGATGCCGTGTAGAAACCGTATAGGGGTGTAGTGGTTGAATAAAACTGCCATTCACCTTACAGGTAGCCCGCTTTAGGTCGTTTAATCGATGGCGCCAAATTTTAACATGCTGAACACTCTCGAATGTAATAATATTGGTTTATGATAGGACACTATACATACCTATTCTCTTACTTTATGAAAGTAGGTAATGTATGTTACCACCTATAGTAATTTTTCATACTTATCTCATGTTCGGAAAATAGGCATTCTTTATCTGCAGGTGAAAAGCACTTCATTCCTTCCCCGCGGGAGGACTGCTTCGTTGGTCTAGTCTAGTGGTAAGCGTGTTTGACTGCGGCCGACGAAGTTCGGGGTTTGAGTCCAGAGTCGGGCCATAATTAAGTATTGCGTTTTTCTGACTAGAAATTCTCAGTACTAGCCCGGAGTAAAGAAGTTGGCGGTGTCTCACCCCCGTGTCTCGGAGAGCACGTTAAGCCGTTGGTCCCGGTTATTAATACTAACATGATAATAGTCGTTTAAAGCCCGCCAACGCGCATTGGAGCAGTGTGGTGGGCTTAGACTCTAAGCTCTAAGTCCCTCTCTCCTATCAGAGTAATGCTGTAGTGGTAGTGGAAGGTAATGCAATTCAAAAAATAAGAAACTATGCCGCGGTTGTGAATGGTGTGCTTTTCCCATCTTTTAACAATCTACTATCCTTGATGAGACGAAAAATAGTCGTGTGGGTCTTCGTAGATTCTATACTTAGACAGTAAAGTGAGTTCACAGCCAAGGGCTTACTTGTAGCGGGTTGAAAATAAACAGAAATAAAACAAAACTGGGATCAAATAAGTATGCACTTGTACAATGTCCAAAACAAAATGCTTAATGTTTTTATTTTGTCCCTGACTGTACGCCGGACTGAAGTTCAGGGCGTGGAGAGGTCACTTCAATCGAGTACATTAGCCTAACAAGCTAGTTAAGGGATGCAGTAGGCTCGTTGAAAAGTGCTGTCAAAATATTATGGCGACAACTGTACATTCGGACAAATAGATACAGAAATAGCACAGTAAATTCTACCAACGTAGTTACTATTGATTAATTTATTTTTTATTTTATTTCATTTGTTAAGGAAAACCAACAGCTTAGATGGTTCTAGAATCTAGACAGTCTTAAAATTAGGTAACTTATAGCTAATGACAGGTTTTCACAACTAGATGATTATATCTAATTATTTACAGTATTTAAATTTTTATTAAAAGATCTTTTCTATTTAGAGTTTAGAGTAGAGTAGTTATTTGATTGATTGTATATACTATGCGGTACGAAATACGAATCTTTGTCAAAGAAACTAAATATTTTTAAAGTACCTATATGAAAATATTTAATGAACACCTTTTCTGAGCCATTGAAATCAATAGTCTTATAGAACCGGCTATTCCGAAAAAAACTATAAGTTTTCAAAAATTTCAAATGGTCAATCCAGTGCTTAGAGCCAAAACACATTTAGCGTATTATATCTTGTGCGGATCATATTACGTCGCGTTACGTGTATAAATCGTGACTACTAGTGAAATAAATTTTTTTTTAGTGATTAAATAGAGGATCCCCCAAAAGTCATAGGTAATATCCACGTCCCATCTATAGTTTTATGTTGAATTGTTGAATAACCATTTTAAACTATCGATTAAATAAAGTGCGTCGAACTCTGATGACGTCACTATTCAATATTTCATATAAAATCCCAAACCAAGCATACGTTTTGGACGTTTGGAAAAAAGTTGCTGATTTGAATAGTTGTCAAATACCCAATTATACGATTCGATCGATGTAAATGCATACTGGCTGGGTTTTTACATTCGGTGTATTTTCAGCTAAGCAAGATGCTAGATACGTTTAGTATGTTTCCGCCTTTAGGCACATAGAGTTCGTTGATCTTAACATAACAAGCCTCAATTTAATCTTCTACCTTAATTATAATTAATAACGTTACGTAAACCCCTGGTTTATTCTACGAAATAGCCACTTTAATAACCTAAACTGTAATATGAACACTAAATTTTATAGGAAATCTTAATAACCTGGAGTACACAATCATGTAGGTACTTACTAGTTGCCCCGCTCGTGACCTACCACGACTGTGTGAGTAGTAAGGGTACACACACGATTATATTAATATCATGGTTTCAGCTTTAAAGCAGTAATGTTGGTTCTCCTGCGGATTAGTAAATTTTAGATCCTTTGTAGAAACTCTCAAGATTTCTCTCTCTTTCTCCCTAACATTAGGCTGTCTCTGCATAAATTTGATTTGTTGTCTTAATGTGCAAAGGTCCCGGGTTCGTTCCCCGCCAGGGTCAATTTGGGAATTTATAATTTTTGGCTTCGGCCGTCGCTAGTTACCACCCTACCGGCAAAGACGTGCCGTCAAACGATTTAGCGTTCCGGTACGATGCCGTGTAGAAACCGAATTGTGGTATGGGTTTCATATAAGTGCCATACCCCTAATAGGTTAGCCCGCTACCATCTTAGACTGCATCATCACTTACCATCAGGTGAAATCACAGTCAAGGACTGGATAAAAAAAGTGGAAATCTGTATATTCAAACTAGTAGGTACACGTGATAATATTATTTACATAACACACACTTTGAATTTCCCTATTTCCATTAAGAAACCGATAATAATAACAATAATTTTAAGTTTGTTTGAGCATTTACCACACCTAGAGCCGTCTTAGAGATGATTTTAATCACAGAGGAACCCTGATTGGATCCAGTCAGTCAGTAAAGTAAAATTTATCCGTCAAATTTGACAGTAGGGTAAATTTCAGACAAACAGGGTAGCAAGCGTAGCGAGCGCAATTTTTTTTAAACCACCAACCAACCACGTGCTTCCTACTTCTCTATTAAGCCCTAAACTGCTGACTAAGTATTGTGCCTTTCGGCTCTTATATCCATTATGTGAACTAATTAAACCAAGTTGATTATACTACCGGAGGGCTCTCGAAGAGTGGGCGGTCGGTCGAACTTTACACTCGATTTTATTTATGTTTTCAACCTTATTGCTATTGACATAAGATTAAAATTTAATTGACATCACCGACTGTGCCGTTTTGTTGTAGGTCTAAAGTGAGAGCGATAATATTTGGCTATAATTATGTTAAGTAAGTCCTGTCTCACAGATGGGAGGCACTCTATGTTAAATCCTTTGAATTTCAATATCTTCGGTGCTTTCTTGTTTTACAAGTTACAAAATTTCTACTTACTTACTTACTTACTTATTTACTGAAATAATACTTAAGACAAAACTTATCTAAAACCAAATTTACGCTAAAAAATAACCAGTATTACTTACCAGCACTTATTAAATTACCTGCAACCGGGCCTAGGGCCAAAACAGAAAACGAGCGCTTATGAAATCGCTTGCAAACGGGCCATAAAATTAATCATAATATAACAATCGCTTATGAGTTTTCAACAAGTTACCTTAATACACAATATAATCGTGCTTACACGATTATATTGTGTATTAAGGTAACTTGTAGTACTTATACTACTAGTGCAACATAAGATACTGATATAACATACTTTATGGCTTCCCAGTCTTTTTTTTTTTTTTTTTTTTCAAAAGAAAACATACAGCATAACCATAAAACTAAAGTTAATCCACGAGATTATTACATGAGCCAGTAAAGTTTTCACCGTTAAGTTACTACACATTTATTAAGGTGGGAGTCCATTTCCAGTAGCAGACATGAGGCATGTGACCACCGTGACAAGATGGGTCCAATCCATGCTATCAAGCCATGTTTTGTGTGCATTTCTTGATAGCAGAGATGAACCCACCGCACTTATATTGGAATTGGTCCACATTTTGATATTTCTTATTGTACGTATCACAAGCACGTATTATAAATCTATTTTGACTGTAATTGGGTTTGGCAAGTGGAATCGAGAACATATTATTTTTACGTGTTTTACGCTTACTTAATTTAGGTACACAATATTTTATTTTATTTAAGAAATAAGGACTATCGATTATACCGTTAATGATTTTATATAAAAATATTTGTTCTTTAAATTCCCTTCTAGTTTGTAAAGTATTTAGTTTATTAGTATTAAATGATCTAAACCTTTTATTCAAACATTTTATAAATTTGCGTTGAATATTTTCTAACATGTCCACGTAGACTGCGTATTGAGGGTTCCAAGCAGTGGAGGCATGCTCCAGATGTGTTCTAACAAGTGAGTTATAGAGTAAAATTAGGGTATTAGGGTTCTTATACGGTAATCCTTATCATGCTTAGCAAAAAACACATGTTACACTAGTTCTAAAAAAAATCTCCATGCACACCGGCGAAGCCAAGGCGAGCCGAAGCGAGGCGAATACTCAATCCGAAAAAAATCCAGGAAATATTTTTTTCCGGATTCAGCATGCCTGGCCGCTACAGCATAACCGACCGACTTGGGCGAGCACTAATCATAGCCGAGAAATGAGCCCTAGGACTCGAAGACATCGGGGGGGGCAACGTCTTCCAAAGGGCGTCCCCTGTGAGTCTCGGACACGGTTTAGGATGAGTGATGACGTTGGCAGTTTGGTTAGACTAGACTAGTCCGTACGCCCTCGAAGCCGTGGGTTGAATCCACGTTCGGGAGACGTAAGAAAATAGGGAGATGAAGGACTAAACTTCATTAAGGTTTTAGGGTGGCAGCATACGGCAAGTTCAGGTTTATTCAAGCGTGTCGTCGTTCACTCTAGACGATACATGCCTTCATTGTTCCCGACTCATCCCATTTGGTATATTTCGCATAATATTTTGGATTTCAATGGTATATAACGCACTTATGTGAGTAATAATATACCGTTGAAATCTTACTTTAGGTGGTTTGAAGGTGAAACGCACTCCTCTCCTCTCCACTCTTTCTATTTCCGCTGCTCATTCACTGGGTGACCAATATCTTTATAATAATTCTTTCCAAAAAACCGACTTCCAAAGCCACTGTAAAGTAAAAAATAATTTTGATTTCTACACGCTATGTTGAAGTCGGGCGAGCCTCATGCGTCAACTATGCCTATCTTTGTTATACTCGCCCGACTTCAACATAGTGTGTAGAAATCAAAATTATTTTTTACTTTACAGTGGCTTTGGAAGTCGGTTTTTTGGAAAGAATTTTTATTTTAAACTTTTTAGTGTACTCTAAATCGCTACGGCTTAGGAGTGCAGTACCATGCAGCATCAGAGTTGCAGAGTTGGAAAATGGGTTTAAGTATGAAGTCGTTGCTTGACACCTACAATATTAATTCACCATAAAAAAATCCTAAACCACTATGTTAAAGGAGTTCTGTACCAGGGTTGAGGAGTTGGGACTTGGGTTTAAGTATGAAGTCGTTGCTTGACACCTACAATATTAATTAATCATAAAAAAATCTTAAATTGCTATTTTTTAGGAGTTCTGTATACTACGGCATCAGGGTTGAGGAGTTGGGACTACCTACTATATGAATTCACCATCAAAATTTCCTAACTCACTAGTTTTGATGATTTCATGTAGTACGGTACACCTACAGCATCAGGACTGAGGATTTGGAGTCAGAATTTTTTATGGGACCACCTCGTGAGCTCCCTCTAATTAATGAAAAAAATTTGCTCAAATCGGTTCAGAAACCACGGAAATATGCACCGACATACATTAAAAAAAAAAAAAAAAAGATACGCGCCGAATTGAGAACCTCCTCCTTTTTTGGACGTCGGTTAAAAATACCTTTCTTTATCAAATTCCATATTTAAAAAATAAAAGGTAGGTAGATAGAAGGTTGATTTATTTAGGTAGGTTTATTGTATTAGGTAGGTTACAATCAGGTTCACAGATCAATAGCCATCCAGAGGCGATCCTGCAATAAACTAGGCCCACATCCACCTCCGATTATCTCGGGTTTCTCACACATTGTCGTTTCGCCATTTGTTTAAATTACATTAGCATGTGCATGCTTTGTTTGATCCTGTTGTCCATTACAAGATATAATATTTAGAATATTTTAAATTTCACTTGCACCTTCAAGTTTTCATTTAATAAGTAGGAATAAAATAATGTAGTTAGGGTTTGCTGCTAGTTTTGCTGTATCGGATAATGCCCTTACTAACATTTGCAGGAAAAATTTGGATAATAACTGCTAAATTTTCTTCGCCTATAACTCAATTGTTACAGTCATTCATCAATTCCATATTACAAGCAGAAAAAACTAAACAAATACTTCATGACCTATAGATAACGCGTGTGTGCAATATACCTTCTCACACATTAGGTCCTATCGCTTGGTATATTCAGGGTGATATTGACTTTATTGTTTGTGTCCAATGACTCGCGTGGGTGAACCGTGATGCGTGTGCGCAGATTAAATTGCATTAACACAAGATACTCACACATTAGGTCCTATCTGTTATACCCGCTATTTTAGAAGCCACAGTAAAATCGCTTGGTACTTGAAGTGTGTCACTAGCTTTATTGTTTGTGTCCAATGACGCGCGTGGGTGAACCGTGATGCGTGTGCGCAGATTAAATTGCATTAACACAATATACTCACACATTAGGCGCTATCTGCTAACGCGCTATTTTAAGAACACTGCCAATGTTGTGTTTTCTTTACTTTGTTACAACTCTGACAAATAGTGCATTGTATTTTATAGGCGATAAATAGTAATTTTTATAGATTTATTATATACTAGCTGATGCGTGGATTGAGGTTTTTTGGTTCCCGAGGAACACCTTAATTTTCCGGGATAAAAAGTAGCCTATGTGTTATTCCTGACTATAATCTATACCTGTGCCAAATGTGCGAGCCTCACGCGTCAACTTTTGCCTTTCTTTGTTATACTCGCCCGACTTTTTTTTTTTTATCCACTACAAGTTAGCCCTTGACTGGGATCTCACCTGATGGTAAGTGATGATGCAGTCTAAGATGGTAGCGGGCTAACCTGTTAGGGGCATGGCAGTTATATTAAACCCATACCCCTATTCGGTTTCAACACCGGAATTGGAGTCAGAATTTTTTATGGGACCACCTCGCGAGCTTTCTCTAACCACTGAAAAAAAAAATTGTTCAAATCGGCTTAGAAACCAAGGAGATATGCACCGACATAAATTTAAAAAAAAACATACGCGCCGAATTGAGAACCTCCTCCTTTTTTGGAAGCCGGTTAAAAAGATTTACTACCATTAATTAATTTTGCACAGTCTTTTTCTTGCTTCACTGACGTATTTTAAGTTAAAAAACTACAATACTGTTGATATTTTAGATGGTCTACTAAATGAAAATAGGTACAAACAAAAATAAATAAATGGAAGCTTACATCAAGTAACATAAAAACTAAATTTATTAGACTAAATTCTAAATTCCATATCCATATTCCATACTAATATTTTAAATGCGAAAGCGTGTCTGTTTGTCTGTCTGCTACGCTTTCACGGTCCACCTATTCAACCGATTTTGAAGAAATTTGGTACAGTGATAGGTTATATCCCGTGGAAGGGTGTACTTTATCCTAGGGCTACTTTTTATCCCGAAAAATTATGGAGTTCCCGCGGGAATTGAAAATACTTGTTCCACGCGGACGAAGTCGCGGGAATCATCTAGTATATTATAAATTACTAAAAAAACTTTTATTTCATTTTCTGAACTTGTCATGCAATTTAAGAAAATAAAGCCGAGTATTGTGATATAATTTCATCTTCTTTTATTAAGGTAGTTGATGAATAAAATAATATCTTATAATAGAAACATGATCATAATAATATCTTTCAATCTACAAAATATAAAGACAAACATCGAAATTATGATTATGCTCCCCGCTTTAACGCGGAAGCTTTTGCGTGTAAAAATAAGTAGGACTTAGACATAAAACCTAATTGCGAAAAAAAAACACAACATAAGCAGATTCTTAAGGACGCGTATTAATTCTATGCTGCGGCGACCCCGTTGCAACAGGTCAGAGAGGTGTTATATTGTACTAGAGGCTGTAATATCCCTCAAAACTGCCCAAACCTGACTGGTTAACAAGAGGAATAGTCATCTTTCGGTACACTGGAGCTGTTTTACTCTGTTTGTAAATTATATTGCAGCTCTGGTATGAGTTTAAGTATATAAATTTAGTAATATATTTATATGGACCATTTAAACTAAATACAAAAAATTACTAAATACTGAGTGGCTAATACAATCTGATCTTTTAGCCTCTGTAGCAACCAAAGCGTTTGGAGAAGTTGTTCAAGTGTCTCTTCGGCGGCTATGTTTTAAAAAGTTTCGTTTTCATACTTTAGCCATGAAAGCTGTAGTGATGTTGCTAAATATTTGACGCTCAACTGCTAGCAAGAAGTGATCACTCAGGCGATAGTTATGTGTTTGGTCCGGTTACGTGCTTACTATGTGTAATTTGTATGATTAGATGCTGGCGTTTTTTTATTTTTAAAATAATTATGGATGTCTGTATATCTATGGTCAATAACTCAATGGAACCGGTTATAAAAATGGATCACTAATTAAGAAACATTTTGCACGGCCGTGCATCGGGTTAGAGGCCTAGCCGACGGTCCTATAGCGGATTTTCATTTTTTCGCAGTTTTGAGTTATGAATTTTTAATGAGATCGCGAGAGAGATTACGAGTCAGAAAGTCATTTCCCGGTAAAGGAGGAATAAAAAAGATGGCAGTACTGTTGTTAGAGGCGGGCCATAAAAAGCGCTGTGTCTGTACAAAAAAACGGGGAAAAAAACAAAAACTGCACCCGTTGTGGATGAGGCGTTCGTTTTTATGTTCCTGTTTGTTTGTTTTGATGTAATTACGCGTGTTTTGTGGCCACGTTTCCGTTTCAATCTACAAGTTCCTGAGTGCAATCCACATTTCGTTTGCGGGTGCCGGGTTGTGTGTTTTTTCCGGATTTATATTTTCTTCTATTTCTGGGGTTGCGTCTAGAGCAACATAATTAACTTTCTTTATTTTAACACAAAGGGAGTTTTGGTATATTTATAGTTTTCCGAAAAAAAATTCTACTGAGAAGAACCAGCAAAAAATGGCCGATCACTCAATTTTTTTATGATTTACAGAAATATTTCTCATAATGAATGAAAAAAAGCTTCAGCGTGCTGTCTAAAGCTTACCTTAATAACTTAGGTACCTAACAATGTTAACTTACCTTATGGTTATAGAATTTTTACTTATCGTGCCCATTTTAAGCTTGCTACTAAGAATAAAGGTCTATCTCCACTTGAGATACACGCACCAGCGCGGAACGTAGCGGCAATTTTTTTTTTAATCTTTATTTATTTTCAAGGGCTTTTATACAATATGTATTTGACAGTCCTATTGTATCATAATATACAATAGGACACATAATTTTATTTTACTATATAAAAATTCTAATTATGTATCTATTCTATTTTTTTTTTCTGAACACATTCCATTAATAAATGTTGCATATCGTTTGTATGAGTTTGTACAGGGCCGCGTCGCGCAGTGCATTTCCGTGCCGCGTAGCTTAAGTGGGCCCAGCTCCATACCACCTCATACAAAGAATACTTGCCGCTACGTGCCACCCCGCTTCTCTGTAGTGGGGCTAGACCTTTACCCCTCAATACCCAGACGGGGACGTGTCGTTTGCCCCGCGGCAGAGGATTATGCTACCCGGTAATTAGATCCTACCCTTTGGTGAAACCATATGTCGCTGGGCTTTATGAGTTTGCTGAATTACAAATGTACGAGTATAATTTAGTTAAAGTGTACAATTACTGCACATTATTTGCTCACACCCTTAATTTTAGTTAGTATGTTGTGCTACAGTATTTTATATCACAGTCAATTGTGACAATACGGAGCACAAGACTCTTCTCAGAATAAAAAAAGGCTTAAGCCATAATTTACCACTAACCTGCAGCAGGCTAGCCGATGCCCGCGACTTTGTTCGCGTGGATTGATGATTTTTGGTTCCCGCGGGAACTCCTTAATTTTCTGGGATAAAAAGCCTATGTGCTAAACCAGGCTATAATTTTTCACTTTGCCAAATTTCATTCATTGGTTCTGGCGTGATTAAGAAACAAATTTTCGCATTAAAGAAGATTTCACTCACCTTAAAGACATTAATGAATAATTAATGAAGAATTCTCGGGCATACTCACAGATTACATCACGATATTTTCCTTCACCGTTTAAAGCAACTGCGCTATTAAATTTTTTAAATTGATTTTAAAAGTCTAAAACAATGTTTTGTAGATTTTTCAATATAATTTCCCTGCTAGAATAACCCTGTTCTCATCTGGGACTAAAACAATCTGGTACAGTATTTGTTCACACTCTTTGCTCAGTTAAAGTAGGGTTAATTTAAGTTAGTACTAGATGTCCTGACCCGGATTCGCACGGGTAGTTTTACGTCTTTACTGTACTAATAAAATCATTCAATCGTTGATCAACTTTTGCTTATGCTATTATTTTAATCATGATAGAGTTGATATTCGTGCCAATTTGCATTCAAATCGTCTAGTAGAGGCAGCGTGATGTCGCAACATACAGACAGACAGATAGACCAACATTCTAAAAATATGTTTATTCTCTCTGGGCTCTGGGTATCGATAAAGAAGCTTCCTGCAAATGAATTTTTCAAAAAATATTTAAGACTACGTGATGCCCGCAACTTCGTCTGTGTGGATTAAGATTTTTTTATCTAATCTATCTAAGAATTCCCGCGGGAGTTCCTTAATTTTCCGGGACAATAAGTAGCCTATGTCCATCCCCGGGATGCCAATTACATCTATGCCAAATTTCATCAAAATCGGTTGGGTAAACGTAGCAGACAGACAGGCAGGCGGACAGACAGACACCCTTTCGCATTTATAATATTAGTATGGATATGGATACAGGAAACATATTATAGCCAGTTGAATTATAAGTATATAATGGTAGATTTGCTAAGATAGTCTTAATCCAACAAAAATAATGTAACAATACTGCATAGCAATTCTTTAAATATGTAACAATCATTCGGTGGAGATAATTAAATAGATCCCTATTACCTTTAACCTGACACGATAATAAACACGTATAAAAGCAATTATTATGCATTTACCTGTGCATTAACTGTGCAGCCACGGACTGAATGGATTATGAGTGTCGTACATGACTTAAATGAATAGCCGGCTCGCGCCATCCGTCATATTGTGTATAAGGCGTCTTGTGGATATTCCATTTAATAATATTATTATTACTGACAGGAATTTTATCCCATCACTTTAACGTTGAGGCAATCCAGATGCTCGACGTTACGCCATTGTGTGACGTGTGTGTGTGTGTGAAAAGACTATAAAGGATGAAACCCATTTAGTGATACTAAAATACCCGTTAATATTAAAAAGTTAGTTAGAAGTGAGAAATTTGACAGTTTTCTCCTAAAATAGGTAGCAAAAACTCACTTAAGGCGGCATAGTATAATTAGGATCCTTCTATCTCGCCTAAATTAGTTATTAACAAAGCAACCAGCGTCAAAAATGTAATAATTGAATTTTTCTAAAGTAGATAATGTTGTGATATTCTTCTGGTTGAGCAAAGATTATTTGGGTTTACTTCAGTCTCACATAATATTTTTTTATTAGGTACCTATACCTATATTCAGTTTCTCTCATTTCATCATGATCTCGTTAGCTGATATTATTATCTGAATGACGGTGCAGCTTAAGATACACTTTTTTCAATAATATTACAGGAAACATGAAAACAAGAATTGTACTTGCTTGGGTTAGCTGATTAAAGAGGAATAATGGTTTACTCATAAAGAAAATATATTACAATTAATGGCCTAAAAGCCCTAAAAAAAGCGTCGTTTATAGTCCTAAAAGTGTCGGTTCATAAACGATAAATAGTTTTTGCTATGGAAAAATATTTTTGTTGCGTTGGATAATCATAATATTTTTATGTTCCAATTTTAAATGTTTCAAAAGATTGTCCTAAAATTCCTAGTTTAATGATTTTTTAATGCCTTCTGAAAGGTAGGTCCACACAAAGTCCATCGTACGACAACATATTTCGCGGTTCCCGCGCACCGCACGCGAGCATCCTAACGTATTGCTGAAAACCCCGCGTGTAGGTAGCCTTAATGAATCATCGTTGTCGGTGCATACTTTACTTATTTAGGTACTTGTAACAGAAAAGATACTTAGTAGTTGTTAGTTGTTACATAGTAAGATGCATTAGTTTTTGATTATAGCTTAACATACGAGTACCTTACCATCGTTGTTCCAGTGGTTGCCATGTTCGTCTGCGGCCGACGAGGTCCCGGGTTTAAGTCCCGGGTCGGGCCATAATTAAGTATTGGGTTTTTCTGACTAGAAATTCTCAGTACTAGCCCGGAGTTAAAGTTGGCGGTATTTCAGCCCCGTGCCTCGGAGAGCACGGGGGTGTTAAGCCGTCGGTCTCGGTTATTATCACTAACTCCAACCCGCAGCGTGGTGGGTCTAAGCTCTATTGCCCTCTTTCCTATGAGAGTGGAGGCCTATGCCCAGCAGTGGCATGTTATTGGTGATACCTTACCTTACCTTTATAGTATTAGGATGGCCACAAAGTTATACACTGCTGCAATTATAACGATGCAATCGTTCTTGCGGTTGCCATCTTGCGATATTCAGACCTACCTACGGACTATGGTAAGTTGGTAAGTTACCATAGTCCATTGGTAACTTCACGGATCTGTTAACCGCTTGAGTTATATTTCAAAATATAGGTAATTGTATAACAAACGCGATGGTATAGCATTGGCTTCAATACACTTCAAAAATAAAAATAATTAAAATTAATTAATTAAAAAATAGTCTGGACCGGATTTTGATAGGCAACCTATTTTAGGCGTATTTATCTATTATTAAATAAAAATAAAAAGTAAGTTTCATCCAATAACCAGCTCGGTGAAGGTCGTCGTATATCGGGATCTTAGGCTACTATATTCATTATAATAATAATATTGTTCGCGCCACCTATGTATTAGTTGTCTGTGGTCGCTGTGACAGATGAATACTTTGTGAACGTAGCTAGCTTGCCGCGTTTTTTGATAAAACCTTTTGGTTTGACAGTTACCAGAGTTCAGATTGGTTTTTGCTAGCGGCCGCGCCTCGAATTGTTGATTGTAAAAATAAGCTTTTCTTTGTAATCCGTATTGTTAGAACCTTGCTATAGCTTAAGGTTCCCGCGAGAAATTAGCTTCTAGTTATTTCGGTACTAAATAAAGACTTACTTGCGGTACTGAGTGGCATTGATAGTTGTGTGGCCACGTTGACACCTGCCGGCTGCAAACTGTGTATAATTCCGTAAATAGTTAACCTAAGCAGCTTTTGGACGAACTTTGAGTGCGGTGCTGTGTGAGTTGTGATTGACGGTTTTGAAGCCAGAAGCCACAGGCCGAAAAGTATACCTTCTCATTCCTGACCTTTCCTACCCTTTAACCTACATTCTTCCTTATCGAGGAGCCGTGGTCACCTTGGACTCTGTAAGTGCATAGCATAAGTTTAAATCTATCAATACTTTAGTTATCTAAGTTAAGCCGGAACAGTTCTGTCCGCATTTGGCCCTGAGCCAATGGTCTAAGAGGCTCGAATCCAGCTGATGGGCCCCTGGAACAGCGTCTTAGGGTTGTAGCATTGGACCAGGCTGAAGCCCCAACAAATATGATGCCGACAAAACCAATGAGCATGCACATTTTGTACGTCAGACGAAATTAACCGTTTAACGAATGCTCGTATCATACAGGGGCATCGCCGACCGCCCGAATGGAATATTAATTTGGAATGCCACATCTTATGGGAATTATTCTGATCTAGCAAGCTAATCGAACTTCTATGATTCGGTGTATTTTTTTAAAAGTTTATAACGGGAAATCCCCGTTACAAGTAAAGTATGTCCAAGCACATAAAATAATTTTTCTAAAAAATGATATGAAATGTGCACATTAATTCATACCCTGTAAATGAGTTTGAAAGTTAAACTTCCCGGCCTAGGCCAGTAAAGAATGTATGTATTTTCATTACATATCACAAGTTTGATTTCGGAATCTTTCTTCCTGAATATCTTGTAACTTGTTATAATGTTATTTGGCCTAAATAGTTTAAATTTGGAACTCTACCGTATTACGCGTTCAGCACTCACAGCGCAAAATAATAATAATAATTATAACATAATATAATATATTAAAAAAAAGTCACTTGTTTCATTTTTAGAAAAGCACTATACACACCTCGACCGGGAGAGCATTTCTGGTCTCGTATATAGCCTAACTAACACTCGACCAGAAAACGCGTACTTCCCGGTCTCGCGATGTAATGTACTAGGTACTATTATGCTTTCGAATGAGAGGCGTGACACCAGGCATAACATTTTTTATTCGACGGACAATAATTCAACTTTACCTACTCACTTTTATTGTAGACAAGCTTTTTCCTACGGCTTCGCTCACATTAGGTTCGATTTTCATACAAATATCAAACCCCCTTAGGAACTGAATTTACAGAAATCCTTTCTTGGCGGATGTCTACGCTATAAATCATAATAGCTAATGCCATATTGCAGTCCGATCTGTCCAGTGGTTTGAGCTGTACGTTGATAGATCAGACAGTCAGCCACCTTTCCCTTTTATAATATATTTAGATAATCGCTAGCGCGACAGGAGAAAACGTCATTAATCACTTCGCGCAAAAGTTTGGTACTCATCAGACTTCCTAGTGTGCATCATCACTAGATATTGATGTAAAACTCGGCTTTACAAAATTATCATCAGTAAATGTTATTCCGATACTACTATAGATTATTCCCGATAGAACAGTGAAAGTGACTACCACGGGTGTAATTTAATCGTTTACTGATCTTTCTTTGTTTATCCATAACGAGAACTTGAGTAAAAGTCAAACGTATAACTACGGTTCGCGCGCAACACTCGACTGATACGAGCGCCGTCGGACGTCCACGCAACAGTAGTTAAATATCTCAGGTCACGTGACAAGTGAGCCAGGCCTGGTATAACTCGGCTTTGCAAAATTATCATCAGTAAATGTTATTCCGATACTGCTATAGATTATTCCCGATAGAACAGTGAAAGTGACTACCACGGGTGTAAGGCAAGGTAAGTAAAAGGTCAGGGGCGTGGTGCGCGGTAATTCCGAACGTATTCGTAAATTGAATCAGCGGGAGTCGATGTACCGCGCGTTGCTGGACCCCCTCCTTATCTGGAAGGTCATCTTAGTCACATGCAATTTAAGCTTTTAGATCATTTACTTACACACTTGCTCTATGCAAATCTGAATTTGCCGTTGTATATGGGTCTGTCGCAACATAGTGCCATCAAAATAATGTTCGCTCCACTGAATTTCAGCCATAGGCCATGACGGCCTATTTCATTATATGCGCAGGACATACTAGGTATTAAAGTGCAGAAGTGTGGGCGCAGTCCGCAGGCACAAGTGCACTCTCCAAGACGATGGGACGGAAAATCCAACTCGGCCGTAGAAAGATCAAGCACAGGAGTGACGGCTTTACGCGCTCTCTCGGTGGAACACCGCCAACTTCCTAACTCTGGAGTGAATTTCTGAGAAAACTCAGGTGTTTCGGACGAGAAAATATTTCGAAGCTTCCCAATTAGTGCTGAATTACAAGTAATACTAACATAATTAAAAATAATTCCTAGATTTTGCCAGGGATCGAATCCAATCACCACTTGGCACTGAGAGGTCGTCAATAGGCGCGAATTGGAGCATTCTATTTTCTTGATATTTTGTTTGCAATGAACGTATAAGTTAACCGCTCTGGGATGTAAATGAAAGGTTAAAGGCGTGGTGCAACAGAGCTGGTGTCGACCCCGCTCGTAATTCCGCGTGTATCCGTAAATTGAAACGACATGTGGCGATGTACAGTGGCAACCCTACTGCAGGGTCATCTGATAACCCACATTGCCACTTTGTTAGCAGGTACACTAAGCTAATATATTATGGGAAAACTAAATGATGCCCGCGACTTCGTTGGCGTTGACATTTTTTAATTTCAATCATTCCTTTATTTCCAGATTAAAAAGTAGCCTTTGCCCTACCCCGAGATAAAACCTATCTGCATACCAAGTTTCATCAAAATCGGTTGAAATGATGGGCCGTTAAAGCGTAGTAGATAGACAGGGACACTTTCGCATCCATACTATATATTTATATATTTTAAATATATTTTATATATAATACTAGCGGACGCCCGCGACTTCGTTCGCGTGGCTTAAGTTTTTTAATTCCCACAGGCACTCCTTAATTTTCCGGGATACAATAAATATGTCACTCTCCAGGTCCTCATCTATACCTACGCAAGAAATCACGTCGAACTGTTGCTCTGTTGCGGCGTGATTGAAAGACAAACTCTCTATTTAACGTCCTTGAGGATACAATTTTCAAAAACTGTGAAACACGTATTTTTTATTTTAAACCAGAAGCCCAAATACCAACTTTCATGGCTATAACTTGAAAAATGAAGGATTTTCAAACAAACTTTCAACCCCTATTTCACCCCTTTAGGGGTCGAATTTTCAAAAACTGTGAAACACGTATGTCTTCATTTTCAACCCGCAGCTCATATACCAAGTTTCATAGCTATAACTTGAAAAACGACGGACTTTCATACAAACTTTCAACCCCTATTTTACCCCTTTGGGGATGGAATTTCGAAAAACCCTTTCTTAGTGGATACCTAGTCTTCACAAAGAACACACTATTCAAATTTCATGTCTCTAGGACCAGCGGTTTAGGCTGTGCGTTGATATATAAGTCAGTCAGTCAGTCAGGACTTTGAATTTTATATATATAGATTATAAATGCGAAAGTGTGTCTGTCTGTCTGTCTGCTGCGCTTTCACGGCCCATCTGTTCAACCGATTTTGATGAAATTTGATACAGGGATAGGTTGTATCCCGGGGAAGGACATAGGCTACTTTTAAACGATGCTTACTTTCAACATTGCAATCGATTGATATGCGCTGTTGCATGCCACATATCCCTCCACAATAATTACCCATTAAAATCCAATAAAAAATACCGCTATTCCTTTAAATGCCATAAGGCCATCAGATGACCTTCGGTATAGGGAGCGGTCCAGTCGGGTAGGTAAGTAGGTAACACCTGCTGTTTCGATCTAACAATCATAGGCACTTATACAAACAAAGTAATTGCGATATAGGTGTTAAACTTTTGAACCGATTCTCAATCCTTGATTCTGAATTCTGATTATAAGGTATTAACCTTCTAATAGGTATACGCAAACGCCAAGCATTGCTTTGTAAGTACAAAATATTTAGTATCGGAGTAACTCTCCCCCACTCCTTATAAAAGACAAAGAAGTGGGGGACAGACCTACCAAAGGCCCTATAACAGGAAAATGATTGCTACTGTGCAACAATCACAATCACATCCGGTTGACTAACACTCTTCCGCTATTGGCTAAAATCCATTGTCGGAGCAAGAGCAAATAATCAATCAATAAAAATCATTTATTCAATTTAGGTACACTGTAGGTACAAATATTGACGTCAATTTCTTACTTATAAAACATGATGGTCATAATTAGTTACAGTATCTTAAAACTTAAGCTACGAGGGATCCAAACGCGCCCTGGTCTGAGAAGAGCCCACAACAAACTGTAAGAATACTGTAAGAATACTGTAAGAATTCAGATGACCACAACAAATTATACTGAGTGTTTTAACAGTGATTGATGCCGATATCATATCATACTAATATTATAAATGCGAAAGTGTGTTTGTTTGTTGGTTTGTTGGCTTGTCCTTCAATCACGCCGCAACGGAGCATCGGATCGACGTGATTTTTGGCATGGGTATAGTTGAGGACCTGGAAAGTGACATAGGCTACTTTTCATCCCGGAAATTTAAGGAGTTCCCGGAGGAATTTAAAAAAACTTAAACCACGCGGATGAAGTCGCGGGCATCAGCTTGTTACGGAATAAAGCTACAGAAATCAATCATTTGAAACTAATTAATAGATTTTTTGATACTTTTCTTTTCGTTTGACCCCTTATCGTCCTTTTTATATGATTACAATAGGTACTAAAAAAACAATCGCACAATATTTTTTCTATAAAAAGAGATGAGATGCAGATATTTCGCACAAAATAAGTCCTTCAAATTAACAACCATTAATCTATCAGTTGGCGGAGACAAAGTATCACGATATAAATGGTTCGTTATCCACATTTTAATGAGGGTCCATTCATGAGGCGATTGATAGCGAGTGACGTCACGGAGCCGTATCACTAATGAGGTGATCATGCGAGATTGAAAGTCTGGCGTCACAGATACAATTTTGTTGTATTCTTGTTATGGTAGCTGAATTAAATGCTTGGTGGTTTCTTCTACACATTCTATGTCTAGTTTTAGAATGTTATCAATCAAATTGTGTTAAAAATAATAAAATATAATGAAAGTCATCATTTCAAACCACTAACCCTCTGCAGCGTAACTTTGCAGGGATTGACAAGGATCGTCTTTGCGATGATGCTAGGCATTTAGACTGGAATGCAATCAGAGATGTTGATGTTATTGATACTAAAGTCGAAATATTTAATACCTTGGTGACACAACTCTTTGATACTCATGCACCCATAAGACCAATTAAGATGAAACACCTCCCAGCTCCTTGGTTATCAGACGAGATAAGAATCTTAATGGATAAAAAAAATTCAGCTAAATATAAATATAAAGTTAAGGACTCTGATGCCAATCGCTTGAAATACCACAAAGCTCGGAATCGCTGTAATACATTGTGTAGAGATGCTCAACGACGCCACATACATAAGTCAGTTGAAAATGGTGACCCTGCCAAAACCTGGAAATTTCTTGAGTCCCTTGGAGTTGGTAAATCATCCCAAAAACCTTCTATTAATATTGATGTTGAACTCCTTAACAAACACTTTTCTACTTCCGATACAATTGATAGTGTCGATAAGGAACATACTCTTAATATTCTTTCATCCTCCTCAACTCCGGACTTTTTACCGTTTTCTTTTGAGTCTTTCACTGAATGTGATGTTAAGAAGAACATATTGTCCATCACGTCGAATGCTGTTGGCACAGACAGCATCAGCCGTAATATGATCGTACCCATTATTGATATTATAACTCCTATCCTAACCCATATTTTGAATTTTTCTACTAGCACTAGCAAATTCCCCGAAGCTTGGAAATCTGCTCAAATTGTTCCTATTCCTAAAAAGTCTAACCCATCCTCAGTTAATGATTTCCGTCCCATTTCTATCTTGCCATTTCTTTCAAAAATCCTTGAGAAGTTAGTTTACCAACAGTTAAATATTTTCCTTAATAAGAACTTCCTTCTTAGTCCGTTGCAGTCGGGATTTCGGCCCGGTCATAGTACGGTAACAGCGTTGGTCAAAATTACCGATGACATTCGATGGGCGATGGACAATAAACAGCTCACAATTTTAACCTTGCTTGACTTTAGTAATGCGTTCAATACCGTTGATTACGATATTTTGCTGAGTCTGTTACGTTCTATTAATATAGCTCCATCAGTAATTGACTGGTTTCGGAGTTACCTCCGAGGTCGTCGACAGCGCATTAAAATTGACGAGGCTTGTTCGTCATGGTGTGATGTGACGGCCGGGGTACCTCAGGGTGGTGTGTTATCTCCTTTACTGTTTGCTATTTTCATTAATTCTATTACTCCGTACATCTCTTCTCTCTACCACATGTATGCAGATGATATCCAAATTTATCGCTCTGCACCCCTAGAAGATCTCGGCGCTGCTGTTGCTGCCGTTAATAATGATCTAACTGCTGTCGCTGAATGGGGTAAGCAGTATGGGCTTCGCGTTAACCCAGTAAAATCTCAGGCAATCATTATTGGCAGTCCAGGATATATAACAAAACTTGACCTGCGAGGACTACCCCCGATCTGTTTTAATGGGGTCTTGATTCCATATTGTGACTGTTAAAGATCTAGGTATATTTTTAGACTCACAACTATCCTGGTCTGTGCATGTTAAAGAGCTGAGTAGGAGGACTTTTGCAACGATGAACTCTTTGCGACGGTTGCGCTCTGTCCTGCCAATCCCTACCAAGGTTATGTTGGCACAATCTCTCCTTCTTTCTATTCTCGATTATGCTGACGCAAGCTATCTTAATTTGACTGAGGAACAACTTAACAAGCTTGAGCGACTCCAGAATCTTGCCATTCGGTTCATATTTGGTTTGCGCAAATATGACCACGTATCCGAATTTCGTCAAAAGCTCAAGTGGCTCCCTATTCGCCGTCGCCGGGATTTGCATGTACTTTCTCTTTTGTACTGTGTGCTGTTTCATTTAAAAACTCCGTCCTACCTCAAGGAGAAATTCAGTTTTTTTGGAGTGCAATCTGATTTAAGGCCATGTCGAACCTTGACGCTGAAAACCCCAACACATAAAACGAAGTTTTATAGTAATTCATTCAGTGTACGAGCTGTTCAGCTGTGGAATGCACTTCCATTGACCATACGCCAATCTAAGTCTCTGGACATATTCAAAAATTCAGTAAAGAATCATTATCTTGCAAACTAAAGACGACACCAAAATTATTCCTTAAGCTGAGTCAAATATATTAAGTATATATTAATATACATATGTATTAGTGTATTTTATAATTAGCTATATTATATAAATTTTTACATCTTTTTTATATGTTTATTATTGGTTTATGTATTAGTATGTAGTTATTTGAATGTAAGTAAGTAGGTATATTATAGAACCACCTGCAGTCTATTTTCCTTTATTTTCTCCTTTTCCTAAGGTTGCCTGGTAGAGATCGCTACCTAAGCGATAAGGCCGCCTTTTGTATCCTACTTCTGTGTTTGTTTTATTTCTAATTTTTGTTTTTGTTATCTGTACTTGTTGTGGTGGTACAAATAAAGCGTATTGTATTGTATTGTATTGTAACCCACAAACCAGGTCTTCGAATCTCCTCTCAGAATGAGAAGGGGCCATAGTCTACCACGCTACCCAATCCGGATTAGCAGACTTCACAAACCTTTGAGAACTTTATGGTAAACTCAAACATGCATACCTAACTTTTTTTTACCGCATAAAAACGGGAAATGTTAAAAAAAGTTTGGTTCGGTATTCACAAAATACTTTGCAAAAAAATCAAAATCTAATCTGTCTAATACAATATTCTGTATTTGATTTTCGTACCTATGTAACACGAATGTGGCCGGTATAAAATCACCAAATCTTACTATACAGACTATAAAATTCAACTATTTAAAAAATTAAACTCAACTATTCTTTGCTGTTATCAGAGCACGTATATCTTCATTTTGGAAAAGATTGCGTAACTCTGGTAACGGCATCCTCCAGGTGGTGGGCCAGGACTTGCATAGTCCAATGGTGACTCATTGGATTTCAATGCATCGAAATCCAAATAAGAAATAAATACTGTTACACCTGTTGTGTATACGTCTTATTATGTTAATTATTTTATTTTATCTATTTGACTTTAATTTAATTTTGTATTTTTGTAATTTTTGGGTTTTTACCTTAATAAAGAACTTTATTATTATTAGTGCTGCCTCCTGCGTACAGAAAGGTAATATGTAGATAACAAAAGGATAATTTAACCAGTAAATCTCTAATTAAAAGACCATAACGCGAAAGCTCAGCACGTGATAATTGGAGGGGCACGATTAAAGCTCCCCGAGTGCGTTAAGTGGCAAGTGGTTATGGGACATTGAGGATATGAAGCTTTAGCACTTGATCGTTGACAAATTGTAGCGATATGTAAACCTAATGGTTTAATGAAAGGTTTTACGTGCAATGTTAATTATTGTGTTATTAATAATCTATACTATCCATATCCATACTAATATTATGAATACGAAAGTGTGTCTGTCTGTCCGTCTGTCTGTCTGTCTGCTACGCTTTCGCGGCCCACCTGTTCAACCGATTTTGATGAAATTTGATACAGGAATAGGTTGTATCCCGAGGCAGGACATAGGCTATCTACTTCTTATTCCGGAAAATTGAGGAGTTCCTGCGGGAATCGAAAAAACTTAGTCCACGCAGCAGAAGTCGTAGGCATCATCTATTATTATGAATGAGAAATTATACTTTATTTTTATTCACTACAAGTTAGCCCTTGACAGTGAGCCCTAGTGCTAAGTGATGATGCAGTCTTAGATGGTAACGGGCTAACCTGTTAAGAGTATTGCAGTAATATTAAACCCATACCCCTAATCGGTTTCTGCATGGCATCATACCAGAACGCTTGATCGGTCGGTGGTACGTCTTTGCCGGTAGGTTGGTAACTAGATACGCTCGAAGCCTCACGCCAGGCCAGACCAAAGAAAATTCAGATATAATTATAAATTCTCTAATTAACCTTGCCGAAGATCGTACCCGGACCCTCATAAGTTCACCACTGCGCCAGGGAGGTTTGTTATTACCCTTCAATCACGCCGCAATAGTCATGCGGATTGACGTGATTTTTTGCATGGATATTGTTAAAGACTTGGAGCACTGACATGGACTTATACCTCTACATTAATATCCCGGAATATCAAATATCTCCTCCGGGACTTTTAAACCTAAATCCACGCGTAATTACGGACATCATTAATTAGTAATGTATAATTAATTACCAATCCCGTATTATCGATACTCTACAAATTGGATCTGGTACGCCTACCTAGCTCATTAGTCGGGTTTCATTCAAACATCAGTTCCTACCTATTTCATACGCTATTCCTTTCTGTCGAGGCACTCAGCAACATTGGTTCAAAGCTTTGACCAAGCTCGGTACTACTCATTAATAACAACTGTAAACTCTAATTAAAATATGGATAATGAGTAATAAGACTTTAATAGTACTTTACGGTTTTGGTTTTGTAGGTTTCTGTTATTATTTTAATGGGGAGGCACACTGCCAATTTATCCCGCTAGGTGACGCATCGTCGCTGGTGTTGTTTACCTGTCAAACACCATATATTTTTTACGCGATAGTTTCATTTTCTTAGAATAATTCATTTTTATGCCTAAATGTTGGGCATTCCGTTTTCCTGCTGATGAGGAATGAAAAATACTATGGTACAAAGCCTTGCGCCAATAAAATTGGAAACCCAGTTCATCGGCTAGGTTATGTAGCGCTCACTTTAGACCTGCCGAATAATATGGCAAGAGCACACACTGGTTTTTTTCCCAGATTCAGTTAAAATATGACGCCTAATTACCTCAATTATGTACGCAAATGAACCTGACAGTTACCAGCGAGGGTGGCGCCATCTGAGATTAGCTTTGCCTGTGCCTCCCCATTAGATAGGTACCTACTTGGTTGAACGGAGATTTTTTTCAGAAGTGGTAATTTGTACAACTAGGTTTTTCATACATTTCTGTGTAGTATTTTAACAAATAGGTATTTATAGATACTTACTTTTTAACTATTTCCTATCATCATCAGTATAACTTCAACTGGGTAAGTGTCTTGTCGGAATAAGAAGGGTATGGCCATAGTCCACCACGCTGGACTAGAGCGGCTTGTACCTCACAAACGTATAAGAACATCTATCATCTTGTGTCGTGTAAAACAAGATGACGCCTGTGACTTCGCCCGCACGTCCGGATATTTGGGAACCGATGGTCCGTCAAATAGACTCACTTTCGCATTTAATATTAGTAGGTATACCCTACTAGCTAACGCCCGCGATTTCGTCCGCGTGGATTGAAGTTTGTTGGTGTAACACTTTAATTTTCCGGCATAAAAAGTAGCCTATATATATTATAATCTATCTCTGTGCCAAATTTCATCCAGATCCGTTCAGCCGTTCTGGCGTGATTGAGTAACAAAACTCCATCCATCCATACATCCAAACTTTCGCATTTATAATATTAGTATAGAATATGTATTATTCTATACAGCCCTGTAATGATAGACCTATAAATATCCGAGTATAAGCTAAATTGAATATGGAGGGTAGATCGAAAATTATATCCCCATTAGTTACTACATTTTGTTTCCAAACAAATTAACGACCGGTCACGCCCGGGAAATATTGACATATTAACTTTTTATAGCGTTTTGGTGCGGGAGTCATGTCGATAAATCAATCTTGATTTACCATTTAATAGGGAGGAGTTACAAAGGGTGCTATATTGTTTGAAGTCTCAGAATGTTCGGTCTAAAACCGTTGAATGATAGAAATGATGGAAAAATATAGTTTATTGAATGCTAATAATTATAACTATTTTAATAATTATAATTAAATGATAAATGCTAAATGCTAATGATATTGAGTGGCACGCGTGCTGGTCGCGATGATGATTTGCGCACTGATTTATTGTTATGTTTGAATGTATAATTAATGATTAAACGAACTTACCTGTAAGTGAAGTTCTATCATAATTATATGAGTCGCTTCATTCGAAGATATAATCATAGACAACGTAGTTTCCTTTACTTAATAGCAACCAATCGCACAGACTTCAGAGGAGTTATAAAAAAGAACCCCCACTACCCGCCTCTGTGTCGCACGACAGAGGAGCGGTTTCGTTCGTCATTTAGTTTAGAGATATACTTATACTTAAAGCTCTTGCGAAAATATGTTTCGGGATGGGTGGGTTGGGAGCTTAATATTATATCTTCGAATGAAGCGACTCATATAATTATGATAGAACTTCACTTACAGGTAAGTTCGTTTAATCATTAATTATACTTCGTCGCTTCATTCTTCAGATATAATCATAGACAACGTAGATGTTAAGAGATAGGTATATATTTTTGCAAGAACTATATCTACGCTGAATAGACTAATTATTGTTATCAATAATTTTATTTATTCTTCTTATCTCTTATTTGAGCTGTAATGTTTTAAACAGTTTATGTTTAAGGTTGGAATCATGTACCGATTTCCCGAGATGTTTATCTACGTACATTTAATATGACTTTAAAATTTCTCTTAAGTATTTATTGTACTTAAGTTTCAATTTAAATAACTTTCAATTTACCAATAATACAATCTTGCGCTTTTTTGCTTTAGTTGCTAGTAACAAGCATAAACGTATTATAGTTTCGATGCAAGCGAATGGAACTAGTTATTGATGTCAATACTGCAAGATTTATAATCTACTACAAAGTAAATTAGCAGGGGCAATACTTTATTTTATTTGCACAATTAGCCCAACAGACGTCCAATGGGACGCTTAAGTGCGAAATCCTGCCCAGTAGCAGAAGAAGGCGTATTTTGTTTTTTGGAAGTGCGGCAGGAAAAGAATAGGTATATTCTGGTCCTGTTGTGAAGGTATTTCGGGTATTGCTTTAGCATATGTTTAAGTAAAATTTTATATTGAAATACCGTTTTAAGTTTTTTGTCGAACAATTATATCGTCATTAAGGTTATGGAATTTAATAAATTTCTATCCGCGTACAAGTTAGCCCTAAATTATAGGTGAAGAATGAATATTCGGTCGATATTGTGACAAACTACTAATATCGACTTTGAAGGGTTAATCAATTGGTTTGAACTTTTTAGCCCCACTGACGTTAGGTGCTTTGAAGTAAGTTATTTAAGGAGTCTTTCTATACTTTTCAACGATGGATAACCTAGCTGTGCAGGTCATTGAATGTAGAATGTTTGTGAAAAATTTTTTTTTTTTTTTTAAACATCATTATAAGCTATTCAATTCATAATAATTTTTGAATGGATGCATTAATTCCCTGATATTTTATGACACGGCTAATCTATGTGAGGTAAGCGTGATCCAAATGTTACATTTGCGGCCGCTGCTCCATGCCGACTTTTGTTTTTCATTAATGTCTTAATTGGTTACTCTCATTCAGGGTCTGAATCGACTAAACAAGAATTTTAATTTTGCTCTAGGCAAGTGTTGCGGGAGCATATTATTATTGTTTACGCGAGTAAATTGTACTACTTACCATGTTTGCCACGAGTGAATACGATGCCTACATCGTACGTATTATTATAACGAAAGTTTTATAACGGTTTTTCGAAGATTGTTTCTAATATGTGGATAATGAATATAATTATATGAATGGATCTTAAACTTAAAATTCTTTTTATTTTATTTTGTACCAAAAACTTATAAAATACTTAGAAAAACAGAAACATAGTGGACGAGGAAGCACTAATCTCTATACGAGATCGCTACCAGTGACCCTTGGCACCCTGCTTGGATTCCCGTTTCGGGTAAGACAACCTGCGCGTTTTACTGTGTTTGCAGAAACAAATGCCCACGAAATATCTTTAAAGAAGAAAACAATAATACGATGGAGATTTTACACTATTACTTTATGTTATATTATAATCTACATCCGGTCATCAAAATACTCGCCGTTAGATTCTCTTTATTTAAAAACCAACTTCCAAAAAGCAGAAGGTTCTTTGTTAGTTTAAGGTTTTTCGAACTGTTTTAAGCATAATCAACCGTATAACACGTCAGCGGGTGTATGCTTCCCGGGCACTATTAAGTTGTAAAACTCGAGAGTACCTACGTTGTTAGGGACAAAACATAAAACTTGTGGGTAATTTTTGCAATCTTACCACACATTTCCTTCGTAAATGTTCTTTGCATACCCCTGCCACGCTGAGGTAGAATACTGTATGTACAGTATTTGCAAACAAATTGATTTATTGCTGAAGTAGCTGCTAAAAAAAAAATTAAGATATTTATTACCTCAGAATTCTCTGAACTTTCGTTACCACTCCGCAGGTGTATGTACAAGTTTGATACCGAGAGGCCTTGCAAACAATTACATATTCTGAACATTTTGAACCCCAGATCTTGAGTCTGCATACACTGAATGAAACATTTATGTTTCTTTTAGGTACCTATATAGTGCAGTCACTATAGACTGAAAGGCGCTGAAATCTGTAAAAGCTGAAAACTTAAGAAGCGGTGTCACGCTGTATATATATATATATATATATATATATTATATGTATATTTTTGTAGTAGTAGGTAATAGTGCTTCAATATTACTATATTGCAGTCTCAAAAATAAAAATCTGAAATGCTAGATCTTTTCATGTTATATCCGGGCAGATATGTAAGTAACGTTTGCAGAAATGACTAGAACCACCACAAGTGTTTCATTGAAAGTAAAAACACTGGTATAGAATTTTACTAGTCTTCTTTATAGTCGATTAGACATACCTTTTTTATAAGACGGTACTCCAGAGATTATATCATGGAATCTGTTCCATAGGTTTACATTTTAAAATAAGGCTTTGTGGTAACGGTATTAGATTAATAATTGCATTTACTTGCTAAAAGAAATTAAATACATACATATTTCTAAGTATTCTGTTTATCTGTCACCGTAATAAACACTTTTATTGTGGCCCCATGCTAATAGATTTATTCTTGAAAACAGAACCTCATTAGTATAAGGTTTCTTGGCCTTATCGGTGATAGTGTATGAACTATGAAGACAAAGCAAAAAAGGGTAGGCGATGCAAACACTAATAATATAATATATTATATTACATGATAGGTACTTGTGATTGAATAAATCATGTCCACTATTTTGATATAACTAGCGGTATAATACCTAGGTACGAAAGATCTTTTAAAGCTTTAGCTTTGATTTCGAATTAAGTAAGTATCCATACAATCTTTGATCCAGTAAATACTGAAGATTGTTAATAATTTACAGCAGAGGATAAATAAAGTAGAAGGTAACCTTCTTTATGGTAAGTACATAGTATTTACCTGAGTCCCGGTTACTTCTCAAGTATTGGTCGAAATCAATTTGTGTTAGGCTTACTAAGCTGGGCCTTGGCGACGTATCCGATCGTTGGTCCACTTTGACCCTCAACGCCTTCCCCCTTGTTCAGAGAACGGTGAACAGCTTGCTAAATGCCAGCTATCTTGATTTGGTGGTCAAATAATTCTCATCGCCGGACTGCTAATTGAGCAGATGCCATCGCCAGGCGCGTCTAGCTGAAAGGTTTGATTTCCGTCGTGCTACTTCGCGGGTGACCTCGCGGTGTACCATTGTCGTACCTTAGCACTTCTTCGTCTAAGTACCTATTTTACTCAAGTGAATCATGCTGAAACGCTTAACCTTCGTGTTACCTTTTAGGAAACCCGCCGGAAAGACCTTTAGTGCAATTAAACACTACATGGACGAGTAATTTCTTAAGTGCGTTCCATGCTGAAAAACGTTTATATTCTTTCGTGTTACCTCTCGGGTAACCTCCCAGAAATCCTTTAGTGCAATTTAACATTGCATGAAAGTATAATTCCTGTAGGTAATGAGCGCGTATAGATGATTCAATACTAACTTTTATTTTAAGTACCCTCTTTAGGAAATCATACATTTTACATAGTAATAGTATTGTACCACAATTCCTCAGGCGCGTCGTACTGAATCGTTTATTCTCTATCGCAGTGACTCTCGGGCAACCTCCAGGAAAAAACTTTAGTGTAAATAAACACTGTATGAAAATATAATTGATTAGGCGCGCCATGCTAAAAGTTTTCATGTTGACTCTCCGGAAACTATAATTGATTAAGCGCATCATGCTGGAAGGTTTATTCTCCTTCGTGTTGACCCTCGGACAACCGCCAGGAAAACCTTTAGTGTAAACAAACACTGCATGAAAGTAAGGCGCGTCATGCTGAAAGGTTTATTCTCCTTCGTGTTGACCCTCGGACAACCGCCAGGAAAACCTTTAGTGTAAACAAACTGTGCATGAAAGTATGCTTGATTAGGCGCGTCATACTGAAAGGTTTATTCTCCTTCGTGTTGACCCTCGGACAACCGCCAGGAAAACCTTTAGTGTAAACAAACTGTGCATGAAAGTATGCTTGATTAGGCGCGTCATGCTGAAAGGTTTATTCTCCTTCGTGTTGACCCTCGGACAACCGCCAGGAAAACCTTTAGTGTAAACAGACTGTGCATGAAAGTATGCTTGATTAGGCGCGTCATGCTGAAAGGTTTATTCTCCTTCGTGTTGACCCTCGGACAACCGCCAGGAAAACCTTTAGTGTAAACAAACACTGCATGAAAGTATAATTTATTAGGCGCGTCATGCTGAAAGGTTTATTCTCCTTCGTGTTGACCCTCGGACAACCGCCAGGAAAACCTTTATTGTAAAATATAAACACTGCATGAAATAATGATTACTCAAACACGTGGTGCTGAAATAAATTGCTGAAAATGAAAGATTAAAGAGTCACCTGCAAAAAGCACTTTATTTTTTTTTTTTTTTTTTTTAGTATTATTAAATATGTAAGTATTTAAAGAGAAAATTATCTTTAATCTATAAGTGTGTAGAAAGTAGGAACGTGAGATCGTTGCTACGCACGAAAAAGGAATGACGAACGAAACCGCTCCTCTGTCGTGCGACACAGAGGCGGGTAGTGGGGGTTCTTTTTTATAACTCCTCTGAAGTCTGTGCGATTGGTTGCTATTAAGTAAAGGAAACTACGTTGTCTATGATTATATCTGAAGAATGAAGCGACGAAGTATAATGAAAAGTACGAAAAGTAGGTTAATGCTGATGGAGCAAAATGTACGGTTGGACTGTGGACCGTACACAGAATAATATTAAAGTAACCGTATAAGCCACTGGTCTCGATTCTTATCTGTATCTTTTAATTCATTGTTTACGCAGGTAGAAATATGTGGTTAACTTAAGAAAACCTAACCTAAATGCCTACCTACTTGGCAAAATACTTACTCCCATCTAAGGTGCAAAACACACAGAAAACAGGCGCGGGTCGGGCGCGGGCAGTTTCGTGTGCGCGGCGGGTTGAATTAATTGTATTTATATGGACGACATCACACAGCGCCCGCGCCCGACTCGCGCCCGTTCCCTGTGTGTTTTGCGCTTTAGTTGAGAAGTATGCGGAATAATCCATGCTTTTGTGGTCTGGTGGGAGGCTTCGGCCGTGGCTATTTACTACCCTACCGGCAAAGACGTACCGCCAAGCGATTTAGCGTTCCGGAACGATGCCGTATAGAAATCGGCTGAGGGTATGGGTTTAATATAATAATACTTACAGGTTAGCCCGCTACCATCTTAGACTGCATCGTCACTTACCATCAGGTGAGATCGCAGTCAATAGGTTACAACCCGAAAGGACATAAGCTATTATTTCACCCGGAAAATTATGGAGATTCTTCTGGGAATGAAAAAAACTTATCCTACGCGGACGAAGTTGCGGGCATCATCTCGTTTAAAATAAAATAAAAAGCAAGCCCTATTTGGGTGTGTAATGGAAAGGAATAATTCATAACACCTCGACACTCAATGAGGAAAACAGTGTAGGATTTAGAACTGGTACGATGGTTCGGCCTGCCGAGCAATCTATCGTTGAGTATTGTATGAGTCCATGGAGAAACCGATACGGGTTTAATATGGGTAACTGCAGTACTCCTTAGGTTAGCTCGCTATATACCCTCTTTGGCAACATCACTAACCATAAACGTGAGATTGCAGTCAAGGGCTAACTTGTAGTAGAAAAAATACGAATCATGGCTCATGTTGCAAAATATAAAATAATATGTTCTCGAGTATCAAGATACAAGAAAGCTTTAAAAGGCTCACCGGCATTCAACATATTTAATGCTCCCTACACTCATATTTCACTAAGGAATGGAGCTCAAGAAAAGCAAAATTATACTCTCCATGAAAATAGAGTCAACGCAATGATATTTTAACGTTCTTTTAGTGCTAGATAGGACAAAGTGATAACATAAGGCAGAAAATAGGGATATTTGGCTATTTTTGATTGATGAAAGAGTTGATGCCTTTTTCTGCTGAGTAGATCTATGGCAATTAATATGTTTTTACTTATTCCCTAAGAAAATTCACCTAAAATTACAGTCTGCTGATAACATTTTTATCATGACTATAATCTGTGCTATAATTTCACTGTCGATAGGGTTGCAGAAACTAAGACCAAAAACTGTAGCGAGTATTCAATGAATTGATATAAAACGTATCTATAGCCATTTATAGCAAGAAAGTATCGGTAGCTGTCGACTACAAAAGTGTCTCTTTGTAAATTTTCATATTAAAATCTGTAACATCACACTTAAGGCTTATCTGCCAGGTTTGTCAAATTAAGACGCAGTTGACTTGACTTGAAAAGTTGTTCTAGTACCTAGTCTGACTAGCAGTTATATTACCTAAACCCCTCTCCCATAACTCTCAGCTACTGCAGAGAGTTTGTTTGTCACAAATTCAAGTAAATCAAAGAACTTTTAATATCCTCTCTATGCTTTTGATTTCTTCAAACTTTATAAAAGGGAAAAGCATAAACTGAGGTCGGGAAAACAAAACAATTCAGTGAGTGCACCCATACACGGGCGCATTGTGACACACGTCAGACGGGCGCGGGTCATGCGACGGACGAAACGGCACAAAACACCCATTGTGCGGTGAATGGGGCGCTTTATACATTGTGTGCGGGGAAACAAATTTTTTTAAGAACGTGTTTCTTTTCTATTTTATAAATACTTTAAGAGCTGGTGAACTATATACTGCTAATATATTTTATGGCATATAAAAATCAGCGAATCTTTTCTCAAATCTTAACCAAAAGTCAGATCAATCTTTGATAACCTATAAACAAGTGAAAATTACAAAAAAAAGAGAGAATAAAATAGCGGAATAGCGAAAAATGGAATGATTCAGTCAGTGCACCCATACACGGGCGCTTTGTGACACACGCCCTGTAATTGAAAACATTATTTCATTCATAATGTGAATAGGCAAAGATATTTTTAGCTGACTTCCAAAAAAGGAGGAGGTTCTCAATTCGGCGCGTATCTTTTTTTTTTTTTTATGTATGTCGGTGCATATCTCCGTGGTTTCTAAACCGATTTGAACAATTTTTTTTTCATTGGTTAGAGGAAGCTCACAAAGTGGTCCCATAAAAAATTCTGACTCCAAATCCTCAATCCTGATGCTGTAGGTGTACCGTACTACATGAAATCATCAAAACTAGTGAGTTAGGAAATTTTGATGGTGAATTCATATAGTAGGTATCAAGTTACGCGTATACGGTACAACTCTGAGTCCCAAATCCTCAACCCTGATGCTGCAGGGTACAGAACTCCTTAAAAATAGCGATTTAGGATTTTTTTATGGTGAATTCATATTGTAGGTGTCAAGCAACGACTTTATACTTAAGCCCAAGTCCCAACTCCTCAACTCTGATGCTGCAGAGTACTGGATTAAAAGTAGGTACACTAAAAAGTTAAAAATAAAAATTCTTTTCAAAAAACCGACTTCCAAAGCCACTGTAAAGTAAAAAAATAATTTTGATTTCTACACACTATGTTGAAGTCGGGCGAGTATAACAAAGATAGGCAAAGTTGACGCGTCAGGCTCGCCCGACTTCAACATAGTGTGTAGAAATCAAAATTATTTTTTACTTTACAGTGGTTTTGGAAGTCGGTTTTTTGAAAAGAATTTTTATAATTTTAATAATAAAGGATTATAACGTAATATTCGCTGCGCATGCACACACTGTATTACGTACATGTGAAATTGCATACTCTAAATAAAAAATTAGATATACAAATCTAGTTTTTGAAAAAAAAAATTAAACACTGATAGAACTTTAAAACGTAAATTAAAAATCTTGTGATTTTTCGTCACTCAACATTCCACAATCACAATAATAAAATTATAACTAATACAGATTCTCCTAAAGTTGGCAATGTAACAATGTCATGATTCCTAATTATTTATTTAATGGTTTTCGACTTTAACGAACACTGTTACAAATCTTCCACCAGTCCTTGGTCTATAATGGCATGTGTTTTCGCCGTGTGAATATTTTAAGTGTATTGCTGGTGTGTATTCCTTTTTTAATTTAAACAAATGCGTTCCGTTCTACGCTGCCTGTTTCGGTTTCAATGGAAAATTGTATTGGGAGGTTACGTTCCTTTTGTTGATATTGTATTCAACAATTTTCACAATGAAAGTTATTTTATTTTTATGGTAAAGTTACAGTGCTTATTGCAGATCAAAATACTCATAAGTCATAGCACATAATTACTATACTAGTTGTAGTATGAAAAATCGACATAAACCTGCATCGTATCCTGCTACCCTAAAACCGTGCAATGCCTTAAAATCAAAATGTGTTCCAAATTGGTTCCAGATGCTAGACCTAATGTAGTATTTCATTTTTATTATCAGTTACTACTAATATTATATAAAACTAGCGAATGCCCGCGACTTCGTCTGCATGGTTTGAGGTTATTTGGTTCCCGGAAACTCTTTAATTTTCCGGAATAAAAAGCCTATGTGGTATTCCAGACTATAATCTATCTCTTTTCCAAATTTCAGCCAGATCCATTCAGCCGTTGGGGTGTGATTGAGTAACAAACATCCACACATCCATACATCCATCCAAACTTTCGCATTCATAATATTATAGGATAAAGTCATCTGTCTATTTCGTGGAAAATTAGTGCGATAATAGCTTGCATGTAAGACACATACATTCTCACAAGGTCTTTTCTAATTAAATTTTAATATAAAGTGAAAAAGTATTTGTTTGTTGGTTTTAAGCTTCAAAATTAACGCAACAGATCGACGTGATTTCTTGAAAGGGTGACTGACATAAGTTACTGTTTATACCGGAAAATCAAAGAGATCCGCGGGATTTATAACACCTAAATCCACGCGGGATAATGTGAAAGTATGTTTGTCTATTTGTCTTCTGCGACTTCACCGATCCATTCAACCTATGGGGATTGGTTGAACCTCGGGGAAGGACAAAGGCTACTTTATATACAGAAAATTAAAGAGATCCCGCGGGGAACGAAAAGTGATCCACATAGATGAAGTCGCGGGCATCATATTGTAGTTATTTATAAGCTGAATCATGTTTTTGTATCTTGGAGTGAATTTTTTATGAGGAATCTTTTGTGAGGAAAATTCATGTTATTTTGTATGGTGCTGATAACCTCAACATTTCTTTCTTTATTAGTAAGCGGAGGATAATAATAATCGACAGCGTTGAAAAATATGCGTAGGTGTCTGTTTTGACGTGTTAGTTGAGTAGTATTTAGCACGCTATATTTTATTTTGGTGTTTTTCCGTTTCGTTCGTTTATATTTATTGAATACTAGATGATTCCTGAGACTTCGTCCGCGTGGATTAAGTTTTTTGATTCCCGCGGGAACTCCGGGATAAAAAGTAAGTAGCCTATGTCCTTTCCCGGGATACAACCTATCCCTAAACCAAATTTCATCAAAATCGGTTGAAGAGATAATTTTTTTGATTCTCGCGGGAACTCTTAAATTTTCCGGGATAAAAAGTAGCCTATGTCCTTCCCCGGGATACAACCTATCCCTATACCAAATATCATCAAAATCGGTAGAACAGATGGGCCGTGAAAGCGTAGCAGACAGACAGACAGACAGACACACTTTCGCATTTATAATATTAGTATGGATTATTATCCGTATTTCCATACTTATATTACAAATGCGAATGCGAATGCGAATTAAATTATAAAGCTGTTCAACCGATTTTGAGTAAGTTTGAGTCATAGGTTGCAATCCGTGGAAGAACATAGGCTACTTTTTATCGCAGCTAATTTCATACAGAACCAAACATATTGTGGCTTATCTTTGGTAAATCGATACCTACTATCTTGCATCTCACAGGGGAAGGCTTTTATCCCGGAAAATCGAAAAGTCCCCACGGAAAGTCAAAATATTCTCACAAGGTCTTTGATAACCTACTTATGAATGCGAAAGTCTTTGTTTGTTGCTTCAAAATCAACACATCGGATTTACGTAATTTTTTGATGACATAAGTTACTGTTTATCCCGGAAAATCAAAGAGTTCCACGAGATTTCTAAGACCAAAATCCACGCGAACAAAGTCGTAGGTATCAGCTGGTATTTAAAATGTGAAAGTAAACTTATTAGCCCTTTTTCTAAGTTCTTTATATCTTTATCTAGGACTTGGTAAAAGTCACTAGTCAGATTGTGATTTACAGAGTAGATATTTTCAAATGTTATTTTCCAAAAATAGTGCCTTTATAAGTTTAAAATTAGCATCTAAACCTCTAGAGATTATTTTTAATATTCTATTCCAGTAATTGCCTAAAGAGTTGCATACTTAGCGAAAGGTATTTCCTCGTTTCAAAACTTTTACTTAACTAAAGTTTTCCTAAAAATTTCAATACTTTCTTGGATGAACTTTGTACCCAACTTTGGTAAACGCATACAACTCATACGTATGATACAACAAGCGATTTTCAACTGTTTCGCGTTTTGGAAGCAAAAAGAAACTAGCTGATTAAAACTGAAATAATAAAAAAGCTGAATAACATTATCGCCAAGATTAACAATACTTTTTTTAACCAAGATGTTCAATTAAGTTTGTGGCGAACTAATAATAATTATTTGTTTTCTATTAATAAAGCAATAAACAATTTATCTGTGTATCTATTATTTAAATGCAATATGTTTAGTTGACCAAATGGATTTGTCAGAACATGCAGCACGCCATAGGGCGAGGGCCGCTCAGGCGTGGCATTGGTTTCCATTACAACTTAACTGATATCGACAGCTCAGCTCATGGAGTTCACGAGCTGGATACATTTACCTTTAACTTAGATAAAATATATAAGTATCAGAATTTATACAATAATATGATATCGATCTTGGATCTATTGCTATTAATATTAATGATATACACCTATAACTGCATACTTTAGAGCTCCTCCTGCACGTCAGGGCTGTAATGTACCTACTGCTTTTGCCATCATAAGCACTCCATGTCTTCTACATCGTTATAATATCCACTTTCTACTAACTTCAGGCCTCCATTTTCTATTATACAAAAAAATAATCTATGAATAGGATCTCACATGGTAGTAAGTGATGACTGATGACCAACTTAGTCGAGTCGTATTTAGAAGTATCTGAACGTTTCCTCTGTGCCTTGGACAGCACGTTAAGCCATCGGTTCCGGTTAATATTACTAGCATCTGATAATAATCGTTAGTAACCTAACCTAACCTAAGATTTGAATTAGTACTTTTAGTCGAATCGAATGCGGAAGGACCTGGGAACCCACCGCATTATTATCGCAAGAAAACTCTTACAACTTTATTTTTAACGGAAAGGTATCACAACCTTCAGCAATGAGTAATACGATGCAGAAGAAATGCAACAAAATATACCAATGCATCCTCAAGAAATCGCATTATTCAAGCCTCGACCTCAAATGAATCCCGTGGCAACATCCCAGGGAGTTTATTTCATTACCCGGCACCAATCATTCCTCCATCCGCGCTCGCTTATTGCTTCCACCGAAGATAATCCTACTCAACTTGTATTAGACGTCATAGAATCTTTAAATACAAATTTCTTAGCCCTTGACTATGCCTCCTCTGAATGAGAAGGGTGATAGCCATAGTCCACCAAGCTAGCTAAATGTGGATTGGCAGACTTTTCACTTATCTACGGTGGTATGGTACTCTCAACTACAAAATGTTCAACGATAACTGCTAAAATAATTAAATACATGTACTCAGTCTCTACCACAGATATACACAAAAAGTTCAAAGTCCTTACCGTAAGACAGCTCTTTATCTTAGAAACTATAATTAAACAACATGCTAAGTTAGAATTCAACAATAGTTACAAAAACAAAAGAACTTATTACCGTGTTGCAAGAATCCCTAGTTGTAACACCTTCGCTGCTCATAAATTTTCTAAATTCATAGGCCCATACCTCTATAATAAAGTGAACAAAGAACATCAAATATATTCTTTAAGTAAAAAACAAGTTAAGACGCTAACCTCCAAATTTCTAGCCAATCTAAATTATACCGAAACTGAAAAATTTATAAAAACTATCATTTGACTCAACAAGATATTGCTACTCACAAACACACTCATACACATTACTCACACTCGCACATACACACATATATACGAACACACTCACACTTGCTAAAATACACGTAAACTCTTCTACGATGTATATTGTATATATTATATTATATTATGTATGTATTATATTCTTCTAATAAACTAACCCTACTAACACTAGAATAAGAACAATTTTTAAGTAACTTATTAATAATCGAGAACAAAAGACCGATATTATGTTAATACAGAAAATATTGTGACAAGAAGGTAAGCAGTCAACTACAACAACAAGCTGCGCTTAGTGTAGTTGGCAGCATAACATTAAATTGTGATCTGTAAAATGTAAAAGTAGGTAAAAATTTATTAAGTATACCTTTGTAATAACTTTACTTTACAGTTAAGATGAAGTAATAGTAGATTATTAACCAAGGGGATAAAGCAGTGTCTTCTGTCGCGGGTGACAATTTAAATCGCGAGCGTAACGAAGGACTCAAGGTTTACTCCCGAGCGTAGCGAGGGTGTTAAAAACTTAAATCACGAGCGAAGCGAGGGATTTAAGACGAGTCCTGAGTGTAGCGAGGGATTTAAGTTCACCCTCTACTTTTCGTATCATTTGCGAAAAAATTAACACAATAATAATATGAGTGCATTCATTAAAAATAATGACCATTGGTCCAATTATTGATAGAGAGAGTTACATTTTTGTTTGGTACATTTATGGTTGATGAGTTGATTTGAGTATTTCTCTGTTCTTGCGTCTGAGGAACTGTTTAGAACATTAACTTATTTATAAAAATAAATAAAAATAAACTTAACGTTTATGTATTTGGAGAAAACAAAAACGCGGCAAATTCCTAGACTAATATTTTTTGTCCGAAAAGCAAAGGCATCAAGCTCATACGGCCTCGTCGGTTTTCGTAATTTTATTTAATAATCTTATCTGCATAATAAATGCGTAGGGGAAACGTAGGCAATTGGAGTCAGTTGGCAATGGTGATCACTCCAATAACTCGAAAATCATACGCGATAGGGCAGTTAAAATGACGTCATACGCTAGCTGTGTGCCGGTAACGCGCGCGGTTGACAACTCACTCAGTACGCGCCACGAGCTAGAGAGTGACAGACGTAAGAAGTTTTCGCGCCATTCTGATCTAATTTTTCGAGTGCACTAATTCGAAGGTAATGACTATGTTTCTTTGTGTTTCTTTTTATGCTTGTGATAATGTAATGATCGAAACATTTCAAATCGTGATTTCAAAATCAGTTTGCCAATATTGCTTTAATTTTTTTGTCAGGATTATTTTTTTCTCGTTTTCGTCGATGTAGACAATCGGAGTCAGGTGACTCCCATTGCCAACATTGATCCCCATTGTAAACATTGCCTAACTTAAATGAAACAATTCTCATTATTGTTTGTAGATGCCGAAGGTTCGTCCTAGAAAAACAAGTAAGGCTAACTGGTCGATAGCCAACTTGAAAAGGGCCGTGGAGCTCATCGACGAACAAGGATATTCAATCAGAAAAGCCGCGAAGACGATGAATATCCCATTTTCAAGCCTTCAGAAGAGGTATGCCCAAAAAACAGATAAGGAACCACGTCTCGGACGTACTACTGTCTTCACGCCTGAGATGGAAGAAGAATTTGCGGATGTAATTAAGAAAATGGCCAATGTTTTCTATGGGTGCACCGCAAACCAGATAAGAAAAGTGGCATTTGAATATGCTGAAACCCTGCAACTGAAACACAACTTCAATAAGTTTTCAAGAATGGCTGGTCGTGTCTGGTTCGAGGGATTTATTAGCAGGAATAATATTTCTGTGAGAAAGCCTGAAGCCACTAGTATCAACAGGGTTACAGCGTTTAACAAAACGGAAGTTCAACGATTCTACATGCTGCTAGAAGAACTAATGGGAAAATACAAATTCCTTCCAAAGAACATCTATAACTGCGATGAAACGGGGATTTCCACCGTCCAAGACCCGGGAAAGATATTGGCTTCGAAAGGTCAGAAGAGAGTGGGATCTATTACAAGTTGGGAGAGAGGAAAAAACATCACTCTGCTGTGCACTATGAGTGCTGCTGGTGGATACATCCCCCCTATGTTTATTTTCCCAAGAAAAAGAATGACCCCAACTCTTGAAAAGGATGGCCCAGCAGGAGCTATTTACAAATGCTCAGACAACGGTTGGATCAATGAGGAACTTTTCCTTGAATGGCTCAAACACTTTACCCAGCATGCCAAACCTTCTGAAGAAGAACCAATCCTGTTAATTCTGGATAATCATGCAAGCCATATTTCATTGGCTATCCATGAGCATTGCAAGAAAAACCACATTCATATGTTGTCCCTACCGCCCCACACCTCTCATCGCATGCAGCCATTGGATGTGACCTTCTTTGGGCCGTTCAAAGCAGCATACAGAAGAGAATGCGACCTTTTCATGAAGAGCCGTCTGGCAGAAAAGATAACGCCTTATGATGTGGCTTCCTTGGTTAAAAAGGCATACTCAAGTGTTGCATCTGTGAGCAAAGGTGAAGTTGGTTTCAAGACAACTGGAATATTCCCCATAGATCCCAACGTGTTTTCAGAAGAAGACTTTGTAGCAGCAGAAATTCTTCAATCAGAGAATCCTGTCGTGATTCAAGATGATACAGCAATAGCTGCTGCTGGCGTTGTTGACCCTATCTTAGCACTAACTGCCCCTGTTGAGTTGGAATGTCAAAGTCCTTTGCCAAGCACATCCAGACAATTTTATCCAACAACTCCTGAACGAGCGATTATATCAACACCTCAAATCGAAATGCCATCAACATCTGAACACCGACCCAGAATCCAGCAATTCATTGATATGCCTAAGAAAACACCTGTCCCCAAGACTCGTCAAGGAAGAGTGAAGCAGCATGCAACGATTTTAACTTCAACACCACTCAAAGACGCCCTTATTGAAAAAGAAAACAAAAAGAAAGCTAAAGTTCTGAAAGGAAAGGGAAAAGGTAAAGGAAAGAAAAGTAAGTCCCAGAAGGTGGGTGCTGAGAAAGTAAAAAAGCAAATTCTGCAGGAATCTAACGATACTTCTGTGTCAGATGTGAATACCAATGAAATGTGCCAGGACGACGAAGACGATGATGCAGAAGACCCTGGCAACCAGTGTCTTGTGTGTGGCGAATTCGGGCGAGACAATGAAATGTGGTTCCGGTGCACTTCTTGTGGGCTTTGGGCTCATGCAGAATGCACTGGGTGGGACTCGGCCTACAATTATATATGTGATTTGTGCTGACTATCATTGTCAGCATGCTGATCACCATTGCCAACAGAAGTGGACAATGGTGATCAAACCTGTTTTTTTTTATAAATGATTATAGTTCCTAAAGTTTTAAGCTAAAGTGATTGAAAGTGATCTCAATTGACAGTCAAATAACTAAAGTTTATAATAGGGCTTAAGCAATAAATAGTTTACGAATAGTTATGGTTTTATTTCCTTTCCCGCTTAAGTGACTCCCATTACCTACATCTCCCCTATTCCTTTTTCAAAAAGATGTTTAATGCTTTATATAGGTACAAACTCAATGGTGTAAACACAGATGTAGGTACGAGTAGTTCAGTATTTTCGAAGTACCTATTCCAAATTTAAATCACATTTAAATTAAGATTTTAAGGCTTTTTTATCACGTACGATTGTTCTTGGCCAGGCCTTCGCAGTTTATTGTCCCAAATAGATGTTCTAATAAGGACCCCTCTAATAGGAGATCAAGATCTACACTAGACTAGGCAATCACTACTATCATGATAATGAGGTCAAAACAAAGTGAACTCTTCGAATCACCGGCGCAGTTATGAAACTTGCATCTTAAAGTGCCGGCTCTGATTCTCGGGCAAGGAAGGGAATATAAAAATATAAAATCGTTGAGGTAGTCCACTCAAGGATTTCATAAGACAAGAGATCCGTTGTCTCGAGGACTTAGTCAAGTTTGTTCAGACTGCAGCACTCACATTTTTCTACTGCAATGAGGAAATTGATTTGTTTTTTTTATTCGTTTTCTCAGGAGGTAATGTAGCTAGTCAGTAAGATACAATTTTCATATTCTCTCAAAATAAATATAATAATCTATTTATGTGATGAATCTCCTCTACCCATAATTTTCGGACAAAATAAATATGTGTGTCAATTAAATACTCAATCTGTTAATTGCTGCTTAGAGGATATAATATTACAAGTGTATCATGTAAATCCCTTCAATATCATTGGCACCATAAATTATGATAAAAGGTATGTCAATATTTTATTATCTTATATAACTTATTAATAAATTAAAATTTTTACGCATAGACATTACAATAATTCAAATTTATAGATTTTTGTTCATAAACAGATTTATTTGACCATTAAAAGCAACTTTTGTTTGAATATGAATTATATCTATTCGAATGTGTAAATAAAATAAACAACATTATCATGGTGTAATTAACGGAAATTCATTTAAAATGAATATTTTATAAAAGTCTCATAATCCAGCTGTCGCGGCGTAAACAGTTCAAAGCGGGCACACTCAATGCAGCCAAAATAAAGATGTACGAATTAATTAAATTCCCATACATTTGCACAGAGTATTTGTAAAGTGCAGTTAAGATAATGACTGGGGGTCTTACCACACCTGTCAGATGTGGTTCGACCCCCAGGGGTTCAGTCACACGCACACACACGTACACACACACACACACACACGCGCGCACGCACACACACACACACACGAACTCACACACACACACACACGCACAGAGACAAGCAGATGCACTCGTGCACTTGAAACCTTCTTATCTCAACTATGCTTGTAAAATAGAGGGAAGTTCCTACTTTTCAAGATACAGTTTATACTAGTTTGGAAAGTGGGAGATCATAAAATCATCACACCATAATTGTTAGCACACTATTAGTTGTAAAACCTTTAAATTAGTAATTAACGCATTTAGTTCATTGATTGTAATACCTTGTAGTTCGTAAGTATTTGGCTGTGCTATGTATGTATGTTTAAATAAATTAAAAAAAAAAAAAAAACTTTTTGGTCACTTACCTCATGCTGGAACGGAAAGTGCGTATTTTTGTCTGGTGGTAAGCTACAGCGGCGGCCAGTTTACCACCCCACTAGCAAAAACGTACCGCCAAGCGGTTTAGAATACGACGCCGTGTTGATCGTGCCGTGCTGATTATTGTTAAGAGTTTATTAAAATGAGTTAGCCCGGTTTCAAGGATACTTCACTTTTGAATCTTTTAAATATGTAATAATATCAAATGATGAAATGATTTATTTTTCAACCGACTTCAAAAAAAGGAGGAGGTTCTCAATTCGACTGTATTATTATTATTATTTTTTTAATGTTTGTTACCTCAGAACTTTTGACTGGGTGGACCGATTTGGATGATTTTTTATTTGAAAGGGCATACTTCCCATGTGGTCCCATATAAATTATATCGAAATCGGTCGAGCGGTTTTTAAAATATCAACAATAAAATAAGTACTTGGTATAGCGTGTGCTTGTTGTTGTAACGTTGGTGCGGGAGTTTGAATTTTTTATATTAAATTATTTCACGTAGGACAACTTGTCAAAGGTTATACTTTGTTACTAACTGTGTGTGTATGTAACTAAGATTTAAGTAATAGTTAGTGCCATAGCTTACGATATTAGTAGGTAAACTTATCAGAATCATAAAGATTCTACGCGTGTAAGTTTGGAACGACCCTTGAGAGGAAATTGTTAGCGAGGTTCCTTATTTGCGTATTTTCGGCAGTTACCCCCTTTGTTTTTACGTGTGTGCTCGTGGAAGTCATTAACTTTTCAAGGTTCGAAGGAAGTGAGTGTTTCTTCTTTTTTTGGGAAGGGAACGGAAGACTACTTTATATTTTGGTGAAGTGAGCCTTCAAAGTTTGGGTCTACTTAATATTTGGTACTGTTGAAAATTTTTCAGTTTATGAAATTTTTTTTTATGAAATTCAGCGGAAGTATTATTTGTGCAAGACTATATTTTCGAATAAAAAAATTACTATACCTGCTTTAGCTATCGTAACTAGAATTTCAGGTGAGTGGCTTTTTAGGATTTTTAACCGTGGTACTTTTGTGAGTAAACTACTTCTCTCATGTAAGCATAATTCCAGAAGTGGGCAAATAAATAAAAAAACTTTTAAAATATGTTTGTACCCTCTTTGAAATTTCCACGAGCGAATGGTCACAACGTGTAGCGGTTTCTGTAAGTATAAAACTTGGCCAAAGCATCACAACGACAATAAATTAACCATTTGATCAGACCACAGTTGCTACTGCTAAGCTCTAAATCAAATTGCGATCTAAACACAAAAGTATTCAATAATCGCTGAGTCTGCCGGTAGGAGACTGCTTTACCAAAGTCAAAATACTCGTATTTATGCAAATTATTCCAATATGGCGTATCCCATGGAGTGAAATACATCGAATGAGTCAAGTATCAACTTAATTAAACCTTCGTCAGTAAATAAATATACAAACTATTATCTTTTTTAAAAATTCAATTTTAATTTAAAAGCAAAGCTAGCACTCATGTAAATAAAGTACGTCTTCAGTGTTCCACAGATTTTTTGAATAATTCTCTCAATATACTTATTTACGACAAAAAATATTGTCAGATTTTCTCTATAGAGACAGAAGGAGACAATTTAAGCTTCTGCAATAACACTCTATGGAAGATACGGGCATGTTAGGTAGGTAGGTATATCTTTAGAAGTTGCGAATTTGATTTGAAGGTGATAAAGGTTTTCATTTTATTTGATACGATACAGTAGAAAAAAAAACTAAAAAGATATAAACTGATGCGTTTATGATTTAACCGTAGCCAGTGCATAGCTGGAGGGCGCGGGGTGGGTTGCAATTAAAATTATAATTTTTGGCAAGCGATCCTACCCCTTGCGACGTGTATATATCTTTGACTGGTCCCGCCGGCGTTACAGCTTTGGGTATACCGAGCGCTGATAATTTAAAATAAATTAAAAATTTAAAAAAACACCATACAATTAGATGATGCTCGCGACTTCATCCGAGCAGATCTAGGCTTTCAGAAAATCCTGTTGGAGCTCCTTGGTTCTGTTATTGTGGCATGAAGAAACGTGAACTAACTGATATAGGCCAAGCTATTTGTAAGTTGAAGTGACCTAAGCAGGACGTGAGTGACAGTGGCAGATACTTGTCGTAGGAGAAATTCTTTAGACTCTGATCATCAGATTTTTAGGGTTCCGTAGCGAAATTTGGAGATTCGTCATGTCTGTCTCTCTGTCTGTCTGTCTGTCCGTCCGTATGTCACAGTCACTTTTTTCCAAAACTATAAGAACTATACTGTTGAAACTTGGTAAGTAGATGTATTATGTGAACCGCATTAAGATTTTCTTACAAAAATAGAAAAAAAAACAATAAATTTTGGGGGTTCCCCATACTTAGAACTGAAACTCAAAAATTTTTTTTCATCTAACCCATACATGATCTATGGATAGGTCTTCAAAAATGATATTGAGGTTTGTAATATCATTTTTTTCTAAACTGAATAGTTTGCGCGAGAGACACTTCCAAAGTGGTAAAATGTGTGTCCCCCCCTGTAACTTCTAAAATAAGAGAATGATAAAACTAAAAAAAATATATGATGTACATTACCATGCAAACTTCCACCGAAAATTGGTTTGAACGAGATCTAGTAAGTAGATTTTTTTTAATACGTCATAAATTGTAAACCGCAATTTACCTTTCATTCAATCAACTCAAAATCTATTTAATATAAAACTTATATTTAATATTTGTACGGAACCCTCGGTGCTCGAGTCCGACTCGCACTTGGCCGGTTTTTTGTTACGATAAACTGACGATATGGTGACGGGCAGTGGCTGTAAGGGTAACCGGGAATGGTGGCGATCTTTGGGAAAGGCCTATTCAGCAGCGGAAATTATGATGATGATGAAAATTATTGTAATACATAATAATATTATTGCTCTCGGTGTACAAAACGGAACCGACTCCCAAAAATACGTATCTTCCTAGATTTGGACACCCCCGAATGTCATTGTGATGTCAGGAGTGCGCCCTTACGATATTTAAATATTCATTTTAACTCTTTAATTATACCCCGCGCATGTGAGCGACTCTTCTATTTTACTTTTTTGAACTCTTTGTTATTCTTTTTTTCAGAATGGATTCCTTTAAACGCGCTTCCGTTAAGTGCAGCTTTATGTAAATCCGGTTTTCCAAAAACAACATTTTGGTTACGTACTCATTAAAGTGAAACAAAACGATTTTCCCAACCGTTTGTTTTAATTTTCTCAATTTTTCTGACTGCACCCTACCTATACAGTTATAGGTACGCGTAAGTCACTTTTGAGTTAAAGATAATCTTCTGACTTCTGATAATGGAGATAAACACGCTTCTGCACATATTTGTATTTATAAATGAAAAGATTGTTAGCAATTTTGTAATATAAAATGTTTGGAAAAGGCTTCTTTTTAATTTTGTAGTACCTAAGTACCTACTCTAGCAATACTATGAACTTTGTGCCTTTAGGGTCGGTTGGTTATCAAAATATATTATAAGTAAACATTTATTCTATAGGTTTTAATATTTTGTCATACTTTATAGTTATTTGCAAAATATAAGAACCTATAGGATATATGGAAACGGTTTCAAATAGTACAATATCTCCAATATATACAAGCGTATTATAAATTATAATAGGAACTGAAACTGCAGCATAAAAATTAAGTCACTCAGTGGAGTTCTTATTCATAAATCTGAGCAAAAATTTTCTCCTTAGACATGTTGAAATTAGATTTCCTTAACCGCTGCGCAGGCTGCGAAGTGCATATAAGTAGTCACCCGGCTAACAATTTTATTCGTAATCAATTTAAGGTGTCACCTTCCCCCCCACCGACCCACCGACGAGTGCACAGTGAAGTAGAGACATCGTGTTGTGGACCAAAACCTTTGTGGATACTTTTAAATTCGTCGTGTAATTTTGAAAAAAATATTTTTCAAAGAATATTTATGTTCGTTACACAGTTTATCAATTCCAATGCCACGGCGGATATTCCAGATGCTAGCCACATCTGCGCATACTCCAAAAAATAAGTAAAGCCAAGATGACGCCGCTGGCGGACATCCTCATCATTATTAATGCGTTTGCGGTGTGTTATTTATCTTTCTGACTTCAGGTCTATTACCGGGTGTTTAGATGACAATTTGTATTTGTTAAAAGTGATAGTCACTATAGCATTCTTAATTCATACTAAATAAATTTAAGAATAAAAAAAAACTAACAACTTTTCACCTGAGACCGAATAAACTAATTTCTATCCCGGAAAATCTGTTAAACATGGTTACACCGTTTTGTATATCACAAGCGTTTATTGATTTCTGTTTTTTCCTTGTTTTTGTATAAGTCGAACTTTCGTAATCTGTCTTCGTAATCATTATCTAATGCATTTTTAAACAAAAGTAAAAATGTTAGTTCAGTGGTTTTGTCCTAGAATTACGTTCACTCTTCCACTGTGCAAGGTACGACGACGTCAAACAAAGTTACGTAGCGCCGTGATTACTTTTCCTGCACTGCACTGTTTGTATCGCTAGTGTTTATTGCTTCCGCGCCACTGACTATTCCATTTTCCATGCTTCTTTTTTCTTGTATACGTCGTTAAAACGTTTTATGAAAGTAACGGCTGAGACTGTTTGCGATCTAATATATGTACGCCATAACAAAGTTAACCCTAGTTGCTGTTTGATCCAGATTTTTGTATTTAGAAAGAAGTTAACCCTTGACTGCGAGCTCACCTAATGGTTCCTAGAGATGCAGTCTATTTGCAAGTTTTTGCCGTGGTTGGATAGAAACTACGGTAAGGGTGCACGGTTGAAGCATCTATACAAACTATAACCCCGTCCCCATTCCCAAATTGCCCCTACTAGATATCAAACCTTGGACCTTCGACTAGCGCGCACCTACACTTCGCGAGTGAAATCGTTAATATGATTCAGATTTCGCTTGATTTTAATCTTATGGTGTTTTACATACAAAAAGTTTTCATCGATTCGCTAAGTAAAATTTATTTAAAACCATACCGTAATAAAATACCTATGTTGATATTCATAACAACGCGAGACTTTGGGGAGCCGAATTAAATATGGGGTAGGCTTGCTTAATGATCCAATTCCTGTCATGTTCAGGAAAGGGTTTAACCCCCTAAAAAACTTGAAACAAACGCCGCAAAAACCTAAGACGTTTTCTCTATCGCGCCCTCCAAGAAAGGAGGTCGCCCACCCTCCCCGGGGTGGGAGCGTGAATAATTATAAAAGAAATAAGATAGACATTGACTTTGCCTCGTCAGCCCGTAGATGAATAATAATGGCCTTTCCTTTACGTGTGTAGCCGGCTTTATAAGCTTTTGTAGCCCGATACTGTTGATGGGGTAAACAAGTATTGATATTTTTTTTTTTTTATGGGTATATTTGTGTATAGTTCGCGCGCGAGTTGAATGCAGAGTAAATTTATGGTGACACGTACATAAGCTCGCGAGCGAACTGTAAGTACAATTTTATTGGAAACTTGCTGATGCCCGCGACTTCGTCCGCATGGATTAAATTTTTTGATTCCCGATGGAACTCTTGAATTTTCCGGGATAAAAAAGAGGCCAATGTCCTTCCCCGGGATACAACCTATCCCTGTACCAAATTTCATCAAAATCAGTTGAATAAATGGGCCATGAAAGCGTAACAGACAGACAGACAGACACACTTTCGCATTTATAATATTAGTATGGATATGGATAGTATGGATATTAACGGCCATTAATCAGTTAAAATGCCTATATATTAGTTGAAATGTTAAGGGAAACTTACATAGTAATACTTGCTGGGCTAAATCAAAAAAAAATATTGCTTTCTCGTTACATTGAAAAGCTAGGATATTGTGTCCTTTTCCCCCTCCAATTTTATAATTATAGTAGGTACCTTCAAAAGAGTGAATTAGGTACAAGCAAGCATGCTTAACCAAAACTATGTTTGCACTTTGCATCATCACTTGCCAGCAGCTTTGACTGCAACTAAGCGATAGTCTATAAACAAAAATAATTAATCTCTACAATTCAATACAAAATACAAGTAAATTCATTTCCAATTTTCCATATCCAATAAATACCAGCGCAATATTGGAAATCCAATAATTTGCGATGCAAAAAAGTTGTGCACTAAACTAAAACATCGCGAACTCCATTCATAACTCGATACGAATCCGACCTAATCAATTCAAAAGAGGAAAACGGGGCAAAAACGAACACACGCATCGCGCCGCCTGCTTATGGAATTATATCGTGGAAAATCTGCGGTTGGGAATGTCTGGGAATAATTTATTCTTTTTAGGGATACGTCGGTGAAGGTTCAAATAAAATATTATTTTCGTAACTCTTAATCCATATCCATACTTCCATACTAATATTATAAATGCAAAAGTGTGTCTGTCTGTCTGTCCGTCTGTCTGTCTGTCTGTCTGTCTGTCTGTCTGTCTGCTACGCTTTCACGGCCCATCTGTTCAACCGATTTTGTTGAAATTTGGTACAGAGATAGGTTGTATCCCGGGGAAGGACATAGGCTACATTTTATCCCGGAAAATTCAAAAGTTCCCGTGGGAATCGAAAAAACTTGGTCCATGCGGACAAAGTCTCGGGAATCATCTAGTTAATTATAATTTTTAAATAATATTAATGTTTACTTACGTATTATGACTTGTACAATTTTATATTGAACTAGATGATGATTTTAAGTTTTTCTTTTATTCCCACGGGAACTCCTTAATTTTCCAGGATAAAAAGTATCATGATATGTCCTTCCCCGGGATGCAACCTATGTCTATACATGATTTGTTTTTTTTTTTTTAATTGTGTTGATTTAATTTCACAGTGATAAAAAACAATTATTGATGGCACAGCTGCGACATTTTATTATTTATCGATTTTAGCTTTCTCTATAAGGTACCCGCTATACGTGGGTCAACTCGCACTTGGCCATTTTTTGTTGGTTCAAGCAGTTCGTCTGAGACGTTAATGGGTTAGAAAATTGAATGAGCATGCCTCAACCAGGTTAGGTATGAATAAATGAGCATATGCAGAGTTTAGCGCACAGATGGCTTGTTGAATCTGTTTTGTTCTTTATTGTGTTATTTGATTTGGTTTTGAGGGAAATACGGGCGCTTTTGTTTGCTTATGCAATATTTTGATGTTTTGATTTATTGCGCAGTGATCAATTATTTCAAAATTAGCTGATACCCGCTACTTCATCCGCGTGGCATAAGTTTTTTGATTCCCGTACACTGAAATATATCGAAAAACATATATTGAAAACCGTAAAAGAACACTTGTTGAGTCGGGGCTATTATACAATAGGGAATATGCATGATTTATTTTTATTTCTTAAATCAATCATTTACATCTTTATAACATAGTAAAAAATATAAATAGGTTTGAAAATAGTCAAATAATTACGTCAATTGGTGTTTCAAAGTTAAGTATAAATTTGAGCCGTTCAAACGCCACCATTAATCGCGCGCTTTTGATGACGTCATTGGTTATGTGCCGTGTTTGTTTACTATAATAATAATAATAATTTATTTCACAAAATTTTACATAGTAAGACTTAGGTCTACAAATTGAATGGTCGGTCTCTGCGGCCTAATGTAGGATACCCTGTGGTTTAGGCTGCAGTGACTTTCCCTCCTAGAAAAAGAATGACAAAAAATAACAACATACTTTAGATTTAACATATTTTTATGCAACTTGTGAACTATTAAAGTATAAGTGTTGAGTGAGTGTGTATGTATGTGTGTGTGTGTGTGTGTGTGTGTGTGTGTGTGTGTGTATGATAATATTATATAATTGTAATATAAAATATGTTCCTTCCATTATTCAACTGATTAGTTTTAACAAATTTTCTGTCTCATCATAACTTAGACTTTGTAAATATTTAGTGACAGTATTTTTGCAATTAAATCTATTCATTTCATATATTGAAAGTGTTTTATTTAAATTGTTGTATAACGTCTTCCCCAAATAGCATTGAAATCGTTGGGCAAAACGAGTGCGGAATCGCGGAATGTTAAAAATTTTAAATTTACGTCGCTTGTTACTTCGGTCAGATACTAGTTCTTCAGATGAGCCATGTTGGTTTAGTATTACACGTAGAATATAAAGCTGTCTGACCGTCAGGACTTGGGCTTGAGCATACAAGTCAGATGTAGGAAATCTCTTAGGTAGTTTTAACATGACTTTCAACACGGCTCGTTGAGCCCTTTCTAGTCGCAGTAGATTTGTTTTAGCAATTCCTCCCCATGTTTCAATACAGTATAACACAACAGACTGACAGAGTGCCATATACATGACTTTCAAAATTTTGGGATTAGCTATGTGACGAACATTTTTAAAAATTGCAATCAATTTTCTAACACGGTTTGCCATTAGATTAATATGTGATGCAAAAGAAAGTTGATTATCTATTACGATTCCAAGGTATTTAATTTCAGTCAGACGATCAAGTTCTGGGCAGGAGCAGTTGTCATTTTTATTGAGGTCCAGGCAGTCGTAAGTATGAGAAGTAATTTTGTATATGTCATTTAATGGTTGCGAATTTTTTAGCATCGAAAAAGTGACATACTTTGTTTTACCCCCATTCAAGCTAAGACGGTTCTGGCCTAATCTTTGTGAAATTAGATTTAATCCCTGCTGTGCATAGAAAAAGGTCTGGTCCCAACTCTCTCCCCTAAACACCAATGCAGTATCATCAGCAAATGAGAAGACTGTACCATTTGTTAGGTTCATATTGCATATGTCGTTGATAAAAATAAGGAAGAGGGTTGGTCCAAGAACACTTCCCTGGGGAACTCCGTGACAAATAGGTAGCGGATCACTTATGTATTTACCTATTTTGATACTTTGATATCTGTCACTGAGATAATCTTGAAACAACTGGTGCTGAATGCCACGGACTCCTATGTTATCCAGCTTACGCAACAAAAGTGGAATAGACACGGTATCGAATGCCTTGGTTAAATAGCGATTCAGTTCAGTTACTTCATATATATTATTATTTAACAAGTTATCACACAGGAATACAGTTTTAAACAATTTTTTCTCACAAACACTACTAACACAGTATGCATATCGACGCCGATAAATCCACTGACGTGACCATTTACGTCACATTTCGTTTCGACCAATGGTGACGCGTTTTGCAAGTTTGAATTTGCCTCCCTTATTTTTCACTTTCTATTTAATATTTTCTGGGTTTAAATAATAACTAAATAAAAAAATACCTTTTAAGTATAATGTGAAGACAATAAAGAATCTAGAAAAAAATATTTGAGACAAATTTAAGTTTTATGCATATTCCCTATTGACGAATTTCTTAATGACAAAGTTGCATGGAATCAACCGACTTTGGGTTCAGCTCCCCACAGGATAGTAGGTATAAAAACTTAAACTATTGTATTTAATTTAATTTATATACCTACTTACTTACCTAAGTATTGTAATATAATATATTGTTAAAAAAAAAGAGCAACTGCTGAGTTTCTTGCCGGCTCTGTTTTCCGAACCGGTGGTAGAGTCAAAACATGACGTAGCATAGGAGACACCTGTATGTCCTACATGTTTTAAATTAATTGAATTGAATTGAAGCAGAAGAAGTAGGGAAGTAGCCTATGTCTCTGTCCAGGTTCTCAATTATGCCCATGCTCCGTTGTATATAGCTTGATAGAAGGACAAATCAACAAACAAACACACTTTGGCATTTATATTATTAGTAGGTATGACAGATTTTTTTAACTTTTTAATTGTGTCGATTTTTTTTTTGCAGTAAAGGTATTTTGATTTTTTTTAACTTTTACTAGACAAACTTTATACAATAATTTTGTTACCAAGAAAGCAGGCATATTTAACTGATAAATAATAAACAATAATGATAATAAATTTCAGTCAGTCATTTGACATACAAAAGAAGAAAACAAATGTAGGTAGTCACTACCAATAAACATTTTTAGTCAGGCCCTAAAAACAATAAATCTAATTTTATTGTAATACTAATGAGAATCTTAAAATAAACTTAGAATCGAAAGAAAATAACCCTTCTCAAGCTGATTTTATATTTTCAACATCGAATATTTTAATCAAAGAGATGCACCGGGGAAAAAGACCTCATAAGTAAGTATAACGCGATAGCATAATGCGCTTAGCTTCACCACTAACGAGGTACATCAAAGATCTTCCATATGTGCGGTAACTAATGAAAAGAGTCTTATTTCGTCGATGCCTCGAGACGTACAGGGGGGCTACTACCAAGTTTAAAAACAGTATTACTTCAAAATGACAAATTTATGTCACATACCTTGGCGTCCCTAAAATAAAGATTATAATGCTAAAACACGAACGCCAACAATATTAAAACAATACGGATTTAAGCGATAGTAGTATGCCACCAGATAGGAAAATTAAAACGTCTAGACAGTAACTCTTGTACTATTTTGTTTTATTCAAGACGTTTCCTCGCTCTTTGACTGTTTGATGTGTGATTAGTATGAGTGGAACAGACGGACTAACTTTTACATCGTGTTATTTTAGGTTCAAGTTTTATATAATATCTTTTCTTTATTATTTGACTAGCTGATGCCCGTGACTTCGGTTACGTGTATTGAGTATTTTTGGTTCCCAATTATTATAATTAAATATCAATAGAGTGATTATAGTACATCACTGCAGCGGCCAGCAAAACAGGCATTGAAGGACGAACGTGTAAATACGTGTGCACGAACATTTACGTGTACAGCTTCTGCCGGCCGCTGCTCGCATGTATTTGGCCAGTACAGCAATTTCGATTTATCTCGAAGAAGGTTGTCAAAATAATGCTTAAATTTCCAAGCATGTTTGAGAAAAAAGAATTATTAGCTGCTTCAAAACTAAGCAGTGCTTTGTACTCCGGGAGTGCCACCGCTACCACCACCACTACAGCCCATTAACGTCCTACTGCTGGGCACAGGCCTCCACTCTCTTAGGAGAGACGGAATTAGAGCTTAGACCCACCACGCTGCTCCAAAGCGGGTTGGCGGGCTTTTACGACTATTAACACGTTAGTGATAATAGCCGGGACCGACGGCTTAACGTGTTCTTCGAGGCACGGGGGTGAAACACCGCCAACTTCCTAACATCGGGCTAGTACTGAGTATTTCTAGTCAGAAAATCCAATACTCAATTATAGCCGCAGTCGAACATGTCAACCACTAGACCAACGAGGCAGTCACTCCGGGAGTGCACTCGGTATGGATCAACCTCTATGGCAACAACCATCTTATCCGAAGCAAAAGCGCATCCACGTCTTTGCCAACTAGGTACGCTGCTGGACAGTGGTAACTCGTGCAAGGCTGTTGCGCTATGTAGGGACCCACGAGGCTTGTGTTTAAATAACGGCATATTTCAGGTTATTTTGAAATGATGCAAGTTCACTATATTACTTTCTATGTGATAAATTTGCGCTATGCTACATTTCAGAATTTATGTATAAGTAATCATAATTGTTGAAAAACAACAATCCTTACTAATTAGTACCAAGTCGAGTAAGATAAATGTAAAGATGCCTGTGCAAAAGTTTTAAAAGGCTTCAGCTAAAGGCAGCCCATCCAAGACGTTCTCTTCATTAACGACAAGAAAAGTGATGTCATTCTGTTGTGACACAGCATGTAGGGAGATCCGTTCCCCCCGGTGGTCTCTTCGCAACTGACTTGTACGCGGTTACCAATCCCCCCGGCACCCATTCCACAGTGGGACGAGAGGGGGGTGGACGGCTTTCTCTTTCATTTTTCCTTCGCTCCTCGGCTCATCCAGTTACATCGTTCTTATGTTTTATTTTTAATTAAAGCGTACGCAAGTCGGCGGCGTAGATCTTCCCCCCTCAGGGGGGTCGCCGGGTACATACGCGGTGGGTGTTGATGATTTTTCAATGGGGAGAAAGAGTTCCCTCATTTTCTTAAGAGAAAATTGCGTTTTGTTTTCGAGTAGTCGAAGTCTGTCGTAATCGCTTTTGTTCTGTAAGAAGTTTCTCCGTTCGTCGTGCATGTGGACGTTTTAGGAGTGCCGTAAATTGTGTACTTTAGAGTTTTGCAGGGAAATTGTTGAGACGGCGCTGCAGTTAGGGTATTGTGCATTGAAGGTGTCTTTGGTAAATTTTAAATGAGCATTTCTTGAATAAAGTTGAACTGAAATTAGTTTGAGTTAGTTTTCTTAAATTCCTTATTTATCGATTGTAGAGTTTTCGGGGCTTTAAAAAAACGATACCTAACGCAAATTAATATGGAAAATCAATCAGAATATCATATTAAAATTAGAAATATTCGGCTGTGGCTAGTTACTACCCTACCGGCAAAGACGTATCGCCAAGCGATTTTGCGTTCCGATACGATGCCAACTAGGGGTATTGGTTTAATATGCCATACCCCTAGCAGGTTAGCCCGCTACTATCTTAGACTGCACTTACCATCAGGTGAGATCGCAGTCAAGGGCCACCTTGTAGTGGAATAAAAAAATATTAAAAAAAAAAAAAAACGTATCGTAAGCTCATTAGAAGGCCAAATTAAACGCACACATACACAACAAATTATCCCCAGTCTCAAAAGTTAATGTAATGAAAAACAAAAAGGGCCAAGAAAAGGGTGCTTTAAGTTCCACCGAAAAACGGGAATTTGTAAGAAGTTGCCACCCCTTGACCCCCCCGGGGGACAGTGGCCCCCTCGTGTGCGAAAATAAATTGCCAAGAATAATAATTATAATGAAAGCGAAAGAAAGTATAAATTAGTGGGGACGCCTTGCGAAGTGATGAGACGCGGATGTGTGCGATGTCTTAGTGTATGTATAGGGGTGCGTGTGTATGTGTGCAATGTATTTTTTAATTACTAACAATAATAGTGCTTTTCTTTTTTTCCAGGGAGGTCGTCAGTGTATACCGGTCACACTGATTCCCGAACATAGACCACCGATTTAAAGCCCAGCGGAGACCAATTTTAAATGTATGCCAAAAACTAATAAACGTTACAAAAAAATATTGCCAAGAATATACCTAAGATAGGAACTCATACTATCTTAAACGTAAGTATTTAAATCTTAAATTATATTGTTGCTGTCGAAAAATAATCATGATGCTCGCGACTTCGTCAGCTTGGATTTAGGTACCTATTTAAAAACGCGCGATGCTTTATAGTGGCATTATTGAAGGTCAAACCAACAAACAAACAAACACTTTGCATACTAATTTATAACTAGCTGATGCCTACGACTTCTCCCGCGTGTTTTTTTTTTTTGATAATCGCGGGAACTCCTTAATTATTTTCCGGGATAAAAGTAGCGTGTCACTCTCAAGGTCCTCAACTATGCCCATGCCAAAAATCACGCCTGTCCGTTGCACCGTTGCAGCGTGATTGAAGGACATACTCGTATCAACAAACAAACACACTTTCGCATTTGTAATATTAGTATGATATCATTAGTATGAATGAGATAGGAAGTAGTATAAAATTGCGTGTTGGGTCCAATAACATATTCTGTACCAATAGCCTACGCTTATTAATTACCTTTTTTGATTTTTTATAGAAATAACGAAGACTTATAGGTATCTACTTTGCGTATCGCGTAGGTTTTTAGGGTTCCGTAGCCAAATTTGGCAAAAACGGAACCCTTATAGATTCGTCATGTCTATCTGTCTGTCTGTCTGTGTGTCCGTCCGTATGTCACAGCCACTTTTTTCCGAAACTATAAGAACTATACTGTTGAAACTTGGTAAGTAGATGTATTCTGTGAACCGCATTAAGATTTTCTTACAAAAATAGAAAAAAAAACTATAAATTTTGGGGGTTCCCCATACTTAGAACTGAAACTCAAAACCTTTCATTCAATCAACTCAAATATTTAAAATAAAAATATTTTTAATAAATTATAAACTTACTACAGGTTTGTACGGAACCCTCGGTGCGCGAGTCCGACTCGCACTTGACCGGTTATTACACCTAATTATCTCCTAATGGACCAGTACTACTTACCGCGATCGTGCAGTAAACAGTCCGTTTTACCTTTTTAATAGCCAAAATCAAATTGATTCGATATCAACGTTTAACAATATACGTGGATTTCACTGGGATAATATGAGCGGAAGCTTAATAAGGACAAATTTTACAACCGCTAGAACGAAGTAATATTTAAAGAAGGTTAACATAATGAACATTTTCAATGCAAAGCATAGAATTTGATATACTTATTAAGCTACTCCATAAATTTTATTTTACCATATTATAAGACTGGATATACCTACTTACTACTTTTTATCCTGGAATTTTAAAGAGTTTCCGCGGAATCAAAACAATCTTATCCACGCGGACTAAACCCCGGGCTTCTAGTGATAACTAATTAAAAAAAAACAATACTTACTTTAAATAATGACCTATACTTTGGATTTATTTTTGTACTGTGTTACTATTTGTCCGTGATATATATACTTATTTGTGCTTGGCTGTAAGACCCTAAAACCTTACCTAATACCTATAATTATATCAATGCATTTCATGATAGAAGCGCGATAACTTTAGAGAAATTACTGCTTGAGCTACCGTAATACTTAAAATTAATAATTTGGCTTAAGAAATTTTTCATTGCAAAAAACTTAACAGACATTAAGCATCAGTCAGCGAAGCGTACATAATACACCCTCATACAAGAACTCAATACATATTTCTTGCGCGATCGCCGGGATGCGAAAAGGGGGAATGAAAAAAAACTAATTAAAAAAGCAATCAAGGTTTTCTTGACGGCGCTCACGTTCGCCCATATCGTCTTACCCCCACTTCCTGGGGTGACCCCCTCCGTCCCAGCTCACCCTTTAAGGGGAGGCTGGGGGGAACGGTACTAGATTTACGTAACACGTTTAAAGTGTGTTTTGATGAAGTAATCATCCCATTTCCCTGGACTGCGTTTAAGAATTTTGCGGCACGGACTCACGGCGACATTTCCGCTTTTTTTTTTTCAACTCCAACTCTTTAATCCGGATTTCTTAACGACTCGCCATACTATAATTTAAGCGGGCAATTCTCGAAATTCATTTCGCGGGAATGTATTGAAATTTCCTTTTTTAGAGATTTCGGAGTAATTGCCTCTTTATGGCTTAGCGGTTTTTTAATGGCTCCCGAATTGAGCCTCTACTTTTTGGGAGGCTGCGGAAATCTCTAAAAGCACCAGTTGCTTCATCTGCTCTTTCGCCAAATTTTTGTATTGGACATTAAAAACTGGGTGGGTTTACTTGAAAAGCTCGCAATTTAATTTTCATATAAACTTATATTCCAAATTAGGCTTAAAGCTTGGTTGAACATTCCAATTTGTATTTTTTTGTGTGAAAAAGTGAACGTAAATTATTATATTATTATATATCAGCTATCAGCAACATATTTCTGAACCGGTGGTAGAGTTTTGACTCCTCATAAGTGACACAAGTTATTCTACGTGAAAAAGAAATCATTTATCATTTATCTGTAATAATTAGGTTCCGGTTAGACTTAACGAACCGAAACCGAATCGTCAGGCGGGAGGATTCGGCTGTGCCTAGTTACAACCCTTCTGGCAAAGATGTTCCTTTGTGGCCAAGTCTTTGTGTTAAAATCCCGTATATTGTTCTAATCTAAGTTGAGTCCGAACCCCAAGATATTCCAGGAAAACCACTACCTTAAAAAAATTTTGGAAAAGAATCATGGCTCTCAGCCTCCTCGGTCCTCAATGAGGACTACGATGTTAAGGTCAGGTTGGAGGCTTCGGCCATGGCTATAGTTACCATCCTATCTGCATAGTGCGTTCATACGATCTATTGTTATGGCATGATTCTGTGTAGAAACCGATCAGGGGTATGGGTTATACATACTTTTTGACAAGACATTGTGGCCAATTCTAGTGCTGCTCCTTCTACAGGGAGTATTCTGAAAGGGATAGCTATCATTTTAGTTCAGCAGAATTGGTGAACAACAGAATGGGCCTCACAAACTGCCTCCTAAATTAAACTAAGTACCTAATTATTATTTAGTTATAATAAGTTCTAGGCTAATAATTATAGAGTAGTGAGTAAAATGCAGTCTGAATTGGCACCAGTAGTATCTGCTCAAATAATGAGGCGATAAGGCTATGTGTGCAGAGTACCTGTCTACCTAGGTTTCACTAATAAACACAATAATTATTGTATCATACAATTCCGTTTGATCTTTCCTAAGAAAGAAATACTCTCCTACATATAATAAAGTAATTGGAATTCCTTCTGTCCTTTAGAGTCATCCTGTCCTAGATACAAGTGGCAAGACATGATTTATTCATATGCCCAGCGAAAATAAACCTTGTCTCCTTGGAAATAGAGATAAAATTACATTGGTTTGGAGTCCGTTTATTAAAATACTGTGGCCGTACAGGTACAGAGGCAGAAATAAAAACGAGCCAAAGCAGTTACTTTTATGAGGGCGCGAATAAGATGTTTCGGACTCCGTCTAAGGAATGAGGTGGGATTCGCAACGTACACTGAGCGGATTGACTGCTCAAAGTGATAAAAAAGCAGCTGCATAAAAATCAATAGCATGCCACAAAAGCGTTTATGAGTTAGACGACATAGTATTACGTATTCTTATAAGTTATTGTATATACTTACTGAGGGCGCTATTTTGAATTCAGAGTGATTGAAGGATTCTAAAGTAGAATCCTGAGCGTAGCGAGGAATTCAATATACGCCGCCCGAGAACAAAAAATTTGGCCGGGGCCAAATTTGACAACACACACAATTTGAAAAGTGATACACGCTATTTTTCATCATTACGTATGAGAAAAAGCTAGGAGTATCAACCTACTACGTATGGACATTACCTATACGTTTAAGTACCAATCAGAAGCACGAACGCGGACCAATCAGAACAGAGAAATGAAAAGTCCCATGGGCCTAAAAATTACATTTTGCTCCCGCTATCCTCTGAAGCCAATATTCGTTTTTTGAATAGGTATGATGAAAAATATACAAATGTTGTTTTTTCTAGCTTCTGAAGAACAGTGAAACTCTACTTATACCTACTGGTATTGCTAACCTTTAAAAACCTATTAAATTATAAAACTTTGTAAGTAACTCCCGTCCAGCTGGAAATAATAATTGTCAACGTAACGAAAAGAGGTGATGTGATTTAGTTGGTTTAATATTATTGAATTAAAATTAATATTATGGTAGTTAGTAACTTCATTGAAAAAACTTTTAAAACAGTCGAACTTTGTTGTCTTCTTGGCCTGATTTTAGAATACAGTGATCACTTTTTATATTTCCAAACTATTGTCGACCCATGCGACGAGGCGGCACGTTAAGTGATAATGTCTTTTTGTAGCGTTTTCCCACCTGAATATGCGTTCTTTATGCGAAAATAATAAAATGCCGCTCCGAAGTCGTAACAAGCATCGTTGGAACAAAGCGGGAGCTCGCTCAAATAATTTGTATCAATTTGTAAAAATGCAGCGCCCCCCTCGAACCCGAACCCCCAGGGAGAGTTACGTTATCTCAGAATGTCATAATTATTAACGACAGTCTTTCAATTATAGCCTTTCTAGCTGATGCCCGCGACTTCGTCCGCGTAGAATTAGGTTTTTTGGTTCCCGTGAGAACTCTTTAATTCTCCGAGATATAATTTATTATTCCAGACCATAATCTATTTCTGTGCCATGTGCCATCCAGACCCGTTCAACCGTTCTTTTGTGATTGAATAACAAACATCCCTCCATCCATCCAAACTTTCGCATTTAAAATATTAGTAAGTATAGTTAGTATTGACTAGATGAAACCCGCGACTTCGTCCGCGTGTATTAGGGGTTTTTGATTTGCAGTGAAAAGGTCCTCGGTCATTCTTGTCAAGAAGTTGTAGGAAAATAAACTCCTATATAAAATAAACATTTCATTTGAACTATTTAGACTTTCCTAAACTTTCAATAATGTAGCCAAATCTGTTAAACACAATCTCTAAACTAAAATGAAATAAAATAACAGTTCTAAATCTAGTGCTGCCTTTTTTCCCAGGGAGTAATATGAAAGGGATAGCAATATAAATAAAGCTGTCATTTTAGTTTAGATTAGGAATTTGACGACCTTCCTGGCGCAGTGTTGAGCGCTGTTACCTTAACCTGGGAGGTCCCGGGTTCGATTTCCGTCATGGGAATTTATAATTTCTGAATTTTCCCTAGTCTAGACTGGTAGGAGGTTTTGGCCGTGGCTAGTTACCACCGGCAAAGACGCACCGCCAAGCGATTTAGCGTTCCGGTACGATGCCGTGTAAAATCCGACTAGGGGTATGGGTTTAATATAACTGCTATACCCCTAACAGGTTACCCCCCTACCATTTTAGACTGCATCGTCACTAACCATCAGGTGAGATCGCATCCAAGGGTTAGCAGTGGAATAATAAAAAAAATTATAAAGATAACCTGTACAACAGCATTGGCGTCAGTGTTTGCTAGTAAATTTTTTGCACTTTGATCTTGTACCTATCTTTATTATTACTAAGTAGATAATTAATGTCATCTTGTTAACGTGTGCATATTAAATTAAATTATCTTAATACACATTTTTCGCCAGCTTCGCCAGACATGTTTTATTCCGAGACTCATCTATAGAATCACACGGTTCTTCAAACTACCTTTGCCATCACAAATTAACGCTCCTAATCAAAAGACAACCCCTGCTCAAAAATAGGGCAAAAATTACTTCAAAAGCCACGCGTAGACTTCCAAAAAAGTAAGATAAAAATTACTTCAAAAGCCACGCGAGGGCCTAAAGGCTAAAAACCGGCCAAGTGCGAGTCGGACTCGCGCACCGAGGGTTCCGTACAAACATGTAGTAAATTTTAAATTTTTATAAAAACTACTTACTAGATCTCGTTCAAACCAATTTTCGGTGGAAGTTTGCATGGTAATGTACATCATATATTTTTTTTAGTTTTATCATTCTCTTATTTTAGAAGTTACAGGGGGGGGACACACAATTTACCACTTTGGAAGTGTCTCTCGCGCAAACTATTCAGTTTAGAAAAAAATTATATTACAAACCTCAATATCATTTTTGAAGACCTATCCATAGATACCACATACGTATGGGTTAGATAAAAAAAAAATTTTTGAGTTTCAGTTCTAAGTATGGGGAACCCCAAAATTTATTGTTTTTTTCTATTTTTAAAAGAAAATCTTAATGCGGTTCACAGAATACATCTACTTACCAAGTTTCAACAGTATAGTTCTTATAGTTTCGGAAAAAAGTGGCTGTGACATACGGACGGACAGACAGACAGACAGACAGACAGACAGACATGACGAATCTATAAGGGTTCCGTTTTTGCCAATTTTGGCTACGGAACCCTAAAAAGGCTATAAGTTTAAAGACTTGTCGTTAGTAATTATCACTTTTTGACCAAATCCCTGGCAAAGCTTTAGGTAGGTAAGTAGGTATCTTAATCTTTACGATGTGTTCTTTGAATTTATTTACCTAAGTATTTTATTAAAAATCTATTTGATAAAGTAACTTTGTCCACGTTGTTTTGGGTACTTTGTTCATCATCAACTAATCGCCAGCCCGCTGAAAAGCATGAATTTCCCTCTCAGAATGTAAGTGTTGATTAGCAGACTTCGCTCACATAAGTCATTCACGTCGGTAAACAACCCAAATATATAACCCAAATTTATAATTAAGCTTAAAACACAATATACTTATACATACATACATATAGATATAACTCTGAAAAGGAGATGCTACATATTTACGTTTTGTCTAAGTTAAGTAAAAACAGAACGGAGAGAAAACATTAATTCTGATATGAAGCACTAAGATTTGGAACTCCCTTTGCGGCGTCGGTGTTTCCTGACACGCACCTTCAAGACGAGTGGATAGACATTGACATTTTCTCCGCGACCCAGTCCTCATCACCATGCTTTTCATAAACATGATTGTCGTCAAGCGCAAGCCTTTCTAACAATAATAAAAAAATAACTAAAGGTAGTAACGTATTACTCAGTTAAATTATCTGAGGCACTCTATCACATTAATTCAAGAAGGTACGTATACGTGAGGCATCCATGGGTAACCACGATTGGGCAAGCGCACTCAATATTCGCGCGTGACGCGACCATGCTCGGGCCAATTTGCTGTAATCGTTCCGGATTACCGATTAACCATTTTACAAACAATTTACATCACAATCATGGGAACTATGTTTTTTTTAGAACAGTTTGGTTTTACTACCATCCAATGGGTTACGACCTTTTTTTATTAAGACGTTAGCACTCGATTGCGATTTCATGTAACTACCAAGTGGCGATTCAGTCTAAAATAACCTGAGGCCATACTACCAGCGCTTAAAGCCAAATTGTTTTATTATTGTTAACTGTGTGTTTAGAATTATGATCCTTATTTTAGAAACGACAAGGTACGTGCCACCAAACTGCCATTTTGAGTAACATTGCTCAAGTATTGCTAATTAAATAGGAATATAATAAAAATGTATCTCAGTCACGCCGCTTACGGATAGTAGCTAACCACGGCCGAAGCCTCGCACTAGATTTAATTTAAAAATTACAATTTCTCAAATTGGCCATGCTGGGTGACCTCTTACCAATAGCACAGAAAACTAGGCTTGTAGTAGGTAAAATCGCCTATACTTTAAAAAAAAAATAATATTCATAAATTTTTGATGTCGACCTCATAGCAGCTGTTTTTTGTGGCGGTCAGTTACGTCGGAAGTCACGTATGAAAATTACTTCTGTCCAAAAATCGACTCAAGACCCTATTACGGTAAAATTATTGTTACAGTTGGATTGCAATCACCTCTGATTGGCTAACAATCTTTAGCTATTGGCTAAAATCCATTGTTTTAGGTAGAAACTATAGGTAAATTTAGATAAAATCACAACAATAATTGAGATTGTAGCAATTATTTTTGACTAGCTGATGCCCGCGATTCCGTCCGCGTGGTTTAAGTATTTTTGATATCCTCGGGAACTCATTAATTTTCCGGGATAAAAAGTATCCAAATCACTCTCCAAGTCCTCAACTATTACCATGTCAAAAAGCACGTCGATCCGTAGCTCCGTTGCGGCGTGAAGGAAAACCAACAAACAAACACACTTTCGCATTTATAATAATATTAGTATGATAATTTTTTTCGCAATTGGGCTACTGTACTATTCCCAAATAATACCAAAAAAGTTTTGTTACAATATAAAAATAAAAGCGAAACAGAAAAGCCCACACAATCCACTTCCTCATTCAAAGTTACCCACAGTGAAATAGCATTGCAACTTAAACATGTTTGTTTTATACCATGAAAATGTTACAGTCGTTACACGTGTCAAAGGTTGATAAATATGCAATATCCTTAGATCGATCTCCTATCGATCGTGTTTCGAATAACCAGTGTAAGATGAACCGCTTACTTGTCCTGACGGCCGATTGTGAAATCAACTAATCGGAATCGGAAGTTTTTATTTTAATTTGTAGTAATTCAATTATACTCTTTTAAACCTTGGAAAATACTGTTAAAATAAAACTGCTTTGTATTTTTAATTAGTTTTTTTGTTTTTCTTAGTAAAGAAGTACATTTTCTGAGAAAATTCTTATTTATCACTGCAAATTTACACTATTAATATCTGTAATTATACCTAGTTTAAAACAATAAAAATGTTTGAGTGCTTGTAATTTTAGAAAAATGCTTTAATTCTCTTAATTTTATTAATAGGTATTTTAATCATCTTCTCAAGGGAAAGATTTACTACTAAGGCATAATTTAAGACTAAAATAAAAAATTTGATATCATTTTAGCAATAAGAAAGACACGATATTTCCAAGAAAGTTTTCAAGCCGATTCCGATTTATTAAGCACAATTGCTAAACTGATATTGAAACGTATGAAAGTTACTAATCGTCGAGAGTTCTATGTATTTTTGACATAATGAGAGCATTGTTTGAAAATTATAGATGGCGCCGTACAAGACGGTCCGATGTTTACATTCCGGTACGATGTTAGGTGATCTAGGGTTGTTTAGGAGGTTAGAGGTTATGTGTGATTACCAGTCTTGTTGGTACTAAAATTGATTTTGTGGATGTGCTTTAATTTCGTGGGTATAATCTTATAATTTTGTTTGTTGAAGAAATTCATGTTTGACCTCCGTTATGAATCATATAATTTGAAATAGACATAATTATAATATCATCTAGTCTTTACATAGAAAGAGAAAAGACCTAACTCGACATTCACTCACTAACTGACACTTGAAGGCCCTTCTTGAATCCTTGAATTTTGAAAGCTAATAGTGGTATGGGTTTAATATTACTGCCATGCTCCTAACAGGTTAGCCCGCTACCATCTTTAACTGCATCATCACTTACCATCAGGTGAGATTGCAGTCAAAGGCTAACTTGTAGTGAAAAAAAAAAGCTAAAATTTTGCACAGAGGTTCATTTAAACAAGGCAAGGTATAAAGAAGGATTTTTCGAAACTGCCAAGGGAGCAAAGTCCCGCAGCCTGCTATTACAGCTAAATTGCAACTACCATAAAAACACAAATTCTATTTAGTGTCAATATAATTAAGTAGATAAATTAAAATATTATTTGATAAAAAAGCTGGATTCCTCCTTCACATGAGCAAAATATGACCATAATATGGTTATCGATTCATCCCAAGCATAAAGGAAACTGTAATAAAGGTGATGCATTACCTCCGAAACATCAGACAAACCAACTCAAACTTGCGTCGCACACAATAGAAATTCGCAATCAGGTCCCAGATCAGAATAAGGGTATGGCGCGCATCCTAAAGGAGTCTACACATCAGCTTATAATATAATTTATAGCGGTTATAAAACACCCGTGTTCCTTTTTATGTTCTAGCTACAATTTAATTAAGATTCCACAAATAAATGAAAAAACATAAATTATATATAAGTATGCGTTAATTGTTTTTCTTATAAAGCTGTAAGTTCATCTAATGTAGGCATGTGACATATTTACGGTTTGTTTAATCGGTGTCACACACACATTTTTGGATGGACACATTCCATGTTGCATTTGTGAAGATCTTTTCGTAACAGTTGGATGATGCGAAAATTATTTTAATTCTAGAATAAAAACTCAAAAACGAACAACGTGATTTCAGCACTTCTTATAGAGCTTGAACAAATTCCAAGATCACTTTTAGGTAAGCAAAGACACCACCTACACATTTCATAACTGAAATTGAAATGTTCCGGCAATAATTTCTTCTATGAATCTTACGATAAATTATATACAGCCCAGCGATTTTGAGTTATTGTACGACGTTGTGTAAAAACAAATCAAGGGAGTTATAAAGGCGGTGTTTGTACCAGTGTAGATGGTCTCTTAGAGCGTCGACCGGAAGATCTTGATACGGCGCGGCCACTCGTGATTTAGAGCAATGCTCAAGAAATAGTCGTCCATTTGCACGACGAGCGCGCGTCGTGATGCAGGCGTTTGAAGAAATGTAATGTAATACGGACCTGACTGTTGGTAATAACTACCATAAGGGTATTTGAACACATACGCTATTAATTTGCCTCAATACTTGTTTGCTTTGTATATTGAGGCTACTGACTGTAGGGTAGAAGCATGAGGCAATATTCTCCAAATCATATTATTTTAGAGGAGAGTGACGATCATACGAATGCGTTTGATTAGTTTCAGTTTGTTCATCAAGTTTTGTCTCATCCAGGTACTTACTATCCTAATACTTACTCATACCCTGATTTCGAACCCTATGCATACTGCCTAGCATAAGTGTTGTAGTTAAGGCTTGTGTACAGAAAAGACACTGAGAATATGAATTTGAATGCAGAGTAAATGTATGGTGAAACATACATTTACTTTGCATTCAACTCGCGCGCGAACTGTAGCTGAAATGATGACAAAATATTAAGGAGATTATAGTTTGCGACAATCCTTAGTAATTTTATGTGGAGTGCTGCAGGGTCGATATATGAACCGATAGTGTATGGTGTGGTCAACGATGGACTGATATTATTGAAGATTACTTTAGATACAAGGTTAATGTTTAGCCATAATGTTTGTTTTACATGTTATGCATTATTCACATAGCTACGACTATAGTTGCTGTAGGAAATGTTTGAATGGGAATCGTGATTGGTCAATCTAGCATTTTATAACGCCCTTAGTTGTTAACTTCAAAGTTTGTTAGATCTTTCCATTGCTGCTTTTTCCGGAACCGGGTATACCCTGAAACACAACCTAAACTGATAGTCCAAACATTTAAATCGTCAATAAAATCTAATTTTTGTTCAGAATTCCATTCCCATAAAATAGAACCAGCCAGAACGTGAAGATATTGTGCTAAAATAATTTCCCGAATTTTAAATAATATCGAATATATCGTTTCTATATAATACAACTGTGCTAAAAAAAAACGTTTGTTTTTGAGACTCGGACCACCAGGCCAAGTGGGAGTTTTTTTACGTATTCGATAGCATTAAAGTTATAGCTATATATTTATAGCTACCATTAAAATAAAATTGGTCGAGCGTCAACTTACTGTCATCTGTCAACAAGCGCATGATAATCCATACAAATCGCAGTAAACTTTAACGCGATCGAATAAGTGAAAAAACTCCCCCCCAGATGTACAAACGAACTGGACGAAACTAAAGGCACACTAAAGAGTTCTTCTTGTATAACGGAACTCTAAAGAAGTCCATATGCTAGTTATACACTGTTGTGCGTCACGACTCTGCGTGAATTAGAACAACGATCAATAAATTATCCACCTCGGCTGTTCAGTCTTCTGATGTGATTAATTCAGTGATGCGCACTTCGCTTTCTTTACATGGTAAGTACTCGTAATTTATACTGCTAAACTATATGATACGAAAGTGTGTCTGTCTGTCTGTCTGCTACGCTTAATCTTTTTAACCAATTTTGATACAATTTGGTATAGCGGTAGGTTACATCCCGAAGGTTTATCCCAGAAATTTAAGAAGACAATCAAAAATCTAGCAATAATCTGGCTTAAAATATCATGGGACATTTTTTCCTATGCCGAAAAACAACGAAGTAACCAAACCAACCTTCAGAATAGGGGATGAGAGTTTTAGTCGATTTTACTCAATCAAACTAATCCCAATTTGTTTCCAACAGACTAATTTTAATTGAAGAGTTACAAAAAGACCATAACACTCAGTTAGATGTGCGGTACACCCAAGTCAAGATATTCATATAATATCCTGGCTCTTCAGTTCAATGAGTCAGTCAGTAACCCCCATTTGTCAGTATAGATAGATTTCAGCTAACGAGCGATTGGCACCTGAAGGGAGAGTCGTTAGTTGGAGGCCCACTCGAGGTCGCGAGCCCGTATCCGTCTTACCAAAATCGACTCCTTTTACAGACTTGATAACTTATAGAACTGACGGTGGTGATAGCTTAGTGGTTAAGACTGCGGCTTCCTAGTCGGGGGTCGCGGGTTAGATGCCCGGGCACGCACCTCAAACTGCGCTTAGCTATGTTTGTTTTAGAAATTACAATATATTACTCGCTATTACGGTGAAGGAAAACAATGCATCGTGAGGATGGGTATGTGAAGTATGCCTATCCTCACTAAATCTGGACTTATGCTTTTAATTCTGAGAGAAGACTCGTGCTCAGTAGCCGGGGATATGGGTTGAAATGATAAGACCTGAAAAAAAACTAAGAGATTAGAAAAATTTTCCCAACACCGTTTGCACCCAATATGTCTTAGGTATTTGAAGCAAAAATTAAATAAAAGTCCTAATAATTTACTTTGAAACCTTATCAAGATTCTCGATATAGCTATTATCAAGTGATAATATGACTAATCATACAAATCGATACCGAAAGAAATACATTAAATTAGTTCTGTCTAAAAGATTACTAAGTTTACTCCTAACTTTGATGGAGCGAGTAAGAATTTCCCAACTGTAGTTAAGTGTACAAATTACTTAATTTAATGTTAAGTTGGCTTCGATCACTCAAGGGTCATTAGATTAGACTTCGAAAGTGTAACAAACATTTACCTATTTCCTTCATATAAGAGTACCTACGTAATATTATAGGAGGCTTGCATCTTGCTTGATATTTATTTTCGGAGCTTTGCTGTATTAAGCACGCCTTGTTAGATCTAACGATCTAGAAGGTTGATAGACTAAAGTACCTAACGTAAAAGGTTTACTTCTGCTTACTTCTGTCCGTATTTTTGCTCTATAAACAGAACAGCTGTTTTTAGGCCGTCATCTTTTATATAGAGGTTTAAAAGTACCAAGTAGTTAGTCCTTTAGAATGAAAGCTCTATTTTATGTAGGACTCATTTTCAAAATTTCTTCTAACACGGCAAAGTTATTTTAAAGTTTTCTAATTGTAATACAATGTATTTTTCTATACTAAATTATGTTATAAGCAACTCAAGCAGTATCTATTATTAATCATCACCATACAAGCTTGTGCCCGTTTTCACCAACAATGCTTAAAGTTTACGGAATTCATATTATATTTTGGTAACACATAACTTATTATTATTGACTTATACCTTGAAAATATTATCCTATAAGGCAAAAGTCTTTGAGTTCTAAAGGTCTTTGGCAAAACTAAACGTCAAATTAATGACTTCTACCCCAGTAAATGAATCACACTGGTACAAATTTCAAGAAACTACCCCCCTCTAGCCTGCGGGGGATGTGTAGGGATATCTACACTTCGGTCAGTCGGAATTTAATATCTGCCTCATATACAAACGTTTCCGAGTTACAACCGTGTTCGCTCTCTGCTTGCTCACTTTACACAGGGTGATCCTAATAATATCGTATTAGTAGCACAGCTTTTTCAGGGTTCCGCATATCCGCAATCCTTATAGGATCACTTCGTTGTACGTCTGTCTGTCAACACCCTTTTTCTCGGGAACGCGTTGAAAATAATATTAAAAACTTAGGTATATACGGTCCCTCAGAGCTGTAAAATAATCAAGTTTTTAAGTCAACGCAATGAAAAGATACAGTCGTTTATGCTGCATATTTTGACACTCGCCACTCGAAAACTTGAACTTGAAAATATATTTTTTATCCACTGGAAGTTTGCGATGAAAATGTTATTTTTATTTCATAGCCAATCATCAATGGATAACACATTTACGTCAGTGGCTTTAATTTTTTGATAGCCACTGAGAATAGGGCCGCTGGTCCCAAAATCAGATGTTATTATACAATTAATTTCCCCAAACTCTAATCCCGGCCCAAACAATAGCCCGAACACCCTGTCATACCTAAATACACCAACGCCAAGAAATTACCGACGGTCAAAATATCTTAGTTATGACCACTCCTGTCCAGCGCACGGCTTACGTTTGCCAAGTTTACCCCCTTAAGGCATAGTTGCCTTAGGGTGACTACATATCCCGTGGTCCTAGGTAAGCGACAGAAGCGACGCAATACGACGCCATAGAAAATGACAGTCGTATCTACGCTTCAGCGTAGACCACGTGAAGGGTTCATCTACATACTGTTTGACACTTTCGCATCGCGTTGCGTTGCCACGCTTGTCGCTCACCTATGACAATGGGTTAGCATAACTTTTAGGACATTTCTTACCTAGTCCCTATTCAGTCGCGTACACAGGTTTCGAAGCTATGATAGGCATCAAATAAATATTATAAATGCGAAAGTTTGGATGGATGTATGGATGTATGGATGTATGGATGTATGGATGTATGGATGTATGGATGTATGGATGTATGGATGTATGGATGTATGGATATATGGATGTATGGATGTATGGATGTATGGATGTATGGATGTTTGTTAATCAATCACGCGTTAACGGCTGAACGGATCTGGCTGAAAATTGGCACAGAGATAGAATATAGACTGGAATAGCACATAGGCTACTTTTTATTCCGGAAAATTAAGATGTTCCCGCGGGAACCAAAATAACCTCAAATGGATGTTTGTTACTCAATCACGCCAGAACGGCTGAACGGATCTGGATGAAACTTGGCACAGAGATAGATTATAGTCTGGACTAACACATAGGCTACTTTTTATCCCGCAAAATTAAAGAGTTCCCGCGGGATCCACAAAACCTCGATCCACCCGTACGAAGTCGCGGGCATTAGCTAGTATATTATATATTAGGTATATATTTTAATGTTTAGTTGTTGCACTATCCCGCGCTCTTCAAATCAATCAAATAAATATTATAAATGCGAAAGTTTGGATGGATGTAATGGATGTATGGATGTATGGATGTATGGATGTATGGATGTATGGATGTTTGATAAAAAATCACGCGCCAACGGCTGAACGGATCTGGCTGAAATTTGGCACAGAGATAGAATATAGTCTGGAATAGCATATGGGCTACTTTTTATCCCGGAAAATTAAGGAGTTCCCGCGGGAACCAAAAAACCTCAAATAGATGTTTGTTACTCTATCACGCCAGAACGGCTGAACGGATCTGGATGAAATTTGGCACCGAGATAGATTATAGTCTGGACTAACACATAGGCTACTTTTTATCCCGGAAAATTCAAGAGTTCCCGCGGGAACAACAAAACCTCAATCTACGCGTACGAAGTCGCGGGCATCAGCTAGTTAGCTAATAAAAGCTAAGCTACTTACTGACGGCCTTATTAAAAATGACAGTGAGCTTTTTCAGCTTTGGTTAGCAAAGCTTCTATGCATCTTTAACCTGCACGCCACTGTTCCTATCTCTCGTCACAGGCGGGGTAGTAACTTAAACCATAAACTTTATGGTACTTTATGGCATAAAGTATCATAATTATTTAAAATACAAATATCGAACTGTAACTATACATTGTACCATTACCTATTCTGTGCTGTAACAGTAAAGGTAGAAACTTCCTATCTGAATTGTACAACACAATAATTCATTACAATGTTAGGTAATACCGATGTTTTCTTAAGTTCTTTAACTGTATAGTATTACTTAAAATAGAAAAGATTAGAGAGAGAGAGAGAGAGAGAGAGAGAGAGAGGAGAGAGATGAGAGAGATAATTAGTATTGCTTGAAGATCATGCTACGACACTTTTATTATGTGGGTTTGGTATGGAAAATTTCGGAACAGTCTAATAAAAGCCACAAAGACGGTCACCCTTAGCCACCCACCTCATCCCTCACGATATTAATAAATCTATCTGTGCATATTCGGAGAGTTAAAGACAGTTGCGGTGGGATTCAAATGGGATAGTTGCTTTCACGAAACCTTCCGTCCAGTTTCAATATGAATATGGAATAGGTACCCACGCCATATTTTGGCCCACACTCTTGAAATTCACTAATGTCAATTCATACTTCTATACTAATCCATACTATGGCACTTGCCAATACGTGATCATAGATATGTAGGTTACAATTTCATTACCTATTACTTATATTTAGTTCGCACTTTGACACGTAGTATACGAGTAAATAAGCAATATTTTGGTTAGCACTTCATGATGATTACAAGGTTTTCCCCCACTCCAATGTACCTAATTTCTTATTATATAACGTTAGGATTAATTTGTAAATATATGCCATTTTTACAGTGTCTGTCTGTCTATCTGTCTTGTCAGAGTCTGTGTGTATCAATTTTGCTCCAACTCACAACAACTTACACGCAATCCGCAACACATACTAATATTATAAATGCGAAAGTGTGTCTGTCTTTCCGTCAGTCTGTCTGTCTGTCTTTTCCGGCCCATCATTTAACCGATTTTGATGAAATTTGGTATAGGTATCTCGGGGAAGGACATCGGCAGACTATAATCTATCTCTGTGCCAAAATTCATGCAGATACGTTCCGCCGTTCTGGTGTGATTGAGTAACAAACACCCATCCATCCATCCGAACTTTTGCTTTTATTGCATTTTTGCGACTTCGTCCGCGTGGATAAGTTTTTTGATTCCCGCGTGAACTTCTTTATTTTCCGGGATAAACCTAGGATAGCCTATGTGTTAATTCACGGTATTACAAGCTATGTATTTCCATTCAAAATTTTGGCCAAATCGTTCAATCATTGTGGCGTGAAGTAGTAACAAACATATTAACTTACACTTTTTTTATTTAGTAGAAGTTTTATTAAATAATACCTATCAAAACAAATCATTAGGAATGCAAATCCCAATCAGAATTCATAACACACAAGTAACTCAATTATGTAGGGACAATCCAAGACGTCCGTCTGACCGCCGGACAATGGATTCGTATGAATCCAATTTGCTCACTCAACTCAACAATCTTGCTGAAATATAGATTCGAGGATGTGCTCCTTACAACTTCTTGCTATGCTGGGAATATCAATTTGAATAAATTTAATTACTTAAGGTACTTAGTTTTCGTGCTTTAGGAGAACATAGACCATCAGAACTATTTTGCTCTACTTTTTTTCATACGAACCGCTAAGGTGTATTTTCCAGCGCACGTATTTCCTGCCACACTTAAGTTTTATTCTATCCACTACAAGTTAGCCCTTAACTGCTATCTCATCTGATGGTAAGTGATGATGCAGTCTAAGGTGGTAGCGGGTTAACCTCTTAGGGTCATGGCAATTATACTATACCCATACCCCTATTCGGTTTCTACATGGCATCGCACCGGAACGCTAAATCGCTTGGCGGTACGTCTTTGCCGGTAGGGTGGTAACTAGCCACGGCTGTACCCTCCCACCAGGCCAGACCTTATTCAGAAATTATAAATTCCCAAATTGACACTGCCAGGAATCGCACACGGGACTTCCCACTTTAAGACAACAGCGCTCAACAATGCGACATTATGCAACAATAAGAAGAAGATCATCCTGATTTCTGAAGATCGCCCCATAATCCATTATATCCAAGATCGTACCATGCCTGGATATAGCAGTTTACGTTCTAAGCTCCTGCACACACTCCTGCCTAAATATGCATTTACAGACCGACATGATCAGCCCACTGTTACGTCAGCTTGTTGGTTCTTCTATGCATTTCCTCGTACTGAATATAACCCATCCAGCCGCTATGCAGCTGGTTATATGCACTTTTTTTTTAATCTTTCTACCTCTGACGTAGATCAGAGCCTTTATTAGCCTATTGTTCACTTGCACTCCAGTTCTATCTAGTATGCCTCTCGCACTTTTATTCCGCATACCTTAGTCTTTCTTTCATCCATCTCTTTCAAGCTTTAACCCGGTGGGATTCCGGTCTACTCTCTATCTACTCTATATACTCTCTATCTACTGTAGTAGTTTTGGGATTTCTTTATTTTTAATATTTACAATCTTACTTATTTATATATATCAGTTTCCTGTTTTACATCTTACAGTGCAATATTTTTATTTATCTAGTTTTACATTTTTATCTTACTATTAAAGTTTTAAGTTATGCTTAGTTCTACTTTTAGATTAAATTTTAACGCAACAACGTTTCCACTTATCTACTTTACATTTTAGTTCTTATCTTATGTCTTACACTACGCTTATCTCTACTTTTAATTGTTATCACTTTGGGTATCGTTGTATGATTTACCTATGTATTATTCATAATATATGGAAATCATACTTATAATTTACTTGTTCCTTTTGATTACCTTCTCTATTATTTTCAAGCAGTAGTTTATAAATTCGTTATTTACGTTTATCTGTCATCTCTGATCTTTATGTTTTCGATTGTTAGTTTTACGTCTAATAATTGTTCTATTTTGAATCTTTCGTAGCCGAACACCGGGCATTCTAAGACAATGTGGGGAACACAGATGCATGACGGACTCTCCTTACACTTAAAGGTTATATGCACTTTGCAACTAACTGCCTCGTTGGTCTAGTGGTTAGCATGTTCGACTGCAGCGGACGAGGTCTCGGGTTCGAGTCCCGGGTCGGGCTAAGAAGTTGGAAGCTGGCGTTCCTTAAGTTCCACCCCCGTGCCTCGTTAAACCGTCGGTCCCGGTTATTATCACTAACATGATAATAGTCGTTGAAGTCCGCCAACCCGCCAACCCGCATTGGAGCAGCGTGATGGGTCTAAGCTCTAATTCCCTCTCCCCTATGAGAGTGAAGGCGTGGGCCCAGCCGTGGGACGTTTATGGGCTGTAGTGGGGGTAGTGAATATAACCCCTGAAAGAGACATCTAAGATTCCTACATGATTAAATAAGATTCCAAACTAGTAATAACCTTGTAAAGGAAGATTTCCATATCAAAGGATAAAACAGGTGTACAGTACATTAGCTCGACGGCAATGTTCCTTAAATCTTAGCCCGCACCTCTGACTGAAGACGGTTTGTTGTTCTCAAAGTATAATGTTGCACGTGCTAATTCATAACCAACTTGTAAAATCAGCAGTGTTATAGTTATTACTTTACTGGAAGATGCCCGCGACTTCGTCCACGTAAAATAAGTCTTTTATATTCCCACCGGAACTCCCTAATTTTTTGGCTAATTTTTCAGTAGATCCAGAGATTACCAGATGCACCGTCTAATCCTTCATTCTCGTGGTCTGATAGGATGTGTATCTAACACAACGGGAGAAAGGTGCAGGAACAGCTTACTTTCCTAGCACAAGGCAACTACGGATAATTTCTTGACAGAAGAATTTCGTGACAGCGCCTGACTTTGTTTAAAACTTATTCACAAGGACAAGACGCATAAAAATATCACCTCACTTCTTTCACACTGAGTGTGTAGTAAAAATTGAATATTTTGAAAAAAAACATAATATTTTTTATTTTTTTGGCCAGATTCACACCCAGGTCGCCGTAATCTCGTCGCCGAGAATCCATACTAATATTATTATAACTGCGAAAATGTACCTGTCTCCATAATGTCTTGATGAAACTTGGTGCATAGATAGGTGCCATCCCAAATTGCATTAAAGGCAATAATTTTCATCCTAAAAAATCAGGCAGATTTTCCAAAAAAGAAAAACTAAAATCAACGCGGACTTAACAAAAACCAACACGGACGATGTCGTGTACATCACCAAGTAATGTCTCAAAGTTTTCACTTACCCCCACGTTCTGAGAAGTCAAACCTACCCTCAGCTGACCACCGCCTCAGGTCAAGGGGGCGCTCATCCCCACTCCCAATACATTTCATATTCCGTTGACAGAGGCACAATAATAACGCCTGCCCGTGTAAAAGCAAGACATAGTTGATGCACCAGGATGTACGCGCACTAGAAGTGGTTAATTAGAAAAATTATGGTACTTAGAGCCAAAACGATACGTATCAAGTGACACCTGTATCTAAGTGGTGTAGTTTTAGACGTTCGTCCTCCTATTCGGGTCGGAGGTTCGATCCTCGAGCGCGCACTTGTAACTTTACCGAGATTTGTGCGTTATAAACAATTTAAGTTTTGATTGGTTTAAGACTTAAATATTACTTGCTTTAACGGTAAAGTGAGGAAACCTGCATGACCAAGATCCCGTCATAATGTTGTCAAAGTTGTATGAAGTTTGCCACGTGGCCACCGTGGTGGGATGAGACTTGTAAGAGACTTATTTATTGACCAGCAAGAGACTTCTATCAGTTGACGATAACGGCGATTAGTATACTATACCTTTTTTTAGATTTTATATCAAAATTTCATAGTAAAAATGTAAGTATATTTTTGATAGGGTAACCACGTAATAAGAAGCTATCAAATATTTTACCATCTATTATTTCATGTAGGTACACTCTAAAATAATTATAATTACAAATTAATCTAAGCGCATCTAGAAACTTTGCATCCGCATTTGACCAATAGTTGGAAATAGTTGAATTTGAAGACGTTTGGAATTTACGAGTGGTTCCGACCCTATGGGCGCTCGGACGATAGAATATTCTGCCTCGTATAACGATTGCTTGGCAACGAATTCTTGAGGTACCCTCCCTCTCACATTTTGCCCACAATATTACTTATTGAATAACAACCTCAAAGACACCCTGGCCTATGCCGAGATGAATGCTGAGGTACCTAGAACCATCATCTGTGTCTAAACCTTGTAACAGACCGATTTCTGTACATAAGTACAATATTTTTTGAAAAAAGAAGTACATACATATAGTCATAGGTATTATCACCAACTTTTTTTCAAACGTCAAAACGCGTCCTAAGTATGGGATCTAAATGTAATTCTGAAATGTGACGTCATTACAGGTCGACGTACTTTTTTACTTTAATTGATTGTTTAAATGGATATTTAGCATAAAACTATCAGAGGACGTGGATATTACGACTTTTGGTAGATCCTCTATTTAGCAAGAAAATAATACAATTATTTTGCTATAATCCGCCAACAGAAAAAAATCTGTATGGTCGAATATGCAGCTGTTACAAGCGATGCACCGTTTACCTTCCCAACCAAGCAAGAAAGCTAAGTTCCCAAGCAAGCAATGCCACCACCACTTACATGCACCACCACACAAGACTTTTATACTATTCTCAACGCACGTTTCGCCCCGACACTGGAGCATTTTCAGGAGATGTCGACTTTACAATGCAAGATTGTCTAGTCCTCTATTTAATAATCACTAAAAAAAAAATTATTTGAATAGTAGTCAAAGTGATTATGACAATTCTTTTTTTTACAAAGGCTACTCTGTAGGGTGTCACATATAATTCAAAAATCTGAATACATTATCAAGTACTACCTCCTCCTCTAACTTTGCTACCGGTCAGTCAGTCCACCGGATGCATTCATGTAGAATTTTAGTACCTGGATGCTAAGTAAACATTGGCTCGACTCATACAAAGCTAAGGTACCTTCGATGGAGCCAGAGTAGATACTTGTGTTTGACTTAAAACCCGAATTTCTCGCACTCCGGCTTTAGTAAGTGCCGCAAGGTAGATGAAAAAGCGATTATTCTCTTCACTAGCCTGTATCAATTTTTTTTGGCTGAATTTATGGTATTCTTAAGACAATGGATTTTAGCTAATAGCGGAAAAGTCGATATTTGTTTTTTTTCTATCCGCTATAAGTTAGCCCTGGACTGCGATTTCATCTGGTGGTAAGTGATGATGCAGTCTAAGATGGTATCGGGCTAAACCCATACTTCTAGTCGATTACTACAATAAATCGTACCGGAACGCTAAACCGCTTGGCGACTCTCTTTGCCGATAGCGTGGTAAACCGACCAAGCGTCCCACCATACCGGTCTAGTGAAAATTCAAAAAATATAAATTCTTAAAATGACCCTGCTGAGAATCGAACCCACTGCTCAATTGAAACAACATTACTCACCACTGCGTTAGCTTGTATTCTTTGTATGGAGCTGGGACCTGGGGCCACTTACAGCCCCGTACAAACTCATAAAAATAATATTTGCCGCTACGTGCCGCGCCGCTACGTGCCGCGCCGCTCCATGTATCTCAAGTGGGGCTAGACGCTAGACCAATACCACGCAGGGAGAGAATCTGCTTGCCGCTCATCACTTGTAAAATTAACTAGATTATCTTAATGTATTTATATGCGGTCAAAGCTAATTTTCGGACAATCGCTGCGGTGTTCCCCCTCTCCGGGCTCCGGGTCTTATGTGGGCAGAAGGTGAGTTATGTTAGTCTTTCGGTCAAGGAGCAGTGGAATTGTTAATTTGGGTAAACATTGGAATATTCTAAACTAGCTGATTCCTGCGACTTCGTCCACGTGGTTTTAGATTTTTTTATCCCGCGGGAACTCCTTAATTTTCCGGGATGAAAATGCCTAGCCTATGTCACTCTCCAGGTCCTCAACTATCGTCGTCGTCGTCGTCGTCAACCGATGGACGTCCACTGCTGGACATAGGTCTCTTGTAGGGTCCTCCACAAGCCACGGTCAACTACTATCGGTCGGTCCTCAACTATACCCATACCAAAATCAGGTCGATCCGTTGCTCCGTTGAATCCGTTATGCGTCCGTGATTGAAGGAAAAACAACAAACAAACACACTTTTGCATTTATAATATTAAAGTATCATTCAAATAAAAAATGGATTAAAAACCCCATACTAATATTGCAATTGCAAATGTACCTGCCACTACTACTACAATTTTACAAGTTAGCCCTTGACTGCGATCTCACCTGATGGTACTCGTAAGTGACGATGCAGTCTGAAATTGTAGCGGGGTATGGCACCCATACCCCTAGTCGGTTTCTACACGGCATCTTACCGGAACGCTAAATCGCTTGGCGATACGTCTATGCCGGTAGCGTGGTAACTAGTCACGGTCGAAGCCTCCCACCAGGCCAGACCAGACAAAATTCAGAAATTATAAAATCCCAAATTGACTCTGCCGAGAATTGAACAGCGCTCAACGCTGCGCCAGGGAGGTAGTTTCAGGTAGTGTATGTTTGGGATAAAACGTAGACAATATTTTCCTTCTGTCTGATTGTCTCGCTGTGTGTTTGGGATGGAAAGTAGTTTACTAACCGAAAAGAAACCTATCTCTGTTCTGAATTTTATCAAAATCAGTTGAACAAATGAGAAGTGAATACGTAGCAGACAGACAGGCATATTAATGACAGATAGAGTGACCCTTTCGCATTTGTAATACTAGCTGATGAATATCAATATAATTATTAGCTGTACTTCTAACCCATGGCTAACTAACATGGTTAACTATAAACTATATCAAAAATGGTACCAATGTGGTCATTGGTACCATTTTTGATATAGTAAAGAATTTTTATTTATTTACTTAATTTCACATCATAAAAATATTACAATTAAGTACTAAGATTATTATTACATTACTATTATAACCATATTATTAGAACCATGTATTACATATTACTATAACCATAACTGATGTGCCGCAACTACTAACGCCTACCTCAGAGAATAAGTACAGACACGACCGGTTTCTGAATTGAGAATTTCATGTTAGGTCTGTCTCAAAGACTACATAAGGACTAAATAAGCAAATTTTTGTTTCTGAATTGATATTCGGCCGGTTTCTGAATCAAGCATTCAAGCAAAAACAGCAAGTTCCTACTCTCAAACCTTACACAATATCAATTCAGAAACTAAAATTTGCTTAATCAGTCCTTAAGTAGTCTTTGAGACAGACTCAACATGAAATTCTCAATTCAGAAACAGAAGTAAAGTCAACAGAGTGCAAGAGATGTTGTTCCCCTTCTATCGCATCAACGTTCTACGAGTCAGTGGTCAGTGGGTCTTCTCCGTTTGGCCCGTGAGGGTCAAGCGGGGGTACGGGCCTCGAGGCTGAGCCTCCTTACCCGGGCGGGGCGCGGGGCAACTCTGTGCCCCGGTGAATATTTTAAGCCGAGAACCGGCTAGGGCCTGCCTTGTAGGCTACGGGCACCTGGGTCGGGTGTCACATCCGGTGTTGGGTCCGCACTGCGGGTGACGTTGTCACCTCCGCGTGCTGGACCCGTGTCTTGTCCTGGATTCTCGGCGCTGCGGGCAATGGGGTCGCTCTCGCGCGCCGAGATGGTGTCTAAGTCGGTGGACTCCGCGTCGCGAGCGATAGAGTCGCCGCTGCGCGCGGAGTCGATGTCAAATCCGGTGTTGGTCGCGTCGTCGTCGTCGCTACGATCGCCTGTGTGCCGCGCAGGTGATGGCGATCGTAGGAGCTCACGAGGTAGTGGAAAGAAAAAACGTTCTACGATTTGTAGAGAATTATTGTTGCACGTAAAACCGCCAACAGGTGGCGTTGTACGACATTAGGTCGCGCTTCAAGTGCACATACTAATCTACGTATAATGAATAAGCTGCAGTAAAGTACTAATTAATCTATGTTTTCCATATTAAGGTTATCTAGAGAAATTTTTGGAAAAGGTATCTATTCTATTCTGGTATCCTAGGATAATTTGAATGGATTATTTCTAAATTCAGGGCTGTCTGTACTCTGCATGTATAATGTACGCGTATCACGCCGAAACTATTGAATGAATTCAAATGAAACTTTAACCTGAGTCTTGTATGCTACCTAGATATAAGCTCTACTGGTGGTTGCAATAACAAGTAGATTATAACTTTGATAGATTATATCTTGATAAGTTATCTTTTTTTAAATGCATGTACCTATTACCGATATCTCCGCAGCTTCTGAACCGATTTGAATTTTCAGTGGTTAAAGGAAGCTCGCAAGGTGCTCCCATAAAAAAATCTGACTGGTTGAGGTTTTGGATCCTGATGCTGCAGGGTACAGAACTCCTCAACCATAGGGAGTTAGGAAATATTGATGATGAATTCATATTATTATCCATACTATCCATACTAATATTATAAATGCGAAAGTGTGTCTGTCTGTCTGTATGTCTGCTATGCTTTCACGGCTCATTCATTCAACCGATTTTGATAAAATTTGGTACAGGGGTAGGTGGTATCCCGGGGAAGGACATAGGCTACTTTTTACCCCGAACATTAAAGAGTTCCCGCGGGAATCAAAAATCCTAATCCACGCGGACGAAGTCGCGGGAATCATCTAGTAATATATATAGCCTTTGTTTGCTAAGAAAATATACATAGTTAAAAATATAAACGAAAAAATTTTAGGGCCCTGAGAGGGTGCAGGCCTCCCCCAAGCTCTCCCATAGCTTTCGGTCTAGTGCCTTCTTGGCCCACTGTGGACCCGCTGCCGCCCCGATGTCGTCAGCCCAGCCAGCGTTTGAGCGGTCGGCCTGTCGTGCGTTGCCCGAAGTACGGTCCACTTCACCGAGTAGCGATTTTGCTCCACCTTTCGTCTGCCATACGCATACAATGACCTGCCATTTCATTCTTCTTACATCTACTGTACGTCTTTATTTTTTTTCAATTAGTAGGTACGAAGTCACGTGTAGATATACGATTCAACTCTATTGAGAATTTCATGTTGAGTCTGTCTCAAAGACTACTTAAGGAGTAATGAAGCAAATTTTTGTTTCTTAATTGATATTGTGTAAGATTTGAGAGTTGGAGCATGCTGTTTTTGCTTGAATGCTTAATTCAGAAACCGGCCCAATATCAATTCAGAAACAAAAATTTGCTTAATTAGTCCATAAGTAGTCTTTGAGACAGACTTAACATGATATTCTCAATTTAGAAACCGGCCGTAAGTCCCAACTCCCCAACCCTGACGCTGTAGGGTACTGCACTCCTAAGCCTATAAGAACATAGACTTCATCATTGAAGTTTAAACTAATGAGTACACTAAAAAGTTATAAAAATTTTTTGACTCCCCTTGGACACCCGGACTATTGAAAACATAATTCTTTAAAATTATTTCGCCTTTTTATTTTCAACAACTTGAAGTCAACAACACAAGTAGTCAAAGCAACCAAAATCATCTTTTCATAAAAATAGTCCTTTTATTTTCAACAACTTGAAGTCAACAACACAAGTAGTCATAGCAACCAAAGTGTTAGGCTTTTTTTCGCTACGGAATTTCTGGATTCGGTCTCCACGCTCAAGGCCCGCGATAGAAGCTATGCAATAGCTTAATAAAAATTCTTCGCTCCAGCAACATTAGCACAGATTGTCATAAAATGGAAGAACTGAAAAGGTTAAAGTTTACAGCAGACAATTTCTTGTTGTGAATATTTTAGTAAAAATAAAATTTAAAAATATCCCACCGCAAAATATTGCAATCGTCAAATTAATGCATTGTCTGTGAAACTTCCGCCCACTCGAACGTGCGCATCAAAACTAAAAACAATGCTCGAACCACGACTTTTTACCGCCAAAAAATAAAGGACCACTTGCAAATAAACACGTCGCTTTTAATTTTTGAAATGGCTAGTTTTTAAACTACAATCACGGTACATTGTTGCGGGTGAAGAAAACAACTTTAAAATGACTGAATCGACTATTGTCATGATTGACTTAATTCGAGTCTGCGACCAAACAAAATTCGTCCAGAAATTGTCGCACATTCGTACTTTATGGGATGAATTATTGAAAAGACATAAAATAGTAAAAAAAATCTTGACAAATATTTTCATACTTAAAAGTAATTTACGTAGATTCCTTAAACATTTTTGTGATCATTAGTGGCCAGGATCTGGTGATCGTTTGGAAAATGGGAAATATTTTTCTTTGAATCGAGTGTTTTTTTAAAATTTCAAACCAGATATTTAAAATTTGTTAGTGAATCTCTCAAATTGTTATCGTTACAGATTAACTATAATATTAAAATGAGAGGGTTGACATATAGGTTACCTAATTAACCAACCTTTTAGAAATGCCAGTATAAACCATACCATTAAAACAAAAGACGTTGTAAGTAGCTGGTGAGTTTAGACTTGACCATTTATCAAAGAAACAAACCCGACTAAAAATTATCCTATTCCAATAACTCTTACTCTCAACCCTTCTTAAGCTCACACAACACAGAACTAAGTAAAACGCGGCTAATTTAAGGAGCCTACCTTATCGCTGTGTAAGTTCGACATCGGGCATCATTTGTCTTCGTCAACGTTGCCCGGTGATCATTTATGCCACAGCACACCCTACCCTTTCGTTGGAAATATACACGGTGGGATTGCACCTAGCTTGCTTGATTTACAATTTAAAAAAAAACAGAGTCAAAATCTATAGGTGTTTTATGTAGTCATCAAATAAGATCTATATTTAACCTAGATAGGTTAATAAAAATATATGTAACCTAAAAATATATAACCTAACTCATAACGGACCAGATGGTCCGTTATGAGTTAGGTTTCAAATCTATCATAAATCCGCATTAATACGGTATTTTAAGGTACACATACAAGTTAGTAAAGTTATTGTTGCAGGCTGCAGACGCAGCGTTGTGCAAATAACCAACTTCTTGGCGTTTCCAACACAAGAACATCTAGATTCTCTAGCACATTCATTATTTTGCATCATATAAAAATAACTACGATATTTGTACTTTGACATAGGTACTTTTGATGACATTAAAATTTGGTGATTATGCAAGTGGCCTTGAATTAAAAGAACCACATAATTATGTACTTGAACCTACGCCAACACTCAATGGGAGTGTAGGAAGTTTAGAGTGAACTTCAGCAGCAAGTTCGAACAAATATCCTCCCGTATGTCCAAACCACAAATATTCTTAACATGCCACCCCTATTTCAAAACACTTAAGGGTGCATTTTCCGTGACATATGTGGGAAAGGAATGACTTGCTTCTCGGGGAAATTGAAGATGCTCTTTTGGAAAAGTGCAGTGACGTCGCGATTTCCTGAACCACGAGTGATTTTTTGTTTTGTTTTATGTTGTTTCTTTCGTCGCTTGGTTAATTTGGAAAATATGTATATGAGAATGAAATAGATCTTAAGATAATTTCAAACTTACCAAATTACCATGTGGTAAGTATAAACTTTTGCTTCTATTTTTCTTATGGGTTTTTTTCTTACATTTCCTATCCCGTGTTTATTTCAACCAATAGGAAAAACCTTCAAAGAATATTATAATTAAGTATAGGTGATTATTTCTTTTGGAGGAAATCAGGATTTTATGAGTTGGACATGATAATAATATTTGACATGTAGGTACAATTATTTGTAAATTGTAATGACTTGATGACCTGACTGGACTTCGCATGCATGTTTTTTTTAATGCGCGTTTCAAGAATTAAAACTGCATTATGAGGAAACCTGCATGCTCGAGAATTCTTCAAATCAGTCCCAAACTAGTTTAAAGTCTACCAATCTGCACTTGGCTGGCGTAGTGGACTATGGCCAAACCCTACTTATTCTGAGGAGACTCGTGATCAGAAAAACTCAATACTTGTTATGGTCCGACCCGGGATCTTATCGACCGCAGCCGAACATGGACCAATGGAGTTTAGTGATATTGATACTTGTAATAAAATGGGTTGAAAAAGAAAAAAAATAATTATCTGCGGTTTCGAGACACTACACAGACTCTTTTAAACATCCGAAAATCGTCGAAAATTTCTTAGGGGTCGCCTGAAAATCAGCGCTGTTATGGCGTATCTACAACATAACAGCATCACGCTGAGGCGATGCCCCTTTTGGAATTATCTTTGTCACAGTGTAGTTTCTAAGTTGTGTCCTAGTAATTTTGTGTTTTGTATTGTACTTTAGCTGTGTCATTGATAGTTCCGAATAAAGATTTATTTATTTATTTATTTATTTATTTATCCAAAGACAACTATTGTAATAAGAGCTATAGGATGCTATAGGTGTGGGTGTGGCTAAATAGCGAAGATGCTACGTCAAAAAAGGCACCACCAAACCCTTGTCTAATTAGTACGCTGATACTATTTGCTTGTCCAGTTTGTTTTTCAGATTTGTACCGCCCCAGTGACTTCGTAACAATAACTTGGTCAAGATGTTCCGAACAGTTAATTTACTTTGCCTTGATAAGGGTCGAACCCTTCAAGATATACCTACCTACTTCAGGTGGTCAGATTTGAGACAAATATTGAAATTATATAATCAAGAATTCATTCCCTGGGGCTTTTCCTAAGGATTTGTGGAAATCATTAAGACCATTTTATTATCTGTTGTGAATATTATGAAAATAAAATAATTGAGACCCCTTTTATATAAAAGCATGTGACTAGTCTCAGAGACCACCTAAAGAATTAAAAAAAAATATAACAAAGAAATCAGTAGTAGCTTTGAATGTCTGCCAACTACAAAGAAATACTTGGGCAATACAATTAATCAAAATTTACTTTGTATTAGTGTGCTTCACATAATTAGGAATATGTTTCAATGTATATTTTTCATTTATTTATTGTGTAAGATTTGCATAAGTAGGTATATAAAATAGAGTTCTTAGTTTTTACTAGATTTTTGAAGTAAAACATCTTGAGAACTGGAGAGTAAATCCTTATTACCTAAAAATCATTGCTATAGTGTAGCGTTCGCGATTAGGTACCTATGATAGGTCAACACTCTTCCGCTATTGACCAAAATCCATTGTTGCAGGAAGAATAGCACAAATTCTGAAAATCACAATTTGAAACAATAAAGGATCTTATCTTTATGAGGATATTATCTTTTTTCGGACGGAAGTAATACAAACATTATTTAAAATTTACGTAAAACAAAATAACTGTTTTCATCAGGGCTCATTGTTGTCATTAACGTTGAGTTAAAATTGCTGGCATCAAGGTCATGTTCAGTCCTGAATTATGAGCCTAGCTTAGTCATCAGAATACAACCGAACATAATACCGTCTCTTATCCTATCTCATAAACGAAGATGGTTTTTATTAATGTGTAAACAACCGCGAAAACTTAAAGACAATACTAACAGATGACAAAAGCTATTGTTGCCAGTTTGCCACTTTAATTATTAAGAGTGCTAGATTCTCTTTTTGCAGCTTCTCACAGTGGGCGGCTCAAAGCGGATGTGTCGTGCTTGGTAACGAGAGTTGTCTTAGTTTATCCTTTTTGTAGGCGATTTTAATATTAACCTAAGTAGAAATGCGTAATCCTTATCCATACTATTATTATTGTTGTGGTGCCTATATAAGTACCTAGATAGTCCATAACTTACGGGATATAATATTCGAGTAAAAGCCTATTTGTATACCTATTTGTATAGAGATACATAGTTTATGTGACAGTACAAAATATTTAAAAGTGTTTCTGTCTGTCTATCCATCCGTCTGTATGCCTGTCTTTCTGTCTGCTACGCTTTCACGACTCACCTGTTTAACCGTACCCCTGGAATTTTTTAAACCTAATCCAGCAGGCATTCGATTTTCAAAGTCCCGGTATCATTAAATATTGGGTTTTTGACTACTAGTCAAATTAATATTTTTTTTAATGTAAAAAAACAGGTCAAATTCCAGTCAAGGGCTAACTTGTACTGGAGAGAAAACTTAAGAAAAATGAAACGTTATTTAGGTGAGAGGCAACACGAAATCAAAACATTCACGTAATACGGGGGTATAATTATAAATTCCGCGTCACTCGGCAGCGGTGGAACAATGAAGTTAATCCATCAGGCCGAGTCCTCGGGCGTGGGCAGAGATAAGACAAGGGCCCGTATTCCGTCCCACCCCGGCTTCTTGGGCAACCACCCGGTCATAGAGTATGAGGACACATAGACCATTTGACGCTTGAACGATTTAGGACGAAATCATATTTATTCCTATGCATTAGTAGACTTAGGATTTACATGAGTATTTTTACTTTTAAAGAGTTTCTCACATTTATTTTACAACATTAGATTAAGCGGTAAATATTAAACGGATGAGAAACAAATAGATCCTTTGTTTTAGATTATCGAAAATTGGATTTTGCTACAAGTATGTACAATATTAAAAGAAAAGACTATAGAAGAAAAAATATTTTTTATTGCGTATTCAAAGTCTGCTAGTGCCCTACATGCGCATCTAAAAGCTAAAAGTTGCGCTGATGCGCTCGCAAAATTTCAAGGATTTATTTTAGTAACATTTTCATTTTTGACATTGACATTTTGAGCGGTGTCCATAAATATATATATATACAAGTTTTGTAGTGAAATTCGGAATTTCAGCCTTCATCAATCCGAAACCTACATCCGAATACATACATTTCAGGTTGCAGTTCTACCACAAATCATACATATCCATCCATCCATCCATCAGCCTGTATGCATCCACTGCTGACATACATAGACACATATACCTTCGCATTCGACATAGGCCTTCGCTGTCGAAAAGGCCTAAATCATACAAATAGGTAGTAAACAATTAACAGAACTACTACCTTAGATTATTACGAAAACAGCTTCCTCTTGAATTATTTTCAATGTAGGCACAAAACTCCAAAACGAATGTGTCGCATCTGCGTTCTTATCTATAACCGATGTCCATTCCTTAAGGCCACCCTTCTCAGATTGTGACGTCCACCTGGGTCCTTCGTATGAATATTAATTCGACCATATCTTGACCCCTGTCCGGTGGCTAAGAAGGCGGCTTGACGTATGAATTTCTTAGGGAATAATTAATGATTCTAGGTTATTTGATTGCTTACACTGTCACGACGTTTTATGAATATTCAATTCTAAAAGTTCTTTTAACGACCTCCCTGACGCAGTAGTGGTCTTATAAGTGGGAGAACCCAGGTAAGATCCCCGACAGGGGCCATTTGGGAAATTTTAGAACATACCTTCAGTTCTTATTGGTACGATTAAATACGGGGACCTGGCTGGGGAAAAACGTATGAGCCAAAAACCGTCAAACTCTATGTCCTCTACTCTCTAAGGTTGGTTGGGACCAGGCGTTGGAAATGAGTGTACGACCCGGGAGTTGGTATTGGACTGCTTTATAAATTTTCACTTATTACTACTTGATACATGCATAAGCAACAATAAAGGTAGGCACATACTGTACAACTCTACCTCTACATTTTAAACCCTTCCAAGTCTAGGTCTCAGTAACTCAGCGGGAAACGAGCCGCGTCGTAAACAAAATGCCGCAGTATCAAATCCAACTCTCAAAATTCGCAAATTTGATTTATTTTTATAAAATATCGAAATGTAACTATGTCTTTACGGGGTGTCCAACGACACTGAACGGCTTGTTTTATTTTAGGAACTTTTCATTGACGATCTCATACTTAAAAGCTGTATTGTTTTAATATTGTTGACGTTCGTGTTTTAGGATTATTATCCTTAATTGAATGATGTCATTTTCAATTAAAATATAAGCGATGGTAGAAACTCCCAGGCGTTGCTGCGCGCTAGCTATATTTTTCACGGAAAAATTCATCTTTTTTCCAGTAATCGACAGCGTTACAAGTTACAACTAATATTAACAAAAATTATATCTACACATTATTATGCTACATTTTTTAATAACCGGATAAAGTTTCGGGCATCATCTTGATTCTAGAATAATATAATACGCAATCTTATTCGCCTAATTTAAATATCTTTCTCTCCCATAAACATACTTGTATCTTAGCGCATCAAATTATTACGGTACCCGGTATACCCGGCAGCCGGCACCGCAATCCGACGGTGTTATTTTAGAATCCCTGGCACCTACAATATATTCCATAACGCTTGGTCAGATAGAGCGAATATTGTTTTAATTGATTAGCCCCTTGTTCTTGTTCTTGAGAATGGTGTACACTGGCGAGAATAATAAATTTTCTGCTATCTATCTATATCTATTATATATATAAAAATGAATCCCTATTTCCCTTGGTCACGACATCACTAGTCTTTTTATATAAATATTTTAATAGAAAATTTGGAAAATATAATCAGAGCGACATAATATTACTACTAATCCAATCTCCGTTTTAATCGATTCCCATTTTAATATATATTTTCTCGCACCCCAATTCCGATAAATAACAGGTATTCTATCTTCAAAACCTAAACACATTATATTATGATTGTTTATGATTCCAACGACAAAAATTTATATTGTTCTTATTTTCGTAAATATTTTTAGTATAAAATGTACTTAGTGTTTTTCACATGCAAAATAAGTAGACCTACTAAAATTACTTTAGTCACCACCGTAGTAGGTACCACCACCAAGTCCACCGTTTACATTAGTCTTGATTTAAATAAATTTTATCATAAACTTAATTTAACTACTATGTCAGTGAGTTCTTAGCCTAAGTCACACGATCGCGTCGGTCAAGTGGAAGCTTTAATTAGACAAATATCTTAATTGGACTGAATTCATGTTTTAGATGAGTTACTCAATATTTGAGTGAGAAAACTTGTCACAGGCATATTTGAGTGAAATTTTAAGATTACTTACGGCTTAATAAAATTAATGTATCATCGGAAAACATGATGAATTTTTTTTCGTACACGTATTATGAATGCAAAAGTGTGTTTGTTTGTTGGTTTGAACGGATCGACGTGATTTTTGGCATTGGTATAGTTGAGGACCTGGACAGTGACATAGGCTACTTAGTGACATAGGCGGGAATTAAAAAAAAACTTAAACCACGAGAACGAAGTCGCGGGCATCAGCTAGTATTTAAAAATATTAAAATATGCATTTTTTTCATACACGTATTTAAATTATGTAAAACCAAAGACGCTATGTCAGTAGTGTAAGCATAATTCCAGAAGTATGCAATTAATTAAAATTACTTTTAAAATATTATGTTTGTACTCTCTTTAAAACTTCCACGAGCGAATGGTCACCACGTGTAGCGGTTTCACGAGAGATTTGATGTAAACAGTTAAGTATAAAACTTAGCCAAAGCATCACAACCACAATAAATTAATCATTTGATCAGACTGCAGTTACTACTGCTAAGCTCCAAATTGCGATCTAAACACAAAAGTATTCAATAATCGCTGAGTCTGCCGGTAGGAGACTGATTTTCAAACGTCAAATTACTCGTATTTATACAAAATTATTCCAATATGGCGTTTACCCGCCAAAGAACGAACCGAGTGAAATACATCGAATGAGTCAAATATTCACTTATTTAAACCTTCGTTAATAAATAAATTAGCAATCTTTTATCTTTTCTTAAAAATTCAATTCAAATTTAAAAGCAAAGCTGACAGTAGCGTGCATCTTTATATCATATCTTACTTCATACTAATATTATAAACTAGGGAAGGCCCGCGTCTTCGTCTGCGTGGTTTGAGGTTTTTTGGTTCCCGCGGCAACTCCTTAATTTTCCGGGATAAAAAGTAGCCTTTGTGCTATTCCAGACTATAATCTATCTCTGTGCCAAATTTCAGCCAGATCAGTTCAGCCGTTGGGGCGTGATTGAGTAACAAACATCCATGTATGGATGGCCATAATCCATCCATCCAAACTTTCGCATTTATAATATTTATTATTTGATGCGAAAGTGTGTTTGTTTGTTGGTTTGTACTTCAATCACGCCAAACAGAGCAACGGATCGACTAATCGGTTTCTACATGACATCGTATCCTATATCGAACCCAAGACCTCCCACATAAAAGACCACAAAGCTCACCTCTACGCCAGGGAGGTCGTCAAAGGTGCAATGAATTTTGCGTTCAAATTCTCTAAAAATCTAACACACTACCTCAAGGTAAAATCACTAGGCCACTAGGCCATTAATGCTCGCAATTAAACTAGGCCCAGCAAAATCGTTTCGGAAATAGCCCAGTCAGCCTATAAGGTCCGAAACCAATAAATCTCCCGATCGCAGCCTTCCTTCCCAGATAATGTATTTCTGTTCGGACGTTACTTACTTTGGCAATTTGCGGGAACCTTTGTGCCCTTTAAGATATCTCGTCAGACAATTGTACTCCTGCTATTCCTTTTGTAAGGAGATTACGTGGAGTTTGTGTGGGTGTGTCGAAAATAATTTTGGTGCGTTGCATTGGACTGTGTAAATTACAAAAATAAATATCCTGATCTTCTTTCGATAGTGTCGGATAACAAATTGCTGTTTTGCCATCGGATTAAGAGGTAAGGGAATAGAGCGTGCACCTATGTTTGTGCAATATAACATCACGCGTGAAATTAGATAATCTCTAGATTTATTTGTAAGAGAATTTGACTCGCAATATCACTCGTGTAAATTGGCCCTTTTCTCTGTGAATATTTGCACAGATAGTTGATAATTTTACTCGCAATTCCAAACAAATAGTGAATGAACAATGAAGTATTTAGGTACAACAATTTTGTGTTCTTCGATACTACGAGCATGATATTATGAAAATATTCAGACAAACAAAATTTGGTAATTTATTACTCTCGTGGCTATATTATTTTTAAAAGCTTCCGTGATCTGTGTAGAAATCACGGCACATTTGGGGCCGCCTTTCGTAAATGGCATTCCTAACCAGTACCTACTAGATTCACTTGACAACTTAAAATCAATATACAAACTTCATTAAATACTTCAATGTATCATCAACTCTATATAATTCCCGAAACAAAGTTATCGTCCAAGGCGTGATATATCCTCGTCTTCAGGAAGGGCCAAGGTCTGAGTCCATTTACAAATCACAAACACTGACCACCCACCCCCCACCACCCCTTCGGACAATATACAACCCTTCTGTTACCTTTCCGAATTACACTTGAAATATGGTGGAGTTTACCCTTAAACTGTCTTGGATTTTAAGGGATATATTGTTTATACATTTGTCTGAAGACTAGTTTTATTAGCGGCTCTGTCTACATCATACTAATATTATAAATGCGAAAGTCACTTTGTTTGTTGGTTTGTTGGTTTGTCCTTCAATCACGCTTCAACGGCGCAACGGATCGACGTGATTTTTTGCATGGGTATATTTGAGGACCTGGAGAGTGACCTAGGCCACTTTTTATCCCGGAAAAACAAACAGTTCCTGTAGGATAGTATGCTCTTTTTCTCTCATTTTTCTTCAATTAGGCTGCAACGGCGCAACGGATCGACGTGATTTTTGGCATGGGTATAGTTGAGGACCTGGAGAGTGACATAGGCTACTTTTTATCCCGGAAAATTAAGGAGTTCCCGCGGGAATCAAAAAAACTTAAACCACGCGGACAAAGTCGCGGGCATCAGCTAGTTCTAAATAATTATTACCACCACCACTAAGTATCGCTTTGAAAAAATTTCTTTCTACTTCTTGGGTAAAAATTAAAAAAAAATATTTTCTGGAAATTATTCAGACATTATTAAATAAAATAAAATAATAAAAAGTTTTTATTAGAGGCATTAAACTCCTTGAGTTTTGATTTTTGATAATTTTTTGTAATAACTTATCCTCCTAAAAATCATCACAAAATGGCGTTTTAACCATATTTTAAGTTTATATACACGTTATATTCACGTTAGCTGACGGCTGCGACTTCGTCCGCGTGGATTAAGGTTTTTTGGTTCCCGCGGTAACTCTTTAATTTTCCGTGATAAAGAGTAGCCAATGTGTTATCCCAGACTATAATCTATCTATGTGCCAAATTTTATTCAGTTTTGTTCAGCTGTTCTGGCGTGATTAAGTAACAAACATCCATCCATCCAAACTTTCGCATTAATAATGTTATAATATAGATATAATAAAATGTGACTACTTAAACGACAAGGAAGCTTGGCAATAATTTGCTCTAATGGCTCTGATAGTTCCTTAGTTAAGATTATTTGTGAGATGGTGATATTAAAAAAAGAAACCAGGCTGAGTTTGTCAGGGCGCGTTTGGAACCCTCGTAGCTTTAGTTTTAAGATACCGTAACCGATTATCACCATCATGTTATTTATGTAAGTAATTTTTAACGTCAATAAGTGAACCTACAGTGTACCTATATTGAATAATCATTTATTCAATAAAGCTTTCTGATGTAATAGAGAATATGCATAAAATTTAAATTTGTCTCAAATATTTTTTTCTAGATTCTTTATTGTCTTTACATTATAATTAAAAGGTATTTTTTTTACTTAGTTATTATTTAAACCCAGAAAATATTAAATAGAAAGTGAAAAATAAGGGAGGCAAATTCAAATTGCAAAACGCGTCACCATTGGTCGAAACGAAATGTGACGTAAATGGTCACGTCAGTGGATTTATCGGCGTCGATATGCATACTGTGTTAGTAGTGTTTGTGAGAAAAATTGTTTAAAACTGTATTCCTGTGTGATTACTTGTTAAATAATAATAATTATAAAGTAACTGATCTGAATCGCTATAGTAAACAAACACGGGAAATAACCAATGACGTCATCAAAAGCGCGCGATTAATGGTGGCGTTTGAACGGCTCAAATTTATACTTAACTTTGAAACACCAATTAACGTAATTATTTGACTATTTTCAAACCTATTTATATTTTTTACTATATGTTATAAAGATGTAAATGATTGATTTAAGAAATAAAAATAAATCATGCATATTCCCTATTCAGAGCTTTAAAACTTTTCTCCCTAAATCCTGTACATAGGATGAGTATAATACATTTTGTAAGTGGATATAGGTCACGTTATCGCCCCTTCAAAGCCGCATTAATATTATATAGTTATATAGTTATTTTGAATAACTATCGCCAGTTAATTCTTCAGATAAAGACGCCCGTGACTGCGACCACTTCCGCCGGAAGTCCAACTTGGACGGGCATTCAAACTGGACCGGAACTAGATGGAACGGCGACATATATTTCGAATTTGGAATCTCTATTGTAGGTTAGGGATAAGTTTTGCTAGCTCCGCTTGGAATTTAGCGCTGGTTTATTCAACTGTGTAAGCTGCGATGGTTGAGCGATAAGAGTAGGTACTTAGATCTCATATTCAACAATGGGCCGAAAATTCGAATTCGGACAATTTTGGAGAACGGTTTGCGTTGAGATAGAATTTTGTTTTTTTTTTAACCTTTATTGAAAACAATATAATAATAACCTAAATACTGTATCACTCATGCCCGCGTGGAATGGTGGCAATAATGCTGGCTGCAATTCCGCGCTGGATAGCCAGGCCGATCCTTCGCGCAAAAAAAAATTGTTTTACAATATGACGTGGCTGAGTGTGGTAGCCTTCGACCGTAGCTAGTTACCATCCTACCGGTAAAGATGTAGATATGTACCACCAAGGGTTAAATTTTATGGGGAAATAGTTTAGAATTTAAAAGGGCATTTTTGGACAAAAAAATTACTTTTTCATCCCACCATTTCGGAAAGAGTATTTTTAATCTTCGATATCTGAATGCAAAAGCCGTTATTATCCTTTTGAGGATAAAGTAAATTGAATTTAGAACATCGTGTGCATGTTAGTAAATATCACTCGTCTATGAAGTTTGTGAACTCAAAACATTTAACCTATTTACTTCTACCTCTATGGTGCCGAATTTCCATACAACCGTTTTTAATTTGTTAATAACTCACACTCCTGACCTTCTTGGTGTACTTTTTTAATTTGCTTTGACCATTTTCTTTCACGTCATGTCATTTCCTCGCTGAGATGGGATGAAAAGTTACGTGTTGCACTCGAGTGAAAAGATTTTTCACCTCGTGCTCTTTTGAGCACGCGGTTTAAAACAACTTTTCATTCTGTATAACAAATAACTATTTTCTATTCTATAATTCTGTACTGCATCTCAGGGTAAAATAATAATAGTAAGTATATTACTGTCCATGCCGGAAATAAAGGAACTGACGGGCGAGTAATATTGGAAGAACGAGGCGAAGCCGAGGACTTCCCTAGTGATTTTAAAAGGGCGAGTGTGTGTGTGATTGAGTGTGTATGTGCATTATACATTGTAAAACACCTAGTTCATGTTAGTGTGTCCTTTAAAAACCTCGCAACTGTCCAGCAATAAGTGTCGTTTTGAAAATTGCTGGCGTGCGGACAGAAAAGACGTATTGATTTTTTTAAAGAAGCAATTTCCGAGCATGTGGAAGCAAAAATAACAATTTGATGCGTCTCAACACTTTGGCTGATTACACATATCCCTAAGTTCCCAACAAAAATAAGCAACAAGTTTTAGTAGCCATTGTAGGAACTTGCGTTTACTACAGTCTAGACCCGTTCGTGTCGGCCGCTTAGCATTAAATATATGTTTTACCACCTTATAAAGATTGCGTCGGAGATGCGCCCCGGGCAAACCGCACGAAGCACTTGCACTACGACAGTTCTTAACCCTTGTAGTCTGAGAGACTACGTGCGAAAATTAAAACAAAAGTCACCGTCAATCGATAGGTCCATTTAAGAGAGCTCTACTGAGTAGTGACTGGTTCAACCACCAATTCAATTCCACCAACAACAAACCAAGCTCTTTGGTTAGATGCTACAACAGCTATTAAGTAACAAATTCCAGACAGTTTTAACTTGTAACATGATGACTACGATGGGACCAGAATATTTTTGACACTGTTGCAGCACTAACTATATCAAGAGTGATTTCAACTACATCGCCATACCTACTTAATATTATACCTAGTTTATTTGTAACGCTTGCACAGCCCATCTTTTCAACCGATTTTGACGAAATTTGCTACAGACAGGTTGTGACAAAATTAAATTGCCACGGGAATTTAAAAAAATTAAACCACGCGTACGAAGCTATCGCATGAGCTAGTGTGGATCACGCGAATTTACAAAGCGGACAAGGCTCTTAGACTATAGCAATATACTTCTGCGCACACAAACTCACATGTGCATATCGCATACGTGTGATGGGCGCTGCGTGACTCGCCAAATGGCTATTGGGGCCCAGATCCACAATGCATACTCAGGTTAAAGCTAAGTATGCTAGCTATTTAGCTAACCTATCGCAAAGTAAGTAAAATCGCTGTTACTTTTTATTAACGGAGCATTCGAATGTTATGTCTTGCGGCTCGCGTCGCTGTTGTGGTGTAGGGTAGGGTATTAGGCAAAAAACTATATTTTTTCAAAAACCCGTCGTTTTGACGGATGATTAGCTTAAATAAGGTCGTCATCAGGTTCCATACCTTGGCCATTTAAAAAAAAAACCGGGCAAGTGCGAGTCGGACTCGCGCACGAAGGGTTCCGTACCATTATTAATAAATAATTACCTTTGTTAATGAACCGCAAGACTAACTTTTTTTGTAGAGGTTTATTGTTAATATAAAAAAAAACTACGCTAGTTAGAGCATTGGCTATAGTTTTCCTGTAAAATATACATAAATTCCTATTGACCATAATTATTTCAAATTTTTCGATTGGTAAACTCCGGAGATAAGGGGGGGAGGGAACGGTATTTTTTTAGACATTTTCCCCGATAAATCAAAAACTATCATAACTAAAAATAATTAAAAATCTGTTTTAGAATGTAAAAAGTAAATCCTTTTATATGATACCCCACACAGTACAGTTATCTCACTTTTAAATTTCAACCCTCAGATTTTCCCCCCCTTTTAAATAAGAACAAAAATTATTTCCAATTTTTTTTAATTCCAGTGTCTTTGGGCCACTAATTTATACAACTATTCCAAATTTCATGTTGATAGCTTCGGTAGTTACTGAAATAATCGAGTGTGACGGACGGACAGACGGACAGACGGACAGACAGACGGAGAAAGTCGCACCATAAGGGTTCCATTTTACCATTTTGGTACGGAACCCTAATTAAAATGTATGGTGGAGATTTCTTAGAATAATAATGTGGTGGTGGGTTCATAAATTCTTTGAAAAAATAACCATACTTAAATTATAAATGCGAAAGTGTGTCTGTCTGTCTGTCTGTCTGCTACACTTTCACGGTGCATCTGTTCAACCAATTTTGATGAAATTTGATACAGAGGTAGTTTGTATCCCGGGGAAGGACATAGGATTTTTATCCCGGAAAATTAGAGCTCTCGCGGGAATCAAAACATCTTAATTCACGCGGACGAAGTCGCGGGTATCATCTAGTTGGTAAATAACGTTAAAATTTCAGTGCAATCCGCCCTGAATAGATACATCCCTGCGCGGCTGGTTTAACACTTTAATGCCGTACACACAATCAGATATTTGTTTTAAATTATGGTAATAAAATGTCGGTGAGAGTCACGAGCTGCGGGGAACGCGTGCGCGGGCGCAGGATCGGGATCGGTATTAAACGGGCTTCATTATAATGACGAATTGTACCGGGTATGAACCCAGTTTGCTGTTTAAATCTCTTGCGAAGGTGTTTTTGTTCGAGTTTTGCTTTGTATTACGACTCAGAATCATTTTTTTGTAGAACGTAAGCTCTTTATGGCAGGACAAAGCGTGGGGATCTGGGCTGAAAAATTCTTATAATGAATAAAAAAAAGCGACAAACTGTATCTCTCCCTCTAGTATAGATGATATAAAAACTTTTTGAACAATAAAAGAAGTTCTCAGTAGCTCAGTCTGATAGGAGTCACGCCGTATATAGGTATGCAAAATGTTCCTGGTACGAATCTCACACATGAAATTATTTCTATTTACCTTTTCTTTTTAAACCGTATTTTTAATACGTTTACTTCTAACACGTATTTTCCATAGATTTAGTAATACTAAATCTATGGTATTTTCATACCGACAAAAACTTATGTTCTTACAGGATGTCCAACACGGTTTGTTATTTTTTATGGCATTGATTAAACCAATAGGACCGACAATAATAATAATTGAGGTGGCTTGTAAAGCTGGAAGGCTCCGTAGTGGTTACGCTCTTTGGGCAATATACCTTGGAATGGGCAATCTATAATATTGCTTTTCAGTGAAAGTTTGCGGACTGAAATGATAACACAACAATATCAGTTTAATCATACGGTCCGATTATCTGGCTCGGTATTAAATGGGTTTAATTCTTATGAGTTTACTTTGTTTCTGCTAATTAAGATTTAAAAAAAAAAACAGAGAAATCGATCACAATTAATTGCAGCACCTCGATATCTTACAGAACGACAAAAGAGACGTCTTTGTCCACACTAGACTAGATAGGCCGCAGATGTGCCGATTTAATATATCATTGTGTCACAGCGCCGCATACTTGGTTCTCTGATGAATTAAGAAGAATTTAAAAAAAACTGAGAAATCTAACTCAATTAATTGCAGTACCTCGATATCTTACAGAACGACAAAAGAGACGTCTTTGTCCACACTAGACTAGATAGGCCGCAGATGTGCCGATTTAATATATCATTGTGTCACAGCGCCGCATACTTGGTTCTCTGATGAATTAAGAAGAATTAAAAAAAAAACTGAGAAATCTAACTCAATTAATTGCAGTACCTCGATATCTTACAGAACGTCAAAAGAGACGTCTTTGTCCACACTAGACTAGATAAGCCGCAGATGTGCCGATTTAATATATTATCATTGTGTCACTGCGACGCATACTTGGTTCTCTGATGAATTAAGAAGAATTTAAAAAAAAAAACTGAGAAATTGATCACAATTAATTGCAGTACCTCGATATCTTACAGAACGACAAAAGAGACGTCTTTGTCCACACTAGACTAGATAAGCCGCAGATGTGCTGATTTAATACTTATATCATTGTGTCACAGCGCCGCATACTTGGTTCTCTGATGAATTAAGAAGATTTTAAAAAAAATACTGAGAAATCGATCACAATTAATTGCAGCACCTCGATATCTTACAGAACGACATAATTTAATATAAAAAAATATTTTTAAACAACCGACTTCAAACTCCCGCGCCAACTTTACAACAACAAGCACACGCTATACAAAGTACTTATTTTATTGTTGATATTTTAAAAACCGCTCGACCGATTTCGATAAAATTTTTATGGGACTACATGGGAAGTATGCCCTTTCAAATAAAAAAAAAATCATCCAAATCGGTCCACCATAAAAAAAAAAACAGTCGAATTGAGCACCTCCTCCTTTTTTTGAAGTCGGTTGAAAAGAGACGTCTTTGTCCACACTAGACCAGATAAGCCGCAGATGTGCCGATTTAATATATCATTGTGCCGCAGCGGCGCATACTTGGCGGGCTCGCAGGAAATGCAGTGAGCGATAAGCCGAACGGACTTTGTGATGTCTGCTGTCCGTGCGTCTCCGCTCAACTTCATATTATTGAGGACATTACTAATCACTGCTAGTATTACAAACTAGCTGATGCATGCGACTTCGTCCACGTGAATTCAGGTTTTTGTGGTTCCCGCGGGATTTCTTTAATTTTCCGCGATGAAAAGTAGCCTATGTAACATACTACTCCAGACTATAATCTATGTCTGTGCCAAACATCCAGATCTGTTCAACCGTTCTGGCGTGATTGTGTAACAAACATCCATTCATCCATACATCCATCAATCCAAAATTTCACATTTTTTATATTAGTATAGAGTAGGTATAGAATTTAGGAACGTCAAGGTATAGTTCGCGCGCGAGTTGAATGCAGAGTAAATGTATGGTGACACATACATTTGTCATTTACTCTGCATTCAACTCGCGCGCGAACTGGACGTGACAACGAAATTGGCAGTATGAGACCTGGACGGTACGGGCTGGGCATACAGATAGCTATATGACGTAGGCTAAGAAAGGATTTTTGAACATTCAACCCTAAAGGGGGTAACCGAAGCCGCGGGCAAAAACTATTCCATACTAAAATTATAAATTCGACAGTGTCTCTGTCTGTCTGCTACGCTTTCACGGCCCATCTTTTCTATAGATTTTGATGAAATTGGGTAAGTACAGAGATAGATTGCATCCCGGGAATAAAAAGTACCCTATGTCTTTCCCAGGGGTGCAACCTACATTAAAAACGGTTGAAAAGGTGGGCCGAAAAAGCATAGCAGACAAACAGACACACAGTATTAGTATAGATACCTTTGTTCTCAAAGATGTCTGTGGTCAGCGTAGTGCACTGTATGGCCTACATCTTGCCTACACCCTTCTCATTCTTAGATAAGTTAGAACTGTTCTGAGTAGTGTGTCAGCTATAAAAAGAAGTGATGATGATTTAATTAATGTTCTAATTTAATTTAGTTGTAATAATTTTAATCGTAGGAACGTCCATACAATTCCAATCCGATCTAAGCAAATCAGAGCTGGCGCATTGTTGCACTGATTTAGAACAGCAGACATCTCCAAACTAACTCGATCCGTTCTCACGTATTAATATATTCTATTCGATCATTCGGTAGACGATGTATCGATTTGAGATTAGGGAGTTTGTGGATGATATTCGAATTGAGGCGTGCATTCCGGATTTGTGGAACTTATGAGATAATATGATTTAGAATGTTGTGAATTGGATTCTGTTCAGAGAAACCCATGGTTAATCTATGTTAAATAGGAGTTATCTGGTTTAAGTCTTTTTTATTAGATTATATTATACATTACTAGATGATGCTCGCGACTTCGTCCGCGTGGATTGATGTTTTTTGATCCCCGCGGGAACTCTTCAATTTTCCGGGATAAAAAGCCTATGTCCTTCCCCGGGATACAACCTATCCCTGTGCCAAATTTCATCAAAATCGGTTGAATAGATGGGCCGTGAAAGCGTAGCAGATAGACAGACAGACAAACACACTTTCGCATTTATAATATTAAAGTATGGATATGGATTTCGAATTACTTACTTGTACTTAAGTGATAATTACATCTGTGTTTTTTTTTTGTTTGGACTTGAATTTTTAGGAGCCAATCAGTTAAGGTACTCAGTGTTGCCTCAGTGAATAGGTATCTAGTTAATCAAAGTCACACTTGTGTACTCCTGGAAGTGATCTAATTTCATATTGAGACTTTTCATTAACAAGAACGCGTAATTTTTCTTTATCTTTATTTATGTGACCTTTAACAAACTTCAGGCTTTATTAAGCGCACTATCTAGCATATTGCGAAATATTACAATACAATAGAACCATTAAGTGTTGCATCTCGATTGCCAGTTCACGCGAGAAGTCGATTTGAATCGATTGAAAAATGGTGATTTGTCAATTAGCGGGTCACAGATCAGTGCCGTGACACGATTTCGATGCGAGATCACTACTGAGCTACGCAAATGCCGTTAAAGCAGGTCTGCTAAACATTTGGTGTCTCAAAAATAGACAAAAAAGGAAATTGAAGCTAAGTTTAAGATGCAAATTCGCAACCGGAAAATAAAATTGTTACTAGTTTATATTGTATAATAATACTAAGGACTGGACCTGGAGGAAAGGTCCACGTCGGAGGGAAACAGTATTTTATACTGTCGCTCAGTGTATACATGCTCCACCAGAAAAAAACCAAATCCTGTAGATGATAGACGTATAATTGTTACAGTCTCATTATAATAATATTTTAGCGTAATGTGAAGTAAAATACTACAGATGCAACAGATAAAGGTACTTAGGAGTGTAGGTTAGAGTACCTATTATACCAACCGATTACCTAAAGTTCGTAACCCCTGACCGATTAGCTAAGCCACGATAAAAACGTAATTATACACACGAATGCGCATGATTCACGAAATATTTGAATACTGTATAACATACATTCGCTACGCTGAAACCGTCTTACCCACCATTTTTAAAACGACCAAAATTAAACTCTACCTTTGCTCATGATAGAGTCCAAAGTTGTTCAAGACGTCAGTGTAAATTTTAAAAGAAAGATGCTTAGAGCTCATCTTTAAAAACAATTTTGGTCGTTGTAATTTAATTTTTATAGTGAATGTAATAAGATTCGTTTTTATGTGCATTGGCTATGACGTTTGGTGTAAGAATAGTGATGTGCCGTGGGAACTATCGAAATGGAAGCGCGAAGCTTGAACGTGAACCGATGGATGTGATAGGAAGAAATTGTAGCGAACTTTGTACAAAATAGTAAATGTTTATGGTTTAAATTTGTGTAGGAACTTTGGATTAGCGTGACTTACTTACAAAGAGTCGTAGATGCAAATGTAAAATAATAAACAACTGCAGAGTTGGTCTGACTTTAGAGGTCTTCTTACTTGGTTGTGGATCATGTCATGGGTTCCACTCCAGAAAATTCATTGAGGGTGAATAATTCCCGGAGTAATAACCCGGAGTTGGTAAATTGGTCGGTTTAAACTTTCGTGCTTCAAGCAATTGGTTTTGCGCCTGATCTCTCTGTGATCGAGTTGGATTGGCGTCCTATCGAAATATTTGTGTGAGGGCACCTGTGCCCGCTCAAGCACTGCTGCGCGCTAGTTTTAAAAAAAATCGTCAGTAAACAATTGGCAATATGTATAACAATATTCTTAATTTATTTTATAACACACATTATTTTTTTTATTCACTAAACCAAAAATATTGAGTATTAATATTATGAATTATGATGATGTGTATGAGTCATATTTATTATAACTGCTTTAGATCTTTTGATACAGAATGTAATCGATTTTCATGCTCACGTGTCACGTCGTAGCCACGTCACTACTTTTGAAACTCCTGCTCTACAAATTAATTACTTTTTTTTAGAAATAGCTGACCAAGTTCTGAGGAATGTCCAATTTCCTGTCTCATTCAATAGATGATACGTAAGATGATAATATTACTTATTATGATAATAGTCTCATGATAATAGTCGTCAAAACACACATTGGAGCAGCGAGGTGGGTCTAAGCCCTAATTCCCTCTTTCCTATGAGAGTGGAGGCCTGTGCCCAGCAGTGGGACGTTAATGGGCTGTAAAGAGTTAGGTATTAACTTCAGAAATGTTGTTATTCTGTAAAAGATCCGGTTTATTGTGCATCAACAGTTAGAATATTAACCGTGTATCATTGTAGCGGTGATAGCATATAGGTTAAGACATTCTGCCTCCTATTCAGATGGTCGGGGGTCCTTTCTAACACTTCTAACTTATCTAAGTTATGTGCATTTCAAGCAATTAAATATCATCCGTTAAAATGGTGAAAGAAATAAGAAAAAAAAATTTATATTCATCCATGGTGTCACAAACAAATATTAATTACTAGCTAATGCCCGCGACTTCGTCTGCGTGGTTTGAGGTTTTTTGGTTCCCGCGTGAACTCTTTAATTTTCCGGGATAAAAAGTAGCCTATGTGCTATTCCAGACTATTATCTATGTCTGTGCCAAATTTCAGCCAGATCCGTTCAGCCGTTGGGGCGTGATTGAGTAACAAACATCCATACATCCATCCAAACTTTCGCATTTATAATATTTACTAGCTAATTCCCGCGACTTCGTCTGCGTGGTTTGAGGTTTTTTGGTTCCCGCGTGAACTCTTTAATTTTCCGGGATAAAAAGTAGCCTGTGTGCTATTCCAGACTATTATCTTTCTCTGTGCCAAATTTCAGCCAGATCCGTTCAGCCGTTGGGGCGTGATTGCGTAAGAAACATCCATACATCCATCCATCCATACATCCATCCATTACATCCATCCAAACTTTCGCATTTATAATATTTATTGATTGATTGATCATACCCTGTCGTACCTCATAATAAAGGTACCTAATTGATGAAGAAAATAACACGAAGAAATCTGCATACCTGAGAGATCTAATTCTAAATAGGCATGATGACAGTAATCAAGAATCAATGAAATTATGAATTTATCTAATGAAATAGGATTCATGGATTATAAAAAACGTATTTATTTTTCTATTTCGAGTGAGATTGCTATTTATTTTGATAAAATAAAAATATAAAATACAGCAATCCGCCATATTGGATAAAACACCAAGAAGCGAATGACGTCACAATTGTTTGTTTTCGCGCTTTGACAATCACTCTATTGTTTACTGCACACTGTACAGAGTACATTGGTAAAAACAATAGTGACGTCACAAACGACGCCATGACACCGCCGAACGTTTTGGCGTGAATTTTAAAATTTAAATTTCAAATGCCAATTTTATCTACCAAACCTTATTTTTCTGCTGAAATAAGATATTTTTTCGAAATAGTAGATACTTCCGAACATAATCTGACCATTTTTCAAAATCAGTCATCATGCCTATTCTAATGTGGTCAGCGTGATGACTACGGTCAAAGCGTTCTGATTCTGAGAGGAGAGGAACTCAGTAGTGTGCCGGCTATAGGCTGATGATGGTAATGATCATAGACTACCACTGAAGTATTACACCAAAAGAAATGGTTTAAAGAAAGAGGATCCACTTTTATGGGCGGATTGTGTAGAACAGGGGCTCTTCGTGCTAGACAGTGACATATTAGGCTACTTTTTATAGTGTAAAATTTTCCAGGGAATTAAAAAAAAACCGATGTCATCTCTATTATTAAAAAAGCATTTAAAATATTTTGAAGACCTCCGCCGCGCAGTGTGTAGCGCTATTGCCTTAACGTGCGGAGGTCCCGGGTTCGATCCCCGGCAGGGTCAATTTGGGAATTTATAATTTCTGAATTTTCCCTGGTCTGGCCTGGTGGGAGGCTTCGGCCGTGGCTAGCTACCACCCTACCGGCAAAGACGTGCCGCCAAGCGGTTTAATATAACTGCCATGCCCCTAAAAGGTTAGCCCGCTACCATCTTTGACTGCATCATCACTTACCATCAGGTGAGATTGCAGTCAAGGGCTAACTTGTAAAGTGGTTAAAAAAAAGCATATAACAAACTCTAAATAATTCCAAACTCAAAGGTGTTTCGATTTTTATGCTGAGTAGTTAGGCAGGTATACATATTTCAAGATTCACCCATCCCGATGTGAGATAAAATACAACTTCAAGCAAGCAATTAAAGTTCAATCTAACACTGTTTTATCTGAATTAACATCTTCGCGCGGTCGGAACCTAGAACAATGCTGTGATAATGATATTTTGACGTGTTGACGTCTTATTAACCAATATGTCGGATCGCTGATCAAATTGTACTGATGAGAACTTATACCATATTGCTTTGAAGCGTGCTGATACGAGTTAACAATCTAAAAATATTTATTGGGTATGGTGATGCCCGCTACTTCGTCTGCGTCGATCTAGGATTTTTATTTTGGGACTAGATGCAGATTGATTTACCGGGATAAAAGTAGCCTATTACTTTTTTTTACTTTACTAATACAATATAGTTACATACTAATATTATGTACCATTAATGCAAAAGTGTATTTGTTTGTTGGTTTGTTGTTGTTTATTGGTTTGTCGGTTTGTCCTTCAATCACGCCGCAACAAAATAACGGACTGACATGATTCTTTGCATGGATGTAGTTGAAGAACTGTAGGCTTTTTATCCCGAAAAATTAAGGAGTTCATGCGGGAATCAAAAAACTCATAAAACCACGCGGACGAGGTCGCGGGCATCAGCTAGTACTAAATAAAAATTTACACTTAAATTATACCTAATCGTGCAATTTTTTTCAGTTTATCCATACAAACGGACAAAATATGCAAGGGAAATTATTGACGGAAAAGCGGGATGATTTGTACCTCCATCCGTGCCTCCATGCAGTTTAGCTGATTAGTTAGTTAGCTAGTTTCGTAGAACTGAAAATTAATGAAATTGTTACAAATTCTTGGTTATTCCATTTACAGTTACTTAGAAATTATGTCAACTATACTCTATGTACTTTACTAGGTACTACCACTTTAATTAAGTAAAATTTAAGTTAAAGCTAAAACTTTCATTATTATTTAGAATTCTATCTAATAGATATTAATTAAATTTACTATTTTGCAAGTAGAAACAAAAACAAGTAAACTTATGCTGCTGTTGGAAGTAAGCTTACACTTTTCCAAAGCTCAAATGTATATTCTAGCGCCATCTACTAAGGAGTAGCTGAACTAATTTTACTATAGTAAGGTTTTCTTCATAGTTAATTATTTTTGGGCTTTCTCATCCTCGAACTTAATCCTAAGTTAAATAATGCTGTTTGGCTTTGTTTTTGTTTATATTGGTTTAGCTAAGTACCTATAGTTAGTTAGTTAGGTTTTACGTCTCTCTTTGTGTTACAACCTCGGTTACAACAGCTGAACAAATCTATAGAAACTGGCTTGGCATTATTAGCATATTGTCAAACTCTGTATACGTGCAGCCTGTGGGTTTCCTATACGCAGAGGGCCTACAATGACCTACGCGTACAATATAACAATAGTTTCAGAATGCTGATGGGGTTGCCGCGCTACTGCAGTGCGTCACAGATGTTTGCGGAGGCTCACACCGACGATTTTTATGGTATAATGAGGAAAAGATCGGCATCTGTGATGAATAGAGTGCGCGGAAGCACCAACAGTACCTATTCTGAAAACATTGGTAGGAAAGTGGGAAAACCCTTTTATGAAGCACTGGGTTGGCTTACATGTCAACTCCAAGTATCATAAGAGGTACAGGTACATAAATTAAGATAAATTCATTAAGTGTGAATTGTTTTTATTACTAACATAGTTTTAAGATATTTTGTTACTAACACTGTATGGATCCTAGATCTGAATTAAAGGTTATTTATTATTATCGGTATAAATTTAGCTCTCACGCCCGCATACAAAATAAATACATATATGGCCAAAAGAGTTATAATAAACTTACGTAAATAGAAATAAATGAATAAACTTACATACACAAATACACAAATAAATAGTTGCAGCGGGCGGAGGATTACACCCCGGCAGGGGAGACCAGACGGCCGGGGGTCAAGGAGACAGGTTGACAAACCGGCGGACTATCCTAGCCGAGTCTAGCAACACCGCTTTCTGCATCCTGGCTGCGAGCGAACTGCCACGGAACCCCAGTCGCCTCAGACGGTGAGCATGGGACTAACCCATTCGCAGATATTACGATTGGGATGGTTTCAGTGGACTCCACATGCCACATGGCGGAAACCTCGTGAGCCAGATCTAGATACTTCCGTATTTTCTCCGTCTCAGCTCTCACAAGGTTCTCGTCATGTGGAATGGTGATGTCCACCAAAAACACCCGCGACTGTGCCCGGTCCAACAGCACGATGTCAGGCTTATTCGCTAGAATAGTCCTGTCCGTGATGATGGAGCGGTCCCAATAGAGCCGGACTCCGTGACGCTCGAGTACAGGCACCGGTGCGTACTTGTAGTACGGCAACCTCTCATCCAGGAGACCGTACTTCAGAGCAAGCTCCTGGTGAAGGATCTTGGCCGCTTGGTTGTGTCTGTGCAGATACTCAGTATTAGCAAGCGCCGAACATCCCGAGAGCACATGTCTGAGTGACTCACCGGGATGGCGACAGGCTCGACAGATGTCGTGAGTGCCATCCTTCAGAATGTACTTTCGGTAGTTCCGCGTCTTAACCACCTGATCCTGTATCGCATAGACAAAACCCTCGGTTTCCCCAAAGAGGTCACCAAAGCGCAGCCATTGCACGGACGCTTTTTTATCGACGTGTGGCTCATTAAGAGCTTTAAAAAAGCGTCCGTGCAACTCCTTCTCCTTCCATACGGTCTCCCGGCCAGAGGTGCTAAGTACCACCGGCGCCTGCCACTCGATTTTGGCTAAGGATAGGGGGGTGAGTCCTTTATCACATTCTATGACCTCTCTATGCATGGGCGACTCCCTCTTCGTCTCGAAGTATGTTCTGAGATTGGCTATCTCCCGGTTATGCATGGTCTTGACGCTTAATACGCCTCGACCACCACACTTCCGGGGGATATACAATCTCATCACAGACGATTTCGGGTGATGCATGCGATAGAGAGTCATAGTCGTGCGGACTTTTCTATCCAGGGCGTCTTATTATTATTATTATTATTATTTAACAAAAATTGAAATTGCGACAAAGTTAGTAGCTATGAAAACTGGCATAGAAAACATTACAAGATTATTTATTCAGAAATTATTTCTTAACGGAGAAATCCTACAAGATAAATATCAAAGAGAAGATACATAAATACTTACCTACGTGAAATTAACAATGTGTTAATTTGTGTGGAGACCCGAATCCGTACATCGATTTGTGGTTAACGTTGTGAATACGAATTTTATACAGGTTGATTCTTAATTATTGCAGTAAGTAGTGGCCTAAAAATTATGTAGGTACGTACTTAATTTTTAGGGTTCCGTAGCCAAAGGGTAAAAACGGGACCCTATTACTAAGACTCCGCTGTCTGTCTGTCTGTCTGTCTGTCTGTCTGTCTGTCTGTCTCCAGGCTGTATCTCATAGACCGTGATAGCTAGAAAGCTGAAATTTTCACAAATGATGTATTTCCGTTGCCGCTATAACAACAAATACTAAAAATTAAAAAAATATATATATTAAGGGGGGTCCCCATACAATAAACGTGTTTTTTTCGTATTTTTTTGCTCAATATTAAAAACGGTAACAGGTAGACGGTTCAAATTTTCACAGAATATTAACTTGTATATTACCTTTCAAAATAAATAATTAAATATCAATAAATATTAAAGGGGGGCTCCCATACAACAAACGTAATTTTTTGATATTATCAGTAAACCTCTACAAACAAAGTTAGTTTTGCGGTTCATTAACAAAGGTAATTATACCTACTTCTTGAGTACGGAACCCTCGGTGCGTGAGTCCGACTCGCACTTGGCCGGTTTTTCTTATTATTTTTATTTACCAACGTACCATTAGATGGTGCCCGTGTTGTGTTGGTGTAAATTTTGGGAAAAGGACCGGAAGAAGGGGAAGACGTTTCTATCATAGTAATCCGTGATTGTTTATATCCATAGTTTGTAATAATTGCAAAGTAGATTAGTGGGAGGTTTCGGCCGCGGCTAATTACCATAGCGTAAACGCTTAACGGTATAAGTATAGACTTATACCGCTAAGCGTTTCTAGAATGCCGTGAGTACCCAGCTGACTACCCTAAGTGTATGCTGAAAACTGTCAATATTATTTTCATAAATAATTATTGTCAGGTCAGGTGGTAACATTCCATCGGCATTTCTAACCATGTGAAATTGCAGCCAAATGCCAAAGTATTGAAGGTTAAACACAACTAGACCTGTACAATCTTATCTAAATAACTACCTAAGTATTTAGAAAACTTATTTACTTAATCAACACTTAAGAAACTGAAAAAAAAAACAAAGGTATCTTGTAGGTAGGTTGTAGGTAGGTGTTTTACAAGAAAACTTTTCGTAAAAAAAGAAAAACACGTCCAGGCTCCAGCCATCTTATATTATACATTTTCCTGCTTCAAAATATTACAAGAACGTATAAAGAGAGATCCTCGGAGTATTTTATTTATTTGTTTTGCTCAAATGAATTTACATCGCCCTGTAGGTTCGGTGTTTTCTTAGCATTAGCGTGAGGTAGGCGTCGCTAATCTTGGCAAGTACGTGTGATAGGGCTGTCGCATGAAAATTTATTTTGATAATTTTCTAACATATTGTCTTAGTCTTGTATTAAAAGTCAAATCATTTTCCATGATGACCAAAGCCTATATACATACCAAATATTACCAAATTACCCAATGATATAACATAATTAATATTAATTTCTTACCAAATTAGTTTTTCCCCAATACGGATCTCTAAGACATTTTATTTTTTTATACATACTGTCGTCTACCCCACTTATACCTAATATTTCGATATGCAAAAATATATAACCTAAATATTAAATTATGACAAAAGCTTTCAAAGCTGTAGCTCGAGAGTCTAGGTGCATTAGGCGATGTGAATATGCCATATTATCATTTTATTGGTCAACAAAACAATTGTAATGCAATCTATGGAACAAGTCCTATTCTTACTCTGAGGTCACAGAGCATAAAGAACATTGTCAAAAAAAAACGAATAAGGCATGATTTAAATTACGCCATGCTTATATCCGGACTCCGGACGATACCTATCCTATGTAGTACTTCTTCGTAACATTTTGCTAAATTGTGTCGAAAATAGGTATCATGATGTGCAGGACTTGATTGAATCGAGTATACATAGAGTACTAGATGATGCCCGCGACTTCGTACCAAATTTCATCAAAATCGGTTGAACAGATGGGCCGTGATAGTGAAGCAGACAGACAGACAGATAGACAGACAGTCAGACAGACACACTTTCGCATTTATAATATTAATAAGTAAAATAAGTTATAATAATATGAATAATAAGTATGGATAGTATATAATATAAGTATGGAAATATGGATTTTGTATATGCCGTCAATCGATAGGTGACAGCCCTGTTCAACCAAATTTCGCCACTTATTCCGCGTCGCCTCCCTCACAATACTGTATGTTATAATTTTTGCTTCCCCAAAATATATTTGGGAACAAAAGGCGCCTTAATGAATGTATCGCGAATTCCGAAAACCGTGATTAAGCATTGTTACATTGAAATTCGCATCTGAAGATTTGTAAGAGATTTTTGTTTGTCTTATTTTGTTCGGTGGCTCTATTTTTTTTAGTAATGTACTTCGAGAACGAGGCGAACCCAAAAACAATCAGTGTTTTGTGAGAAGAACAAGTATTGTTGTGATATAGAAAAGTTATCAAGTTTTTTATATCATAAGTTCAAAAAGTATGTCTTTTTATTATTTGATATTTCCATGGACTTTATTTATTAAAAATCCTAAGTATATTATAGTGTACTAAATTAATTAAATAATAAGCCTATAAGATTTCCAGGAACCTTTCAATTTTCCATATAAAATTAGGTATGATTTTTTAGAAAATAGCAAACCGTGTTTCAGAATCTGGTCTTTTTCGGATACCACGTGTTTACACTTCACTCTCTCTGCAACGTATTCCTCATTCATGAGGGTCATGACCCCTTTCCATTAATCAAATAGTTATAGGAGTTTTCTTGGGATAACAATGCGGTGGGTTCCCACGTCCTTCTGCATTAAGCAGCAAAATACAGATTACAAAGTACAAGTAAAAGGTAAGTGAAGGAAGCAGTAGGTACTATAATGGATTAGCCATATTCAGAATAGACTTTAGTATAACTTTTTTATCTACTCAAAGTTTTAAAGAAGAACTTTATGAATAATCCAATTATTACTGATTTCATCGGATAAAGATGAAATCATGAAAATTGCTACTTATTAACAATAGGCATGATGACAGTAACCAAGAATCAATGAAATTATGAATTTATCTAATTCAATAGGGTTCATGGATTATAAAAAACGTATTTATTTTTCTATTTCGAGTGAGATTGCTATTTATTTTGATAAAATAAAACTATAAAATACAGCAATCCGCCATATTGGATAAAACACCAAGAAGCGAATGACGTCACAATTGTTTGTTTTCGAGCTTTGACAATCACACTATTGTTTACTGCACACTGCACAGAGTACATTGGTAAAAACAATAGTGACGTCACAAAAGACGCCATGACACCGCCGAGCGTTATGGCGTCAATTTTAAAATTTAAATTTCAAATGCCAATTTTATCTACCAAACCTTATTTTTCTGCTGAAATAAGATATTTTTTCGAAATAGTAGATATACTTCCGAACATAATCTGACCATTTTTCAAAATCAGTCACCATGCCTACTGAGAGACTCAAATATTTCAAACAGAAGGGCTGGTCAATTGGAAATCGTAAATTACTATTTGACATATTGTAAAACAAAAAAATTTGCGCAAAGGATCATCCCGGCTATCCAACGCGGTAATGGAGCGAGCATTCTTGCCACCATTCCACGCGGGCATGATTTATGTAGTAATTAGGTTAGTCTAGCTAGCTTATAAGTTAGGTTGTATTCTTTTTATAACAAACTTTACTTGAAGTAATATTCACGCGTGCTAACCACATAGGCCTGTGTAGCTGTTCCTATTCTTAGTATCATTAGCACCCCCTGCAGCTTCCAGTACCCTCCCTTCCTTTCTTTCGAACGCTATTCAAAACTTTGAGTAAAAGTTACACGTACTCTGCTTTTCTTATGAGTAGGGCATCCATGAAGTCATAATAACATCAAGCTTGGATTTTAATCGTTAATATTTTATTGGATTCTTACTAAATAGGATACCTACTAGACCGCGGGCTTTGGTTCCTGAAAATCCTGTGGAGACTCTTTGATTTCCTTTGATAGTCTTCCACTCTTCTCTTTGATTCTCCAGGATAAAAAGTAGCCATAAAGTAGACTTTGTCCTGCTCCAAGATGCAAATTAATAATTCTGCACTAACCAAAATTAGTTAAAAGGATTGGCCGTAAAAGAATAGATACACTTTCGCATTTATATTATGTTGACTAGATAATGCCCGCAATCTCATTTGTAAGGATTCATGATCATATATTGTGCCACTCTCCAGGTACTTAACTTTAATTACCCATGTAAAAAATTGTTTTTTTTTGCGATGCGATAGAAGGACAAAGCAACAAACATACACACGTTTTTAGAATCCATATTTATATTATGAATTCGAAAGTGTGTCTATCTGTCTTGTACGATTTAACGACTCATCTTTTCAGTATAGCCTATACTAATATCATAAATGTGAAAGTTTGGATGGATGGATGTATGGATGGATGTTTGTTACTCAATCACGCTTTAACGGCTGAACGGATCTGGATAAAATTTGACACAGAGATTATAGTCTGGAATAGCACATAGGCTACTTTTTGTCGCGTAAAATTAAAGAGTTCCCACGGGAACCTAAAAACCTCAAATCACGCGGATGAAGTTGCGGGCATCAGCTAGTATATCATATAAGTACTGATGAGTAGAGATAATAATTATTGTATGGACAATCCCGGTCAAATCCGAGAAAATGGAGTTCTCATGGTCGCGCCGCGCGAGTGGGAAGCCAATTGTTGCGAAGATTTGGTTTAAGCCTCCGCATGTGATCTTAATTAATGAATGCGAACGAATGAGTAAGCTTATTTCGTTAATTTATTTATTACGGCAGCTCGTGGATGAATTGTATTATGATTGTTTGATTGTACGTACTTGGGAATTGAGTTTGTGGGGTTTTATGGGGAATTGTTTACGAGCGATTTTGTTAGACGCGTTGATGTACCTAACTGTGAATGTATCTTTATAAAGATTTAAGATTTATTCAGATAAAGATCACAAGTACAGAAGTGATTATAACAGTAAGTATAACAGTGATTTCCGCACTAGGATTGCCTGTATCGCAGAAATCACTTCCTTCCGTAGGTAACTTAAATAAAATAGTTTAGAATAAACTTAAAAAAATTAAATGTGCAACTTATACCTACATTAGTTGTGTGTGTGTGAGTGTGTATGTGTGTGTGCGTGTATGTCTTTATGCACCTGTGTTACTGTTATATATTTAATTTTAGCATTTTTTCTGTGTCTTCATAATTGGATTTCATTAACCATTTATTAAGCGTTTTATTACATTTGTATCGGGATATTTTCAAGATTTTGAGAGCTCTGTTAACTTTAGTGTAGAGAAATGGCCCAGCAAAATGGAAGAATTTACGTGCCGACTGTGTGCGCAATAAGGGGGGCACCTCCACCTCTGCAGGCGAGAGCGTGTGATCACTGTTGAGGCTGCTGACTTGTGGAATCTCAGCACAACAGATCTATAAAGAAAGAAATACTCGTAAGAAAGAAAATCCATACTATTTAATATTATAAATGCGAAAGTGTGTCTGTCTGTCTGTCTGCTACGCTTTCACGGCCCAACTACTCAACCGATTTTGATAAAATTTGGTATAAGGATAGGTTGTATCCCGGGGAAGGACATAGGCTACTTTTTATCCCGGAAAATTTAAGAGTTCCCGCGGGAATCAAAAAACATAAATCCATGCAGACGAAGTCACGGGAATCATCTAGTGTTTTTTAATTATTGTTTTAGACTTATTATTATTAATATTACAAGTTTTAGTAACTACCTCGATTTTCAAATTTTATCAAAATTGGTTGAAACTATGGGCTGTTAAAGCGTAGCAGAGAGACAGATGGCTAGACTGACATACACACTTTCGCATTTTTTATGTTAGTATGGATTAAAAAGTTATAATAATTAAATATCGATCTTATCCTCATAATATAACCGGTAAGTATTGCATGTTACATACTTCTACCTTCTGGAATGTAATAAGAATATTCTGTAAATTATGACAAGCTACTAAATTATACACGAAACGTCTGTAATCTTACCTCCAAAATCAGATAAGAACAAGCTTTGAATAAGTAGCATAGTTTCAGAAGAATTCAGATCTTAATGATAAACTATGACGTGCTTTTCTAGATACGGGGGAATAGTTAACTAACCTAGGTATTAGGAATAACCGTACCAGTACGTGACATGGAACGATGACATGATGAAAGCCCCATTATAGAAGCGCGGCGCGGTGCAGCACGTAGCGGCAAGTATTCTTTGTACAAATAAGTCGCAGTGCATCTCCCTGCAGCGTCACCTAAGTACGCCCAGCTCCATACAAACTATAGTAGCCGTGCATCTGTATTGGGTCTAGATCTTTAGCTTTCCGGTACAATATTGTCGATAAATTAACGCATGGCTCGGTAGCAAGGGCGTAGACGTGGCTCAGATGTGTGTTTCCTCCAGAGATCAGAGAGAGACAGACTTGCAAAAATCTTGCAAGGAAAGGTAAAATGACACCTTAGTTGGCCTATCCAATATTGTCTTGAAGTATGATTTTTTTCAATTATAGTATAGTGGTAAGGCAAGAATATCATGTGCATCTTAAGATACACATGACATTCTAACTAGTCATCGTTCTACAAGTTTCATCATCATCACTACAGCCTATTAACGTCCCACTGCTGGGCACAGGCCTCCACTCTCATAGGAGAGCGGGAATTAGAGCTTAGACCCACCACGCTGATCCAATGCGGGTTGGCGGGCTTTAACGACTACTATCATGTTAGTGATAATAAGCGGGAACGACGGCTTAACGTGCTCTCCGAGGCACGGGGGTGAAACACCGCCAACTTCCAACTCCGGGCTGGCACGGAGACTTTCTTAATTGAAAAACCCAATACCTAACTTTTATGCCCGACCGGGAATCGAACCCAGGACCTCGTGATCCGCAGTCGACTATGCTAACCACTAGACCAACGAGGCAGTTGGCGCGAGCGCTATGGGAAGCGTGCGATGAGTGGGAAGTCCCGGGTTCGATCCCCGGCAGGGTCAATATAAGAATTTATAATTTTTGAATTGATCTGAGGCTTTGGCCGTGGCTACCACCCTACAGGCAAATGCCACGGTAGTTTACTTAATACTTTGGCCTCGATGAAAAAATAGAACCTGAAAATTTTATTTCTCGAGACGAGTGTAAGAAACCAAATAAAAATTTCTCCTTAAACAGCAGCAGACGTAGATTTTTATTAGCGCTTAGACTCCCAAAGCGTTTCGCGATAAATCTACATTGAACGTTAATGCTTCCTAGTTACCGTATGAATATTTCAAATGTGCCCGATCCACCGATAATAATATGGAGACGAATTTACTCAGAGTACCGTTAGCAAAAATAGTGCACTTTAAAATAAACGATAGGGAAATATACTATAGTAAAAATTAGGGTAGGTTTATGTTACCATTGGGTTTAATAAAACTTTCACACCCCTACCAGTATTTTTTTATTCATTATAGGCTTACGCTTGACCACAATCACACCTGGTGGGAAGTGATGATGCGGCCTAAGATGGGACGCGCTTTCTTAAAAGATGTATATAACTCTTGATTTAAAGATACCCGGATTGTAATTGGTGGGAAACAAAGTTAAATTGTACCTGTTTCATCTTAAATTTCCAATTAATTTATTCTTGACTAGCTGATGCCCGCGACTTCGTCCGCGTGGTTTAAGTTTTTTGTTATTCCCGCGGGAACTCCTTAATTTTCCGGGATAAAAAGTAGCCTATGTCACTCTCCAGGTCCTCAACTATACCCGTGCCAAAAATCACGTCAATCCGTTGGTCCGTTGCGACGTGATTGAAGGACAAACCAACAAACCAACAAACAAAGTGACTTTGGCATTTATAATATTAGTAAAGTATGATTTTCTTCTTCAACCGCTAGACTTCCCCTGGTAATTAGTGGTCTCTTGCAGAGACTTCTACACGCCGCGGTCTTGCGATGCCTGGATCTAGCCATTTCCTAGAACTCGCTTGATGTCGTCCGTCCTTTTTTTGTACGGACCCCTTATAAATGATCAAACAACGATTCGCTTTCCAGTGCGTCGTGCGAGGTGGCCATTCCAATAAGGTGGAATACCCCAGACACACTTATTTATTTACACAATTAATTTGATTAATTACCATAAAAATTATTTGACTCTGTTTAAAATTTTTCTTCTGACGCTACAGCCGACAGACTGCATATTCGGATAAGAAATGCACACATTAAAACTTCGTATCTGGAGTCTAGAGCGCGGGTACGGGACAAAATGCATTTTCCAACGGTCACCATTTTGTTTACATTTTAATACATGGTAAGTACCCGTTCCACACGCTATGGTTTAATGGTGGTCACACAAACCTAGATTTTTAAAGTCGAACCACAAATAATATATCATTCAATCAATCATATAATATTATCATAGCCTTTATTGTTGAATAAAATATCTTTACAATTAATAATTTTTTTATAAAATGTTTAATTAAACAACAGCTTGTCCTGCGACATAGGCCTCCTACAGATATTTGCGAACCACATAAAGTTACAGAAATTAATCTTTGAATACGTATTCTTACCTTAGTTAAAATTGGAAGGGTTCCTAACGGTAGGTTCTGTACCTACACAGCCGCCACCACCACCACTACTACAGCCCATTAACGTCCCACAGCTGGGTACAGGCCTCCACTCTCATAGGAGAGAGGGAATTAGAGCTTAGACCCACCACGCTGCTCCAATGCGGGTTGGCAGGCTTTAACGACTATTATCATGTTAGTGATAATAACCGGGACCGACGGCTTAACGTGCTCTCCGAGGCACGGGGGTGAAACACCGCCAACTTCCTAAGTCCGGGCTAGTGCTGAGAATTTCTAGTCAGAAAAACCCAACACTTATTGTGGCCCGACCCGGGACTCGAACCCGGGACCTCGTCAGCCGCAGTCAAACATGCTAACCACTAGACCAACGAGGCAGTCAACCTACACAGCAGGATCGCCGAATTGCTATTCGCTTCGCATGATATGGATATCGTCTTTTCCGGTAGTGTGGTAAATATTTACAACATGCCTTTCTTAATTGCCAAGCTAAAATACGTTGACAATGATAATAATTATACTACTTAAATGTTAATGTGCAAAGTTTTTTTGAAATATCTCGAGGGAACTCATTGATTTTCCGCGTAACCTAATAACCCATGTCCCTCCTTTCGGAAACCCGAGCATCTGTATTCTGTACCAGTTTCCATCAAAATCCGTTGAAAAGATGGGCCTTGAGAATGTAGCAGACAGAGACACACTTTCATAATATTATTATGGATTTAGGTTAAATAATGCAGTATATTATGTTAAAATCTAAAATCAATTCCAGCTCCCTCCCCCATACGCCGACAACTCACATCATTTCACTCCATTATACTTAATTCCTACGTCTCGGGGGATTTTTCTTCGCGACCGAGATTATTAGATTTTATTCAGTCTGTGGGACTGAATTCAGATTGTCTGTACGATGTTCAATGTGGGGGGTAATAATATATTTGAGATCCACGCTTTTCATCGATCACAGGTTTTACGTTTGAATGCGTAAAACCGTCTTGTAACTCTTGTGTTTAGGTTCTCAAATAATTAAAATGGGCCGTTGCCTGAGAAGCAGTGATAGCCTATGGCTGGGGTGGTTAAGACACCCGACTTCCTGTCGTGGGTTCAATCCCCGGGTACCTCAAATTTCTCGTAGTTGCATGCGTTCTTAGAAATCACTTGCTTCAAACGTTGAAAAAACGACATCAAAAAAACATCGTGACGCGACAGAATCTAGGAAGTGGAATGCCCTTCCGGCTTCCGTTTTCCCCTCCTCTTTTAATATAGGTTCAAATCAAGAGTGAAATAGGCATCTTCTAGGCAAGCGCGCCAGCACCTTAGGTTGCATCACCACATGCAAGCAGGTCGGATTGCAGCCTAGCCTATATATCCATACTAATATTATAAATGCGAAAGTGTGTCTGTCTGTCTGTCTGCTACGCTTTCACGGCCCATCTGTTCAACCGATTTTGGTAGGTTGCATCCCGGGGAAGAACATAGGCTAGTTTTTATCCCGGAAAATTCAAAGGTTCCCGCGGGAAAAAAAAATTTATCTGTTTTTTATGAAATTTGGTACAGGGTTATAGGTTGTATCCCGGGGAAGGACATAGCCTTTTTATCCCGGAAAAATCAAGAGTTCCCGTGGGAATCGAAAAAACTTGGTCCACGCGGACGAAGTCGCGGTAATCATCTAGTTAAAAATAAAATTGAGTACATAATATGAGTTATAAATAGAAACAAAATAGAAGTTAATAATTTTAAATAAGTTGCAAAATAAACAAAAGCGTTTTTCATCCAACTACCAAATGAATTAGGTACATTGTCACTGACACGAAAGGCATAATTACTTAAAATTATTTTGCGAAAGACATCAAAGTTACATGTTCACGATTTCTATTATGTGTTTACAAATTTATTTAACACTTTTGTTAATCTCTAAGCCAGGAAGAGTAAGGTAGAGATTAGCTTGTAGATGTGTAATAAAGATTTAAGACGTGTAGACAAACTCATTCATACTAAATTGTTGCCGCGAGATTGTGGTTTTGTATGGGGGATAATTTTGAGATTGTGGAGTTTCGTAACTTTGAGATGTTTATGTGTCACATGCAAGTTTTGCATTATGGTGTGAATGAAATTTGAATACCTACTTTTTTTGTTTGCTTGACCAACAAGGCCAAGATAAATTTTCTTCTGCATTTCATCCGTTCATCTATGCTTACTTGCACGTCCCACTGCTACGCAGAGGCCTCGACTCCCATCGGAGAGAGGGAACTAGAGCTTAGACCCACCACGCTGCTCCAATGCGGGTTGGCGGGCTTTAAAGACTATTATCATGTTAGTGATAATAACCGGGATCGACGGCTTAACGTGCTCTCCGAGGCACGGGGGTGAAATACCACCAACTTCCTAACTCCGGGCTGGCACTGAGAATTTCTTAATTGAAAAACCCAATACCTAACTTTTATGCCCGACCGGGAATCGAACCCGGGACGTCGTCGGCCGCAGTCAAACATGTTAACCACCAGACCAACGAGACAGTTACTTACTTACGCGAAAGTTTGGATGGATGGATGTTTGTTACCTGCTATCCCGTGTTTATTTCATACAAGATAGTCAGACAATACCTAGGTATGTCTTTACCTACCTAATTGCAGTTGACGTCTTCTTTCTTCATATTTCCATTATCCCAGCCTTCACTTAGGCGGGCAGGTACGTGTTAATGCACAGACAGACAGAATTAGCGACAATTATGGTTACACGGTACACTAGCGTCGCAAATTACCAGAGGATGTGGGATTTTGATTGCGTAAATTAGCGCTCCCCTGAGATTGCAGATTTATTTTTGAAGCTGCATTCGTTTTTTAATTTAATTTCGTAAAGTAAAAAGAGTAATTGCCAGACATAAAATAATATTTAATAATAATAATAAGATATATAAATGCGAAAGTTTGGATGGATGTATGGATGTTTGTTGCTCAATCACGCCCCAACAGCTTTTAACGGATCTGGTTGAAATTTGGCACAAAGATAGATTATACTGGAATAGCATATAGGCTACTTTTACTCCCGGAAAATCAAAGAGTTCCCGCGGGAATCACAAAACCTCCATCCACGCGTACGAAATAGCGGGCATCAGCTAGTAAGATATAGTTATATTACAGTAACATCCAGACCGGACTATATTATGTAGGTATAGTAGGTAGGTGTTTAATGTGTACGATGGTCTAATTTTTCAGGTAGGTTCCTACCTCCGAAAATTTTGGTCCGCTCGAGCACAGTATTGTTTTATCTATTACAAGTGAGCACTTGACTGCGATCTCACCTGGTGTTAAGTGATGATGCAGTCTAAGATGGTAGCAGGCTAACCTGTTAGGGGCATGACAACTACATTAAACCCATACCCCTATTCGGTTTCTACACGGCATCGTATCGGGACGCTAAATCGCTTGGTGGCACGTCTTTGCCGGTAGGGTGTTAAACTGGCCTTGGCCGAAGCCTCCTACCAGGCCAGATCAGAGAAAATTTAGAAATTATAAATTTCCAAATTGATCTAACCTGGGACCTTTTTTTTCGAGGGGGAAATCTTCCTAAGATACCCTATAGATAGATCCCAAGATAACTTCCGCAGGGAGAAGTCCGGTTATGTAGGATTTTTACCTACTAAAACACCCTCGGTGGCCACCCTCTGCATACATTGGGAGGCTCCGAGATCTCATAA